>OY292313.1:32896254-34236468 GCA_958496155.1 Sisyra nigra | reverse complement strand
AAATGTCTCTGGAGACTCTATTCCATTTATAAAAATGAATCTTAAATAGAATTATAATATGTATTGGAAGCAATAAAAATGTACCAAAACAAAATTATTTTCACGAAAGCTTTAATTAAAGAACTACGTACATAATAAAATGATGAAATACGTCAAACAAAACTTTTTTATGGAAAAAATAAAAGTAAAGCAATCGCAAAAGTGTTCTCTCGTATTCTTCAAAATTTCCCTTTTTCATTAAGAGCCAATCTCAAGGATCTGAAGTATTTTATTACAAGTTGCAAACTAATTATTAGTTTTGTTGTTTTATTATTATCCATTTAAAACAAAACGATATTTTTGTAACGTGTATTTATTTGCGTATTCCTGGAACATAGAGATGTAGCCTTATTCTTTTAATATAATTATTTTACGTATAATTTAAAACAAAAATAAGAGAAATGAAAAAGGCAACTGTGACAAATGAATTTATATTAGTTCCACCCAGTATTCTTTCGAGAAAAAAAATGTTACATTTTACCACCAATAAACAACAGTGTTACAGCATACTACAAAGACAGAATGAAATACGAAAACAAAAATTTTAATTAACACGAAGCACAATAAAATGGTTTAAAATGTCACTTTTTCTTTGTTTGACTTTCATTATTATGTCACTAACTTTGTTAATAATTACTTTAACAGAGACATTTTTTTATTTAATTCTAGTCATTTGCTGCACATTAAACGTATTTAATGGATTGATTTTTGGATTTTCGTTTGTAATATATATATCCATGTTTAATATCCAAATGAATGTTACATTGAAGTTAACATTTTATCAAAATGAAGAGTTTCTTGGTTTGAACTTCATGCACTTATTCCCAAGGCATTTTATAAAATAGACGTGCTCAGTTAAATTTCCTTTAACGCTTGAAGGTTAACATGAAGGTACATACATGCATGCTTCTAGCAAGTTGTCATCAAATCCCACGAGAAGAGAGCAAAAGGTTTAAAAACTCGTGCAATCCTCAGGTTAAAGAAATGAAGATATATATTTTCTAAAATTATTCTTTCCACTCTATATAATATATCCATCACCAAAATCAATGTGACACAAAGAGGGGTCTCTCTCAAAAATTAATTCCGATCAATCATAATTACACATTAATATTTCTTAATAAAACCGTGTAATGTGATAATGCTTCAGCGCATCGCCACGACACATTTTCTTAATGAGTTTTCAAATTTAAGGGATGATTACTATCCAACCACAACATCCCCACTTAAAATTGAATATAAAATTGGATTATGTCCGTATTAAATCGCATTATCTTATTTCCATTAAAACTTTAAATGGTTTCTCGGAAAACTATTTCAATAATCACTTTACCAAAGTAAAAATTATTTTCTATATCATTCCTGGATGGATTCAAATAAATCAAATATAACAAACCCTTAAAACAAGCACTTTAAGTATCTTAAATGATAATGTTATCCAGGGAATCAAATTTAATTTAAATAATTTATAGCTTTGAAAAACAATACCAAACTTCAGAAATATAAAAGCTTTAAACAAGAAAACACTTTTAAGCTGTCAATTCTATATTCATCGCATCCATATCACATGCATATATGATATTTAATTAAGAAAAAACTTATAATGGCAAGAAAACGTCTATAACTATTAAGTTAAAAAATATATCTTAAATATTTCTTCGTAAGAAGAAAATGAAATCGTTTACGCTGTATTAAAATGAGAGGTTGAAAATTAAGAGATTGATCAAAATTTCAATTAGCAAACTTTTCAGTTGATTCTATCAAAATTTTCTTTTTTATATTCTCGTTAATAAATTTTTGTTTTAGTATGCAGTCGGGAAATCATGCCCCGAGAACAAATACTTTACACGACTCGTTAGGATGGAAACACATAGTGAAATGGTTTTGTTTTCAGCCAAAAACAAGTTGCCAAGATAGAAGTTTCAGGGAAACTTGAGTTGTATAACCTACCTTTGTCAGTATATGAGTACGGTCGTATAGTTTCGAGTCTCATATAAATTATTAAGTAAACTATCTTCATTTATTTGTGAATGAAGCCGCTAGGTAGGTTACAAGTTACTCGTTTGATAGGTTTCGTTTAGATTTGGCATAAACAACTTATTTTCTTCCACTCTGATTAAATCAGCTCGCCTTGATCAATAATAAATATATTGATACGAAAGCTCTTCAATAAGTACAACATTTAGACACTTGTTTCGTTCTAAGCAATAATCTGATTAAATACTTACTTACTTTATTTTTTGTTAAACCTCTTTTTTAGAAAATTTGTAAAAAAAAGTGAATCTACTATAGAAATCCAATCAACACATTAAATAAAAATTTTAATCAAAAACAGAACTTCTTAGAAACTACAGTGGAATTCTGATTATTTGTAAATAATGAATTTTTCTAATTATCTACAATATCTTACATTTTGTGTAACTAACGTAGAAAATTTTAATTACAACTCATATGTTTTTGTTTTTACGGATTGAGAAGGTTCTTCTTACATTAGTTCTAATTGTTTCCAAACTTAGGATATCATTAAAATTACTATAACATTTCTTTTGCCCATAGAAGTTCAGAAGGACATCATTGCTCCTTTTGCTGGACATCTAAATTTTGTCTTGAATAATTATAAAAATGTTATGATTCAATGTTATATGTTATTAATTGATTATTACATGAAAACTTCTTATTTTACTTATACCTATTTTTTTCCAAAAACTAAGCTCGTTTAATTGCGAAAATCGATGATTGCGATACGGTTAATCGAGATTGTGCTGTATTTTTATTAGGTACTAACTATGAGAATCATAAAATAGTGAAACAAAATATCTTTTTAAAATTACAACAGCGAAAGATTATAAAACCGTAAGGTTGAATTTTATCTCAAATACCAACTTGGGACACTGGGGTAAAATGTAATCTATTTTCTAAAGCCTGCATTTTATATTCAAAAATCTTTTATTTCACATTAAAAAGTCTTGTCCACTTATTGGCGTAGAGGTTAGAGCAGTTGCTCTCCGTTTCATGCGTCAAGTGGTACTGGGTTTGCTCCTCGTTGAATCTTAGCTGATATAAGAATAATAATTTAAGATAAAAATGACCTACAGAAAAGATGTAAAAGCGACTTAAAAGGTTCAGAATCGGGGTGTCCATTAATTATGTGATGCGTTCAGGGGGGGTTCAAGCTGAATATCATCTAACCTTACTTTGTGGTGAGGGAGGTGTTGTCTCGGTGAATATCATGTGTTTTTTTTCTCCGCAAGAAACAGAGTAATACTGCGAAATAATGGTCCAATTACTTGTCCAATTGCTCCTTCGCTAAAATACGGCCAAATAAAATCTCACGGGTGATTGGGGTATGGGGGAGAGGGTTATGCCAAATCTTACGACAACTCACCAGGGGGAAGAAAGTGGAGGAGAGGGCAAAAATTGCCAAAAATGTCTCGCATAATTAATGAATGTCCCTATAGTAATAATTAAATTTTTGCAACCCATCTAAAAGCGCTGTTTTCTATTATATGTTTTTAAAATATTTCTAGTTGCCGGTCATCTGCTGAATTGCGCTGCAAAGAAGTTAAAAAAATTATCTTAAATATTATTTATTTATTAATTATATTTACATTATAAAATGTAAGTAATTATTTTATCAACTATCAAAGCGACAGTTTAAAATAAAAGTGACCTAATATGAAAGATGTGAAAGACAACTAAGACCGCAGTTTAACAAAGACAACAGACGCAAATAACCGTGTAGTTGAGCGTCTTTAAATAAAGTTAAATAAAAATAAAAAAAAACTATCGAAGCTGTTTAAAATATAATACATTATAAAACTCATTATTTTTACCAAAAATTGAAGAAACTAAAGGTTGATAGTTAATTGGTGTTTGTGTTAAAAACTGTTTGCATGTTTATAAAAAAAAAACTCATATTGTGGTCCAGTTTTAGTGGCGCAGTAGTTAGATCTGTTAATCTCCACTCCATGCGTCAGTGGTGCCCGGTTTGATGTCCGATGAATGATTTATGCCTATTAGTATAACAGATAATACAGAAATCTTCTTTGCTTAGATTTTCATGATATGACATAAGATATTAAAGTTAAAGAGACTTAAAACCACAAAAAAGCCATATTACAAATCTTTTTAAGTTTATTTTCAAGACAGGCACGCTTTAAACAATATTTCCTACAGCATTAATATAATTTTTCATTTAAAGCTTTAAAAATTGCCACCCCCGACTTTCTGCCTTCCGTAGAATTTGTTGAGAGTGTCCATATTATGGATCCACTTATGGACTCCATAAGTTTAATTACAGCACTATATACAACCATCACCAAAGGTATTTACATTTATTAAATTATAAGTAAAATTTGATATTTGGTGATCTATTTTTATTAAGAATTTTAAAGTGTAGGTACTAAAAATTGTTTTATCAAGTTTAAAAAAAAAATACAACACTTCTTTTAAAGGAACTAAGAATTTCGTTATATAGAGTAAGTAAGTTGTGTGACATTGCAAAAAAGTCAATTGTGAAGGTTTTTTAAGGCTTAAAAATCATTAAATTTATTTCTTCTGATTTCTCTGTTTGGAATTATTTGAATAAGAAATCTATTTATAAATGTTTTAGTTTCTTCGTTATTCAAACAATAATGATAATAAAACACTAAAATCATCACTGCAGTGTTTTGTTCTTGTGTTTCTGAAAAGAAATTATTACATCCTGTCTCTTTATCAAATAAGGAAATATCAATTTCAATGACATCATAACAGTCAGACTTTATTAAATCATATTGTTTAGAAGGTTTCAAGATCAATAGCTAGGTTTTATGAACTAATCCGTGTTGTCTTCACTAACATCTTACCTATACAGGTAGAATTTTGTATAATGCTTTAATCGTAGAGAAAACAATATCGAAGTGGTTTGTTAAAGAAACATCTAATTTTAACAATCTCACTAAGAAGCAACTAACTCTTGTATTTGTGTATGAAATATACAATTAAATTATATCTAAATATATATGTACCTACTCGTATATTAACTTCTATCGATAGGTAGGTACTAGGTATCTAATATTTAGAGATGTATTATAATAAAAAGGTTACCGATGTTTTACTTACATCTAAGACGAAAGGAATGTGTTTCGTAAAATTTAACAATTCTCTTATAAAGTAGAATAATTACTTTAGTTATCATTTACAATTTTTTTTTTTTTTTTGGAATACGGCGTTAAATAGTTCTCATTTAGATTTTTTTTTTGTTTTTATCTTTTATTGTTCAGTTGATCAGTCATTTTAAAATCAAAGCTTTTAAGAAAATAAGAAAATCTACAGAAAAAAAAATCTTTTATAACACCTTTGAATAGGTAAGTTTAAAATACCAATAGTCATATAGACGTATGGTGTATCTATTGTGCAAAATGAACACAAATGCAAAAATAAGCAAAAAGAAAGGTCACCAGTGGTTCGTAGATAAGGTTAATCCTAATGCATGGCAATGCGACCTCATGCAATACAAGTGGCTCGAGAAAAACTAAATCTTGTTGAGAATCGAGATTTTAGTTCATCCTCTTTATAATTCAGATCGTTCTCCGAAGGATTGTGTTTTATTTTAAAGTTTTGAGTCTTTTACCCGGAACAAACGATACAAATCTTAAAAAGGGAAACGTTCAATGCAAACAAACTTGTTTGAGCTAAGTAATATTTTTATATTAGATTTGAAGAGAAACTTTTTCGTTATCTGAAAGTTGAGATATTAGATGCATCGTTTTTAAATATACAATATGGAGTTGTGTGATAAACCCTTTCTCTGAATAAAAAGTTCCAACATTTCCAATCTATAAATTCTAAATCAGCAAACGGAAATCGCAATAAAGCGAGTGTAAAAATCAACTCATACTCAGTAGGGCAGAATATTTACAAAATTGCAGCGATAAATATATAACTCACTTGAGCGGAATGCCGTAATTTTTGCATACAGCAAAGCGAGAACGTTTTGTTTTCATTTTGTTTGAATAAAAATTTCAGTATAAATATTAAAAATCAATTTTTGATACATTAAGTTGTTAGGTTTATATTTTTTTTTTTGTCGATAAAAAGCAGTGAAAAGTCTTAACGGAATATTGCAATGGTCTATGTAGTTTGACAGTTTTAATGTGGAAAATATTACTTACTGTCAAATAAAAATAAATCCGGACGTATCGTAATACTTTTTGACGCTAACAGGATGTTACCAAAAGAATCTTTCAACGATTGAAATTGATATTTATTTGTCTTGTACTTTCATTAACCAGATAAAAAATTCTTTTAAAACTTTAAAGTAAATTACTCAAAAAAAAAAGTTTCTAGACAAAAATAATGGTCGCTTAAACTAGGGATTTATAAACTTATTGAGAATGATTGATATTGTTTAAAAAAGTTTGACAATTTTAAAAGCGTTTTTTCACATAAGATATAATTACTAACAACTTTTTACTTTTTTTGTAAGTTTCTTTACAGGATTCTGCATCTACTCGAAAGCTTTAAATACCATACCAATATTATAAATGCTAAAGTAGCTCTTTCCTTCTGTCCGGGCATCACGCTTAAACCGCTGATTAGATTCAAACTAAATTTGGTATAAAGATAGCTTGCAATCCAAGTATGATAATAAGATAAAATAATCAATAAGAAGGATAAACAGGCTAAAAATCTTATGTAAATCTTAACGCAATAGTTACGTGGGTTACGGTGTCTTTGTCTGCGCAATGGCTGCGTAGTTTTGAAGTTTCTGAATCGTTTTTTGTTTACATCCACTTCATATCATCATCTGACGTTTATGCTAATGGCTTTTATCTTATTCTACGTTTTAAGCATTTTTAAAATATGTAATACCTATTAAAAATACTACTAGTGATCTAAATTTCTAAGATTTTGCGCTGTAACGACGATAGTTGTTTCGATTAATGATTTATTATTTTCTAATATATTCGAGTAATAATCAATTTTTGTCTGGGCGTTTTTGTGCACTAAAAAACCGTTTTTGCCCAAAAATGTACGGTTACTGTAGGATACTCCTGAACCTATCGTACTACTCCATATGCATTTGAAAATTTATTAACACAGATATTACTATTAAAAATGTAATGAATAATAATTATCGTTTTAAAAAATTTAAGAATGAAAACATCACAATAGATGAAAATGTAAAGAGGAAACAGGAAAAATTTAAAATTGCGATAAGAAAATTAACTATATATGAAGGTGTGGTTTCTCACGCAAAAAAATAAATAAACATAATTTTTCGGAACGAATCTTAAAAAATTTTTGTTAAAGTTACCTTAGATCGTAAGATAATCGTAGATAAAACCATTGAATATTATTTATTGTAAAAAATTACGATTCCTGTTTAGGATAGCTACTAATCCATTCTACTAAAATAGATGAACGTTTCTATAGGACATTTGGTATGAAAAGTTCTCAAGTTTTAAACAATCGTACTTTTTCAGTACTTATTTTTTTAAACGCATATAACCTGTGAGATAGTTAATAGGTATCTCTTCCTGGAAAAGTAGTTTAACGGATTTTGACGAACTTACTATGGATCTAAAAGCTCTTATATCTAGAAGTATTTACCTATCTATCTTTTTCTGCCAAAACAGTTGAATTTTTATGTTTTGGTATGAATATTTCTAATAATCAACCGATGTAATTAGATACGCTCAGCGAAGAGGGTGGCGATTGTCGAGTTTTTTTTTTAATATATGCTACGAGCTTTTTTTCATTATTACTTGTATTTATAAGAAAATATTAGATAATTGATTATTATTTTGTTGCGGAGATATTTTAAAACTGTTATATTTCCTAAAATATTAATTAAATGAATTAAAGGCAACTTTGGCAAAAATTGAATACTTGTTATGAATTACGTATTTATTTGAATAAATATTAATAACATGTTTATAAAAACACCTTCCTAAATAATGTAGTATTTTAGAGTAAATGTGATTACCTTTAAAAAGGTTACAGTGACCCAACCTTAAAAGATAGATACATGCTACCGCGGGCTTTTTTTAAGAACCTTTTAACACTTTGACAACCGCTGACACCACTCTGATGTCATGGGCAGGCCAGTCGTTGTATTTTGTTTTATATTTGTACGTTTCAATAACTATCACACAAACGGAAAATGTTCCTGTAGGACAATTTCGTCATACATTACCACCTATTGACGCATTGGTTAGAGCAATTGCTCTCTCTGCTTCATGCGTCAAGTAGTACTGGTTTCGATTCCCGTTGAATCCTAGACCTAAGGTAAAATTGACCAACAGAAATTTTCTGTGTTTAGACAGTCGTAATATGACCTTAGATGTTAGAGCGACTTAAAACACAAAAAAAATCGTTATACATAATTCTTGCGTAACTTTAACCGTTTACGCAGCGCAGGGAACGGAAGCTCTCAAAAGGCATAAATTTTCCTCGTTTTTGCAACATTTTTTATTGATACTCCGCTTTGATTGGCCGTAGCATGATATTATATTGCCTAAGGCCTTCCATTTATAGGCTATACAAAAATGAGAGAACTCTTCAATTCGAACCGGTAGTTCCTGAAATTAGCGTGTTCAGCCAAACAAACAATCAAACTCTTCAGCTTTATAATATTATTTTAATTATAAGTACAAATTCAAAACACATTATTAGTTACCACGATTACAATCCGTCATTATTGGATTTTTTTCAATATATTTTTGCTTTCAGCTATTTATGTTTTTCCTCTGTTCATAAAATATTTTCTTAATCTTAAAGTAATAAACTACGCAGACGAAGTCGCGGGTATCAGCTAGTATTGAATATAGTAAGACAATTTTTTTCAGCGTTTTGTTTATTTCAAAAAAAATTAATCATGTAGTTACCTGATAAGATTTATATTTACAAATTTATCATATAAGTAGTGAATATGAAATAGAAAATATATTTCAATGTAAATTTATCCAATTTTCAGATACAATCTTATCGAATATATCCGTATACACTAAATCACACACATCTCCTTAAAATGATGATATAGAATTAATATTATGTAACAAGTTTCTTCGCACGGCACAAAACATCATGTACGTAATAATTTACGTGATTTGACATCAAAAATAGTAATTCATTTCATTTTGGGGGTCATAAAACTAAATTTTGATTGTTACTAAATCAACCATTTCGATAAAAACTATCTTCTTGATTTATTTTGTTTGAAATAGACTCTAAATATACTAAAATTTAGTTTATGTGGGCAGTATATAAATTGAATTAATATAAATTACCGTTAAAACGTGTGAACGTAGATATTATTTTGTACACACGTAACACAAACACGTATAATACAATATACGACAAACGTATATGACATTAGTTAAATAGTTTACGGTGTCTACATATAAATATATTTTCTAATAATTATAGTTAGACCTATATTATTAAATTACTGGAACACATTGTTTCTAGTACCTACAAACCAAATCCATGTTTTTAAACTGTATTTTTAAGCTACCCTTGATAGGATTTGATTCAAGTGATCAGTAAAATCATCTCTAATAAGATCGTGAGTAAAAAATAAATATTTAAATCCTTTTTTCTATGGAGGTATTTTCTTTTTCATTAAAATATAAAAAATCGTATATTTCTAAATCAAACAAATTTGTTTATTTTTGAAGTTTTTCTTCATTCTTCTCTCATTATCTTTCTTTTCTCATATATAAAGAAAGAGGCTGAATGACTAACAAGCTGGAGACTAAACCATAGAAGATACAAACATGAACTTTTAGAGTGGTTTTCCCAGCCCCTTACAACTCCATGTTACAAAAATGTGACTATTTTGACCGCATTTGCAGACATCGCCAGTAATATTAGTTGAAAACGAGTTGAACGAAGACTGACGAAGACCGAAGACTTTTATGGAGGTCCGAGGTTAGAAATAAATTCTTTTTAAACGTCAGGCAAATTATTTTTATTGTTTTTATTATTATTGTTATTATATGAGAATAATTATGATAAGTATTTTTATATAATAAGTATATAATAACTCTGATAAGTGATGAGAAGTTTAAGTTACAGGGGGCTGTTTGAGAAATATGACCCGTATAACAACACAAATAGTTAACAGCTGTTTTTCAACTAGCCTGCAGCGCCACCCATAGGTACTAATATTTGCGGGAAAATCGGTCATTTTTTTAGTCTTTCTCGTATTTAAGTGATAGGGGGCTGGTTTTTCCTGAGTGAACTGTGATATCTACTAAAAAACGATTTTTCGAAATTCCATCCCTAAGTAGTTCAAAAAACGGGTTGAAAGATCTTTCATTTTTATAATTTTCTTCTAAGATATCAATTTTCTGAAAAGTTTATTTGGTAATTTTTTTAAGTCAGGTTGCTAAACCTGGCGGAACCTCGGAATTTTTTTCCAAAACCTGAAGTAAGACTACTGGACTCTACGCACTATGTGTTAGTATTTACAAATTAATCTGTTCCAATTAAACATCAGCATTACGCGACGTTATACATCACAAAGCCGCACCATGCTTTGTAATTGGAAAACAGCCTTAATTTACAGTAAAGAAAATTTAAAATCCGCTCTTCCGATTAAGTAATACCTTAACCTTTGCAAAACACCTGTAACTTCAGAAAACGCATTTCAAAGAACGAAGGCAGTTTCTCTACAGCAGCCCTCATTAAATGCAACCAAATAATTATGTGAAATGCCGTATACTAAACTTTGTGAATCTGTAAAATTTTCAAACGTTATATCGATATAAAGTGCATTGATTTTTTAATAGAAAACAATCTTGATGTGTCCAAGGAAAAGAAGTTTTAAGCACATTAAATGAATGTTGTTTACAGAACAGTTTGGTTTTCACCACTTTAACTTTAGTTTACCAAAATCACTTTTCCATAATTAAACGTCGATTAAATAAAAGATGTGAGTTTTCTACAGTCCCTACATAATTGGCATTTTATTCACAAAATTTGTGTTACTCATCAAACAGGAAACATTTTCCGAATAACCATTAAAAATTATGTTGGCCCAGGTATTGTAAAATTTAAATATGGTTTATATAGTTGCGGTAAGTTAAACACAATTAAAAATATTATTTATTTAAAATTTAACGAGGTGGTGTGTATTTAGGATATGTAATAATATAATTTTGTTGAAAATTGACTGTTCTACATTGTTTAAATGTTGTTTTTTGAACAATAAAATAATTGGTTTTTGCAAATATGTTTAAATTTTATTTGTTCGAAATCAGAAATATACAACTGGTCTTTTGATGTATATAAACAGTAAAAAGAATGGAAAATATGGCTGATATTAAATGGTTTATAAGAAATTTATTATTTGTCTTGTGATATAGCCAAATGTTAATATTACATTGGACAATAAAAACCGAAACTGATTTATGTAAAAGAATGGGGAGCAATTCAGCATGGAAATAAATGAAATTTTGCTGTGAAATATATCTTTTAATTTGAGTTATGGTGCAATAATACGTATATCGTCATTGAGCTCTTAAAGTTGCAGAAATGGTGCACAGCATAAGGTGCTTGCAGCGCTTTTAAAACTTTTTTATAGATCAAATACTTACTTAAAGAATAATTTAAAACTTTTCCATATATTTTCACAATAGAATTGTCATATTTTAACATAAATTTATCTTCTATAATAAATTAAAATTTTTATATTGATGAAATATTCCTGTGAGATACTCAAAAAGACTAAGTATGTGTTCTTATACATGAAACCGCAATTGTATCATTTGTTACAAGTGTCAGTGAATGTTCTTTTCATTCATATGCACAAGCATATAAATAAAAATAAAAATCACTTTGATCTCAAAGCTAAGTTCCGTGACATACAGGCATGTGAGGACATGTGTGTTGCTCGTATATATTTTCATATCGTTGAGGTTGAAATAAAATAAAAAACTTATTGAAATGATGCTTGTCACGTAATAACCGGGTCCGTGTGCGTCATAAGGGATTCAAACACGAGACAATATTGGAAATGAAGAACAATCGCTTTCCCTATCAAACAATATATAATAGGTATGCACCCACTTACTCCATATTTTTACACTAATGGCAATCAAACTTTAAAGCTACTTAATAAAAATAATTATTATTCCGTTGCATTGACAAGTACGAGCGTTTTAACTATAAAATAATATGTAAATGCCATAACATCAAACATAACGGCGTTATCTTTGAGAGTAAAAGCTTCTTTTGAGCTATGCGACACATTATTATGAAGCACAAAGTGACCATTAGAGTACGAAATGTCTGTCGGTAGTGAATCGGTCATTGGTCACATCTAACGATATTGCAGTCCTATAATTGCAGTGAAACGCTCTTCAATAAGCGTAAAATGATTCTTACGATAAGTTGTCACACAATTCATAGGTAATATATGTATTTTATTTGAAAAAATCGATATCAATGTATGTATTTGTCACATCATTCCAAGGAAAATAAATAATTCGTTTTCAAATTCAAATTGAAATCTTTTGATACAAATCAAACGAATCAAAACGCACTTTAACGGAAATTAAACCTTTATGTTCAATATAAAGTATTTCAAAACGCGTTTTAATCTTTTTACAGCATTTTTTTCTCTAATCTTATTTTTCATTTTAGAATCAAATTTTATTATGATTCCAAAAATTAATGTAGTTATGGTGTTTATTTTCAATACGCATAGATATTATAATATTTTTTTTTTTTTTATAGTGACCGATCAAAGCCTTGGTTTAAGTTTTGGTTAGTTTCGATGTCAGATTCGGCCAAAAAGTTGTTGAAAGTTTTGTTCAATCGCTAATAGCGATTGAACGATTGAAGCGTCTTCAAAACCTGCAACTTTTTCCTAGGAACATTCAAATAGAAAAGGTTCTGGGAATCGTGGCTTAGATTTTTGTTCTTTTAACCAACAGCGAGTATCATGCAAAAAAAATTTTGTGACGCGTCGCAGCACCCATTTATAAAAGAAAGTTATTAACCAGTTCTTCTGTTGCATGTATAAAAACTTTTTTTTAATAAATATTTACAAATTATCGGAACTAAATGTGTACTAAAATTTAAAAAAAAACGTAGATTTGTTGTCATTTAACCATATAACTACAATACATAATATATACTCGTATATTTTATATATTATACAGTATAGAGTTAAAAATTAATTTAATAACAGAGTCTTACAGTCAACATTCATACAGTCAACGTAACAAAACTTACAGTGTCATTGTGTGGTGAGCGATTAAAGATAAATAACAGAGTCTTTGCCACTTTTATTAGTTCTTAAGAAATAGGAGAGAATGTAGCGTTTTTACGGGTTCTTGGATTTATGTTTAAATGACGACAATTTATTTTTTAACAAATGTTTATTTATTTGCACTATTTACATTTTAACAATGATTAAGTTTACTGTTACAATGGTCACAGTCACTAATTGTCACTTACTGTTTATATTTCAATATATACACTACACTGTTATACTTTATTTAACACTCGCGATTCACTATTTATTTATGACTCGTTGAAGATTTATTTATGAGTGACTCTTCATTCAAACAAACCTCTTTTAATATCGTTTTGGTCGTTTTCGAGAACATTCTCCATTTTTGGTCAAACCTTTCGCGCCACGGAGGTCCGACCCCTTGAGAACGTTTAAAATGTTCCGCAAGGTCTTTCCCATGCTACAACCACGTCACTCCCCATTGGCTGGTTGATTGGCTTGGCCCACCCACGAAGAGGTTCAAAGACAACGGCTGAGACAGTTTAAAAAGCAGGCGCCACCCCCAAACTCACAAAATGGTGACACTCTCAATTCTTAAAATCTTTTCCTTGCTCCTTAGACTATACAATAATATAAAAATAATTAAACAAATTTAAAAAACTAAGTCTATTATAGTTTATCTTAAAAAATTTTTAAGTAGAAGAAGTGCTCGGATAATGAAATTGTCTTTTTTTAGTTTTTCTCTAGCTTATGATTATTCGCTAGAATTTTTATAGCTGTTATTCAATTATTTCAAATAAAATAACTTCTTGGGAAGTTATTACTTTGTCTCTACTACTTGATGGTCTTTGTAATAGATATAGATGTATAGATGTTTTTTGTCGTAAAATTATTGTTAAACTATTTTTAAGGATTTGTATAGTCATTTTAGCTCATAAAAAAGTATTTATAAAAAATAAAACTAAGATAAACAGTAACAAATACCGTTTATAATTGTTTTAATTTTCTCATCTGCTCAATAAACTTCTCAGTACAATTTAAAATTTTGTTTCACAACATTGTAAGCGAAATAAAAAGACAATGAAAACTATCACAGTTTACTTTAGTTGACACATAAAATAATTAAACTTTTGCAACGTAATTATTTGACGCGAGAAATTATTCATGCCCGTTGAAACAATTACAAATATTAGCCTTTCATACCAAGTACAACTGTTTTATTTAATAAATTTAATAATAAACTATTTATAATCTAAAGACGTACTTAATGCATTGAACTTCAAGTCGAATTGCAAATAAACTCATCTGTTTTCATTGAAGAGAGCTATTTAACTATAGCTTAATAATTCCCATCAAGTCGTTGAATTGTGTATGTATTTGTATTGGAAATGTTAAGAACAATCAGATTAAATTGTCGGACTTCTTAACTAGCCGTTTAACTATATCAGCTTATTTAGGCCACTTCAATTCAATTTCAGCCAATTATAGCAAGCTTCATAAAGTTCATATAATTGTCAAGTTTATTAATTAAACAGATAATAATGAAATAATAAGTGTGATAGATATATTAATTAAATTGTATTTGAAGCGATCTGATTTGAAGTAAGTTTTGATTTTCAAATTTAACAATTATTCAATTATACAACTTATTAAAACTTATCAATGCTTAAAACTCTTTGAAATTATTCTGAAGGATCAGTCTCTACTTGAAAATGTAGTTTTAAATGGAAGCTCTTATAATTACGATCTAGTGTATTTAAACGTTTTCACAAAAATTTCATGGAATCTCTCTGAAAAGTTATTTAATGACATTTTTAATTATTTATAAGAAAATAATTAATTTACATTTTAAGAAAGTTAATTTTACTTTAGAATTATAAAAATGTATTAAAACAAATTTTGATGCGTATTTCTGCTTAATTAATCTGAAATTAAAAGTAATTATTATAATAACAATAATACAAATTTATGTAAATTAGCAAACGCTCATTCGTTTGGCTTTTCACGTTACATTAATTTCATTAATATAACACGAGAGTGTTGTAGTATTTTTTGTATATTCAGCAAATGTATTTATGTTTAATTGCATAGCCAATTTAGCAACTGATCGTTATGTGGATTCCAGCATTAAACCATTTATTGCCGGTTTAACGTTTCCTATGAAGTTTTTAAAAAAACGAAGTTATAATCAAAAGGAATTTAACGACAAAAATACAATGTTTTCATGTCTTCTTATTGGTGGAAATTTTCTTTATTTTTAATGATAGAAACATGTGATTTTACACAAGTAAAAAAAGTTCCTCACTCGTCTTTTATTTTTCTGACAATGTAGCTGTAGGTTAATTTTGTGTGAAGGAGGTTCAAATTATTATCTCGTGGTTCGTTGTTTTTGTTAAATGCGATCGAAAAATTAAAATGTATAAATCTATATTAAATGGAACTTATCTTTTAACTTTTCAGCTAAATTACGACGTCATTATTTTCGATTGAACAAGCAGATATTAATTATAAATCATTTCAAATATCTGGTCATGTTTAAATCAATGAAACGCTTCTTAGTAAAGTAAGAATCATCAAATGTATTTTGAGCGAAATTATTACATTTTTAATGAAAGTATTTTTCGATATTTCAGCTCATTTTATATGTAACGAGTGAGGGTGGAAATGCAACAAAAATACCAACAATGCGCACAGTTTCTCGAATAGAGAGCAACATTTTACTGAAGAGCTATAGAAATGTCTTTATTTTATAGCGGCGGGTAAAATTTACAGTAACACTTGAAACTGATGTTCATGCATGACTCTCCCGTTTGAGAAATTCCTTACAATTTTATGGAAATTGAAATCTATTTCAATTCCCCCAGGTACTAAATCTCTTTGTCGACAAACCTGTATTGTGCTCAGATTCTGATATGTTATTTTATACATATTTTCTTTGTTTTATGAGTTATTAATGTCAGACTATTTGAATCCCTTAATTTATGGATCACGTAAAAATCTTTGATTTAATCAATATAGCATCTAAAATTGGTTTAAATGTTTTACATACAGAAAAAAATCGAACTAAAATAACTGTTCTACAAAGAAACCGAAGGAGAAGTTGCAATTTATTTTTTTTATTATAAAATCTTTAATTTCTTGACTAGGTTCTATCTTGTAAAAATGGCTGAAATGACTTATCATGTTTCAGACATCAATTTTACCAAATATATTACAATCCTATTATTGAAGCTTTACGAGATGAAAATCAGATTGGTTTTACATTAATCATTTTAGACACTAATTCACCCTCTTTCATTTTCTCAGATTTATCAAGGTAAAATGGAGCTTTTTCATCAATCGATTGATATGTTAGCGTTCAAAAATATTAATTTAAACTTTGATCTTTAAATAGTTTTATTTGTAAGCCCTGTAAGAAGTAGTAAGTTATATTTCTTTCTTTATCTTAAGATTGGTTTTATACAATATTTCAGTCTCAATTTCAAAAAATTTAGAGGAAAGTATTTTTTCAAATCTTATTTTAATACATTCAGTCAGTATACTTAAGCGTTTTGGAAAATAATGAAATAATAAAATTACGTTTTCTATTAAAAATATAAAAGTTAAAAATTAAAAACAAAAAAGTTTTTCAGTTGAAAAGTTTGTAAATCATAAATTATAATACAAAAACGAAACAATTAATTTTATGATTTACCTCTTTTTGTAATTTTTGTAATGCATTTTTTTAAAGCTTTAATTGAATAAAGAAACAATAAAGGCATAATTTATTGAGCGCTGATGAAAATGGAAATTTACTTCTATTTTCACAGCTTCATTCATACAGCTGTAAATTTTATTTGATATGCTTTACTGCATTTCACCAGTCTTTCGTTTAACAATATTGAAATTGCTTTTAGTTTTCAAAAAATGAAATACTAATTTCAAAAGACAGCGGCTCACTGAGTTATTGATTTCAAATTATCAGAATTAATTGTGTCTTTTTATTTATTTCCTATCTGCAAACATATAATATCTATCTGATACATTGATAATCTGATAAATCTATAACAAAACATTTTTCCTACTAAACATTCCATTGAAACGTGTTCTTTGAATTTGAAATTAAATGAGTTCAGTTTCATTTAAACTGAATTAAATTGTATAATATTTATCAAATTGTTGAATTCAGATTGAAAGCGTCAGAAATGTTATTATATTATTCGATTTACCAGATATTATTATACTCACTTTCCATTTTCTTATCGAATTTCTAAAGATCCTGTTAATTTTCCTTTGACATAATTTAGTTGATGAAATCGTTTGATTAAAATATTGTGTTTCTCATGGTTGTTAAGAAAATGTAATACAAAATAAGAATAAGTAGATTATTACGATTAAATATCTTTCATTAATAAGCGAACACTTGAATCGTACCTTCGCGGAAATAACATGTCTTTGACAAGAAACTGATCGTTATTATAAATTTTGTTAAAATAGCGTCATCGCGAGAATAAAAGCTATAAATTAGTATTATCTATTCATGCGAAAAACATGAATAATTTACTTCTGTTATTTTAAAAGGAAGATTATTTGAATTCTTTGCACGTTTTACTCGAATAGTTTATTAATGGGGTTGAGTGCTTCTAACGACAGATTTATATTTTTACAAAATTTGCCTTTTTTCGTGCTATATAGAAATTTCTAAATGAATACAAAAATAGAATATACTCTCACTAAGGATTTGAATTTAAAATATATATTCACCACTAATTTTTTTTATTTAGTAGATACAATTTAGTTAAGTAAATATTTTTTATGTCAAATTTTATTTATTTTTCATCACTTTAATAAACACACTTCGCTATTTTCTTAAATAAACAGTACCCATACAATATTTGAAATAATATTTGTGGAAATGATGATGGCAAATAAAATAACTGGCTTTTTTTCCATAAAAATTTGTATTTCCTTCAAATTTTATTAATTTATTTATTTTTGTCAAAATATTTATATCAAGCTCAGACAACTTCTTCGTTGTTAATTGATTGTATAGTATAATTTTAAATCTTCATTATTCGTTTTTTTCGTTGCTAAGATTAAAATGTATTCGATACTATCACTTCACTTGCTTATGAATTATCGTTGGAAAAATTAATAAGTTTGAAAATGATTTTCAAAACGTTTGATAATAATTAACAAGCTGAATTGTTATGTCTCAATGTCATGATGCAATAAAACTTCTAAGCGATTTAAAGGAGAAAAATAGGTTTATATTTTCATTATGAAGCCTCCATACCTATGAGTAAGAGATTTATCTAAGACTAGCTGTACCCGTGACTTCGTACAAAGGAGTCTTCAAACATTTTTAGAATTCAGAATTTAACAAAATTCATCTCAAAGGTAAAAATATAACAATCAAATAATAAAAACCCGACAGTAAAAATTCAAAATTCTTTATTATTTAAAGCTTCAATAACTTTGTTTTAAAATAAATATATATTTTTTAGATAGGGACCAACTATTTAAAAAATAAAACAAAAAAAATTTGATCGACATCTATCCAGTAATTTTTTGAGTTATTAGCGCACAATGGTTGACCGCTATAATTTTATTTATATAGATAGGAGTATATCTTAGGGGGAAAGAATTCAAAAGCTGATCATATAGTACCTTAATAATAAAAGGAATATTTAATTTTTAAAAAGTCACCGTGGTTTTGGACGAGCTAAATATTTTTAATATCCACTCTTCTAACTCTCTAAAATAGAGGTTCTCATATTATAAGATAACTATTTTATTTACTTAAACATAAAAATCCTTCAAGAAAAACTTACACTTAAAAGGTTCCCAAAAGCGTAAAAAGTTGAAACCCCCTGCTCTAATAAATACAGCACGATTAACAGCATCAACTTATTGCGTTTTGTCTCCCATTAATATTATATTTATTTCTTCAAAGCCAATATACCTCCTTCCTACACTTTTCGTGATTTTTCAATTTTTTAGTTTTTTGGATTAAACTTGAATATCGTAATATTGAATATATATATATAATTTAACCATTAGTAGGTTGATATTTTTTCGAGTAGCTCGCTAATATTTTAGGAAGCATTATCTATAACTGCCAAAAATGAACAATATAATTATTTAGCCTTTAACAAACAAAATATGAATAGAAGACAAAAAGTTAATTAAAGTAAAATAAATAAATACTTTTAGCACAGCTTTAAGTACTTATATATTGTATGTCTTACTTTTATTTAAGAAAACGAGATGAAAATAATTGAATCTTTTATCTGGAAAAAATGAGAATACTCCATTTTTAAATAATAATGCTTATTTATCTAAGGATTGCTTAGGATTACGCATTGTTTCGTCTTATTAAATATAATAGATAATGTGAATTGTATAAGCAAAAGCAGAGGAGAGAAAAAATACTCCAAAGAATCAAACCATATATTTTAGTCGTGCCACGAATATCTAAGGGCTTACGCTGGAAATGGAACCACGTAAAATGATACAGACATCATGAAATATGATAAGTTTCAAGTATGTTGTGGAATATATCTTCGACATTTGACAAACGATTGTAGGTCTTCAATAAATGTCAAATATTATATTTTGAAATCATTTTTCAACTTTATGGCATTATTTTATTCTATTTTCAAGTGTATGTTATTGGTACATTTTCGCCAAATCTACGGAAATTGTCCCTAGATACAAAAGTTAGTGGTTTATGTGCGCTGAATTGAATCAGCAATGTGGTTTATGAATGATTTGATATGGAGGATTTTATCTTCCACATTTTTAATTAGTTACGTTACCTGTTTTCAAAGTATGTAAAAAAAATTTTAATTTGAAAGTCAATTTTTTTTAAAATTATTGTCAACTTATCTGTAATATATAATTACATCACTATTGAGTGAATGAAGTATTAAGATCGATGACACGTGAGTGTAGGGTGGTACTCAGCAGTAGTCCTACCTTATTTTATTTAGCGCTGTAATCCCTGTTTACACCTTGAAAGTTAGTGTTGACTATCTTTTATAATACCTCTTACTTACTAAATTCTAACAGTATTATAAAAATGGGTATTTAGAAAAAAACATAAAATTAACTTGAAATATTTCAAATATTTTGATTGATCAAATTTTAATCTTAAGGAAATGCAATCTCAACTTACTTAAGTAAGACTAAGTACAGACTACAGACCGAAACCTCAAAACTGCAATATGAGAAATTCTCATGTCAACTATTCAAGAATGCATTGACCACTTTCGAAACTAGATATGAACTAATTAAATTGTAGGTGTGAGATTTAACCATTTATTAAGCAACTTAATGGAAATTCTCGAATTTATTCCATGAAATATTTAAGTTCGAATATTTGAAATCTTAAAACAAATAATTGATTTATAGAACTTTAATTGAATTGATTGTTTGAAATCTAAAAGTAGTCAACGACTTATGAATATTTTTTCTGTGGCAGGTACACAAAAAAATGTACAAGCGGAAAAGGACGCCACGATAATGCTGCCTTGTGACATCGACTCGGCTAAATGCGGCGATTTGCATAGCATCAAATGGTACAGAGGGTCAGCAAGGATCTACGTTTTTAGTCATGTGGCAAAAATAGCACGTCCTGAGGGAAGTCACACTTCATCCAGGTTAGTCTATATATTTTACTTTAATACACAAAGCCTTTATTTTCTATTAATAACAAACCTTTCTGACAAAACCGTAGCTTAAAGTTGTTTAGTAGTAATATATTATTTTCTCTACAAATACTAACCTTTATCTAATTTATATGCAGCATTTAAGGAAAATTCTAGTGTAACAAAGCTCAAAGAATAAAATAACAAAACTATGTGCAGTAAATTTAATTAGATTTAATAGTGGCTGGAAATTTCACTGCGGCATTAAAGTTTATCTTGTGATAGCTTTATTATTGATTTTTAATCTAAGGGCAAATATACATAGACTAGTGCTACTTTTTCTTAATAAATGATACTGCAAGTGCTTTGAAATGTATGTATGTACTGTACACAAATACAAGTGGAATTAGTTAATACAAGCTGTCGACCAATGTTTAATCGACTTAGTAAACTGCCTGTGGGTTATAGCTTAATGTAGGAAACTTAAAACAGTCGAATTTAACTCTTGTACAAACATCTGGGGAATAACGCCATTCTATTCCTTATTGTGGCTTATTATAACTTGAATAACTAAAACAAATAAATCAGTACATAGTCGTGGAAACTTTCGAAAAGTTTTGATTTGAATTTAGAATTATAATTATTACACCTGAACAGTATTCAACTATCGACAGAACGTGTTCTTATTACCACTTGTTGTGTTACCTTTTAAAATACCTACCTAGTTTTTTTTTTATTTTTAAAAAATTAAATTTTATAATTAGATACCTGCATTTTTTTTCGTTTTATCAAATAAAAAAATAACTCTTCTAGGATGTTATAAAATTTAAATCCCTACTTATAATTAAAAAAAAAAACAAATTAATCCTTTTTTAACAATAACAACATAACGTTTAAATGATTATTTTTTCAATAAAAAAGTTAATTTACATGAATTTGTAGTTAGTGGCCTTGTTTATATCGTCTAATTTTACAAAAACGTTTCAATCCTCTCGTCCGAACGTTGAAGTCGTTTAATTGAACCATTTCTACTTTACCTCAAGTTACTTCTAATTAAGATCTTTAGTATTGAATTTCCCTCTGCTTGTGCAACAACGAGCATCCCAATACTTTTCATGTTTAAAGGTATCGAGACTTCTTCAATTCCACTGCTGATTGCAAAAGATAAAAACGATGTGTTTCACTCGCGGAAGAAATAAATTTGAAGGGTTTGCAGTTGTAGATAAGTTTCAAAGTTGTTTGATTGAAACAAAAAGAATTCACAGCTTCTATCAATTTGTTAAATTATTTTTTTTTACAATTCACAGTGGCTACAATTTTCGTGAAACTGGTTATAGGGAATTATCCAATTTTGATAATTAAAAAAAAGTAATAATGTTAAAAGTGTTCACAAGATAGCTGGCTAATCAAGAATTAGGATGTATTTTCGTGCTCAATATAATATGAAGTTGCCCTCAAGTGATAGTCGATGGTGGTTAAGGGTTGGATTCTACCAACGTTAAGTTACGAACGACATACAGTCTTTTGCAAGTTCTCTGTGAATGCTTGTGCTAGATTCGGGTGTCTGCTTTCTTCGTACTCACGTCGTCGCACTAAGTTTGTTCAGGTGATTAAACTTACGGCAATTTTAGCTAATGGTGTGTGGTTAGAATGATAATATCCACTACTTTTATAGTATTAACCTACTATATATTACGCTTTATTTTAACTTTAAAACATTGTCGCTTAATGCTTACAATACATTTAATTTTTCAATAAAATATGAAAAACTTTTTGAAAAAGTTCAATATCTAATAACTCAAAGTTATTTCTTAACTTCATATTTTTTAAAATATTTATTTCACTTCATTGTGTAACTTTTTAATGAACATGTTTCAGAAAAGAGTGGACTGGAAGACTATGTTTTTCCGTATATTCTTTTATCATACAAACAACGATAATTATAATTACCATACTCAACAGTGATAATTGTTATTTATCATAAAAGGTTCTTTGAAGTGCAAAAGAAAAATAAATTTTAACTCTCTTGGAGATCTACCTAACTAAGTTTTACACTAATTAAATACATTTTATCTAAAATAAAAATATAGGAGTATAATATAAAAAAAGTAAATGAAAACATGTTTATTGGATATTTTTAATTCTTAGAAATATCACGTTTAATAAGCATATTGATAATCAAAAACAAAATTGCAAAGGAAAAAGTTTTTAATTAGCTTTGAAGAAAAGTTACCATTGAGAGGCTACTGTTGTAAATAAATTTTCTCAGTGCTAAAAATATCAGTTTTATAGTTTGAAATTAAAATCAAGTTATATCAGAGATAAAAATTAAAAATTTAATTTAGAAATTTAATCTTTTTTTTTGCTAAATATGAACAAACAAAAATAATTTAATATTCAACAACGTTATTAAATGAAGAGTGATAAGTACGTTTAATTAAGTATTCTATTAATAGTTATTAACTAGTGTTCAAAATATGAAACAACTTAAATCAGAAAGTTTAAATTTTCGATTACCTGAACATAGCACTTCATAGTTTAATATTATATTATGGCGTTGGGTTCAAAATTAAATCGCTGTTCGTTGAACTTATTTGTATTTGTGTATAACGGCATAGTTCAGTTAATTAATCGATATTTCAATAAATACCTAATTAAACTCGGGCAAAATAACGAGCTGTAAACAAAAAACAAATATTTATTAAAACTCGACTTGATAATAGGAAAAATTGTTGAAATATTATTTGAAATTCAACTCAAAAAGTTAAACAAATGTGTTAAATAAATTGTTTCACCTCAAATGTAACAGCTTTTCCCTATCAAATTCAACCTCTTGTAAGTCAAATTCATGATTTAAAAATTTTAATTGGATAATAAAATAAAATTTTACTGGATACTAAATTTTATAAAATCAATAAAAATAATTATCATTGTCAGATTTGTTGCACTTATAAAAACACATATTGCTCTACTTTAATATTATATTCTGAAATCAATTTTTAACCAAATTTTTGTTAGACTAAAAATTTTATCTTATTACGTGTACATTTGATTTTAAGAAAAAAAATTTAATTTGCATAATAACTTTTAACTTTTAAAATTTGAAAAGTAGGCTTCACTATAATGTATGTGTATCATTGATGTGAGATTATAAATGAAACATTTAAGGACGGTAATCCACCCATTTAATTAAGAGTTAAAAAAACGTCACTATTCACAATTATGTGATGTATCTATGGATAGTTCTTTAAAGATAACACTGTTTTGATTTTTATTTTTCTTAGATCAATAGTTGAGGTTATATTTTATTCTAAAGTCGAAAAACGAAAAAAAGTGTCTATCCTATCTCTTAGTTTTAACTAAATATCTGTTTGAAAACATGATATTTCATTGTTATTATTATTAGTCCAGTCATTTTATTAGTTTTACCTGAAAAGTTTTCCGGGAGCCTTGGAAGTTGTTAGTTTTATAGATTTTGATTAGAGATGCAACGAATATTCGGCTCCTATTCGGCTGCATTTTTTAATATTTGGTATTTGGCCGAATACCGAATAGTAAATCATAACAAAATAAATGTTAATTTCGAAATTATATTTATTTAAATTGCAAATTAAAATTGAAAATCTATTAAAGAAAATTAATTATGATGAATCAAAACAAAGATGCGAAGTGGCAAAGTTGAAATTCGGAAAAAGCATATCGAAGTCTATAAAATTACCAAATTTTAAAATTCCCGGTAAAATTTCCAGGTTATCTCTTATTCTAGAACCCAATGACTAGGTACCTACTATAAAAAGGTTTATCAATTGATAAATATGTTAGTTATAATTACACAACCGAGGATATAAAGTTACAGATTTAAAAATATTACTCCTATTTTGTAACTCAACCAATTTTTATACTCACTACACTTGAGATTACATAACAAACAAAAAAGAATTTTTTAAATATTGGTTATGAGTAGATTGTCTCCATGAACATCAGAATTGTTATCTTTGTCAATGTAATTAGTATCCACAGTCCATTTAGTGACACAGCAGTTAGATCTCCGATCCATGCGTTAGGAATACTGGGTTCGGTTTCCGTTGAATCTAATCGTTTATCCTATAATGTATTAGCTACAAAAATTTTCTGTGTTTAGATTATAGTCGTGAGATGATATTGTTAGGGCGTCTACTCAAAAAAAAAACTTCCATAGGTACCTTTATCCACATTCTGTTTTTTGAGGAAGTCTAATTTATATTTTAAGCGATATTTTATCTGTTTAGAATTATTTTATCTCACATTAGAATGTGTTTATAAGCGTGTTTTAAAATTTCGTTTTGTAAAATTTAGTATATAATATTTTATACTTACCTATAGGCTTAAAAGCTCAGTAAACGTTTATGAATGTTTATGAATTCACGTGAAATATATGATTTCAATCACTTCGTGAGTAGTGGATTTAGTGAAAATTGTTAAATTCATTTACAGATTAAACGTATTTTTTATTCTCTTGTGTCGTTGATTAGTATTAAATTCCTTTGTTTGAACTGTAGGTACCATACAACTACTCATTTTGTGTATTGGGTTCTTGTGGTAAAAATAGCACACACCAATTCAAACACTCATATAAGCGTTTTTACCACAATGATATCTAATTACATTGGGAACATATTTTCTTCCATGGTTCATCACATACAATATGAAACTGGCGTCATCTTTTGGTCACTCCATTCAGTAAATTATTTTACATAAAAAAAATTTGTAATAAAGTACCTATGTATGATTTATCGATAATATAATGAACTTAATAATTTAAGATGGGTTGGCATCGAAAGATCTTGCCTGTTTAGTTAAACTAACTATCAGAAAATTGATTATGTATCAATTATATTGTCACAAATCCAAGACACCCATTTGTGTCTGGCGCCTGAAAGTCGAGGATTAACCAATAACCAACAATAAGAATTGCACAAAAGGATGGACCACCTAAAGTTCTTTTATGACCACGGATTAACAGTTCAAAGTATGAGACGAAGAACGTGTTGTTCTAGAATTCTCTCCATTGGTATACCAATGAAGGAGAGAAAGACAGGCACTAAGATTATCAATCGAAAAATCTAGAAACGGGTGATCGCTACTATAAATATTTCGAAAGATGAGCCAACAGTTCAGTATTCAAATAAACGTCGTAGAGCATTCAAATAAACCTCCGACGAGTATTAACATAAATCATCGAGTGTTCATCGACAGTATTCAAATAAATGTCGAAGAGTATTCAAATAAATTCCTCGAAGTGCTTAGTGTTAAAGTGATCAGTGAATTGTTAAATAAAGTGAATAGTGAATCGCGAGTATAAATAAATTGTGATTATTGTAAACATTGTAAATAGAGTTAACAGTGTAATAGTGAAATATAAACAGTACTGTGACTATTGTTGACAGTGAACATTGTTGTAGTGTATAAGTCTTAGATAAATAAATAAACAATTGTTTTAAAATAAATTTGTAGTCATTATACACAAACCAACGAACCCCGAAAAACGTTACATTGGTGTCAGGTGTGGGGTTTGTGTGACATAAAATAAATCTAAGTGAAACGTGATAAAAAAATAATTAAATTCAACATGTCGACGCTGGAAAAACTGAAAGTTTCGGAATTGAAAGAACAATTAGAAGAACGGGAGCTGAGCACCGAAGGGAAGAAAACGGTTCTCAAGGAACGACTCGCCGAGGCCCTCAGATCGGAAGGACATGATCCAGAAACGTTCCTATTCAAGTCGTCAGAAACAATGTTGGAGGACTTACAACGGAAAATCGAGAAGAACAATGAAGATCTGCGAGCTGAACTCAGAAACAACAATGAAGAACTGAAGAAGATCGATGCCAACAATGAAGACTTACAACGGAAAATCGAGGCCAACAATAAGGATCTACAACTGAAGATTGAGGCCAATATTGACGACCTACGAACGGACTTAAAGGGGACCATGGAAGAAAAACTAACCGACATCGAAAGGAAACTCGACGAGGAGGTCGGTAACATCCGCGAAGAAGTCAACGGCATGAAAGAAAAATTCCGCGAAGAAGTCGACGCCATGAAGGGAAAATTCAGTGAAGAAGTCAACGGAATAAGGGAAAAATTTGACGAGAAGGTCGACATCATCAAGGAAAAGTTAGACGATCGAATGCAGTCCCTCGAGGAGAAATTCAAGGAATTTGAGGTGAGCCCAATCGTTGGTGAAAATAAAAATATCGCAAGGGCACCTTTGGCGACAAATTCAGGTGGTCACAATCTGGTAAAGCTGCTAACATTCGATGGGAAAGTTCCTTGGGCAAACTTTTTCGCCCAGTTTGAAACTGTGGCCAAGCATAACAATTGGACACAGGCAGAAAAGGCGACTAATCTTGTGCTTTCCTTATCCGGGGATGCACTAAATATCCTCCAGGTCGTGGCCCCGGATGACATGAACAATTACGAACAGCTGGTCCAACGATTGGAAATGCGATATGGGCAGACTCACCTCGAGCATGTGTTCCATACACAGCTAAAGAACCGGGTCCAGAAGGCGGGAGAGTCTTTACAAGAGTTCGAAGCCGATGTGGCCCGAATGGCTCGCCTTGCTTACCCAGGAACACCGGAGAATATCGTGGAAAGATTGGCCGTCCAAGCTTTCGTCGACGGGGTACGGAACGGAGAAACCCGCCAGGCATTGGTTCTCGCTCGGCCACCCGCCTAACGGAAGCCCTCACCCGTGCTCTCGAAATCGAAGCAGCAAAGATGATCGTCTATGGAACAAGTCAGATTCGCGTGATGGAAAGCCGGAAACCAGCCAAACAAAAAGTCAAGGAAGTGAGATGTGGCTGTGGAAACCTGGTGCAATCATCGACCCGAATCAAACAGACCTCACCAAAAACTAAGGAAGCGACTGTTGCTGCACTACGACACGAGTCCAGCAGTATTTTTGTCGACGGAAGTATTGATGGGGAACAACGAAATCTCCTGCTGGATACAGGAGCAACGAGGACAGTGATAAGAAGAGACGTGGTAGCGAAAAAGCGCCTTTCACCATCACGATGGCGACTGCGAACGGCAAATGGACAAGCCACCACCGTCCACGGAGAAGTCGACGTCCTTCTTACTATCGGTACTACCAGCTTTGAACATCGAGTGCTCGTGGCGGACATCGACGAAGAATTCATCGTTGGAATGGACATCATCGGAAGTCAGGGTTTCACACTGGATTTCAAGCGCGGTGTGTTGAAAATAAATTTGGAAGAACTCGTACTTCACCGTCGGGATGAGAACAAGTTGTGCATCGTCTTGGCCGAGGGTGTGTCATTACCAGAACGAAGCGAGACAATCCTAGGAGGAACTGTGGAGAATGGAGTCGCCAATGGAAACATCATGATGTTCGAGCCGAAAACTCATGATACTGAAGTCGGGAAAGGGATGATACTTGGAAAATCCCTGGTTCGTGTGCTGCAAACAATTCCGGTACGGGTAATGAACACCAACTATTGCCCGATGACGATAAAGGCGGGCACCGTTCTGGGCTACTGCACACCGGTTTCGTCTGTAGTCCGACAGGTCAAGATGGAAGAAAATACGGATACCAAGTTCCCAAGTGAATTGACAACGTTATTGGCAGAATCCACCCAACAAATGACGCCGGATCGGAAAACGAAAGTGCGGGAACTCCTCGGTAAATATCGGAACGTCTACGACATTGGAAATGGGCAAGGAGGAAGAACCAACATCGTCAAACACAAGATCAACACGGGAAATGCCAATCCAATCCGACAACCAGCGCGAAGACTACCATTGGCAAAACGTGAAGAGGCTGAAAACATCATAGCCGAAATGGAAAGCGATGGTGTAATCGAACCATCAAATGGACCTTGGGCTTCACCGGTAGTCTTGGTCAAGAAGAAAGATGGATCGACACGTTTCTGTGTAGACTACCGTCAACTGAACAACGTGACGAAGAAGGACAGTTACCCACTTCCTCG
This sequence comes from Sisyra nigra, assembly GCA_958496155.1. Lineage (NCBI taxonomy): Eukaryota > Metazoa > Arthropoda > Insecta > Neuroptera > Sisyridae > Sisyra > Sisyra nigra. The sequence continues at coordinate 34,207,573 of OY292313.1, read as the reverse complement.
GATAGATGACACTCTCGATACTTTGGCCGGATTAAAATTCTTTTCGACCCTTGACTTGAAGAGTGGATATTGGCAAGTAGAATTGGCACCCGAGGACAGAGAGAAGACGGCGTTTACCATTGGTTCGGGATTATGGCAGTTCACAGTTATGCCATTTGGACTTTGTAATGCTCCTGCGACATTCGAACGATTGATGGAGACTGTCTTGAGAGGATTGTCGTGGAAGACTTGCCTGGTGTATCTTGACGACATCATCGTTGTGGGACGAACATTTGAGGAGCATTTGAAGAACCTGGAGGAAGTATTTCGACGATTACAAGAAGCTGGACTAAAGTTGAGCCCGAAGAAGTGCCATTTATTCCAACGCAAGGTCCAATATCTAGGCCATATCGTATCCGATAAGGGAGTAGCAGTCGATCCAGAGAAAGTCCAAAGCGTGAAGGAGTGGCCAGTACCGAAGGACAAGCACGAAATCCGAAGCTTTTTGGGACTTTGCACATATTATCGACGTTTCGTACCTGGATTTGCCAACATCGCCAAGCCGTTGACCAAATTAACCGAAAATGGACATCACTACGAATGGACGGACATCTGCCAGGATGCTTTCGAAAAGCTGAAGCACGCTCTGACTACGGCTCCTGTTTTGAGTTACCCACTACCATCAGGGAAATTCATCTTGGATACCGACGCCAGCAACGTAGGAGTTGGAGCAGTCCTATCTCAAATTCAGGATGGAGAAGAGAGAGTCATCGGATACTTCAGCAAGACACTATCCAAGCCGGAAAGAAACTACTGCGTAACGAGACGGGAATTACTGGCAGTCATCAAAGCAGTCGAGCATTTCTACAAGTATCTCTACGGAAAGAACTTTCTGCTACGAACCGACCACGCAGCTCTGAAATGGCTCCTGCAATTCAAGAATCCCGAAGGACAAGTGCCAGATGGATCGAACGACTTCAAGAATTCGACTTCAACACCGAACATCGAGCTGGATCATCGCATCGAAATGCTGATGCATTGTCAAGACGACCATGCCCTGACAATTGCAAGCATTGTACCAGGACGGAAGAACGCGATGCCGAAATCTACAGAACCACCGTAGTAGCGGACGACTGGCAAGCGACCGATGTACAAAAGGATCAAGAAGAGGACCCGGATATGAAACCAATTCTCGAATGGAAGAAAGAGGACCGTAAACCTACATGGGAAGAGGTGGCAAAATATTCCCCAAATGTAAAGGCGTATTGGGCTCAGTGGGAATCCCTGGTTGTCGACGGCGGACTCCTGAAGAGGGTGCTGGTGAATGCGGATGGAAAAGAAGAGCGGAGACAGACTCTTGTTCCACGTTGTAGGATACCAGAGGTGGTGAGGGAAATCCACTGTGGTACTTCTGGAGGGCACCTTGGAGTGACAAAGACGTTAATGAAAGTGAGGGACAGATTTTACTGGGTCAATAGCCGACGGGATGTGGAGGAATATTGTAGGAAGTGTACCACCTGTGCAGCGAGTAATGGGCCACAGAGGCGGCAGAAGGCCGCCATGCGACAGTATAATGTAGGAAGTCCATTCGAGAGGATCGCTATCGACGTAGCTGGACCATTCCCGGAAACCGACAAGGGGAACAAGTACATCGTGGTAGTAATGGATTATTTCAGCAAATGGGCTGAAGCTTACGCTCTACCGGACCAAACAGCGACTACAGTTGCTGATGTACTGGTCAAGGAATGGATTTGCCGATTTGGAGTGCCCTTGGAGTTACATTCGGATCAGGGCCGAAATTTCGAATCTACTCTGTTCCAAGAAGTATGCCGAATCCTGAACATCAAGAAGACTCGGACCACTGCATTACACCCGCAGTCAGATGGATTAGTGGAACGGATGAATCGAACCATCAACCGATACCTATCAAAAGTCGTCTCTGACCATCAACGAGACTGGGACCAGTACCTCAGCCTATTTCTTCTGGCGTATCGATCATCAGTCCAGGAAACAACTGGAGAAACACCGGCCAGGATCATAATGGGTCGAGAACTTCGTTTGCCATGTGACCTACAATTTGGATGCCCACCTGGAAGAGAAATTGCTGGAGAAGATTTCGTGACGCAACTGCGGAACCGAATGGACGACATACATCAGCGTGTTCGTGTGAACATCCAGAATGCAAGCGATCGGATGAAGGACCGTTACGACTCCGGTGTCAACGGAAAGATCTACCAGCCTGGCAGTAAAGTGTGGCTATTTAACCCAAAACGACGACGTGGATTATCACCGAAACTCCAAGTTTATTGGGAAGGTCCTTATGTGGTAATCGAGCGGATCAACGACACCATCTACCGAATAAAGAAGGAACCGAAGGGAAAACCTCGAGTGATTCACTTCAATCGCTTAAGTCCGTACAACGGAGACGACAATCAGCCGACACAGGAGGCCCGCTTACGAACTATGGGAGCGCCAAAGGAAATGACTTTCGAGGAGTTCATGGCTGAATTCTCCGGGACTCGAACAATCCGATATGGTGTGACAGAAGAACGGAACCAAGATCTATTCCGAGTGCCTGCGGAGTATTCTCTTGCTCACTGCGTCTCTACTGATTTGGATATGTCCCATGGAGTAGCTGCCGTGTTCCGGACGAAATATGGGGGCATCGATGAACTTCGTAACCAACATCCTCGATTGGGTCGAACACTCCAGATCCCAGTTGGAAACACCAGGAAGGCTTTTTATCTCGTGACACGGACCAAGGAGGGCAAGAAACAGGGATATCAAGTTCTATGGAACGCGTTACATGAATTGAAGGAAGAATTACTGCGACAACACATCAGGAAGGTGGCGATCCCAAAGCTGACCAGTGCTTTCGACGGCGCCGATTGGAGGATAGTACGTACCATGATAGAAGGGATTTTCCGGTCTACTGGTATTCACGTCCTGGTATGCTGCTACGGGCGTTCGTCATTATCAAAAGAAAAGACTGTGGACTGTTTCTTTTACCAAACATCGGGCTGCCGTTATGGTTCGGGTTGCCGCTATCGCCATGGATACCTTTCGGGGCGAAAGGATTTTAAAGAGGGGGCAGTGTCACAAATCCAAGACACCCATTTGTGTCTGGCGCCTGAAAGTCGAGGATTAACCAATAACCAACAATAAGAATTGCACAAAAGGATGGACCACCTAAAGTTCTTTTATGACCACGGATTAACAGTTCAAAGTATGAGACGAAGAACGTGTTGTTCTAGAATTCTCTCCATTGGTATACCAATGAAGGAGAGAAAGACAGGCACTAAGATTATCAATCGAAAAATCTAGAAACGGGTGATCGCTACTATAAATATTTCGAAAGATGAGCCAACAGTTCAGTATTCAAATAAACGTCGTAGAGCATTCAAATAAACCTCCGACGAGTATTAACATAAATCATCGAGTGTTCATCGACAGTATTCAAATAAATGTCGAAGAGTATTCAAATAAATTCCTCGAAGTGCTTAGTGTTAAAGTGATCAGTGAATTGTTAAATAAAGTGAATAGTGAATCGCGAGTATAAATAAATTGTGATTATTGTAAACATTGTAAATAGAGTTAACAGTGTAATAGTGAAATATAAACAGTACTGTGACTATTGTTGACAGTGAACATTGTTGTAGTGTATAAGTCTTAGATAAATAAATAAACAATTGTTTTAAAATAAATTTGTAGTCATTATACACAAACCAACGAACCCCGAAAAACGTTACAATATTATGTACCAAAAATATAAGACATTTATGACAATACTTGATTTTGGATTATTAAAAGATCATAAACATGAACGGTGAAATTTAAAGGTTAAAAATAGTTCTCATCTCAAAAAAGTTTTAGGCTATCCTTATAAAAAATTAATTTCAATTTTTAAGCCAAAAGAAAACATTGATTTAATATAATATAATTTAATAATACAATTTAATAAAATCGTCTTATCTTACCCAAGCATTTCTTTTAATAAATTTCCAGCCAATTTATTTCCGCACCCTACCAACGTTGTCTGTTGGATTTCAAAATGAATGATAGTTCTACCTTAGCTTTAATATAAGTCACTCTGAATAAATTGCGCATCTTGAAATTTCGCTAAATATCATTAAATTGCAGACATACAGATAAAAATAATTTACTAATACTGAAATGGATTTGTTATAGATCCAATATAACATTTTCTTAACCACTACTTAGTTACATTTGACAACCTAAATAAAACTTCTGCTTTTTCATTGAATCAGTTTTTCCTTTGAAAAGACATTTTCTTTCTACGCCATTCCTCATTGCACAACGTCGAGCTACAGAGGCGTAGTTGTGCTTCATACGAATCGCATGAATGAATGTGATAAATTCATTACCGAGGATTTTCCTTTATTATTAATTACGGATTTTGTTGTCATTTATATAAAAAAAAACGCTTGGAGGGAAGGTCTGTGACATTCGTGATAAATATATTTTATTTTAGATAGTTTCTTATAAATTAATAAATCTGAAAATATATCACGTACCTACAGATTTACATTTAAATAAATACGAGAAAATATTGCATGTTTTCAATTTAAATTTTATTCAATTTATGTTATCATTATTCAATGTCAAATGCTTATTGGTAAATTTTATAAATTCATCTATTTTTGTTCATTAATTTCTAAAATAAAATAAGAGGACAAGATTCGTTATTTCAAATTATTTAAAAAATATTCGTACTTTTACGGCGATAGAATAATTTTTATACAAATCATTTGAAATCTTTCCTTAATAGGTAAGCTACGCTCCTGAACACAGACTTGACATCAGTTACATTCTGTGTGTAGATTGAACGATCTATAATGAAAAGAACTACTGTATTACAACCAACATATCTTGCATCGGCTTTTCGAAAGCATCGCTTCCAGATATGTATAAAAGGTAATGAGTCTTCTTGAAAATTGTACAGTCACATAAATAAAAAGTAAGCAAAAGATATTCGTTCAAGACGTTTTCAATACGAAAGAAATAAAACAAACTGAAATGATATCCCATAAGGATAAAAGTTAACGATAGTAATAGTATCAATAAAAAGATCGTGATTTTTCTTTATTCATAAAAATATTCTTGAATAAAAAATTAATTAGGATACATTTTGTATATTTTATCATACACATGGCTTTATTCAATATCTTCAAATGATAAGTTTTCTTTTTAATGTCCATTTTGTTAAGTAAAAATATAAAATTGCTTTCATGTATTGAGAGTAATAACTAGTATACAGCTTCTGAAAATGATACTGAGTTTTTCGAGATCATTATGGAAATGGTTCAATAAATTTACGATAAGTACAAACTTCATAGTTGAAAATACTTGAATTTTCCTAGACGCTATTTACTATAATACGGTTATTGAGTAGAAAAAAGTAAATTACTTAAATTTTTCGGAAGAGACTCATTGATTTTTTAAGACATAGCCGTGTATTGTTTGAGCTTATAAAATTTCTTTTTAAAAAAGTATTATCTTTGATAAATATATGACGCTTGTATATTCAGATTTTTTAAATTTCTTCCAATTTTATATTCAATATTGTGTAGAGAAAAACGATGGTGAGATCTACCACAAAAGATGAGTTTACATATACCCATACGATGTTGTATAGTAAATTGTCTGTACATTCAGTGCAGGAAAATATATTTTTATAACCTATTTACAAGAAAACGTGTTCGTCTATGCTACATCAAGCGGCAAGCAGGCAAACAGGGCAACATGTTTCTGAACTAGATCGTTTTCAAATCGCCTGGGGTATATTTCAAAGGAGATGACGAACCCTTCATACAAAAAGACCTTAGTTCTGCGATGAGAAAATAATGTTTTTCAATCTTTATGGTTCTAAGTTTCTCAATTTTTACAATTTGACTTGCTGTTTCGCTATATACGACATAAAAAATATTTCATCTTTATTTCCGAAGTAGAGAGATAAAACTTTATAGTTTGTATATTTTTGTCGTCTTTAAGTTTTTAAAGCTTTTTTTACTATTTATAAGAAAATATGTATATGTATATTTCATTTAATTCAAATGCAAGAAAAAGTTTAAACAAAAATTTAATGCGACAGTTTGAATGATTAATGAGAAAAAATAGCGTCTTATTACGCCAATTTCATTGTAGAAAAATATCTGTCACATTTCTTTCTCGGTAAGAGAACGCAAAGCAGTTGCTCATTCAGGCATGTCGACACTTTCGTGCAGTTATTTAAAATAGTAGCACCAGTTACCAAGAGAGTATGATAAATGGGATAAAATATCACAAGAACTATGCTTTGGAGTGGTTTATATTTGCCTTACATCTCTTCTCACAATCGACCAACTAGCTGTTGCAACGTGCGACCATTGTAAAGTCCAATCAATTTCATTGTTTTAAGGTAATCAATCAAATGCAATGACCAACGAAAATCTCACTATCATCTGAATATTAATTCATTTACTTATTATTAATTTTCGCATCATTCAAAAATGACCCTTCGTCTCTTATTACTCTCCGTGCGTTTAAATTGAAAATTTTAATGACAAAGCTATTTTTTAATTTATCAAATTATTATCAAACTAAAGTCGGCGTTAAAACTCGTAAACCTACTTGGTTCTTTTCTGCCAACATAAAAATGTCGGAATGAATACAAAGAACGAATATACCTATTACTTGTGACAGTATGGACAATATATTTACTCTTTATTTTCGCTAGCCATGAAAAAGCAACATTTGATACAATATATACTTTGCTGTTATAAAATGTAGCATACTGATAGAAAGTAGTGTATTTCAATTCTTATGTAGGTTTATCTTTTTGTCGACTCGTCCCTTGAGACGTTTTGACATACGACTTTCATGAACGTTCTTTTGCTGTCTTGTCTACATAGATATTAAAGTTGACATCATCACTGTCCTTTAACTCGTTATGATTACTACTCATTTTTCAGTAGGCTTTTAGTGAAAGTTTATTGTAAAGATAGAAATACGAACATTTTTCAAACAACGATAAACTTTTAAATGATTTAAAAAAATTCCATTTAGCATATTACACAATAATTTATCCGTGTACCTATTACTTACAATAATAATAATCCAAAACTAGAACATTATTAATTCTCATAAATATTCTTCAACTCAGGTTATATAAAACATACGGTAAGAACAAACGTACTATAGACCGAATATTTCGATGAAAATAAAAATCAAATAACTGAAGTTTTTGTTGATATTTTGAAAGCTCGAAAGTCAATGCGTGTTTTATCATGTTTTATCATTTTTAATTTGTAAGCCTACAAAAAAATTATTTTAAATTCCTTACAGTAAAAGCTTACAACTATTATTATGACCCCCTTTTTATGATGGAATATATGTCAACGTTGAAGTCCTCGAAGTGAGCAAAGTATTAATAATAAAATATTTATCTAGAATTAAAAGTTATCGAATGAGTTATAGGTAGAAGAAACGACATAGAATAACATTTTCCATTTTTTTCATCATTAAAAAGCTCTTACTAAAAATAGCATTTGAAAACTTGCAAAACGAAAACATACAATAATTATTTCTTTTTAATCTTTAATTTTTATTTTTAATCTTTTCTCTTTAATTCGTTTTAATTTAATATTAACAAAAACATTTTTCTTCGAATAATTTTTTTAATTAACTTACAGCTTTGATTTTAGAAAGAACCCCCATCTGGGTTATGATTTTATAAAAATAAAATAAATATGCAGAGAAGTAAAACCTATTTCGATTTTTTTTTATAGGATTGCTATTTTAATGTTTATTTAAATATCAATTACAAATTTAAAACATAACTATTTTTAAAAGTTTAAAATTGCATTTTCAATGGAAGCTAATCTAATATATGTTTTGCCTTGAGGACGTGGAAAGTTTTTAATGAGGATTATGTATTTCAAACTTTCAAACAATATCGAATTTTAGTTAAACTCACTATAGGCGTTGTATGTTTTATAATGAAAAGGTTATTTTACTACGTTTTTCCATGAAATAATTATTTTATACCTTAAAATGTTTTAGCGATGGAAGTCTTTTTTATCATTTAAATTTTAGAAGTGATATTTATTTAAATTTTGAAAAAAGTATGATTTTTTTTCATCACGAACTATCTCCAAGTTAATAAAGCGTTTCTAACAAATTTCTTTATCTGTATCACATTACTATTCCTTCTATGTTGCGGGTCATTTGATGTTGCAGATATAAAAAAAAAGTATCGTAAGTAGTGTTAGACAGTTTTCTATTTTTTGTGTGCTTTTTTTTTTTGTAAAAGCAAACTCATAAATTTTCGTAGCGTTTGCAAGTATTCGGTACACATTTTTTTTATACATTTGAGCCTATTACGACACCCTGATATTTTTATCGTGTAAAATGTTGTGTATATTCATAACAACACAAGGCGTTTATGTTTCATTGCTCATCCGACCGTGAGTGATTTATATCATAGATTTTTTTTATTTATGTCTTGTGCATAAAGTTTTCAATTCAATTTTTCTGTTATTAAAAATGTACAATACAATACCGAATAAATTTCAATCGATCGTGAATTACTTTGCAATATTTTTCTTGCAAACTAAATCATAACATAAAAAAGAACCTTTTGAGATCAATGCTTAAGTATAATTATCTCTGTGTGCTACTAGGAACTTGATATTATTTATTGAAATAAGTAAGTGAAGTGAAACTTATTGTCAGCATTTAAAGAGTTTGAGAATAATTAGTGAAAATTAAACCTTGTTGGAACAGCGTAATTTTTTACACAAAACCTCACATCCCATGTAAACATAACGAAAATTTAAGCACAGGTAAACATTTGTTTTAGAATAATTTTAATTAATTTATCCTTACATGTCGCACAGGAACTTTCAAGGTGATTAAGTTCTTTAATAATAAATGAAAAATATTATCCAAACTTAGAATATTCAAGGGCTGCTTTGAATCACTTATATTCTATGACACCTGCTGAGCCGTTTGATGACTAAAACATTAAAACGATGTCATGACGTGTGAAAGCATTATCGTTTGTACACCTATGATGTATTTTCGTCAAATGTCATCTTATCAAGTATAACGTAATGTTTGTAGTGAATATCGCTTTGATGTCACAGGTAATAAGTTTTCCGTGATTTACGGTACAAATCTACATACCATTAACACTCAAACTGAAAAGATATTTTTATCTTTTTCCGAAATGTTAAACAAGAAAAATATTTTTGTTAATATATTATCTATAGTAAAAAATTATTAAATTTCTAGATATAATACAAAAAAACAAAAAGTGCTTTTTTCTTCAAATATTTGTACATGAAATAACAGCATTTATACACCGAAATCAAACAGAAATGTTACCACAAAAATTACATTTATTTTACAAATAAGTACATACTTGGCTTCATATTTTGCTTTTGTTAAATATATCTAATATTAACTCTTGTATTTACTTGGAGAATCTCAAATAAATTGACAAAACATATGTCAATATTGAATTTAATAAAAAAACCTCTGACGATTTAGTTCTATAACGCAAGATAATAAACTACTTGAATTAAAATTAATAAAGGTAAGCAGTTAAACGTAAGCTACCTTTAAATATGTGAATATGTAAAGTTTATATTACACGCGATAGAAGAGATTAATTTTTTCCCGGTTACACAAATGAAAAAATATTCATTTGAAGTACTTACTTTATTATCAAATTAACATACTAAATTATAGTTTTTAGTTTTTTTTTTCACTATTCGCGATTTTATTTTATTTTTTTTTTTTTTGTAAAACATTCGTAGACATAAAAATTGATGCGTGTAATATACACAGGTAAAAAAGAGATTGTTTTAGGTATACCTATCTCTTTTTTTTTCTGATCTTTGAAATAAAAATAACATTAAACGATTAAGAAAATACATATTTCTTTAATTACTTTTTATGATACTTCCAAATATATTTTTTATGTCAACAAAAAACTATTATAAAATATAGATTTCAAATATAGTTATGCAAATAATAGATTCAGTTTTGTTCTATTAAAAACAGATACAAAGCTAAAAAATTAATTTAATTTTTATTAAAATGTTATTATAATTATACGAATTACTTTTGACCACAAGAATTCATGTCTTCCAACTCAGGCCCGCGAAGATGTCGAACCCGGTCCGTTTTGACCTTACTCTATAAATTACAGTACATCGTAAAAAATCAGTCATTTCATCTTTTCTATTTTTGTAACTTCTAAGAAAACAATAACGGACTTTTATGCTTTTTTAAATCCAGAAATGTTTGAAATATTCTGGATAATACACAGAAATATTTAGCGTTCTTTGAATCGACACATATATGCGAAACTAGGTACATTTTTTTTAATTAAAAATAAAGAGTGTCCCAACAAGAGCGCCGGATTTATTTTTAAAGAAAAACGCCCTTAATTTTTGGAATTAAGCAAACATTTATTTTAAAATAAAGGAAAATAGTTCCGATTAAATGTGAAATACAACATCAGGCAAATGGCCACCATGAAACATCTGGCATAGGGTTATTCTTTTGTTGAAATTTTGAATAACATTTTCACATAAAGATGGCTGTATTTCACCAATAACGCGCCGTATTTTCTCTTTAAGATGTTCAGCCGTTTCAGACTAATTTACATACATCTTTTTCTTCACATAGCCCCAAAGAAAATAGTCCATCGGTGTCAGATCGCACGATCTTGGTGGAAAATGTTGATCGCCAAATCGATAAATAACATGGCCTAGAAACTTAATTTTCAGTAACACCTTTATTTCACATACTGTGTGGCAGGTCACACCATCTTGTTGGAAAAAGATGTCCTCCACGTCAATTACATCCAATTCGGATATAAACATTTTCAGTGCTTCTGGTATCGTTTAATTCTTGACCACGATGCGGAATGAAAGTTCCTGGATTCTCGGCCACAAATTCCTTTACTGTGGCTATATTTTCGAGTCACCGACAAGTACAACGACGAACATTGATCTTCTGATCCATCAGCGTAAATTTGGTCTCAAATTTTGTAATAAACGCCTCACTGTCATTTAGCGCATTATGGCGACTGAAAACTTGACATAATTGGTAAACTGTTTTTGAAAACTTTCACTATTTTTAACGTGTTGTAACGTAAACACAATATAATGTGTTTTTACAATAACTAAGCAGTGTTGGTTTAAATACTTCTTCATATGCTTAAATCGCGAGATCTGGACGTGGCAACTGTCAAAAAAAATCACATAGAAAATGACTATTTTATACAAATACGTATTTATCTGAAATTCTTCAATATTTTAATAATAAACATATCACGACCGATAAATTTTGTTAAAACATTTTAAGAAACTTGCTTTCAAAATAAGAATTGTATGAATTTATTGTCATGGATTAGTAGATGACTTCAATATAAATATTGTAATATGAAAAAGTCTAATTAGTTAAAGAAAAATAAGTATTATGGGTAAAAACCAACAATTAACTTCGTTTTTCGATTCATTTAAAAGTTTATGTTCATCGTAAATCTAAAACTAATCAGATATTCATCCCGCACTTATTCTAACTACTATCAAATGTTTAAGGATTTGGTTCATTAACATAGAGTTTTCAAGTTTATCAACTTTTAAATTTTACTGTATTTTTTCTTGGAATTTCACGTAATCTATAAATTTTGAGATTGGCAATTTTTAATCTAAGAGTATTTTTCTAAACTTAATATGTTGGAAGTTATATGGGATGTCAAAGTTATTCTTAGTAGTTTTTGTTTTATAAATCATCAAGAGCAAAATATGCAATGTCAATTCCACAAATATATATGATGGAATAATTCGAGTATCATAAACTTAATTTTAAAAAATAACGTATTTCAAACCTATTCTTATATTATTATAGTTATTTTACTTTACTTTATTCTGGTGGATTAATGATATTATATTTTGGAAAAAAAAGTTCTCTAGGACAAAGACATTTTATACTAAATAAAATCAAATATTTTTTAAAACCAAACAAAAAAGAATTAATATTGATTTAAATTTTACACTACAGATTATCATTTCGTTTGTCGTAAAATACTTTTGTTAATGGTCTATATATATATATTATATAATTAAATAAAAATTATAATTTTTTTCAAGTTTACATAGGTATAAGAAATAAAGTGGTTATTATAAAGCAAGTAGTTCAAATTTAAAATATTAATAATTTAATGTGCTCGAACAGAATATTTCTTTTTTCTGAGAGAATAAAAATTGATTTTTTCCGCCAATAAATTAACTATACTTTCAGAATTCATAAATACTTTATTTTTCTCTCGAACCTACCAGAAATAACACTTAAAATAAATTATATCACCAAAACGAACAGTTTGCATTGTTTTCGGAATTTAGTCCCTACGCATTGATCTGTTTCATCATATAGAAAATATATCACATAAATTCGTAGTGAAAAGTATTTCGCATACCCCTCCATCAATTTGAGATATTTATTGAAGTTGAAACTTCCCAATATTCACAGAAATAAAATACTTTCCATAAAATCCAAAACAAGGCCGCCATATTATTTCGAATAGTGGCGCTCGCCTTTTTATATTGTCAGATTGTCGATTGAATGTTGGGGAAAATATTTAGAGTGTTCGTCCACAAAACAATGTATGGCTTAGGAAAAAAATTATATCAAATGGTATTTACAATAAAATGTATTGCTTATAACCTAATTGGTATTGTTACAGAAGTAAATACATTGAGTGTAGCTAATTGAACAGCGAAGAAGTAAAAAATAGAAAATAGATTTTTTCAAGTGACTGGACAGAAAATTAGTTGCAATAAAAACATTTTATTTGTTATAGTTGTACACATAATTCAATTTGATTAAATTTACTTGAGTATTGAAAATTTATTTCAAATTAATCATGAATTTCTTGTAAAACTCCATGAATCGATTTTGTTGGATATAATAAGCATATTTCTTTCTTTAACTTAAGAAATGTAATACATCAAACAAAAAATAGAGTTAAAAGTCCAGAGATTGAATCTATTGGTATTAATTCATCAATAATTTTCTTACTCTGTCATTCTTTCGTAAGCGATCACTCTTGTCTAGTTATGCCTTGCCAAGATAGTAGAACCAGGCTTCCTCTTCGACTAAATTGGCTCTGTCATATGCACAAGTTTCCGCCGGGGAACGAAAATACCAACAGCATTTATAGAAACGGATATTGCAAATCAACAGTGATGAAATTAACATTAGATTTACACCACCCCTTTGCAAATTGCTTTCAAAATTTTCATTGAGGTTTAAAAAAAAAAAGGGATAAATTTATATTTCATTCATTTTAATTTAAAATGACATTTTTTTTAAATATTTGTATAGTCTTGTATAATTTAATTTGTAAAGACATATTAAAATGTAACACCCGGATTATTAATGCACCAATTTTATCCGCTTAAATTTGTATAGCAATGGCAAAAATCTTAAGAGAACATAATACTAGATCAAAAATTACTTAGCTTCAGGTTGAAAGGAACATTAGCGGTTTTAAACAATTTGCATGATTTTACATTTTTAACAACCCTTATATTACAAGCAACGGCAACCGTTCCCATTTCATTCGTTTCCATTCTTCTATCTTACGCAAGACAGTAATTTTAAAATAATTCCAATGCAATTACAAAACTTACACTTTTGAAATTAACAATTCACTAGTTCTATGGTTGAGTTGGCAATACCAAATATACGCTGCCGTGAACATTTACATTTGTGCTTTGAGCCATTTGAATCTTAATTGTTCAAAATGGTGTTAACAGGCACAGTAAAGAATGTATTTATGAAATTATCCTGACTATGACATTTCATATTCAAATGTAGCTTCGTTATTTTTTACATTTAAAAAAATTAAACTTTGTGTGAGTTTGGTAGAGGAAATAAATTGTGTCTTGATTTTTCAAATTAAAAAAATCGTTCCGATTACATGGGGGTTGGTTTATTTCAAACTTCAGCTGAACAACTGTGAAATTAAATTTTTATAGCGATACCTTATTACTTTAATTTCCACAAGTTGGCTTTCATGAAAAACTTGATCGTTATTGAGCGTGGTCTTTCACCATGAGGTGCTAACTTTTTAACGCTTCCTCACCGTCGTTTTAACTAATTGCTTTTAAATCGTTTCTTTAATTCATAAAAACTTTTTTTCGTATTTTCATACTTTGACATGCTTTTGCGTAATTAAAAATTACGCTAATGCTAAAAAAAAATAGCAAACTTTTAAATTTCGCACACACCGAAGTTTTTTATAAAAATGTTCTTAAAATGTTTTTTTTTTGTCTCGCTCAATACAAAATTACTCTGAATTATTGTAATGATATAAACAATGAAGTTTAATTTTCATAAAAAGTTTTCGCCAGCTTACAAATGACTGGCCTTGCTTTTTTTTCAAATTATTACTTTTGTTTGAATCGTCGAGAGAAATTTCAAATAATTACACTTTTTGACTTTGTGAGTATTTAAATTTGATATAATTAAAACAACTTTATAAGGTTCCGACTTATTAGGCAAGTATACACGGAGAACCAAAGGAAAACATGTAAAAAGGGTACTCAATTTACATAAAGATTAAAACGTAAGTTTACATTGATTTTTATTCAGTAAAATACGTAAAAACTTGCAAATCAGAAAAGGGTAAAAATGTAAATTCATTTACAAACATATTAACAAGCTTCTGGGTAAAATCGCTTTAAAATATGATTTCATACATTAATGCAACAAATAAAAAATGTATGCAATCTGTATGTCATAATATAAAATGCATGATGAATTATAAAAATGCGAACGCTTATGAGCTTGTAGTGCTATAAACACAATATAAACTAAACTTTTAATGATCGCGAATAAAACAATGCCATTTACTAGCGCAAAAGGTTCGGGGATTTGCAACTTAATATATTGCGAGAACTGCTCCAGCCGCTACTGCCTCCTTTTTAGTTTATAGTATTATTATTATATACACATACACACACAAGTCACCGACGAACGTATCTGCACAACTAAGCGAAAATAAAACAATATTAAAAAGTCTCTAAATAAACGATTCTGCACAATGGAGAAAAAGTTTATAATATAGCGAAAGCTATTACTTATTTGCTTTGTTTAAAAACATTTTTATGCGCTTCTCAGCGATACACTTGTTTCTTTACAAACCATTATTTACTAGTATTTACTAATTCACTTGCAAAAATATTTATTAATTACGTAGCTTTGCATTTCATAAAATTCAAAAGCGTCATTGAAATATTTGTTTTTTCTGTTTCGCACATTCTTTATCTGTTTTGTCATAATAGGACTACAAATGTATTCCAAAATACTTAAAAATGCATTTTACAATGTGATAAAATTTTATTTTACATTTAATATTTGAATGTGTCCTTAGAGTACATCAAGCGTGCATTTTTCTCTCTTTTTATCATTTGAACTATTTGAAATTCTATTGTAGCTATGTGCATCATACGAAATATATTTCACATTTTTACAGCACTGAATACATTTACATTTACATTCGTCATCTAAATAAAATTAAAATTCATATCGCTCATTCGTAAGGCATAATATAAAATAAAAAAATCAGTTGAATTTCTAGGTTGCCATTAATATTGACTAAGCTTAAAAGCTACGTTTTTTTAATTTCATTTTCAAATCGTGTCAAATACAAAATTTTAGTTGAAATGTTCGAGGAAAGTTATAACGTTACTATTACTGTAGAATTCGCATCATTAATCATGTAATTTTAAGTTACAGTGTAACAAAATCTACAGCAAAGAATTATTTCAATCGCCAGCTTAAAACATAAGTATGATTTGTATGTCGTTTTTAATGAAGCAAGTTTGCAACTCTCAAGCGGAAACGATTTATAGTCGAATACGTTCGAACTAGCACTTAATGTGAGAACAAGTTTAGTAAAATTTAGTTATCCTGTAAAATCGTTCTGTTTACTACGAGTAGTTAACAAAAACAAACGTTCATACAGCTTAAGGAAAATAAACAGAATAGATATCGTAGCTCTGATATCTTGACAAAGTTTTTCTTGACTATAGTAAGCCGAGCGTTGCAGCAATTGCGCCGTAATACGTAACACGTGACTTGCGTTACAAGTTGAGGAAAATCTTCAAAAAGATAATACAACACGCAAACGGGGTATGAATTCCGTCTTCCCCATCGAAACCGCTTGAGTTGATAATGCCGCCATTGATACTTTCAGATAATGATCATTTTTCCAAACAGTAATTCCACAAACCAAAAACTGGAGAAATAAACGAAATTTCCCAAGCTCAATTTTCGGTAATTACATAGTTTTTGATTAGAACATGTTAATTAAATCAAGATCAAGTCTTAACTTTAATTACATATCTAGAAGTCGTCAAACGTCCATATAATTATGCTAAGAACCATTTACTTTTTAAAAGTAATCTATCAGTTTTGTCATTCCAATATCAACTAATAAATGCTCAGGAAAGTAATCAAAATTCTGCAAATAGTCACATGAAATATTCCATACTATCAACATTATCGTCATGTGCAACATGTCGTGCTGAATGGACAGGATCGGAAAAGTGAGGTGGAGAATAAAGCGATGATTGCCTTAACGAGCCTATATAAATGTTACTCATATAGTCTCTTGTGTGATTTAAAGACACTTTCACGTTGATATTAAATTAAATTAGATGTGTATGAAAGCTTTAGACCGATTAATACCAATATGCAAACGTTGGTTCCATATATCAATTTTACACTATAAAATAATACGTATAATAAAAATGAAATATGTGTAATAGTAATTTCGTTTTATTTCAGTTTTGGATCGTTTCAAATGTGAGAAACGATAATATTACGATGTCAGTAACATATCCACCCATATCATGTTACATAAGCCAAGTTACGATTACTGATGATATTGTTATACATACATATAACAATGCAATTCAAATGCAACATAGCTTAATGTTTAGCACTGCACGGGCTTGCTTCAACACCATATAGTTGCAATTACCAGTGATATTCAAGTATATTAACACGGTATGCATATATTATATCCTACGGGTATGAAATCCTTGTTAAGATCTGCTACCGTGAAGAATTATCTAAGACCTTGTGAATAACAACACAACTAGTACAAATTATACTTAGAGGCGAAATTAATTAACACAGAGTAAGTACAGTAAGACGCTACTGTAGAATTATTTATTTTCATAATTAATTTCAAAGTTTCAAAGAAAACACTTTTAAGTAAAACAACACGTTAATTCTTAAGAAAAATCCAATTAGAATTTCTTAGGTTTTTGTTTAAAATTAGTCTTGAGTTCAAACTAGGTCAATAAGACTTGAAGTTTCATTTTGATGGAAAAATTAATACGAATTTTAAACGAGTTGAATGTTTATATAGATGAAAAATTATTATTTTTCAATAATTTTTTATTAATTGTAAGCTTTCGGTAAATAATATTCGTAGAAGATTTCTAAGCTTGTACGTATTTCGTATACCCAGTCACGTACTTGGATAATAAAGTCAGTATGGACTTAGTTTCTTGCCACTTTATTATATCATTTTTAACTGTATATACAACCCCTATCTATTTTCAAGTTGTCCTAATTTCCTACTTCAGTTTCACGATGTTCAGAGATTACAGGCACAACACATGATTATTTCCCATTGCTCATCTTCAAAATCTTTTCGAAAAGGGTTAAAATTATGAAGACCCATGCACTTTATTAGTTCTTGATTAGACTCATTAAATATTATTTATTAGTAAATTTTGCCTAGCATGCAAATCCTTTAACGACTATATTTTCAAACACAAATTCAAACAAAAGGATGAGCGTATGATAATAATTACATTTATCTTTATCTATTACAATATTAAAGTAATAGTTTGCTCGTAAATGAGTTAAAATATTCTCAGTTTGAAAGCTCATGTGCCTGTTCTCTGTTTAATTGTTAGGTTTATGCTTTAAGTATTTGATTAAACTCCCACTGGAGCTGTGCTTCAAATTTGTTACCAAGAATTAATTGCCCTTGCAAGTGCTAATCTATGTTAAAATTTTATTGGTCGCAAAAACTATTTTATTCACTTGAACAATCTAATTTCCCGTAAATAATTATCCGCAATAAATCACGAATTCAAGAAATGTGCTTTTTGCATTTTTCGATCGATCCAAATGGATTGTAAAAAGATAATTTTATAAGCTAGACAATAAAGGAATGTGAAATCGTTTCCTTCATAAAATATTCCAAGTCTTGCTATTTTACTCTACGTGAATATTTGAAATTGCATTTAAATAAGTGCAGGGCTGAATAGAAACATTAAAGTAACAATAAAAATCAACGAGCAAAAAGTAAAACTCAGAACCGGTGAATGTTGATAATAAAATTACATATCTAAAAGAAATTGAGAATCGATGTTACAATGAACTATGTTTTAAGATTATCTATGCAAGTATTTCTTTCATTTCCTTAACTTTTATCGTTTTTATTCAAGTCGTTCAAGGGCCATTTGTTAAGAGAAATAAGAAGAGAGTAAAACATGAACAATTTACGGTCTGATCAGAAAATTATTTTTCTAGTAGAACTTTTTTATAGAAGCGCTTATTTTTTCTATTTGATAATTTTTACATTTTTACCGAAACAATTTTTATTCTAAATTAACAACGCGTGATATTTTTGTAAAAAAATCATTATTAAATTTAATATGAAAATTAAAACGTCATAAAAGGATACTTTAACCAACTGTGTATTAGTAGGATAAACTATGCCACAATGAAGGAGTTATGAAGAATATAGTTGGGTTCTTTCAAGACAGACCGAAGATACACATTTGGCACGCAAAAGCACTTATCTGAACAAAACATTCAACGTTTGACATAAATTCACGTATAAGGGGTGGTCTCGTAAAAGTGAGTTTAAGCCTGTGTTATTTAGTGGTGACATTTATATTTAATGTGTCTGTTAAAGCGTTCTGTTGTCGCCGAAATCATCAAGAATAAAAGGAAACCGTACATATATTAAGATTTCGTTATCTTTGTTAATATATAGATGTATACTTTTTAATCATTTGTAAAATTAGTCAGTTCGATAATGATAATCGAATTTTTTTAAACTACTTATTTAATACATATTCTTTTTGTTTTGGTATTTTAAGTCGCTTTAACATCTTAAGTCGTATCACGGCAGTCGTGTCACAGACATTTTCTGTCATTTTTTAATTTAGGAATATCTAGGACTCAGCGGGAATCGAACCGAGAACCAATGCCACATAGAACGGAAATCTAACAGATCTAAACGCTAGACCACTACGTTTTAATTTTTTTTTTTTATATTTATTTGTCATCTACTATAGGTTATATGCAAAAAACCTAAAGTTTAATGAATAACAATCACATAATATCACAATTAAACAATCGTCCACTTTGAGTCAATTAATTTAATTTATTTTATATTTAACTATCATTGTTTTGTTATACTGTTGATTTTAATATACAATGCCAACATCGAGTTTTTTTTATAATTATACATTGTTTTGCTTTAGGGGCATAAAAATTGGCATCAAACATGGTACCCCAAAATTTTAATTCGTAAAATGTAGTTTTGGGTTGTGCATGTGTGTTTATGTCGCAAGCAATTTAATGCTAAGAAAAAGTGTGGAACTATGAAAGTATAAAATTGAAACATCATTATTTAAATGATTCACAAAAGTGTAGGTACTTTTCATATTTTATATTAACTGACTTCAAAAAAAGGAGGAGGTTCTCCATTCGACTGTATGTTTTTTTTTTAATGTTTGTTACCTCAGAATTTTCGACTGGGTAAAGCGATTTTGATGATTTTTTTTATTTGAAAGCTGGTGCTTTCTGTGTGATCTCATTTTAATTTGAAGGAAATTGTTCACTTCTAAGGGGTTGAAAACTAATGGATGAAATATTAACTTCTTATTGGATAGCTCGATTTTGATAATTCTTTTTTTTTATTGGTAGAACATAATTTTAAATTAATCTCATATCCATTTTTATAAAAAAAAAACTCTACTAATAAGGGGTTAAAAATTAGGGATGAAATAATACATTTTTCTTGGCTAACCCTATTTCGATAATTTTGTTTCTATTACGTGAATGGTACATTTAAATTATTCACATTTCAATTTGAAGAAAAAAATCCACCCCCTAAGGATGAAAATAGGGGATGAAATAGTGACGTTTAACTGAACCATCGGATGTTGATAATTTTTTTTTCTATCGGAAAGAGTATTCTACTTAGTTTTATCATTAAATTTAAAAGCAAAAAATGTCAACACTTAAGGTCAAAAAGGGATGATGCAGTAACTTTTAACATTTAACGGCGCTGTCTCATATGAGCAGCGCATTTAGTAGGTTTACCGATATTCAAAGAAATAAAATCAGCTATCAAACTTCAGATCACTAAAAATCGAGAAATAAATAAAATTATAACAAAATGAAAAACCGACTTCAAAATAAATAAAAAATCTTAAACAAAAAATGCACTAAAAAGTAAAAAAATAATTTACAACAACTTACAATAATTTACGACAACTTACAAATTATTAGGATGATATAATGTACAGTTATTGTTATTTTTGGAGTTGGTGTCAGCCAGGGAAATAAATACTAATGTTCATTTGTAAAAAGATTTAATTAGTAGTATTTTGTCGTTTAAAGGTCGCTAGATATGTGTAGATATTGTACATTGTATAAAAGTTCATTTGAAAAATACATTTCATAAGGTATTCTCGTTTATTGCTAAGTACCAATATAGTCATATTTCCTTGGCTGACACCAACTCCAAAAATAACAATAATTGTACATTATATTATCCTAATAATGTGTAAGTTGTAGACCCTGCAAGGATACGCAATTATTTTTTTACTTTTTAGTGCATTTTTTGTTTAAGATTTTTTATTTATTTTGAAGTCGGTTTTTCATTTTGTTATAATTTTATTTATTACTAGCTAAACGATTCTGACTTTGCTTAGGATATGCAAATCGACACATTTAACTTAAGCAGAATTTATTATATATTTAAGCTACAGTCATACCAAATTTTCATTAAACTCATTTAACAATTCGAAAAAGGGTATGGTGTTTCTTCTGACTAAAAGATATTTTCTAGAGTTATATTTACGCTTTTTAAACGTTAAACTATTTATACTTAAAATTTACGTTGAATTTTCCGTTTCTAAGTAAGAATAAAAAATCATTATTTTTTCGGCTCATAACTACCATCAATTTTTCTTGGATGTAAAATATTTTGTTGTTGCATGGTTTTTTCAAAATTTCCTTATTGCCTTTTTTCCTTTAACTTTGCACAGCCATTTAAAAAAAAACATAACGCTTTTTTTCATAACTAGTTCTTTCAATTTTCATATGGTTTTGTTCCATTTACGATCATGAAATAAGAAGTACTCAGGATAGAAACAGTTTTAACTTTTAATATATTTGTATCGACTTTTTATAATGTCAATCTTTAGTGTCTAAAATTAAAGCCAAATTATTCTGGAAAAAAAGCCAAACCACCTCTTTCTAAAAGAAAAAGAATAAATACTAGGGTGTTGCAGCCTTTATATTTAATTTTTTCGTTTGACTTGAAAATAAACAAACTCTTTATTTAGTTGTCAATCATGATTAATAGCATATTGCATAAAAAAATGTTTTAATACTATTACTTAAATATAAAGAAAAAAAATGTTTTTTTGTATTCTTGAAAAATTAAAAAAAATTGAGTTTTTCCCCTACGTTATTTACACTGTTTTATAATAATTGAAATGTGTATACATATAACATAATCTGAAGGTGAAATCATTCGTCTTCTGATTATCGAAGCTTTGTTATACATATTTGCAATGAATAAAATAAGACGAACGACTATAAGTAGACTTAGGAAGCTTTTGTTCATAAATAATATAAATTTGACTAATTAGTATGTGCTCTACGTCTGGAATATAAATGTGGGTTGATTGTTGCAGGATGGAGGTGCAGTACGTGCCGAATAGTACAGAGTCGCACCTACAAATACGTTCCCTTGACCTAACAGATGAAGCCGTTTACAAGTGCGAACTCACATATATGGAAGTTCGAGAAAACTGTGATGTAGTTCAATTTGTTAACCTTACTACATTGGGTAAGTTTTTTTTTTTCCATTCAACACATTTTTTACAAACAAACATTACCGCCTACTTTCTTATGCATAACCAGGATAGATTTTTAATCAACATGTAAATTAAAACGTCAAAGTTTTTACTACGATCCGGACGATCCGGACCATTAATTTTGTGGCGTTCACGACAGACTGATTAAAAGAAATGAGGTCAACTATAATGACATTTTTCACGGATAGCGGTAATATCGAATAGTCTTCATCCATAACGAGACTAGATAACTTTTTAGCATCTGTTACAATTCAAGAGTCATCATCTATGAGGCACATCTAAGTCCTCACCTTATACTTCACCTTATTATATGCATACTTTATTTCCATATTCCTTATTTCTATTTTCTACCTATTTTAATTACTTTGATATAAGTTTGATGCACACAAGTAGTAGTAATTATTTTATAAATGAACTATTTTTCTAACTTTTTTAATTAAACTGCAGACATGAAAATATTTTTATGACATATCTTATTAAAATGAATAATTAATACGCTGATTTTTTAGAATGATGATTTTTTTTACATGTTAATTACACAGAGAAATCGCTATTAGAAAAATATGTTAGTTAAACATGTATGTACTTGTATGTGTTAATAAAATTTGCAATATAATCTTTATTTTTTCATGTATTATTTTTAAAAATTTATAATTTTTATAAAGAAGCCTCAAAGAAAGAAAAATTATAAAAAATTAGCTGTAAGAATATAAAAAGTAGTTAGTAGTAATTTATATTTTCAAAACTAGTCTTATCATTTTTATAACTATAAAACAAATACCTTTTTGACACGTTTAAACTAATTTAACATAAAATAATAAATATTTAGTCCATCTTCTGTGAAAATGTCTGACAGAATTAAATTTATGATTACTATCCTTAGAGACAGGGTCGACTTTATAAGGGCTAGGGCCCAAGAGGCTTTTATCCTTTAAATCCGTCCTGTCTTTAAAGCTTCCAAGCTTTATATATTTTTAAGAAAAATGTGTAAAATATGAGGTCTAAATTTTTATAATGCTTAAATATTTGAAAAAAGTTTGTTTCGCTGTATTCAAAAGCTTCCAATATTTAATTTTTACATTAATCTGAAAAAATTATATCTTTTCATATTTGATATAAAAATTCAAGCAACTATTTCTGATAATAGACTAATTTCCTTTAGCGTATTACGGGTAATTAAGCGAATAGATGGATACATATACAAGGCTTTGTCGTGGTAAACGTTGCGGTTCCTTAACATGTTATGTATATAGATGGTCATATTGAGTACCAAATGGGTGTACATGGCCACTAACTTCTTGCCATAATATATTGACATAGAATTGATAGGGGTAATAAATTGTCCAAGTGAACAAGCAAGTAATTTATATTATGATTCATGGTTCTGTTACATAAAATCCAAATTGTACTTGAAGATTATATTTTTACCGAAACTATAGGTACCTATATTTGATTTAAAATAGACAGAAAAATAATTTTTTTAATGTCTCGGCGTTTATAGCCCATTTATTTTTAGTTTCCCGCACGTATAATTATGCTAACCTTGTTATACAACATTTTCATAAATTTCACCTTATTATTTGCATAAACATGGTATATTTATGAAAATACATTAGAGAATATGTTACACACGTTAGGTGGTTACACTTGTCAACAACAGGCATATGAGCTTAAGTTAAATCCCCGTGAAATCGCACATCGTTGTCGCCACAAAATATTTTATTCTTTCCACGCAAGCAGTAAACATAAAGTATACGTCATACTGTTTCTCATGCATAACAATCATATTCCAACATTGGCATACGCGTGCTTTATACATCTAGGTACTTCGATTCTATAAAACAAAGATCACATAAAAGACACGTGAAAAATTGATAAAAATTGAAATTTTCATGCTACTTATATTAACATACAAGTATAAAAGATATAAAAATTCTTTTAAAAAATTACTATCGTAAAGAATATCAGGTATGTAGGTACTGTACAAAACTGCGTTTGTTACTTCACAATAAAATTTATGTTTGAAAATATTTCCCATTAAATGTTGGCGTAGCTTTAAACAAATAATTAATTATATCAAGTAGTTATTTGTTTTAAACAATTTTGATTTCAATAAAGCTATTTATTTTTTATGCAAAACAGCATTATTCATTTGTTTTAAATATAGGATATTACAGATTCTGTAACGCATTTAATTTGTTTGTATATGAAGCTCATATTATAGTAAAATATATTATTTTTTATTTACAGAATTCATTAAATAAATTGTAAATCATACTTTTATAACCAAGCACTAACGAAAAAATTTTTTTTTTCTATCCGTGTAACAGCCATAATTACTTAAAAAGATCTTCTAGGTTAACGGAAATGAATCAGAAAACCTATGTTATGTATATTTATTGGAATATCTTAAAACAACCACTATTTTTGGAAAACCAGGATAATATTTTTAAAATTATTACTGCTTGATTGTTTTTTAACAATTAACTCTGTCATTTGGTCATACTTATGTAAAAAAGATCCAACGTACAATTTTGTTTTTAACTTACTCATGTAATTGCAATGGTAATATGACACCTTTCACGTACTGTAAGAAATTAAAGCACTTCACGATTTTTAGACAAAAATGTACTCAATTTGAACTAAAGAGGCTCATTAAACTTCGAATAGGTCACTTAGTAGCGTGGTGGACTGCCAGTGGTCCTGGGTTTGAATCCCAATGAAAGCCTAAGATGTTTTTTCATAGGTTTTCGGATTCGACGGTCTCTAATGACTATAGTAGTTGATGCGACCTTAAATAAACCCAAAAAAAAACCTCGATTAAAACCGTAGGTCCTTATAGTCAGACTATCATCAGAAAAAAATATTTAATTGTTGAGACCAACATAAATCGATAATAAAGCGATATAAGGGTTTTAATATAATTATAGTTTAAAAAACTAAAACAACACGCTTTAATATAGCTATACTAAAAAGTAGAAAATAATTTTTATGTGTGAGTTTGTGTATCAGCATTTGAATTTGCAACAACCAAGTATGACTATTTAATTTGGAATAAAAATTTAGTTATTAATTAAATAATTTATTAATAGTAAAAAAAGCGTGGAAGAAATACGACACAGACAAAATTTTAAATAACCAAACAACGGAAGTGGTCATTGTTTTATAATTTAAAATTTTGATTGTTAGATTTTTTTTATTTATTAGGTCTTGAAGTTGATGAAATAAATAAAGTCAATCCAATTTTTTTTCAAGTAACACAAATATGAAAACTGAGTGGTCATATTTTGAATGAAAAAAAGAATGACTTTTCCCATCGTTGGTTTGTACGTACATTTAATCTGCAAACAAATATATATATATTTTCTTTTTTTATTTATCCTGATGATCCTAGCCAGGACACAGGAACAAAATTATTAAATTATTGCATTGTCATCAGCCCTTGACCCTTGTGCAAATTTTCAAGTAAATCAGACTTCATGAAGTAGGTGAAAATTACGCTGAAAGATTTTTTTTCTTTTACATTCATACATACATACAGATCAAGCTAATAATAAAAGCGTGTTAAAATAGTCAATTGACTAACTTTGCATGGATAATGCGCTTCGCTACAATATCCAGGAAAAATACTATATAGGTATATACAATTAATTTTATTTTTTCAAACTTATTTAAAATAAAATTAAACAAGGAAACTTAAAAAACTTTTTCAACTAGAGAAGAAAATAATCGAAACTTTCTACTGAATAAAACTTTTAATGATATCCTGCAAACATTTAGAAAGATAATAAGCGACAAGCAAAATGACTTAAGCCCTAATTAAGTTTACCTACCTAAAAAAAATTGCGTAACAACAAAAAATTTCATCAATTTATTGAATGGAGTTCTGGGTGAAATTCGCCGTATG
Source organism: Sisyra nigra (assembly GCA_958496155.1). Taxonomy (NCBI): domain Eukaryota; kingdom Metazoa; phylum Arthropoda; class Insecta; order Neuroptera; family Sisyridae; genus Sisyra; species Sisyra nigra. The sequence goes on along the minus strand of OY292313.1, from coordinate 34,181,455 downwards.
TTAAAAGTGGGGATGGGATGTTTTCATAAAAAAATTTGCCGAAATCGAAATTATTTGATTTGAAAGGAGACTGACTTAGCTCTTGCGACCAAAGCTTCAAACTAAGATAATCGAATTCAAAAATCTCTTGAATGGCCCAACGAATAAGCTGTAAGAGGACATCCGTAAACCACGTAAGTCACTCTATAGGGTGAGAGGGGTGTGCTGTCATGTAATGTACGGTTAAAGTATATTATATTAAGAAGTATACATGGTGTTACATAAGACTCGGGGAGGGTCAAAAAGTACGAAAAATACGTTACGTGGTTTATAAATGGTCCTTAATGGGTTTTCAAAGACTCAGAAAAATTAAAACAGAGCTTCAAGAATTGTTTACTTAAAAAAACAGACTTAACAACTGCAGGTAGTTACATTTAAAAGACTTAAAAAATGCATTAAATATATCTCATATCTCAACTTTAATAGGTACCTCCTAAAAAATTATCGTCTTTAATACTCTTATACTTTTCTCTATACTCATACTTTTGTAATGCTTACTCATGTTAAAATCAAAGTGTAATAATACGAGAATAGATTAAAAAATTTGTAAAAAGAATTATGAAGGGAATACCAATAAATAAATAATAAAAAAAAAAAGTTTTTTTTAGGAATTGTACAGGACGAGCTCAAAAATTGATAAAAATAATTTTTATTTACTTATACATATCTATACTAATATATAAAATTGAAGAGTTTGTTTGTTTGTTTGTTTGTTTGTTTGTTTGTTTGTTTGTTTGATTGGTTGAACGGGCTAATCTCAGGAACTACTGGTTCGAATTGAAAAATTCTTTTAATGTTGGATAGCCTAATTATCGGGGGAGGCTTTAGGCTATATAACATCACGCTACGACTAATAGGAGCAGAGCATCGATGGAAAATGTTGCAAAAATCAGGAAAAAATTTTTCTTTTGAGAGCGTTCGTGGCCTGCCCTGCGTAAACGGTTAAAGTTACGCAAAAATTATGTGCAGCAAAATTGTTCCTCTTAAAAAGTTCTACAAAAAAGTCCGCGACGGCATATGTCTATCTTTTACGGTTAGCCCGCTATAACCTTTTTAATGGTTGTTAAGGTTGTTTCAAAAATAATTCATTATTTGCGAAACTGTTTTTAGAAACATATTATTAGTTCTTATCCAAATAAATATGACTTTTAATAAAATTTGATGTGATAATAAATGACTATCTGAGTCATTAAATAGAATTTTTTTTATTAAGGAAAAATGTCTCATTTACTCGGGAAATTGAAAAACGGGTTGGAGAAAAAAATTATGCATAAACTCTATTTTTAGTTGAAAATGGATTTTGGTGATATTTAAGTATGATAAATATGCGAATCATTATCTAAAACACGTTTTATTTCGGAAAAATTTCTCATTTCATCGGGAAAATAGAGAAAAACTGGTTCGAAGAAAAATCATGCTGAAACCAAACATTTTAATAACTCATTTATTAGCTAAGAGTTAAGTAATAAATCATAAGGTCCTCAAGGCAAAATCATAATTTTTCTTTTCATACAGTCCACTTTTTATCCAGGAAAAATGTATGTTCCCGTAGGATAGATACGTTTTTGTTTTTCACAGAACAAAAGATTACCATAATTTCTTGCAATATGGTGGTTTAAGAGACAGTGAATGATATGGGTTACTTTTTATGTTAGAATATTGTACGGTTCCCGTAGGATAGGCTAAAAATAGAATCTTTCAGAAACTAAGTATTTCAAAAGAGTTTTCTAAAAGTTCATGAATAAGAGTTTTAACGAATTTTCCTCAGGAAAGCTTGATCTCTTTTTTATCCAGGAAAAATGTTCTACTCCCGTGGGATAGATATGTTTTTGTTTTTCACAGAGTAAAAGATAGACATGATTTTTTGCAATATGATAGTTGAGGGATCAGATAATAATATAGATTATTTCTTATGAGAGAATAATGCACGGTGCTCAAAGGATAGCATGATAATTGTCTACTGCGGGAACCGTGTGTTAAAAAAAAGGTCGTGAAATAGATCTTTAAAGTTTGTGAAATAGCGTTTTAACACATTTTCTCTTTAGGATTAAAATAAAAGTTACAATTTTCACTTGAAGATTGATTTTTTATTTAACATCCAAAAAATAAAAATGAAAATTTTTGAAACGTTGAAATTTCTTTCATTGTTAATTTTCGAATACATATTCAGAATTTAGCGTGTTAAATTACATTTAAAAAATCAACAATTAAATTTTTAACTTTTCTTTTCAAGACTCCCCACTCTTTAAAATATGTTAGGCCTCCTATGTGAGCGCTTGCGCTTTTCCTTCTCAATATTTTTGTACTTCTTTTTTTAACTTTTTTTCAGTAGTCAGTACTAAGCTGATTCATAGATCATTAGACATTCAGGCATTCAGCTTCTTGCAATATATTATTACAGATACAGAAGTACAAGTTTAAAATTTATTATTTGTTACAACGGTTACAGGCGTTGCAATAATCAAATATCATTTCAATTTTTTTTACGTTACTCTTTGTTTAAGTTTCATATATTCTTTTTTCTTCATTAAATTTTAAGTTTACATACGTTAATTTTATCAATAAAACACCCCAGTAGTGTTATGCAGCGTTCCTTTATTATTCCCGTCCCCGTGACATTTTTTACTATAGTTCCACTCTTACTGATCATAATGTGATGTACCTAAGATAGCTCATGAGTCATGTTATACTTTTAACGTTACAGACATACAATGTTTTTCTTGGTTTCGTCCGCGTGGTTTTAAATTAGCATTATAGGTACCAAATTTTATCTCTTCAATGGTTCTTAAGTGATTTGTGGATAAAACAAAGAAAGTTTCAACTCCTTTAGAATTGTGCCATAGGTTCCCCACGTTTAACCCTCTCGCACTCTTATCTGACGCAGACGGAGTTGCGCGGGTCAGCTAGTACAGTATAATAGGAAGATTATTTTGATAAATGAGTATTTATTGTTAGTATTTTTATGATTAACTATTATATTATGGGCTAAAAAAATTTCACATATGAATATAAAATATGTATCGGCATTAAATTCAGCGAAATTAATTTATGAGATAATTTTTTATGATTAAGATAATTATATAATTATTTCCTTTTTTAACATATTCATGCATGTATTTAAATTGGAATGTTTACTATCTTGATTTATTTTGTTGATTTATTGACTGACTAACACTAAAAGCATTTCTTCGAAATGTTCACCTCCAATCTTTTAAAATTGCCGAAATCTTCGCGAGAAAATGACCACCTTGCAAAGTGGCATTTGGTGATCTTATTATTTAACATGAAGCGATTTCTCTTTAGCGATATTCATTGCTGCTTGAAAACAAGGATGAATTATGTCGAGTTGACAATAATGCTTTTAATACTTTGCATATGCTTGTTTTCCCATAAGGGATAGGAGGGTTTGGAAATTCTCAAATTGTGTATATATAAGTGTGTGAAAGAGTAGGTATATGCATGTGTGTGTAGATTCCTCAACTTCAAATTTTATGTTATGTGCAAAGGTGTTAAGATTTACTACACTGGCATGTAATTTAATTATCAAGTGTTAAATTTAAATAGCGCCGAGATCCAAAAATGTTAATTTCATTAAATTTCAATTTGGTGACGCAAAAAGTTTGCCAGCATTCACAAGAAATTTCATTAGCGACAAACTGTATAAAATCGAACAGTGCTGACTTATTAGCTTTTTAGTTTTCATCCATTTATCCTAAATGTACCATTGTGCAAAATATATTGTAGTGTTCGTGACGAGCTTTGCGCTTTTCATTGACTATTGTCATTTCTAAAGAAACGATAATCAATTCTGGTCACTGTCACTCTATTGTGACTGATACGAAAATTAGTATCACGAATCACCCTGACGAGCATTTGGAGAAATCTTCTAGAATTGAACATATAGATATCTCTTTATCTAAAATAGTTGTCTTGTAAGGAGACCTGAAATTCTACTACTCTCAAGCTGTTTTCTAACTACTGTCATAAAAGGACTAGGGAGGTTTAATAGAGCAACTGTCTGTCTTTCGTATCTCTTAAGCTCATTATCGCCCCTTGTGAAGAGGTTTACTGCTTATGACCCCACTGTCGTGAAATTTTGTTTGTTACATAAGTTGAACTAGGCGTAAATGGAACAAAGAATGTGATGACTCCAATCCAACAAAAAGTGTCCCACATACTCTTTATTGGTAATAGTAAAAATAATTTGTAAAATTAATCAATTTTAATATAATCAGATCGTAAACTTACAAACTTTGCGAGTTTTTGACAATGATTAATGTTTTATATCGAGGACGATTCCAATACGGGTATTTTCTTTTTATTTTTTAAATTATAAAAAAATGTTTTATGTAAACAAGTGATGCTTTCAATTTCAAATCAAAAAATATTGACAAGCGTTCTTGTTGTTAAAGCAGTCTTTCATCAGTGTTTTTATTAGAAGAATTCAATCAACTAAACAATTATGTTTAGACGTTATTTGTAATCAGTAAACTGTTGGTGTATAAAAATTTTAATACTTTGGAAGAGGTGTGATTAAAAGAGGGATGAAACACATTGCGTCTATAATTATTATAACAATCTTTACAAAGATAGCTCTTGACGACCCCAACGAAGAGTAAAAGTAATCATCGCGACCCCTAAATTCTTTAAACATGAGTCGTTCAGTTCGAGAGGCGAGAAACATTGCATACCTGAAATCTAATAGCTTCACCTCTTTGAAATCAATTATTTTTTAATATGGAAAATAAATGATACTACATTTATGGATGAGAGTCTACGACAGTGATTATTTTTATTAATCCTCCCGTTTGTATCCGATGAATAATGACAAAAACATTTTTTCCATAGGAAAAAAAATAGTTGATATCGTTCATTGCAATTTTATATTTTTCCTGTTATTTATATAGTCAGAACTCAAAGATCAATTATAATTATCGTTTTCGTCACAGGTTCCTTTCTTTAATTAAAGTTTTGTTAGAGACATTGGTGAGGTTTTGAACGAGTAAAGGTACTAAGTCTACACAGTGCCTTCGTAGGTAAACTGTCTCCTCGTCGGTTAGCTCCACCTTCTGGAATTTAATTTCACCAAATTCCTTCTGCAATCACAAGCTAGGAAACACCTTCCTCGTGTTAAATCGTAATATCTGAAGCTCAGGTGTTTAGAACCACCGTTTGTTTCCTGAGCTTTACGACACTACTACACTGCGATCCAATGCAGTGAAATTCAGTTTTCTTGCTTTAATGAAAATTAAATTTATGAATTTATTAACAATAAATTGAGAGTTTTACATAAACAAATTGAATAAAGGATGTAAAATAGTAAAAATAAAGACATTAACGACATAATTGTACATAATTCTATGAGCGTGCATTTCGTTTATTACTGAGAAAGTTTCATCGTTGTTGGTTTTGTTCAATTATTTTGTAAGTCGTTACAATATTTTATTACTTCAATCTTCTTGGAGCTTGACGCTCATTTTGTTAGCGTCTTTTAAGTTTCTAGTATATTTTCCCGTTGTCCGGGTAACAATTAGAAACTCGCTGGTATAATAATAATAATTATTATGACAATTTCATTTCTAACTTATTCCATTCATACTATAAATAACAATGAGGAGTCCAACATTGAAAATATATTTTAACGTTAATATCAGTAAACTTACTTGAGATTTTAAAAACATTCAGCTCAAAATTAAGTTAATAATTGAATGTTAGTATTCAAAACTGTAGGTAATATGTAACTAGATGGTTTTGTTAATGTAGTTGTTTGCTTTATTTTCACAAACACTCGAACATTGATAGGGTAGTAATTGGTTTAATGATGTATTTCATAGAATAATTTCACTATTAAATTGTTGAAATAATAAGATTAGGTTATATTAGTGGGAATAAATACGTTATGTTCATTTGTATTCACACGTCGCAACTAGGATAAGTGATGATATCGATACAAACCGTAGATAAGAGGAAAACGCTTGTTGTTTGCGTTGGTTAGTATATACGAGTTGGTAGAATTGGAATATACATAAATCTGTGAACACTCGAGGGATGCACGCACTTGGTCTGTAATTGTGAAAAATATAACACGGTATATGTTTATCGGTGCGTCGCGGTGCTTGTTCCACAGAAACATCCCCAGAGACCCAGAGATGGCCAAATGCCAGAGTACCGACAAGTGACGGCTTATCTACAATAGCATTCACCTGTAAAAATATTATACAAACACAGCAAATATTATAACAAAAACCATGGGTAATATTAGTACAAAATGAGTGTACATGTTTGTGACCAACCGCCTGTTTTTTTCTCAAATCCGCTTATAATTTTATTAGATAAAAAAGACATCGATTTACTTTAATGCTTTCAACTAAAATATCTTTTTTTAAATTCTTGGTGAAATAACAAAAAATATAAAATTTTTCTTCATATTTTCGTACAAATTTATTTTTGCTCATTGTGAAATAACTCAATGTAATCGACACTTTTTCTTTAATTAACTAAAAACCTTAAGTATCTTATCATTGGTCTGGTAATTTTTACCTATATACCTATATCCTCAGGCATAAATATGACATTGCCTAAGTAGCTGAGCGCTTTTATCAAAATAAATATAAAAAAATGAGGATATGTAAGCTTTTCTGAATGAACATTATTAATAATTTTCGTATCGTTAAGGTTCACAGGTAATATTAAGATGGTCATCAAAAAAAGCATCCAAACTCCTCTCAAGTTGTTGGTTTTTCAAGTTTCTGATAGCTTGAAAACTATTTCTGAAACTTTTTTGCCCCATAGGTTTTTAAAGTTTGTTAAAAATGTTCTGAGGTAACAAACATAAAAAAACATACAGTCGAATTGAGAACCTCCTCCTTTTTTTGAAGTCGGTTAAAAATGGTATCAAATAGTTCTTAGTATTTTAAAAACTAGACGAGACTTTCGATTTAACAAAACAATTTAAATTAGCAAACATCATTAAAGCCTTATATTTGGTGTTTTTTTTTTTTTTATTTAATAGGTACCTAATAATAATTGATAATCATATAAATCATTTGTAATGAATAAAGAAGTATGTAGGTACTTAAAAAATTAAATTTCCAAAACTTGTATTAAAATGAAGAAGTTGTTTTTTTTTTTTTTTGGTTGTTTATAGTCGCTTTAACATCTATGGTCATATCACGACTGTCTTACACAAAAATATTCTGTAGGTCTTGAATCTTAATTTTTAATCTTATATCTAGGGATTCGATGGGGGTCGAACCCAGAACCACTGGCGCATGTAGCAGAGAGAGCAGTTGCTCTAACCACTGCGCCATCAAGTGGGTAAAAGAAGTTGTGTTCCTTAAGAATCGTAGCCATTGCAGCTTTGAAATAATATAATTTTTAATTGAATTTTTGAAATTTTTGATGAAAATTAAAGTTGTCATATCTCAGATGTTATATAAGAATTAATAGCATGAGAGATTAAAATAAGAATTAATTTAGCAATCTTATTAAGTCCAATTTAAAACTTAACATTCAAAAACGCTACAATTCATAAAAACGTGTTATCATATTTTTTTAAAAGCTCATGGGATAAGTGGATATTTATGTGCTAATCAAATGAATTTTACGTAAAAGTTTGTCAATGTAACTTATAATGTATGTAGTTGGTGTTCGATAAAAATTTTGATTTCAAAAACGTTAGCGAAATTTCATAGCGTGATGCAAACGACTTTTTGAGCACAAGTGTAAAAGTGACCAGATTTATAGTACGATTAATTGAGTGAACGCTTGGCTTCAATCCCCCAGACACGTGACCGCCATAATGAATTGCTTCCATTTGGTCCCATCGACTGCCAAGTCATTTTGTTTGAAATGGCACGATTAAAGTTGATACTAAAGTACCTTATTAGTACAATTTAACAAAATACTCATCCCTTTTAATTACATGTTATTTTTTATGATATACCACTTGAAAATCAATTTATTAGTACTACCGCTATTTGCTGCAAGGAAATAAAAAACCCTCGTTGCGGCAACAGAATTTTATATGTCGTGTTTTATTATAATCTATTTGATGTAGACGTATATATTTCAAAATATTGATTTCTTTCAATTTTTGAATAAAATCACGTTCTACAAACAAGTTTGAAATACCTATATTTAATTTCATCAGTTCAAAAGTATTATATTCACAAAAATAAATAATAAATAATATTATATCAAAATTAATACGTCTTGGACTTTAATTCAAAATTATTTTTATTGCAGTTAAACCGAGTGCTGTTACTGTGAGAGATGGTAATGGAACAATACTACCAGACGAATCAACTTTGGGACCTTTCAACGAACGAACTTCGGTAGAATTAACTTGTGAAGCTATTGGAGGAAAACCTGTCCCTTCAGTCGTTTGGTACAATGGCACGAAAAAATTAGATGGTAAGTGCATTAAAATGTTTTCAAATTTCTTCGCTCCCTTTCGTTCAATGATTTATTTACAATTGCAACATTTTCATTACAACCACGCTAAATGTAATATTTAATTAAGAAAATGACGCTCTTATTATCGTGTTCCATAAGATCACCTATATCCGATATATACAAAAGGTAAAATTTCCCAGTAATGTGATTTATAAGTCGTATATACGAGACGATGTGGCAAAAGTCAAAGGAAATGCAGTATTTTCTTGTCAAGTTAATCCTTAAACATGAATACGATGACGAAGATAACTTAATTACGTTAATGGAAGTAAAGGTGAAATATCCCTCTTTGTCAGCAAAGGTTGTTCAATGACTCAAGCCGTAGGGCGATTATATGAAGTCATAAATCCTACTACAAAGACATATTTGATGTATGTTTAAATTGGACATTAGTAGTTTGTCACTGTAACTCAATGTATGCGTGCAAATTTGAATATACTATTGTTATCTAGTTTCTTGTTAAGAGGAATATTTTCTTGTTTAAATCTACCGAGAAAATTCCACAATTCGATTGCATTAAACGTATTTACATCTCCTGTAATAAATTACATTTAAAATTGCTAACTGTTATTGCGATTTTATAGCTTTGTAATTACCTCCTAATTAACAAAAAGATTTGATATTCACACTTGAAAAACTTAAGCTATTCTGTTTCAAAGAAATGTGACACATTGCTTAAACCCTTTTTCGAAGGGTCGATGCAAAAAGATATAGCCATAGTAAGCTTTCTCTAACCCATTTTTTAGAAATGTAAAAGATATCCCTAAAAAGGATTACAATACTTGTAATCTATGCATACAGGAAAAAGGTAAAATGATTATTAAATTATAAAAATCTGTTGAAATTCAGATAAATTGCTTATGTAATATATTTGCGAAATTGTCAGGTTTAATTTTAAGTTGTTGAAAACTATATAAATAACATTAAATCCGCTGAGATTTCCTCATAAATGATGATAACCATAAAATGAAAACCTCAAAATAAAGCTCTTAGTAGGTCTCCAAGGTTCAATTTTTGAATATACCAATAAGCATATGATTAAAGTTTAAAATGTAGAATAACTCATGGGGTCAAAAAGTTTTATACTTGAAAGTATTAACTCGATTAAAACGTTTCAACAATATGTTCTTAAGGGACGCCATGTTCAAACAATCACTCACGTGATTTAAGCTTTAAAGGTATTATTACTATTCGTATTTAAATTATTATCTAACCGAAGTACGAAGTAGTTTAAATAATACAATTTCAAAAGAAAATTAATAATTAAATCTTTGTTTTGTTACTGTTAAATACACTTGAAATAAAAGAGTATGTAATTATACATACGTTTTGTTCTCCTGTGTAGATTAAAATTGATTAATGTTGCAATTCACTTATTCGCGGTTATTTAACCCCATCGGCATTTTCTCTTTAAGAATACACTTAGATACACTTTAATGAAACGTACTTATTTTTACAAGTCCATTTGCTGAGCGTTAACTTAACTTTTTACCATACAACTACACCAATCGTTTAACTTTCCATAACATAATTATGTACCTATATGTATTAACTAATTTTGTTTAGTTCAGACCATACTCTCTGCTACACCAGTAGTGTTTTAAGTTTTACTTTCTTTTACTACTATGCAGTAAAGGAAATATTGTAATCGGGTCGTCGAATTTTCGAATCCCAGCTTTCCCCGGAAATACATGTTTTGAGGTCCCTGAAGTCCAAAAAAGTGATTTTTAGAAAAATGTCTGTGTGTCTGTGTGTGACAGCCAAATCGTATTGAAAGCTTTATCCGAATTTTGCCAAACTTGGAATTTAGCCTGCATTTTATATCTAGTTGTGCCGTGAAGCTTTTGGTTGAAATCGGTTAACTTCTACTTTATTCTTGGAGTTTTTGAGATTTTTCAAGTTTTTTCGAACGGCTCCAACGATTTTCTTTAAACTTTCGATAGTTCTTACACTCATTAGTGGCTGCAACTTTTAATTGAAACTATTTCCTGGGAAAATTCGAATAAGAACGGTTCTGGGGTGAAACTTTGGAATTCGTACTTACACATATAGGCTGTATGCAAATAGTTCTGTTTATGTGTATAGTTATAAAGTACTTATATTTCTTTAAGCACTGTAACGCCTCGCAGCAGATATTTTCAGTTAAATAACGGTTTGAGATTGTTCTCCTTACCTCTACCCTCCATATTCATAATTGAGGTTTGAGACACAAGGAATTCTCTCTTTCATAACCCCCGTACTATTTTGCCATATTCGATTTGTTTCTCGCGGTAACAAATATCCACACATACAGCATTAGGCCAGATTATTTATTTAATAAGGGTGGTATATACCACTGACATATATGTACATATTTATACGCAAATGCATAATAGCAACCATAAGGCGACAGAGATTTTGCACTTGTTAATTTATTTAAAATCGTTTCCAACATCAGAGCCATTTTTATATGATTCTAAAAACTGTTCAGAGAATAAAACAACAAAATTCGATCAAATTCAATCCAGTACTGTTTGTGATAAAACGCTCGGGGATGGAATTACTGGTTACCACTTATCATCATTTATATAGATATATTATTTTAGTATCTTCTCTCTCCATAAACTAAGCTTACGATTAGCAATGATACTCATTACAATTACGTTGTTCTTCTCGTAATATAATAATATACCCTACTCGTAAGTAGTTATCAATATATTAGTTGTTAATATATATTTTGTGCATATGTACTTTAAAATAAACGATCGGTTTTGAACCTGAATAAACATTCTTAGTAAACATTCGAGTACATTAAAATGCACGTTGGATATTTACAAGTTTGCCGAAATTTGAATAATTCACATTTACATTTAGCGAGTAAGGAAGTAGTAGAATATTGTACAATAATAATATGTATGTATATCCGCGAATACATGTTTTTGTATGTGCTCAAAACATTCTTAGTAGGTACATACATATATAAGGAATACTAAGCAATATTAATATTGTGTTGAATAAATTATATTTTTTATTGAATCTCAATTAGAATTCGTAAAAAAGGTAGCGGCAAAGTGCGAGAAGAAAAGGAAATTGAATGTGCGCACGCAATGCGTGATTGATAATGCTCATAAACAATTTGACAGTAATAATTTTTTTATGAAACTGAAAAGCGTATGCATCATGGAAATGTACTTTGTGAAAACCCAATTTTCTAGTCTACAAAAGATTGAAGTATTAAGAATGAGAACCGCCTCACGAACTTAATGAAAGCATAAAATCTGATGTGAGACGTTCCACTCGAGTGAGAAGAGGATGCCTATCTGCGAAATACGATCAAACCCAAAGTACTCATATAGCATGTATATGTATGCGGCATCACCCTCTCACGTGCGTATGTTTTATGCTCTATGTTCCCAGTTTTAATCTTGTACGCGTGAAAAATGATTCTTTTGCTTATCCCAGATTAAGAGGATCAAGAACCATGTGGCATGTTATTTAATAGCTAAAAGATTCTGGGCCCTTACTGGATTTAGATGTGTAGCATTTGATATGCGACCATCACCCCAAAGTCGCTTCTCTCAAACCCCGTTTACTCTATACCTCATTACAATGTCGCAATTGTGTTGGGAAAGTTACAAATTTTTTAAAACCCTCCTCATTCATGGCTATTTTAACTTTCTTGTAATTCATTACACTGTAAATGCGTTAAATGTAGGAAAAGTTTCATATATCCTTCAGCATTTATCTTTTGTTGTTAATAGCATAAAATGACATAATTTATTTAAAGTAATGTTATCATAAAAATAAATTACGAGTATAATCATCCCATTTTCTTTAAAAAAGAGAGGCGAAAAAGTCTTTTTTTTTGTATAGTGCAAATGCAAAAAAACCGGGGAATAAATCTGATTTAGAAGAATATTGTTTGAATTTCCAATCGATACATACATATATACGAAAACACATTTAAACTTAAAAGACAAAAGACGATTTGTGGTCCAATCTAATACGCATTTATCCTTAATTTATAGTGAGTCGAGCATTTCCTTTATCGGAGACTGATATACTACATTTAACTAGCAAATAGTGGACCATTTCTAAAATGTTTGTGGTTGCTTCAAGTAGAGGCATGTCAAAGCCGTTCAGTATTACACTGAACCACCACCAGCATCAGCTTTACTGGTTAATGGCGTCACCACAATTTGGTATGCTTCAATAGTTCAATGGATTATACGCGAATGATAGCATGCATAGATTTTTCTCTTTAAAACAATATTAATTATATGAACCTATCATATAAAGTACATAAGGTACTTGAACACATTTATTTATCATACAAATAAATTTTCAATGAAACAGCAAAATTATCTTCCCGCTCAAGATTTCATTGAATTTTCTCTGATATTTTAAAGTTTTAAATATTTTCTTAGTAAAAAAAGCATTATTACACTCATATATCGTACATTACAGTTCTTCATTTATATTGCACAAAGCTTATCATAATTCAAATGTCCGATTTCTGTACATATTAGATACATGTAAGGATATACCTAAAGCTCAACCAAACAAAATAATGGCTTTATAAAATTACAAAATACATACGTGACAGACTTTACTAGCATTCAAAATGATATTTTGTATCGTAATAAGGTAATCAATAATCAAATCCTCTTGGGTTGCGATAACAAAACCTTTAAATAAATATGGAAACCACGTAGTTTTTAGATTTATTATCGAACAGTTGGATTTACTGTTAATACAAAATATATACGAAGAAAATTTTGATTACTTAATAAAATCAAAATGTTCAAGAATCAATAAAGTTTACTTTTTTCTGTGAAGTAATAAATACTTTGATACAAAAAATATTGAATTGATTTGGAAAGCCCATTTGAATTAACTGCTGTATTTATTATTTTTATTAGGAAATATAAAAATTATAGTTCAAGTTATTTCATTAACTCATAAATTTGAATTAATTTTAATTTCGAGCCACATTGAGTTAGAGAAACTATATACACTTTTATGAATTTCGTTGATTTCTTCCTCATTTGAAAATTTAAAACTGCGTTAATATCAATAGAACTAAACTAAATCAAAACTAAAATGTTTTGTTTTAACGTACATAGATTTATATGAACAATAGGCCATTTTGTAGATTATTTGAATTTGAAATAGTAAGGTTAATATTATATAAGTTACTGCTAATACAGTGGCGTAGCTACCGCAAGGTCAGTGTCAGCAAAGCTTACGGGCCCTCAAGCAACTGGGGCCCGGCTCAGGCTTTGAAAATTTGCAATGAAAGGTAACACTGCACTAGGCGGAACTATACTGCACGGCAGAAAACGGCGCGTCAGAATTTGTGAGAAATTTTTGCAACTTTTGAAATTATTGAAAAATATGGATATAAATCGTATTAATAACCGAGAAACATAATTCCAACGTAATTTTATAATTAGACCGATGTCATTTTGCAAATTTTGTTGGATATGGGGGGTAGTTTTGCGAAACTGGGGGCCCTTCCTGATGTTTGCCAACAGGCCCAAAAATCGTAGCTACGCCACTGTGCTAATACCAATATGAACATACGTACAACATGAAAATTGGTTATCAGTACTTAAATATATTTTTGTGTACAATAAAAATTTTCCAGCAAAGAAAAACAGTCTTCGAAATTTTTACACGGCTATGTATGTGCGAAATAACGAGTGAAATTTCTATGGTTAAAATCTGTTTTCCGTGTACTTTAACATGGTTTGATTTACCTTTTTACACCATTTAGTGTTGCAAATAATTTTATTTGCAACACTTTTTATCAGGACCGGCTCTAGGGTTTTTGGCGCACTAGGCGAAAACAAATTCGTTGTCCTCAATAAAGTGCCTCCAGCGGGATCTGCCAGGTATAGAACTTTGGAAAAACTGCCTAAAACTTTCTTATTGTCTTAAATAAAATTGGCGCCTTTCACTATAGCCCAGTCAAAATCAACAATAAATTTGCAAAATAATTTTTTAATATGTTGTTTGGACTCATTAGGGATATGTAGGTATTCTCAAGTTTACAACTCCCAAAAAGTTGTGGAAAAATTTTTATAGAGGAAAAACCGTGAAAATTTTGGACTTGTTTCAGATTCTGCTCGGTATCTCTTAATCTGTGCATTTTTCTTCAAAAGCTGTTCTGTACGTTTTTTAAGAGCATCAAATCAGAGCTCTGCACGTTAATGGGTCACTGAGGTACGGCACTTTGAAAATAGACCGTTTTTTTCAAAAATTGAAAATTTTAGTTGTAGACCCTTTTTGGATTGAAGTTGCGTCGAAACCGTTGATCTAACGAGAAGAACTTATTGAATATAATTTGTAGACAATTTAATTAGCGTTAAATTAAGTACAAAACGGGACCTGTAAGGCTCGTAGTTGTCTCAAAATTTTAGAGAACGCATAAAAGGGTATTGGTGGAACGTCAAGGTTAATTTGAGGCTAGTCACCACCGCACAGTGGGGCCGAATAGCCAAGAAGCGGAAAAAATTCAATATCTCGAGAACGGATTAACTTAGAAACCTAGGGCTGGTCTCATTTGACTCAGAGCAAAATAATACATCAACTTCAATTGTTTTTATTGAAATTTTGACGAAAATTAAGTAACAAATGATAAAATTAGAGCTTTTTGGCAAGATAAAAATTTCTAAAATTTTCGAAATAGGGTTGTATTCATCAAAACAAGTTGCAACAGGTATTTTGAGTGTATATTTAAATTAAATAATGCTTACAAGTAAAAATTCAAGGAAGCTTAAAAGACTGGAGAATTTTGTAAATAATAAAACTAGGGATTGTGTTTTGACGTGGAGATATGTATTATCTGAGCCAATTGGGAACTGATAACTCAAACTAAAATATATGTATGATGCCCAACAGATTTTAGAATGTGTAACTCAATTTGTCAGTTCCCAATTGTGTAAACAAGACAGTATAACAAACAGGGGCGAACTCTAATTCTTTCCTTTCTTTGCGGTGTTATTACCGGATATGCAGATAAAAGCAGATGATTTTTGTTCTAATCTTCACTTTAACATGTTTAGTTTGAAAAGTGATCATCCATATCTCGGAGGAAGCCGGAGTATTTTTGAAATCATAGCTGTTCTAAATGCTTATTAAGCATTCGTAACTTGTAACGTTGTGAAGTGCTCTACTTTTTTGAGAGAGTGATGTGTGGCTTAGTTGACCATCGTAGAGCAGGGAAAAAATTTGATAATTTTTTTCTGCCTCTTTTACAATTTTATATCACGTATTTAGAGTAGTGTGTAATTTGGTCAAACTTCCATTATTCTGACATTGGACCTAAATTAATGGGAATACCATTGAAACAGGGAAAAAAATCATGCTGTTCCAGATCCGGTATTTTATATTGTGGGAGAATCGCAAACTAGATAATTGAAATCAGCGCTTTCGAAAATCGCATTTTTTTCCGCTCTAGCCCCACTGTGCGCCGTCCTCTTCATTGCAGTTTTGCACATTTCCTCAGAGCAAATCGGACACATTGCAGAACATCTAGGCCCAGCTTCCAGGCAAGTGCAGCCACCACTCAGCACCTTTTCTTGCATTTATAAGAGAGGTGTTTAAGTAGCTCTGCGGGGGCAGGATCTTGCCGACTGGTAATGTGGATGAGCCCAGCCGGGGTCATACATGCTTAAAACTCACTTCATGCAACAAAAAATTATCTGATTCATAAGCATTAAGCATAATTGTTACATAATATGAAAACTTTTAATAAACTTAAAATAGATCTTTCAATAGTAAAGCTTCATAATTATAATTATTAAAACTAGTAATAGTAGAAAAAAAGAGTATTGTATTATGATATCAAATGGTGTTATTTTTGCCTCGTAATACTCTTAGAAGAGATATTTTATGGTGTAGGTGTGAAATCAAACTGATAGCATAACTGAAAATTGGCAAGAGATGATGGAAAAACAAATCACCGCCAACAAGAAAAAAAAAGTATTATATCAATACGATATTCTATCTAGCTGTCACATTTTCAAACTATCACATAAGTTAGAGAAAAACGTGTTTGTAAACGATGCGTGAGCGAGATACCGTTACCGAAAAGAGCACTGAAAAAGAGATAAAGCAACACCTATCGGAACAATCAAATTGCTTCGATAAAAACGGTAAGAATAGATGGCTAAATCGAACGAGATGAAAAAAATATGGCTTTTGTACGCGACATGCATTTTAGCGGGAATTCAAGTGTTTGCAGGACACAAATGAATATACATTGCAACTGCCTTAGAAGACATTTCCTTGACGGGGCCGCATCGGCTATATCAGTGATTGTTCGAATAATACAGGTAACGAGAGTGCACAACAGCTTTGCCTCGCGGGAGCTCATCAACTCCACCCCATTTTACGCGATTCCACACCGCGATCGACTTCTCCGCCCTTGTGATAAAGTGTCCTACCGATTCTTGAATTTTTCATTATTTTCAGTGTTTACTATTCGCAATGTGTTAACGGCCATTAGAGTAATACCTTCATAAATACATGTCAACATATAATAAATTTATTATTTACAATTGATTTACCCATAAAAATAAATCTGAAAAGTACACTAAACGATAATTATAACATAAAAGGCAGTTTACATTACAATATAATGAATTAGTTTCCTTTTTAACTGCTCTGATAATAATAAAATATTTATGGCCGACATCAAAAAAATATAAAAAGAATAAAAGCTCATATTTTAACAAACAATATTATTACTGTAAGTCCGATAGAGTAATCAATACAAAAGGAATCTAATACATGACAAGAAAAGAATTCGATAAATTTCCTCATCAGTATTGACCTCATTCTTGCACGAAGATTGTAAGAATAGAATAACGCATCCATAAAGTATTGTGTTAGTGGTCATTAAATGGAGTCAAATAGCGTCTAAAAGCTTTATACAACGTTTTTACAAAAACCCCCATCCGACATCATAATGTAATTACATGCTGAAATTAAAGAATATTGTCTGGGGGATTATTCGTTGTATGAGGTAAGCTGTTCCGTAAATTTTGTTACAAATCTTAGTTGCTGGTTGAAATGGGCGGAAAGGTCACATTGGGAAAATGAAAATGGTGATATAGCAGGAAAAAACTATTCATGAACGATTTTACTTTATGTATTCTAATAGGAAAAGCCAGAAGAAAATTTGTTATTTTCAAAATTTTTGGAGAATAGAAATATAACCACATATGTATGTTCCTTGATCAATTCACAAAAATTTTATTAAAATATAAAGTGTTTGACGTTTTGAATTAGTTTAATTAATCTGAACGAACAGATTTTAAATCTTTTCTTTGTTTAATTTTCACAAATATCATACATTAGCTATGTAAATATATTTTAAAAACATTTAGAAATATCTTATACATCAATATTTATGATTTATATACGATATAGTTCAGTTTAGGTAAAACTGGAAAATTGTTCTTTCCAAAAACTAATTAAAATTTATAGCAACCACTTTGAGAAAGTACATTCTTTGTCGTTATTTTCCTTCTAGTTAATTAATATTTTATTAAACTACGTATGTGAAATTCCTTCAAATATAAACGTTGTAATAATATGAAAACCCTTTATGAAAAGTTGTCGGTACTTCACTATTACTGTTCCTAAACAAAGCTTACCGCTAATGCGTCCTTAATAATCCTCTCAAGATTGTTCAATTATTACCTAACGACACCTTAGAGACTTGTATAGCTAGTAGATTAACAAAGTATAATCGACTAAAGTAACTCAATTGACCCTTGAATTTTCTAAAATGAACTTATTAGACAGATGAAATCAACTACTCAAAGTTAACATTAACTTTTGCCTACTTGATGTTTGACCGATTTCATTGGGAAAATATGTTTTTAAAACTCTGTGTACTTTATGTTGTTTAAAGATAAAATTCAAGAAAAATACAATAAATTGATAAAAATGTAATCAATCATTGTGAGATTGAACAAACAAAGGAATGAATTTAAAAATGTATTTCTTTTTACAATGAGAAAACAAATATTTTATTTATCTACTTTGTTCCAGCGGAATACAGTCAAGAGTTAAATGGTACACACGGTGTGGGCACAGGAAGAGCTCGCTTGCAGGTTGTCCTGTCTCGAGGGGATCTTCGTGCTCGTTATGAATGCCATGTTGAGAACGACGCCCTCGCCAAACCCTTGGTTACGCGTCTTGACGTCGATGTGCACGGTAAGTTTCAATTTCGTTTTAAATGTTCGAGTAAAAATTCGTAGACTTAGACATTTGACAAATATCTTGAAAATTAATTAGGCTCGCGTTTCTGATAAGATTTAATTAGTGAAAATATATTTTTCATTATAAACAAGCTTTAACATTTGCAAGCAACTACTGACTACACGTTATTATTATACGTATTATTTTCAATACGTTGTTCAACTTTAAGTTTTATGGTAGTTTGCTTCAATATTTTATCACATAACACGTTTATACATTAGAATTACGTATAGAATGCGTGAGTTAAACTTTCTGTTTAGATTTATTATAGTTTTCTTTTATATTTATGGTGAAAATACTTAGTTACAAAATAGCATCATATTATATTATGTTTGCCATATATATGTAGGTATACACTTATATATAAACAAATGTAAGCGCAGGTTGGTTCCTAAAAAACTTTGTTCCCTATAATGACATTTTTTATTCGACCAAATATTTTTTATACCTCCAGTTAAAATCACTTGTTACGAATAGTTTTAAATTGAAAAAAAACAGTCGAATTTAAAAGAAGAACGTATGATATATTATGATCTCGATGGTGCTTCGTCGACACTTACAATTAGTAAATGTTTTATTTTTATGTAGTTTATCGGGGTATATAGATGTTAAAATTCCTTTCAATACCTCAACATTAAATGGTGTAACCACACTTAACTCTTAGCCTAAGATCCCGATTTTTGTTTAATTGCGTGCACGTTTAAATTAGCACCGTTATATCACCGTGCACAGAAAAAAAAGCTTTAATTTGATATTTATAAGCTACGTTATGAGTGTAGCAATCATGCAACGGGATCTTAGGGTAAGAGTAAAGTTCACACTATTAGATTTGTTCCATACGTTGATGCCAAACACTGCCACGAAAGACAAAGAGCAAGGCACAATGACCAAGAGACAAGAGTGAGTGAAGAAATATTTCAGCTAACAGCCGCTTGGCCGCATTAGGCCGAGAGTCGAACTATGTAAGTACGTTTTCGTGACAATCGCGTATTTCGACACTAATTTGGAGGTGTTTAAACATCCGGAAACCGGTTTAAAACTAGGGGGAAACACCTTTGCTTTATGTTCACTCAATCTTGTCTCTTGGTCAATGTGCCTTGCTCTTTGTTTTTCGTGACAGTGTTTGAACATAATCAGATGGACAAGAGGAACAAACCTATTGTGTAGTACATATGCTTTAGTATGCATCATTATGGGCTTTGAAACTTTCACAAAAAATTAATTTTTTAATATTTAATATCACACGAAATGCGTTCGTTACCGATTCATAATTGGTTCTAGCGATCCTCAGATTTTTGTTAGGATGAAAAATTCGATTCTCTTACTCATGCGCAGTTTGCTAAATAGTGGCTAATTCAAAATTTAGTTGCGCTGTCATGCTGCGTTCACACGAGTCAACTTTAGTAGCCCATTTTTAGTTGATCAAAAAAAGTTGAATGAAAAAACACGTGTGAGAACCAAAATCAACTTTTTAGTGGATCAAAAAAAGTTTGAACGAGTCATCACACTAGGTTTTTCATTCCACTTTTGATCGATTAACTAAAGTTGGCTCGTGTGAACGAGGCATCAACGTCTGTCAACGTTCAATTCAATTAACAATTTTCGTGGGTTCTCGTTAATCCTCGTCTTACTTCCGAACATTTTCAAACTCCTTCACGGGAAAATAACCCTTAATCAGTTCATAAGCGTGTATGCGTTTGGCGATTATCGAATTCACTTGGATTGATGCAGTTCCGGATCACTACCGCGAACAAATCTATAGTAATCTCATCAAAGGTAAGGGGGAGAGTTCACTAGTTTTAAATATAAAATATAATACATGTTCAAACATTTATCCTAAATTCAAGCTGAAAACACTATTCAGTTAAATAAAGCACTATTTTTATATCCTTATGTAATTGCTATATTTTTTAATAAGGAAAATAGATAACGTCTTTAATTATATCAACAGCCACAACAAATTGAAACGCTTTTGGTTTTAAAGTATAAATGTATGGACAACTTTATTTTGCATTTCATACTTATATTACGTACCTACATGCTTTAATACTTACATTGCATTACCCCTACAATACAATACAATACTTATATAACTACACTATTAAACACAAAATGTTCTTAGCAAATGCAAATTTTATTGTACTTTAATTCATTCTAGTTTTTAATAATCTTTACCTGTGAACAAGTGTGTAAAGTGTATCAAACCATATGCATATCTACTTTAAATTAACATAAATAAAATTACTTAAATATTCCTATCAAATCTAGTCACATGAATTGCATGATTATTTTCTATTTAAAAATGTGAAAACATTGACTACTCAGGCCTTAAACACGTGTACTATTGTTACATTAAAAATTTAATGTTTTATATTCCAAATGAGTTTGCACTTATACTTGAACCTGTTGGCAATGTTAATAATATTTGAGCATGTAATTTTGAATGAATAGAAACGAATCCGTAACCTCATCTAACTTAGCTTGAGAGAGTCACACTAATAGGGGTAGTTTTGTTCACATTCACATCTCGCTGGAGGAAAGAAATAAGGACAATTCTCACAACAAGCTGCGATGAATAAAAACAGAAGAAGGAAACGAGAACTGTGCGTAGATACGCACAAAAACCTAACAAGGCTATTTAAAAACCAGGCAGGTTATTTTCCATGTTATTTACTTAAAACTTGAAGATTCTAACTCTACAATCAACTTTTAAGAATCTTTATTATTTTCCATTTCATAAAATGCCAACTCGAGGCAGCTAATGAAAGCATGCATGATAAATAAGGATTACAATGTTCATTAGTTCGCACTTCATTTTCAAAACATAAGAGCTTCATTTTTTTTTTTTTTAATTAAAATATTCTTTCAATGCAGTATTTACTATTGAAAACAATTTTTTCCGAACTATTGATTAAAATTAGTTTGTTTTCTATCAAGTTTGAATATAAGAGTACACAATAAAATATTAAGAGCTTTGAACATGTTCAAATATCAAAAACATATAAAACACCTACAGGTGTACATATATCGCATATTATTTTACATGTACTTATCCATACAAAGTAGAATTTAATTAAATTTACTTTGTACTTACCTTAAAATTGTGATTTTAATGAGAATCATATAAGTATTACAACATTTAATATAGGAATTTTCATGCGTGTAGAAGTTTATATAATTACAAATACAAAGTTTCAAGTGTTCCATATATTTATACACACACATGTATAACATTACATCGGGCTTTAATAAAAAATATTTTAATGAATATTCATAATTTAAATTTAAAGAAAATAACAGTAATCGTGAAAAGTCAACTTGAATGACGATAAAAAAATATTATTATACAATAATTAAGTTTCTGCTCGTTATATAAAACGTTGAAAATTTAATTCATGAAAGGCAAAAGTCAATTTTTAATGTTATTCATATGTACCTAAGTTAAACTTGTTTATGTTTTATTAAAAAACTGTAATTATTTCGCAACAATTCAACATTCATAACGGTTTTAAATTTTTTTTTCAAACACGAGATAAAAAAAATAAATATTTTGTTTAGATCTTTGAACAATATAATTTTAAGCATTTTATACTAATTACTATTTTTATTTTTTATGAATTCAATAAAAAGTTAAGGTCACTTAGTGGCGTGGTTGACTAGATAGTTGCCCTATTCGCCAGTGGTCCTGGGTTCGAATCCCAATGAAATCCCATGATTTTTTTTGGGGTTTTTGGATTCGACGATCGCTAATGACTTTAGTAGTTGATGCAACCTTAAATAAATCAAAAATGAAAAGTTTACTTTGCTTTATCTCCAGGGATTCAACAAATCAAGTAATCGAATATTTTGTGAAATAAATTGAGCTTAACATATAACTCTGAAATAAACTTATTTGTAAATTCAGTACGTAACTTGACTTGTTTTTTTTAAATTTGAAAGTTTTACTTAAGTTTAAAAAATTTGAACCTAGTAGCTTGATAAGTCAAGAAACCTAAAAATTAAGACAATCAGTGAATTTCTACTGTACCTGAAGCTTGTTTATTGAGAAGAATTGAGCATAAGAACGATAAAACGTAATGGATTTTTTATTTGATTTATTTAATGTCGCAACTACAATAATCATTAGCGACCGTCGAATAAGAAAACCCATGAAAAAAATTTTAGGTTTTCATTGGGATTCGACCCATTCATTCGGTTATTATATTAAAAAAATTTACATGTAAAACTTTTTATCTGAAATACAACGCCTGTATTTTAAATAGATACGAATAAAATGGTTTTTGCCCAAAGAAGTAATAATATAGTAGGTACTTTCCTTTCATTAGTGGCACAATTCTGAAATCTATTTTAGCCATTAAGAATTTATGAAGAAGGTTCATCTCGGTGTAAAAGAAAGGGCATTAAAATCAGTGGAAATGAAATTTTGGAGGCAGTGGAAGGCAATCCAAAAACTTGGTTAAGTCCTTGTTTATTCAGAAGAATTCAGGTCAGAAGAAAGAGTATATCAATAAAAGAAAGATACCATTCACTTACATTAGAAAAAATATTTGATTTCATAATTAAAATATATCAATCTTTCAATTTAAAACTATATGTACCCAAACAAAAAGAAACTCTGTCAGCTTATTCGAAAGTTTTTTTAAGTGTCACCTTAAAAGCTTTAAGAAGAACACTGACTAAGTAGTTAGAAATTTCAAAAATCCAAGATTGAGCATTTGATTATTAAGAATTTCCCAATCTAATTCTTATCTATCGCACAAAAATAAGTTGAGTTATATAGGCAAGTATCTACACGTTTCATGTTGTGAAAATGTTATATTTTATCAAATATATTGATAATGTTAAACCCCCTGTTCACTTGTAAATACTACTTTAAATCTTGTGTAGAAATCATTATTATATAATTTCGGTTGTTCCGCAATTTGAAATAAATGTGAATTACAATACGACTCCCACGAATACAGTCATATATTTAAGTATAGACTGTTGACGTTGATAATATTCCAAAGGTAGTCTTTTGCAGGATAGGAAGGAAGAATTTAGCAATAATTTCTCTAACCCCAATCGAGTTATTAAAGCCACCACTTCAGTGCGAGATGTCATTATATTTGGGTGAATAGCGATTTGTAGCTGTAATGGGTGCAAAACAACGCATAACCGCCTCCTAATCACAACCCCAATATATTTCTATCAAAATTATTACAATTGTAGAATTCTATATGTATGTAGGAAAATTATAATTGTAAAAGCAGTGACCCGATTTTCATAATGCTGGCAATATGCAAATATAAATGTGAATATAGACCTACGATAATAAGTAACAAGCAGTTGATGGTGTTACCATCGACCATCAAATGAAAACCGGGTACGGTCATGTTTTGTGTGAATGTCCAACGATTAAACGTATCCATTGTATGTTTATTAATGGCTCATTCAAATAACCTGAAATGAATATAGTCCACTCTCGTAGTCGGTTTATAGAAACAATTTCTTGTTCAATGTTGTATTTGATGAAATATAGTGATTTAATTACCATTCCACATTTTCACAATTACAAAATGTTACCAACAAAAACTACTACTCTGCTGTCCCTTGGGTTTTTTAACGACATTATGCCGCTTCAAAAATATAGCGCTTCAGCAAGAGCTTTTAAAGAATGAATTTCATACAATTATCACAACCCCTCAGCTTTACATGATTTAATAAAATTAAAAAATAGCTCAACACATAAACGAGAAAATTGCTTCAGAGCTTTTTTTGTTTTTATCTTTTAACACATTTATTTTTTCCTAATAAAATGATCACTTTGTAATTACAATATAACATGTTGTTTATAGCATTGTTAGATAAAAAATGTAAATTAAAATCTAAAGTCTTATGAGTTATAATGGTTTCTATATAGTAGGAACAAATAGGGACATCATTGCATTTTGAAATTATCAAGTTGAAAACTCATACATATATTGTGTATAATACATACAATGTAATCATATCGTCTCTCGTATTATATAATGAAAGAGGCTCACTGTTTTTCCATTAGTTGAACAAAATATGAGTCTGGATAATTAACGTATTTGTTGGGTTAGCATACGCTCCCAACCATTGATATGCAAGAATGGTTTGCATTGTGGGTGTTTTACCATAGATTTTATGTGTGTGTAAGTGCATATATGGATCTGATATGTTACTGAAATAGAAGTTTAGGGTGCATCATCTAGCTACCGTAATATATCATATATAAACTAACACGTCACCGACACTGGTATGCAAACACATTATATAGACAGTATTTGTGGTTGGTCAGGATAATATTGCCAATACATCTCAAGGATTGCAAATAATTTAATAGTAAATACTACATCACTCAAGTTGCCTAAATCAATCCCATCAAAAGTACGATAAACCATAAATTTTCGACCATTACAAACTTAGGTGTAAGGCTTTGAAAATTAGTTTTGAATTTGGAGAAGATCTAAATTTTATTTTTCCAGACTTTTAAAGCCTAATAATTGATAAGTCATAACAAAATTTGCTGTATAAGTTTATTCATAAACTAGTTATATTTGCATAGGTATTAGGTGCCCTAAACTTGCTTTAGTCTAGACAAGAACTTTATGCGTCTTACAACTTTCAGCGAATATCCAACCAATTTTTGAATTGATCGATAATGATAAAGCGGTAACTTACTCTAAAATGAAGCAAACACGAACTATTAACTGTTTACTATTTGCAACACATGTTGAATGTTGATGTTATTAAAAATGTAACCATTGAAGTGTTTGATATAAGTATATTAAATACCACATAATTCTGTGACTAGCCCTTGAAAATAATGTTTCTGATAAGACAAGTTTACTAGAAAAGCTTTTTTTTAAATTCTACCTCTGAGTACCTAGTTTAAAGTGGTTTGAAAATGGTATTTTTAATGTTTACTTTCTAAGTCAAAGGTGTCCAAACTACGACCCGCGGGTTAGCACCGACCCGCAAATACAACCAATCTTACGCAAGTAGGCTTACCGCGCTAAGTATTTTATTCCTCTTTAAAATGTTTAATTGGCTTTTGCCAATTTATTATGGAAAACGGTTTAAGATGCTTATCCGCTATTTGAGATCTGAAATCTTTTTCATACGTATATTTAAGTTTGAAAAATATTTCCAAAAGGTCAAGATTTACCACCAAAAGCGAAAAAATAGCTACAATTAAATTTATGCAACTGACTAACTGTGTGGGTGGTAGGCTTTTATAAAATTTCAAAACTATGGGTTTTCATATTTTAATTAATTTTTTAGTTAATTTTACGTTACTTCAACTAGTGGGTCATTAGCGACTGTACATATAACAAGTATAAATGGTTTTCAATTATTTTTTTTTTTTTTTTTTTTTTTTGGGTGTTTATAATCGTTTTAACATCTATGGTCATATCACGACTGTCTTACACACAGAAATATTCTGTAGGTCTTGAATCTTAATTTTTAATCTTATATCTAGAGATTCGGTGGGGATCGAACCCAGAACCACTGGCGCATGTAGCAGAGAGAGCAGTTTCTCTAACCACTGCGCCATCAAGTGGGTTCTTTTCAATTATTGTTTAATTGAAAATTAACATTTAATAAGTTCTGAAGCAAGATTTTTATACAAATAGATCAACTTTAAACATAACAAATGGAATCTGGAAGATCTTGATGTCATTCGTAATATCGTCAAATACACTAGAAAAACGCATTGAAAACGAAATGAAAAATTTATTCGGCTAGTTCTGAAATAGAAATTTGTATCAAATTTAACGCTCATGTTCACTTCAATTTCCAAAATTGTAAATGTATCCAATGTTCAAACGATATTGAACTTCATGTAGCAATCGGTCTTTAAAACGAAAGGCTCAAAAATTTAGAGACTTTTGGTCTAAACCAGTGATTCCTAAAGTGGCCGGTTTTTGGAAGTCTTGAATTTAATTTATTTTACCATCTTTATACTTGAAACTTTATCTTATACAGAAACTGTTTTTTTTTCTTGTGGTTTTAAATCACAAGTTTTGGGAAGATTTAGATAGTTTTCATATACCTACCTGTTTTTCTTTTTTTTAATTTTTTTCGAAAAGTTAGCTGAAACAATATTAGAGAATAATTATAAAAACGTTAAAACTTTAATTTCTGTTAAAAATCTGTACAGCGTTTTAAGAAAACCCAAATTTTTCTGGTTACTCCAACTTTACCATCATTTATAAAAATATACTTAATATAAGTTTTATAATAATACGTATATAATAACGAGTAGGTACCATCTTTTCAATATCACGCTTATTTCTTGCCAATTTTAATGAAAAACGCGTTACAATTATACTTCTTTTAAACAAAATTGTGCTTACACCTACATTTTGTTGGTAAATTATACATTGAAAAAATCACGAAGAAATAGAACTATGCTATAGGTGCATCCGATACTTGGTATGAAACTGTTATCGGTAATATAAAAGTAGTTTAGTTTTTTCCCTAGAAACAAAAATGTAATTAATTTACTCTAATCTATTATTTAAATGTATGATTTAAAGTTATTCTCAAGTTCTCATGTAATTTTGTCTTCAATCGTTTATTTACTTAAATTAACGGTTTAAATATACATCCCTCTTATACCTTTTGAATTCATAGACGCTTTTTATTCGCTAAACTGTTCTTTTATTTGCACAAAATATGGTACAGGTACCTAATAAAATTATTTATATAAGTACAGGTATTTATATACACATATTTATATAGAACAAGAGGATTTTTGAAAGTTTACATCAAAATTTTTACAGTTGCAAAACATTGGTGCATTAATTCAATCTTTTTTCGATTAGAACACTTTATACTAGGATACACTGGTTAACATAAATAAAAATATAGTATGGTCGTGTCGTATCGGTAATCAAGTTATATGTAAACAAAAATTTGATTAATGAATCGCAGCAAAAACAAAAATTTAAACGCTTAAAAATGTAAAACTAAAAATTAGTTAGTGAATTCAAATGTGTACCTATACGTACTCACACTTGTTTCTTTTTTCGGGTTTGAAATACGAGATTCATTTTCAATGCATACCATAGCCACGCTATTTAATTAGTTTGTGATAACAGTATTGAATTTAAAATTGTGCATTATTTCCGGAAAGGTGTGCGTTATATCTCCAATACATTGACACCAAAATCCGGTAAATTAGCTACAATTCCACAATACGAATTACAATAATCGGATGATAAATCGATATGGGATATTAGAGAGAGTCTAGATACTCGTTTATACGATTGCATGATGGTATGTAAAATTTAAATTTATTGTTTTATCAATGTTATTAGATTAACGTTGGAAAATTTGAACATTATTCATATCTTTGTCTTCATTTTCGGATCTTAGCATAAAATAATCAAATATCAATGTTAATTTTGTTATAGGAAAAGGTAATTTACGCCTCGGTAACAAATGGCATTTTTTATCGTTGTATCACATGAAGCTTATAATTTAATTAGCATTACAATTAATATCTAATTATTTGGATTCACAGTGTAAATGAACTGCAATTATCAGGTGCAAATGATACGAAAAATGTGAAGCATACAAATAAAATTGTCATTAAACAACTCCAATTAGTGTATAATATAATATATTCGAAATGTTTGATCAAATTACTATTAAGTAATAATTTTCTGTGTTTTATTTTTATACAATCGTACAATTATACTTGTAGAGAGGCCTTTAATGATCTTAGTGCTATGGAAAAAATTAATTAATAGTCGTTTTCAGTGCATTCGAGTAACATTTTAACCAAACCATCTAAACTATGCCTTGCTTTGTTAAAGCATATAGCTATATACGAATTAGAAACGTTTCAAATAACCTGACATTTTTTTTTCAAAGTAAACCTCAAAAGTATGAAAATGAAAACTTTTAATTATACTTTCTATAAAAAGTTACAAGTACGTGTCATGTAATTTTCAAACAGCCTTAATGACTCAATTAGTGCAGCTTTATAAGTTCATAATGAGTTGTAAAATGCCACCCCATGGTTACCTACCGACAGTCATTATTTAGTTTACTTTAATCTATTTTATTGTAATTGTATTTATATAACGTTATAGAAATATACATTGCATTACGCTATTCAGTAAATTGGTCTTTTGCATTCCTCATAAAAAATAAGCAAGATATAACAAGTACATATGTATACGATAAAACTTTCAAGTTGTACACAACAAATTTTACAACTCGCTGTTGGTACCTATATAATTTTTTGTTAAAAATTGCATTTAATTCATAGTTAAATTAATATATTTTATTATTGTTTTTAAACCAACTTGACTAAATTCATTGTGAACTATTTATTTGTTTTGTAAATATTTTCTATGAACTTAAAAGGATTTTACTGCATTTTATATGAATAAATATTAATCCAACAGAAAATAGTGGGAATATATAGTACCATTTTTACCAATATTTATTATATCTGTTCATTCAATGGTTCCGCAATATCAAATCATAATTCAATTTAAATTTAATGACTTGTTTGTATGTAGCAGGCACTAATTTATTTCCCTTTTTCAAATGTATGAAATCTATAATTAAAAAATATTTGTGTTTCAAATTAAGCGTTTTGTAAATTTTATGTTTAGATCTTTTGATAAAAACGCAATTTATTATTAATTGAATTCATAACAAAGAAATAAGGTGAATGAAATGCTGTCGTAAAATTAATTACAACGGTGGTTGATAATAACATTTAAAATTTATAATACTAATATCTAATGTTAGGCATATCATTTTTTATTAAAAACTGAATGATTTGAAAATAAATAAAAAAACTATTAGGGAAGAACTTTATTATTTTTATAGCTTGTTGATCGAAAATTGGTCTTTATGTTTTGCAAAATTATCATTTAAGTGATCACATTGGTTTTGTTAATGGAACAAATACAGTTTTAAATATTCTGTTCTAATTCATCATAGATTTTAGTTTATTTGCATATTCTACAAATTACAAATATTTAACACCTTATAAATAGTTGTTCAAGCAGGTTAAAGCACACAACTTTTTAAAAATCAGTAAAAGTTGAATTTCTTAGATTTATGAGCTCTCCGTACGATTATTGTAATGAAACAATCGTCAATCATGAATCAACTGTGGTATTTTGCACCGTCTGATTGTCACCTTATCCAAATTAATTTTATCTAACTATAATGACAAAAAATTTACAAAGGTTAGGTGTTTGAATTCAAAAGTTATGCATTATCGCACTAATTAAAACGCGCAAGCCATGGGACCCTTCTATTCGATTTCCTTTTTAAACATCGTTGTTTACACTTGGGTATTCAAACAAGGAATTACTGCACTTTAAAAAGAATGATTAATTATTTGTAAATCATTTTTGATGACCCAGAGATACGAAATAGAGTTTTTGAGTATTTTTTACGCTACACAAATTCGCAGTCATTTTTACATTTTACATAACGCATGTGAATTACAAACAATGGACATGTTCGTTAATTTTCTGAATGTTTTTCAGCAATTTTCTGAAAATTGAAGAGTATTGAAGAAAAATTGACCACGGATTCACGCTCAACGTGAAAAAATATACCGAAAACTACATATCACATCTTTGGGTCGGATATTTTTGTTTTTTTGTATGACCATTATTGAAATGTGTAATTTACCATAATGCCAAGCTATACAAAGAACCCAATGAAGTTTCCACCATTTAAAGTATGACTATAGTGATATTTTAAAATCATATATAATCTTAATTGAAACCTTCTTTACAAGTTGATACATGTACCTACGTCAGTGAAAGCTTTGAAATTTTATGAAATGATATTGTAAACCAAAAAAATATACATGATTTTTTAACTTGTTGAATGATCTAAAGTACCTACTTTATAGATGGTGAAAATTATCACTGTAAAAACTCGATACAAACTCACAAAAGAGACAAAAGCAAAGACAAATTTATTTAAATTTATCAAAAATAGATTGGTAATTGAATAAAACACATTACGGTAGAAATAAGGAAAGCGTATTATTAGTTTAGTAAGTACAAAGGTAGATATACATATGAAATTTTCTCAAGTGGTTAATATCAGCTGCAACGCAAAAGTAAAATTGAAAACTTATGTCATTGAAAACATTAAAATATACTTTTTTAAATGGAAAATTCTTAAATGTTCTATTTTATTTCAGTTCGACCGACATCTTTGGTGCTTTCGGGGGTTGAGAGTCACGTGGTGAAAGGTACAAATGTTCTATTACAATGCAACGTTTATGGAGCTCGACCAGCTGCCAATGTTACTTGGTATAACGGCAGCGAACCAATCCTGCATGAAATTACCGAGAGAACAACACCAAACGTAAGAAAAAATAAAAATAAAAATACGATCTCGCTACCCACCAAAACCTCATCCTTTTGGCACTTGAACAAAATTGCCTTAAACAAACAGAACCGGAATAGTGGTCTGATTTTATTGAGTTTTGAATTGTAATTTCTCTTCTACCTCGTTTCAATCAAAATTATACAATTTTATTGTAAATAACAGCGTGCTTTTTCCTCGTAATGGGTTTTATTTTTAAGCAAAGAAATATGACGAATGATATTTTGTTTTCGTCAGCAGATTATTTTAGCGCATTATAGTCCATAACACTTGAATTGTTACACTTTCTCACTGATACAGGCTTTCTTCCTACAGCTGAACTACTCAACGCCCTTTATTTCACGAAACAATGTTTCGTCATTCTCAAGCGATGTACGAGAACTTATCAGCACGCAACCCCTTATATAGATATGAAAATAAGGATTCAACCCAGTTTTCATTCTCAAATGCGTTTATCTACATTAATAGCACGTTGTTTTTTATATTTCCGTAGTACGATACACATCAGGGAGATTCATTTCCGTATCGTTACTAAAATAATTCTCTTGGTTAAGTTATAAATATACGAAGATCACTATATAAATGAAATTTTAATAAATTACACTTACTATTAGTATAATTTTAAACATGCAAACTATTTTTAAATTTAAAATAAAATTAAATGAAAACTAGTGCGGTTTCACTAAAGTTATTACACTATCAGCTTTTTTAAAATGAACACTTATGAAAATTAAAAAATTAAAAGCTATAATATTATACTATAATGAAACTGTCACAATGTAAGTGGAAACTTTTTTACATTTTCTAACGTCGCTAACTTCAATATTCCATTTTTCTTCACATCTAACCACTTTCAAAACATATATTTAAAAAGTTTTAATGTGCAGTTTCATCTTTATGGCCACAAATAAAAGCATCTTATTAAAATATTAATCTTAAAGACGCAACCTAAATTACGTTTTTATGTATGAAAAATGAACGAAAAAATTTTAATTAATAATTGAGTGCACCTGGTGAATTATACTATCTACTTATACAATTTCATTTTTTAAACGTACACGAAACTTATTTATTTATTACTTGTATATTGCGATATTAAATTGATGCAGTGAAACACTATTGGGTTCAAGTAAATTTTTCGGGTTTTGCCAAGTACATTATTTTACTTATATCTCAACATATTTCTCAGCCATTTACTCACTTCTTTGTTTAAAGTTTAGTTATGTATTTTAAAGTTTATACAAAGTTTTTTATCCTTGATCCTCTTTAGTTCATTTTTACACATAACTATCTAGCTTTGAAGTTCTAAAGTTCTCGTTTTTCAAAATAACTAATATGACAGTTTAATGAAATAACTAAAAAAAGAAGTTGAGACAAATTTTGAAGATAGCGTTTTTGTCATTTAAAGATTTAGTTTACAAACAGTTTATTTTGTGAAAAAGTAAAAGAGTTTATATTTAATTAATGTCTGTCAAAACATCTTAAAGATTAAGAAAACTCATGATGTCAGAGTTATATAATATTTTCAATTTCAATCTACGCCTAGGTTTTTATTGCAGAAACGTACATTGAACCCAGTTTAAACACAACAAATGCATAGTATATTTTAAAAAATTATAAATTTAATAAAAATAAATTCATGTTCTATAAAACTGGGCAAATAATCACACTGAACCCACGCAGGGCATAAGTTAACACTTTGTTAATACAAAAATTATTGTTTACGAACACGCATGGACTGGGTTTTATTTTCAGTAGACTTAAAATTTTAACGTCTCATAATTTCTAAATTCAATTTTTTTTAATTAGATAACTTACATAGTTAAAACTAAATACAGATACAAATTTATAAAACATAGATACTAATGTCGAAAAAATTTAAGACAAAAACATTTTAGACTAATTAATTCTACAGTTTTCAAATTTCATCTTTTCAATGTCAATTACTAAGCTGCATCAATGTTTATTATCGACTACAAGTGATTTTTGCACCAATGCTTTTTAATGGATTTTTTTCTTAACACTAACTTTTTTTTCATGTACATTTTATGCTTTTTTCATGCTGCTTTAAATGGACAGAGGCCAATTACACGAACTGTACCAATGGTAAGTAAATTCATTTCACGTTATTTTCCTGCCTTCACTGTATATATACTGGTTTTTGTATTTCTAAACTAATGGTATTTTTTAATCTTATTAACTCATGCCATAATCAAGTTGTAACGAAATGGAAAATATATTCAGGTTTTTCTTTGATTTTTAAATTACTATACGATTTTTTCTCAAAAGTGGGAGCACAGCTTTATAACGATATCACTGTCGTATAGAAATTGTCGTTAATACAAAAGCTTCAGTTTTATTAAAAAAGATTGCTACCATAAATTAAAAAATAAAGAGATACATGGTTGGATAATAGGATTGTGCCTTGTCTTATACGGAGAACCATTTAGTAAACTTCAACAACAGTGGCACTTAAATCGTCAAATAAATTATTCGGGATTTAGTTAGAGGAACGAAAGCTTTTCTCCTTTTGTATGTAACTTCTCTCGTTAAGTAACTGGCTAAAGAAGCATGCTTTAGACATTTCCATCCCTACCGACCGTGCCATATTTTTCTATACGAAATACGTACACTTCCACTATTGTCAACTTACAACTATACTACATCTTCATTCACTGTATTCAAGATTTACTCAAGAACTTGCAAGTTACATTAAAGAGAAACTGAGGAAAGCGTACTAGGGTTTTAGGTATCCGTTTAAGACACTCGTCTACTACCAAAGTGATAAATAGTGCGAATGTATTGCCGTTTCGAATGATTGCTATAATATTTTACTGTCTCGAATTTAATTGATTTAGTTTTTTGTTTAATTTTTATAGACTTTCCTTTTTTAAACAAAATGTTTTTATCTTGTTACTAACAAATTATTTACATTAGTTAAAAAACTCCAATACAGCAAATTTAATTCTCAAACTAGAATAAGTACTTTTATTTTAAGTAAGGACAAAAAAAACGAATCAAGTTTGTGCAATGTGGTCATAATAAAGCGTTATTCTATTCTCTGAGAAGTTACAAGGTATAACGAGGAGGACATCACCGTTTTAATATATTTAATAGCTGTTTCAGCTGCTAATATAATGTAAACAGTTTCCTATGATGATAAAACTATAGTGTTCTTATAACGCAACCGCTATTCTGCTATCATTGTACTTTCTAATGTAACAATGCAGTTAAAGTTTTGTAGCATCAGCGTCTCGACCTATACAATGTCACAACTAGCTGTAGCTCTGCCGCTGATTTTAAAGGGTAGATGAACTCAATTAAAATCCTCATTGAAATAGTATACAATTGAAACTAGCGCTATACACAATAATTGTATTCCTTCCATTGATTTTAACAAATAGAAAAGCTTTTAGCGAGACTGATCTTATAGAATGACATACTGTGCAAAAAAACTTTCAGTTTCAATTTAACAATGAGTAATTGATAGGAACAATAAAACAGAAATTAAATCAACGAGTTGAATCTATTACAGTTGTTTTTTAGATCAATCGCTCGTATATTTTATCTTGAAAATATTCATAATTCAATTCGTTTCAATTTATACTTTATGAGAGGAAAGAGAAATATTGATTTTAAAAGTTCATTTAATTTTTAATTTGTTTTTCAAATTAAGAACGATGTTTTTTTTCTATCTGATCGCCTCGTATTTTATATCCCCTATTTCAAAACAATCAACAAACGCAAACATTGTTCAATGAAAATATAGTATTGTAATTGAATTAAAACTATATTATGGAAATGCAATCGAATTGTAACACTGTTTTTAGTTTTTTTTTTTAAATTATAGCTATAAAATAAATATTTCACCTTTACTTTTTCATGGAAAAAAAGCGTAGTATTATTCTTTCCGTATTTATCCAAGTCATCTTATGAGCTTAACGTTTTTCTAACATATATACTTTTTTTTGCAGGATGATGGTACTTTCGAGACACAAAGCCGGCTTATTTTCACGGCAAGTCGATTTGAGAATGGTCAATCGATTAAATGCAAAGCGGACAACGCTGTTATGCGTGCTATGGTTGAAACACCAATACACAAAACGATTACGCTCGAAGTTTTCTGTAAGATTTTCATGGTTTTTTTTTTTTTGTTCAAGTTTACATATAATTTTTGCAGCGTTTGAAAAATATAATTCCGATCATATGAAACATTTTTCGAAGTTCAATTTATTGAAAAACGAAATATCGCTCATTTGAAGCTTTTATTTACTTTTTCACGTGATGTGACAAAGAATTGAATCATTCAATAAATTTGTCAACCGTTGAAAAAGATCTTTTAATATTGCGTTCCGTAATATGTGGGAAAATAAGGGTTGGGCTTAAGAGGGTATGCGATGGGGCAATATTGCCAGCGCATAAAGACTGTTATATGACAATGGACCATTGCACACTCTATATGTTCGTTCAACTGAAGTAGGTTTATTTGTTTCACAGATCCACCAATTGTGTATGTTGAACCTGAAAATATCACCGTAAACGAGGGCAAAAACGTTAGCCTTCTATGTCAATATGAAGCCAATCCAGCACCTCTCGTTTCAACGCAATGGTAAGTTCATTAAAATTTGTATTTTAATTTTGAGATCTCTTTTTATAAACTACGTCACACGTTTCATTTACAAACATATAAATCATTACAATAATTAAAAATATTATCGCTCTAATGTAACATAAAAATAATAGAAATATATTCAATTCAGTTTCTTGTGATGTAATTTATAGGTCGCATTTTCTTTTCACTAGATATTAATTTAATATCGATAATTGAAAAGGTATAATTCAATGTATGTATAGGTTGAGAAATGGTCAAGTGTTGTCAGTATCAGACAAGAACCACTACGAAGGAGGCAACAATGAACATACGGCATTATTAATTAAAAACGTTACTCGAGAAGATATGGGAGAATACTCATGTGTATTAGGAAATAGCGTTGGAATTCAAGAATCTGAAAACGTTGCTTACTTAAACGTGCACTGTTCGTATTAAAAATAAATAAAAAATGTATATTTAACTGAGAAATATAAATTAAACTCCATTTATAGATAAGCCCATTGTGGAATTGGTAATGGATCCACCATCTCCAATCATACAAAAAGACCAAACAAATGTTACATTGAGATGTAACGTTGTATCTGGAAACCCCGATACGTTATTATCGGTGCGATGGTATGAGATTTAATTTATAAATATTTTTAAGTTCAAATTGGGGAAATTGCTATCATTTGTCTAGGTATATGGATGGGGATATATTTAAAGAATTGCCGGAGTGTAATGGGACTGCAGTGGATCCATTATGTGACATTGATCCTAGTAAAATGCTATTGCAAACAGTTGAAAAAGAATTTGCTGCTAATCACACTTGTGAAGGAAAGAATGCAGCTGGATGGGGACCACGGTCAGAAGATACTGAGCTTGTCGTTTACTGTAAGAAAAACATTAATATATTACACATCATTTTAAATTTAGATTATTTTTTTAATAATTTAAAACTTTTGGTCTAAAAAGTAATTAAACATGTTTCGACTGTTCATTGAAATATGTATTGTGTTCCGAAATCAAATAACATCAAATATGTGCAGAGATACATTATGAATAAATGTGAAACTTGCAAAATAGAGCTGTAGTCCTTTGAGAGTGAAAGGATCAATACAATTTCTGCATTAATTATTGTACAAAATTTTAGATCCCCCAAGCAATACCATGTTAACATTTAATCCAAAGCGAGTTGTAAAAAAATCATCAGTAACATTATCGTGTTCGGTGCAATATCCTGGTAAACCGGAAAATACTCGATATCGTTGGTTACGGGGAGAACATCGTGTACCTGATATCACAACTGCAGAATGGACCATCAACCCTGTCACGTTGGAAACACGTTCTGAATTCACTTGCATCCCATACAATGAAGGTGGAGACGCCGAAGCAGCCACAGTATACATTCCGGTATACGGTATGTTGAAAATGCCAAAACTCAATGCCGCCGCCTAATTCTCATCGTGAGAGAACATTTTCATATATAATATTTCACTTTGTAGCCCCACCAGCGTTTATATCGAAACTACCCCCGTACCATGGAGCTTTGTACAATTCGAAAAACAATAGTATTTCATGTCGTATCGAATGTTACCCACAATGTGAAGTGATCTGGCTAAAAAATAACAAACCGATCGATTTCGAAAATTCCGATCTTTATTACGTAACAACGACCAACATTTCAAAGGATTTCAAAACAAACGATTTTGAGTCAGTACATTCAGCGTTGGTGAGTTTCAATAATTTATCTCTTAGCAAATTATAAAATCGTTACACCAATAAAAACTATTAAACGCGATAATTTTACAAATGAGAGCCATATTTCAAGTATAATTTATTTTCCGAATATTAGGTATGGAATATGACTGCGTGGCCCAACGAGCAATTAGACAGATTGAACGATAATGCTAATTACACGTGCGAGAGTACTACAAATGGAGTTGGATCAACCGGTGTAAAATCGACCACATATTTTGCGGTGGAATGTGAGTTTTAATAAATTGACAAAATATACATTACTTTCTACGTTCATTGTAAACGTGTTATAGATCCACCTGAAAATCTAACGTTGTCAAATCTGGTTGTCAACGTTATTGAAAACCATATTCCTGAAAAAGTGCTTTGCTCCGCTAAATCTCATCCTGAGCCATCATATCAATGGCGTCGTGAAGGCAGCAATGAAATTATCGTTAAAGGCAACAAGCTTATGATAGCCCAGCCCGTGCCACGTCGAGACGCTGGAAATTACTTTTGTGAGGCTTTCAACAA
This sequence comes from Sisyra nigra, assembly GCA_958496155.1. NCBI lineage: Eukaryota > Metazoa > Arthropoda > Insecta > Neuroptera > Sisyridae > Sisyra > Sisyra nigra. Next base: position 34,143,447 of record OY292313.1, on the reverse strand, counting down.
GCACGGCAGTGCAACAAGGGCCGCATATTTAAATGTGCTATGTAAGACAAAGCAATTGCCACATAAATTTCACTACTAAATGACAAACTTTTAGATAAACCTGAATGCCAAATATCACAAACCGTAATTGATGGAAATGCAGTTCTCGTTTGTTCTGTGAAAGCAAATCCGGAAGAAGTTGACTTTGTTTGGAAAATAAAAGACGATAACGATACCGTAGATGATGATAGTGTGGAAAGTAATGGTCTTCAAAGTATTCTTACTTTGGATTCGAGCGTTGAAGAGTTTCGAACTTATTTGTGCTATGCAAATAACTCAGTAGGAATTAGTTTTCCGTGCGAACGGGACGTCACTGGTAAGAATTATTATTATTCACTTTCTTATTATCCGCTTTATTTGTTAGACTTTTATAATAATTTACACATAATACACTTCACTTGAAACTCGCACAGTTTCTTATTTAAACTTAACGTATTACGACTTGTGTTTTATTCAAGTGATTATTCTTATCGCATATCATATTAAATAAACATTAGGTTGTACTTGTTTCGTAAGAAAAATTTATTTAGAAATTCGAATTAAGTGCTAAGCTTAAATGTAATGCCTTGTAACAACTCCCACTTATCCACAATGTATTGAATTTCAACAAGGGATTATACAATTTTAAAGCGATTAAAGTTATCAAATACCGTTCGTTTTACTCATAAACGAGATTCGAGTTTATATTGTTATAACAAGCCAAGGGAATACATTTCACCCTCAAATTCGTCTTTCGTTGGAAAGCCTGTAACTTTAATATTTACTCCAATCGCTAAATAGACTCTATTCCTAACATATATACATCATCATTTTCATTTTCTCGTTCGAATATTATGAATTGCTTTCATATTCAATATAAAATGTATAAAGTGAATTTTCTCATAAGTTGCAATCATTTTCATGAAAACATTCCAACTGCAAATGAAAAGCTAAATTTTATACGCCAAGGGTGGTTTAATCAATTGAATTTTTAAATAAATTATATAACTTGTGTTATCTTTTATGATTTTGAGTAAAAATTTCATGAACGAAACCTACACGTACCTTTTTTCCATAAAGATCTTATACATTTTAAAACATTTTTCGGGTGGTTTTAATAATTTCTTAATGCACGTCATTAACTTTTAGCGAACCAGGAACAAAGTAGTAAGTTCCAACAAGCAGGTAAAAGAAATTTACCACAAATCAAAAACTTTTTTCTAAGAACGCCACTGTAGTTTTATTAGCTCAATTCAATAATTACGACTATTTAAGTGACGTTCCTTACTGAGCATAAAGCACAATTTTGCACGAAATTACGCATGAATCTAATAATTTGTAAGCATGTATTTAATAAATATTGGAAATGTCAACATCTAATTGGTGCAATACGCTTTTGCTCCTGGTTTGCTAAATAAAAATTAAATTAATTTTTTGCTGTTTTTTTTCAATCTAATTAGCGATCATTTTTCTTCAGAATCTAATTATAGTTGAACACAATTCAATTAAAAAAATGTAACTTAATTAATGCTACAAAATTAAAAGCTAAGGTTTTTAATTGAATTATGGAAAAAAGCTTAGTTTGACTAACAAAATAAAAATCGCACACTTGTGTATTTTAGATTAAAAGTATTACCTTACATTATGATAATTTGATTTATTGCTTTTTTGCATGCTTCTACAGTTATTAGATGTTCAGTGTTTGGATTTCCCAAAAAGAACACATGATATATAAAATTTGTGTCAAGTAAAAGGAAACTATTATAATACAAAATGTTTTATAGCCGGAATACGATGAATCAATATAATTAATCAGTTTTTTGAATAAAAAGAATAATGTCATAGATAAAAATCTTTAAAAGCTTGTTAGAATTATATTCATTAAGGTTTTAATTTTTTCTTGAAAAATGAAAATATCAATAGTATTTTTTTTTTCTTTTCACAGGAGCGATCGCTTGGTGGAAACGTCTAAGCAACGATGAACTTTTGATTATTGTAGCTGTAATAGTCGCTCTGATTCTCTGCGTCATCATTATCTGTGTAATCATAATAATAGTGTGCCGTCGAAAACGTGCTAGTGACAAATGTAAGTACCCTTTCATCTATTACTGTAAAGTGATCATATATTCGTTACAAACTGACTTCGTATTACTTTTTTATTTCGTAAAAGATTTTTTGTATTTCTTATTTATAGTGATGTCTTGTATGAATGACCAATACTTTTATAACAGTTAAAATTCATATGGCCATTTTTAATGACTTATCATAAATGTCTTATGTTTTTTCTTTAATTTTAATATATACACTGTCATTATTTATATTTATTATGCCGAGTATATACATATAAAATTTTATATTACTAAAATAGATGTATTTTGCCTTGTCTTTTGTACTTGTTGTGTTAACTAACAAATGTTTGTTTGTTTTGCTTTACTGACTAGATAATAATCCAGTGGAAATGGAGGAGAGAGAAAAGTAAGTTCATCAATTTTTATCGCTGTCCTTGCATATTTTTCCGATTCTGAAAATCGCACAACTATTTCAAAACTTTCCAATATGAATGCGAACATCATAATATTATAGAACTTTTTTAATTTCATATCTTTAAAACTAATTTCATTAGAAACTATAACTGCCTTTCATAATGGAAATAACAATCGTAGAATAGATCTCAGGCAAAATCTATTCATCTATTTCAATGGTGTGAGTTACCCTTTATTTTCCTTTATTATTAATTGGCATTCTAACTTGAATGCTTATATAGTTAGACGTGAGCCTCCGCATTTTTCACTTACGCTGAGTTCTTGAATTGAATGTTATGCAATTTGTGTTAATGTATTATTTTTCCTTTCTATTCACAAATTATAATTTTACTTATTTTATTTTATTGTCTTTTTTTTAATCAACAAACAGATGCAATTTCATATTTTTTCATAATGAACTCTATAAAGTCCTATCGCTTTTTGATTATTAATTAGCTTTTTCACCACATCTTTTCTATTTACGTTTTAGCTACACTTTATTTTTCAAAGACAATATGATATTGTGAAGAAGGAATTAACTTTTAATTATTTTGTGCCAACTTCATATTATAATTACACGATATAAATGTTTTGAAAAAATTTAAAGTAGGTACTTTGAAAGTATACTTAATAATTATATCATTGAAAAATATGATAGGATTTTGTGTTAGTTAATTCTTAGTTTTTCAAAAACCATTCATAACTTTATAGTTTTCATTTGATATAAATTCATATAATAATCAAAAATGTCTCTATTAGCTAATTCCTAAGGGTGTAGACCTCGTTCTGTATCTGTACGTTCGTTTTCGACTTTCTAAACGTCTTGCTTTAGTCACTGTTTGTCTAATTTTCACTTTACTCGGATAAATTTTATATAATTAGTTAATATTTATAAAGAAGACGAATAGTGTTAACAAGTCAGCGCTTCTTATTAATAAGGTATTAAAGCATAGAAAAAGAGGTTGTTTCGTAAGACAATGATGAAAGCGTTAGATTGGAGATTTAAATAATTGAAAGAATTGAAATAAATGTTTGTAATTTTCTTAAAGAGTTTTTGCAACCAACAATAAAACTCAATATTCTTTGTTTCGTTATATTTTAATGCGCCAGTAGTTGACCAATTAGGACATTTTTATTATTTTAAATTGGCATAAAAACAAAATTATTTTTAAGAAATGAAGTTCAAATTTGGACATAACATAACTAACATAGTCAAAGATGAATATTTAATTCCTTAAAAACGGATTTCAATCAATAGTCGAATAACATCATTTTTCAAATTTTTTATCAGATCAAACGATTTAATTATTATAAAAACAGCACATGTGAAGAGTCCAGAAGAAAAGGGATACGTTTCTGTTTTTTGCAAAAAATGTTATTTTTTCAAACAAATTATAAATTTCTTTTAATGACTCATAATGAATACAACTTTCAACGCGTTGTTTTTAATTTAACATAAAAGCTTGCTTTGAGCTTAAACTGATGAGTAAAAAAGGGCACAACAGGGCAATTTGCACCCTTTACTTTTGATATGTATAAATTAGAACAGACAGGGACGTACTGTAAAAATAAACTTTATTTTTGGTCTCTTGAAAAATTTAGTCAAATGAACATTTATTTTTCCCTTCAACTCTTTGTAATGACTCTTCAATAATTTGTGTTTTATTTTTTAAGAATGGTCAACTGCCGGTGTTTAGTCACTTACTAGTACATCCAACTTAACCAATCTGTAGCATTTGAAAAAATTATAAAAGATTCACGAGACGTTTTTCCACCCTAAAGTAAGGATGTGTATGTCGCAACAAATAGTCTGCGGTTTTAATGCAACTCTTTATTAGGTTTCATTTTTAACGTGTCTTGTTAAACCAATCTTCAATCATTTTTACTTCATTCAACCCACAATACAAAATGTTTATTACGCTCATTGGAGATATATTAATGCTTTAGTCCTTTTTATTTTGATTTTTTATATTTAAAATGAAAGTTAGGTACACTTGTTATAGAAATACTCATACACCGTTAATTTTCTTAAAAATAGATTCAAAAATTAAAGTTTTGTTGAGAAGCATTATTTCATCTAACCATTTTCTGAAAAAAAAAAAAACTATTTTGTCAACCTGTCTTTCAGGAATTCATAATTGTTCAGGAAACCAAATTTTGATAATTTGTATTTCTTACTATAGAATTCGTAACAATATTATGATTTAATCTTTAAGGAATCAAAAATTAGAAAACATACAATTTTTTTAATCCTAAATTTGTTGTCGGTTGAAAACTTTGAGTTTAGTTTTCATGTTAAAATATAACAATCTATTTCGAATAACTTTTGTAAGAACTTTAAAGACTAATAATTATTTCTGGAAGATTTTTATGCTCACAAAGTCCTGACGTGTTGGCAAACCAGGCACTCCGCATGACCGCCTTCGACTCTAGACTCACTTTGTATAAATCAGGTACAAAAAAAGAATCAAATACACGCATGCTATGTTACCTCAACTTTTCTCAGTTCCTTATTTCAGCCCTGTCTTTTTCAAAACTGTCTTTAGCGCTGCTTTTTTTCTCTTTATTTTCATTTATCATGGATAGGAAAAGCATGAAAATGTTATGTTTTGATTGATATACATATACGTATATTAATTAGATATAATTAAAGCACAGCCTAAGCAATGCATGTTTTACTGTTTGTTTCATATTAAAATTGATGTTTTCACCGTCATCTTCATTATTATCGTTACACAAAAGACCTGAAGGTGAATCGCCACCCGAACACGGAACACAGCAAACACATCGTTGGCCATTAAAGCCTGGGGTGCTCGTACATGTAAATCGAATGCACAGCCTAAGTATGGGCCGATTAACAAACTTATCGCTAGCAGGACTCAATTTAACGAACACCACACAACCTAAACAGACCCCCTGTTCATATAGCACTAGCAAGAGCAATAAAACCCCATTAAAAGCTGGTTCGAATGCCGCTAAATTTTCTCGTAATCACAATCGACGAGTTAAGAGCATGGGATGTCTTGTCAGGTCTGATGATTACAGCCAGCACTCCCGCGCTTACCGATTCAAGCAATTATTTACTAAGGGATTTGGCGGAACTCTTGATGATTCGTTTCCTGAAGGCGTTTTTAAAGGCAGCAGTGGAGGTGACTATCTTTATCATACCACATATAATTCAATCTTGACATTCGAAATAAATTCATTCAAATTTTTTTCTGTTGCAATATTGGATTTAACGTTTGATTTCATTGCATGTGTTATGTTTGTGCATCGTTTTGTTTTGTAGTTGTCACATTTAAAAAATTGCCAACGCCCAGTCCTAATGAAAGAATGAGCATGGTTTCAAGAAAACGCAAAAAACCCGGACAAGGTAAGTCTCAAATGCACTTTTTGTATTTTTCACATGAACTTTGTATTAACGTTTATATTCAATTTATATTCAATTTATTAAAAAAAAAAATATATATATATATATATAATCAACTCCAAAATTTAATTATAATTTAAAGTAAATATTCTTTTTTTTATATTTATAGGTCCAAGCCAATCAAATACAGCAGATAAAAATGCCTTGAATCCAGATAATGCGTCTGAGGTTCTCACAGATCCTGATCGGGGTTTCTATGAGAATCTTCCGTTCCATGGTATGCAAAACCCACCCAATAAGGTAATTTTATATTTCAATTTATTCTTCTAGCTCTTGGAATGCTGTAAACTCTTCGTTACGAGTACAGATGTTGGTCTTTATTGATATTTCTTATACTACATACTAACCGTTTAAGTTTAACCAACTACAAAACTAAATGAATCTTGAATGCCAAAACTTGCCCTAAGTTTAAGTCATACTTGCTTAGGATCATCGAACATACATATTGAAAATAATTTTTAATGGTGTAAAATAATAAAAAATGACACTGAATAAAAATATTTTTAATTTAATTTGTAACTAACGTCATCAATACAATAATAGGTTTCAAATATAAGGTTTTTTTTGGAAAGGGTAAACTCGAATTTTGAAAAACGTTAGGTAATTATAATTTAGATTCGAGACAACATTGTGCTTTGTATATATAATGTTTCGCCATTCCTGTTAAGCGAGTTAACATTCCAACCGGCAAAATAATAATAAATGTAATTTTCTATGAACTTTTAGACCGCTTTAGGTAAAGGCAGTTGTACCTACGGAGCTATCCATAAACTACGTAACAAATTTTGATAATCCTATTGAAAAAAAACCATAAATTCTCATAGAATATAAGAAAATATGGACAAATGCACAGATTATAGAAACGTATAGATGTTATAAGAACTTATACGTGTATTTATCATTCCTATAAGACTTTTCCAGTACGGAAAAGAGAGAAAAGAGGAGGAAAAGAGATGTGCTCATCTTAAGTGATGTTACAAAGAGATAAGGAAGATTCAACTATGAGACATGTAACGCAAATAAAATGTTTTATTTTTTATCATTATTGTATTGGTGCCTCGGATAATGTCACCGCTAAGTACTTAGCACGTACGTAGCAGAATATTGATACGGTGTCATTTTTCTATATACGAGAACATTTATTTTATTTCTTTTTACTTTTGTTTTTAAATAAAAGATTAAAACATTAAAGCAATTAAGAGTTCCTCTAGAAGCATTTGGGTTGTGGACGCATCATAGAAAGTTGCGAATATTGTGGACTGCTTTGTGATAAATAAAAAAGTTCTTACACAAGTAAAAATACCAAGAGAACTAATCACCTCGCTAAATTGTCGTAGGATTGATAATTTAAGATATTACTCATAAAAGATGCCAAAATCTTAAACTTGCTAGAGACAGAGAAGGATTAAACGTAGTAATAGTAGATTCGGAACGTATAATAGCTGCTCTTATTTAATTTTCAACGTTTGATTGCATCATATATTTTATTTACATAAAAGTTATTTAACGCAAAATAATTATGACGCTGTAGGAGTTACTAAATATTTTTACATGGGTACATTTCAGGGAAATAAAAACTGATAAAAAAACGCGTAATCCAGTTTATGGATAGCTTCTTAGCAAACAAGCCAAATCCAATGGAAATTTTTTCTTTTGTGTTTTAAGTCGCTTTAACATCTGAGGGCGTATCACGATTGTCTTAAACATAGAAAATTTCTGTAGGTCATGTATCTTATATCTAGAGTTCAACAGGGATATGGAGTATACATCCCATACACCCCAGTAACAGTAAACGAGGAACGAACCCAGTACCACCGTCGCATGGAGCGAAGACATGCTCTAACTACTGCGCCGTTAGGAGGTTAGGGTATAATTATTGTTTGTAATTTTGGTTTAAAAAGTCCACAAAACAAATTTTTCCATTGGAATTTGTCTAGAGTAGCCTTGACAAAGTTGACTTTGCCTGTGTTTGAGAAAAGCGGATTTTACTTAAATACAAGCTTTACCAGCAACATATAGGTACAATTTCGTAATTATTATTAAATTAATGTAGTTAATGTAATTCAAATACAAAATCTTGAATATCTTCGTCTTATATACTCGTAAAATGGCCTCTACTGCATTTAAAAAAGAGCTCATGTATTAAAGCTTATTAAGGAATATGAACACAAGTATGGTAATAAAAACAATACCTACGATCTCTAGCAATTATTTCGTAAAACTTAGAAATAAACAGGTTCTTATCTAAGTAACCCTTTCCAAACTAGAAAATTTTTGATATTCAAGCATTTTATTTCAGTTGGTTAAACTAAGTTTTTATAACTTTTATTCTTTTAGTGCATGTGAATGTTCTTTATTATGTACGTTTGCTTCTGATTTTTCTTTTATAGGCTCCTTTACTTTTGTTCGAAACTTCATTCTAATGTTTATAACCATCATTTGCATAACGTAAGTTTTATTTTATTTTTCCCACTGTATTTTATTAAATCTGTTTTGATCGTAATTTTACGATTCTTAAATATAGCCGTCAACTATACATAACGAACGTCGTTCAAGTTAATGATAAAGCTGTCTTTAAAAAATGATTTATTTTTAAACTATGAATTAAAAATAATATTTTTCCAGTTTACTATAAGTCTATTAAACAAATTAAAATTTTAATTTCTTCTAACGCTATTTTTGTTATTATTTTTGTTTGATTTTTTGCATGATTGTGTGTTTCTTTTTATTTTTGCAGCCCATTTCAATTATTTCACCTATTTTGACGCAAGCTTTGATATCAAACACCACCAGTTTACCAACTCCAACAACCACTACAAGCAAAACATCCTTGTCAACTAATCCTTTTACTTCAAATAATCCTCCCATTTTTCACTTTAACGGCAATGTGCAGGAAGGAGCTACAAACTCAAATTCTCTTTCAACTACATCAAATGATGTTAATTTAATATTCATTAATAAAACGCCTACAAAATCTCGAGGTACATTTGGTAATCATCGTGATTCTTTACAAAGAAATATTGATTCAAGTAAATATTATTCATTAGCTACCCGTAAGAATAAAAACCCACCACCATATTTTTATTCAATGCAAACGTGTAAGAAGCACAATAAACGTGCTGCTATTTTCACCGTAAGCGATACAATGCTGAACGAAATAAAGAAAAAAGCTGAAAACTTTGATAAAATGCAACAATTGCAACCACCATTAGTTCCTATTAAAAGTTCTACTAATGATAATGTTCCACAAAATGCAGAAACGAGAAAAATTGTCACACAAAGCAGTGTGGCTTCAGAGAAAAGCGAACCTGTTAAGAGTATAACGTCGGAAAATATTTATGAAAATTTAACAGATAGTATACAGATTCTCGAACAAAACATTGTTGAAGTTGAAAAAAGTCTAGAAAGTAGTAGTTCAAAACCAAAACCTGCACCGAGAACGAAAATCTCTAGTAGTCCAGTCAATGATGATCATTTATACCAAAATTTACCTGTGGCCGTTTCGCCGAATAATTCAAAAATACAATCAAATGCATTTATTGAGTTTGATCGAGCTTTAAAAGCGAAATCGTCAAGTCAAGATCAACCGGTTGCTTCAAATATTTTTATGTCAAATCCAAAAACTATGCTACGACCAGTCGCTGTTTTTAACACCACACCGCCAGTCATTGTTGGTGGCCAAGCAAAAACTCCTCATAGCACAATTGCTGTTAATCGAGTCACACCCATACAGTCTACACTGTTTTCACCCCCAAAATCCGCTCCTTGCAATCCAACTATACCAAATTTACAAATTCGACCACGTGTAACGAGCTTACAAAATAGCATCGTGCGGCCTATGCCTAATGTTCAAAGTAATCAGGTTTGTGCATGATTTTTTTAAACAAACTAAATACCAGAAAACATTTAAAGACTATTTAAAACATTTTCGATTTTGCTGAATTGTTTTATACTTAATATGCCGTCTTATTAATGCATATTGTTAACAAAACTGTTATTTTGCCAAACAATGTTGAAAAGCCAAAGGTTTTTCACCTATAATCATAACTCATGAAATAATTTAATAAAATCAAAAATGTTCATTTTCAAAAATGATCCTTACATTATATTATTGACCAATTAATATAGATTATAGAGTGACAAAAAAAAAACAATTTGGTACATACAGAAATAATTGGATCTACAATCAAATAAAATTATTTTGTATCAACTATTCCCAAAGAACTTATATTTCACAAAGTTTTTCGAATTAATATTATAATAGGTACCTACATTAATGTTTTGATAATTTTATGTAGAATGGTTATTTTATCAAATTCATAATTTTTGTATTTAGTAATATATATCATATACATATTTAAATAGATTACCATTTTTATAGTATTTAAAAAATTCTAATATTTAAATTATGGAACTAAAGAAAAAAGTGGTATATGATTTTCTTGCTGTGTAAAAGATTTTTCAGAAAAAAATTTTTAAACTATTTGCTTGTGTTTGGGACTTAATTATTTATGTTATGGTGGTTAAACATTGTTTAACAGTTTTCAACTTTTACCATTCCAGCAAATGACTTCAAAATTTCTACCACGGACTTTGTAACTATAAAGTATAGAACGGTACACGATCAGTTTTGGTAACTTTAGTTTGGTTACAGCAAGTTCATAATTTTTTATGACCAAAGAATGGAGTTCTTAAGATAAGTTTTACCTGAAGCTATAAAATAAATTTCTGTTCATCAGGATTTTAATAGTCTGCGTGTTCAATCCGTGATAATTAATTTTAATAAATAATAATTACTCATTTCAGTAATTACCTACATGCCTGACAAGCATTTATTTTCGTTAATGGTTGACAAGTAGCTCTTTTAGCGTTCATACAAGTAATCAAATTCGACTCGTGCATTTTCATAGTAAAAAATATGTAGATATCTAGTTACATATAGTCCACTTATATAAAGTGAACAATGGGATTATTTCAGAATGACAAAAACTGTAAACTTCTTCAATATTTTTGTTTTTTCATATTAAAAATGGCTCAGTAGTCTGATAAAATCTATTCAATTCAATATATTTAAGCTAAAAGCTCTTAAAAACTTTAAATTTTCTGAGTATGTAATTTTTTATGCTTACAGGGGGCTTTTTAAGTTATTGGAAAAGTAATAAAGCGTACATTTCCTATAATTTTGATTCATGGCTTTTCATACAGCCGTGTTCGATCGAGCGTCAAATAAAGAAAGACTTAGCTTCATTCAATACATACATTATGCAATAACCATGGGCCCTTTTTGGAATAATATGCTTAGTAGGTGCCTACTATTTATGAAAATTCTGACTTATTATTTTCTAATAATACCATGATTTTATAGTAAATTTATCAACTCTCCAATTGTTAATAAAGTACAATCTTGTAATTATAAAAATAAGAACTCATTATGTTTCAATTGGTCACTGCAATAAATATCTATAGTGGTTTTTAATCTAATATGAAGATATACGCTAAATAATAATATAATATTTAGCCCGCGGAGTTAAAATGAATTTCAAAAGTGATCCACAAAATCATTGGATTGGCCACCCCTGTTTTACAGAATTACAGTAAAGTAGATACATATTTAGATCTAATTTAGATAAACAAAAATTTTGTAATTGTTAATAAATAAATAAAATGGGTAATAAATGTAACAACTAGAACAATGATAAATAAAATAAAATATAGATTCATCAAAAAGAGTATTTATTAATTAAATAGAGTTCACTTGTATTTAGAACAATTATTATGAAAATTAAAACGTTTGAGCATATTTTTCGGGAATTTATCGTGAATCTGTTATAATTTAAATAATAAATAAGTGACGAGAGTGTCTTTCGAAATAAATTTTTTCATATACCTATATTATATAGCAAAAGTGACCATATTACTTCATTAATTCATCATCTAAATCCTTAAAAAAGATTTTGAAGAGGTTTTCAGCCTATAATATTTCAGTTCAGTTTAATTCTTATTCAAATAAACTAAAAGAAAATACAAACATTAGATAAAAATCAATATAGGTACTAGGTAGGTGTATGTTTTTATATTCAAAGTATGTATATCATAATATTTTTAAAAATTGCTAATATTGAATTTAAGTACCTAGTGGATAGAAAATAGAAAATCTAAACATTCGAGTTGGTACATGTTTAATTTGAACATCAATGGCTAAATAAGACTACAGAACAGACAGAAAGTGTAGACTATAATTTTAAGCAGTTTATCCTAAATAAACACAATATATCCTTATAACTGAACTAGTTTTCTTTGCTTTGGACGAGCAAATAATATTTAAAATTTAAATTAGTTTTATTAGTGAAAATCATTAATCCAAAAGAAAATAGTTTAATTAGAAATACAAAATAATTTTTCAAAAACTTATTTCTTTACATATAAGAATAGACTAAACGAATTTTGTGTCCAATTACTTTAATAAGCTTATGAAAATATAAAAATTTGTAAGGATCAATTTTTGATTATATCTCATTTTATTAATTTTAAACTGTGTATAATATGTTAATTTTTTATAATGAAATTGTGAAAGATTTTTTTTACTAACATTGTTGCAGAATCAATTTTATACACTAACACCTAACTTCAAGCATCTAACATCTCCTGATCGTCAATATAATAGTCAATTTAGTAATTATTCAACTCTGCCTCCTAACCGACATTTAAAACTACTGCCTAAAACTCTCTTCAGCGATCAACCAACAATCAGCAAAAGCAAATCATTTTCCAATAAGCAAAAAAACAAAAAACATTTTCAAATACCACTACAAAAATGTCACAGTTTCAAATACCAGCCAGCCGACTCGTATTTTCAACCGATTAAGCCCAGCATCAATGACGACTTAACCGAAAACGGTCATTTGAAAAATCCGTTTGGTGAAAGTCATTTTGGATACTACGGTGATAAACCATATATTCAAAAACCAATTTGCAATAATGTAGAAAATGCAACCACGCCAAATACAAATTCTATTCAAATGCAAATGAGAAAACCAATGAAGATGAATTTTAGTAACGAGAAAAGAAAAGGACCGTTATTGTGTGTTAAGAATGATGTGATATCGCGTGAACATTTTCATGAAAATAATGAGTTTGTGAAACTTCAGTATCCGCAACCTTTGTATGGTCAAAATACGCATCCCTTCTGTCCAAATGGAGTTGTGTATGCGGATTTAGCTTTATCCGATGTAAATAGTTGTACAAAAACGTCGTTACCAAATGATAAATTATCAGCGACTTCCTTAGAAGATAGATCTAATGAAAATAAGAAAACTGGTAGACATAAAACCGAATATGCTACGTTGAAGTTTAATGAAATTGGACAAGAAATAGATGTTTAAACTTTTTATAATTATTATATATTTGTATATACTAACATAACTAATTTCTCCTACTGTAACTGAACATGACTAGCGAAAGGTAAGATTTTTTTTCTCATTCATATTTATAACTAAATAAAAGTATTTACAATAAATTTCTGGAATCTCAATAATTAAAATAAAATTAAACTGAATTAGAATCGTTCCAGAAATTTCCCTATAGTTTTTCCCCCTCGAAAAACATCATCTTTTCATACCTGCAATACTTATATAAATTACTTATATAAGAGAGAGCATTTAAGGAATTTAATATCAACCGCTAAAACAAATATTTAATATAATATCACTGTTAGATGCTCAAAATATGCAATTATTCATTTCAGATTTCAATATTATTAAGATTTTTTTTCTTTTATAGTCGAATGAACCAGCTCCAAGCGACACCTATATTTATTAAAAAATGAGGTAATATTTTTTTCTTTCAATATTGTAAATTTTGAGCATTAGTATTTTCATTTAGTATTCATTTTAAATAATGAACGATTCTATGTCAGTCTTATCTTAATTGTGTTAAGTAATTAAATTTAATTTCTTCATTTTCTTTCCAGCCATATCGACCCGAGTTCAGTGATTTAGACTATGCTGACGTAGATTACAGATCATATGGACCAATAAATTATAAAGCAGCATCGATTTATGCCCAAATGAAAAAAAATAAAAACAATAAATTGGAAGATAAAGAATATGATGATTTATTATAATTTTGCTTTTCGATAACTAAAATCGCTTTTGTTCTTTTTTTTTTCAAAACAAAAAATCCCGTTCGAAATCTTTTATAAATCTTTTTGTATACGAGATAATCTATTAACTCATTTTAGAGTTAATGTTTATCTAGAAATAATTATAATTGGTATAGTTAAAACAGAGTGCCTATTAATCGTAGTAGTTTTTTTAAAGTTTGATAATTTTTTGAAAATTAAATTATTACTAGGTCCAAATTACAATCAGGATTGACTTGAAAAGTTTGTGATAAACAATATTTGCCTATAAGATGGAAATAAAAAGATTTATAAAAGAATTGTTCAATAATTTTGTGTTTGATATTAAGTCCATATATTCTTGTTTTAATTGATCTGATAATCTAAAATTGAGTGATTAGATACGCCGTCCAACTAAGCTTCAATTGAAAATGAAACGTAAGAACACGTCATGTGTTCCCAAACTGTACATAAAAATTAATATTTAAAAATGGAATGAGTTATAGTCTAGCTCTATTGTAAATGTTCAACTCTAAGATATATATCAATTATTTCAATAAATGTGTACATTAAGTTTTTAATCATAGAAGACAGTATGTGATCAAGAGCATAGTTGAATTTCAAATTAAAACCACAATATTTGTAATGAAAAAATATTTTATCTAAATAATTTTATTTATATAAATACATACCTAAATACTTAAAAATAGCGTTTATTTATATATTAAATAATTGAACTGCTCGCATTTAGTTATCGCGTTTATAACTTGTACTTTGAAAGTACATTTGAATAATTTTTCAACATAGCTAGAAACTCCAAAGAGCCTTGTTAATATTGTTATTACAAAAAAAAACAAATTATATTTTCAAAGCAGGCAAAAAAGTTTCATTTCACTTAATAGTTACCCATTTTATAGTGAACCGGACCTTATAGCTTATCTAAAGTTAAAAAGCCCGTACACTGATTTAACCAAATTTATTATTACCTGTATATTATTTTTTATTAATCACTTACATTTATATTCAGTACTTATATAAAACCTTAAAAGTCTCACTATTTACATTACAAAATTTATAAAATCAATCAAAACATTTCTAGTTAATTGCATTATCGATTTAACTGTATGCAATAGAGTATTTGTAAAACAAACAGTTTTATTTGTTTAAATGATATGGGGTACAAATAGTGTTGTCACCTAGTCAATGATCAAAGCTGGAAGCTAAAAATACAGTGAAATTTCGCTTAAGGAGCACCTCCTATAACGAATGATTCGAATAACGAGTGAGACATTATGCAAACAAATGATTCCTTTAACAAGTGATGATTCACAGGACAAGTAACAGAACGAAACGTCGTGAATTTATATGCAGGAGCCTACTAAAAAATTGACCATAAGACAGCAGGTATCTCCAATAATAAACATTTTTTGTATACGAGTGAATTTTTAAAACAATTATTGCGGATATTTCATGACGAATAAATTAATTTTAAATAGATTTCTTATAAGTAGATAGGGAAATTTAACATAGAATGTTATCGTAGTAAAGATCAGATACTTGTCCCGTTTATATCTTTACCCCATAAAACATGTGAGATTATTATTATTCAAGTTTAAATTTAGCATACTCTCGCGTTTCTTACACTTTTTCCACCTTAAGTTTTTTTTTAACTATATTCTTTACAAAATTACGAAATTATTTTTAACATCAAAAAGACGGTAACAACACGTTTATTTTCTTGAATCATATAATCCATTGAAGCAGTCAACTGTCTTAGTATTATTTTTAAATAGAAATAAATAATATAACTAATTATTCACAAAGCATAATGTATCTGAATATAAATAATCTTTGGTATAATACATGTAACATGATTATTTGTGTCATAAATACTCATTGTATGTTGAAATATAAATTTTTAAAACGATCAATATGTTTTTCATAATTGACTAATCTAATATTTGTAACTGATCGTGCCAAAGAATGGACGATGATAATTTGTCCTCACGAAACGAGTAATAATACACTTTTGTTAAAGTTAGTAAACCATATTTTAATGTAAATAGACTTGTACTATTCGAGAGCTTTTATTTACTAAATAAGCAATGATTTGCTCAACTATTAAGTATATTGTATGTAAAAACCATTAACCAAATATAATTTTTTTTATTGTGTTTTATAAATGTTTTTACGCTTAATTTTTAAAATCATTAACCAAAAATGTTAACGTACTTAAATTATTTTGAAGCAAATGAAAATACATTTAAAATATTTTCAAAGTTAATATAGGTATATTATGTACAATTTATTCAATTAATGATTTTTTGTATTAATGAAAATTTTTTTGAGATTGGTGAAATTTCTGTTCACATTATGCCGACAAAATATGGTATTGTAAATAACTGTTATTTATAGCTATGTATTTTATAAGTAAGAATCAAAATTTTCTTGTAAATATGTCAATAATGATGCTTTTACAAAAATAATTTTTTTCTGTTGTTTTATTGTACAAAATGTTAAAATTTGCAAATAAAATCGTAACTTGTTTATGCAAAAATTGTTTCTTTCTACTTACCCTCATAATCAAACATTTGAAAAAGGGTGCACTAACAATAAGTGTAAATATTGTAACAATGCGTTGCAATATTTACAATAGCTAGGTTAAATACAAAAGTACTTCAATGAAAAATATTCAGTTATGTAAATTTTATCGCGATTCTTATAATACATGGGGAAGTTTAATTTTATAGTTGTTTTAGTTATAATTCGATTAATTTTTAACCGACTTCAAAAAAAGAGAAGGTTCTCAATTCGACTGTATTTTTTTTAAAGGGTTAATTGATTTTAAACAATACCAATTTGTGCAGAATAAAAAAATATCGATATTTTTATTTCAAGGTGCGATTACCCAAAATATTGTCAAATTATTCGAACGTTAAAAAATATGAACACATATTTAGTTGTTTCTTTTTTTTTATTTTTTTAGGAAAATAAATGTATTAAATATTATTAATAAAATCAAATGTTTACCAATGTCAGAAAATTACAATTACACAGCGGTTCGTAATCTGTATTTTATTCGAACCAGTAATCGTCTGGCATAAGTAGATATCAAAAGTACTTGCTTTTTATTATCAAGTTGTAATGTAATTAAAATATATTTAAAAAAATGTCATCAAATATCGTTTTTCTGGATGGCAGTTTATAGAGAGGACTAACAGTACGAATAAATTTTCGCAAACCACTTTTTTCTACACATACATATACATATACAAAAATATCGAATTCGATTTTCAAAAATAAATATCGACTATCGATACTTCAAGATAGAAAATCGACGAAATTTATCGATTATTTTTTTAAAAAATATCGATAGTTTAATATATTAATATTTTGTGCCCTTCCCGCCTTTCCCTAGGTTAGTCGTTTACAAACATTTTCAATGTTTAATTGTCATTCAATTGTAATTATTTTCAACTCCGTTTTAATTCAATTTTTAATCAAAAAAGTTGATCAGAAGGATTATTAATTCTTAGTTTTTTTTTTTCTTAAACTGATTTCGTATAGGTACTGGAAAAGTTTTTCTGTCAAATTAATTTTTTTTGTTGTTCTTTCCCATGTAAAACGTTTACCGTTTCACTGTTAAAGTAACAATGAACATTTAAATAAATAATGAAAAACAAAACTTAAGTTCGTAAATGAATAATTTTGTTTATAACAGAAAGAGATTTTATATTAGGAGCTTAACAATGGCGTATGGTCAATTCGAAATAGTAAATCAATGGAAACGCTACGTCAAAAACCATAATAGGAATTGAATCCAAACAATTGGTCTGCAGAAAGTTCAATACCTACATACTTTAAGTCTAAGATCCGAACCTACATCGACCTTCACCGAGTTGATAATAGAACGAAACATATTTTATTATGAATTTCGTATATTAGAAAACGGGTTGGCTAAAAAAATCCTGGACAGACTATTTTCAAGTATTTAAAAAATGATTTTTAATAAAATATTGCAACATCAAGATAATAGAAAAAAATGTATAAATAAAAATTATATATAAATACATTCCAAGCGCTGTTTTATTGCGAACGCGTTGATATAGGCGTTGTCTGCAAAAAGTTCGGTCCTATTAGGGGTTAGAGAATTTTAAGGATTTAAATTTTAATGCGCGTGGAAATGTGTGACAGAGAGATCCAAGGTAAGTATACTGTGTAATAAAAAAGGACCCAACATCGCAGTTGCCTGTGATGTGTAAAATTTTTTCTATTTGTTGCAATATTTTATTAAAAATCATTTTTTTTTTAATAATCAAAAGTATTCTGTCCAAGATTTTTTTAACCAACCCATTTTTTATATATTTTCTAATTTACTAAATTCATGATAAAATATGTTTCATTCTATAATTAACTCGGCAAAGGTCGATGTAGATTCGGATCTTCTACTATTTTAAATTGTTGGAATTCACATCTCACTTACATAACATCATGCCATTTGTTGTTACTATGGAAACATAAAGTAACAGATCTGACGTCTTATTTACATTAAGATTTCATACAAAAATGCCATACGAATTTTCGACTTTCTCGATGCTATACCAAAAAATTTCTTTCGTACAAACCTTCCCTGGGGTCCGGACAACAACTAATCCAAGTTTCATTAAAATCGGTCGAACAGTTTAGAAATGCATACAGGGCAGACAGACAAACATACATACATTCGTTATTTTATATATAATTATATATATATATATATATATATAATTTTATATATATATAACGAATAAGTTTGCCAGTTTAAAACATTTGCGTGTTAGCTTAAATTTTTAATTTATGAAAGTAATGCAAATTTATTATGATTAAACGATATTTAGTATAAATTTTAAAACAAATATTAATCATCAAATTGAATTTTTTAAAATTTAAATTCATAACGTTCATAACGCTAGTACGCCATTAAGTGAATTCGTTGAACTTGTTGAACAATGAACCATTTTAAACCATATATTTAATACGTCACCGAGAAAAAAAAATGATTTTTGATAAATGCCAATCCAAATGTTTCATGGATTACACGTATGAAAATTATAAATACATAACGTGTTTCTTTAAATTTCATGTTTCGTTCAGTCAATTTCGGCAAGACGTTTACCCCGTTTACCTTTTTCATTGCATCGATTGCATCCATTGCATCGATTGCATCCATTGCATGAATTGCTATGTCTCATGGTCTCATTCGTTCTAAATCTGTTTCGATGTTATTCTTGTCACTCCATATTCTCAGATTCTCTACCGCTACTACACGAAATTACATTAATTTCTTCATATACCTATCATTTACTAACAGTTCTAGTATATTATTATTGTTTCGATTGTGCTAAGCGAAAAATGATTTTTGTTTTCAATAGTTTATCTAAACTGCTGTTGTCATAAAAATTATCAACTTTACATTACCAGGGGACGAATTTAGTGTTGTAAATTTAGGTTACTATTTAAAAGAATATTATAATATACTTTGTGACTTTGTATATGTAGGCTAGGTTGTATATCGTTTTATCATTTTTCATCATGATAACGCGTACACCGAAGAAAATTATTACGTTGTGTTTGTTTTACATTCAATTTTAAATGTTCATCATTACAATATTAACAGGAAGTTTTTTAACTATGTAATTTTAATTACTCTTAAAACGTCAATCTCCAGACCTTTGTGTTAGGTACTAGATTTATCTTTTTTCTACCCAACACAGTTGCATTTACTACGCCAAATTATTGAAAGGTAAAAAACATTTGTTAATAACACAGTTTGTATTGTTACAATTGTAAATGGTATTGTGGTATTGTTTCATGTATATTGTTGTTTCAATATTTTACTATAGGTGTGAAAATGTGGTCTTCAAACTCGACTTCATCAGTTCCTCAACAAAATTCCAATCCAACTCTGGGTATGACTTCGGCTATATCCGAAGCATTACCAAGAGCTGTTGACTTACAACGAACAGAAGAATTAGAAAACGCTCTACGGCCTCACAATGTTTTTGAAACAGAAGAGGAACTAACACATCGCATGGAAATTTTAGGAAAATTGTATGCTTTAGTTAAACAGTGGATTAAGAACGTTAGCGTTGGTCGTAACATGCCAGATAGTGTGGCGGAAGTAGTTGGCGGTAAAATTTATACATTTGGTAGTTATCGACTTGGAGTTCATCATAAAGGCGCCGATATTGATGCACTATGTGTAGCCCCGACTCATGTAGATCGAACCGATTATTTCACGTCATTTTTCGAGTTGTTAAAGCAGCAATCTGAAGTAACCGATTTGCGAGCGGTCGAAGAAGCATTTGTCCCTGTTATTAAAATGAATTTTGACGGTGTAGAAATCGACATGTTATTTGCTCGACTTGCATTAAAGGAAATTCCCGACACAATGGATTTGAGAGATGATAATTTACTGAAAAACTTAAATCCTAAATGTGTTCGAAGTTTGAATGGATGTCGAGTCACTGATGAAATCTTACGTCTAGTACCGAATATTGACAATTTTCGTTTAGCACTTCGCGCGATTAAATTGTGGGCGAAGAAACATGGTATCTATAGCAATGCGTTGGGATATCTTGGAGGTGTTTCGTGGGCGATGCTTGTGGCTCGCACGTGTCAATTATATCCAAACGCTGCTCCTGCTACGTTAGTTCATAAATTTTTCTTAGTGTTTTCACAATGGAAATGGCCACAACCTGTGCTACTAAAGCCGCCCGATGTGGTGAATCTAGGATTTCCCGTTTGGGATCCAAGAGTATGACGCAATGCTTAAACATTTTACCATTATTTAAGTTAATTTTGCTTTCAGGTTAATGTGAACGATCGATACCATCTCATGCCCATAATTACACCGGCTTATCCACAACAAAACTCAACATTTAACGTTTCAGTTTCAACTCGAACCATTATAATGGATGCCTTTAAGGCAGGACTAGCTTTAACTGATGAAATTATGTTAGGCTCTAAACCATGGTCACAATTATTCGAACCCCCTACATTTTTCATAAAATATCGTCATTTCATTGTACTACTAGCTAGTTCAGCGACAGCCGATGAACAATTAGAATGGTGCGGTTTGATTGAATCTAAAATTCGACATCTCATTGGTAATTTGATACAAAATAAATGGGCTACTTAATACTTAAATATTGACGCATTACAGGTAGCTTAGAAAGAAATCAACACATAACATTAGCACATGTACACCCTGAATGTTTCACCAAACCAAGTCACGAGGGAAATGAGTTTTGTACGATGTGGTTTGTTGGACTGGTGTTTGAGAAGACTGAAAATTTAAACGTTAATCTCACCTATGATATTAAAACATTCACAGACTCAGTACATCGGCAAGCTTATAACATAAAAATGTTTAAGGAGGGTATGAAAATTGAAGTGCAGCATGTAAAACGACGAAAACTAAGCCAATATTTACCGCCGAGTATATTGAAACGCGAAAAGAAAATATCGGTTGGGCCCAATGGGAATGCTGTTCCTTCGAAAAATGGTATCGAGAATCGAAAACGACTATCGGACAGTTCGAACGAATTCAACAGTAAAAAATCGAAAATTGCTGAAGAAATTACTGCAAATGTAAGATGTTGTTATTTTATGGGGCATCCATAAATTACATGAGATAAAAATGGGGGAAAGGATCGAATGAAATCTCATCTGGGGTGGGGAGGGGGGTCAATGAAAATTTCACGCCAACTTTTAATTTCAAAAAATATTTATGTATTAAAAATTATAACTGTTACAAAAAAAGTTTATAATGGGATGGGGGAGGGGGGTTTAAATAATTAAAAAAAAACTCACGTAATTAATGGATGTCTCCTTATATATTTTTGAAGTGAAACTTTTTTATTATATTATTCGCAATGAGGGAAAAACATTTAGTAATGTTACATTTTGCGTTATATCCATTTTAATCCTCTTTATTATTAAAACCATAAAGAACCGAAACTATTCCCACGAATAGTTATACTGTAGATGTCACTGCGATAAGTCAGAATTACTTAGAGTAGTCTAATTTGACTAAAATATCTTCCTATAAATCTGTCTCATTTAAAATTGTTCAAGGTCACTTAGTGGCGTGGTGGACTAGATAGTTGCCTTATACGCCAGTGGTCCTGGGTTTGTATCCCAATGAAAGCCTAAGATGTTTTTTCTGGGTTTTCGGATTCGACGGTCGCTAATGACCATAGTAGTTGATGCGACTTTAAATAAACCACAAAAAAAAGATTGTTCCCACAACAGCTGTTGGCATATATGCCCATACACATCTTACTTTTGGTGTCTTTTATGTCCCATCTTTCTCCTGCTCGTTATCTCATCCCTCTCTCTCTCTCGTTGTGTGTGAACTTTATAGTATTTGAAGAATACTTTATTTATATACACCACAAACATACACCGCGATATACTTCGACAGAAAAACAATTAAAATTAACAAATATTAATAAAATTAATACTATTTAATGATTTTGTCAATTTCCTATACAGTTTCATCAATTTCTTTAAATTTGTTTTCTCGCGGTGAAATTTTTTCACAAGAACCCGTAATAAAATTTAACTCTTGGGGAATAATTTCTTCTAGTTATACAGATAGTTATATCTCGGTTCAGAATCATATTCAAATCTCAAAAATTCAGGATTATGTTTTTCACATTATTAATTTTCATTATAATCGAAGTTTATAAACGAAAGAAGTTTCACTTCTTACCTATGTATACTTGAGATGATTTAATGTATACAACCATATTATCAAATCGATTGACTGCAGTGTTAAGTGATCATTCACGATTTTAAAATGCATTTCGCTTTTGTTCTACTAATTTTTTTAGAACTCATGTTCTGATTGGTCATTTTATACCACAGTAGTTCAGTCCGAAATATCGTTGAATATGTAAAACCTCATTAAATACGTATAAAAAGTTAAGGTAAGGAAAACCATCTCTATGTGTGCAAAAGTGACCGTCAAACCCGTGAATTGGTAAAGTTGGTCCTAAAATGGGGTGTCACTACAGTAGCAGGTTAATTTACAAGAAAGCACCAAAAACTATTTGAGTAAAGAGTCAGTTCGCACAAATGTACGTGCTGCCCCCTACTCCAAATACGAAATTTGGAACTATTTCTTAGTCATTTGTTCACACATTTCTTCACTGTTCTACGCTCGGAACGCTTAAAGTACTAAAGCCTCGATGGCCTTGACCGTTTCTTTATGGCTTTAGGCGTTCCAAATGTAGAAAGGTGTTGAAAAGGTTATGAGAAAGTTCTTCTAACCTCTACCCTCCATATCTTTAAAAAACACTTTTGGTAATTAATTTTAATGTTTTATTTTTTTTTTTTTAGTATGAAGAGAGTCCAAATAACTCAATAAGTATCCAATGTAATGACGATTCAAATAGTGGATTTAATTTAGAAGAACATTCGAGTATATCGACCCCTGACATAAAAAATGATTTAACTGCAACAGCCACGGTTGATGCAAATGAACCAATACAACACACTCAATTCGTTTGCACATGACGGAACATACAGCAAAGTATTGCATAGAATAAGTTCGCTGCATTTGTTACTGTTTTACTAGCCTGTGTTAACAAAGTTACGTAGTCACTCATTTTCCATTTTAATCTCTTATTTCATTTAGTGTCCGTTTAGATTAGTCAGTATCACCTTCATTATAACGCTCCTTGAAAATTCATCAATTCATTCATATGTTTCAGTATGATTTTAGGCTGTAGAAAAATAGTAAAAAAATATATTTAAAATAGATAGTATAAAAAAAAATTGAGTGACTACTAACATTTTTGACACTCGAAAACTTAACGAAAGCTACAAAAAAAGATGACAAAATGTATTCCAAATTGTAATACTTAATGTTTTACATTACGAAAGCGCAGTAGAATTTAGTCATTCATTTTTGAGTAATGAAGCTTAACGAATTCATTTTTGAATAACATATAAATGGGTGGAGTAGAAAATATAAACCTTATATAATGTGGTTTTAAACGAGAAAAGTCTAAATAAGTAACTGAAATTATTCGTTATCGTAAATCATTTTATAAGACATACATTATTTGACTATTCATTGCATTGTCGAGCATTTCAATTTCCGTGTTAATTTTTCTCGTGCATATTTTCTAAGCATACTTAAACTAACTCAATATAGAGTATTTAGTACGATTCCAAAATTGACGGTATTTTCACTCGGTGTCGTTAAAATTATTTGTAACGGCACTTGAAACATTTCTCAATTTCACTGTAAATAGTTCCATAAGTAAAATTATAATCTCTCAATCTTCTGAAGTGAATGTTTATCTCTTATTGTCTGTACATTTTTGATGCGTGCAACTATTTGGATAGTATGAATGTGTATTAACTGTCTTTTGGTTTTTATTTTTACTCGTTGGTGTAAAAATTTAAATAAAGTAAACCTTAAACACAGTAAAATAGAATAAAAAATTTATTTTAAAAAAATATTTAATACTTAAGATTTCCCATTAAAAAAAATGTGACGGAGTTTAAATTTTTAGAGTAAAACATATTGTGTAAAAAAAAATTAATAAGTTTGAAAAATGATTGCAACTCACGAATTTCAATTCTTTTTATAATGCAGATATATAGGACCTTACAACCACCATAGTAAAAATTCAAGTACCAAAGTAAATTAATTCTAAGCCCAGAACTACAAAATAAAAATCAGGTTTTAATCCATATTTTATTTTTATGGTCATTTTGTTATTTAGTGAAGACGTAAAGAATCAAACTGCAAATATGTCTTATAAATATATGAATATATTGCTATTATTTACACTACTATTGTAAATGTCATTATGTATCTGAATCATTTTTTTATTAAATAAAGAAAAACCAAAAAAATCCTTCAATCGCTCGTTTTTTTATTTATTTCTTCTGTCCTTTATCGTTAATTTTATATTAATTCTGGTGTAATTAGTATTAAAAATTATTTACAATCTACTTATACCTACGAATCTCATGTCGCGAGCTTCATTTGTACAGCAAATTACAAGTTGTTTCAAATTGTAAAGTAGAGCACTTAAAATTTTAGGGAACTGCCTTTATTACTAGAAAATAGAGCTCCACTACAAGGAATTAAATGAACCACTATTGGAACAACAATTGTCAGTTCTTTGATTATAAACACATTACGGAAATAAGGAAATACATCAAAGAAACGCTTGAAGTCAAACATAAAAAGAACAAGCATAAATAAAAAAAAATAAAAATTGGTTGTCGGTTTACGGACGATAGTTTTACGTGATAATGTCATAAAGAATCCATAATTGATGAAAAATTGCGTACTTTTATGAATCGAATTATTATGACTGAATTATCATTATTTTGTATAATACAAAGAACAAGTTAATTGAAAACTCTGTTGAAAATTAACAATTTTTTCAAAATAAAATCAGGCTTAAAATTATGAAGGAAATCAATTAAGTCTTATTAAATTGTAGAAAAAAAAACAAAACACGTTGTCTCGGATTCAACAATAATATCGTGCCTATCACTTGTATCGCGTTCTCGTCTGCACGCACAGGTTCAAACGGAACGTGACACTTTTTTATGCAGGCTACCCAGTATTCATTAAATTATAAGACGTTATCACGTCAAAAAAAATCCGACCCAAAACTTAAAAAGCAATTAATTTAATATTTCAGGTGCAAATTTTTCAATAGTTATTATAAATTAACAAATAACTATACACGCGGAGCAATTATTTGGCATATAGTTTAATTTAAAAAAAAAATGTTTTACGCTAAATTCTAAAGCGTCATGCATTTGCTTTTATAAATATCTAAATATAAAAAGTACGGACTTTTCACGAACGCAAATTAGAAATATGGTATACCAAAGAATAAAATAATAATGCTGGACATAGTTTTTTTTTATATTTTGTAAATTGTGCATGTGTTGAAATAAAAAGAAATAATAAAACACTAACTTTGCTAATTTTTTTTTAGTCAATTTAGACCAAATTTTTAAGATCTTCCCGGTCACTCGATCAAAGATGTCCCTCTTTACGAATGTTAAAATTTGGCTTTGGTCACCTTATTCTAAGTTCAAATCCTACTAACCCTACTGCAATGCTTACTATAAGTACAGATTTTCTTAGGTTATCAGATTCGGCAGTTGCTAACGAATAAAGATTCCCAATACTTGACTTGATTTTTAAAATATTAGACTTGCTTTCAAGCTTCTTGACTTAAAAGTTAAAGGAAACAAAGTCCTTAAAGCAAATAAATTACTAAAAATTAAGTAATGTGAAGCATCGATTTCGCAAGCTGTTTTTTACAGGTTGAAGCTCAATTCATTTCATAAAATGTTCAGTTACTTGATTTTTATGAAACTAATAATCACAAACTATAAAAACTAAGTTTAGTTAGAGGAAGCTAATTTTTATTTTCTTTTACTACTATATAGATAGTAAAGGAAGTATTGTAATCGGGTCGAATTTTCGAATTCGAGCTTTCACCGGAAATACATGTTTTGAGGTCCCCTGAGTCCAAAAAAGTGGTTTTTAAAAAAATGTCTGTGTGTGACAGCCATATCATATCAAAAGCTTTATCCGAATTTCACCAAACTTGGAATCTGGCCTCCATATTATACCTAGTTGTACTGCGAAGCTTTTGGTTGAAATCGGTTAACCGAAAGCTCTACTTTACTCTTGGCGTTTTTGAGCTTTTTCAATTTTTTTTCGAAAACGGCTCCAACGATTTTTTTGAAACACTATAGTTCTTAGACTCATTAGTGGCTACAACTTTTATTTGATATTTTTTCCTGCAAAAATTCGAATAAGGACGATTCTCGGGTGAAGGTTGGGAATTCGTATGTTATATGTTATAGATTGTATGCATATAGTTCTGTTTATATGTATAGTTATAAAGAGCTTATATTTCTTTTAACCAACAGCGAGTTTCATAAATTAATGTAAAAGAAAGTACTGTGACGCCTCGCAGCAGATATTTTTTTTTACATAAGAAGGTTATCTTAATTTTGAAACACCAATAATAACCTTAAAATTTTTAAAAAAATTTAGAAATCTTAAAATGTATCTACGATTATAGCGCCGTAAGTATTATTTTATTTAAAAAAAAATCAGAAATTAAATAGGTTGTCATTTGTCCTGATTCACCCTACAAAACATTTTCCCCAGTGAAACTCATATTGTGTTAAAAACAATATTGATTACGAAGTGCGTGCGCGTCTTTCCCTGTGAAAATATATCCTTTTTCAAACGGAAAAGTTCATCCCTCTATAAACAGTTTTAGAGTATTAACGCTTCCTTTAAATCAAATATCCTCGTAAAATACTAAACTCTTATAAAGACCTCTTAAAAACCTATTCTACATTATTTTGAAAAATACTTATTTTAAATAACATTTAAGTTGAGCTTTGTGCACAACAACATTTCATGAAGGCATGTTGTAGAAAGAGAAAACATTATATATTTATCATAAATATATCTATACTATTTGGTCCTGGTTCCAGCATCCCTGGAAAATGAAAGTCCTACTAATCTAGTTATAGTAAAAATGGATTTATTACTACATTCTTTTATATTGTTAGCAATAATAACAATTGGAAGTGAGTAAAAAAATATATTAAATTAATTTTTCTTAAAACGATTTCATTCTTTCACAGGTACCTCAAATTTCACCACCAAAGCTCCAGTTATTTCAAATAATGTTGAAAATGATTATTATTCATACGATTATGAATTATCAAATAATATAACAAATAATTTAAACCACGAATCAGCTTTACTTCCAAATCCAGAAATGGCTGAGACTAATTATCCTGATTCGGTTGATGTGCTACCAAATATTGAGATTCCTGATAACTCCCTAGCAGACACAGATTTACACGATCATGACTTTATTGATAATATCATTTATATATATTATGGATCTCATAATAAAGCAGGATATACTTTTGGTTCTGAAATAATAATTGTTGGATCAGTTCTAAGTTGCGCAGCGCAATTTTTTACAATTATTTGTACATTGTTGCGGAAAGAATCAAAAAATGAAGTGTATAAGGTTTATTTAAATATCATATTTTGTCTCTGTATTGGAAACTTAATTTTTATGCTGGGAGTTTATGTAAGAATAATCATTTATATGTTTTTAAATTTTAATTATAAGGTGAATTTTTATTATTTTTATAGTCCACTAAACATCGAGATCGCTGTAGATTCATCGCAATTCTTCTACAGTACATTTTCCTAGTAACTTCATTGTGGATTTTGATACATTGTTATTTAATATTCAAAAGATTCGTTAAAGAATATTTTCCAAAATTACGAATCGTATTCCTGCTTGCATATGGGATTCCGGCGTTTATAACAATGGTACAAATTATTTTTTTACAAATTTAAATGAAAACTATATAAATTATGTATTTTTTCTGTAGTTATGTTATGGGGTTTCACCAGGAAGTTACGAATCTAAAAAATTTTGCTGGATGTCGGTTCAACGAGGAATGTTTCTCAACTTTATGCTTCCAATAACAACGCTTATTATCGCAACTACGCTGATATCCTTGAATGGAATTCGAAAAATAAATTTTGAACTCTCTAAATATGAATTAACCAGCACTGAATCAATAATAACGACTATTGATTTTGAAAATAAGTCAAAATTGATAGAGAAATCAGTCGCCAGTTACGTGGACTTACAATTTAACGAAGATTGTTGTACTCAAATTGAAAAAATTGACGATGAGGATAGTTATTTAGAAACATTACATGGATCGAAAAGATGTTTAAAAATTTTAGCTATAGTTCAGACAACTTTTGCAGTCGTTTGGTTCGTAGCCGTCGTAGCTTTAGAAAACGCACCGTATAGTTCTGTAATGCCCATTACCTACGCAATAATATCAAATATTTTGGTAAACACATTGAAAAATACTTTTTTTATTAAATTCATGTACAAATTTTTTTTTTTCAGAATTGGTATATATTTATCAAATCTAAATATTTGACGCCATCGTTAAAAGATTTTCATTCAACGAATCATTCTGGAACAAACGTTATTACTGAAATTCAAAAACCTTTGGATGAAAATAATGTATCTCAATGTGAAACTGATAATGTACCTTTATTAACGGGTTCTGATAATTTTACAGAACTAATTGAATTGAGAACTGAAACTATTAGCACAATTAATATTCCGTAATTGAAAAAATAATACAATATCATTATTTAATCGGTACATATGTATGTACTCATATATAGGTGACCTATAAGTGACAAAGTTGGAAAAGGAGTTAAGAATAGGCAATATTTAAAGACGACCATTTCTCTGTCGTTTTTACACTTGACTTCTTTAATCTTTTCCGTTACTTCTAGGCCAGCCTGTATATTAATGGTAGTTAACATTTTTGTAGAATATTGTTACAATTTACAAAATATGCATAACACATATTTATTAAACTAAGTATATTTCAGAAAAAGTACCTATCTATACTTATTGTAAAAGTATATTAATATTTCTAATGCATATTTTTATTGTTCTTTTTTATTACGATGCGTATCGCAATAATGATGCCAAAATGTTGACAATGTTAACAACTCAATAAGATTATATTATGAAGGTTGTACAAGTTCATACAAGTTCAAATATTAATAATTAAATAGTTTTTCATTATTATTGATGACTTAGTACAAAATTTTACAATTAGCTTTTAGATAATTTAATGAAAACTCGTTACTAAATTGTTGTACAATTTAAATATGATACATATAAATTTAAAAAAAAATTATCTATGAAAAAATAAAACTGTTGCCAATTGCACATTTATGTACCTATATTGTTTATTTAATAATTTTTTTTAAAAAGATTGTACCTCTAAAAAGGTCAGTAAATAATGCAAATGAAGAGATGTGGATAAAAGCAGTGCAACTTCATTTTCCAAAGGTTTCTAGAGCAAAAATTTTCTTTTCTACTTTTTTTTAAACTTAAAGTTAAAACAATTAACTCTTATATATAAAGTACTTAATTACAATCAAGAGTAAAGTAAAGACTAAAGAGGATTGGTTTTTGGTTAAATCGAATGGAATTTGAGAAATTTTCCCTACATTTCTTTCATAGGCAATCTTTTTTTCCTATAGGTAATTTCATATTCGTGTTAATTTTAGAAATATATTTTTGAACACTTTTTTTCGGAAATGTTAACATAATTTCATTAAATAAAAAATTAAAAAAATAAAACATTTCAAGCTGCTACCAAAATTAAAAAATCGATAAAACTTCAGTTATACTGTTTTTCTCCAGGGCTCTTCAAATATTTCGTAATGTATTGGTTGTTTTCGGCAATTAGAAATTGCAAGATTATTGCAATATTACCTATAAAAGTATTATAAATAATTTCGAAACTATCAATAAAGTATAAATCATTATTACAATTACAATTAAGTAAAGATGAAAGCGTTTATAATTTTCTTTTTTGGAACTGTCTTAATTTTTAGTAGTATATGTAGAGGAAGGTTGGGTATTTCAGAACACCGGGTAATTTGAAACAGTTGAATTTTTATTATTTCTTCTTTCCCGCAAATGTTCATAAGTGTTTAAACATGGACATGTTTGATGACCATTAGTTTCAGGATAAAAATATATTTGAATTGACGTCTTCATATTGTCACGGTAAGTAAATAATTAAAATTTCTTCTTTTGTTACAATTTTTGTCGTATTTAAAAATCTGAGAAAAAGTATTTTTTAATCTTTCATGTACAATTAATTTATAAATTTTATGTAGCTTTTTAAGTTCACTAGAGAAAATATTTTGAGTATCGGTCATTTTGATTTGAATTGAAAATGTGAACGTTTCTTATTAATCTGCAATGAATTAATTATTTTGTTTCGATGAATTTTCTTATTTTAAATAACGACGCTACGTTTCTTTGAGTTTTTGTTTAATTTGAACATATATTTTTTCATCAATTTTCAAGGGAGTTTTAAAATTAGTTTTCATTCGCAATCCTGCCTTATTAATAGGATAATAGGTAATAGGTATTATTGAATAATATGTTTACAAAATATATTCAAATTTGACACCGAATCTTTTATATATAAGTATAAAGATTATGTATGTACAATATTAACAGAAGATATAAACCTCAAAGTCGGGACATGTTCCAGTGTACCGGCGGGACATACTATGACAGTCCTAATTTATTATGATAATATATTATTGGTCTATAACAAAGCTATAACGATACGATCTAGACTCTTTAATATTATTTGCCTTTCACTGAATATCAAGAATAATCATAATTATTATAATGTCGTAGTGATGGTTTGTCTAATAGCTATATCTCAATATATATAGCCTATATAGCAGTAATCTGAATTGATTTTCAATATTATAAAAGAAAAAAATATATTTTGTAATTGTTTGACATTAAAAATATAAATAATTAATTTTATTAATACTTAATTATTTAAAATAAAATAAAAGGAAAAAAATATAGGTATTTTGTTATTGCTGATCCAATGATATTTTTTTATTTAATATCATTGTGATGGTAACTAAAATCTTTCTAATTTCAGTTTCTGTAATCTTATGATTTTTGATTCATATTAATTAGGAGTAGGTATTAATTTTACCATCACAATGATATTCAATACAAAATATCATTGCATCAGCAATAAAACAATATATTTTTTTCCTTTTTTTTATTTTAAATAATTAAATTATTAATAATAAAATTAATTGTTTATATTTTAAATTTCATCTAAAAGACTTTTTCATATTTGTGTTTGTGGACTAATTGGATTTGCAATGCCGGTTTTGCAGTACGAAACATTTCGAATCTGAAGTCACTTTAGGTGATAGCTGACTGCCATGGACTGTTGTCTTAAAGGTATGTTATAATAAAGGTAAAACAATTACCACCCATTGGTCAAAATGAATATTTTCAATCACTATATTATTATAGACTTTCTTCAAATGAACCTTGATTAAAAAATAAGCCAAAAAATTATTTTGCAAACATTCGCAAATACAATTGATAATTTGGAGGCAATTACAAGTGAAGTGTATCATTATATTAAAATTTAAACGAATTATGGTCGAATTTCGACCACTGGGTGACTACTACAATCAATGCTATTAGTTATGGACTACTATATTATTAATAATAAATATTACTCCTATATAATAGAATGATAATAGCATTGATAATAGTACATTCCTGCTTTGAAAGTTTAAACGGTTTAAACAAGTTTGAAAATATATTATTTCAACAATTTCCCGCTATACTGGAGATGTAGGTAAAGATGCGAACGTTCTTTAAATAGGTTAAAGTTATGAAAAAAAACTATGTCAGCTGCGTCAGCTGTCTGAGCTGTCTCAGCTGTGTTTGAAGCGTTTGAAGCAAACTGTGTTAAATGTTTTTTTCAAATATTTAATTTTTAATATTTATAATAAGGATACAATTAGTAACAAAATAATTATCACTTGCAAAATCTAAAATCTTATATTCCAAACCTTAGCTTGGCTTGGCTAAAAAATTGTAATCATGGTTTGTGATAAATGTGAAAAGAAGCTCGGGAAAGTTATAACACCGGATCCGTGGAAATCAGGAGCTCGAAATACTGTGGAAAGTGGCGGGCGAAAAGTAAACGAAAACAAAGCCGTTACTGCCCATAAATCTAGATTTAATCCATACACAACCAAATTCGAAAACTGCAGGTAAAACTCCTGGAGATAAATAACATGGATAAAAATATTAAACTCAAGCTTTTCCCTTTCAGAATTTGCAAACAGAAAGTGCATCAAGTTGGTTCACACTATTGTCAGTCGTGTGCTTATAAAAAAGGAATATGTGCCATGTGTGGAAAGAAGTTATTGAACGTTAAAAATTACAAGCAATCTTCGGCATAAGAAAATTTGATATGAAAGTGCATATCATATGAAATGATATTTTAATTGTTTTGCATTACACTCCTTCAGGATTGTATGACTCGAACGTTTATACTTTTAAAGGAATTTTTATATGAAAAAATAAACTAAAACATAACTGAAAAGCCAGATAAATTCAGGTCGGGGACTTGACAAAAATGTGTCGGCATAACTTGAATTAAATTTAATTTACCATGAAATCAAATGTTTGTATACAGATTGAAAATCTTTTTGTCAATAAAGAGATCATAAAAGATCCAAAATTTTAAATATAATGTCTCTTTTCTTCCCAAAAATACGTACCTCTCTATTGGATTCTTATGTCTCAAAAAGGTATATCTACAGGGAAAAATCTTCACACTAAAAATTAATATTCTCTACATAAACTACAAAAAATAATTTTAGTATTTTGTTTAATTTCTTTTCTTTTAACGATAATTTTAAAACAACTTTACATTATGGAATGATTTTTATGTAATTTAATGTAAAAAGAAAAACTTTATAAGTAATAAAGTTTTCTTGTACCAAATTAAAAATAAAACACAATTAACATGCGATTCTATTTAAAATTTTGTACAGATAAATTTATAGTTTATGATTGATGTTAAAAAAGTTCCAATGATAGAGACCCGCTTCGAATTGGATTTTTTATTTTACAGTCTATTTTAGAACACAACAGATGATTTATTTCACCAAAATTTGTGCGCCTATTTATTTTTTTAAAATCCTTCTATCATCAGTTATATTCCTTTATGTTTCTTTGTGATTCTTTGTGATTTTTACCAATATGAAGATACTTTTTGAAGTGAAACTTCTATATAGACGGATCCTTATGATTTTTTCTATCAAGAAAAAGGATGATAGCAACCGAGAGAGAGCAATGGCTGTATTAGATAGATATACTCATGGGGTGGACACTTTTATTAGGAAGGTTCTTCTTAATGTTTATTCCGACGCTTCAAAGATGGCAGCGCAATGTTCAACTTAGTTCAAATTACATATATGCATTATGCGCTTGCGCTGTGATTATATTATTGCTGGTGCCTCTTTGAACAACGCACCGTACTTATAGCCCAAAGGAAACTTGAACCTTGACTGACTTGATTTTTAGCAAGTGGCTGGGATTCGTTAGGGATCAAAAAAGTTAAGCACAAATTGTATAATTATTGAAATAATTGTTTGGTAAAATAAAAGTATTTTTAAATAAAAAATTTATTCATTAAAATGTAAATCATAATTTGCAAGTAAGCTTGCAAAAAAATCGAAATGTATGCTGGGACACATAGTAGAAGTGAAACTTCAACGGACAAGTAGAAAAACAAATCTCAACAAAATTTTAACTTGAAGTTTTACGGGCAGGTTTTCAAATTGGACAAGTACATTAACAATTTGCTGATCCAATTTTGATAGGCTAGGATAAGTGGAAAAACAAATCGCAACAAAATGTACAATAATGTAATTGTCCAATTTGAAAACCAGCCCGTAAAGTTTTGTTGCGATTTGTTTTTCCACTTGTCCGTTGAAGTTTCACTTCTACTATGTGTCCCAGAACACATTTCGATTTTTTTTTGTTATTTAAAGTGCTTCAATCGGTATGGTTCTTGTGATTTACAAATTTGAAACACTCAAGATAAAATTGTATGGTTAAACGTTGTCCATTGTATAGGAAATCTATGCAATTAAAAAACAAAGCATTTCGTTAAAATATTTATTGTGTTAGAAAAATATTGTATAAGTTATTTACATAATTGATTATATAGAATTTATACATAAAATAAATGACAATATTTCGTATTTATGCTTTAGTCTTTACCATACATTCTAAAACAAATGTTCACGTTTTGAAAATCTAAAAAAGAAACCAATCATCTAACAATTAGCGTAACTGAATAAAATAAATGCTCAGTTTTCAGTACTTCTTATATAATTTAACAAATAAACAAAAAAATAATAATCACAATATCATTATTTTATTCCCACCCACAGCAAATTTTCCTTTACAATGCTAAAATTAATAAAATATTTTTATTGATATAAAAAAAAAACTCAGTCCTGTTACATTTTAAGTATTGGTTAAAGTGATGATGGTACATTTTTTAAATACGAAAATTCAAAAAAAATTAATGGCACCAAGATATAACAAAAAATTTGGTAGATGAAATATTTCACGTTCAACAATAAACATTTTCTTAAAATTACATTTATTCAAATTTTATTTTTAAAATATTAATTTTTTCGATTTTAAAAAACAGATCTTATAAGATATTTATTTTTGCGTTTATAGCTTTTGTCCTACTTAAAAAATGGATACAATTTATAAGATAAAATGTGACAAAATTTACAAATTAACGATAAAATATATTAACTTATATAAAAATATTTTATTCTTTTTTAGTCTCTATAACAATATTGGAATCAGACGATGGTGTGAATACCCATTGTTGGAATGTGCTTTCCAAATTAATGGATCCGTCCGCCTCGTTTCGACGGGGTGGAACAGGTGGACGGCTCGGATAATTTCCTGCAGTAAATTGACCAGAAGGTATCTTGGAACTAGATCGTATTGATGTAACTGTTACATTTTTATTATTTAAATTTTTTACTATTGGATTTTTGATTGAATGCTTCTGTGAAGATAATGGAGTGGAATGTACAGATGTCTTAGACATAATATCAATTATTTCCTTATCATCTCCACCATCGTGATCGCCAGTCAAATGCTTCAGTTTTTCGGGAGATGATTTTGATGTGGCAATCGGTATTTTTGATTTACTTGGACTAGCTGGTAACTTAGAATTTTTGTTTTCGAAATTTGATCGAAGAACTTCAATTTGGGAATGGCGTTTTTCAGTTGAAGGAGGGCTCGATTCGTTGCTAGAAATGGAAAATTTCATTTCAGATAATTTTTTCGGCGTTTTTAAACTATCTAAACTTTTATTTTCATTGTCGGCCATTCCGTTATTCACAATTATTTCTGAAACGTTACGAGAATTTGGCGAAACCTCGATTTCGGTGACAAAAGTCGTTGTTTTAACAGTTACAGGCGACGAGTCGTTTCCATTAAAATACAATTCATTTGAAGAAACCATCAATTCAGAGGCTTTTTCAAAGTCACTCGTATTGATGATTGTTGTATCATTGTTCGATTGTTCTAAAGTAACTTTAATTTTTGCATCTTCCGTAACGGCATTATCTGTAATATTGATTGTTGGATCCAAACTTGTATCAATTGCCGTTGTATACAACTCACTAATAGTTCCGTCTTGTTCTCCGGTAGTTACTTGAAAATGAGTTATATTATTAAAATCTTGAGGAAAATCTCTTTCCACCGAAATATTAGTTCCATTTATGTTAACATCAGCGACTAAATCAGGACTCATATTCGCTCCAGTGTTAATTGTTACGGGGGCAACATTTTCAGTGTCTTGTTTTGGAGGTATTAAAATTTCCGATTTACCTTCATCGGTCGTTACCGTAACATTACTTACTCCCCCAATATCACTTTGAATCATTGATTGAAGCTGTTTCAATTTATTCACATTTTTTAATACATCCGATTTGGGACGTTCTAAACTACCTAACGAATGACGAGAGACTTTTATATCATCAGAAACATTTGTATCATACAATTTACTGGCTAAATGAAGCGAAAATTTTTCAGTTAAAATCGGATTTTCAGCATTGAACTTTTCGTTAGAAATCAAACTTTCTGAAGTGTTTTTCAAACACATTTCTAATCTATCTTTTGTATCATCGTATTGATTAAGGATTAGTGATGTAAATCTTTCATTATCATGAATCGTTTTATCATTTTGTCCTAGTAATTCATCCGTGGTTTTTAGAGATTCTTCCATTTCGATATTTTTGTGTTTGGAGTTTAAACTTTTGTCTTGAAGTAGTATTTCATCGGTAACAATTCGTGGTAGGCTTTCATTGTCTTTGCTGTTTGTGATAGTGGTTTTAACTTGATTGAAGATTATTTTAGGAATGTCATCGTTGTCTTTTGCTAGCATATCTTCGGCGTTAGCTATGATTTCTTTCAAAACCACTGTAGTTACATCGGCAGATGTAATTAAATCATCAGTGGTTTGTAGCTGGTCAATATCTTCCACATTGTCCATCTGATCGATTTCAGCTGTTATATTTGCGATAGCATCTTCCAAGTTGCCCCATTGAGAAGCTTTTTTCAGTCGATTACGTTGGAATGTTGATAAATTATCAAAAGCCAGGGATAATCGTGGTTCTTTACTTTTCAATAAACTGTTGCTGTATAAAAATTCATCTGAATTGAAGTTTTCACCATCAACTTCTTCCTCGGGTCTATTGGTGGCTTTTCGTTTTTTACTTAAATTTGGAATTCCTGAATCACTAATATCTAGACTTTGTGCCCGTTCTAATGTACCATTAGTTGTAATACGTGTTCCTTTATATTTCGATAAATCTCCAAGGCTTGCAGCTTTTCGATTCTCATTATTCATATCGTCGCATTCAATTTCTGAATTTCCTAGTGAATGATGTATTGTAATATCACTAGAATTTAATTCAATCGTGTTGTTGATCACTGAATTTTGGTCAGTATCAGCGTCTGAGTCAGAACTATAATCAAAATTGATGTTTCCAGATACATTTTGGTCAGAAGTTGTTAAGTCTTCGGTGACACTGGAATTGATCGCAGCCTCAATAACGGTTTTGGGTTTTACTGCATATTTTTCTTTTGTATTGTTTTCTTTCTTGGTTGATGGTTCATCAGTTTTTTCATCATTTTCAATGACGATAAAATTATCAGAAAAACGTTGTTTCGAAGGTAAGGTTTCTACATGAATTTCAAAAGTGTCCGAGAAGTTTAGAACATCGGGAGGGTTGCTTTTCTTTTCCAGTGAAATTTCTTCGATGTTTATCGTAGGTGGAGCGGGAGCTTTACCTTTTGATTTTTTCATAGGTTTAGGCTCTTGATTTTCAGAAGCATTTGCATGTTCTGGATCGATTACTTCAGTACTTTTCCGATTTTTTCTTGCTGCGACTGCGGCGTTTAACATATGATCCGGTATTTCTTGAGGAATTCCAGCTTTGTCTCTTTTGATCCCTGAGCCTGTGATACTATTTTGTCTAACGAATTCTTGTGTTACTTGCAAAATAGCTGGTTCATTTTCACTAGACTGTTGTTGAACTTGATTTTCCACATGATCTACTTCATCAATCGCATTCATATCTTTATGGCGTTCGAAATTTATATTATTTTCATTTTGTGACCGTTCTGCTTGTTTAGGACTTTCATTGTCAGTTGGTGGTAAGACTCGAATTCCAAATTTTTGTAAACGATTTTTATTAGAGTCTGTCTTTTGATTTTCATTTTCGACTTGTAAAGTTGGGATTTCCTCTGGAACATCAATAGCTTTTTCGTTGTGAGACTTTTGATGCGATTCGTTTAATTTACTGTCGTTGTTTAAGAAACTTTGTTCTAATCGAGCTTTTAATTGTGAAGGAGAATATGGTTTCGGTTTTTTAGTTCGTTCGGGTTTTGTAAGAGTATTTGGACTGTTACTCAATGTATTCGGTTTGTCTAGATTTGATTTTGTCGTTGAAGAATTTGTGCTTGAAGTTTCATCTGTGTTTGGATTGAACAAACGTTGACGAACAGATTTGTCAATCTATGAAAAAATCAATAAATCAATATCAAAGCTATCGTTAATTTATTTTTGATAATACCTTATTTAAATCCCCACTAGAGCTACTTCTAAACATAGGATGTTTAACACTAACACCGTTTGAAATTGATGATTTGGTTGGAGTTCTTATTGAAGATTCTAATTCCAATTGAACTTCATATGGACTTGCATAACTTAGAATTGTTAAAGCATCTTCATACACCATATGGCTAAATGAAATTTTAACGCTTACAATTCGATCACCTGTAAATGATTTCCAATTATTTATCAAAATAAAATATTATATAACGGATTAGTTATACCTGAAGATACTTTTCCAGATTCAAAAGCTGGTCCTCTGTGAAGAACATCTTTAATAAATATTCCATCTCGCATATTTCCTTGAACGTTGAATCCCAAACCAGTAAAATCATGACTCCTGAGAGACACCAAATTAACTTGTTTAGTCTGCAAATTAAAAAAAAAACCTTTGAAGCAGCTCAAATTTATAATAAATGTTAAATATTTTCCATAAAACATTAGAGATTCAACGAATAGTGATTTAGCTGAATACCGAATATTCGGCCACACTCTCGGCCGAATAGCCGAATATTCGGCCGTGTCATTTCTGAGTAAAACGTATTACAAGGCGCATTATTTTTTTATTAAAAAAAAAGACAAATTTAACGACAGCAGAAATTGATTTTTATTTACAAAGTATTCACCTAGATCGGACACTAGATCCATATAAGTAGTGGTTTCTAAACTCAAAGCAGGTTCCTATTCGAGGAAACTTAATTACTCAAATGCAGAAAAAATTGTTTTGATTCATCATAATTAATTCTCCCTAATTGATTTGTAATTTTAATTTGTAATTTAAATATGAATAAGTTCAAATCAAACATTTATTTTGTTATGATTTAGTATTCGGTATTCAGCCATATAGTACACAATATTCGACCGAATACCGAATATTAAAAAATGCAGCCGAATAGGCCGAATACCGAATAGTAGTCGAATATTCGTTGAATCTCCATAAAACATTTTAAATTCTCTGATATATAAAAGCGGTGTTGCAAGAAATTGAGTTCTTTGTAGGAAGAATTATAATTAATATTGTAACCATAGCTAAGCAAATAATTAAGTATAAGTATTGAAATTGTATGTAGGTAGTTAAAAAATGTGTACTAATTATTATCATTTATACTATGATTAACTAGTTTTTAATTTATCGATTACTATTACACACAGACTCATTCAGGATTGCGAGTTTATATTTTAAAGTGCTTTGAAAATTGATCAAAATTATTTCCTTTTTTCTTTTCTAGAAAATTTCTTTAAAATGACATAATATACCAATAAGTTTGAGGATGTGGAATACATAAAAAATTAAGATTTTGTGGATTAAATGAAATCTTAAAGATGGCATGAAAAACATTATTAAACAGTTCTTATTTATAATTAACAACTACCTCTGTAACGGAGTCATCAATTGTCTTTCTTTTGTCTGATTTATTCGACGACAAGGCACTAATTGGTGACCAATGCGTCCATTTGGACTTGCTAATATCCAATTTGTTTCCATTTTTCTCCAAAGGTGACATACCCGCATCTGTTGAAGAAACAAATTAGTTAAAACTTGAAGATAATAACATCTCTTGAATGTTTAAACTTACCTTTAAAACATGGATTGTCGAAAGCATATTGATCACCATTTTCAGGATCGGTTTCCAACACCAAATGTTTGCCTGGAAGATAAAATTATTCGTTAAAACGTTAAATTTTATAATAGCATGTGACATGTTTAAATGTATAAAAGGAAATAAAAATATAAGACGTTTGTTAAATAAAACCACAATGATACACATCAACAATGCACTTATAACACTTTCAAACAAACGGCTGATATAATATCGGCTAATTTATTTACAACAATGCTGGTCGAAGTGGTATAATAATTAAGGATATGAGTAAGTATGTAATATTATAACCCCTAGAAAAGTTATATATGTGATTTCGGATTTGGTGGCGAATATAGAAATAATATACGGGTTTCGGATACAATTACGGAAAATAGAAATTCTGTCAATGAGTGGATAAATTAAATCTTTTATTTCTAAAAGAATAAATAAGTGATATTTTCAAGTTTTTAAAATACATACATAATAAGGACCTTAATTTTCATAAAAAGCATGCAAAAAGTATGCAACCAGCTAAACTATAATATGCTCAAACTCAAATGTGTAGATATTTTACTAAATCTTATGCAAATAATTATTATTGTTACTTTTAAGATATACGGTTTATTTATATGTAGTCTTATATATTATGCATAGAGAAACATCAAAATTGGGTAGTTTTATTTTTCATTCCTATACCATCCCTGGTAATTATTGCAAATCTATTCTAATGAATAAATAAGAATAGAGGTAAAGGTAATATAATTCGTCAATTTCAAATCTCAAATTGGTGCTATGTGCACGTTTATATTTACACTTTTAATAGTTTATCATCTCCCTGACTTATAATATCATTAAACAACACCAGTGATAAGTAAAGATATGGTCATGGATTTGATTCGATAAGAATGCACCTAATTTTTTAAAGCTAAAAAAATTTTAAATCTCGTTTTCTTAAAACAAGAAATGTACAATTTGTAGGTACTTTTGTCAGACGTTTAATATATTAGTCTATATATTAGATTCATTGTTCATATATTTTGTTATTATCTCTAGATCCACTACACTTAAATTCATATTAATTAATGTAAAGAATTTATCAAAATTCTGTCAATTTTTAAGAATTTCGCTGTTTAATTTATTTTGTATTCGATAAATTGACTCAACCTCTACATAAAGCTTTACAAGTATGTCGTCACAAGTTCTCGAACTTTTTCTCGAACAAGTTTCTCGAATAATAAATCCCCACCGAACTTTACTCCAATTTGTTAGCTTATTCGAAACGTAAATCGTTTCTCTAACTGTACATATTTGATTATTAAATTTGTATTTGAAGAATGTTAATTGCTGTTTTAACATTGCTGTATGCATAAGATAATATAAGAATGTTTATGCGTAAACTATGTAGATAAATGAGATATAAAAGCGTTGTACATGAATTATGAACGAAAATACGTCTATATGACCTGAGCCCCACCTAGAAACTCGATTTAAATGGTTCAAATATTTCCAATGCAAAATCATTCACTTTATAATCATGAAAAACACATTTTACAACTACGTTAAAACGCGTTTACTGATACATTTTACCCAATCCAAATTGCTAATTAATTTTTAACATTAATCATTCTTGACAGTGTAATTCTCAATTATCATTATTAATTATAAATAATAATCTGTAATTCATTTGAAAGAAATAACCTTGTGTTATAAGTGTATAAAAGACAAATCGGCTTTTTAAATAAATACATTTACGAATAATCGATAGGAAATACTTTCAAACATCTCATAATAATATAATAATAATTATATGAAAATATACCTATTGAGAGTATGTAAAATTTCTAATCAAATATAAAAAGAAAATGAATAACAACTTTAATTACAGTTAATTGATTTAAAAAAGTATTTTTTTCCTACTCAAAATTAAATTTACAATAGATAAAAAGAGTTTGTGTGATCTAACGAAAACTTTCCATATTTTCTTTTCCTATTTAGTAATATATTGTGTGGTATTTTAAACTTAAGCACTTGATTTTCTAGTTGAAATAACCGATAAAATCAATAATTAAAATTATGAATTAAGTAATTTTCTTCAGATAACACTTTATAAAACGCTTTGATTAGAAAAAAGATAAGGTTTATAATATATTAAGTATATATGGAGAGAATATTTTTATGATTTTTAGGTGATATATTTGTTTTTGGGAAAAATGAATCTTCCTTTATGATTTAAATATGTTTTTGAGGCGAAATATCTTTTGTATCAAGTTCGATGTTTTGGAAAGTTTGGTTCTCAGAATAGTGAACAGCATACATATCAGATAATTGTGCTAGTTAAGTATTGGTTGCCCGAAGCGTTTAACAGACACAGATCGCAGCAACTATGTCGTTATTCTGTTTAGGGCATTGCCATTTGGCCAATAAGCTGTGGGATTTTACTCTCTTCTTCAAATGGAAGTATTCAAATTAACAAAAAATTAAATTAAGATAAATTTGAATATTAATACAACCGAAAAAGATGTCTTCAAGATGTTCTATGCATGCTAATAATTTAAAGACATAAACAGAAAACTTTTCTAATCAAATCGAATTATATGTTCAGATATAATATAATTATTAATTGTTTATCCTACTCTTGTAAATTATTGAAATTGGATTTAATATATTCACAAAAAAAAAATCAATAATGAATGGATTAAGCTTTGATGTTGGTGACTCATAAAGACTTTCCTAGTAAAAAATTTGCATGTAGGTATAAAAGAATTATATAAAACAGTGGGAAGAGTTACGAAATAAATAACAAAAATCACATTAACACATACAAATTAAAAGTTTTAAAAAAGCAACCACTTTCTGCATTATTTTGCATTAAATCAAAATGAATGAAATAATGAATTATTTTAATTATTTACTTTCTATAAGCAGGTGTTTAAACGAGGAAATAATAGAAATATTTGGAATTCCTCTTAAAAATATAACGATAACTTTAAACGGTTTCGAGGTAATGAAAATTTGCAGTGTTACTTTCTACAACAATATGCGCTTATCTGAACTCATCGATTAATCGCTAAGAACCGGATGGCAGATCTTTGATCTTTTCTCTTTTATTGCTCAGATTCCTGTTGTCGAAGGAAACTATTACATACAACGAAAAACTTTCAAGTGTG
Source organism: Sisyra nigra (assembly GCA_958496155.1). Lineage (NCBI taxonomy): Eukaryota > Metazoa > Arthropoda > Insecta > Neuroptera > Sisyridae > Sisyra > Sisyra nigra. The sequence goes on along the minus strand of OY292313.1, from coordinate 34,099,897 downwards.
TTTATTCGATTTTCATATTAAGTCTAGACTTTAATTCACACGTGAAAACAGCGATTTCATCACATTTTTGCAACTGGGTAACTTGTAGGGTTTCGATACCCTGAACGCCTATAGAATTATCTATAGGTATATTAATGAATCCCACTATCCCAGGTGCGCCAGAATTGCGTTGGGTGGAAGAGGAGTGTTTTAAATCCTTTAATATTTCTTTTCTTTGAGAAGCAAAGACGTTTTTTGACACACTTATGCTAAGTTCTTAAATGTTACGCAAGAAAAATTGGTAGGTCTAACATGAGTTGTTTGTTGAAGTTAACATATTTTGTTGAGTGTTCAATCATTTCAGCTAATAAACTGTGTAAACTTTGGTCGGAGAATATTTAAATTTGTGGGCGAAAATAAATTTATTTAGGCATTAAATTTGGAATCTGTCATTTATCGCTAAAACTACAGTTAGATATACGCTATAAATAAATGTTCAAAATAGAAAAAGAAACATTTTCAATAGAAATATTTTTATAACTCGACTTTGCTTTTTTGAGTTTCAATAAATTTTTTCTCTAATAATTGAAATACGTATAACAGAAAAATAATTATTACTCACTATAATTTTTAATGACTGTCATTTTCCTTCACAGTTTCGTTAATTTCTTTAAATTTGTTTTTTCACGGTAAATTTTTTTCTGTTGAATATTTCCATTTTTTCATTAGAAGCCATATTAAAATTTAACTTTTATATATGGGGAATAATTTACTTTAGTTATATCTCGAGTCAGAACTCTCCTCAACCCTAAAAAAATCAGGATCATGTTTCTCACGTTGTTGTTAATTTTTCTGTTAATTTTCATTATAATCGAATAATCATTATAATTAATAATCGTAAATAGATTTAGTTATATTGGGAAGATAGACTCTTAATATATTTTTTGATACTTGATTTTAAGGGGTGTTAATTTACATAAAACTTTTTGTTTTTTAACACTTTTTTATTAGATCAATGAAAACATAAAATTTAACATACCCATTCATCAATTTATTTGTAGTTTATTAAATTTCTCAAAATTGAAAAGCCTTAGTACCAGTGTTGCTTTCCCAAAATTTTACTATAGAAGATTCGCCTTTGCAGTGAATATTTACAATTTTTTTATTATTAATATTCCCATTGAATTATTATTTAGCAGAGCAGCACACTAGCTGATGAATATTAAACTATAAAAATAAATTAGCGTTCATATTATTTACTTTTATTTTGTTTAGTAATTGGAAAAGGTACAAATTTATTTACATAAACTAAAATTCTGAAATTTCATAATATGTTAATACATACCTATTATTATAAAGTACCTAATTAAGTTATTTTAAATATTTTCAAATAGGTGCTTCATTTAAGCAATTTTATAAGTAATTTTTTTCTTATTAACAGGGGTTCGCACGAACCTTAGCATTCATATCAAAGAGATCGCGCAAACCCCTGTGAACCCCCAGGAAAGCCTCCCTGCATAGCAGGTACCTACCAAAAGACAGTAAGTTTAAAGACAGTGCAAAATTAAAACTTCAACAACTACAACTTCTTACACAACTTAACACTTCTTCAAGTTATTTTTTTCTGATAAAACAATTTACTATTAACATTTAAGACATTTATTAATATTTCAATTATCATCATATTTAAATTAAAATAAGTTGACATTGTAGAAAAGTCATTTTATTCTGCCACTTTCTGTCTACTTATTCTATATACTTATTAATTTTGATTAAAATTCTTAGCTCATACAGTATACTCTAAAAAGGCGTTAATTGACGTAAGTACTTTTTCTTTTCTAATTCATAAGTAATTTAATACTTTTCAAAAATGGAAACATATTTTTTTTATTTACACATTATAACTTTTTATGTTTAATTGCTAACATAAGTTAATTAATTGAAGCATCTGAAATATTTAACAATGTTTTCTATATAAAATCGATTTGATAATTTGATTAACTTGGAAGTTATATTATTATTTTTTTTTTTTGGTTCCAAGTTCAATAAAATCATTCAATTAATAAAAGATTAAGATATAACGAACCATTCGATAATGTTGATGTGTTCGTAGTGAAACGTCAGAATGTTCATTTATTAATATTTATTATGACATGATTAATAAAGCGAGAATATTTAAAGAGAATTCGTGTATAATTAGAATCTTGTCATAAATAAAAATCTAAGACCATTTTTGAGCTCTTTTGAATAAACATTTTGCCGAAATGAAAGCCTATAATAATATAGGTAAGTCGTATTAATTTACATACAAGAGTTTTGAATATGTTTTAATTTCATAACTGTTATCAAGTCTTATTACAAAATGTAATTGAATTGTATCACATGCACCGAACGGATGTGGTGTAATAATGTTTTAAAGTTTTGTATATATTTGGCTATTCGTCTTTTTCTTGATACTTAGGAGCTATTTAAGTGTGGGCCAATTATTAAATTACCATCGTCATCGAATGTACCGTATTTCTTTTGACCTTTTATCCATTTGTGAAAGATAAGAACTTTTAGCTGTGACCAATCGGAAATAATATTTAATTTCGAACGGACTATGCTCTTTATAGAAACAGCGAAAAAAATTGCTTACGGCATTCTGTGAAAACGTATATCCTTTTACATTTCACCAGATATAATTTTATTTTTTCTAGTATCAACAAGGGAAGAGTGCTATTATAAAAATGTCATGGATGTAAACATTTTAATAAAGATTTCACATAAACATTCCTCAGATTACAAGCAGCAAAAGGTGTGAGAGTACCATCGTCACGCCCTTGATTACAGTCTGAATAGAAGTTTAGAGGAAAGAAAAGATACAAATCTACAATGCTGCATGCAAAAAATGTAATACGTAGACCAATTAAGATGGAAATTAATCACACATTATAAATCGCATTAGTCTCTCATCATTTGCTTGTAAAACACAAGATTTATACGAAACACGCAACACGCTGAAAGATCTTTAGTCGTGAACTTCATTTCAATTGATTAATTATTCATTATTAAAGAGAAAAAAAATCATTAAAATAATCTTCCGTGTGTGAGGTCTAATAATTAAAATCAATAATTCTCATTTGTTTGAAACCAATAAATTTTATTAATTTATTGAAAAATGACAAGTTTCGTAGTTGCACTTTTTTACTACTTATATCATACGAAAGGTATGTGAAAGTATGAAAAAATACCGTTCATTTTGTACAAATATTATATATATATATATATAATAAATCAAATTACACACTTATCTTTAATTCAAATAAAAATTAATTTAAATTCTTTAAGTATAAGAAATTGTATTCATCATTGATATTGTGGCTCAGATTTTTCCATTTTTTTTCAATAAAAAAAATCCTTCAATTATTTTATACAGCTTAATTGCCGAATTGAATTGATTAAAATATAGTTTTTTAATATATGTTTTTAAATAGATTTAACAGTGATTTTTTAATATAAATTAGCAATTTAATTTTTTTAATTTGTTGAGATATTATGAAAAATGCTTAAGTTCTTATAAAATAATTATTTTGAATAATTTTGTTACTTGTACCACAAAATAATTTTTAAAGAATTTTGTTCAGAAAATAAAATCACTTTTATTTATCTATCAATCAATCAGATACACGCCAGCTTTAAATAGCTTGAAAAAGTTCTCACAATTATATCTCCTAGACAGATAAAATTTACGTCGTATATCTTACTTTATAGTTACGAATAAAACAAAATATGTAAATTAAAAACTTAAATTATTTTTTCTGCCTTTTTCTCATGCTGATTTAAATGCTTTATAGCGATGGTGAACTAAATTCTATTTTGACAACTAAAGAGTTAATATTTTTGTTTGATTAAGACACACAGATAATTTAATTCTCACCAGTGATAGTGAAAAGCCAATAAGAGGTTACCATGTTAAATATTTGTACAAATATTTGCAACAATCGTTATTTCATTTTCTAGGCTAAATCACAAGTAAATAGAAAAGAGACAATATCATTAAATCAAAGGTAATAGAAAACGTTTGTTTTGAACAGCAATTTTATATTAAGAATCGATTTTTTGAATATTAAAAATATTAAATATTCACGGAATTAAATTGTAATATTGTTGAAAACTTTTCGGTGAGAATACCACACAAGTTATTTTAACATAAAATAAAATTATTCTTAAGAAATAATTTAATGTAATTTTAACAGGAACTGATCCTTCATTTATAGGCTCTTAGTAGTAAATATTTAGATGTAATTACTATGTTTACCATTATACCTATAGCTTTAAGAGTTGAATTGCATTAATTAGGAGAGAAGAAGACTGACAATCTTGAAAGATTAATAAGGTTGTATAGGGTAACATCAAAGGAAAATATTTCTGTTTACATACGTTGATATTATATTACACTGTTTTTTATTGTGACCAAATTTTCTAATAAAAAAATCCTTTTTGAGTTTATATCGCTAGACTCGACATAATTCTTCAACGAAGGCATCAGACCGTAACCTTTACAAATAGCCTTAAGAATGACATTTCCATGTAATTACAATCTTGAGAAATAAGGAAATCATTTGAATTGAAGTGGGAAAGTAACTCTTGAGCTTATCTCAAAGAAAAACTTATATACAAAAAAATACGTTATGTTTGAGACTTGAATTTCTAAATTTCATCAATGTCAAGTGCTATAAAGCTTTCGAAAAAAAATTTGACGGACTGAACAAGTTTTATTACTTATATGTATCAACAATAAAATCTTTTAAGTGTTTTTTGTTATTGTTTAAGAAAAATAATATGCCTTGTTTTTTTTTGCCAAATTTCAACGGTAAATGAAGAAACTTAAATTTCTATTTCTTAACATTTCGAATAGTCATTGAAACATGGTCAAATTCATTTGATTAAATGGAATTTTGTTGTTTGAGAAACATCAAATTGATATTATCATTGTGAACAAATACTTTGGGTACAATCAAATATAAAAAACAGAAACCATTTTTATACAAAATTATGTACATTGATACTAATGTAAAACTGTGAATATTAAAAACTCTACATATAATTATACTTTTAATAGGATCTAAATTTTAGTTTAAAAAAAATTGAACGTAAGATTGGAGTTTAATTTTGAAAACCTCGGGTTGCCTCAACATTGTACAATATCAAAAGGCCTTGGGATACACAAAAATATAAAACGATATCTTCTCTTTTTTACAAAGATATTATTCGTGATGAAATTTTGAAAATAATTATATATAGGTATAGCTATAGAGTATAGATAGCTTCCAATACTCCCTGAAATAATACACTTTTTGTCTATAAAAGTAATTTCTCATGACTTAGAATCTAGAAATAACAACTAAGTATCTTCTATAGGGCCAGTGGCAAATTAAGGTTTATGTTAAACCCTATCCGACGTGCCGCCTTTTTTCTACATAAATGTGATTTTCAAAATCATATGCCTAGTTATAAACGTTTAATTAATTATGTAATATCATTATAATTATACCTCTTTATTAGTTAAAGCATACAGTGTAAACTCTATAAAGCGAAATTGAAGGAACTGGACAATTTATAACGTTCCAAAGAGGTTTCGTTAAACGGAGAGTAAAAAAATTATTAAATGATTGGAAACCGAGATGAGGAACAGTAATTAAACATGTTTGGCATTTGTTTTAAGAATACTATTGGGGGCACAAAATATTTACGACTTTAGATTAGTATTATGTTTGCAACTCCGTGATACTAAAATTAACTTAAAATGACGTATGGTTTCGCTATGGGGGGGAGGTTTTTGCGTCATATGTAGCGTTTAAATAAATAGATAACAATGTAAACCATACAAAGTTTAGCAATTTCTACGTTTTAAAGACTTTTTTTTTTGATAAATAGAAGTTCGTTATATAAAGTTTACACACTGTTAAAATTATCTCAAATGTAAGTTTGTCGTATTTTATCTGAAAAATATCAATCAATATAAAACGATTACAAATCTAGTTTTAATTTATCTTTATACTTTTGTGCCTTTAATATGTCGATATATTAATTATGTCGCCCAAGGCTTAGGCTCTATGGGTGGAAGCGTAAATCCAGCACCAAATAAGGCCCTATTTACAAAAGATGATCAACAATGTACTCAAATCTAGACTCTGCTTCATTTTATTTTTATTTTTACTTCTCTTTTTATTTTCTAATTGTGTCTAAATTTTTCGCCGCTGATCATTAATTTTAATTGTAACTAACAATAAATGTGTTTGCTTATGTTAAAATTAATGTGATACAAACCAAACAAATCAACCTACTAAAAAAAACATAACTTCTATCACTTGTATTTCCTACTAAAAAAATGGTAACCAAAAATTGTATGCCTTTTGAGCTACACGGAAAAAAATATTGGTGTAAGATTTACAACACTAAACTTGTAATATTTTTACTGCACTTTGTGTTCACTATAACCATAAATGTAATATTAGATAATACACTGTGTTGTATTTAGCTCTAACGTATAGTATTTTTAACTACCATAGTGTAGAAAATATATGTAGCTGTTACAACTGCTGAGTGTTAAACAATTAACAAATTTTGACAAATAAATGCAAGTGTCAAAAATTCAACTACATTTTTACTAGTTCGTGTTGTTAATAATACTACAATTTTTTAATTACACTTGACTGGTAAACGTTACCACACGTGGTGTCATCCTATATAATACTAGTTAATGTAGTAAAATTAACAAGGAAAAATGTTAAAACTACAACACATTTTTTTTCCGTGTATTTAACAAAAATTTCTTATTTTTTCATAACAAAATTGAACAAGTAATTATTATTGTTTTTTATTTATTATTAGTACCTACTAATAACGTGATAACAACTATCGAAATTTTCATATTACAAATCCTATCATTTTTCTGAAACCACAAACAGTTAATTTAAAACATAGCTACCAACTGATAATATGCGATAGGTGCTATAACTGTAAGCAATTAATGTTTTCTAAAATTATCTACTTAATTTATCAATACTTAGAATGAACGATTCGAAACTTAATATTTTTGAATGATATTTGAAACTTATCGCTAAATTACACGTCGACTTATGAATGCAAGCAGCGTTTCTTTCTACATCTTCTAAGATCGTAAATATTATAGAAAATAAAAATACCTACTTAATCGCATGCATTTTTATTTTTTCTAAAAATCATATCTATAAAATCAAAATTTTTATTCTAGGAAATATAAACATACCTATAAGTATACCGTATGTCTTTTAACATAGTTTTAACAGGAAATTTTATTACATCAAAGTTTATTTTTTATTTTTAACATGATTATGTTTTTATGAGCAATAATCTTATTGGTTGATTATGAATAGGTTTTCTTTGCGGTTTTGTGTACTTAAGAAATTTTAATGTTCGATAATATTTCCATGTAACAAAATTTGAAGCATTTATTTTCGTGTTTTTGACATGAAGCAACGAAAAAGGAATGCACCTTTTTATTTTATTTAATAAAAACCACAATTTACGTAATTAAATTCAATATTCATTTAAGTTGTCATAAAGTGTAAAAAAAAGAATCAATAAAAGTTATCATTATATTAATAGCTTGTTAATAATAATATTATAATCCAAAAAGTTAATTAAATCTGAGTTCAAGTTTACGACCTTAATTTAAAATTTTGAACAAGTTTAACGTTTTGTATGCAATAAAAACTAAACACAACCCATCGACTCGATATTTGCATAATTTTAGGTAGTAAAAACGTTTTAATCCAATATGCGATCGATCCCATTTAAATGTTAGGAAATTTTCAATGTTTTGGGTGTGGCTATTTTTGGATATTGATCGGGGATGGTGGATTTGAGCATTTTCGTAAACTGCGGTCTGCCATCTTCATTTTTTTCATTCTTCATAAATAATTGAGTGTTTTAGAGGCGTCCAGCGGACAGGATGCCATGAGGAGAGAACGAATTTAACAGGTTTTGTATTTAGGAATGTACAAGGTCAACAAGTGGAATTATACTGCCTCAATTCATTCGTCTCTCTCAGACCAATCAACACTAGCGATCAAGCAACTACGTGTTTAAATTCAAGAAATTTAATAACATTTTCATCTTTTCTCTGGCTTTTTCTATACTAGATGCCCGACGTCTATTTTTCTCTAATTGTAAGCAAAAAAAAACTCATTGAAACATTGAACGATTACTAAGCGTTGACCGATTTGATTGATGATACCGATTTACAGTTATAACATCAAGAAACAGAACTTCTGCAAGATCTTTGAAGGTTTCCCAATAAAAAATTTGTCCATTCGCCACACGAATCTCAAAAACTGTTTTACTAGTAATTCATATGAATTGAAAAGTTTCGCGTTTAACAACACACAACATGGAATTTGGAGTGGTCAAGGCCTCGGGTTATGATCTGGTTCCATTGATCATATTTAGGTATTAAATTAATGCAAATTTTATTTAGGAAATTACGTATGTTCAGTGACAACAGTGCGCAGATTCTACGTACTGTCTTAATCGCGCGTTCAAATCTTTTCCAAGCTAATCACAGACTGGAAGTTACGCTCGTTTCAGAGATCGATTTCTGTAATTAATTTCGTGTTTCTTTCAAATAAAAATTTATATATTAAATGAAACCGAATACCTTGGCTGTAAAAACAAAATTAAAGTTCTTAAAATCTTTTTTATGGAACGTGTTATCAAGTTTCCTCGGTATATATGCGTATCATTAAACTTTCCTTTATCTCTACTTTTACTCTTAACTTATCATAAATATGTCACTTGTAGGTTTACCGAGATTTTCAAGTTCATAACACGGTAATCTCTACGTTGAAGTTTTTTGTTATTTTTTTTTTTCATTAAAATGTTATGTCGCTTTCAACAGCAATGGTCATATCGCAACTATATGTTTTGTTATTAAAAATTAAAAATAGGGACCTACTTATACCTAGGTAGGTACATAATTACATATATTTGTATAATAATTTTTTTATAAGCTAATTAATGTAAAGTTCTTAAATGTTTGTTACTTTTACCTAAACTCATTTTAAGCTTTGTCTTATAAATTAATACAGTAGAAAAGAAATTGATATCTATAAACTAAATTGATGTTTAACAATCATAAAATTATTAAATTTATTAAAAAAAAATTTTTTTATCTCCAAAACTAAATAAGTTTTAAGAAGACATTTCACTAAGTGTTTTGAAACTCGTTTTTATTTACGAGCTTCATTAAACATGAACTAATGAACTAAAACTTCAACTTTTTAAACTCTATTAAAATCTGATTTTTTTAATAGTAAAATAGTTTTTAAAAATTATGAACCCTGTCTTTTATTAATGTGAGTATGACAATTTTCTGGCAAAAATGAAGGTAAATAGCAAATAATTCACAATGTAAGCATTTAAAACTTATTATGAAATCCCGTTCATTTACTTTAAAATGGGGTAGCATTGTAAAGAGTAATTTAAATATTGGTGTTAGGCTATATCTACTACAATATTTCTAGCTGACAATGCGACTTAATACGAACGCAGTTTCTTCTTCTGAATGTATCACCGAAAGTCTTCTTAGGGCAGCAGATCTACATATATACAACGTACTTCACGCCCGCTGACTTATTTAATGCAGATAAAAAATTTAAATATGTGTAACGCTCTCACTTACACCACTAATATTAATATTTCCATTTTTACTTTCAATATTTTAAGGAACGAAGTTCCTTTATTCAGCTTAGAGTAAAAGAGTGGAGATCATAACGTAACGCGATCACTCGACTTTCTCTTTAATTCTAGTTTCTTTTTTTCTTTCTATCTCCTCATACTTACGGCTTGCCAACAGTAAATGATTTTAATGAAGTGTATTGAGTGAGAGAGGGGAAACAAGAAGATAGAAGAGATGAGCAGATTAACTGTTAGATGACACGTCTATCGACCTTACTAAATTACAAAATTTGTAGAAACCTTTATTCTAAAAATCAAATTTTGTAATTGAAATCCAAATACGAAAGTATTTAAGTATATACTTAAATAGTTTTACCAAAAAAAAACTTCAATTCATCATCAATCGTTTTATTAATCTAAGAAAACTGTAAGATTTTATTATTTTTTTTTAAACTAAAGAGCGGTCAGATGTTCAAAAAAAACGTGAAGTACTTTGTTTCTGATGGAGGGTCCTCCGATTACACTAGTTTTTTATTTTAGTTATTTAAGGTCGCATCTACTACTATGGCCATTAGCGACCGGCGAATCCGAAAACCACTGGCGTATAGACTATAGACTAGAGCAACAATATAGTCAACCACGCCACTATTAAGTAATCTTATGTTCAATATAAAACAATAATTACTATAACTTAATTAAGAATATCAAGAAAGTTTTTAAATGTTAAAGTGTCTAGGAAATAAAACAAGTAAAAATTTTTTTGTGTGTGTTAAATTTTGTTTTAATTACAATAGAACTGGCTATTATTAAATTTTTAGAGATAAAATTTAGGCAACGTAAAGCAACTTTTTTAGGGAAAATCTCAAAAGAAAGTTTTATACAATGACAATATTTAACAATTGTTAACAAATGCGAGCTTTGCATAATAAATATTTTTATAAAAAAAAATCACTTGAGGTTACTTAAATTTTTTGAGAAGGTCAATGTTATGATCCACTTTGTAAAAGAAAGTTTTCTTTACTGAAGAAATTTACGGTTTGTATAATATGAACCCCTTCACAATCTCCATTCGCTTTTATTGAAATAGCTTGTCCACTTACAATCAGAGTAGTCTAATTGTTTAACACTATCAAATTGTTTTTTTAATCTTTAACTTTGCTCTTTCCGCTATCAACTTTCACTAAGCTTTTAAAATTCAGTTACTTATAAACAAAAATAAAGTACAAGATCCTCGCTTAGTTAAATGTAGGTCAGAGTTCGCGAAGTCTTTGTGGGTTTGGCTTTTTCGTGGAGTTACGGCCGTTTCTCACGACATTGAATTTTCGAATATCGAATAAAAAATGTAGGCTTATTTTTAATATATTAACTCTTTTAAACGCAACAACAGTGAGTCGCTATTGAAAATACTTTCGTCCTCAATTCCTTTATAACCTATAGATATTAAATCTTGTTCGAATCCAATGTAAATTGTTAATTTATTACTCGTATGACAAATTGATATTTAAAAAACTGTAAATTATTACATACTTAATGCATTTATGTAGATTTTTTAAGTGTGTACAAAAGATAATTGATGTATTTCATCGCGATGAATTATTTTCAAATATTCACACGTTATCATCAGATTTGATGAGAAATAGTGAAAGGTTTTTCAATCGTGATTCTTCCATTACTAACAAAAATAGTTATTGAAAATGAAGATATTCTATTTAAAAAAAAAAGAAATTTTCTTTTCGTTTCATTTAATATTAATATTTCACATTGAATCATTTTGACGTCTAAATTAAATTGTAAGTATTATACAGCAGTTTCTAGTTGTAAAATTCAAGCGATAATAAAAAACATAAGAATTGCAATTATATACAAATAGGAACAACGGAGAAATAACTTAGATTATAAAAAACTTGGCCTAGTCTAACTCATAATTTATTTCCACTCTAATACTTTATTATTCGCTTAATAAAAAATGCATATTTTTGTTATTAAACTATAGAATTTTTGCACGAAATGGCTTTGAGAAAATTCAATGCGACACAAGAGAATTTCACTAGTACAAGATTATGGAGACCTTAAATTTTTAGTTTTTATTTTTATTATAATTGCGACACATAATATCCGTATTTTAATTTACATATTTTCAATTGTTTTTATTAAAAAAATGGTTACATTTTTTAATTTTTTCCACTTCACACTTGTAAATTAATTCTCGTATGTAAGGAGTGGTATTTCTTAATTGTTCAAATCAAATGTTTACGGCTTAATGGTTGAATCTGTTGTGGAAATTGTCATTGATTAGTTTCACATTAGCAGCTGCGGTAATCATAGTGTTTGAACAATAGACATATTCAAAAGCCCGATTGGAGGCAAGTAGTTATATTTCTAGGTTGCTAGCCTTGAAGTCACCTTCTTAAAAATTCGATTAATCTTTCATTTATTAAACCAGTAGGATCATTTCAAAAAATTACTTTGATACTCAATTGTTCGATTGAGCTTTATGTCATTCGCATTTAAATACCTTAACAGCAAGGAATGAGAATAAATGAGGTTTACATTTTTTTTTTGCGTTATATGAAGAAGACTAGAATATTTTATTATTAGATTCTATTATCCATTAATCATCTCTTTTATTTAAATACGCACTATCTTGATATTTTCTCTTTCTTTCAAGTAGTTATTTTCTAAGTAATGATAGAAAACCTCAGAGCATAATAATAACTTGTTCTGTCATCTTCAGTGAAAAACCTCATTCATTTAACAATCCTTTTGTGCATCTTTATGTTAAACGCACGTATCATAAATATTTTAGTAGATACTTTAACGATACCAGAGAACCATAAAGCACTAATTAGCGGTAGGGTAGGGTATGAATACTTTAAATAAGCTTGGTCGCACCTATAATAATGATTTGTAAGTTGAAACGTAATATGTATACGTAAAATATAAATACATTTGTATGAATATCAGCAGTTGAGTAAATATAATTTTAAATTATAGACTTTATATGAAATTTAATATATAAGTTAATGTTACGACAGAAACGCTAATAGATCATAATATTGTTTTAAACGGGGTCTAAAACCATAACAAGGCATAGAGAAATCTTATTGTTTCTAAAATGAAACAATCAGATAAATAGAGATAAATACTAAGACTGATTATGGAAATTTTGTAATTAAATAATATTTTATGAGTTATGTGACGTGTTACATCAAAGATGTTGACTAAGGAAAAAAACGTTTGGTGAAAACTATTGTATTTCAAGTAATAGAATACTAACGAAAAGAATACACTTGGAGAAAAAGATTTTTAGCGCCCACATATTTTTTAAAAATCGTATAGAAAATGGTGAAACAGAATCAAAATTAACAAAAGGATGATAGAAAAGGTTTACTTAAGTCGTTAGATAGTACATATATGGAAATTACACAATTTCCATGTAGGTAAATAACGTTGGTTTAAAATCAATAAACGAAGAAAATTGCAAGTTTCTGATGATTCATATTAGATTATTGAATAATATTAAATTAAACAACGTAATATATACAACGAAATTTTTATGTTTTCAATTGAATATATTTAATTTTACGTTATTAAAGATTACATTTAGATGACGTTTGCGCAATTATTAAATTATTTATTACTGTAGAGGTGTAAACATTTTACTTCGAGAGTGGTTTTAGTCCCACTAAGGTGTATTATAGATGCTAGTTTTAATACTTAGTAGTTTTTAGAAGTTAATTAGTTGAACTACTTACTAAAAAAGTTAGCAGATCAGTTATTCGTGATTTGGCGTTATTTAAAATATTTTTTTTTCCCCCGTTAGCAGAAAGCCAGGTTAGGGCTTGTTCTCCCCGCACTGCAGCCTTAGGCTTATTGTACTCCTGGTCTGCTCATGTATCTCTGCTGTGCCAAGATCCTTGCTTATTCCAGGTTCGGCAATCTGCCTAGCAAAAGCAGTCCCTGTACTAAGCTTGCGCGATTTGAGCCTGTTTGGGCGTCAATATATATTCATATAGTGGCATTGAATAAAGGTAATAAAAATCACATTTTTTTTCACTAAGAACACAATGACTTTGAAACAAGCAAGTTAAACTTGGTTAGGTGCCAAGGCATAAAAGAATTCAAGACATTAAGGAAGCTAATACTGGTCTTAGAGTCGGTTCGATGATTTCATTCGTGTGTACAGAACCTAGAGTAAACACTAACATAATAATAGGTCTTCTGTAAAAAGGGAGATGAGAAATTAGCTTAATTTATTCCCATGTTTCTTTTTTCACTTAGCTATTTCTATGCTCGATACAGGTTTTACACTCCGAATTGGGCGTTACAAATCAAAATAGTCATTTTACAAATCACATTTGCCACTTTAAATATTAAATTGAAACTTTGGAAATCAAATTGAACACTACTCATTGTTTATTATTATGTAATTAAAAAATATTGATGAAACTCAGAGTGGAATAAAGAAATATTAATTTAAATTAAATTTATAAATTTGTTTTGTGGCAGCTGCTAATCATCTCATGTACATATTCATTAAATATTCAAAACAACTAAAAACTAAAACACAAGTGACGGTGGCCAACGAACTGATATAGGTACTGCATCTTCCAAAATTGTTCCAAGTTTATTTGCTCCGCCAACAAATTCCTAGCAGAAAATTTAATGTTCGAAAATACCTCTTCGATAGGATTTATCAGTTCATCAATAGAGTCATCAAACTTTTTGATTATAATAAACGGTTGCGTTGTCCATAACAAAAAAAAACCCACGTTTACTTTTTTTCTGCTAGGTTATTAATTACTCTTTAATACATGTAGAGAATATATTTGAATTAAAGGCAGAGTGACAACTTGTATCATGCCATAGTGTTCTAATGATATGCATAGCCGTAATAAGTGAAACATTTCGTCCCCGGCTAAACTATATGAATCTATTTTTAACAGTTCTAACGTTTTTAAAAAATGGAACTAAGTGATTAATTTGATTTGTAAAGTGCCCAATTTGAATTAGAAAATGTCCATTTTTTTAAATGTTCAATTTGGAGTCTAAAACCCGTAAAATTGGAAATTAAGAGACTGAAACGGGTCTTTACCCGGAGTATTTTCTTGGAAGTGTCATTCGAATCAAATAGCAGCTACCACCATTAATCAATTCCAACCAATTAACTTATTATCCAGGGATAGATCGTGAACTATATTTTCAAAAAAAAAAAACGTTTTTTTTACTTAATATTGTAACATAAATCATAGATGCATATCAAAAGTTTTTTAACCATTTCTTCTTAAGCATATTCCTATAGTCTATACATATTACTTAAATACCCCTTTTACGAGCCTTATAAATGGCATAACAATTTTAAGCTACAAGATTCAGACACAAAAATATTCCAACTTCGAAAGAAGTATTTGACTTATAAAATATATTTAAACTTCTTTGAGGCATGGCTTAAATTAAAAACGGACAGTCTAAGCTGATTTTCTATAGGAATCGCGACATGAATTATTTTATTATCTTTCTATTTAGAAAATGAACATTTATTTACGTCTACGGCATTAACGATTGTAAAACCCACATACAAATATTTACTTTAATGAAGCTTTTTTTTCGAATAATTTTTCCACAAGTTACGCAAAGTATTAACAAACTAATTGCATCTTGTAATTAAAATAAAATAAACTTTAAATAACCTCAATTACAAAACTTTAACTTTTGCCTCATTTCATATTTTCGAAAGACCCAATGTTTATCTCAAAGTTAACAAAAAAAATACTTTGTTGCAAAAAGTTTTAGTAAGATTGTATTTAAAATAACTAAAATGTTTAAAAAAAAACTAGTTTTACATTAAAATAATAAGAACCTTTTTTTTTGTGAAACTGTATATTTTTTCCAATTTGTTATAAGGAATTTAAAAAATTCTTAACCGATTTGTTTTACCAAAAATGTCAATAATAATAAAAAAACAGTTAGGTTGTAATCGTTAATAAATATTGACTTGCCTTTTTATTTCCGACTCACTAAAATATGTCTACTGAATTGATTAATTTACCTGCAACAAAAAGATAAAAGATTATTAAATAAATTAATATTTATTTAACACTAATGGAAATAAAATAAAAAGTATCAATAACACGAAAATGTTGTACCAAAGTGAACCTAAATTCGTTAGTACCTACAAGAGAAATCAAAAAAACGAGGACATTGAAGAAACTATGAATGATTTGATATAACTACGAATATGGAATGGACAAGTTTGAAAGAATTGGAGATGGAACTTCCACAACATATCTATTATGGTAAGATTGAAAAAAAAGAAAACAAACCTAAACCTTATTCACATCTTATGTATTGAAAAAAATCTATAACAAATCCATAATTAGAGTTACATTAAACTAGAATAAATAAAGAAACCTGTCTGCCACTTGAAAATAATATAATAAGAAAAAAGTGCATCCAAATTGAAAAGTGTTGTTCTTTTTATATTTCATAAAACATGACACGCAAGTTGTGATAAATTTTTAAATTCATTGCGGAAAATATTATACTTTTTAATGTTTTTAGTGAAAAGTTTACCTGCTAACATTTGCAAATAGTTTTAATTTTAAATTAAAACGTATGATTAATTCCTATTATGTTTCCTGTGATCAAGTAATAGGATATGGTGTTTAATAACAAGCATACAAGAATACAATAAGTAAACATATTTTCTATATGAAAACGCACGAGATTTATTTTAAAAAAAATCAACCACAACAAACCAAGTGTAAAACATTTGGTTGCAATACATATTTTCAACGCCTATTCATTAAAATCGGTACGGTTCAATAAAATTTTGTGTCAGTGCTAACATTCTATTGAACTCACATTGCATTACCGAGCAAAAGACTAATTTACAAAAATAATTAGTATGAGAATTACATACAAAAGATGTGTTGTAAGAAAGCAACTTTTTTCAAAACAAAAACTAAATTAAGTTTTTTTACCTTTTAAATGTTAAAAAATAATAATAATGAAAGATGAATATTTATTAGCACGTTCGGAAATGAAATAAGATAAAGTTTACACTTGTTATTTCCAAACCTTGAAATTACCTAATGGAAAATATAGCATTTAAATTAAACACGCCAGATAGGTTTTAGTGAAAATATTTCATGTTTCATATATTAATCATAGGCTTTGTCTATAATGGCGGTGCCAAGCCTTTCGAGCCTCATCTCTGCACATTTCCTTTTTTGATTTTCAACAGCTAATACAAATAACTCCTACAATTCTTTTTACCAAATATTTCATTGAAATTTCAATTGAATGTATGCACATTGAAGGAGTGGCCACTTGTAAGTGCAATTATATTCAAATAGTGTGATTAAATAAAAAGTGTTTGAAAATTAAAATAAAAAAAGTGAAAATTCTTTTATCGAAAACTTGTGATGCAATTAATTTTTATTAATAAATAGTTTTGCAAATACTGATTCATTCAAAATCCTCTTTTTATTTCAATAGAAAATTATTTATGAGCCACTACAATCTGTAACACTTTTAATAAGGCATATAAGTAAATAAGGAAAAAAGGAATGCATTTTGAAATCATAGAGATTGCTATGGTAGGATAGTTATACTTAAATAATATATTATGTAAGTTTAAGATGTTACTACAGTTTACGAAAAAAAAATAGTAGAGTATTTTATGTAGTTTTATTTATAAAAGAGTATTTTATGTAGTTGTTCTTGAGAATGGAACACCAGAGATTGGTGTTCATTCTATTACCTAATGCAATAATTTTTAATCACTGCATCACAGCACTTTTAAGTGCCCCTAAATTTTAAAAATGCAACAATAAAAATTACTATACTATTTTATAAGTGGGTGCTTAAATACAATGAATTTGCATTCAATTAAATTTCTTGTAATAGATAGATAATTTTTTTTTTGAGTATTAAATGCCGTTTTAACATGATTTGTTCCAAATGAAAATAAAACCGTACATTGTACGTTACAAGTAATGCGCAATGTGAAATAATAGTAACACTTTTCATTATGAATCAAATTTTGCATTGCAGATGAATTGCACCATGCATTTTACGTTTTTATGTTCATCTGAAACAAACGTTTTATCACGTCTGTGTTAACATAGAAAATTCTGAAAAAAGCTGTAATCTCCTGATTGTAAGGAAAACTAGGATTCAATGAAAATCGAGCCGAATACTACTGACGTATGGAATGAAGATCTAAGAGGTATAACCCTACAACTCTAAGTAAACTACATATTCTTTTATTTTAATTAAAAATTTATCCTAACTACTTTACACCCTATAGTATAGGCAAAGATAAATAAAAAAAAAATTTAAACTTATTTTTAGTGTGACATCAAATTTGAAATTTTCAAAAGTGTACCGTAACGAAAAAAAAGGTTGAGAATCTTTGACCTAACGCTTAAACATGTTTCAATACAACAAAAACATCGTAGTGAAAATAATTATCATTCAATTATCAGCCTTATAAGATCAAATTTAAAAAAAATACACGTGATCACTGACAGAAAAAATGCTGTGATAGTAAACATCGACCGAAGGATGATTGACGGTTGGACGGTTTTTATTTGTAAAATCAGTAAATTCTGAAACTCTTGAAATTAAATAATTTTTAGGGGAGTAAATATTTATTTATCTTAACTTATTACAATGTCCATAACATATTATTATAATGAACCAACATTTAAAAGAAATAATAAACATACTTATCAACAATCATTTTGATTACCTACTGTTTGATTATTACACGTTAATCGTATCGAAAATTTAATATACTGTCATCATGGTTTATTTAAGAATAAATTAAACTTACTTTTATTTACATATTAGTTTACATGTCTAATCATTATGTTAAGTTCCTAATCAATGTCACGAAATACCGATAAATGCCGATAATTTCTAATCCTAGTAACAATGACAGTTGCAATAACAATAATTGATGGAAGGTATACTGAACATATCAGAATGCAGTCAAAAAACTTTGTAATTTATGTAATTTTAGACAAACAAATTTTAGATATTAATATAATGCTAATTATTATTATTTTAACTATTTAATGAGCTTAATTTAAACTTAAAAAAATTAAGAATTTTTTTTTTTTTTTTTTTTTTGGGTGTTTTAAGTCGTTTTAACAGCTAAGGTCATATCACGACTGTCTAAACACAGAAACTTTCTGTTGGTCAAGTATATCTTAGGTCTAGAATCTTAAGTCTAGGATTCAATGGGGATCGAACCCAGAACCACTTGACGCATGAAGTGGAGAGAACTAATGCTCTTGCCACTGCGCCAATAGGTGGCCCAAAAATTAAGAATTTGGCGATAGGTATCTAATGATTTATTATGAAGCATAATACGTGCCCGGATTCAATAATTTATTTCAATTTCCCATGAAAAATTTTTATTCGAAGTTTAAACAACTGCAAATCCACAATAATCGCTCATCGATCAATCATATTATTATTTTAATCGCGACGAGAAAAAACAAACCTGAAGAAATCGAAAAATATTTTTTGCTCTCACACAACTAGGTATACTAAGTAGATATATGGGTTTCAAATAGAAAAAAAATCTCAAAAATATTATTAAAAAGAAATAATTACTATAGTTTTTTAAAGCATTTTCAACTTCAGTATAAAGAGATTCATAATAACCAAAAATCAAGTCCGATCTTCAAATTAAATTATATAAATGAATACCACGAATGGCAGTAGGGCAATGAATTTTTCTAGAAATCATTATTAAAACTATTATCATTCTAGTTACTCTGTTAAACTCAATTCCGAGTAAAGTCTCAATCCAAAAATTTATTGCAATTTATTTCGAGGAAAATTAAATTTTAAAAACCTTGACCCTTTCAAAAGCAAATTTCATGTAATATAATATGTACAGATAAATATAAAACAACAATGCGATATTCAAAAGAAAACAAAACATTGATTTATGTCAATGCAGCATTTATAATTGATTCGATGGATCAATTACTATCGTATATGAATCATTTTGTTTTAATTTCTGAATTGACACAAATGATCAGTTAGGTAAATGATGAACTATTAAAATATGTTTTATTTCATAAACCTAATTAAAACAGAGTAAAAAAAATTAACTGATTAAAAATGTTATATTTTCATCACTTAACTATTTCAGTTGTTCTTAAACGTCCAAGTATATTTTAATAGTGAAACACATTCATTTCCTGTGCTAAATTAATAAGGATTATTTTAAATCATAAATTAACACAATTTAATCATTTTTTAAAAAAACAATTTCAAGGACAATTATTAAGTAATTATTCCCTAATGGAAACGAAATTCACAGGTAAACGGAATATCATTCATTTACCGTAACAATATCAATAATTTCTCACACACCTGTCCATATCTGAGCTCAATTTACATCCACCTTAAATATCCCAGTTATTATAAACATTAAATATTTTCTTCATTTTTACATCTCAATTATTTCCATTTATATTCTAAAAGCCAGTTCTAGGCGTTCTTGGCAGAAAGCCACATTTTAATTTCAAGTGACAAAGAAATAAAAAGGCATTCATATTGCGCTTTGCATTCGAATTTATTACCTGTATTATCTTTGTTGCGTTAAATTATTTAAAGCCAAGTAATTAAATCGATGCATTCTGACAACGTTGTTTCAATATTTCTCAACTTGAATAACTTTGTAATTTTATGTACTTAACAGAGAGAGTATTAATAATAATTTTATCTATTTTTTTCTTAACATATAAAGATAAACACTCAAATTTACTAATTACTAGAGGAGTACAAATATGCGTACACCCACTTATTTCAGTTATCTCTCTGAATACATGCTTATCAAAGAGGTATGTTTAAAATACAATAAATAAAAATTCTAGGTCAAACCTAAATTTATTTTTAAAAAATAAATATTTATTCTTGCTCAATTAACTTCGGAGCTCGTAAAGTTGAAAATATTATCTTTTATGCTTTAATTGATATTTTCTTTTTATTATTGCAAGATTTTTTTGTAAGTAAAAGTGAATGAAATAATCATAAATGTGTATGTAATTAATACTTGTTAACACAAAAAAACGACTTATAGTTAAGGTTCATGGTTTCATAGAATAATAAACAGTTGGTTAAAAAAACATATGGCTCTCAAACACTATAAGATAATAATAATAATAAAAATAGTTGATTTGAAAATACGGAAATTTTCAATTTTTTAGCATTCTTCGCTAATGAATTGACTATTATTTATTCAGTTTCTTAGCCTTGAAAAATATTATTTTAAGTAAACAGAGAATCATTTTTTTCCTATGGCTAAAATTTACAATTTCATTGTGGTTTAATCTCCAAATTATGATTAAAATTTTAGCTGCTTAAGTAAATTAATAATAAAAATTTAGTCGTTATCTACTTGAGGATTAAACCAGTTTACAACTTACAAAGATACTTAAAATTTATGAAAATTATTATATAGCATCTTTATAACTATACCAGATACCTATAAGATAGCTAACTCCACCACAATGCAAGGTTGTCCCAAAAGTTACTGCATAGATTTTTTTCCCTCCTTGATGAAACTTTTTGTCTAATAGGCATTATGGTTGGGCAGACACAGTGCAGAAGCTGACTAGAGTCAGATTAACCTGTCACATGAATAAGGTCACCACCCTTTGATGGTCCTTAAAACCATTTCTTTTATTTTGGTATTATTACTTTGGAGATTAATCGTCCACTAAATCAGCATGCCTCCTTCTCTTGAGCCTTCTTTGATTCCTGGGTGGAGGCAAATTGTTTAGGTTTTCCCGTACAGTTGGGTTAGGGTGAGATGCAAATGTTTTGCTTAGCTTACGATAATTGCTTTGGATAACAGCCTCCATTTCTGGCATTTCTAAGTCGTGGTGCAAGGTGGCACCTGTATCTCAAAGTCCTATTCTGAGTCACCTGTACTCGATTTATTTGGCTTTTGGATATTGTGCCCCAAAGCTCACACCCATACATCCTGTTTCACGAATTGAAGATATAAAAGTCGCTTCAGATGCATGGATAAAGCCCTGTTGTCAATTAGCCATTTAAGTTGCTTGAGGCGAATACGTAGTCGAGCTGTGAGGCCCGTGATGTGTACATTCCAGGTGAGTCTGGAGTCCATGGTTAGACCCAAGTATTTAATCATGCCCACCCTGCGCCAATATTGTTGAATTTGTTTTGGGGAAGTCGTACGTGTAAATTTTGTACAGAAAAGGCCCGAGTACGCTTCCCTGTGGCACTCTTGATCGCATTTCCTTGTAAGGGGAGTAGGTGTTTTCAATTCTTACACTGAAAGTGCACCCAGCCAGGTATGACTGTACTATTCTGAAGTTGGTGTCTGTTAACAGTGGCTTCAGTTTACAAAGCAGTCCTGTATGCCATACTTTGTCAAAAGCTTTTTCTGTATCCAGGAAAAGACCTGTAGTTGCTAATATTTTTATTTGTTATTATTTTAAATGTTAATTTTTATTTTAGAATATTACATCGGGTTTTTTTTAATTTATTTATAATGGTTGTTATTGATATTATATTGTTTTGTTATTTATTTTTGGTTACGATCATGGCTCACTAGCCCACAGACCTAAGCAGATCTTCTTCTCCTCGTAAGCCTCCATAATCGCCTTTGTGACTCTATACAGTTGGTGTGGGCAAGAATGCTGTTGCCTAGATTCATATTGCTCGTTTGATATTTGCTCGATTGTTTGATGGAGAAGATGGGGTAGTATTAGTTTTTCAAAGACTTTTGAGTATATTGTCAGCAAGCTAATGGGTCTGTAGTTTATAGGGTCCTTTTTTGATTTACCCAATTTCAGAACCATTATTATGATTGCTTTTGCCACTGTTTTGGGAAGTAGGCTGTTCAAATAATAGCTTTATATATTTGTGTCAGTTGAACAATGGGTTTTCGTGGTAGAGCTTTTAGCAATAGCTTGGTTGTTAGGTATAGATTTTGGTGAAATTTTATTGTTTTACTTCTTCGACAATTAGACTCTAGGATGTGATCCTAATGTTCCATATTATTTTAGTAATTGATGTAGTATTGAAAATTGAATATATAATTTTAGCGGAATAAGGGAGAACGAAAAGCACAGACACATTTTTTTTAAAATTAAATAAGCATAGGTAATACATTGTTAAATAAATATTCAACAATTGAAAATTGTTTTTGCCTAAATGAGTATTTTTGGCACAAAAGATTGTCAAAACTCAGAATATAATAAATACACTTCGTTAACCAAAAATGTATGTTTGTGTTGATACTTTTGGCGTTGATAAGACAAAAATATTCTAACGTAACGTACATGCGTGTAGGTACTTCTGATAAGGATTTGAACTAAGCGGTATTCAAATTGATTCAAATTTTCTTCAAATGGTTCACTACTATTAAAGAGCGATTCTTTATTTTGGGATCAGGATAAAATTTAAAATAATTCGTTTACGTGTTTTCATCTAATTTTTTTGTTAGTCTATCAATAATAATTGTTGCATTTCTAATTAAGATAATTATGAAATATATGGATTAATCAAATGAAGTCAACAATTGACCATATTTATCAATGTTTAGAAATAAATGCTAAATTACAAATTCTTATTCTAAACTTATAGATGAATTTCAGTAGTCAAAGGTCAATAGAGCAATAAATAATACAGTAAAAATTACTTCTTGTGTGTGCTGTGTCACAAGTCTCAACCAGATAGAATAAGATAGAGAAAAGTTATATTTCAATAATGTATAATCACTAATATATAAAAAAATCTAGTAATAAATTCACGTAGGTTAGACAGCAATAAACTAAAAATGAATTCATTGCAGAGCCACACTTAAACTTTTTGCTGAAACCTTTTAAATGACTTGTCGAAGAAAGTATACATAACATATTATTCCAATTATAAATTTTTGATAAAGTCGTTATTTTGAAGTCAAATCTTGAGATATTTACAATTTTAGGTTCAAAATGAACTCAAAATGCAAAGTTTTTGACGACGTTATTTTTCTGAAATCTTTTTAAGTATCCTGAAGAATTTGTATTTAAAGCTTGTATTGTATATTTATTTTTTATTTTTTGAAGTTTGCGGTAGTACATGTGCTCTTTGTTTTGTTAAGAACTCAGAAAACATATTGTTACTGAATTATTAATATACTCATGTCTCATGCCCGAATTAAAAACATAAAATCATTATGAAATCTCAATGCCATTTAGGGTAAGTCTATGCATTATTATCTATGATAAAAATGAAGTTTCTCGTAAGTCATACATAGCACAAAGTAAAATGCACTTCCATCGACTATGGAGCAATTTTCGTGTTCACAGTAAACATTTCATTTAAAAAAATATTTTTATCAATGCAAGATGAAATCAATCATAAGCGGATAGAAAAAAAATTGCGTGTTATTATTGAGGTTACCTCAGAAAAAATTGTTATATAATTTACATAAATGAAATGGATCATAAAAATCATACTATGTCAAAGATCAAAGTAATGATTATTAGTTTCTAAAGAGGTTCTAAAGAGCACAATACAAAATGACTAAGAAATACGACATGTTTTTAAGTCACTTTATTAGTGAATATGATTAATATTCATTAGGTGCTTTAATTATAAAAACAAACTATACTGTAAACTAGCTGAAAGCATGGGGAGAGTGTTGTATAATTTACAAAGATGATATAGATACGTACATACTTTTTATAATTATGTGAGTTAACGTAAAAAAAAAAAAAAAACATTAACGTTCAACTTCCTATTTAAAATGCATCAAATCGTAATTTCCTTATAACTTATTTACAAAACGCAAGGCGATAACTGAATAAATGATAATGAAGGAAATGCATTTGTTAATGTAACATGAGATGAAAAAAGTATTTCAAAAAGAAACCAAACTACTCCATTTGTCACAAGTGTTTGAATTCTTAATGGCGGTAATAGGAAAGTGTTTTAAAAATACTATCGAAGCATTAACTTGTAAAAAGTAAATGCCTTTACATGCTTAAATAGCAAAGAAAAAATATCTTGACGCGACTTGAGCACATTTACGTGTATATAGAAATTAGTTTTGATCAAAACAACGCAAACATGTGCCCATATCATACATCAGAAACTGGTTATTCATTTAATACCTATATTGGATTCTGCAAATGCAGTTCTTATGTGTGTCAAGCATTTGACATAAAAACATACTCTTTATCGGTCGTTAGTGTGTGTCTATATTTTATTTGTTAATTTTTTCTGAGAGTAGCACATTACACCAAACCAATTTCAACTGTATATATATAGCTGAAAGGTTCAATTTGAAAACGTCCAAATCTATTGATATCGATCAATATTTCTCACACACAATTTAATTTCCTTTCAATAACTCTTCAAATCATTATGGTTTATTAAAAAAATGTGTGTCAAAATGTAAGCCAAAATCTTTCAATCGATACACGAAACTTCATGCATTGCGCTGCATTCAAGTGAAGAAAGCTAAGAAAAAATTGAGGTCGTAAAGTTCATAAGACGCAAAAAATTAGCACATGCACACGTAGGTATTATAAATGCATGTGATGAAAAATGTGGTAGTGAAATGATTTTGAGAATGCTCGACAATGTTAACCTGTAATTTATTATGTTATTTTTTATAAATATAATAATCAAACAGTAGATTGTAAAATACGTGAATACGTGATTTCTGTTATCAGACACAACCAGAATTTATTGCTGACCATAATTATGATCATTTAACAGGTATAGAAGACACCAGCATCCAAGTAGTTTAAGCGATTCGTTAAGACCAGTTATTTCTCTATACTTTCATGTCATTGACCCTTTAGTTATTGGGCACATTTTTTGAGATGTGATACGACTATAGATTCATAGAGAGAAAAGAAAAGGCCAATGTAAAATTAATAGATTGTTCGTTCCGCAAAGAAGGTGATGGTGAAAGACGCAATTGATTAATTTAATAGACCTAAATATTGATAAGTCTGAAATGGTTTGTTCAATTATTTACATCTCGATTTCATTTGATTATATTTCAATAAAATTACGAGAGAAATGCATTGGTACTTTTCAAGCATAAAAGTCTGAATACAAACGCATGGTAAATTAAATCAATTTAATGCTTAGTTGGAATAGTTTTCTTACGCATAATAAATTATGCTCTAGTTTTTCACAGTCAATTTGAAGCCATATGGATTTCTTTTTTTATAGCGTTAGTAGAGATTTTTCAAACTATGTATTCGTACAAATTTTTTTCAGTGATTAAACTATACAGTCTTCGATTTCAACCCTATTGAAGTTATAGCTATTTTTCTTTCTAAAATGTTGTTGTGTTACTGTACGAGTATGGTTCAAACCTTTGACTAATTTTGGCTATCTTAAACATACATGTATATGAAAAAATTGATGATTCCCGTTTATTTTTTTTATTTATAGACAACTAACATGTTTCTTTTACTTTGGACTAAAATAAGACGGTGTTCAAACGGTAAAATTATTAATTTAATAAGTTCCGTTAATTGCTTTTTTGTTTAACATAAATGATAAAATAGACAATTAAAACGAATCAGACAATATATACTTTGACATACTTATTAAATATTTACCCATTATACAATTAAATTTATGTAAATAAATAATCATTGTGATTTCCGAAAGAGAATTTTTTTAAAAAACATAATTTATTACAGATTGATTTATGAAATTTTTCCAAATTGATATTAAAGAAATTTAATAACCTCAAATGTCCACATAAACTTGATCAAATTTCAATTGAAATTCAATCTAAACAGTTTAATAAATGTAATTTTATTGATATTAAATTTTATAAAATAAAATTATTTTCATGATTCAATATTAATATTTGTAACTTAAAATATGATCCAATAATATTTTTTTAGATAAGATTTTTTTTTCCTGAAAACGTTCCACGGTAAAAATGAGTGTTAGTTAAAATGTTTAAAGCCATTTCTGAGTTTAAGGAAAGAGTAGAGTTGATTGTAATTTAAGTTAGTATAAGATTACCTCGTAATCAATACTTTATTAGTCATATTTATATTTCTAAAAGTTTTTTTACCTTAATTAATCCAATGGTTTTACGTTTTTAACTGATTAATTCATATCAAGGTTACCAAGGTACTTTTTTCTTTGCTCTTGAAATTGATTAACAGAATAAACAATTAATAATGAAACTGAAAAGTTGAAAAAAAATCTTAAGTCTTTATTACCTATATTGGGTGTTCCACTACATACGCGTAACCATCTTAATTTCGTTGGTATAAAGTTTTTACTTCAAGCCACGTATATGAAGTTTATGCAACTAATTTCGTATTTTCGGTTTTCCTCTGGAAAATGATATTTTACTCAAAAAATTAAAAAACTAAAAAGTACCTACTTTTAAAAATTAAGTTTGATAGAAAATTGAGTTTTAAGATGGTTTTCTTTAAAATCTCAAAAACTGCAGAAGTTGTTTGAGGTATGTATAACGATATAAAATGAGGCATCCAGGATAAACATTTCACTTCGATTATACGTATGATAAATGTTTCTGTTATCATTTTTAAACGCAGCACTTAAAAATAGTTCACCTACATTAAATATCTTTAAAATACGTCCAATTACATCGTTTTTTTTTTAGCTAGTTGGTATTACATTAACATTATGGTAAGTATGTAAATAATGCAAATATATAAAATGTTATTCCTTTAAGACTATATATTTGGTCTCAATTGTACGGGTAGCTATAATTCTATCGCAACTTC
Organism: Sisyra nigra; assembly: GCA_958496155.1. NCBI lineage: Eukaryota > Metazoa > Arthropoda > Insecta > Neuroptera > Sisyridae > Sisyra > Sisyra nigra. The sequence goes on along the minus strand of OY292313.1, from coordinate 34,072,430 downwards.
GGTTATTTAACCTCATATGAATTTATCCTATGCATGCACACTTTTTTTTTTGGAAGGCAAAATCTAAAAACGTTATGAGGAATTAAGTCATTGTGGCATTGATTTAACAATAAAACATTTTTATTGTGTTTCTTCTGAGGAGCTTCCTTGTGAATCTTTGAAATTGAAACACAACTTTTAAAATTCAAACAATTTTATATGTTGCTAAAATTGAATAAGAAATAAACGCCTCAACCTTGCCTCGTGTCACAGTTTGCAAATTGTAATCCCAAATTGATGCGCCATAACACATCGACTTCAAATTAATACCAATATTTTTTCTTATTAGTACGGACAAATTGGCCTTGTCATTTAATTTTAAAAAAAATTACGTTCTGCATTTGAATCACGTTTCTGTTATTGCAATTTTCACATAGGTACTGTGAAAAGAATTTAATAAAAAAAAAATGTTTCCATACAATAACCCATTTTTATACATAGGAAAACTGCAATTTAAACTGAGTGACATTTTAAACAGAAGAATGAAATTTCTTTCTTTGATTAACTTTTTGCATTATCTAATTTATTTTATACGAAATTTACAGTTACACAATTTATTTTTCTTTTAGACAAAAGTCAAACTACAAACATGAAGAGATATAATTATCGCTAATATTACCAAGTTTCTTTTTGCGTTTAATTAAGAAAATTCTTTCGTGTTATAAAAATAAATCATTAAATGGATACTTCTAACAGCAAAAATAGTTTGAAATATCAAAGTTTATGTGAAATTTGTAATTGAATTGATTTTCGTATTATCTTATGCTTGTTACATTCAAGCATAAAAAATAATCGAATTTATAGATTTTTTTAGGTTTGTTAGAATATAGATCATTAAAATTAGGCTATTTAATAAAACATGCACGGGTAGAGATGAATTATGACATGAGAAAGAAATGTCTTGTGAAACAACTTTCGGTATACTTCAAACCGAATTTAAATAATATGTCGATATTATTTGTCAATGCAGCTTGTTCTTCAGCAATAAAAAAGAGTTGTCTGTTAATCGGACAAATGAATGAAAAGATCAGCCCAAGTTTATCTTCGACTGTACATATGATCGTGTAGGAATGTTTGTATCATCCGCATAGAAAGTTGATGTTGGGCATTACGTGGTAGCAACTTCTTCGCCCTCGGAAGACCAAATCCCAACACACAACTACCAGCATAAGCAATGAACAATTTTGTTGCTAAATCGATCATTTTTATTGCTTACAGATCCCACTCAGTCACGATATTCGTGATTGTTTTAAACTTGATCGAGGCAATCTGTTGAACAATTTACCATTGTGAAGCTTCCAAAAAACAAACATCAATTCTTTTTTATTATTTCGATTCGTATTATCGATTTTTTTCCCCACAGGAAATCATTAAGAGAACAATACATAAAGTAAGGATGTGTCAAAAAAGCATTCGAAGAAATGTTATTTCAGTCTTCATGTTCTTTAGGTAATAAAAAAACGTAAAACCCTTCATTTAAAAAACCGGCCCTTTTCGGTTGTAGCCATTTAAAAATGAAATAAAAATACCATAATATCTAATAATTACTTTAAAATTTTACTTTCAAAGTTAAAAAAATCTTGATTTAGGCCTTTTAAATGTTCACTTCATAAAGTGTATTCCTTTTATGTTCTTTATGTTGCATGAAGCATTCATGGTCCATTTTGAAAAAAAAAATCCTGTCAGCGGTCAATCTCATAATGAAGGAATTCTCGATCTTCTCTGACCTAATGTTCTTTTAAAGATTAGTGTCTATGAAAAGGTATGTGATCTTCTAAACTAGCTAAAGATTCTCTATGGAGGGTCATCAAGTATTATATTTTATATCTACCCTCGATACACTTGAGAGACTTTTTTTCTTCTCTTGAAACGTATTTGTCGACAAACTCGAGATATAATTGAATCTCACCAGACACACACCACTTGTGGTTCAATAGGGACTTTCAAGTAAAAAATGGATATCTCACATATTAAATTTTATAATAAAGTAGCATAATTATGGCTCCTTTCTCTTTTGTACAATTCTATTTTAATAATTTTCTTGGAAACTCTAATGTGGAATAATGCGAACAATCATCACTTTTACTTGAAATTATAACGCATTTAACGCATTATTTGCAAATTATTTATTCAGTTTTCTATTGTTCGTGACCATGCTTTGATACATTAAAGTTCTATTTTTATATTATAAACGGTTTAATCATTTGATTTTTAAATTATCCTGCTAAAATGTATTTAATTTTCAATAAGTCTTTTACTATACATACACTTAAAAGTAATTTTTACAAAAAACTGTTGTAGGGATCAATTCAATAGTATCTATAATATAACATAAACATGAGAAGAATGTAAAATTCACCTTGACCTCAATTTTACACACGACCAAAAGTTATTTTACTATTTTCCTAAAACTTTTCAATGGGCCTAAAATTATTTACAATGAATTAATTTTGTATTTTCAACCAAAATTCAACGCACAACTTTACTTAATCGTTTTATTTTTTGAATTGCAGCATATGCTGACTTTAACTAAGAGAAATATTTGCAAATATAAATTATAAATTAAAATATTTAAAAAGTAACATAACCAATGTTTGTGTTTGTAGACTGAGGTATTTAACAACACACATACGTTTACTGGTAGTTACAAGCATATACAATATATGCGTAAGTACTTTCAATAGCACATACATTGAAAAGTAATACGTTCTACTATTAATAATTATTCGATAACGAAAAAAAACCTTTGATATTGTATACTTTCAGTTTTAGTTTGTATTCAAAAATATGGTTCGATTTTTAAGTATTTCTGGTTAAATAATTGTAAATGAATACTTCATTAACAACCAAGAATTTCTATTAAATAATAGTTTTTGAATACAGAGCACTAAATTAACAAAAAACCTTTTGCGGTGAAATAAGTAAGAACTCTTACATAATATTTTAGAATTTCAAATTTAATTTCAAAAGTTTTGAAGCCACAATTTAAAAAATTAGAATAGTAAATTAATGTATAATTGAAATTAAACAAAGCTTTTATTTTAATAACTAAATTTTTAATTTATATTATATATTTTCAATTTCAATATACTTACATAATACCACATTAAACTTTTTATCAAAATATTCTAAAATTCTATACGCAAATATCTTAAACCATGAAAGTGTCATAATTTTGAATATTTGTATTAATTTGAAAATCATATTTCAATTATTAAAGAAATAGATTTTTATAATTCAAGATTAATTTGAGATAGGTACAATCTGAGGCAAAAAAAATAGTGCGTAAATAAATAGTACAATCAATATTAAATGCGTCTAATTCATTAATCTACAATTAAATAAGAAAACAAATTGAATGAAAAAATAAACTTGCTTTCAACACTGCGTATTATACGTTCTCAAATTGCACTATTATTACTCAAAAATCAGTTTTTCGGTTTATTTTAAATTTGTTCCTCAACAACCATTTAGTCAATGTTAACAAACGCTTTCAAAATTTTTTTATATAGTTCAAATGATACAATTTTATAGAAATGTTGATATCTGTTTTGTTAGTTTAAATGGGTCGTGTATCTATTAAGTGAATAAATCTCTAATGAAAAAAATATTTTAAAATATAGTCTTTTTCTTTAATTGTGGTAATTTTAAATGTTTTAATCAGTTATTTTCATGTTTAAAATTTTAAAGCTAGGGGGCATTTTCCTAAATTTTCGTTTATTTTATAACTTGTTCATATATCTCTTAAATATCCATACTTTAAATCTTAAATATTTCTATAGGTACTCATTATAATAATATATAATAAATACTCGACATAATAAAAAAAACATCAAATAGGGACACACTTCTGAATTACCAAAGATGTTATACTTATCTAGAAAAATTATTTTCAACTTTTACTTTGAATATCCCAATTTTCAGTAACGGTGAACACAATTCAGTTCACCCCTGATCGAGATTCCAAATTTTCATATTGTTAATAAGTATATTTACTCGTATTTGTTCACAATGTTAGCATTGAACGACATTCAAGGCATTTTTACTAAATGCTATTGCTGCTACTGTCTCTAGGGCATGAGTAGACTTTAGCTTATCCCTGCCTTAATTAATTTTCACTATTTGTTTGGTACCTACCATTTCGATATGCGCACTTATTTTTCTCCAAACAACTTTAAGTGGCTTCTTGTACAACTCATTCAATAATGACATGCTTGAAATAACATAATACCTAAGAATTGTCGATATTGAATCAACAGATCAATACTTTCTTAGTATATATACGTATTACATTTTAAAATGTAAAAATTGACAATTTTTAAAGGTTTCACCGAACATTTTGCATCTTAAAATCTGTTTAATTTTAGTTTAAGTTGAAATTCTTGGAAACAAGACCTAATTTTTCAACTTATACTCTTTTTGCCAAGCATTTGGAAATAACAAAATAATTTCGAAATAATATCTTTCAGCAGAAAGGTAGGGTAAAAAGTTGTTTGGATTAGTTTTTGTGAAGGTATTATAAAAACAAACAGATATATTGTAGTATTTACGTCAGGTAAATAACTAATAAATTTTTGAAATCGTCACAAGTGCCTATAATGATTACAATTAGTAATTGTAAAGACAAGATGGTATTGTTCTGAATTAAGACAAATGAAAATAATGAACTTTTCATTTCTATATTTAGTGACAAACATGTAAAATTATTAACATTTTATTTATTGAAAGTCTTACACTTGGTGAATGTAAAGAGGCAATTGAATGGAGTAAAGACTGTAAAAGGATTTAAATACCTGCTAGGAATTCTAAGAATTGATCGTTTATATTTGTCGTTGGCTTATCCAAAACGAATTAGAAACTTAAAAGTTTTAACTTGACGAAAATTGCTGAAGAATTTTTATAAAGAAACAAATATAAGTATGTATAATAAACACACCTCACGGTTTATAATAATAAATAACTGGTGGAAATTTGATTTATGAAAAATGTTTTAGTTCTGGTTATGTAAAAAAGATGAGAGAGAACCAAAAGTTGTTGCACACAATTTTTGAATTAAATATATCGTGTATATATAAGTATACGAGAGTACGTATAATAATCGGGTTTTAAATCGACAACAAAAATTTTGGCCAGAAGATAAGTCCACGTTGTTCATCCCCAGGGCAAATTCTGACAAATGACACAGCCTCACGAATTCTTTAAATCGACCCAACACAGATTCGAACGATGTAAGGCCTTGTTTGTTTATATCACATCTGCTTTTATAAAAACCTCGTCTTGGTGTCTTTTTATTATTCACCGTCATCACATTTTTTGATTTCATTGAGAAACAAATAAAAACGTTTTTTTTTATCATCCAACAAATTAAAATTCTAAAACAATCGATTTTATGAAATGAAAAAAAAGTCTCCAATACGTGAATGTGATTTTAATTTCAAAGAAAATAAAATTCAAACATTGCAACGCAATTTTCACAAACTAATTATTGGTTCTTATTATTAGCATAACATAGTAAACAATTTTTTATCTTATCGAAATTTAACATTTAGAAAATATTTTACATGTCAGCTAATTATATACGAAATTTTTCATAAATTCTTTAGAAAAAAAACTACTTTATTGAGTTCTCATACGAGATAAAGATCTTTTTTTAAAGATTGTTTAAGTACAATGTCAATTTAGCTGGAAAAATGAATTTGTATATCTATTTACTTTTAATTTTGTGAAGCTAATTTTAACCAAGGCCAAAATTAAGAGAATTATTTCAAGAAGTTTTATTACCTCCATTATTTACCTTTTAAATTCAAGTGACTATAAGACGATTTAATCTTATTAGTGCACTATAAAAAATACTTAATTAAACGAGATGAAATATTTTTTGGTAGACGACATAAAATTCAATTAAAGCTGAGAGTTTTTAATTGAAATTTTGGTTTGAAAAGTAGTATGATTGATTTTAGAGTACGGAGGTTTAAGCTCGAAATTGTTGAAATATTCTAACTACGTGGTTACTTGTTTAGCTGGAAGCGATCGTTGTGGTATCGGGTCAAATTATCATAAGGAAGAGACAGGTAGGAAAGTAATTTAGACACGCTCACCTTTTCGAGATTTCCAATAAAACTTCCATATAAAGAATGCGGCACACAACAATGCCAAAGTTACAATCAATGTTCCGATAATAGCACCCGCAATCGAACCGGAACTGAAACACGTGTCGTCGGACGTGCATTCCGCAAAACGGGTGTTCGCTAAAATCACCCACGCAACAATTACAGCATGACCATGTTTGGGAAACATTTTCAATTATTTCGCTATTCTTAATTACACTGTAATCACATTTACGAGACAATTGCAGTTATTCACCGAATTTTTTGAATGCTTTTTTTTCACTGAGGTTCACATGCGAATCGGTTGCCACTCGAATTCCATAATTTTTGGTCACACTGATTTTAAATCTAGACAGAAAGCAAGTGGTTTATTGTTGGAGCTAATTCACCTGTCGCACATTGACTGCCACTTGTTATGAGTTTGTGTTTACCTCGAGAAGCGACTTCGTAGTTCGTTCGCAGGTAGGTGTCCACAAGACTTGGGTGGGGAAACATTCTCGCATACTTTCCTATGGGTATACGGCCAAAGCGTACACATTATATGAACTTCAGTGCTCTCACAGTTCTATTCCATTATCCATAACCAGCTGCATCGCCCTCTCTAAAACATTAATATAATATTTTAATTATCACTCTTTTAATTTTTATTTATTTATTTACTTCCAACAACAAAAATACAATAGCCGTTCAATAAAAGTGTCTATAAGTAACTCTGCATAAGATTGAAATGAAAAAAAATTATAAATTAAACTTATATAGGTAATAACTAATAATACATATTCAATACTGTGTAACGATCCATTTTACGAAAATTAGCCATTGGACAGATTTAATTTAAAGCGTTATGTTCTACAACTTTTTTATTATTTAAAAACTACTAGAGGTCGCCCAGTGGTCGAAATTCGACCATAATTCGTTACAATTTTTACATACCTAAGGGTACACTTCACTTGTAACTGCCTCAAAAACTTTAGTTACTAAGCTAACTACAGCAGATAATGAATTGCATTTGCGAATGTTTGGAATAAAATTTCTTGATTAATTTTTTCTTCAAGGTTCATTTAAAGAAAGTGCATCATATAATGATTGAAAATATTTATTTTAAGTTAAGGAAGGAAATAGGTGTAGAGGTTTCAGAACATTTATTTTTTTTCTTCCATAAATCTTTTACAAAATTATTTCAGAATATTCTCTAAAAATTTCAAAACTAAATATCAATTCGTTCATATCATACATGTTTTGAGGTCCCCTGAGTCCCAAAAAGTAGTTTTTAGAAACATGTCTGTATGTGCCTGTGTGTGACAGCCATATCGTATCGAACGCTTTTCCAAATTTCACCAAACTTAGAAATTTTCCTTCATATTATATCTTGTTTTACCGTGAAGCTTTTAGTTGAAATCGGTTAACCGAAAGCTCCACTTTATTTTCGGAGTTTTTGAGCTTTTTTAAATTTTTTCGAAAACGGCTGCAAAGATTTTCTTTAAGCTTATGATAGTTCTTAGACTTATTAATGGATAAAACGTTTATTTGAAACTTTTTCTTGGGAAAATTCGATTAAGGATGGTTCTGGGGTGAAGGTTGGGAATTCATAAATACATATATGTTGTATACTTGTATGCATATAGTTCTGCTATGTATAGTTATAAGGTGCTTATATATTTCTTTTAACCAACAGCGAGTTTCATAAATAAAAGTAAAAGAAGGTACTGTGACGCCACGCAGCAGATATTTTTCGTTTTATAATGTTGTATGTCAATTCAAATTACAGTATTCTGAAATATTTTTTAGACAAACAAAAAAAAATATAACTATGGAACATCAGAAGTAATTTCAAGTGAGTTTCCTACGTTTAAAAGTAAAACAAAAGTACCTTCATGTTTAGATTTTTTCATTTAAAAGCCAAAGATAAAAAAATAGAAATAAGCTGCATAAGTCCTGTTTAAAACTTTGAATTAAGCTAAGCTGTTTTTTTTCAAATAGTACCTACCTACCTAAATTAATTTTTTGTGTAATTTATTTGAATGATTTTGCCAAAAGAATATAGTATGAATTATTTATACGTTATATAATAATCAAGAAACACCTGATGTAGACCAAATAAAATGGTTGAAACGTTGTGTATTTGAAGTTATACGTATCTTTTAAATATATTTTTAATAATATTACTCAATAATCAAATAATCGGTTAAATTTGTTTCCTTCAATTTCAATAATTACAATTTCAAAATTTAAATTCCTCTCACAATATTTTGTTTAAATAATGACATTTGAAATATGGTTGAAGTCTGTGGTCAAACTGAACAACTGAGATTTAAAAATGTATATATTTGTGTGTATTGTGTGTCTATGTGTGTCAAACGCATGGTAGTGGGTGTGACGTCTTTTTTCATTAATTTAAGGTATTTTGAAGCATTATTATAAAAAAATATTATCTCAAAACGCAACTTCCTCATATAAACTTCAATTGTGCCAAATTTCATACTCCTCCTTTCGTATAATATTCGGTAAAAGGGGTTTAAAATTTTTGCCTCACGTATTAATATATAGATTCCATACTGTGTAACGATCCATTTTACGAAAATTAGCCATTGGACAGATTTAATTTAAAGCGTTATTTTCTACAACTTTTTTATTATTTAAAAGCTATAAGCACCCAGCTACTAGGCTATATGCGTCCTCATCCATTACAATAGCGCTTACTTTATAAAAATAAATTAACGGTTCTGTTAAGGAATTATACAGTCTGGAGCCTCAAAAAGGCGAGTTTTCAAAAAATTTTCCTAAGGAGACTTTTTAATTTATTAATGTAAAAATGTGTTAACGTATAATGTTACCTTTCACTGTATTTAAAAGTTTTGGTATTTGTAAAAATAACAATTTGGAAAATTTCTATAGCTGATCCCCGGGAACTCCTCTAAAAAAAGGCACTTTAAAGTGACCCTGTTATCTCTAAAACGGATCAAAAATTAAAAAAAAAAAAAAACGGGTATCGTTAAAGTATTGTATAATCATGTAATTAAGATAGACCAGTCAAAATCAACAATAAATTAACAAAACATGATGTATTTCTGATTTTTTAGTATGTGGTTTGAACCCAGTAGAGAGCTATGTATTCTCAAGTTTTCAACTCTCAAAAAGTTGTGGAAAAATTGTTATGGAAGAAAAACCGTGAAATTTTTGAACTTGTTTTAGATTCTGCTCGGTATCTCCTAATCCATGTATTTCTCTTCGAAAGCTATTCTGTATGTTTTTTAAGAGCATCAAATTTGTTACAAGTTAAGCTCAACCGGAGTTCTGCACGTCAATGGGTTACCGAGGCACGGAATTTTGAAAAAAGGCCAGTTTTTTCAAAACTGAAATAATGAAAATGTTAGTTTTAGACCTTTTTTGGATTGAAGTTGCGTCGAAACCATTGACCCTACGAGCTGTTGAACTTAATTTGTAAACAATTTGATTAGCTCTAAATAAAGTGCAGAGTGGGGCCTGTAAGCCTCGTGTTTTCTCAAAATCTTAGAGAACCCATATAAGATAATATCGCATTTTGGTGGGTACTCCAATAATGGTGGATCATCAGGGTTGTCTTGAGGTTCTTCGCCGTCGCCCTCTTCATTGAAGTTTTGCACATTTCCCCAGAGCAGGTAGCACACATTGCAGAACATCTAAGCCCTGCTTTCAGGCAAATGCAGCCACCTATCAGCACCTCTTCTTGCATTTACAAGACAGGAGTTTTAGGAGCTCTACCGGGGCAGGAGCTTGCCGACTGGCAATGTGGATAAGTCCAGTCGAGGTCATACATGTTTAAAAATCACTTCATGCAACAAAGAAGTGTTTAGGTACATATCTGGGAAAATACGATTTTAGCTTTTATGTTTTTTTTTAAGATTTTAAGAGAACTCCGAGGCTTACAGACCCCGCTCTGCACTTAATTTAAAGCTAATTAAATTGCCTACAAAATATATTTACCAGTTCAGGTAACCCATTGATGTGCAGAGCTCAGGCTGGACTTATTTTGTAACACATTTGATGCCTTTAAAAAACGTACAGAATAGCTTCCGAAAAGAAGTGCATGGATTAGGAGATACCGAGCAGAATCTGAAACAAGTTCAAAAATTTCACGGTTTTTCTTCCATAACAATTTTTCCACAACTTTTTGAGAGTTGAAAACTTGAGAATACATAGCCCTCTAATGGGTCCAAACCACATACTAAAAAATCAGAAATACATCATGTTTTGCGAATTTAGCTATTTTTTATGTCGATTTTAACTGGCCTAATAGAAGAAACAAGCAAAATAATTTTTTTTGACAACATATCGGCGTTTCAAAATATCGATTTTTGATTAAAATGTTGACCTTAAATTGTATATAAAAATATTTATCGGTGAGAAAAAACCTTGGATTAATTACTAAAAAAAAGCCTACTTATATAAGTGCTTGTGTTAACATTTGAAATTGGTCAGTTTAGCTGTTTCCAAGAAGAAAAGGGGTATAGAATGCACTTAAAAAGGGTGAAATGCTGATTTTTCGCCAGATTCCTAAAGGAATGACCAACTTGATTTATCAAAAAGTCAGCCCTGGTGAAAACATTTTCATTTATAAGAATAAGAGCTAATTTACCTGGATAGAGCTGGACTGATAATACCTTCAATCATTTGGAAACTCGTTTTTTACAATCTTCCTATTTCTGTTAAACTTTTAAAATTATCGGCCAATTTTAAAAGCATTTACACAGCTGCAGTGAAGGTAAGTACAACACATTTTTTAGCTAATAGATTCATTTATTTTCAGACACAAAATTGACTCATATTCAATTATATCATAACGATTATTGCTTTAAGACTATTTTTAGGATTTACTTTAAAAAAAAAACATGTAACGATGATAAGTTAAAAATTTCTTAATTTACCAATTAATTAAAATCACTGTGTTGTTATTATACGTTATAATGACGTTATATTGTAAGGTGCAATCATAAAAATTAAGAGTTGTGCGTGCTATACAAAAAATTACATTGCTTTTTCATTTAAACCATTTGGTATGAGTCAATTGTCTATATTATAATTATCCAGTAGTTTGAATGTAGGCGTAATTACTTGAAAAAAATAAAATCAATAATAAATGGCATCAAACACCATAAATAATCAAAAAATATAATAAGAGTATTAGCGTGGGCTTGATAACATGTTTAGTTATAAAGGAACAAAGTTTAGTTTAAGCTTTTAGGAATAGAATGAAACATTTACATATTTTAATTATAGTTATAGAATTCAGATAATTAGAATATTTGAAATAGATTTTGTTAACTTCAAATTTATTTTTCGCCTTAGGCATGTGAGCTTTTTTTAAGATTTTAAGCTACATATATTAAACTAAAGGATGTTTATTCTTTTTTTCTTATTTACTTTAAGTAATGATCTTATGGAAAATTAGTTTTGCATAGATCAAACTCGTTCAACCTACATTTGATAGAAACAAACAGTTCCAAGGATAAGTTGGTTGCTTAAACTAGATATAATAATAATGCCCCCATCTGAAATATTTTGAATGTAAATATCGTATTTAGTTTTTAGGTTCTTAGTTAAGAAAAAAATTTAGCGAAAATGGCCTAAAAAGTGTCAGTTAGGCCCTAGGTCATAGGATAGATCGGGCAAAGGGCAGTTTAGCCCACAGCACTGATTGTAAGCTGATTGTAGGGTTTTTGTAGAAAGTGTTTTGGAAGCCATAGTTTCTAAAATGCCCGAGCATTTAGCTGCTTTAGTCCGAGCCTGGTCTTAGTGTATGGAAAATTAAATAGTAAAGTAACAACTATACGAAAATCATTTTTTTTTTAATTTTAGAAGTGGCTATTAAAAGTAAAAATACCTACATGTTTTCTACGAGCACCCCATTTTTAATCATTTATGGTTTTTGTTGGCGACAACAACTCAGTACGGTACTGTTAAAAAAATGCGTCAGCAACAACCCTGGTCTATATACCACAGATTATAACTGATTATAATAACTACTAAACTAACAGAGATGCAACGAATATTCGGCTACTATTCGGTATTCGGCCAATTCGGCTGCATTTTTTAATATTCGGTATTTGGCCGAATATTGTGTAGGTACTATTTGGCCGAATACCGAATACTAAATCATAACAAAATAAATGCTTAATATATTTAAATACCAAATTAAAATTGAAAATCAATTGGGGAGAATTAATTATGATGAATCAAAACAATTTTTTCTGCATTTGAGTAAAGTTTCCACGAGTAGGAACCTGCTTTGAGTTTAGAAACCACTACTTATGTGGACCTAGTGTCCGATCTAGGCAAAAACTTTGTAAATAAAAATCAATTTCGGTTGCCGTTAAATTTTTCTTTTTTTTAAATAAAAATAATGCGTCTCGTGATACGATTTACTCAGAAATGAAACGGCCGAGAGTGTGGCCGAATATTCGGTATTCGGCTAAATCACTATTTGTTGCATCTCTAGTTATTACATTTACTTTTAATGTTTTAAAATCTAATATAGATATATTAGTTTCAGTGGCGGAACTACCATATCGCTAGACCCCCCCGACGCTTTGGGGAGCCCGAAAATTTTGAGAAAATTAGTACTGGTGGTGCTGCAGAGACGGTGCAGTAAAAAAGAGTAATTGAAAAAGTAAGAGGAACAAGAACGTTTAGTAAAAATATCAAAATTATCCCGTTTTCTTAATCGTTTGCTACGATCACAGAAAATCGATACTTCTAAAGATGAACAGGTGTTTGAACAAGTTTATAGCGAAAAAACTAATCCAACTGACTTAAAACTAAAAAAATCACCTAGAGATGAAGGGCAATTTGAACATGTTGATAGCAGTACCTACAGCAATTGATTTAAATAACGACGAAAATACCATGGATTTTGACCAAGATGTTACTAATTAGGATATTAAGAAACTGTCGTTATTTTTAACGGACAATGCTAATTTTCAAAACAATATATTACACCTGATATGAAAAAAATGACAATATCTGTTAACTCCTCTAGACCTCAAGGGCCTTTTAAGAAGGACCTTTCGCAAGAAAATCGGTGCTAAATTAAAATATGAGACGCTAGATACGAAAAGCAAAAATTCCTATAAGGTTGGGGGCCGATCTAATTTTTTTGCGGGGAGCCTAAAATTTGTAGTTCCGCCACTGATTAGATTTATTATTATCCATAACGTATGGGTAATAATATTTACCACAAAAGTTTATATTGTGTGCACAACATGAAGTGGTAAATATAATTGACTAGGTACTGAACGATGAAAATATAAATTCAAATAAGTCACTTAAGTTTGTTTTGAGTTGTTACATTGAATTTTCTACACTCTAATTCAAAGTAAATTTGCTTTGAAAATTATATTTTATGAATAATATATAAAACTTTGAAGTTATTGCTAAAAATGCATTTCTTGATTATAATATGAAACGGGTGAAACCGGTGAAACGTTTGAAAACTCCATGGTTTGAAATATGGAGATTGAAATATTAAATTACCAGAAATTACAGTTCTTACAAGCCTTACAATCGCTTACAACAATGCCAAACAATGCTCATATCAACTCAATCAACAACGTATAACGACGAATAACTGCAACATTATATTGTTCATGTTGTTCATATTAATGATATTCATAATACAGTAACGCCACCTGTGTAATACAAAGTTGGAATTTTATTGAGAACGACAGAGCACGGCAGCGGGCAGCGGGCAGAGTGCACTTGAAATCTTAAAGTTAATCTTTCAATGGACGTTACAAGTGAATGACAGTTTGTTATCGTTACCGTTGATCGTTATGTAAAATATTACATTAAATAGTTAGAAAAATGGTTTCTTCGGTTATTTATTACGTTTTACCGGTTCTTCTGGGTATTGCATTAATACGAAAATATAAAGAAAAAACCTGGAATTGGTGTCGAAATAATGTTTCGCTAGAAGGAAAAACCGTACTGATAACGGGTGCGAATTCTGGAATCGGATATGAAACAGCTAAAGAATTAGCAAAACGAAAAGCAAAAATTATATTTGCCTGTCGAAATATGGCGTTGGCTCAAAGGTCAATGGATGAAATCAGGAGGAATGTTACTGATTGCAAAGAACTAGTTTGTATTTACTCATGTAATCACTAGATTAATTATCGACTAATTAAATTTATTAGGTTGCAGTTCAATTAGACTTGTCTAGCTTAGCAAACATTCGAGAATTTGCTGAAAAAATATCCAAATCCTTCCCGGAAATCGATATTTTAATCAACAATGCTGGAGTTTATACACCAAGTTTTAATATTAAAACTGCCGATGGTTTCGAACAGCACATCGGGGTTAATCATTTGGGTCACTTTCTACTCACCAATTTATTACTCGAAAATTTGAAGAAATCAGCGCCAAGTCGCATAATTGTAGTCTCATCGCTGTTGCATGAACGGGGTCAAATTAACTTGGATGATATTGCCAAGGGAAAATCGACAAATCTTAATAAAGCACAGATGAATCCTGAATATGCAAATTCGAAATTGGCCAATGCTTATTTTGGACGGGAATTGGCTGCTAAATTGGATAAGACAGGGGTTGATGTATATACGTGTTGTCCAGGGTTTACTTATACGGGGTTGTTCAGGGACGCTGCGAAATGGTATCACTATATTTTTATGGCTCCGATCGCTTTGGTAGCTATGAGAACTGCTAGACAGGTTTGTTAAAAGCTTTAATTCAGGGATGGCCAACCCAAATACCGAGGGAACGACTTTTGAAATGAATAATAACTCCGCGTGCTGCACATAAAATTTTATACCAATATATTATATTAAGTTACCACTAAAAACATTTTTATTTTGTGGAAAACTTAAATACAATGAATTATTATTATTGTGTTCACTATTATTGGTATATATAAAAACAATAGGTATGTTTCAGATGCAAATTAAAACGTACTGTACGGTACAAGCCATCCGAAATACATACATATAAAATTTTGACAATTTTTGTATTTTCCGCATGGCTTCTAACGTACAATGTTTGATTTTATTTTTATCTGGAACAAACATAATAATAATATTACGTCACTACTTTGGCTATTATAAAATAATTAGGTATTCTGTAAGAGTGTGACAAATCACGCGAGTCACAAAAAACTTCAAGGCGAACTGCGGGTTGGCCACCTCTCTTTTACTCAATGAATTTCGTCGAAATAATTTTGAATATATTTTAGGGAGCTCAAACCGTTATATACTGTGCTACAGAATCAGCCCTAACCGGGGAAACGGGGCATTTTTATAGAAACTGCGCTAAATATAAATCAAAAGTTAATTTTGACGACAAACTATCCAAGTCCTTATGGGAGACCAGTATGAAATTAGTTGGATTGAAATAATTTATTTGTAGTAATAATAAACACCAGTAAAGGTGATTTTAGAATTTATTTTATATATAAATTTAATTTAATATAAAATAAAAGTGTTTTATAATGCAATGCTTATTTTTAAATTAAAATTTTAGTTCTTAGTATTTTGTTTTGTTTTTTTATTTTTAGTTACAGATATTGTGTAGATCTTACATATATCGTTATTATCACTCTATTTTTTCAAACATTTATTTTTTTCACAAAAGTAAATATTTCGCAAGTTTTAAATATAGTTATTACGATGAAGTTTTACAATCTAACTCGTATTAATTTATTTCTTTTATTGATAGTTTTTTTTTTCACACATCATTTACTCATAACAACATCATTCATACATCTTAATAGTTACATTTATATAACTAAAAGTTTCCATTCATTTTTAATGTATGTACACTAAATTTGTGATGTGGTTAATTTTAAATAATGATAATATAGTATTTATTCATTGAATACTAAATGACCATTTCAATTTTTAAGAATAGTATTCCTTAGTGAGGTAGTTAAAGAAAATTCTTAAAATTGGTTATTTATTTATATAAAAAAAATTCTTCGTTACTTTAGAAAATATAAGTAACAATTGAGAAAAGTATCGAAGATGTTTTATATAAACAAATTATAAAAGTCTTAACATTTGTTGCTGAGCCTTGACAATAAATGTTAAGATTTGAAGTAAGCAGATGTAATGTACATACATTAAAGAAAAGGTGCTTAATTATTTTTTCATATTTATAAATATTAATTTTTACATATTTTTTAGATAAAGCATTTGTTTTGACAATATATTTCAATAGTCAAATAACTCGATACACTAAAAAAATATTGATTAAATGTGAAGTATTCACCAAAACAACATTATATATTTTTTTCTTTTATTTAAATTTCTCAATATTTTAAATCGAATTTAATTGGTCGCTTTAACAAAATCGTAAAACAGTAATTAAAACAGTACTAGTATTATTTTTTTTTAATATTCTAAAAAAAATTCTTTCATAGAAAGTGAAATAAGATAAATATAACAGATTTTTACTAGTTATAAGGATATTGAACACATTCAATGTTGTGATAAAACTGTTATGTTGTCTATGTCGGTAATAACTACTGTTTATTCACTCTTAATTGCTACTATGGCGGCCTCCACAAATACCACAACTAACTCCGCATGCGTGGCATGCGCGTAGTAATGGATAAAACCACAAACAAGGTACGAATAAACTAAGCAGTGTTATTCCTACCCAACGTTTGCCACAGTTTTGATCGGTTGATGAACAATCACAAGGATGGACATTGAAGTCTCCTTCGGCATCGGACATACAATGATACAACATACATCTTGCACAAGCTATGCACGTAATTCGTTCAATACCAGTTTTTATGCTGTCAGGCGCATATTCACAACTACCCCGTTTATTTTCTTCCTCGATGAAATCTTCGTTACAGTGCTGGCATCGTAAACTAATGTACTTCGGGGACTTTTTATGTTTCGATTTACTTCCGTGGCTTGGTGGAGGTATCACTTCTAAATGTGATTTCTTTAAACTTAAATCCTGGCGAGTGGGAGCTTTTGATTCTTCTACAACTGGATATATGTAATCGTGTATGGCAGTAAGTTGAACGTATGAATAATTATCACCTAAACAAAATTTAAAAATTATTATTTAATGCATTCGCGACTTACTAAAAATGAGGAGGGTTCCGCTGTTTCTAGGTTACAAAATTTCACAATTAATCCTTACAGATCTCGTCAAAATAAAACAAATACATTTTTCGCTTAGTTTTTGAGAAAATAAGAGTTTTATTTCTACGGTTCCAATATTATTCCTATGAGAGATAAATTTTTAGAATGCGGTCATTTTCAGAATTTCGAAGTTTGGACACCGGACATCTGCAGATTACCAGCTCAGTAGGGCTGAGACACTTTGACCTCCCAGCATAGTTTCATTTGTTTTTAGGAGTCAGTGAGTTCCAACTAGGAACTAAGGAACAAAATTATTTTGATAGCCTTCACTCAAACTTTTTAACTATAAATAAATTTGCTTATAAACGTTTAAAATCTATATTTGGAAAAAAAGTGAATCACTGCCATCATTGTTATTGCTGTTACTTATATTGTCGGAAAAGATTAACGTAATTTCGCCTTATGATTAGCTGACGCCTCGTATTTATATCAACATTTGATCATATTAAATACTTTTGGAACAACTTTTAAAATTCAATACCTCAAAAACTAAACGAAAACTCGACAAAATGTACGTTTTATTTTGACGATATCTATCTATATCTTGTCGTACCGGAAACAGCAGATTTATCAAAATGAGTTATACCTTTTGATTCTTTACTAGTTGGAGACGAAAGATCTCGACATGAAGGATAATGTAATCGGTGAATTTGTTCTGAAGCACCAGAAACGCTCGAACCAGATAAAGTCGATATTCCTCCATGTTGAGTCACTCCATATCGTGTTATAGCACTGCCCTCATTTGATCCTTTTGTTTCACCTAAGGGAGCTTCTATCGGCAAATTCAAAGTCTGTAAAAAAACACACATCAGATAAATAAAATCATTTGAACGTAATGAAAACCAACCATGAAAACGTCATCATCACCCAAATCTTTTTCTTTAGAATATTTGTAAAGTGATGAAGGATATGTATCCACCAAACCTGTAAAGAAGACAAACCATTAAATTTTTGAAAGATTTTTATACTGCAATGTTCAGAAGTTAAGAAAAAGGGGACTAACTCACCATGTAAGAATCCCGTAGTACGAAGCAATGCAAAAGATAACAAATACAGCAGATCAGAAATATTACAAGAAATATTTTCAAAAATTTCTAATTTTATTATGAAGGTTTAATAAAGGTTTCATTAAATTTATTTTATGATTAATTATTTAGAAAATAGTTTGTTTTTTTTTGTTAATAGTGTTTGGGAAACAAATACTTATGCAGATACTTACCGTCAAGTAAGTCTTCAACAGCCATTCGCACTCCTTTATCGAATGCTCGAGCATCTGCTGCCGTTTGAAAGGTAAGTCCAAATTTCTTATCTTCGGTCCTCCAATGATGAAACGTAGGCATAACTTTATTGTATTCAAAATCCTTTTTTATAGTACAACATAATACAATCTGTAAAAATAAAAATAGCCCTTATTTATATTGCCGTGTATGAAGAAGAAGTGAACGAACCGATTGATCACTAATTCTTTTGCCATAAATAAAATATTCATGCTTAGTAAGAGCTGGTTGTCCAATTGAATGGATATCCGTATTATCTCCAACTGAGCTATGCCTACTTAAATCCTCGGTTGTCTTAGTTGTTCTATCGCTATTTCTCGATAATGAAATTCGTTCACCATTGATCGATGAATGTTTTCGGTCTCCATTGTTTTTAACTAGACACGTGTTTTGGTTGTTGGGGGCGGAAGAAGATATTGAAGATGCAGTGACGCGCTTACGTACAGACACATTCGACAGCCCGCCGCCCCCTAGGGGTACCCAACCCCCCGAGCTGTCGTCCCGCGTCATCACCTGTGCACGAACACGAACCAAATAGTTGCCACTGAAACAAGAATAAAAAAAAATTAAATATTTAACGTTTCATTAAAAAATCAGTTTGTAATCGTGACGACATGCGAAAATTATAAATAGAAAAACTTAAAAGGTTGCTAAAAAATTAGGTCAATTGTTGTAAGTTTTTTTAAACAGGTTTTACTGTAGCTATTTTTGAGAGCAGTTTTACTGTTTAGTACTGAAAATCTGATGACTTCACCAAATTCATTCATAACACTAAACCAAACCAATTTCATTCAAAAAATTGTTTTACGAAACACATTGATTAATTTGAATTTTATTTCCGAAAATAAAATTATTTTAATCTTAAATTTTCAAATTTTGTTTTCGTATTTTATTATTATTTTTTTCAATTTTTAATTTTGATTCATTACACTAATATTATTAGAAAAATTTTAATATATTATTTATTAAAATTTTAATTTAATACACGATTTATAATTAAAAATCTTTAGTTGATTTTTGGTATTAAAAATAAAATAACTATTTTGGTAAATTTTTGAGAAATTAAATATATTTTTTTAAAAAGTTAATTAGGCAGTAGAAAAAGAAGTTTTGAAATAAACCTATAACTTTTTTAATGTTATGCAAAGTGCAATAAGAAAGTAGAACAATTTTAGGAAAAAATTGATAAATTGTTTTCGTTGTGATTAATTTTTTTTAAATTTTTAATTTGGAGGATGGTTTCAATAAACCATTCAGATTAAATTTGAATAAAAAATTGTAGTATCTTACAAAAATCATAGATGACTGAAAAATTTATTCATGCGTTGTTTCTTTTTTTTTTTTTTTGAATAAAACATGTAATAAAATAATAAGATTAACATAAACCGTTATGAAAAAGTCTCATTAATAAAATTCACCTCTCTTCCTCTATTTCAGTTTCAGGTGGAACTTGCATAAAAAGTGATAAATTTAAATGATAAAACTTATCAGATTTATCAGAAATTTTCCAGCGCATGGAAAAACGATTTAATAGCCTATTTAATATTGGATAATATATTCAGCTCTTACAAATAGACTCCAAGACGGACCATTTATCACCCGAGTATGAAAATTTTTTATAACAATGATATAATTTGAAAAGTTTCTGAGATGTGGAACAACTCGCGGTTCGCGATACTTTGAGCGAAGTTTCCGTGTAATCGAAGCGAATATTAGATCGCGCGCTACAATCTGAACAAAGTTATGACGTCAGTGCGTGAAATGTGGTGGGGATAGGACATTCAACAGCTCGAGCCCGGCTTTGGTGAATGAGGCCTTGCTTGCGTGCATCGACACCACTGACCTAGTTTTACATCTCGTTCATTGTTGCAACCCCCAATTTCTTGCTCTCCACCAACGTTTCCAGCTATCCTCAAATTGTCCCAACTTTTTATCAATGTATTGACTAACACATTAAGGTTTTCACTAACGAGACACGAAAATTCTATGAATTGAATTTTCAAACACTCTCAACATCTCAACACCACTGCTAGCTCAATTTACCCTTAAAATATTTATTCAATTTTTAAATTAATTTTAAAAAATTGTTCTTTTTGACTTAATTTATACAAGCTTTATCTTTATTTCAGTAAATCTAAAAAGTATAACCAATTTCTAGAATACATATGCATACAACGTATGTAGAATGTAGAAACTGATCATATTTCAACAAAAAGCAAAGGACACATGTATGTATTAGCCCAGACAAGAAATTGAAATTTATTTAGCTATTTGGCTATACCAAAAATTTTATTTGACCCGATCAGAACGAAAAATAAAGACTATTAAAAGTATTATAATTATTTTTTTGGTATTTTAAGACGCTTTAAGTCACTTAGTGGCGTGGTTCACTAGATAGTTGCCCTATACGCCAGAGGTCCTGGATTCGAATCCTAATGAAAGTCCATGATTTTTTCAGGGGTTTTTGGTTTCGGCGGTCGTTAATGGCCCTAGTAGTGGATGCGACTTTAAATAAACAAAAATAAAAATAGATGCTTTAACATCTAAGTGTAAGGTCATATCACGATTGCCTAAACACAGAAAATTTCTGTAAGTCATTAGCCTTGAAAATTAGTGTAGAATTTAACGGGAATCGAATCCCTGATCACTGACGCATAGAGGAAGTTGTTACTTTAATCCCCACCCATCAACTAAAAAGAGCTGCTGATATTCAAGCTCCTGAATAGATTTTTTAAGAATAATAAAAACACCCCCAATCAATTAACATTTTTGCTACAGGCAGGGACATAGATAAACGCTTTAAAATAACACTTCTCTGTTTGCATAAAGGGTTAAAATATTATTTAGCATACTTAAATCACTTTTTGTCATTGACTATTCGTTTTAATTCCAAATATTTCAAATAATTTAGGTTTCCATCCTTGAAAATGACTTTAAAGGGATTTTACTTGATAATAACATTAAAAATGAAAAATAATTTTACCTATCACATATTGAATTTCAAGAAGTAGTTTTATTAGTGGCACTGCGTTTTATTTGATATACCTATTTTGGATCTTTAATAAAGTAGGTCCACGTTGATTTTTCTATCTCATACCGTTGATCAACTAATGGTTCATTAGAAAGACCCAAAACAACTAAATAAGATGAAGTTATAATTGAAAAATATAATATGATTAAAATCTGGGATATGTAAACGACTAATTTATGTATCAAATGTTCAAAAATTTTCTAATTTAAACGTAGTAGAAAAGTTCGTATTATATTTGTTATTTTAATTTTCGGGCATCTTAGATGCCCATGGATACAAAGGGGCATCTCAGATGCCTATGAATGAAAATAATAAAATTTGTTTTTGTATTTTATTACTCTATTTTCATTCATAGACATCCGAGATGCCCCTTTGTATTCATGGGCATCTAAGATGCCCGAAAATTAAAATTAGATATTTAAAACTGTTTCTTAGTAGGTGATTAACATGATTTTATAAGCCTTGGGATACAAAATAAAAAATACGATACAAACAAGGCCGTATCAAAGCATCGTCAATGAAACATTTACCAAGGGCGTAAATATCTGAAGGATAAAATGTGAAGTGAATTTTTCTTAGGATTATGTAGCGATGGTTTAAAAAACAAACTTTGAATTATAAATGTTAGCAACTTTTATAGCAGTTTTAAAAACATTTGCCCTTCTATTGAAGGCTGTAGCTTTCAACCTATATAGATATTTTGAATCTAAAAACACAAAACAATACTAAAAAATTGATATTACCTACTAACAAGTATTAAACGCTTGGGTTGTTAGAATGAAGTTATTTTACTACAACAACATTAGGTTTGTGCTATCATTTCAAGGTAAAATCACAAGTTTCATGATATCTAATGCCGTATTCTATTATATATTAACGATATCTATTAACGTAGATTTTTCGTAAATTAATAAGAAGTTAAGCAAAATTTCAACGTGGAATCCACGGGGTTTTCAACTAAATATTAAGCAAACCGTGCATAATCTTAAATTTATTGTAAGAAAATAAACCCTTTATGGTATTAATCCTGATGGAGCCAAAACCGAGAGAAAATATCTGAATGAAGGAACAAAGTTTTGTGCGATCTGCTTTTCATCAATAAAAGGAATGACGTCATTGCATCAGGATCGGAGCATTGGCCGCTCCACTGACCTATTTAGAGATTTTGTAGGGGCACCAGATTTCATCCCCTAACAGCAAGCGATGTTTATTTCTGGAATAAAAGCCCTCATACTAGGTGAATGGAACTCCATTAGTAGACATGAATGTGTATCCTCATCGCAGAAGAAATCAATATTTCATACATGAATTCAGCCTGCATCGCTATGAATAAGAATGAGGCAATGCCAAATCCTGAACAGGGTCTCCGAGAAAGTGCGTTTACAAAAATAGAATACTACGAAAAATAATATTTAATAACGCTATTATTAAATTTTTCGATCACATAGGTATCCTATGCAATATTAAAAAAATAATTTTTCTTTAGCTTATAGATAGTAAATATAATTTACTTCTATAGTCATTAAAATTATTTCTAACCACCTATTCATTGAAGAAATAATTTAATACGTAATGTGAATTCGATTATGACAACACATATTTTTTCAAATGATCATGAAATGGATACCTATAATTACATTAAAATAACTAATCAATTAAATTAAAAATTTAACGTAACGAGTTCTGTAATTAGAAATTTAATAAATAATTAGATTATCTGTGGATTGAAAAAAATTATTGCATTTTGAATTAATTGATCTATTTATAGGTATAGATAAGCAGTTAAAGGATATAAAAGATTTTTTGTAATGTAGTAGAAATAAATAATTTGAATATTAATTAAACTTTACAATAAAAATAACGATTGGTTTATTAATTAATATGTGATCGAAACAATACAATTTATTAGCTTATATGAGAAAATAGCAGTGACCTAATTCAAAATATTGTGGCCATACATAGTTTTGATGACGTACATGGAGAGTACAGGTATCATGAAAAAATTAGGCCATAGAAAAGAGGAGGATGTGCAGCATTCTTGTTCTCACTTGCGTTGTCAGTTGCGTTTGAAGAATCCTGTTTGGCCAGAGGGTTGAATGAGGGTTGAGCACACAGGACACAAGAGTAATGAATGTCTACTGCTTCCTATTGGAACACTTAGCACAGTTCTAAAAATAGCCACATACTGCAATCCCCGTCCTGCTCGCATTTCCAGGGCATTGGCTTTTGTCGGAGTGAAAACACCTTCCCCTCAAATATCAATGACCTAGTTTCGTGCGATCACAACAATGTGCATTTCGACATGTTTCGTGTCCTTCCCCTGTTTAGCCATCCCTCTCCCACTACGCCGAGATAAACCCTTGCTAACTGTAGCTGCAACACAGGCCCTCGTAGCCCTAGCTACCATTTACGTCATCATTCACCTATTAAATAAACGTTTTTCGTAAGCTTGCATTATATCGGTCAAATTTCGTTTTCTCATCAATTTCCCTATATTCTGGGAAAATTTAAAATATTTCACCCATGCGCATTTTACATTTAAAATTTTCAATTAGTAACTAAAATTCATTCAGATAAATTTGATTGAAACAATAAAAGTATCTCTTGAAGGAATCCTATTACGTTTTCCAAATAAACGTGAGCGTAGTCTGTCTATTCCTCCCTTGCATTCTGAAAATCCTTGAGTTATACACATTCCTTTAAAGAGCTCCTTCAAGGATTGGAGGTTTAACTTGAAAAAATTTCGTTTAAAATAAAGAATAAGTATTAATTAATAATATATGTGCAAGCTAAGAATGTTTTTAACAATCGTTTCTATGTTAAAGGAAATATTGAGGTGAACATGTTGAGATAAAAAAATTATTTCAAAACTTATCACTTTTTTATCGTAGTTTACTTATTTAAGTTTCTTTGTATATATAAACAATATATTCTTTTTAAATACCTAGTACGGAGTATAAAAAGAAACATATTTTCCAATTAAAATGCATTTGCACTTTTTAACCTTTGATCTACCAGGAAAACTGAATTTTTATAAATACAAAAAATAATTTTATATTCTTTTAATTTACAATAAGTACAAATTTCTACTTTGCTAAATTACTCAATAGAAAAGCCTTTAAAAAATTTATTTTTTTAAATATCTATACTAATGTAGAAACTATTAACTTCAAATAATAATTAGGTACAAATATTATATTTGTTATTTATTAATCAGCTTCATTTAATTTTAGCCCGGACAATAAAGCTTTGAGACATTAATTCTAATGTTTTATATTCCAATCAACACTAATCTCCAACACAGAAATTTTCTGCGTTTAGACAGCCGTGATATGATCTTAGATGTTAAAGCGACTTAAAACACCAAAAAAAAAAAAGAAAAACAAACTAATCTCCATTGGAAAATTTTATTTTAAAAAGAGTGTAAGCTATCAGTTAGAAGTGTAGTTATAATCATAGTGGTACTAACAGAAAGATCTGGCGTTGTTTGAATTGACGTTTTTTAGTTATAAAAAGTAACATAAGTACCTACTTTTTATCAATATTGGATTTATGATTTTATAACTGAGGCCAAAAGCTGGCATTAGCTTTCACCAAATAGCTGTGAAACCAAAAAATAGTTTCAATCTACAATGTTTTAGATTTTCAAAATGAGTTCGCTTCACTATTTTTGAAGCATGGAACTCGAATTTTTCTTCTAGATTCGGTGCTGTTAATTAACGCTACTACGCTTAATTACCCGCTATTTCTTTGTGAAATATTCAATTAACATGTATATTCACTGTTTTGGGCCTGGTTGTTAAATTATTTATAATTACCTACCCGTGACTTCCTTTACAAAAGTTTTTATAAAATAAGTAAGTCCAGTTCTGTCTTAGGAAAAAAAAACTCTATAAAAAGAAAAAACTACAATTTAATCTTACTATGAACTGTAGGATAACTTTCGAGTGTTTCATTACAAAAGTTAAACATAGTATAACCAGATAACCGTTGCGTATAAAGACTCTCGTTGCGTATAAAAACTCAATTACAATTAATAGACATAAACAAATTTTAATTTTTTTTTAAACTTTAAATTAATCAAAGAAACTATATAAGCAAAGGTAGAATCACCTAGTGGCGTGGTTGACTAGATAGTTGCCCTATACGCCAGTGGTCCTGGGTTCAAATTCCAATAAAAGCCAAAGTTTTTTTTTTCATGGGTTTTCGGATTCGACGGTCGGTAATGACCATATAGTAGTTGATACGACCTTAAATAGAAAAAAAGCAGAGCTTCTTTATATTTGCATGTAGATTCATAATTGTGAAATTAAAATTTGAGGATCCACTTCGTGGCGCAGCGGTTAGATCTACTAAGCCTCCGCTCCATGGGTCATTGGTACACAGATCGATCCCGGTGAATTCTAGGTATTTATAGACTTGTGAGCTACAGAAATTTTTTATGTTTATGAAATTGTGATATAACCTTAGATATTAAAGCGTTTTGAAACATCAAAAAAAAAAATAAATAAAAAATCATAAAGGTGGTGATTTAGTAGGACTCAAAAAAATACCAAACTTTTAACGCTTTCTTGTGATACCTAGGAGTGGGTTTTTCAAAAATCTGCGTTAATGGAGGTAACAGTTCTTCTCACCACTAACAGTTTCGAATTCCATCTTTTTTCTTTCGTGGTCTTTCAGAGTTTCTTTCAGTCAATCGAAGTAGGTACTATTTTATAAATAGAGACGGATCATTTTTACTAACGTGAAACATTGAATAACAAGGCTATGGACGTAAAAAAAAACAAACCAATTATATATTGTTATACACAATATAATTTCCAGTTTAAAGAGTATTAAACATAGATAGTTCGATGGTTTCTCTAACATAAGAATGCCTAATGCAAGTCAGTTGTACTGTTGAGTGCAGACCGAGTACGATAAGTTAAGGTACGATAGTAACAGAAGTCATCTCTGCATTTGTCTGATTTTAACATGTTATTAAAAGAAGAGGGTCTTCTTCTACAAAGAAGACGTTAACGCCATAACGGAAATAAAAAAATATTTTTTTAATTTCAAAATTCATAAACAAATCAAAACATTTTTTATACAATTGAAACGTTGCAATTATTAGATACCTTTCTTTAAAACCAACCAAAAAATTTTAAAATTGAATAATATCAACTTACTTAGGTACTTACTTATAATTTAATGTATATAGTCCGAAAGTGAAACAATTTTCACCTCTCACATCCTAACTACCTATCATTATTTTGAAAATAGCCCATTTAATAACAGGCACAATTTCAATAGAAGTTTTTTACAAAAATATGCCAGTGACTCCTATCAGGTTAAATTCCTGTTATTCAATTTAGAAACCATCTCATTTTGCTATCGATAATTGACAATTGCCAATCATCTAACAGTACAATTTCCAAGCAACAGCTATAGTTGTTTCTTGGAAGAACCAACACAATGAAAATTGTGTAGGTTGGTCATGTTTTTTCCCATTTGTAAAGTAAAGAACCAAAAAAATCATAACAAAATGCGTTATTGGGGGGAATAAATTAATACAAATATTTCACAGAAAAGTGTTCAAAAGTAGCTTTTCTAGATAAAATACGTACTCATTAGATACACAAAACACTGACATGAGTCAAAAAGATGAAATGAATATTCCTAAGTAAATTTACCGACAGGAATTTTATTTTGAATAGAGGGAAAAATTGAAGGATATGATGACGGTTTTAAAACCGAAAAAATTCCAAGAAAATAAAAATAAATTGCGTAAGTATTAATGATTAATTGTAGTCTTGATAACATAAGCTAAAACAGAAACTACAGAAGTATTTGTATGAGTAATATAAATAATTGTTTTAATTATTGGTAAGTGACAAAAATATTTCACGTTAACACCAAAATGTGCTTTATAAATTTTCATAGTTAGAACTATTTATAAAAATATCTTTTGTTAAAGCAACGAAGCGAGTATTCTACTGAATCATACTGTTATTTGATATTCATGCTAGGTTACTGTCAAAAGGTTGGTTATTACTAAATAGAAGAAACTTTGATAATTTAATGGTTACAATATTTTTAAGAAATAGACCGAATTTTCAGTAGTTAAAACTTGATAATACAAGGTTTGATGAAAAAAAATACAAACCCGTAAAATTATCACACAATCAATATTAAAACAAAAAAATATTGCAGGAACATTTAAAAAAAGAAACGGTGCCATTCTATTAAATCCCATACTAAGTTATATTATAGTATATACCATAGGTACTACATTCTGTATTAATTATACCTAACTTTAATGAATCTCTTTTTAATGTAAACTCTGAAATTAATGTATGATTTCTTTACATTAAGTTAGGTTTTTACAATACCAAACATCTACTTAAAGAATGTTTAGCATATTTTGTTAAATTTATACGCATTCCAGATTTTTTTAAACAATTAAAATCGGTTGTTTGTGGTTACAACTCACGTAAAATGATCATATGTTGTGGTTTAAAATTTCTTTTATTTTCCACTAATTTCCCCGTTGGAAAAAGTTATCCGATTTGATACAGAAAATAGGCAATATTAAATATCCTTTTTATAAATAATAATAATAGTATCAAAATATAAAAGCGACAATTAACAAAACCATAACTAACATTATTTTAATATTAATATACTTCATGGTATTTTAATCCATTTTGTACAGTAGTGTGTATAGTCGCAATGGCTGAAAACACTTTAAAAAGTATATATACATATATATATCCTATCTATGATAGTTCTATGACCTTAAATTAATTCAACTCAAGGATTTAAAGTATAATCGTTAAAACAATTTATTAAAAAAGTTGATTACAAAATTTTTGCAGATAGAAATATCTGCTGCGAGGCGTCACAGTACTTTCTTTTACTTGCATTTATGAAACCAGCTGTTGGTTAAAAGAAATATACTTAAGCACTTTATGATATATACAATATACCTACTTACTATACATATAAACAGAACTATTTGCATACAACCTATAAACGAATTCCCAACCTTCACCCAGCCAGAACCGTCCTTATTCGAATTTTCCCAGGAAAAAGTTTTACATAAAAGTTGTAGGCATCAATGAGTCTAAGCGAACTATATAAAAAGTTAAAAGAAAATCGTTGGAGCCGTTTTTGAAAAAAATTGAAGACGCTTTAAAACTCCCAGAATAAAGTGGAGTTTTCGGTTAATCGATTTCAACCAATAGCTTTGCGGCACAACTAGATATTCTGGTTTTCAAGATTTCTTTTTTGAACTCAGGGGACCTCAAAACATGTATTTTTGGTGAAAGCTCGAAATCGAAAATTCGACCCGATTACTATACTTCCTTTACTATACAGTAGTAAAAGAAAATAAAAATTATGACTACCTTATATTTTCAATCAGGGGTTCGTTGTTTTCATGTCAATGATAGTTTTAAAAAAAACAAATTTATATTTTTTTCCTTGTGGTGACCAAAAATTGATATTATATTAGATATATCAAAACAAAAAATTTGGCGCCAAATGGGCTCTTAATATCAATATTAAGGTTTGCTGCAATCCATTTTTTCATTTTCTATTTAAATAACACAGGAACAATTTTTTAAAGGAAAGTAGAGTTTAAAGGAAATTTCACGCTCTCAGCATGAAAATATTTTTTTTTGCAGTTTTGTTGGAAAATATTAAAAAATTATATAGTGTTATTTTTGAACTTTGATATCTTCGAAATAGTTGATCTGAAAAACTTTCTTCTAAGGACTTTCTTTAAGGTTGTTGTTACTAAACTGTTCCCAAGTTATGAAAATTCAAAAATAAAAAAAATGTTTTCCTGTGTTGTTTAAATAGAAAATGAAAAAAATGGATTGAGGCAAACAGGAATATTGATATTAAGAGTTTTGGCGTTAAAATTTTTGTTCTTATATAAACTATCAATTTCTGGACACCATAAGAAAAAAAATATCGTTCTTTTTGTAACACTCTACTGTATATACTATATAATATTATAGTTATTCAAAATTGAATGTATCATAACCCTTATTTGCAATTATGTAATTGAATAGCCTCTTATGTAATTGCAAAACGCATTCAAGCCAAAAAATTAATGCACGTACATACCTTAATCATTTATGCTCTATAGAGATAGGAGCATTTTCCTGATAATCCTATTTTTTATTTATTAGGTATTCAAAGCTTAAGCCCCAACGTCATACACACATAGATATAATTTCATTTTGTTCATTGCTTTTATGAATGCTCTACAAAAACATTGAATGAATCTAGATGTATATAAAAGACCAAGTATTCAGATATTTTAAAATGCAGAATAATGAATGCATTCATCTGTATCTGTTTAAATGAACTGATAAATTACTAAATTAATACGCTAGAAACAATTTCTTACAGAGGAAATATAAACGCGACAGATAAAACGATCTATATAATACCGGAAATTGTTTGATCAATAAATTTATTTTGGGTTTATTGTCATGATGATAGGGTCATTCTGGGCATAGACTTCGATTTTAAATAAATAAAGAAGTCTTCACTGATTGCTTAACTACTTGAAATAAGATTTTTAAGATCTAAAAGAAATAGTAAAACACTTCAGCTTACATAAGAAAATCAGTAAAGCGGCATCAAATAGAACTTCGACCAAAACTTAGAATTGAAGTCATAAAATTGATTTATAATGAATATAAAATTTAAAAATTTCGATAAAATTATAGATCAAAATTACAAAACAATCCTCGTTTTATGAATAATTTAAATTATTATCTATAGGTAGATTCTGCCTTAACACAGGATTCTAAAAACGTTTAATGAAACGGTGATATTATAACTATGATATTAAATATTTATCATAAAATTAAATCTTATAAATCTAGACGAAACATTAGATGAATAATTTTTTATTTATTCAAACAATGCTATATTAATAATTGATGTTTTTTTACGCTTTCTTCAATTGCATAGGTATATAAAAAGTTATTACGATTCTAATTTTTCCAAAGATTAAATACAATTTTGGATATTGATATCGATATAAAGTCAATCATTTTTATAAGTAATCCGTTACCTCATCAGTTATTGATATTTATAAATATCCTTTCAAATCTTTAAATGGTGTAACAAAATATGTTATTTGGATTAATTCTAACTTTAATTTTTGATAAAAGAAAATTTGGGTTAACTATTACAGTTACCTAATTGTTTCGTCTATGTTTTCGTAGATGTTTCATCCACTTATTTATTTGTTGGATTGAATTCTCATTATGTTTTAATAGTTACATAGCTAACAAAACCTTGATTTTTATAGAAGTTTTCTGTAAAAATGATTCAAACTTTCTTCAAAAAAAAGTTGTTTCAGGATTTGAATATTACTTTAAAGGTACAAGGAGTTGTAATTCATTAAATATATAAGCAGCTAAAGTGTGTGTCAGTTTGTCGCCGATAGCTTATTGGTTTCTTGCGTAACAGTGCCAGCCAATGGAGTGAAGTTGCCACGGAATTCAAATAGTCCATATACATTACACACTGATACCATGCATGCAATTATCATTGTTAAATTCAATTTCCATAACAATTAATAATAATTATAAGATTGTTTATTAACCACAATTCATAATATCTAGAACAGCAGTCAATTTTGTTGACTGCCGGGTTTTACTAGTTCATTAATAATATTTTACTGCGATCAAATGATTCTTCATAGAAGAAACAAGAAGGATCTTCTGAGAAAACGTTTTTTGTGCAGTAGGAAAAGGCCAAGCTAAATTGATAATTATAAAAAAAAAAACTATTCCCTTGAAAGATATAAGTACTTACTACTAATAGATAGACAGTTAAATAAATGCATCTGTTATAATATTAAAAAATAGACACTAATATTAGGAGAATTTCTATGTGAACAAAATGTATTATATGATATTAATCATTAAATGAAAAAATAAGAAGATTAAAATCAGCCTTACTATATTGGGTAAAACTATACTTATGGAGTATGCTGTACATTCGTAATATCTCAAATACAAACTAATATAATGGAAATAGTCTTATGAACAGACAGAGAATAGAAAACAATCGTTGATTTTACAAATTTTTCAAAATATCTACACGCAAATTATAACTTACAAATAATAATAAAAAACCAAATCAATAGAACAGGAGTAAGAACACCGGTTCGCATTTTGTCAACACTTACAGTTAGTTTCACTACTCCAACAACCTCGTATCTAAATATAAAACTATTTTTTTAAAATTTTCCCCTGTAAATAATAAAAGCATCTCTTTTATATGACTAAACATTCAAAAAGTTTAAAGAACGAATTTCACATTTTCTTTTTCGTTTTTCATACCTACTTAAAATTACTACGTAGATAACTAACATATAGGTAATATATGTTAAATTGTTACACCTTCAGAAGTTATTTTAATTTTAAATATTTTAAATGGAACAAAAAAATATTTACAATATAAATATTTCTTATACTTTATAGTTAGTTAATTTATTAGATGCCTACATTGAAAAGAAGAATGTTTAATTAATTACAAATTTCAAAAGTTTTGGCGAAGGCTTATTTAAATGACTTATAAACTAAATGTCGCCTACATACATGCTGATTTTCTATTGATACTATTCAATAAAATGTTATTATTCAGTAAAAGGTGACATTTCGTAAATTCATTTTAAAAATAATTACTTAATAAGTTGAATCATTGAACATCAATGTGTAGAATTCATGAATTAGAAAATTTAAATAAAAAAATTATTTAGATTTTTTTTATAATAGAAAACAAAATGTTATAGACTTTTTTTTGCTATTCAAGCATTCAATAAGTGTTCGGAATTTTTTATTCTTAACATTTATTAACAACTATAGAGGTTCTTGGTTTTTATTAGTCATAATTATTTTCATAAATACTAACGTTTGATGGCGTACTGATTAAAACGCTACTTTAAGGCGTCAACAAGGTCTTTAATCAAATTTTTCAAACTATTTTGCTTCAAAAAATTTCAATATCGAATGATCCTCATCGAATGAAATAATTTTGCCTAAAATTGTAAGTATAGTCAAGTGCCTTAATTAATTAATCTTGGGGGGCTGCTTTAATTTAGGATACTTTTAAGAAATTTGGTGATAAGTAATGTTGGTAACCTTGTGGCTCTGTGCTGTTACCTCTTCGTCGTGGTAACTTATCAGTTTAGTTTGGTGAT
The DNA here is from genome assembly GCA_958496155.1 of Sisyra nigra. Classification (NCBI taxonomy): domain Eukaryota; kingdom Metazoa; phylum Arthropoda; class Insecta; order Neuroptera; family Sisyridae; genus Sisyra; species Sisyra nigra. Next base: position 34,039,614 of record OY292313.1, on the reverse strand, counting down.
TTTAATTAATTTTGATTTCAGAGTGAATGAATGTGTTTGTGTATGAATGTGTAGATGTGGAAGAGGTTTTGTAAAAATCCAGAAAAATTGGTCATTTAATTTGGTGATTTTTTAATGTGTTCTTTTTTCACCACATTATGCTTGTGATTGAATAACATTGTTTTATTGCCATTCGGAAGTTCCGAAACGGTCAAAAACTAAAACATAAAATATTTGGCCTTTTAAAAAAATATATTTTCAGATTTTTTTGGTTGGGAATTCATTCTAAACTTTTATTAAATCCATTCCACTGTCCCAAGTAAGAAACAGGAGCTCTAAATATGAAAATATGAGAATAAACAAGGCTGTTGCAAGTTAGGATCTGGCCTTAATTTGGGACAAACACTGTTTTATTTTTTTCAAATACTAAATGGCCATATAGAATGTTCAAACTATGAGAATGTAGAGCCTAAGTGACCTTCAGAATGTGGGCATTTTTAAAAAATTTATAAAGGGGTGTTATTATAGTTTGATGTGCTAAACTGTCCCAAGTTTAGGCACTTGGCTGTAGTGTAGAAAATAGGTATTAATAAGCCCGTGAGTTATATAAATGTCTATTCAGAACAAATTTAACTAACTCCACCATAACATTATAGATAAGCTTTCCAGATTGATTTAAAAGCACCTCAAAATTACAAATACTTTTTTGAAATCTACTATTCTCTTCTATTTTAATCATAATGGTGTTATTTAGTCTCCTGTAAAGGATTACATGATTATCCATTCATAATAGATTTAACCATAGAATTTCCCCAAATACTACTGTCATTCAATTATTTTATTTTTTTCGCTATTTAAGGTCGTACCAATATAGTAATTAGCAACCAGTAAACCCCAAAACTCAAGAAAAATTTTGAGCTTTCATTGGGATTCGACCCTAGGAACACTGGCGTATACCACAAGCTAGTCATCATGCCAGTAAGTGACCTTGAATTAATTAATCAGGTCAACAAAAAAAAAAAACTTTTCACTTTGAAAAATTTACATAGTTAAACCATGTTTTTCTGTATAACACAATAGTCAACATTGATATTTGTTACTCCTATTAATTAAGTTTATTTTCATTCTTGTTACAATGAAAAACTGAAGTTTTGAAATGAACAAAGAATAGCATGTTTTAATTAAGGGTCATGGATCGAATATACGAGAAAAACAAAGAGCATGTTCTGACTTAAAGCTACTAAGTGTACCACTTTACAGAAACACTTAATGTTTCTATTGTTCTCTTATATCTAGGATTCAACGAGGATCGAACCCTGTACCGCTGACGCATGGAGCGGAGATTAGCTACTCTAACCGCCGCACGGAAAATTTGATGCCAAATTTCAAATACAAATCATAAAATTACAAGTTCATTGCAATTTTGTATGGAATTCTAAATGTCGTTAGTGGCGGCAAAATTTGAATACCCTTCTGGCAGCAAACATGTGAATTAGCCACTCTTCGTTCTAGTTCTACAACAAAAGCAAACTTTTTCAGATGAAACTATTTTTCGTTCACTTGGTTATGGATAAGAAATCAAAATCAGACATACAAGATCCCAAACTAAAAATATATGTTCACCTGTGGTATATTATTTACCTACTAATCGTATTCATTAATCTTATAAATTGGAATATTCTTAAGGAGGCGACTGCCTCTTACCCACAGGTAGGAAAATGAATAGGAAAAAATTCTACATGCTTATGAGATATAATACCTACCTATATTATGATAATCAGAAAGGGTTGTTTTGTACATTCTCTTTTACTCATTTTATATAGAAAAATAAATCAAAAATTAATCTTATATTAGTTAAAACAGAAACGAATCTCTTAGTTGATAAGCCTACAAATCGGTAGTAAATCTGACTTAACAATACAAAGATATTAATTTCCAAAACATATCCAAATGAAATTTTCCCAGATATCGTGAAATTAACTTTCAAAATCCATGTCACTTACTATTTCTTTACAAATCAGAAAAATGAACGAAGTAGTCTATGTGCATAATCATTTACGTAATAAGGTACTAATCTTTCAGATATTATTAAAAACTCCGTTTATATTAGGCAACTTTTTCTCTAAGGCAAAAAACCGATATGCAATTTTTAATTGCGCAACAGTTTGACCACTAGTTGCCGTTTATCATATACTAGTGCTACTAAATAAGGCCTATAGTTATAAAATCATTATGTACGGTTACAATTGGTTTGAATAAAAATTCAAACCAAAAACTAGTCGACAAAACGACTGCGAGTTGGCGATTTATCATTTATCGTTCAATTTTTATTCCTGAAACGCAACTGCTGTACAACTAAATTGCCTTGCCTTATAATAAAAACCACATAATTTGAACAGTTAATTGTACTTTTTAGTATTTAAGGCCATCTCAATTACTTTGATTATAAGCCACCGGCGAATCCAAAAACCCAAGAAAAAATTGTATGCTTCCATTGGCATTCGACCCTAGAACCACAGGCGTAAATGGCAACAATCTAGTCACCGTGCCACTAAGTAACTATTTGTATTTATCTCATACAATCACTTCTAACATTTGGTTCCATGAATAAGTTATTTGATACATTTTCCATTTTCCGATTTGTAAAAAAATAATTTTAAGTATCACGTAAAAAAGGAGTTCATATTCGGAATTTCAGCAATCCCGAGGTTCATCAACTAGAATCATAAAAAAGAAAATGTTTTCATTGCAAACCTATGTAATAAATAGTGTCGATTTCAATTCTAAGTCTTGTAAATTTGATTCAATAACAATAGAAGGAAAACTAAAGAAATATTTTTTTAAAATATTATATAGAAATTTATCTTAAAGAACATCTAATTTCGTCACTTAAAATGTTAATAAGCATGAACCTTGCTCGTATGATTATTCAAAACGTAGAGACTAAGTGCAACGGAAGTGCAATACAATAGACCCTTATAAAAATCAATCGAACGAAAACAAAGAAAATAATTGCAAATTGTTAATTTTAAATTAACAATAGAAGTTATTCATATATTGTAATAAACATAAACTACCAGGTAATCAAGAAATGGACCATAAAAACTGGAAACTGTTAAAAATTGATTTTTTCAAAGCAAATTATTTGTAAATACAAAAAGTATACTTACAGGAATTACTACTAAGAACAGGAAATAAGCCAGACAGATTTGGGCCAAATGCCTTTCTTTAAGTAACAATTTCAGATGAAGAACTAACCCTATTTTTAAAACTATTGAAAGAAAACGAATGATACATTGTAAGATAAATGTTTTGATGAATAATTCTACCTTTTTCAACTCGTTTTGGTAAGTTTTGTTTTTTTTTTTAAATATTTGATTGATCATTGACTATTGTCCAGGGGTTTAATGAAATTTAAGAATGGCAACCGTAACAAGTAAATTCGTGGAAAAAACATAAGCCGCACATATCAATGTAATTTGATAGCGGAAATGAACGGGGTAGAGACGCAAACACGGTTACATCCGCTAATGAGGTAAACATTCGTAAATGAAAATTAATTTTAGATATCTCGACCCCTCTAATAAAAAGCTATTCACTCAAAAAAAAAATATCTCTCTACATTTTCATTCATATTCGACAAATCAATTCCTCTATTTTATTTTTATTTAAATTAACATACTTTAAAAACTAAACATCATAGAAATTTATTTTAAAAAAAGCAAAATTATCGAGTAGGGCTATTGTTTATTTTGAAATTATATTTAATTGTCTCCAATAAGAGAATAGTCAAGTGGAAACACGACTAACCAGCTCTTGCATTTCCGGTGAGCATGAATTCAAGTAAATGCTCATAAAGCCGTAATTATACCTCATATTGTAAATAATATATTTTCATGTTTGCATGCTTTTCCTTATATATTTTTTTCAAACATTTTCCTCGTGTGATATCCCCTCTTAAATATTTAAATAGACATGCATTTAACTCAAACCGTTTATTTCATATAATATAAGAAGCATGTCGATCTTAAATGATATTTAAAAAATATTCAAATTTATGTTTAAAATACAGAATTAGAATGATATTATCTCATCGTTTTTATCCATAATTCTAATTAATACGAAATCTCAATGGTACAGGACTTATGAATGAATTTTACTGGCCGATACAATTCAATGAACATGAGTTGGTATAACATTGATGACAATATTTCACACACAACAGATTAATTATTCCTTGTTTTACGAAAATAAGATGATTTATTTAAGGAAAACTAGTAGAAAATAGGCGTTTACTATCAGTTTGATTTCTTCTTCGATACTAGAAAATGGTGGGATTTGATGAAGATTGAACACAATAAAAACAACGTTCACGTTTCTGTGGCACTGACAATGTAATAACAAAGCACACTTACTCTTCATATGCCTCGGTCATGGTTTGAAATATAAAAGATTCTAATTTTCGTCCATTTTTGCACTTTTTTCACCATTTTTAAAACATAAATACATCGACAGATAAAACACTACGATGCGAACACTGAAAAACCTATTTAGGCTTTGACTGGTAAATGACGCATGCGTCGTTTCGTTGGAATATTGTCGACATTGAATATCAACGATTCAAGGTAACTTTCATTCAATAATTTTTGTCCCATTCTGTCCCATTCATAATAAAAACTGGAAAATGATTTCCTAATAAACCTTCAAAATAGCTAAACATTTGTACATTTTTTTCTCTTATCTTAATTTAGTTTTCACCTCTTTTCATTACTATAAAGCAATTATTATCAAGAAAAATACATAATTCATTATTTTTGAAATTTATTAAATATTAGAATTATAATACCTATAATACTTAAATACTTAAAGCATTAATTTTAAAGCGAGCATTAAATCGATTAAGTGCATTAAGTTATTATGAGTTAAATATTGTTATAATGTAAAACTAATATTTTATTTTCAATATTATACTCAATTCCAATTAAAAATACAACTTAAAGTATCCTATTTTATCTTTTTTTTTTAATTAATCAATTTATTTAATACCGATAAGATTTTTCATTATTCTATTTTAGCCATTTTAACTATAAATTACAAATCTTACTATAACCATCGTTGTTAACAATATTCAACCTGGTCAAGCTATTGATAAAATTTAAGTCATTAAATCTAAACGAATTATTAAAAAAAAAAAAAAAACTTCAATATGTACTTGTAACTTATCTAAACAATGCTTTTATGTGTAAATAACAAAAAAAAAACTAAATTATGGAAAAGAATATATTTAGCGTAACCTTCATTTGCTAAATGGTAATGTGGTAAATGCATACCAGTGGTAATATCTGTAATACCCTATGAGTCCTATGAAAACACTACCCCAAAATACATACCTATAAATGCCTATATATACACATTAAAATGCATTTTTTGCAAATTGTTTCAAAATCGATACAAATTACAGAAGAAACTCGTTCAAATTAACCAAAAGAGACGGAAGAGACTAATATGCTTTTTCGTATTAAACGAATTTGGTCTAAAAAGAAAAAATAAACTACTTATAAATACAAATATTTTGTTTTGGAAAGCACAAAGTCTATATTTATTAATATAACAACTGAAAATAACACTCTTGGCTATTAAATTAGGCAATTTATAACTTGATTTTCCGAAATTTTACCAAAGTTGCGTTTGTTACTATTTTAAGGCTTCTTGTTTAATGATAATAAAACTATGAGTCGAATAAATTCCATTTAAATCATCTTCCTTTCCCTAATTGTTTTTCTGAGAAAGCCGAGAAAAGTTTTCTTCTTCGTTTTATAACGAACTATCAATTTTATTTTGAACGAATTTAAAAAAATATTAAGGTGATAATTATACAATGGCCATACCAAACTGCAAGTCTAGTAAAATGGTCACATTTTTGTTACACGAAGTTGTAGGGCTCAGGGCCAGACGAACCAGGGAATCTAGCGATATTCTAGTTAAGAGTTCAAAGTTGAGCGGCAGTAATGGATTTAGCCATATGCCACCAGTTGGTTATTCAAAATTTGCCGCCCTTACCGCGAACTAATCAATTCGATACCCTAGTTCCAAATTATATAATAAACTAATTATTTTTTTGTTAATGAAATTGCATGTTATGATATAGATTTGACATTTTTGCTTCAAATTTACCGCTTTTAAAATTTGCCGTCCTAGGCACCAGCATGCTCTAACTAGTAATTGGTAAATCAACCATTGGTGAGCGGTATCAATTAGGTATAGTATATACATTATATACTATATATTATATGGACGATATGTACATATATACGCATATAATATGTACTGACATGTACTATAGTATGTCAGTAACTTTCTCCTGAGTATAAATGATAGGTATCGACCGTTGTTTCAATTTCAAAAAGCAAATAAATTTTATTTTTCCGTCAAGCAATTTGTGTTTCGTCTTAAAAGAAAAGGAATGTATGAAATTGCAATAATATTTAATTGGGGTCGCAGTATTGTTTTGTGTTAACTGAATTTCGTCTTGAGCATCGTTGTTAATAATACATATACATTATTGAAAACGCAGTTTGTTACAAATTGTTAAAACATTTATAATTTCGTAATTATACCATTATGTAGTCTGTTAGAATTCTTTTAGTTTTTTTAAGATTTAATCAATTTAGCATTTTAAGAAAAAAATAAAGCACCAAAACTTTTTAATGAAATTAATTTATCTTATTAATGTCCATTATTAATGTACATAACGATCATTTGATTTAAGTGACTAAAACAAGAAAATAAAGACCGTAATAATTATATTTATTTTAACAATACAATAGCTTCTTATAATACGTTCAACATATGTAACTCAAAAATTATTAGTTGCGTCATCTACATTTCTAGCAATTGTTGTTCCGAGAATTTCTTCCGGATATAAATTTTCTTCAGAACAAACAAAAGCTGGACCACTGTTAAGCCATTCTTGTAAAAATTCAGTTCTTTCCTCTTGAAAGTTGGGTCGATCTAGCTCGAATTTCATATTTTGTTGATATAACACCGGTTCTGAGTTTGGACTATCATTTCTGCAATGTTCTTCTCCATTATAAGACCCCACGGAACGTGTAGTTCGAGAATTGATATTGTTTATGGGAATAGTTTGAATTTCAGTGGAATGTTCGTTAGCAGTGCTGCAGAATAGTACATTTGTTCGAGGGTCTAATAAATCTAAGCCTTGTTCTATGTTACAATCGACACAATGTGAACTTAACGCTTGCTTTGACTCTTGCGACAGTTTTTCAATTTTTGATTGCTTCATTTCCTCATTTTCTTTAGCGATTTGAAAACCTAGTAGAGAACGTGGTGACCTTGCGCTAGAATCTACAAAAATTTATTTTTATCTTTGATAAATTATAATAACACCAAAAAGTACCTGATTGATAATCAACACCAACCAAAGATCGAAGATTATCAGAAGAAGATTTTTTTGTTTTGAATTTACCATTTAAAAATGTTGGTGTACTCAATCTTTTCAAATCAGGTTGACTCAGTGTGCTCTGATCTCTCTGATCATTATAAGAAGTATCATTATGAAATTGTAATAATGATAAAAGATTAGCCAATGTGGCTCTTAAATCGACTGTAGGAAGACCGCAATACCATCTCAGTTGAGCAATATTTTTATTTAATAAATAGACAGCGTAACGAAATTGAATTTGATCCTTTCCTCCCGTGTACAAAGGAAACCTTAAATAAAGCAATGTTTTATAAGAGATTAAAATATAGTGAAAAATGATTATAACGAAACTAAAATGACTGAAATATTTCGTATTAAGTCCCGTACACATACAGTAACACACGCCAACAAACCGCTTTATTAGTCAGTAAGTGTATACCAGGTAAGGTAAACTTATGGAGGGTATAGAAGGAGGACAATCTCCGTGTTAAGAGCTTGAAGTCATTTCTGGAACAGAACCAGATAGCCCTTAAGGACGATCGGTTTACTCTAGCGTTGTCATTGATTAATTTCGTTGCAATTGGTTGCAGTACTTGAACAGTGACTTAAGTAGTTAATGTGTATTTAAATTACAATAAATGCATACACCTAGTTATTATCCAAAGGCCAAGTTGCTTGATAAAACTATAATAGTTTTAAATTTCGAGAAAGGAGTTTTGGAACTTCATATTCCTCATAACGGAACCTTTCATATACATGGTGTACCACGCAATTGGTCGGTTTTCATTTCATTAGTTTTACAGAATTAAACGTGATAATTGAAATACCAAATTTCAATCTCATACCATTTACTATACTACTAAATTGCCACGGAGATCAACAATCGGTTGTTTTTCATAAAAAATGTTTTACTCTAACGCGAATAAAGATGTTTCACATCAACAATTATAAAATCATTATTGTACATTTCTAGTCAGAAATTGGGATTACAGTATTATTTCATTTTAATCATTTTCGTGATAAACGTTTTTCAGTGTAAATAACATAATGTCTTACTCTCTGTCTTTTTCAAGGATTTTTTCCGTTATATGGTCACAAATTTTAGACCTAGATCCATAATGGGTTACAGGATAGCGAAGAGGTACATGAAGAAAAATGCTACACATTTGTATTGCATGAGTTACATAGCCCAATGCAATACTTAGTGTTTCATCGGAATCTGGTAATGATTCACTGTCGGGAAGATGTACTCCGCATATTGTAAAAACACCTTCAGAATTCTGTAAAAAATAATTGATAATTCATATTTTTATATCATATTTAAAGCAATGCTTTTTACTTTAACGATTGGATAAATATCAAGAAGTTCAGTAATAAGTTGTTTCCTCCGAGAGTTAAGATAAAAGGATGTATGTAAAAACATTTCTCGTGTTTCGGCAAATATTTTTCTAAATTCTCGATTTTTTTCTAAATCTTTGCTTAATTGACGATATCGATCCATTAAGAGAGAATCTAAAAACAAAAGTATAATATTTTTAAAGACTTTCACATCTTAATTTCAAATATAAATTTACTTTGTATTTCGTTATTATCACTTAATTTATTAAATTCTTGATTTAATTTTCTAAGATAAGTGGTTTGGCGATCTTTCTCTTGTGATAATAGTTTACAGTTGAATTTAAGACATTCAATCTGCTTTCTACACCTCCAAATTTCCTGCTTTTGAAAACGAGTAGGACGAGACTGAAAATTTTTAAGTAAAATATATTTATTTAAATGTTGAAGGATTTGTTTTTGAAACTCACTTGTTGGTGTAAATATTTACTTAAAGATGTTACTGACATGCTTAAACTGTTGATATTTTGCTTTGCAGGCTGCTTATCATTTGGTACATTTTTACATCCATCAAAAATAGGACATTTTTCATAAATTTTATCTCTTAAAATATCCGTATCTAATTTTGTATTTTTGATAGACAATTGCAAACTATGAAGCCTGAAATTAAAAAAAAAAGTTAACATCGGCTTTATTAGAAATATTAATATTTATACACCTTAACAGTTTATCCATTGTGTAACTATTTCTTACATCAGTTTTATTTGCTAGCGTATTTAATTTACGATATATATTTTCAGACTTATTCGGCATAGATGCAATGTTCAATTCTTTAACGAATGGAAATGGTTTGTTGGCATTCTTTTTTAGACAATGTTGACTAGTAAAAAATCCCCCAATGAATTGGAAAATCAATGTGTTATTTTCAAAACATGATGGGTGCATATCAGAATATTTATTTCCTAAATACACCAACCCTGAGAAGTATACACCCCAGACAGTTAAAATTGAATCTGCTTTTTTAATGTTATCTTGCCAAATTCTTATCACAATTCCTGCAACACAATGTTATTAGCAGTTCATTCAAATGGACAAAAATTAGTTTTGCAACAATACCAGATTTAAATCCTTGCTCTTCACTTATTTCCAGGTCCTTCCATTTTGGGTGCTCACTTTTAAGTTTATTACTGGTGTAAAAAGGAGCACACATTGTGGTCAAATGCAAAGTATAATATAAGCCGTCGCTTATTGATGGCTCTAACGATACATTGTAACCTATAATCCTTACTAAATGCCTAAGACGGAGCTAAAATAAATATTAACAAAATTATTGAAATAAGCAATATTTTTATAATTATCTTTACTTGTTGGGTGTATAGTGGAGTCCAATTCAAACAATGTCCAGCTCCAAACATGTTTTTATGTTAAAGTAAATATTAATAATCTTAAAACACAAATTAGCATTTATATTTTCTTTGTATGAAATACCATAATTTAATTAGAATTAAATAGATTAGAAGATTAATGTTTTGGTTGAGCTGTCAAACCATTGTCAAACAATGACATTTATATTATGTACAGGTGTCACGTATCATGTGAGGTTATGTTGAAAAGATAAATATGTATCATATGTATCATAAAGATCATAAATATATTAATACAGAGAGAAGTAATAGATTATTTGATATTTAGTTTTTTATTTCAATGAAATAAATCTAATTTAAATTTGATTTTATATTCTATAAAATGGGATAAAATGATATTAATTCCTAAGAGGAAAAAAATATATTTATACCTACATATTATATGATTTATATAGAAAAATGCTTAGATGTTTATATTAAAAACAATTAATAATGATTGTGCGCGTGACTGATTATTGATAAAAATTTGGTTGTTTGTAAAGGCTGTAAAATCGGTTTAAGGACGATAGTTTTACGTGATAACATCATAAAGAAACATTGATAAAAAATTGCATACTTTTATGAATTGAATTATTATCACTGAATTGCCATTATTTTATATAATGCAAAGAAGGAGTTCATTGAAAATTAACAATTTATTTAAAATGAAATCAGACTGAAAATTATAAAGGAAATAATTAAATTTTATTAAGTAAGTTGTAGAAAAAAAAAACAAAACACGTTGTCTAGGATTCAACAATTGCCTCTCTAACGCTTATATCGCGTTCTCGCTTGCACGCACAGGCTCAAATGGAACGTGACATTTTTTCAGACTGGCTGCCGTAGTTCATTAATTTATAAGACGTTAGCACGTCAATAATGCCTCACGAAATGCCTTTAACGTGATACATCATACAAGGCGATATTGGAATCATTGGAACATATGCAGCAATATGCACAACCTCCATGTGCACAACAATGTAATTAATGTTTAGTTCATACTTCATACTATTTTTACCATATTCCTTATTATTATTGCATTCAAAATACCATATTATAAGAAAGGCAGTTTTTAGTTATTAATAGTGTTTAGCTTATTTAGGCTTAGGTAAAATTAATAATAATACCGGAAAGAACTTAGGGTAGAATATTTTTGACGTGATCACGTCTTATAAATTGATGAACACCGACAGCATGCATGAAAAAGTGTCACGTTCCGTTTGAACCTGTGAGTGCAAGCGAGAACGCGATACAAGCGATAGAGAGGCACGATAGAGTTCTGCTACTGGAACGCCGCCACGCGATCTTCTTCGAGTACTTTTACAATAAGCTATGCCTCGTATTCAATAATTGTTGAATCCTAGACAGCGTGTTTTGTTTTTTATTTCTACAATTTACTTCATAAAATTTAATTAGTTTCTTTCATAATTTTCACTTTAATTTCATTTTGAAAAATTGTTAATTTCTAATTAACTCCTTCTTTGTATTATACAAAATAATGATAATTCAGTGATAATAATTCAATTCAATTCATAAAAGTATGCAATTTTCCATCAATGTTTCTTTATGACGTTATCACGTAAAACTATAATCATCTGTAAACCGACTTTACAGACAACCAATTTTTTAAAGAAATTTTAATTTTTAAGTGTGCAATTAATTATTAAATAACTAATAACTATAAACGCGGAGTAGTAACGGATTCTGAAGGAGCATATGAGGAGCAATTATTTGGCATATACTAGTAAGCTTAGTTTAACAAATAAAAATAATTCTACGCTTTTTTCCACTTGCGGTCGATGCATTAATTTTACTCTTAATGCAACATTTTTTCATTAATCATTTATCAATCTTCTTTGTTAGTCATTTATCAATCTTGTTTGCGTGGTTTTCATCAAAATTGCATTATTATTAAAGTGCTTCTAGGTCATTTAGTGGCGTGGTTGACTAAATAGTTGCCCTATGCGGTGTATATGCGGTGGTCCGCTTTTAAAAATTATGAAAAAAGTTATTAAAAGGTACATTATTCTAATTGAACAAAGGCTATATTTTCCCCTGGAAAAATGAATTACCCTGAAAGATGGCAATATCTGATAAACAGGCCCAACATGCCTCAATGCTTTTCGGTATAAAAATAGTTTATTTATAAAAGAAAGATAAAGTTCAAAGGGTAATTTGTATTCTGAGAAAATGTGTGGATAATTATAAAAAAAGTGTGAATTAAGAATAATTTCTTACAAAGGAACGTAATAATTAATTGGCGTAATTTTTTGTATATATAAATAGCAAGTTTATTGAAATCTACTCTCCATTCATCTTGGCAATTGTCCTGCACTTGCAGACGTCAGGGATAAAAACAAAAAAACCAAAACCAACTAGTCTCCAACCTCTATTGGACGTTGCGACACCGAAGGGCAGAAATGTCAAGCGTGGGCGTTGGATAAGAAGTTTATTGATCAAAAATTGCATCGTTAATCAGTTTGAAAAATATTATAGTAACCCCTTTCCACCCGATAAACGATGACTCAATCTATTCTATAGATGTTTCCAAAACTTCCGGCGCCCCTGACTTAGTGTTAGTAGGTATATTAGAGATTACAGGCGAAAGTTCGGTACTCAAGTAAAAACGAGTTCCAAAATGAATTGAAAACACGTAATAGATGTTAAGTGAATAGGAATGAGGTTGAGATTTAAAAGTAGTAGGAAGAACATATCAATATTATATATAATTTTATTTATTTAAATACATTTTAAATGGAAAGATAATTTTATTTTATAGATATGAGAATGAATCTTTAAAATGTTAATATTATGAGCTAACTTCAACGCTAGTAATAAATATGAAAATACAAAGAATTCATTTACACAAAGTGTGACTTGAAACATATTATATCAGACTAGTTCCATAATTGCATTGTAATTTTTACAATAAATTTCATAGTACTTACAAATTAAATTATTTGTAAGGGTAAACAATTAGATACAAATCTACAATAATATGATAATAATACTTAGATATTAAATTTATACAATTTTATACTCAACAATTTTTATTGAAATTTATCGACAACATGTTTAACCCATCCTTTAGAAGCTGGTGAGGCAGTGTTTACGCTGACTGTTTCTACGCTTTCAATAAGTGAACTACTATCGTGGTCTTGAGAAAGTTTTTGAATATTATATTTCATGTTATGTGAATTTGTGCTGAGCGAATTTTTACCGATGGGAATTTTACTTTCTTTTTTTGTTAATTCGGATCGGATAGTACGAGGTTCTTGGCATTTTTGCGGTGTCGAAAATTTTTGTAATTTCGGCGGAACAGTCTTTGTAATATGAATTTTTTTATTGGCACTCACAGTCTTTACTTCACCTAAACTAACATTCGTATTATTTATGTTAATTCTTGTTTTATCTTCGTTTTGGTTTTGTGGAACGTTACTAGTTGTAGAATCTTCAGTGTCTTTAGCTTCAATATGCAGATTTTTTTGAACGCTTTGCGTTTCCTTTGAAGTATCACAATTATTTGTATCTGGTTTACTAAATGGATTTTCAGTAATATTTTTATCTTTAGTTTGTGTAATTTTTCCAATATCTGGTTTAACTGGAATTGGCGGAGGTAATTTAGTTGGTCGTTTTATTTGCTTTCGAAGACCTGAAGTTTTATTTGTTTCTATTTTAGTATTTTTAACTTTTAGAATTGAGATATTTTGACTAATATTAACATTTTCTTCGAGCTTTTTATCATGGTTTAAATCTTCTGCTGGTTCGCAGTTCGATTTTTTTATTTGATTACTGTTTGTTGCTTCTTTAAGTTCATTGTTAATAGTTTGTCGATTGTTATCATCGTGATCGCTATAAACTGCACTGTCTCGAAATATTTCACTGTCCATTATTTTTTCTGTTTCTTCAAAGCTTTTCTCATAGAAACAATCACTTGGATTTGATTTCTTTTCACAGTTACAGCACGAATCGTTCGTATTTGATTGATCACATTGACAACTATCACTTGACGATGTAAAATGAGAACTATTCGACAATAAACTATCAGGTCTAAGAGAATATTTGTTAATCAACGTATTTTCTGGAGTTAATTCTGTAAAAATTTCACCAGGTACAGCATAGTCAGACTGAGCTATCCGCGCGCCTAGAGATTTTGAACCCTGTTTATAAATTGGCAATTTTTGTGATACTTTGGTATTAAATGCAGGAACTGTAAGTAAATCTGATTTGCTATATTTTATTTCAGGTTTAACTTTTGGTTTTTCAACCGGTTTCTTTGGAGAGTTGGTTTCTTCAGGACAGTCTTCAGAGTTTTCTTTGCCGTTATAGGCATTTGATTTTTCTTCTAAATATGGGTTTTCTTCACTTATGATACTTTTGAATCGTTGTAATAAGCTCCTGGAATAATTTCGGACAATTGTTGAAGGTTGCCTTCGGTCTTTTTCGTTTGGAGAATCGTCTCCTAAGTCAGTCAAACTGCTTTTGTTGCTACGAGAAGTTTTAGTTAAAACATTTTTGAATGACGATAGATTTATGGTTGGTCGATAGATTTTATATTCGGGATGAATATTGGAAGAATTCAAATCAACAGTTGATGAAGTGTTTAAGTTACCTGGAGTTTGATAAATTGGTTCGGAATGTAATGAATTTTGTTCAGACTGACGTCGATATAAGCTAGATTCGTTTTTCAAAAACACAGTTTTATGTTCTGTACAGCTTTGGTCGTTGTTCTCTAAAATAAAGTTTTCTATGTCGATTAGTTCAAGATCGTTTCTACTATCACTCGCTATAGTTAATGGACGATCGACGTGCATTAGTTTTCCTTCACGAGTGAAATATTTCAAATCGGAATTATTTAATTGTTGGTCATTTAGAAGCTCAAAACTTCTGGGCAGTGAACAAGCTTTTTTTGAATGTGGCGTCGCCAAATGTTCGGTTTGTTGCTTCAGCCAAATTTCTGGATTGTTGGGGCATGAAATATATTTGTGCGTTTCTGACGAATACCAAACCGTATTATTATCTTTAGAATTCGATTTGTATGATATATTGTTGATATTTTTTTGGAAAGTAGTCAATTTTGTTTTGTTTGATTCATTCTTTAATAAGTTCGGATCGTCTTTTAAGTTCAATTTAGGCTTTTTCTTTTCGATATTCTTTTTATTTTCAAGACTATTGCTTTCATGAATATTATTTTTATAAGTCTTTAACTGTCCATTGCTATAAGTTAAAACTACATAATCAGATTCATCACTTTTAATTGATGATTTTTCATTGATTGATTTGGTTGATTGTTTCTCGAGTAAATTACTGGCTTTAACGCGAATATTAGACGCTTTTTCAGTCGGAGAACTGTTTTTGATATTTTCATTGTTTGATAAAGTCTCATAAATTTCATCGTCTTTCCCTCGAGTGTTTATTTCACATTCCGAATCTGATGATTCATTGTTGTCCAATTTAGTTTTTGGTAAGAATGTTGGAGTTTTATTTAATCTATTTCGTAAACTGATTTGTTTCTTTTGTTTTTTGAAAATTTTTTGAAATTCCCGATTTTGCATTAAAAGCTGAGAAACGATATCCTCAACCGTTTCAATTCTATCTTTTTGTTCTTCTACGATTGCCTGATTTACTTCAGGCGGTGAAAGAGTTTGATTTTCATGAGATTTATCTGGTAGATGACAGTCATTGATTGTATTTATGCTATCATTGCTCTCGGAAATATGTAATATTTCATCACAGTTCGACATGTCGGATAGTTCAGTATAAAATGTTGAGCCTTTACATTTATTTCGAGCCTTTTTTAGTTTATAAATTTTTTTTGGTATGGTTTTGGTGTTGTATTGGGGTATCCGAAAGTCTAAGGTGCTGTCTGGTGATGTTAAATCTTCGTTGAATTTAGGTGAATCTTCCAATGAGTTGTTTGCCGGGGGGGAAGAAAAAAAGTTGATTTCAGCGCCAGGTTCTGATTTGCGACGCCAACTTCCGAATTTAGCGAATGGATCGCGTGATTTTGACCGTTCTCGAGTTTGAGATTCGGAACGTCTTGAGTTTCGTCGCGGCGTTGTTCCAGGACTTCCATCCGATTTGCAAATATCTTCAGTTAAATCAATGTCGTTGACGAGAGCGGAATCGCTTTTTCTTGGTTTTTTCAAGCGATTACGTAAACCAGTTTCAGACTTACGTCGCTCACGATCAATTTTACGGCGTTGAAGATATTCAGGAGCTGAATACTGTTTTTTATAAAAGGTCGATTTGTCCGTGGAGGTTTCATCTGGTAAAAAAAGTAAAGTTAAGTAAATTGATTAAGAGAAAAAAAATCTTGTGTATACCTTCAATTTTATTTTGACCGAGTTCCATGACAAGCTGCCGTGCATGACTTGGTATAACAGCATTATAATTTTCCAAGATAACTCGTTTTAGCTGCAATGTCCATTCTCGTTTTTGTTCTAAATTTCTTGCTTGTAATGTACATTGCATTCTCGGATTATCAAAGGGAATCACATGAAAACTCAATGGTTCACCTTGGACTGATTCGATTAACATGAGATTAGAACACTAAAAATAAGAAGAACTAATAAGTATTGTAAGAAAAAATAACTTTATTTTGATATGTCATGAATAAATTTTTAATGTTCTGAAGTGGAAAAAATAATTTTTCAGTCAAAATTTTTTCCTCGCTTGGAATATGAAGCGTAGGCGCTTGTATTCTATCAACAATAAAATTTTAATCGGTGTTAATCAATGATCTATTCCGAAATCCCCAATATTCAAATAAGAAAAAAATTAATTTGAACTTTCTTATAAAATAACGTTCCTATTTAAGTTATAATTGAATTATTTAGTTTTAAATGTAACGTAAATTAAAATAAAATAAATAGTTATACTTTGAAAAAAAAACCTTCAAATAATATGAATTTAAAATGGTTTGCGTGTACATGTAGGGCCAATGAAGGCCAACGAACGATAATTGAACACTAAGCCAGGGTTGGTCTCCAACAGTTCAGTATCTCGTCCAATTCAACAGGGAAAATATAATTGATAAAGTGACCCAACAAATGAGGCGTTTAGTATCAAAATGACCAATGTGTATTCTGACTAATTTTTAAGGTCCGTAAAAAACTGTCGTCACTGCAGCTAAACTAAAATAAAATTAATTTTTGAACAGGGTATTGTTTTAACTTATATTTTTATAGACAAAGTCCTGTTCAATAACTATTGAGCTGCAGTGACGACGGTTTTTTGTGGGCCTGATAAATTTGTCAGAATACACATTGGTCATTTTGATACTAGATGCATCAAATTATTCTCTCATCTATACTAAAAAACTAAAAAAAAAAACCAATTTCAAAAAACACCAACTTTTTGATATTTCTGCTAAAAGTCCAAACTTAAAGCAACGCTAACCCGTTCATTGATTTTTGTTGGCATTTTGTACACACTAAAGGCGAGTTCAGACGTTCCAACTTTAGTTGAACGACAATTTTTAATCTTTTAGACCGTAGCGGGGTAAGCGACGCGAGAAGTGAAGCACAAACGAGCAGAATTGAAAGCAAATTGACCGGGGTCGAGTCGATCAACTTGAACGACAAAAAATTTGACTTATGCCGCGTTCACACGGTTCAACTTGAATTGAACGATAACTTTCAATCTTTTAGACCGTAGAGGGGTAAGTGACGCGAGAAGTGAAGCACAAGCGAGTCGAATTGGAAGCAAATTGAGCAGAATTGAAAGAAAACTGACCGGGGTCGACTTGATCGACTTGAACGACAATATGTTTGACTCAGTCAAACTTTTGTTGATCAAGTCGACCCCGGTCAGTTTTCTTTCAATTCTGCTCAATTTACTTCCAATTCGACTCGCTTGTGCTTCAATTCTCGCGTCACTTACCCCGCTACGGTCTAAAAGATTGAAAATTATCGTTCAACTCAAGTTGAACCGTGTGAACGCGGAATTAGTCAAACGTTTCGTTCAAGTCGTTGTTCAAGTCGATTAATGTGATTGAGTCCAATTTGCTTTCAATTCTGTTCATTTGTGCTTTACTTCTCGCGTCGCTTACCCCGCTACGGTCAACAAGATTGAAAGTTGTCGTTCAACTAAAGTTGAAACGTGTGAACGCGCCCTTATACGTCGACATTGAAGTCAACACGCCTCTATGTGGTTCAGGTCAACTAATTATAATGAATTAATTGATCAATTAAAGAATTCGGTAATAATTTAACATGTATTGGTCATCAAGAAACCATGTGTATGCAAAATTTCAGTTCGAAATATCGATTGTAAAATTCTCAAACAGATGAAGTTAATATGTATGATAAAAATAATAAAAAAAAAATAAGAATATAAAAACATCTTACCATTATATGCGTTTTATAGTTTAAAATGCCATCCTCTTTATTTTTGGTCAAAAGCAACATTTTATCAAACAAAAAAGCTTGACGTTGCGCTTTTGCTCCATGCATTCTAAATGTCCCCTCAGCGCATAGTTCGCCAAACGTAGTTAGATCTTCTCCGTGCCATCCGTACAAAAGTGATTGTATTTCCTGTGAAAAATCCGATTTTTTAACAATAAGATATTGATAGTATTGATTAAGTATCTATAAAGTGCGAAAAAAGAAAACTATGTACCTGTACACGGACGGCATGTTCATGTTTCCGTTTCATATTATTGATATGTTTCGCTATTCCGGTCATTGTTGATATAGCTAGTTCAATGTCATTAACGTCGTTTGCATCACATTGTTTCACCAAATTCTAAAAATATAAAAGCAAAATTATTATATAAATAAATCGATAGATTCGAACAAAAAAAAAAAAGAAAATACCTGCAGTAATAAATGATATTTGAGAATTCTTTGGACAGGTTTTAAAAGATATGAACCAAGAGGAAGTGAATGACCCAAAATAGACTGTTTATCGCGAAACATTTTTGCCGTAACATCATTACTCATCAATTCCGTCAACACGGACATTGTCTTAGGATAATTTGTACAATATTGAGTATATATTTCAAACCCCCCATTATTTTGAACAAACGTCTTGGAAACATTAACTGGATCCAAGCCACAATCTCGCAGTTGGTTGAGAAATTTGCTGAAATAATAAATTCATTTCCGTTATACTTTTTAGTCATTCGCAATAATTCACTCTGTTTACCTATTGAAATCATAAATTTCCTTAATGTTACTGAAGAGATCAGGAAGATGTTCAAATAATGGACAGTCCTCATCTTGAACCCACTCGTTTAAATAACCCTGGAAGAAAAATTATAATTAGAAAAGTCTATATCGTTAATTTGGTTGGAATTTAACGGATAATGCGAACCAACTGTTTATTCGATGCATATTTGCTTATGAAAAAAACCCAGAGAAAATAAACGTGTGCGAACAAATACAGAGAAGAAAATTAAATTTGCACAGATGTGTTAATTTTGCATAAAGGAAATTAATGTTAAATACAATCGTCATTTCTACGAAAAATTGTAAGCTCAATCAGACTGTAATAAGCATATGTAAATATGTTGAATTCAGTTTGGAGACAGGAAACAGCCATAATTCTAAAATTAAACAGTGCATTTTGTGACTTTTCGAATGGGATTTGTGCTCCATGAACAAAAATATATGTAGATCCATTAATAAAACGAATTTTATGGCCATTATCACAGTGAAAGAACATTGAGAGACACATAAAAATTCAAATAACTTAAAACCTCCCTAAATTTAGACAATTTAACATAAAAATTGTCTTTTATATTTGTACACATCTTCAAAAAAGCGGAAACATTTTAAACTCTCTATAAATGTTGCCATTAAATTTTATTTTGCGACATTAAAAAAATTCTGCATTGTGCACTATATTTCAAGTACTTACGTGTGAAAGCGATAACTTTAATTATTTTTAATTTTTATTACGATTTTTTTTTTGTAATAAAATAAATTCTTTTCAATTTGGCTTCCAAAATTAATCAATTAAATAATATCTGGAGCTATAATAAAAAAATTAAAAGACCAAAGTTCTCGTTAAAAACTTAACGAGAATCAAGCTTCGGGTCATAAGGTTGATTGTGGGTCATGCATTCTGTTTCCGGTGACACTAATTAACGTTGATTAATCTTAAGAACTTAAGTTTGTTTAAAAAAACGAGGGTTCTCGTCACTTAAAATAGCTTCTTTATCATGTTTATATAATTTAAGAGTTATTTAAGAATTTAAAAAAAAATATAATAACAAATTAACTTTATCAGTTAAATATTACACCTCTAACTATAAGAAGCTCAAAACTCGTATAACGGCGACCACAATAAATAAGTATCAGTGATTTTTTTTTCTCAAATATATGTTACAGTTGTCTTAAATTTAACTTATGGAGGTGGAAATATATAGGTTTGTTCCAGGATTTTTTTCTATTAAATACGTTGATGAAGATCTCTTTTATAGCCCATAATGTATGATTTTTATCACTATTCCTAAACAGACACCTACGATAATTGTCCGTCGTCGTAGATCGAAATATCTTGATGGTAACATCGTTGTTTATCGCCAACATCATCACAGTTTTCAGGGATAAATAAGCTGCGTGTTTAAACATAAATTTCTTGTTTCATGTTTTCACGGAATTACATCGTTTTCTGGTTGAGAATTAATATATCTTGTTGAATTTATACAAACAAGTTCTATAATTATGTTTTTTGTCAATTTTTTTGGTTTTAATTGCTTGCTTTTTTTTCTGTTGTCTACTTATTCGTTTTGAATCATGTTTAAAGCTTTTCTATTAATTTAATTTATATTTTTTATTTCTTTTGTAAGCTTTAACGAAGCAAATTTTTATTGCTTACAAGAGGATATGTATTAAGGCAACTATAATAAGATCAAGAATTTCAACTTCATATGTTTCCATCAATTAGAATACCGACTATGGACCATACTTAGGCGTGTAAGAGCCGTATTTGATTATCAATATAGATTTTATGGAAAATTATTTTTAAATTTGTTTTAGATTTAAGATATTATGTGAAATGTGGTAATGTTAAATAGGTATACCTACATGGTGTAAATGTACTATATTGAAGAGTTCTAAAATTTCCTGCTTTAAGACAGTCGTGATATGACCTTAAGTGTTAAAGCGATTTTAAAGACAAGGACATAAATAAATAATTTGAATTTTAATAGACAAATGTAATCAATTTTTAATATTACATACTTCGCTGTATAGATGTTACGTTTCTTTATCCATTGATTTTCGGGTCTTTATCTAAATATAAAATACGGCATCTACGTGCAACTATAATAATTTTGATGTGTAATTGTTTGGTTTATAATGAGTAAGATTATCAAGTAAAAAGGCTATTTTTTAAATCTAAGAAGAAAATTGTATTCTTAAATAGTGCTTATTCAATATTAATAGGGAAGCTGAGAAAGGTTTTTTTGTGAAATCATAAATTGTCCTATCTCATGAAACTAGCATATTCAAAGTAAATGTAGGTATTTCAATTTTATATAATAGGCATTTAGTATAAATTTTATGGATAACCCATAGTTATTATGCAAGGGGCCCTACTTTTTATGTTCACCACTTTCAACATTATAGTTTTCACTGATTTAAGGTGGTTATTATATTCACATACATATGTATGTTTATAAAGGTGTGATCACCGATTACTTCAAAACTAATCAATTTTGATAAATTTTTAGACTGTGTAAAACATAACTTGAAATTGGTCGCCTGTTTATTTGAGTGAAAATTACTACCTCTAAAGATAAAAAATTGGGGATTGAAATCGAGTAATTTTTGTTTTGATGTTTGGATTTTGGAAAATTTATATGGTAAAAATTACTAAAATATATCTCAACGTTGATAATTTTATTGTAAATTTCAGAAAAGTTTTCACCTTCAAAGGTTAAATGAATGGAGATGAAAAAGTTACCTATGTAATACTTCTTATTGGAAGATTAACGGTTTTAATGGTTTATTTCTTTTTTGAGTAGATGTTACTTAGTTGAAATTTCAAAATAAAAATTGAGATAGTTGTTTTAAATTATATACAATCAGCTACGAGTATTATAAGAACTGTGCAAAAATTTTTTTTCTTTCAATTAGTAGTCAATTTCTAGTCAATTAGTTTTAATAAATTGTATTAATATCCTATTTTTAGTTATATATTTACATATATTTATTAGTTATAGTTTTGATATGGTTATTTAAATTTTTACCAAATTGAGAGTAAAAATATTGCTATGATTTCAGTTTATATTTTCTCTGTTGTAATTATGTTTAACAAAAACAAAAAAACCAAACTAATTTGATTCATGTAATTAGTCTCTTTTTAGATTTGATAAGAAAATTCAAGTTACGATGACAACAGACACAATATATAAATTCAAAGCAACCTGCGACACCATCTTTTGTGTTTAGAGTTAACATGATGGTTTCTTAAAATTTATAAAAAAATTAAAACTTTTATCAAAAAAAATTATTTATAAAATTGTCTCAGAATTCAATTTTTTATCAAAATCATTTGAATAGTCCTTTTGTTATTTAAACTTTCTCGTCTGGGTATCATCCCGAAAAAACCGGAAAGAGTTTGTAATATCCTCAATATAAACTTTATATAAGTAACCAAAAGCTAATCTTTCAATTTTCATAACAAAATTTTAAAAACTGTTAGTTTAATAGGAGGAAGCTTGCCTGTACAGTCGGACATTCTGTAATAACTTTCTATATTTGAAAAAAGTGAGTTGACTAACTCATAGTTAATTGTTAAATAGCATTATTAACATTAACGTTTAAAGTGATAACATTAGATTTCCAAAATAATATCTATTCACTATATAGTTTAAATAAATATATGTAAATAATTTACCTTTATTTATTTTCTTTATTTTGATAAAACATACATTTTGTGATAATAAACACCTACAAATTTAAAAATGAGTAATGAGAAAATGTATCAACCATGACTGTCCTTTATTTCTTAACGATAGTAGATATATTAAATTTTTTTAATTTAATATCCTAAAAAATGATAAGTTACTTAGTAAAGTCAAAACTGACTAACAATGTATATTATATATTTAATATATTAAACTTCTACACAAAAAATAACAATAATCAAATAATGTTTCATCGTCAGAAATAATAAAACGATAAAATTAGTGTCGCTTGAAGTTATAATTTAAAAATAGTTCGAGTATATGAATCATCATTGTAAAAGAATACGTCAATTTAAATGATATTAAACCTATGATCCTGTCGAAAGTAAAAGGGCGGCCAGTCCCTAATTCAAATTTGATATTGTTTTATAATTCACATAGTTCTTAATTAGTTTTAATTTCCGTCAATATTATTACATCCTGTTTGAACGAGCATATGATTAATAATATCGTACGAGAATGGCGCCAGATGTGATCTTTACTGAGTATGAAGCGAAAAAGAATATCGATTGTATACACTTGAGCTAATCAACGAGGGCCCTGACCTTTTGTCATCACGAGCCATCATCATTTCGTGTATATTTATTCACTGATCATATTCTTTATCACCTCGTAAGTAACACAAAAAGCTGTTGTTAAAAACCAATTTTGAATCTCTTTCAAGTTTTTTTCATGTAAAATAATTAATTTTCCCTTGAGTGATGACAACCATCCCCAAATCGAGGATTTTTTCAGATGTACATAAAATCATCTTCAAAGCGTGACCGTTTCATTTAATTAATACTTGAGCATTGGCTATCTTAAACTTTCATCAATTTTTATGGTTTTTGAGTTTTCACTCGTTAAGATGTTAGAAAATTTTAACAGTGAACCATAAATGCCATACACCTACAAGTGTATTATAACGTTTTTATTAATTAATTGAAATTTTATACAAAATTTACTAGAAAATAACTTCGTTTACTTCAATTATAAATTGCTCGTACATAATGTGATGCTTGTAATTTGCATTATTTATAATTAATAATTTTTGTGCCTAAGATGGTTTAGAATTTCTGAAAATAATAACTACTCATAGTTTTTAAAGAGCAATTAAAATTTTAATTGTATTTTATTTGAAGCGTATAATTTTAGACACATTATTAAAAAAACGCAATCTGTATACAACTTTTGATAAAAATTATCCATAACAAAGTGAATGAAGTAAACTATTTAAACATTTTGAATAAAACATTTAAGCAATATAATAATTTTTTGATTTTTTTACCTTCTGTAAGCCAAAATTAATACAAAGTTATTTTTGAAATGAAACTAGTACAACTACAGTACATTTGTAATTAAGTTGGGATTAGGCCTATACGTATTTAAAGTTTTTAAAATTCTCCATAGTAACTTTTAACCCTAGAATAATCTATTGATTGTAAGAAAATCTAGGATTCAACAGGAATTAGACCGAGCTCTACTAATGCAAAGATTTAAGAGACCTAATTGTTACACCCCTAAGTGGGGTTTTTATAAATTTTCATTGCTTATTTTCTTCTTTTTTGTTGCATTTTTATGAAATAAATCTGATTGTTGTGATCATAAAATGTAATATTGTTCATAAATTTTGCTCAAAAAATGAATATAAATCCATTATATTTCAAGATTAACATCTGATTTTACACCCAAGACGTTTATTGCTTTTAATTTCCTTTTAACGGTAAATATTTAAATTAAAAGATATAGTATGAAAGGCATTGGCTAAAATGATTATTTAAATTATCTCTCATTGTTAATTTCATTAAATTTCCTATCCCACCATAAAATAATTCATTATTATTAAAATACATCTAACATAAGTGCAATAAAAAAACTAATCAATATAACTGTACTCAATTTTTTTTCAAAAATAAGGATCATTTCATGTATCGTCTTCTTAATAAGCAATCGAATAATAGGAAGAAGACAATAAAAAGGCGGGTCAAATTTTATCGAGATGACACAATCTATGGAATGTAAGATGATTTGATGGTCACAAAGACGGATCGTATAACACAACCACACAGGTTTATATATTATAATATTATCCCTATATTATAAACCTGTCTAAACACAAGCGCCAATTGTGGGCGTAAATATTAAATGTGAATAATATGCAACGTTTAACACAACGAAAGCCACATTCCCAAACATTACTCTACGAATGCACATTGCACAAGCTTCACATAATATTTCCTCTGCAACATATGTTCGCGAATGTATAATAAAAATCCATAAATCATTCACAAAGTTCAAAATGCACAAATGAAATGCTTTAAAAATGTATTTGTCAAAAAGGATTTACAAAATAGTTTCAACATGAAATATGCAAGACACGAATTTAACATTTTGCATTAACATCCTATTTTTTTGCCAGGCCCATTGTTCCTCTGCAGGAAAATGATTAATAACTATTAGATGGAAATGTTCATTCTTTGTTGAGCCAAAAAGGAAATATAAAAAACCTTGTTAATTATATATACATTAAATAAAAATAATCAAAACGTCTTATTTTCAACAAAGTTTATTATCGTCGCGGGGTAAAGGTTAAAAACGTCGATAATGATAAAAATCATTAATCTTATACAAGTAGTCGAAGATGTATGAAAGAGTTTACAGCGTCTCAGTTATAAAAGATAACGCGAATTTTAATAATGAACACTCAAAAGTTTTAAGGACCAAATGGGCGGTGGAGCTGTTTGCGTGTGGGCTGTGAAATATATAAAACATATGGCCAGAGGACTAATATCTTTGAGTGTTCTTTATAAATATTAAAAAAATGCATGCTTTTGAAATATGACAGGATCATAACATACAAAAGTTACTCAAATAAATTCTAGACAGTATGTAAGCAAAGAAGAAATTTGAATATGAGGCGTTGTTTGCTTATAAAAAAAAATTAAAAAAATAATTTTATCATTTTATTTAGACAGAAGCTATCTTTACGATTCGTAGTAGTCTTAGAAGATAAAATAGCGAAACTATGAGTCAACGATATGAAATTATAAGACAAATATCTACAAGAGTAAATTATTAACTTATGATAACTAATGACAACATTTAACTAAATATTTATTTATATGAATTAAAAAGGATCTAGATGAAAACCTAGGAGAATCTTCATAAAAATTTTTATAAGAATACCTACTGCACAAAATTGGATCGCGTTTCACATAAACCAAATTAAATATTACTAAATCGTTTGACCATAATTTTTAAACATCTACTAAAATAAAGAAGTCGTAAATATAGTCTTGGAGAGTTGAAGAACTTTGATCATTTCATAGCGATTTTGGAGAAATATTATACTTTGACGTAAAGCGTTAGCAAGAATCGTATAGTTGTAATATGTTTAACACGATATATAATTATGTCTTATGACTACATTAAGCAACTATTATTTGCTAGCCACTATAAATAGAAGGGCGTCGTGACCTACTGGTTAGTCACGTCATCGAATAGAAGATTTAGTTAAGGACCATCGGTGTTCCACATCGCATTAAACGTGTTGGCCTGTGTTTGGATTTGTACAAGAACGTGAACACGAATTTTACTTTTGTCTATAATAAGAAAATGTACTAAAGACATAAGTACTATGAAAATATTTAATATACTTAAGTCACAATAAAATTTAAAAATTTTCAGGATTTTCTGTTATAAGAATTTTGTTCTGTAAACATGAAAACGAAACTTCAAGGCATTCATAGATAGAGCATTCCAAACTTTAAATTAAATTAATACTACTTTTATTTATGTTGTTTATGATGAACTAGAAGTAGAAAATGAATTTTATTAAGACTAATAAGCGACATAGGCATTCATTGTTGAAATTAAACTAGTTTTATTATTTTTCGTTGAAATGCAAGAAGTCAGTAGATCCTTCTATACATTTACTACAGAAAGTTCCTATCTGACGACATAACCACAAATACAAAACGCATTTCAAGCCCATTGATTAAATAAGTGTGTACAAAACTGTTTATATATTGTGTGCGCCACGTATACTCTCTCTTACACCACTGACATTATATTTCTATTTCCACATGACAATAGGTAACATTATAAAATCTTTCTTTTTTCGTTTTAGCCTTCATTCTCGCCAAATATTTTGTAAAATGGCGTAAAAGAATTCGTTCAAAAATATTAAAGCATCGTTCACATTGAGGCGATAAGCGATATACCGCAATCGATATACGATATGCGACACCTACAGACAGATATTTGAAATATGAAGGAAGGCAATAAAAAAGGTTCACACTACCCCTATCCCCCGATTTACACGGTACTTGTTTTACACGTTTCGATGTTTACAGAGTTTTGAAAATATGTTTATAAAATATTTTCTATCATCACTTTTTGTTTCTATTCACTTGATGATATTAACGCGTTTTATAAACAGTACCCAAAATATCCTATACCTATAGCGCTAGATCATTAAAAAGTTGGATGAGCCAATTATGAAAATTAAAATATGTTCCTAAATAAAACAACATAAGTAGTTTTAAATATAAAAATGTTTAACCAAAAACTGTTATTTCTTAATTATCAAAAAGTTAAACGAAAGAAAAAAGTCACAAAAAGGAGATTTACAGTGATTAAAGATAGTGACGAACAAAAAAAAAATTATAACTAATAAATAACGAAATTTAGTTTTTTTCCACACTTTTCGATTTACACGGTTTTACATTTAAAAAAATTTGATTTTCGATTTAGGGATCATCCATGAACCACGTAACGCGTTTTCTGTACTTTTAACATCCCTCTCCCCTTCTGTGTAACTGCCTGATATTATATCCTTTAACCGTACATAACATGAGAGCATACCCGTCCCCCCTGGCAAAATATGTTATACCTAATTACGTGGTTTATGGATGACCCCTTACACGTTTTCCTCGGGAACCTATCTATCGTGTAAATTGAGGGATAGGTGTACTTGTAATGTGTATATTATGTTGATTTGTATCGTATATCGCTTACGATATATCGCGTATCGTTTATTACCTTAATGTGAACGATGCCTAAGAGTTAAACTTCATCATGTCGTGTATTGTGTATTGCATGATAAGGAAAACTAAAGCGGGGGGTTAACTTATTATTTATGATTGTAATACATTGTATAAAAAAAAAACATAAAACATTTTCCTATACCTATCGAACTTTTTCTAGAGAAATAGCCTGTGTTGAGTCGACTATGCTTGAAGTTTTTTAAGTAAAACTGACTTTGCCTGAAAAATTTATTATAGCTATACGTATACGCTATAGATATATAATATATCTATAGCGAAATATTCAAGCTATATCGTAGGATTAAAACAAAAGATTCATACACAACAGATGTCTCAACATAATTATTTTGCTTTTATAATTTTCTTTTTGCTTGTAAAATAAACAAAAACTGATGAAAAAAGAAGATACACATTCGATTATAAAATTACACATTTTACCTCTTGATCTTATTTTTTTGCTCGACTCAAAATAATAAAGAGTGTAAACTCATATAAGTATGAACGAAAATTAACAGATAGATTACTATAATCTTTCATTTTTGATAGCTCTCTTTAACCAACTGTCGATCTGTTTGTAACCATCAAAACAGAAATCTCGCAAAAGAAGCCAAAGTAGCAATTTTATAACGACTAAAACTAGAAAATATTTTAATTTTCATTACATTTAAAATTTGCAAAAATGTAAAGTTCCTGTTTACGTTTCAAGTTTATAGGCATACATAAGTAGATACTTTAAATGTATCTATTATTTATTTATAAACTATGCACGCTTTCAGAAATCGTAACTTTTATCGCTAAGTGAGAGTGACACGATAAGATTTTTGTAGTTCATCAGAAAGCTTAAAGAAATCGAAGAACAAGAAACTATATTCTATTAATTGTCTTAAATTCAACAAATCGCAACAAGTATCGTCAAAAAGCCATTGTTAACATTACATTTTGCAATTTAAAAATACCAAATTTTCTCGTTAGTTCTCAAACTCGATTGGATTGAAAATCTTTCTGCAGCAATTTCAATTTCTTTAATTGGCTCCAAAACTTAAACGTTGTATGTAAAAAAACCTCAGTCAAGAACTATAAATGGTTATTGCTTTTGAAAGATTCCAATCGACAACTTTGTTTCTGCTATTTTATTACTCAAATTATTGCACGTTTCCTTTATACTTTCGATTCAATGCTCAGATTTACTAACATGTATTTGACTTCACGATGAAATCAGACAACTTTTTGTTAGATAATTATTTGACAATTTTATCTTCAGAACGAACAGATTTAGATTTTTAGACGAACATAAAAAGTGCCGACTTGAAAAAAAATCGAGAGAAAAAGTTCACGTTTTGGATGTCTACGGAATTCGTAGTGTAGTAAAATAAATATTACAAAAGAAAGAAGTAATTGGATAGGTCAGTAAAAAACAGGCTCCAATAGTTTTAAAGTCTATTAATTTAATTACAGTAAAATACCGTTTTAATTAATGTAATTTATTAAATAGTTGTATTATTTTAATTAATAAATTAAAACGATGAGTTCTTAAATATTTAGCCTGAGCATAAATAAACTGGATTAAAATTGCATAAGAATTTAAATGCATCTATGCATAAGGTTGTATAAGGTATATTGTTATAATTTTATAAGAAAAAAATTGATCCTGTATCGTTATATTAAGAAAAAAAAATTAATTGGCAACCAGGTACTCATGTGCATGTAATTCATATTTAGCAATCGTAGTAAATGGAATATGTAATATGAGATGTTATTATTATTAACACGATCGCAAACAATTTAAACGATGATTTTGACATAGAAAGAAATTGCCTGTGGCTATGAGTCAAATCATAACTTTGCAGTAGTATTAAGAAAACATCACGAACCGTGAATCACCGTTATGCAAATTATTTATCAAAAAGCACGTACCCGAATGACTTCCTGCAAATCAGAAACATACACAGCTTCTGTATCCACAATCTCTAAAAGAACCCGTTCAACAGGACTGAGCTGCGGATCGCAGTATCGTGGCCGGGAAATGGGCGATATTTGAACTATTCGCGGTCGACGATCATCAACTTCAGAGTCTGAAATAAAACCAAAATTTTACTAAAAGAAAGAAAACATTATTAAACAAAACTGTTACATGTGGTCATTAAAAAAATATTTATATAGTATACATAACATGTGATATTTATTTATTGGTCATAAATTATTTGTAATAAAATTACCAAGACAAATTACGAAAAAAAACGATTATCCACTTTATTTTAAAACAGATTTTTAGCAAAGTTAAGAAATGCATTGATTTAAATAAATTTGCCCTAAATGCATTATGCAAATTGTTAAAACTCGTGCTGAATGCATAAACGTTTAACACAAATTCTGGCTTTCTAGTAATTTCCGGTTAATGATGTTGGAAGAATTCCATGTATTTTTTTTTTTAGATACACATCTATTTTATTCAAAAAATTTGTCTTCTTCACCTTTTTTGGATTACACATCTAGTTTGATGGCTCTAAATTGAATAAAACAAGAAATGAAACAAGTTTCAAGATTAATAGGTTGTCTCTGCTGGTTAAAATATACTATGAGATGAAATTTTTGTTATAGATGAAACTAAAATTAATAAAGTTTTATACGTTGAAATTTAACATGTTATGACACTAACAATTTGTACTAAATGGTATAGCTTTATAAATAGGGAACGAAGGTGGTTGAATAAAAATGAAAATTACTTAATAAGATTTAAACTATGGGTTTACTATTATAAAACAGTGCAAAATACAGTTCAAAACTTATTATACGTTAAAATTTCTTAACAAAGCTTTTGCCTAAGTACAAATACAGAAGATAAAAATGTATTACATTTTATAAGCAGCTTTTATCTCTTCAAATTTTTTGTATCATGTTTTTTTTTTCGCAGATACTCATAATAAATTGCTTACTTATGTATTCTTTATCTAAAATATATTTACTGATTGCTCAAAAACTACTCAACCGATTATGATTTTTTTTATACAGAATATAACTTGACATTGGTCACACTTCAATTTAAAGGAAAACTATCATTCTAAAGTTGAAAAATTAGAGGTTGAAGCAGTATTTTTTTTAAATGTTTCAATTTTAAACTGTATTTTCCTCTATGGGATGAATACATTTCAAAGAAGTTCATTTTACTTTAGATTAAAAAACAAATTTCACTCTTAGGGTTGTGTGGAAGAGGATAAAAAAGTGAAATTTTCTTTTAGTATGCATATTTTGTTTAAAAGATTGTTTTCTTTTTTTAATTTGAATGAAAAATTTCACCGGTAAAGGCTAAAGTTAGAAGACAAAGTATTATTTTCTCCGAGTGGTCCGATTTTTGTTTTCAACTTTGACAAATTTTAACAACACAATAACTTTTTTAGTCTACTTAGTGGCGTAACGGTTAGATCTGTTAGATCACCGCTTCATGCGTCAGTGATACCTACTCAGTTAGATTCGGCATTTTAGGTAGTCGTGATATATCCTTAGATATTAAAATGACTCAAACCGCAAAAAAAAAAAATTATTGAAATCCGAACAATTTGAGATAAATTTAAAAAATAAATAAAAATATTCTTTAAGTAAAATATAATGATTAGTTCAAAGGACTTGAGTTTAAGACTTAACCTTTGGAGGTGGGGTATTTTTTGAACAATCTCATTTTTCTTTATTTTGCTAAATTAGTATTAAATTTTTATATTCTGAAATGAACATTTTTGAACATGAATTTTTTTATAGAAATATCTCTAATTTTATATAGCATACCTTTTTTTACAAAACACATTGTTTGCAAGATATTACTGATGGAAAAATTAAATTAGAAAATTAACAATTTAATGGTTTCAGGAGTGATTTTGGCTCAATTTTTTCCCAAATAATCAGTTGAAAATAAAAATAAGTTAAATAGGCAAGTAGAAAATAAAGTAAAAAGAAACTTATAACTTATATGATTAAGATTTATGTTATAACAGCGATTATGATGAATTTTTCAAAACGAAAATCGCCTTATCAGAAATGATGACCAACAATACCAAGAAGTTCAAAAGATGCATTTCCGAAAATCAAGTGGATCTCTTAAAATGATCTAATGGATCACTCGATGACGCATGGGTCACAAGTTACCGAAATCTCTATTTCGAACTAATGTGTATAAGAACCTATAAGCTCAACACACTTATAGACTGAGCATATATAATATTTACTTGCCCATAGTTGACACGTTTGGCTTTTCTTTAATTCCAAAGTAAATTTACAAATCTTCAGAAGTTTTAAATCTGGTCGCAACCTTGCAAAAAATAAATTTTTCGCTTGCAAAACAATACGTTCTTTATTTTAAATGAGGAAATAAAAATACAAATAAAATAGAAAAAGGTCACTTGATATCAAGGATGAGAAGTAAAAGCTTCATAAGATCGTCTGCAATGCACATGTAGAGCTGTCTCAACTCAATTAAGCTAACGATTAAACAATGACTTAACTGTCTATTTTATAGCAAAGTGTTTGCACTCTGCAATAATTACATTTAGCAAATTGTAAATTCCAGGCAATTAATTACATTTGAAATACTAAGGCTACAACCAAAAGATTCAAATCAATGGCAACTTCTAATGTTCAGCAATTTAGAACAAGGAATAACTCGTACCAATGTCAAATAGAAAACGAGATGCTATTTAATTGTGTTTACGGTTTATTAACAATGTTTCACGATCCTCTCAAATATATCTAATTTTCATATTTCATAGTTAAAAATTGAAATAAAATAAGTTAAATGCATCATTTTTTGAATGCATTTTGAAGAACGTTAGCAATTTGATATGCAAATTTAAATATTTATAACTCTACAGAGAAAATATCTTCGTTGTAAAAGTAAGTTATGAAGGGAAAGTTATTTGCTAGGTTATAATTAATATGTCTAAATCAATTTAAATTATGTTTTAACACTGAATTAATTTCAATTACGATGACATATGAAATCAAAATGGATAAAAATGCATAATTTAAGTTTATCATTATTTTTTTTGCTAAAAGTCAAGGGTTGAGAATGGAATGGAATGCATGGGTAGTCAAATAAATATTTGTAAGAAAACATCGTATATGAAGACAAGAATTGACCTGAAGGTATTTAATTATTTTTAAATCTCACGCAAGATTTTGAGATTTTTTTATGGTAATAAGTATTTATTTGTTTAAAAAAAAAACTCTTATCGAGATGTTTATTCAATGCACTTAAATGTATTAAAACGAGTTTAATACTAACAATCATTAAAACGATCTAAATCGTTTATAAAATTATTTTTTACTAATACCAAACATAATGTATGTAAAGTTCTTTGAAAGTGTTCAGAATTGAATTCAAATGAAAAAAAATAAAAAAAATATTTTTAAGTAGTTACTTACTTGGTTTATCTGAATCATTAGAATTTTTTTGTCGGGACCCATTTCGTTTATCACAGTCGCTGTCATCGTCCAAACTTTCAATTGATGCTAAATACGCATTGGCACCACTTTTGTTAGCTACTGAACTCGACACAGAGCTATTTGATGAAGAAGATGCGATGCTTGACATGGACAATGGTCGTGGTACTTGGAGTAACCCACAAGTTTTTATTTCACATCGCTCCAAGTTATCGTTTTCAGAATGCCTCTGAGCAACGTCTAATGTCTGTATGGCTTCGGCTTCCGGATGGAACGCCTGAGGACAACTAGAGTTTTCTGAGATCATTTCTTTCAGGGAATCGGTCATTTCACTCTCTTTGGCCACAACGTTGTATTTTTTCGATTTTAAATTAGATATATTTGTAAATGCAGTTGATTTGATAAAGTCAACTTTTGAATACTGATAACCATTTGTTACTCGAAGTTTATTTATCTGTGTCGTTTGTGTGTAATTAATTTGTTCATTCACTGTTTCACTAGTGCATAATTTATTGGTCTCGTTCAAATGCGATAATATTCGTTGCACGTTGGGTGATAAATTTATGACACTATTAGATAAATGTTTTTTACTATCACAAAGTTGATTGGAGTTCGCTACCGAACCGTTTGTTGATGAGGAAAGCAGGCATTGCTTCAAGAGGGAGGGTGAGGTTGCTCGCTGAGCAACACGTGAAGGTACATTCGTGCTAAGGCGTTTCTGAAGTTCATTTGGCTCGGAAATTCCTTCAAGTAATGCATCGTACATCCCCAATAACGTTGGTACTAAATCAGTACTAGTCCCTAAAAAAAAGAAAAAAAAAAACATTTAGAAAAACACATCACCCAAGGCGTTTATGCTCTATTAAACAGCTAATTACTAATATATAATTTAACTGTTGGTTGGTTATTCGGTGAAATATTAATATATTAATTTAATATGAAATGCTAAACTTATAAGATTTAATCGTACTTTTTTTTAAAGAATTATAAAAATATTTTAAGTGTGTTATAAAAATATAATTGACAAGGCGCCAAGATGATTAACGGCTTATAAGACAAGTCGTTTGCATGTCATAATTAATCCAAATCAATTATAATAAAACAACTTCTGAATCTTTAAAAAAAATAAATAACTAAGATATTTTACACATATTTTCGCTAGCATTGTGGTTCTTAACTTTTATATGGCTGCGTATTAAAAATAGGTATAACACTAATGCTTTGTAAAGCTGATTACTGAGGTTGTCAAGGTGCAAAGTTGACGATAAAAAGGCAGTTGAAAAATCGTGATAGTTTTCTAATAAGAATTTGATGCAAAATCGAAGATTAAACCGCTCGCTCCTGTAAGTGTAAGGAGCTTCGAGCCATCGGCGTTCTTTCAATTTATTTACACCGTGTTAAACGTATTCTGGTAGCGTGTACGCTATTGCGACAACATAGCATATGATTAAAACAGTAATTTTAATAAGTACGCTAAGTACATTATTAAACAAGGCTCAACAACGATATTATAAATGCATTTAGTTGTCTGCAAATCGCTCAACAAACCGTCAACGCGACTAGACGCATAAGAAATCCGCGTTGTCCGCCGGCTGTGAGAATGTAGTTTTCATACTGCAAGCACTGTCTGAATATTATGAACGACTTATCAGAGCAAATGTTTGTTTCATCATTTGGTGCAGACGGTAGTTTTCTATAAAGACGCCTCGGTGAATAATTCTGTGGCGACAATCGCAGAAGAAAGCAGCACGAAAGATGCTGGCGATTTTGATTGATGTGGTTGACAATTATATATTTATTCTTATTATACCTATATTGAGGGAAACCGTATCAGCATATCATATAGGATATCAGTTTCGATACGGAAATAATTATTAGAAACATATAACAACAACTCTATTAAAAACATATGAAATAATCAGTATAACTTAATCAGCTTAAAAAAATAAATAAAAAAAAGGTACAAATTTTCGTCTACACATATTTTGATGGTGCTATTAATTAAAATAAATCTTGTGACTTGACAAATCTATTCTTTACAAAATATTCATTAATTAGTGCTCTAACCTCATCTGAAGTTAATGTACGAACACGAATAACGACAAAAACAGGCATTTTTAGTTCAATCACCTTTATCTTTTCAAAATCAAAATATATTTGAATGGACAGTTCTTTTTTATGATTGTATTAAATATAATATTGTGTTTCAATCAGGTTAACGGCTGCGGTTTAAACAAATAATTAAAACATGGCTATTTTAATTTAAGCCGGTACAACGGATTGATTTTTTTAGCTTTTTTCATGTACTTAATTTACTAATTATTATTAAACAGTAATCGAAAATAAAATTCATTTTCATTTTAATGAACGTGAAAATATAATTGAATCTTTAATTGAAATGCTTCAAATCTATTTTGATTTTTGATTTCAAATCACTCGTACCTATTACACTTAATACTAGTTGGCATTCTTGGCGTTGTCAGGGTCAAAAATTTATTATCAATGCTGGATTTACAATTTTTGAAACAAGGACCAAAACATACTTAATATTAAAGTCCCTTTTTTATGATGTTGTTTTAACATCTATAATCAAATTACAGCTGTCTAAAGACAGAGACATTTTTTAATTCACAAATCTAGAAATATCTAGGATTCGCTGGGAATCGAATCAAATACCACAGACACATGGAGTGGAGATCTATCTGTGTCACTAAGTGGACTTAACGTCCTTTTAATCGATAGATTTGTGGCGGCTGGAAATTGGAAAATGCAGTGTTTATCTCCCGCAGCTGACTTGGGAAAAATATATGATATACCTTTATGATGTGATCTGCTCTTGGCCAGCGCTGGCCTATGTTATTGTATATTTATTTGTATTTACATAAATATATATACAATAACATAGGCCAGCGCTGGCCAAGAGCAGATCACATCATAAAGGTATATCATATATTTTTCCCAAGTCAGCTGCGAGAGATAAACACTGCATTTTCCAATTTCCAGCCGCCACAGATTAAAAAACATTAACAAAACGTTAATAGATATGAATATAAAAATATGAAAACAGTTTAACCAACAATGTTTGATCCTTCGATAATAGTCCAAATAGTTCTATTATTTATAATGCATCATTTTTATCAATTAAAAATATTGGATATTAAAATTATAGATGGTAAAAAGAAACAAATCCTCAAAATCAGGCCAAAATCCTTGGCATGCAAAAATAAATGGCTTTGATGATAAAATTAATTGTAAGAAATACTTTTTAAAGGGCTTACATCAATGTTATTGAACACTAAACACTGAATAATCTGATAAAACACTTTTATGTATTATGTATATCATTGTATTAAATATATTACTAATTTTTACTACACAGCGTTTTAAAACCTTTTAAAACATTTCTTTCGGATTAAATTATCCAATTTCAACAATAGGAAAATTTTTCACTGCATTAAGATTAATTAAACAAAATTCTCAATGTGTTCTAAAAATAAATAAATGTCAATATACGATATTATTTACCGAAACGATAAAATGTGATAGGAAGCAATTTTAAATGTAAGAACAAGATTTTAATATCAAATTACAGCATTATATGAATGTATGTTAACCTTTCAATAAACCGATCAAATCGCAACAGTTTTAAAAGTTTCCTTGTGTTTATCACTGCAATGTAAATTTCACAAACAGATGTGTTAGGATGATAAAAAATGTAGACAGATTCACGACTCGTCCTTATCTTCATCATGACTTGGGGTCAATAGCATGATCATACTTTTAACAATAGTGAAATATGCCTAGAAAAATCAAGATAGCCCGAAAGTTTTAACAAGCAAATTGTTTTTCAATCTATCCACATGAAGCTTTTCTTTCGCTTTGGCTAGGAGAATATGGATCAAATTACACACCTTTAAAATATAGAAATAAAATATAGAAATAACAAAGATTTAATATTACAATTAAAATTAAAAAGAAAGTTGAACAATTCAAAATGATTTAAGATTTAATTTCAATCTACATTATCTCAATTTGAATCCAACAAGAGAAAGAATTCATTGAAATTATTTTGGAACTAAACACTTTAGATCGTAACACAAACTATTGTTATTACTTAACATAAATCGAAAGTAATTTTTTTTAAATAGACTCTCGTTGTGCAGTTTTCTAAAATAAATCTATGCGAAATTCGTCCAAAAAGGTAAACAGATTCTTGTTTCGATTATTTAAGAAAGAAAGTTTTTAAAGAGCCTTAGAATAATATTGTTCAAAACTATTGATATTTAAATAAGCTATTGGTTTATAAATTAAATTTTATTTGGAGTTTTAAGTACTTCAAATAAAACTTTCGGTTGGCCACTTTGAGTCCAAATAAGGATGGCCTCCCAATTTCCATAAAATGAAACTAAAACTCACCATCTGTATTTACAACACTCGTAAATTAATAAAGAAACCACAAAATTAAACAACTATTCTTACCACGAAAGATTTTTGTTTCGAAGGTAAATGACACAAAAACTTAATTCTGATATATATTATGGAAACGACATTAGACTAAACGTAAATTTTTCATTTCAAATAGATCGACATATTTGTGTGGGCATTAAAATACAAACAAAAACGTTTATTTATTTGGCTTTTTTAAAGTTTATAAAGTCGTAAAAAATGAAACTAGATGAGATATGGTCTTGGATACATTGACGAAGCACGTATTGAAACTATGGAATTTCACGGACAGCTTCCTACATTTAAATAAATAATCATCATGGAATTTTTTTCAGTATTTAATTTAATATTTATCAAATAATTAATTAATTATACATGTAAATTCAACACTACTGTATTGAATTTACTATATCTTATAATTGATCTGAAAAGAGAAATTTTCAATTACTTTCATTAAACGAGCTAACTTTTTCTACCAATACATAATACCTACAGCATGTAGGTAATGTAATAAAAAGTAAACGTCTCAATTATATTACAAAAAGAGGTAAAAGTTATAAACTAAAATGTATTTTTGTTTTATAACAATAAAATAAGATTTTATTGCCCGATCAAACCAATTGTGCAAAGTTAAACTTTATTATTGATACTTAATGAAAACAATGTTAAAATATGCATTGAGTTAGAGTAATTAGAACATACACTGATAGGAAAATCAGCTCAAGGTTTACAAGCGTTATGATAAAACAGCTGGAAATTTAATTTATGTAATTGTAAACGTTTTCTCTACATGCATCTAATAAGCGTAAGTAAAATCTGCTATCAATTGATTAGCAAATAAGTCGGAGTTCAAACCCCGTGTGGTCTGTACTTTCAAATTTTATAACTATTTGTTTCATATAATAAACAATTTAAGATATTGATTAAAAACAAGAAAAATTTTAATAACTATTTATTAAAACAATTTATCCAATTGTGTTTTACTATAATTGAAATAGCCATAAAATAAATGTTTTATAAAAGAAAAGGATTGTGTAACTTGTTCTACTCTTTGAACGATGGACTAGAAAAGAAACATTTAAATAAGTCTTTATAATTTTAAATTGAAAAAGCTGTATAATTATTGTCAGTGGTGGATATTTTGAAGTTTGGATAAAAATGATAATTCTTTGATGAGTTGACCTACTAACCCAAAAATTAGTATTACTAAATATTATATTATATTTTATTGCGAGTGAATTAAAAAAAAAACACATTGCAATATAACCGCATGTTTTCATAAGAAATTTGATAGGAGTAATTTTTAATAAGACAATGTCAAATAAACCAAACGTAAAGCTTCCATGAAAGTATTAAATATACAAACATATTACACTTCCTTAAATTTTAAATGCTATAGGTAAGTTGATATCGTTTTAAAACGTATTTAAATACACAAAAATAATATATTTAACTAATAAGTCTAGTAGTGGTTATCTGTGATTTCACCCACGTAAAATATATACCAACAAAATGTAAGCATATTTCTAACTAAAATATCTAACCTTTGTTTTATATTTATTGTAAATATGGGAAATAATAAGTTTACAACTAAAAGGGAGATCCGTTATCACCTTCGAAAAGCATGAAGTACGCAATAATATGATGAAAAGCCTACGCCAGCTAAAAGAATATTTTTTTTAATGTAAAAATTAGGGTAAAAAAAAATTAATAGATTAATAATTCTACCATTATTATCGTTAAAATTTAAGTTCAAAATAGAGGGCTTGTCTAAACAAGAGAAAATAATTTCTAGAAGCTACTTAAATCTACTTAAAATTCCAGAACAAAACCAGCAGGAGGAAATAATGAAATTAGTTATTCGTGATGAGTTAAACCAATGATTTAAATGAATTATTGAGAAAAAAACCATCCACATTATATGATAGATTGGAGAAATTATATGATTTTCAAATGTCAATGCTTTAATGAACGTTTTTACAAATAATTGATATCTCCTCAAATTTCCGTAGAATTAACTTACACAGGTTTGGAGATTTTTGTAAAAAAATTTTCACAATGAATTTTTTCTCTCGGATATTTTTATTTTCCATAATTGAACCCATGTTAAAATTTTTACTTCTGGGGTCTGAATTCTTTTAGTTATAACTTAGTTAAGAATTAAATAATATATATATGTTATTAAGAATTTTCACTAAAATTTGTAAATACGTTTAGTTCAATTGGGAACAATCTTAAGTTCTCTAGTTTGAGCTCCAGAATGCCTGTTAGCCAATTACGATCTTACTTTACATATAAACTGGTTTTTTGAAAGTGGTATAAGTCCACTTTAAAAAAAACTAAGTTACGGTAATTTTACTGAGCTATAGACACCTTCCCTCCATTGTTACAATCACAATCTCTATAGAATTCTATCTTGACCTAAAATAAAAAAAAAACAGTTTTGCTGTACAATGCT
Organism: Sisyra nigra; assembly: GCA_958496155.1. Lineage (NCBI taxonomy): Eukaryota > Metazoa > Arthropoda > Insecta > Neuroptera > Sisyridae > Sisyra > Sisyra nigra. The sequence continues at coordinate 33,999,176 of OY292313.1, read as the reverse complement.
ATCGTAATGTTGATTCAAACGCAAACCCTTAAATATCTCAATATATGAAAAAATGGACTTATACCACTTTCAAAAAAAACCAGCTCATATATAGAGAAGATATCGTACTAGAGCTTTGGTTACAAAATCATTTTTCTTCGTTAAGTTTAGTGGCTAAGAATAACTAAAAATGTAACTAATGCAAAAATATCAATAATTTTAGGTATCAATTTACCACAAAAATCGAATCGTAATATATTTTTTGCCAAATGTGGTAATAATATTACTATATATACTATATGTACATAACTGTATTTTGTGCGTTGTCTTAATTTTTTATCCAAATAGATAACTGAAAACTTTTTGAAAATAAAGTTAAAAATATGGGAAGTTTTAAGTTAAATATCTAAACTTTTAATAAACAATCGAAAATATAGTCTTTTTTGTCAAAAGCGCATTTCGCTTAGCTGCCTTAAGTTTCATTCCTAAACAAATCATTAAAATTAATGCTAATATCCCATTAACTTTTCTTGGAAGAAAATGCTAATATATGAAGACATGCTTTATATACAATAGATAGAAGAGATACCTATTATAGTCAAGCTAACATGAAAGGTAGACTAATTCTTGTGTTGTATAATACTGCTAGAGGTAATTATAAAATGTGCATCTTGTTAATTTATCATTTAAAACATTCTGGACTAAACTATGTTAAATATTTAATTCTCACCCATTATTCCTTATACTTAAAAGTGGTTTTAATTAATTTATTCTCACAAAAATAATTGCACGTTTTTTATCAGATAGGAATAATATTTTTTTCGACGACTAGCATGAAAACTAAAGACTTTTGTATAGTGTAAGTTTTATTTTTTGATGTTCTAACTAAATGAATGTCTTAAGAAACTGCAAAGTCACAAAGCTGCCGTTACATAATGTAATTTATTAATGTTTTATCAGAAACCATTTTTAAAAGGCTATTCAAAAAAAATTCTTTTCAACATTAATAGAATTACTTTAACGAAATTAGCAACGTTGAGATCAAAGAATAAAAGTTAATCTTTAAAATTGGTAAAACCGATTGCAAAATAATCTTTAAATTGTTCACTGTTGAAATAAACCAAAGTAATTTGAATGAAACTCTATGCCCATATGTGGGTTAATTTTTGTCGCCACAACGGTTTTGTGAAATTACAATTACCAGCCGTTATAATTTTTTTTTTCTTTAAATGGTAAGTATATATCGTATTATACACGCTAAGAATAAATCAGGAATCATTTTAGTTACGAAATGTGCAGTGACATTTCGACAGTATAATGGAACAATTGAGAACCCACAACACATTAAATATAGAAAAAAATAAATCATTGATCCAGATAATCTAAAACCAGCCGTGATCTATGAATAATGGGAATGCACCAACGTGTTTCTAATAAAATATTATAAATATTAAAAATATTTAGCTTGGTATTTATTACGGTTTTAAATAATGCTACATGAATGGAGGGAGTAGGTATATGAAATAAATCGTTAATCATTGATGCATTGAAGCATGTTTAGGATTCTACTTGATAAAGATTATAATTATAAGAGTATGGTAATAAGATTACTATGAATGGGCTTGAGAATTACGCCTTTAGATGCGTGGGGTCGTGTGGGGTGTGAACGGCGGCAGGCGGCAGGCGCCACGATCCTTAATGGGGTCATTGCTATGTGGCACTGGCAACACCGACCGAATGCAGCATCTGCAATCCATGACACCGCATTCTGTTTACATTAAATGCATTACGAATGATTAGACGAAGCGATTCCGACATACAGAACACGCCACTCCTATAACACATAGATGCAAACACGCTCATTTCTTCACCTTTGTCGGTTCCCAAAACACAAATCAATCCAAACCATATAACTATTTGAAAAACAAAACTGTACTGGTTATATATACCCAATAATTTTATGATTATTTTGTAGCACCTAATAGTTTAATAATAATTTAATTATTTTCAAACTATCATAAATAATGGGTTTCAAATGCATTAACTTCTTTCAAAGGTTTTTTTAAAAATAATTTACAAAAAGGGCAACTGAAAACATTACATTTGACGGCAAGAAGTTATTTATTTTAAAATATTAGTCAATGAAAATAAATAAAACTGTATTATAAAAACAGTACATTTTCAAATAACAACGTTGAAAGTGTAATTTCATGTGTACACGTTTTTACCAACATTGTGTACAGTACTCGGTCTAATTTTAAATAACTACATAAATATACATACACTATAGCTATACAATAGCAGAAAAAGGAAATCAAGCAAATAAAATATGTTTTATCTTATATTATTCCTGAAGCAAACTTTATATGATTTATTTTAAATAATGAACTAGTAACCCAAGTTTAATTTAGTTTTTGATCCGGCTATAAACTTTTTTTTTAACTTCAAAGCTTAGTTTTTACATTATGATTTCAAGATAATTGAGGCTAAGTGTATTTGAATAGAGGTCAATAAAACGTGCTCTGAAATAATTTTATGATAATTATTTCAAAAAAGCGAAACAAAAATAATTTATACGATGTTTGATCGAAACATTTGGAGAGTAACAAAGTTCTAAACGTGATATTTTCTAATAATTTAGACAGATTTTTCTACAATTATGAATATAGGTCAATTGAACGATAAATATAAAATTTGAGTTGCACGGTCGATGCTTTCGGCTTAGACCGAAAAACTTTGAAAATGAAACTTTAGATAGTAAAAAAAAGGTTTTTTTCTAAACTAAAAAATAGCATGAAATTTTCTTTAAAGAAATTTCTTTATGTAAAATATTAGTTCATAAATTAGATCTTAAAAGTATTTTTTATGAAAAAAACCTGCAAATAAATGTACATATCGTGGTGGTATTATCTTGTATAGATAATAAAAACATTGTACCTAAGCCGTATCTGTGGATTAATATTTTTTACAAATGGCTATTCCAATAATCATTACTTTCGATACTAAAGCTAAATTCAACATTTTTACAATTTTTGTCTGTCTGTTACCTCATAACGCAAAAACCACTAGACGTATTTTGATGAAATTTGGTGTGATATTAATTGATTTCCCGAGCCAATATTTAGCATAGTTATTATTACGGGAAAATGTCTCATTTCCACGAAAAAAAACTGTTTCGAGCAAAAATCACACTAAAACTATACATTTTTAGTTGAAAACGGATTTCGATGATATTTGTTATATGGATAACTAACTGTCCTGGTCAATATCTAGGATACTTTTGATTGCGAGAATATGTCTTATTGACAAAATACAAAAACTGGTTAGAGATAATTACTCCAAAGCTATAGATTCTATAAACTGAGTAAAATTTTCAAAACAAGGCGAAATAAATATGTAGAAATACTTAATACTGAAAAAAAAGAATCTAATGTTGTGAAAGTTTATATACATACGTAAAAAATAGTTTATATATATATATATATATATATATATATGTTACCCCATATTTAAGCAAAATTTTGTTAAAAACGTCATCCATAAATGTCTCAACAAGGTTTTAAATACGTAATTTTTTCTACCACATCAAATCAATATCACTGAATAGATTTTTTAAAATTTGAAATACATAAAGGAAAAATTGTATAAGTTTTGGGAACAATATCCCGAAACTAGTGCGAAAAAACTTGATAAAAATTAACTTACATTATATTAATAAATTTTGAATGATTCTGATGCTAAAATTTATATATATACAAACGAATATATGGAATTTTTTTTTAGTATGTAATATGTTTTGATAACCAGAATATATTAAAATTTAAATTCATTTATTAAATGTCTATTAAAATTTAATTGATTTTAAATTATTGTTGCATCGCTATTTTTTGCTTTATAATTGAAATTCAAACAATACATCATTTAAAAATCATTACGCTTTAAAACGCAAATTAAACGTATGCCAAACAACTTTTGCAGGGAAGTGAATAAACTTGTTTTAAGACTTATAAAAATATTAATAAATAAATAAGAATTTAACTAAGGCATTCGTACGTATAAAAAATAATAAGTAGCATGCAAAACGCAATAAGAATGAATGGTAATAGTTTAATATAGGTTCATTCGTTCTCCCATTCATTAATTTACGGACCACTTCCCACATTTATCGTATATTGTTACTACAATACTAACAAGATAGTAAACACAGTGCAATGGCATAATAATAATATTTAAATGCTCCATAAAAATTATTTTTGAGTTACACATCCGTTTTACTTTTTTCCTATTCAAACGCAACTCGTCAATACCAGGCGTAAATAATGCTATTAATAATATTTACAAGAAAATAATTACTAGACTTTTATCAATCTCACTGTGATAGACAAGGCGTTAGATTTACATTTTATGTGACGCCTCGGTTTTACTTTTTTCTTATAACTACAAAGCAGGTTTTGCGATTAATAGAGATCCATGTCTACTTAATGGAATTTCTTGTAAAAACTATGGTGTATCTTGTAAAGATAATAACGTTCAGTTGTAAGGTGACAGATTATGATTTTACATCTTTGTTATTAATTTAAATGAGAAAAAATGGTGTTGGATAACAAGATTGTACACCTGTTTGTTTTATAGGTATACATCTATTATCTGATAAAATGAAAAATAATTAAGCTGTATAAATCTTTATCTACCTAAAGGATAATTATTGGATTCTCTGACATACGGAAGAGTAAGGTGTATTATTACAAACGTTCTCTGCTACATACGAGTATATATTTATTACAAAGATTTTTGCTTATTCCTGTTACATAAAAACGCCTTTTTATTAAAATATCGCTGTGTCAAATTACTCGCGTTTATTTTCATGGGTTTTAAAACTATAAATATTTAAAAATAATTATATTATATTATATTATAGAATTTTAGCTCAAATTTAAAATTCATGTAGGGAATTATGATGAAAAATTATTCATTCTATATTCGAATTGCCTCTGCTAATAAAGCCTTCAGCTTATGCGCTGATAGAGATGGACAGATACTTATCAGCTATGACATATACATCACAAAATGGGAAAATACATTTTTGTTTATATAGAAAGTACTGCATTGATTTGGAAGAGACTGCTTGTGACTAGTAAAGGGTGAGAGAAGAGTGGCCTAAAGTGAATAAAACACGAGTGTCAATTTGTATGTATGTCAAGATTACCTGAATACTCCTGAGTGTCAATCAGTTCCAATTGAGTATCACAGCTGTAATATGAAGTAATCGTATGCAAATCAAAACATTTGGGAATTTAGAGAAAAAAACAATAGTTCGTATCTTTGATTTATCAAAAGCTTGTGCGTTTTTCATATATTATTTTAGTACCATCTAAGTTTAAGACAAGATCAAAATATTAGCTTTTTGTTTTTGAGTTCTTTAATTCTTTAAGTAATAAAATGTCCTATTGGACAAAGCGGGTAGGCCAAAAAATAAGACCTGGTAAAGCTTTATACGCAGTCCTTTGTAAACATTTCAGATTGTGAATAAATATCAATAGAAAACCAAACAAATTTCCTGGAGTGAAACGACAATGCAAATTCTAATGGTAGAATCCAAAGCTTTAGTTTTATTGTCAAAAATACCTAATTAAATTTTACTACATTTATATGATCGACACTTTTATTACTTACTAAATTATTACTTAGGACTGATTATGTACTGATGTATAAATTATTTTAATTATTTGAATTGTTTGTGGCCTTTATCCACTTTGCTCAAAAGACTTACTTGCTTTAGGTCGAGGCCTACTAGCACAAAGCGCGTCCTTAATTTTTTTTAAATAAAAAATTATTTGGAACAAAACTACACCATTCTGTTGTTTTATTTTTAATTTCGATAATTTTCTTATCGAATAAAATGAAATCTGTTATAATCGAACACATACTTAAGTTACTGAGCTTTCAACGTAAGCTTACCTGCTTTGGGCCACCCTCCCCTATATTTTATTTGTAAGAGGTTACATTTAACTTGAAAAATATTGACGGATAAACGTGACATTTCTCAAAAAGAATATTTTCTTAGTTTAATAAATACATTGTATGTTATGTGCTTGATTATTCTCAAATTTCTCTTAGCTCTTGATATACCTTCAGATAGAATCTCTAATAATAATAGTATAAATTTTTAATAATAGTTAAAATGTGTTAATACGAATATTGTAAATAAATTGTATCATTTCCAAATATAACACCCTAAAAGATTCGTCCCTATTTGTTTTATAATATAAATTGTTTAAAAATAACGGCACAAAACAAATTTTAATTTTTGTTCAATGCACGTCTTACATTTAAATATATTAAAAAAACATATCTATGAATTTTTTCCAAAATAAAATTTTATTTCTTGACGTCAAATTTAAGTTATAACTAAAACATTTTGAATAACTTCATAATTAAAATATATCTATCATCACGTACGGCTGATATAATTACTTGATTGACAAAAAATGCTAACCATTGATTTAATTTGCAAGCCCAACTTCATACCAAGTGGACGTAATAATTAATTATTTAATAAACAGCGAATATTCTTTTCAGCCATCGCCTATAAATAATGCTATCTTAATATATTGATCTCCGTTCAATAATATGTAAATAGAAAAAAATAAACAAATTTAATTCAAGGAGACTCCACTTAGATCAAATGTATACATACAAATATGAAGTGTTTAATATTATTAATATGATATTTTAATAATCACCGTCATGATCTATTAAAATTTAGATGAAAAAAATGATAACTTTATACTAAACGACAAACCTATCGCCATCAGGTTATAATATATTTTCATCTTCAAATGATTTGTAGTGTTTTCAAGGGCGTGAATAAATCTAAAAAATACTTTTTAAGAGCAAGTTTTTTACCTTCATTTAAATAATTAAGTAGACATAAATTTAATGAAGGAAAATTCGAAATATTTTAATTCAAACATTAAATAAAAAATCAGATATTATAATGGTATCAAGAATTTTCTTGGTAATGTACCCGTAATGGTATATTAATTTTTGTTTAATTACCCATAATTTTCTAAGACAGAAACTGTTATGCAATGCATGAGTACATTTTTAGTAGAAAGTGTTAAATATTTTCCGCAAAGAAAGTATTATTTAAAACATGCAGGTACTAAAATAACTAATGGAAGTTTTGATTTTTAATGCGTGTTGTAGGTATTATCCTTATTTTTTCCAAATATATCACAAGTTTTTCTTGTTAAGTGTAATCTTAAAAGATTAATTCCGTTATTAATCTATTTGATATCTAAACAGTGTTAAAAGCTTCCCATAGCCTTTTCATAAAATTCAATTGCATAAATATATTTGTAATTTATTCGTTGAGTCTATAATAAGTTCTAGGACAGTAATTGTAGAAACAAGAACAAATCTAATAACATATAATACCGAATACGTCGAAAGCCTAAAATAGTATTTACGAGTACAGTTATAGGCATCCTTTTCCAGTTACTAGAGCATGAGGCCTAATTGAAGCAATGTTCAACATTTAAATATGGGCATTCCTACCCAGAACTAGCGATATAATAATTTCGTTTTTAATATACTAACTTGCCCTAAGTAAGTTTCAATTATATGTTCTATAATATGTGTTTTAGGAACGTCTTGTAAGGCACACATTTGACTTAAATTATAATAAATCTAACTATCATTATAATATTTATTTATAGCGAAGACTTGTTCAAAACGAATATTTAAAGTACACCGAGTTATTTTCGATCGTCTGTTTTAAATCTCATGATTCGTTCAAATTAAATAAAAGCATGAGTAATTTGTGATAAATATTAAGTTATTATACCAGTCAAATACTTTCGAAACCTGTTAAATCATATTAATATTTCGTTTAATGTCTCGATATATTTTACTGTGATATATTTTAATTAAAAACAATGTTCCTGTAGGTAAAATTGTTTTATTAAACATTAACTTTATAACTCTAATTAATAGTAGCGAGTAACTGTACGTGAAAAATTAATTTTTTATAATAAAATGTTACATATTACCCTTACTAATTATTTAAATTGTTGTTGGTAATTAACATAATACACAGCAGACACATATAAATTATAGTGGATTTCTTAAAATTATTTTTAATATCGCAATAATTTATAATGCCTCCGTCGAATCAAGTAAATGAGTAATATTTTAATTACTTAAACCTCTTGTCTCATTTAGTTCAATTGCTGACTTCCTAAAACTTTCCTCGATTTAAGTTCCTCAAGTATATTAATATTTGCATTATAAAACTCTTCCGTGCATAGAAACAACTCTTAGAAATTATGAATAAAAATATATTTGTTAGTATACTTGAGGTGATTAGAGATAATATGTGCTATTTATAAAGTTGAGTCATCTTTTGAAATTGATCGGACTATTTTAAATTATTTATCAGTTTTTTTTTTCAATTAATTTTAAAATAAGATTTCATCTCAATAATCTGCTATCAAAATAAAATGTTGGTTGTCGTATAAAACAAATAATTCATGCTTTTAAAGCAATTTTGTCTAATAATTTGTGATAAAATTGCATAAAATATGTTTCGAAATAACTTCCTATTTCGGTTAGGTACTTGATAGCTGACTATTTGCCAAAATTGGATGGACTATTTAATAAGAAAACGCAAAAGAAAACATGAAGAACCGTGAAATAAACTTTTTGTATCCGAAAAAATTTAAAATAACAAATACTTTATGTTTCGCAAATAATTTGTCAAAAATTACAATATTTTTTAAAAATTACTAACATATATTACGGTACACTGCCACACAAAAACTAAAAAGTATCTGATTCAGAGATTTTCTGAAAACTGAAAGTTGCTGAAGAAAAACTAATCACTGATTTATGCTTAACTTTTAAAATTACAACGATAATATGTGCCGCATGTGAATACAAGTGATGAATATCTTTTTTTCAATTTTCTGAAAGTTTATCAGCGATTTTCTGAAAATTAAAGAGTACTGATGGAAAACTGACGTTTTGAAGCGTTACTCCAGGCAGGAGTGTAGCTTTCACTAAGAAGGATTTTTCAAAACCGAAAACAAAGTATAAATAACTGAAAAAGAGGGTTCAAAATTTTACGTTGTTTACTTGTACCGAGACGTTTTAAACTAATAAATGCATCAAACTCTTATTTGGCAATAAAAACTACCTAAGTACCTAATATATAAAAAGCCTTCTTCTTCCATATTTTCCAAATTCATTCACATTGGTATAAGAATTAAAGTGTTAAAAGAATTTTTGAAATCTCTGGAAAATTCACAAAGAAAGTTCAAACAGTTGCGTTCAGTATCTTTAATTGTTTAGCTGAAACCAAAACTTATTAAATTAAGCTATTATAAAATTCAATACAATTTTCATTTTACCTTGAAATTGACTGTTTCTCCTAGTTTGATCACAAATTATTCAATAATATTAAAGAGAATGGAACTTCAATGATTAAGAGAATCTAATTAAGAGAAACATTTTAATTCCTACAAAAAGCTCGTGAATCATTACTTATCCGATAGTGCTGCAGGAAATATGAGCGTTATTGGTAATCGAGCTGAATTTTTAGCCGAAACTAAAATTTTAAACTCTAAACGAACCTTCGGTTGAGGGTAATATTTTGTATTTTGAATTTTTGATCAAGATTTTTTCAGAAGTTCTTCTACTACCTATAGTTTTCTTTTTGTTTGTTTGAAGTTTCACTCTTACTAGACAGAGCTTCATTTTTAAAAATAAATCTCTGTATGTAAAAATAAAATATGAAGCTCTCAAAAATTTGGATAAATTTTTGATTCAAAGATTGACAACTAAACGATTATTATAAGTCCCAACGTTTCGTTAAAAACGAAATATATACTTTAAATAGATACATTTTATGTTAAAATAGCACTTTTTTATTTGAAAAATTCATTTAACTTCTAATAGTTTTATGCCTCTACCTAATTAAATAATGTTCTTCAATAAAAAAGTTTAACGTATGCATTTTGTATCTCAAAAAATTAAATGCATTGACGACAGAAAATAACCAAATAATTAATTACAATAACGTTGACTACCGTTAATTATAACGAAAACTGTTTGTTTTATTTTTACTGATAAATCGATAGCTTAGGAATGCAGACTTACCAAATATAAATAAATATCAAGTAAGTATTACACAAAGTTTATTTTAAAAGATAACTTTTGTATTATCCCCTTTGAGAAATATGCACTTTTTGTAAATAATTAATTGCAACACTCACGTTTCATAACATTATAAGAAAAAAATAACCGTAAAAGAAGATGTTACATCATCCAACTATACGATCTCTTTAAAATAAAACGTGTATGCATCAATTTAATACGCTAAATATCTTGATGCATCAATTTATCTCCCCACAAACAGAATTTAGAAGTGCACCATATGTACGTATTAGAGCTCACTATCTTGACGACTAATGCAATAGACTGCACTATGAATCAAATGAATATTTACATTTAAACTAATTCATCGAGGCTTATAATTTAAATAATTAATGTCCCCCTCTAATAGGTTTTAACACTTGTCCAACGGTTGTCATCTTTTGATTATAAAAACTATTAACTACTACGTGTATATGCGTATAATTTTTAGTAATTTTATTTAACCGTTTAAAGCCAACGAGATGCATCAGACCGAAAGATTGAAGGTTTGTTTGATTTCGTAGGATGTTAAATCTTAAATGCTCACACGTAGGTGGATTTAAGGTCTAAAAAATGATTTTACTGACAAATTTTTTTTTTTTAATAAAACCACATTGTAACTTAAAAATTTAAATAACAATAAAAAGAAAAAAGAAGCCTGACGCTCTGTTTGTTTTATTCTTGTAGCTAAAGATAGGTAGTCGACAATACATTATAATAAACGAGAAGTTATAATTTTACGAAACGATCCTTTTATAAATATGATTGTACAATAAAATGATATTTAATTTAAATACGAGATAAAATCAATCCATGAAATACGGGTCAAAATGTAATAAATTTTAAATGAAAGTTGACTGAAAAGAAATGAATGATTGAATGATGAACGAAAGTAAAAAAATCAATGAAACTGGTTGGTAATTAATTTTGGTTTAAAAATTAATTTAACGATTTTAATTTTAACTTTTAAGTCATACATGTTTTTAATTTGATAGTAGATTTTTTCCTTTGATCTAACTATATAATCTTAAACAAAGTTCCAGTTAATGACTTCTGAAGATAAATTAGATATTGAATATTTCCCATGTGTGATTGAAAAAAATACGAATAAAAACACGTATGTTGGTAAACTTACGTGGGATTCAGTTATCTCAAAGATTTGTAGGCGGTGGCTGGTTAATTATCATCCACTGAGAAGAACGATGGAAATAAGCATAGACAGATAACCACTTCAGTCCATTCAGAATGAATGAATTTTATGCAACTATTTTACAGTCGCATTAAAACGTAATTGAATGTAACTTAAGATCACAAGCTAAAAACCATTTTTTCTGCAATAAAACATTCAATAAACACGATGTTAATTATTTCAATCCTATATTAAAATGTTCTCAAGAGTGCATCGTTCGATTAAACATTTGATAATCCAATGTGTCATAAATGGCAGCTGTAGTTAAAAACATAATTCGATGAAAGTATGTTCCAATTATAGCTTAAGCATTGTTTTGCCCATCACTAATTTATTTAATTTTTTAAACGAGGTTAAAAATCTATTGTGTTTAGAAGTCCGAGATTTGTAGCTTTCCTAAAGACAAAATAATATATTTAACTGTTTGACCTTTTTTGGCTTCAGTCTTTTAAATTGATGATAAAGCTAAACGTCGTTCTTTGAAAGCGACACAAACCTCACCTTTTTTAAGGAGTTAATAAGATTTTTTTTTCATTTTTCGAAGGAGCGTAACTAATCAACGCTGTAGAATCATTAACGAGATGAATATCAGAGCTTGTTAATTGTGGCACTCAGCTAAAATAAATTAGAAAATCGTAATTGATAAAAGAAATTGTATTGACTTGATGATGAGGTGGGTTTTCGAGAGAATACAAACGTGTCACTAATATAATCAATGATTTTAACGGCAAAACTATAAAATAAGTAGAATAGCTCGTCCTTCTACCTGGATTTAAATTTGTTTTTTTGGAATTCCACAGTCAACATGTATTTTCTTTAAATGACTTATATTTTATTCTAAAAAGTTCTTTTATTCCTTTAAATGCACATATAATTTCATTTAAATACTAGTTTAATATTCTGAATAAAAAAAAATGCAATAAAAACAACTACATTTTTTGAGCAAGATTTAGCTTAGCTCCCTTTCCCAGAAAGTAAAATATCATTTGTTTGCCACTTCAATTCTACCTTTCAAAAGCTAAGTTATTTAAAAACCATTTCCATTAATTCTATGTCTATGATACCCATATATATTACTAATTTTTTTATAATCAAAAACGCAGATATTTCCGAGCTCGTAACACTCATGGTGCGGTTATCTCCCATCCTCGTTTCTTGTAAAGAAACGCTTTTTAAAACAGCTTTTGGGCCACTTTAGACTAGCGAAAGCCATACGAGCCTTTCTAAACCTTTGTTTATAACTATATTCTATAATAGGTTCATTCCAGATAACCGTTTTGTATGTTAACGCAACGATAAAAATTACATTTACCTTATTTGTGCGCATGGCCTTAGCTTAGTTGTAGGCATTGCTAAACGATACTTGCTCGAGACCAAGTACTTGTATTAGATTAGTATCAGATTCGTACCATATAAAATCATAAATTTATCTGGTACACAAACTAGTCCGTACAGAAACAGTCACAGATCATCTGGAACGCTATTTTCACACTGCTACATATCTTATAGTTTATACTGTTCATGTACAATTTCTCTGTTGTTTGGAACGAACCTTATAATATATCGATTTAACGAAATTTAGTTTAAAGTTAAGTAAGCTTAGGTTTTGAAATAACAAAAGGAGTATTGTATTCTTTATCTCAAAAAATACTTAATTTCTGTGGGATAGCAATAAAGTTTAAAAAAGATTATTTTGGTTCCCACACAGGAACGGAGGCATAAGATAACGTAATTTTTTTTTATAGAGTCTGTTTATAAATAGACAAAGTATTAGCTTTGTTTTATCTCAAAAAAATTCATGATTTCTTTGGAAAAACATCTGTAAGGTTACTCCATTCTATCAAAATGTCTTTTCTTAGATGGAAAGATTTGGTAGACTTTAAAATAGGAAACAGATAACTTTAACAATTCAGGGTTTCCGTGAAATAACCAATTCTTTTTTTTACTTCTAATCCGATTTTATCATTTCAGTAATTCATCTTATGCCCACACCTGATCTAAGGTTTCTTAGTTACATACAGACTATTTTTCGATTTAGAGAAGTGCACGGTTCCAGTAGTGGTAGTTATAAATGCAAAAATCTGTTTATTGGTTTGCACTTGGGTCACGTAAGAATACCATTTCTAACTATGGAGGGTAGAAGTTAGGAGCACATTCTTATATAATATGTAGCTGTTTGAATCAAGAAGTATTTACAGAATAGCAGAAAATTAAGAGGCTAGAAATACGCTGGTGTAGGGGAGGTTGTGGTCTAAACTGAACTGTTTTTGATGAAACGATAAAATTTGCTGAGTGGATAGGTATATAGTAAAATAATTTTAAGCACTTGCATAGAGTAGAGTGGTTAGTATATTAATACATTGTTATTGAAAAATAAACGGATTTCTATTAAATGGGTCCTCTAGTAACAGCAACGCCATCTTTATTTAAAGCTATTTAAGAGGCACTTTTTATCATACCGAGATTGTACTCCTTACTTATACTTTCTATACTACCAGCGAATGATGATGTTTAGATAGAGATAAATAGTTGGGCCACCAAAATCCGTAACAGAACTTTTCAAACCTGAAGAAATATACGGTTCCTACAGGATAAACATAAAACGTTTTTTTGCAAAAGTTATACGTTTATTCATTTTTAGGATGAGTGTTTCTTCGATCTTGGAATAACAACAAAAAATTTGTAGAAAAAATTTCAAGTTCAAAGAATAGCTTTGGAGCTTTGGAAATTTATTTAAGTAATTCTATTTCGAAAAAATAAATATCATTCATTTTGATTTATGTATATAGCAAAAGATGGGGGAGTGAAGAGAACAACATGTGAATTCGTTTCATCAAGAAGAAAAAAACGTTTTTGTAATTTGAAAAACCAACTACCTACCGAGGTATGTTTTTTTTATTTTATAAATTATCGAAATGAAAAATTATCGGGTAATAACCTTTGTTGCAAATGATTATCTTCAAGTGTGATTTGCAGTGCCTTATTGAAGAGCATCGAACCTAAACAACCATATTAAGAATTTATATAATACCTGTTACGTTCCTACTCAGCTTTCTTTTAAGATTTTACAATTTTCTTAGAAGTAAAACCCGATTAACTTTGCATTTGATTCATATATTTAACATATTTCCTTTTAATTTAAACTTATGAATATTCAAAAGTAAAACGGCCTTGTTAAAAACGTACATATTAAAAAATAGGCGATTTCATCTTGTATTATGCATAAATTTGATTTAAAAATAAATTCAGTTTCCGAGTCTAAATTTAGCAACGTATGAATTCTTCAGAACCAGTTTCACTTACATCGATGCACATTGCAAAAAAAAAACTGGAGGGCTTTTCTGAGAAAGGTGCCATATATAAATATTTCCTAAATTGATACAATATTAATTATAACCGACCCGTTATTTTATGTTATGTAAACAAATTTTTTTTAAGAATTATAGGTGAAAATTACTTATCAGGAATTTGAATTAATTAATTGTTAGTCATATGGGTTGTAAATCTTTGAAAAAAAAAACCATTACAAGGTTGATAAACGTTGCGAAATAACTTTCGCCATTCGTCCCATATGGCGCCAAACTGTTCTCATTTATAAAAAAAATGTACATAACGTACTCATCACTGTAATTTAAAACTAAATAATATTTATAGAAAAATATATTTTAAACAATTAACTACAATATACATAACATTGGAAGTTATTGCAACATTGACTTGGACTAGTCTGCCTAGAAAAACAACAAGTGGTTAAAAAAACCAAACAATGCAAAAATAGACAGAAAAATTCATTTGAAATAGCAATGTGAAAAATATATTCATTGTATCAGCTATAAGATTCTCTTTGTTCAATCGTGTTTTAGGTATATCTGCGGTCGTGTTCTAGTGGACCGGTCGCTCCAAATAAGGGTACGATAAGAAAACCTGTATGTTATAAGAACATCGTTTGTGTTTTGCTCGTGATCGCGACATCACGCCTTTTAACATATCGCTCCACTATTCCCATGACCGCTTAGTCATAAACCTCACATAAATACTTAGCAATAATGCAATCTTAAATAGAGAAATGCAAACATTTAATATTGTATTTCATTTAATCGTAAAGGTAGCATTGCACTTGGATTCACTTTCTGCAAAATATGTCGTGTGTCATTCTGTGAATTCTAATGAAAACTTTCTTACGTTTATAAAACACGTTTTTATTAAAATATCTTAGATATCATGATTTATTATTAATTTTATTACCACCTATTAATTAATTAAAACTATAATTATCCTCCCATCGTAAATTTCAATAATTATATTTGACTTCAATTAATTACAAACAAACGCAAGTATTCTGATTTCTTGATAAATTAACGTTGAATGTGATCTCTAAGATTGATCATACCGCCGTCAATATGATAGTAAATATCACATCTGTTTTGATTACTAGCAAATTTTGGCTCACAGCTAGACAAAGTCTATTCGTATACTTTAGGAGTTAAATTGACGTGAATCATAAACTTGATTCTTATCGTAGCAAAAAATCACTTCGCGTCTAAAGTCCACGCTGAAAATTTAATAAATATTAAAAACGAGAGTTTGATTTCGATTTGTTCAATGCTAATATTTTGAACTTCCTTTTCAAACTATCTAAATTATTACTTTGAACTTGACAAATTTGGGAAATTGGATATTAAGAAAAAAACGTTAATGTATTCAATGGCGATTTAAATAATTTCATACC
The DNA here is from genome assembly GCA_958496155.1 of Sisyra nigra. Taxonomy (NCBI): domain Eukaryota; kingdom Metazoa; phylum Arthropoda; class Insecta; order Neuroptera; family Sisyridae; genus Sisyra; species Sisyra nigra. Next base: position 33,983,082 of record OY292313.1, on the reverse strand, counting down.
AACCTCCATCTCTACATGAATTACACATTTTTTATAAATGCATGACATTAGAAACATCTACCTTAAGTTATTATCTATGTAAAAATGTTAAGTATAAAAACTTTACATGTATGTATAATAAGACATTTTTTAGAAAAATGTACGGAGCTTGTAAAAATCTAAGAATATTGTATGGAAATACATTTCCGTAATTTATCAGTTACGTCTAAGTAATTTTTAACATTAAAAATAGTTTTTATTCACAATAACCATATGTTGGTACATATTAGAGTTAGAAAATTTACATACAGCCTTACAAAAAAAAAACAGTTTGTAGTCCATCCAAGTATGCACATTGCACATGTTATTTAAAATGTGCATTTCGTGAACACGAAATTGAAAGTAAATTTTAAATTGTATCTAATGCTTATCTTAACTATCTAATCTAACTATAGAAAGCAATTCAAAATTTCGCAGCGAAAATCAACTTAGAAATATTCTGTATATAAGAACTTATCGGAATACTCCGTCAAGTTTCTAAATGTCTAATTATTACGTTTTTAATAGAGATTTAATAGTTTTTCTTTTTTTCGAGTTTGTTAAAATGTTTTAGTTTCATTCGTCAAAAATGAAAAACGGAATCATTATTTGCTACGTGCAGGCCAGTTTGCGTCGTCTGATTCATAACTGACAGCACCCTTAGCATAGTAAAGAATCGATGAAAACTGATGGGAATGTATTTACCAACTCAAATATAGGAAAATATTAAATTTCTATTTAAAATAAAAAAGGGTTTATAAAGCTGGGATAAATGAAATATGTTAGTGAACATTTTTACACAGACATTTGATGGTTTTCATACAAGTAGGTACGAATTAATCTAAAGATGTGATTTTCTGTGGAGAAGAAGTATTTTGATCGGAGAGTGTAATAGATGCCCAAAAAACAAAATGAATTGCTCCTGCAGGAAACAAATAGCATAAAATAATTACTATCCCGGAAAAATTAGGTAGGTAAACTATAGCCCTAGACATTAAAATGCCAGAACGGATTTTGGAAAACTTTATCGAAGCATATATTTCTTAGTTGCTAACTACTCGAAACCGAAAGTATTTAAATAAATAACTATAGTATAACTACGTATTTAAATAAGAAACTTTATTCTATGAACGGCATTTAAAGCAAGTTACATTTGTCTACCACAAGCAGAGCAGAGGACGAATTACCTAGTTGTAAAAAATTGGTCAAATTGGTAGTCTATAAGCTACCAATGTATAGACCAATAATATCAATATACTAATGTATGGCTAATAATGTGCATAGATATTTGATTGATCCTTGTGATTTGCTTACTAATTTAAGATATTCATAATTTTTCTAGTATCTACAAATTTTCGGTTCGATTTAAAAAAAAATAGGTACACATCATATATAATAGGTTCATTCTATTTAACATTTCTTGTACGTTAATGCTACGATAAAAAAATTGTATGTTCTTATTTTATGACGTATGTCTACCCTTAGATTAGTTTTGGGAATTTAGAACTGGTAATACTTTTTTAGATTCGTACAATAGAAAATCATATGTTCTTCTGGTACTTAAACTCACTCGCCCAGAAATAGTCATAGATTATGTGGAACGCTGTTTATGTACGGAAATGTACAGTTTGTTAACTGGAACGCACCAGTGTCATCCTAAGGAATTACTCTACTCCCACTATTCAGTCTTACACTTGTCCGGTTTTTCAAATTAAAAAATGCAATTTATAAAATTCAATTACTTAAGACTTATCTATATAATTACTACAAAAAAATATAAATCAGTGTCGTCATTCCACCAAATTATAATATCAAAACACCATTAAAAATTTAAATTATATAGTAAGTAATCTATTTCACTTCAAATAACATGCGAGGAATTTATAAAATAATCGATTGATACATAATAATATACAAGTTAACTAAAATTCACAGCGTGATAACTCAATACCAAAAAGTTCTAAGTATGTATGTGGAAAAAATGGTATTATCATTCCAGTGATGAGGATTTGCTAAAAGCATTTTGAGAGTTTCTACGAATATCTCCTGCACGCAATACCAATACGAGCCTGCAGAGAATTTGATAAATGTACATCACGCAAGGAGGCCTGGAAAACAAACTGCATCAAACATATTAAACAAGCTTGTCGAAATAACGACTCAACAATTTTTGAGGCTTTAATATTAACGTTTTTTAATAATACATAACACACGAAGCAAGAATAATCTATGTTTACGATCATCATTTATCATCAATTATTGTGAGTCTCTCACTATTAAGAGATTTTTTTCTTATTTAAGTGTAAGCTAATTCCAAGTTCGATAACTTGAAATTTAATGAACTCTATGTTTATGTAATAGAAAATTTATTAGTTACAAATTAAAATAAACCACATGGTTTGTATAAAGAGATCTAAAATACGATTACAATTTACATTTTCCTCAAAAGGAAGTAATTGCTTCAGCGAATTTTTCACTCTCAATAAAAATGTAATAAACTCCTAGTAAAATTGAACTTATTACACACAATTGGATCAAGTTAATGAATAATTGTACCAACAGCCTTTTTTTAGACTTAAGATTACTATGAGAGAGCAAAAACCTAATTAATTTCGATTTCGTAAAATCTATTTAAAACCATTATGTGTTGCAATGTAAGTAATTAAAGTTTTAAATGAAAATATTTATGTTTAATCAGAGAAAAAGTGCATTTCATGAGCAGCTGAAAATCTGTAGGTATCATTTTCAAATTTAAATAATCTTAATTGATTGAACAATGTTCAAGTCATTCCATTTTCTATTATTAAATCAGACAATCTTAGATTAAGATAAATTATTTTAACGTTTATATTTGTTAAGGCATTCCACATTATCATGTTGTAATACACAGCGATAAATGCAACAAGTTACAATGATGATATAACAAAAATGCAAAATTAACTTGTAAAGTGTATCTCAATTAATATAAGTACTGTGACAGTTAAATGTTAAAACCATTCATATGTGTGTATCCAAAACAGGAAGATTTATTTTGAATTTTAATTAAAGTTTTATCTTTGAGTTTATACAAAATTATCTATGAATAAGTTCACCCACCTTCATAATATGTTAAAATTGAGAATTTGACACAAATTTTTACAGGTACTTTTATCAGTAAAACATTGAGATTAGCTTTATCTTCACTCACCATTCCTTCAAACTTGCATTTCCATCGAAGTGATCATTTTGTATTAAAACCACAAACCAACTAGAAAAAATAAATATACAATATGATTAGGTGTCTGCGTTGGATTTATTTATTTATTTTTTTTATTATTTTGGACCAAAATAATATGAGTTAAATGTTAGAATAAATTCCAGTAACTGAGAATGATGTTTACAGAATAAAACGCGGATGAACACTAAAGACCGTGTATCAAATGTAAAACGAGATTTTTCACTCATTTTCTACGCGCCTATAATTACGACTGTATGAATAAACAAAAACCGTTCAGCGTAAAAAGCATCATTCAAAAGATGCAGCGTTTCCCAAACTTTTTCTTTTAACGACATAGTTCCAATAGAGAAAATAATAATCGAAGCACAAAACGCTAGAGCTAAGATGATTAGTGTGGGAGTTTCACATCCAAATTAACTTAACTCAATGATTCGTTACGCATGAAATCAGAAACAATTTTATCAAACTGTTTTTTAACCTAAGCATAATTAAATAAAGTGTAATAAATTTATTCATCTCTTGAATTCACAGAAAAACGATTTTAAAACCAGATTTATCTTGTTTTACATATGTTTCTAGTTTACTTAAACCAGGTCCAAGAAATTTAATATATTATTACATTTTCAAAAAGAAATCTCCGCTGCTTTACGTTATTTTCAACTTGTCTTTGTTATCACTACATCAGACGTCAAAAATGTTTTACTTTCCTTGCAAAATATAGGCCAATAACCCCGGCTTTTGATACATCAAAAAACGCGTGTCTCACCTCAATGTTTCGAATTAAACGTTTTAATAGGGTTGTGTATACGAGATCGTATTGTGAAGAATGAAAGTTGAAAATATGGAAAATGGAACAGCTTTACATGCAAACTCACTAAATTATTCGTGTCATGCTATAGTGGAATAAATAAAACTTATCTAACTAGTTGAAAATTTGGAAAAATAAATTACAGGAAACCAATGTTGACCTATGGTGCTATTTGCCGTAAGGTATAAAAATTTCTAATAAAGTCTGACAAATGAGCGATTAGCTGTGACTGGCCATAACATTCAAAACATACGTACAAAAACCAAGGATATTAAAAATTAAACGGTAAGTGACAGGTGAATACATAGGAAAAGAGAATATAAATGAAAATTTCGTCTGCACAAACGATGTGTGAAACTATTAATTACTAACCATAAACTCAATAATGAGTGTCACTCAAGAAATAGAAAATACGATAGAATTCACACCTACCGAATAGCGAACAGTTTTACTTCCCATCACCTGAATATTAATTACATTGACAAGGAAGGAGCTGCAGCCGTTATAAAGTCTCAAAATGTCAATAAAATATAAAATATTTGTCTTTCTACATTCCTGATATTTCATAACAAACGCTGTGCATCTCAAGTGTTGCAGGTGTTGACATTGTTGAGGACACAGAGTCGCCTGAGAGAATGCAAGTGCACCAGCTTAACGCAAACAATGAGAAGTGCATTCATTAGTTACCAAGAACACTTACATCTCATACCCCTGAGACTCATTCTCATACCTAATTTTTTCATACTCGTTAAATGTCTCATTACAGAAAAGCAGATATTGTTCTAGACCTTGAAACTAAGTAATATCCAAAGATAAATGTGTGAATAATGCAATTGATACAATTATTTTCTGGAGCTCTAGTACGTTATTGTTTTTCAATTTTCACTTTAAGCATAGTTGAGATTATTTTAATCAATATAAATATTTCTTCCGTTTACAATTGATAGAAGGCGTAAGAGATTCAGAATGTTGTGTGTAGTTGTTTTTATCTATTTTTACCCATCCATTGTCAGTGTCTACATTCCAAAAGTAGAAATGTAATATCAGATGTATATATTGTATTTCATTACTTTCCTTCCTTCATCGTCATTTAATCCGTCTTAAATATAAGTGTATATCTTTTATTTGTACCAATCTATACTGTAATTGTACAATTATATAAAGAAGCATTTGTTTTAAGTGAAACTTAATCTGCGTAACCACTTATCTATGAGGAGATTGATTATTCATTAATTATTAAATTCATTAAAATTACTGTCTGTAACACTTTTATGCTCTTTAATTTTATAAGAATGGCAGAGCTGAGAACTCCAGAGTCCAATTTTCCGAAAATTATATTTCCGAGCCTTGAAAAATTAATTATTAATTTTTATATACTTAAGTACCTATACCTAAAAATTTGTTTTTTTTTTTAATAATTTGAAGGGGTGAGATAAATTTTATCTATCTATATAAACTAAATTATAGCCAATTTCATCTTTCTGTAATATGCGCATTTGTTATGAATATTACTGAATAGATTTAATCATTTTTTTAATATTCCCTGAACTCTTCATTTCTGGAATGAGTAAAAATTATCCCACCACCTATTTTGATAATGACAGCTAACCTATTTAAGTCAGTGGGCTTAAAATTGTTTCACCTGTAAGAGAATTCCTGTCGCAGAAGATTGTTACCAAACGCTCACAAAAAGGCACGGAAGCAGAAAATTCGAAAAAGGAAAACACGCACCTGTTTTAAGTCTCAGCCAAAGAGAATAAGATAGACAGAAGTCACAATCCAATACGGAATGTTGAAAGTTGATGCCTGTGTATATATACTAATATGAATTACTATTTCCACTTCTGTCTTATCTTAAACTTATACGAAATAAATAGTTTTAATCACTTTAAATTTGGAAAATGTTTATTAAAAAAAAAAAATTGGTTGTCTTTAAAGTCGGTTTACGGACGATAGTTTTACGTGATAACGTCATAAAGAACACCTAATTGCTGAAAAATTGCGTACTTTTATGAATTGAATTATTATCACTGAATTATCATTTTAACATTTTTTTTTTGTATAATACCAAGGAGTTATTGAAAATTAACAATTTTTTCAAAATGAAATCAGATTGAAAATTATGAAAGAAAAAATAAATTAAATCTTATTAAGTAAATTTTATAAGAAAAACACAAAACATGTTGTCTAGGATTCAACAATAATATCGTGCTTCTCTATCACTTGTACCGCGTTCTCGCTTGCACGCACAGGCTCAAATGGAGCGTGACAAAATGGACGTTCTTTTTCAGGCTGGCTGCCGTAGTTCATCAATTTATAAGACGTTATCACGTCAAAAAAAAAACAAACAATTATCCATATAGGATTTATTTTACGTTAAAAGAAGCAAGTAAATAACAGCAGCTAGTACAGCTAGAATTGTCTATAAAGTAAGAAAATATTTTTTATATCAAGAATTTTTAAAAATTTCCAATAAAAATAAGGAATTTAATAATTTACCAAACAAACCTTTAAATTCACTAATGTTTAATGTTTAAGAGTATATAAAAAAATATCTATTTGTAATTTAAGTCTTTTGTATAATGTATATATATATATATATATATATATTATTTTTTTTGGTGTTTTAAGTCGATTTAACATCTAAGGTCATATCACGACTGTCTAAACACAGAAAATTTCTGTTGGTCAATTTTATTCTTAGGTCTAAGATCTTAAGTCTAGGATTCAATGGGAATCGAACCCGTACCACTTGACGCATGAAGCGGAGAGAACTACTGCCTCTAACCACTGCGCCAATAGGTGGTCGTATATATGTATATTATATATAATAAAAAGTAAATTAATGCACTAAAAAGTATCTATGTAAGTATATAAAAAGTATCTAAGCAACCCTGACATTTTCGTTACTACAATAAATAAATTACAGTAAAAATATTATATTTAAAGAAACAACTGCTACTTATCATATAAAATTTTATTATAATAGAAAAGTTGAATCATGGATAAAAAAGTTTTTAAAGGTCTTATATAATGACATTGTTATACTATTTGTACTTGTTTTAGTTGTCAAGAAATGAAGAAAATTGGTTAAAATAAAATAAATAATATACGCAAAAATAACAGTTTCAAATAAAGAACGGTGATTTATCGCCGTCAAAATATTCATTTGCCTGTCAGATTAATTTCTATTAAAGAGCTATAATTATTTGAAAAGAATTGTTTAAGTAAGCAATGTTTACATAAATCATTGAAAAAGAATATCAATTAATAACTAATAGGAGTAATCATTGTTTCTATGGATAAAGAAAGTTTAAACATCTTTTAACCTTCAACATAAAAAAGAAATTAAAATCGTTTAAACAATAGGAAAATCAATTTGAACTTAAAACAATCTCTGCTCAATCAACAGAGCTAAAATTGAAATTTCAAAAAGTAAATACAATATTAAATATCACAATGAAAAAAAAAATAGTTTTCAAGTGAAAGCCTCTGAGTATCTATAAATTAAAAGTAATACTTTCTATTAAAATCATAAATTTTGTGACCCAGAGCATTAGGGCAGTGTTTTAAGTTAAAAACGTATAGATAATAATTAAATACCTATCTTTTAATTTTTTTTATAAGCTGTACTTACCACAGCTGAGATAAAATCGAATTTTTCAATCAAATTCATAAACGATGTGCCTTCACTTACCTAGAACAAAAAAGAAAATATATAAACACCATGAAGTTTTTATCAAAATTTAAAATGAAAATCGATAAAACCGCCGAAAGAATTTTAATTGCGGTCTCCTCATTCATAAATTATCAAGTTTATTGCTGAACGAATGAATTAATTGAGGGTTATTTCTAACACTTTTTTCTCTTTAACACCCTTTTTCTCTCGATAAACAGCTACGTCTTTTAAACCAAACACATCGATAATCTCAATCAACACTTGCGTATGTAGACTTTGTCTTGACTCGAGACCGTTAAGTTTGCCGGCACAACCTCAGTTGCAACCCTTAAACTTGCCTAATTACCAATAAAAAAAGTCTCTTGCGTGGTCATAAAGTAAGTTTATGAAGACAAGAATAGGCTTAGATTAAAATTAAAACTACTCTGACATGTTCTGTTTTAATTTTTTTTAGATATAAAATCCATATGAAATAACATTAGATGTAGACAGTTTGAATTGAATGAACTTGATCATTACAAAGTTTTAACACTCATATTATTTTTGTAAGTATTTGTAAATATATGTAAGGACCTACATAATATCATAAAGAGTTTTTAGTATGAAAATATATAGAAAAATTTGACATTCCAAATGCATCCACGCCATTTTATATTTCTAGATTTTGGACAAGTATATAATTTTGATTCTTTGTGCATCTCGCCTCTTTTGTCTTTGCATACAAATTTGATTGAAATGATTTTGATCTTTCACCTTTTATATTAACTTGTATAAAAAGTTATAGTAAAAATATCTATGTAAGTATATCTATGGGAAATCATTTTTTGCAAAAATTGATTAGCTTGTTTAAAAGTTCTATAAATACATCACTCTCAAAGTAGATAAGATAAACAATACATTATTACAGATTTTTATTAGAGCATTTTTAAAAAAGTTTATTTAAATCATTGGTGCATATGTTAAAATAAAATAATTTATTCCCACAACTATTTTCAATAAATTGTAATTCAATTCATTTTCAATAAAATGTAAGTGTTATAAGTGACATTTTTTTTAAATTCGTTAAAGTTAGTTTAAAAAACATTTTTCAATTATTACAATTTTAAGCCAATGTTAAACAAGTGTTATTATTTTTCTATAGGCTCATATTTTAATTTGAAATTTCTTACGAACTAAAGTCGTAAAGATAATTTAGTCTACTTTATAAGTAGCGTGATACGAGAAGAAGCAGGCCGAAGTATAGAACGCAAAAATATTTTAAGTCTCGTTAAAAATATCAACGGCTTGCAGATATTATCCATAACTTGCATGCATTTCTGTTAAAATAATCTTCAGTATAATTTTTGTTTTTGCCTATTAACATAGGAATATGTCATTTAGGTAAATCACTGAAAGCAGCACGTGACAATAACAATTAAACTGAACTGAGATAAATAACAGGCAGTAGAAATAAAATGTTCTTGGTTTACGTTTCAACGTAACTTCTTGAAATATCTTTTTGTGTGATAAAACTTTTTAAAAGAATCAGTCTTTGGTTTTTGGTCCATTCAATTTTATTATAAAATAAAGTATAGGTACTTACTTATTTCTTCAGCGCTCAAAAATAATTAATTTGTAAATTATTTAAATGAAAAACGATTTAAAAAGCAATATAATAAATTAATTCGAACGTTTTTAAAAAGTTTTATTGTACTAATTGCTCGAAGTCAAGAGTCTGTATTCAAAAAGACAAGTAGTGCATCAGAAGTAGTAAAAGAGTAGGTGTAGCGTAGGCGACGTTTTCACTACTTCATTGGTAATATTAAAGTTATTGTTTTAGCAAGGAAAGTATATTTTAAATTAATATATGAACCTATATTGTAAGGTATTAAAATCAATTTCAAGACTTACTTAAAAACAAAAAATTATAACTCCCTGTAATTAGCTTTTAACCCATATGCCACAAAAAAGTACCTGAAAAACACGACTTTTACTCTTATTTTGTTGATTAATCAATGAAAATATTTATAGATTTAAAATTTCAAATATTGAACAATTCAAAATTTAATGCTATTCAACTTTTTGATTTAATAGAATTTAGAAATTTTGATAATTAGAAATTTTACTGATTTATTATAATTTGGGTGAGAAATGTAAATTGTTTCTTAAGTTTGTTGAAAAACGGAATTCTTATAATTTCCATTTAACTGAAAAAAAAATATAACTATATAAAAGTGTAAAGTATCCATCGATAGATCATGAAATATCAAACTGTAATTTTTTTAACGTCTTTAGATAAAAACTTCTTTTTTTTTGTAATATTTTTGTTTATCACTAGATCAGTGGGCCTAATTGTCGCTATATGTAGGTACATAGTGTTGATGACAATGATAAAAATCGATAAAAACTTTAAATAAAATAAATGTAGATATATTTTTCTGTCGGAAATTTCCATTTTTCGATAAGAACCCATATTAAAAAAACGTCTAAAAGTGAGCATCACTTTTAGTTACCTATATCTTGGGTTAGAATTATCCTTAACCTCCAAAATGCAGAATTACGTTTTTAGCAATTTCATTTTCTGTTAATTTTCATTATAATCTATAAACAGGTTTTGTTATTTTGAAAACAAACTTAAACTGCAATCAATGCTATATCTACTTATTATCTAAATGTTGATACACTACATTATTATCGCAGCAATGAATACATATTATTAGAAAATTATTTTGAAATGAAATTCTTTTAATAATGAAATTTTGTCTCGACAGCGAAACTCTTCATGTGTGTGCTGTTACATGCACTTGTCCAGTTCTTGTAAGATTATAAAAAAAAAAGTTTAGGGGTATAGACCTATTCGTAAATACATTAAAATATTATCACTAGTCTTTTCTAGGAATTAAATCAAAATATGTCGTACCTACTCCAATTTAATATTTCCTAATATTTATATCCGTTCCTTTTAATAAATTAAGAAGTAGATATTATATGATTATATTATAATAGATTTACAATTCTATGAACTTGTGTATAATAATTAAGAAATGAAATTGAAGTTAGAAAATCCCATTCTTTTAACAAACGCCATTAAATTCATTACCGCACTGAAAGTAGTTATTCCGAATTTGTTTTAATAATAAAAAAAAAGAAAGTAATAACATTAGCTATAAATCACAAAAACATGTATCGTATATTATATTTAATAAAGAATGAAATTACAAGAGAGACACATATTTTGATTCAAATCAGTTTCTTTGAACTGTACGTACAGAGAAAAATATAGATTTTTTTTCTGATTGTATTTAAGGGTCATATTTTGGAAAGAAACGTCATATTTATAGTTCCAGGGGTAGAATGAACGCGTGTCTATTGTAAATAGATAAGGGTGGCGAACATTGAGCGACCCACACTTTCTCGGCAGGGAAGCGACTTCTCAATATTTCAAGTGTAATTTATTGACATATTATCCCGATAGGAAATATTTACAGCATCAGAGAAGACAGTCTTTACTATATATGGATGTATTGATGAGAAGATACATCGTTACTAATACCAAAAGGGCGTTAAAAGTATCTATTGAATTAATCTATAGTTTTTTTCCTTTTTATAAATATTAACTCAATTATTCATTTTTTTTAAGGTAACCGCCTAAAACAAACCTTTTTATTTTATTATAATGAGAAAGAGAAAAGTTGAAATATTACCCGAAACAATTTTCTCGTGTACGATTTATTTTCGGAGACTTATTTCGGTCTTTTTTTTGTTTTGGTACTAAGATTATGTCAAAGTCCCCTAGTTGTAATAGACTAACAAAAATATATTAGACATGGTCCTGTAAGCGGAACATTATAACACACCCTCTTAATGTGGGATGCGTTATACGAGTAAAATGTCTAGAACAGATACGCACGTCACAAGTTTAACTAAAACAACGTTAATCTACTCCTAATACAAATTACACTACATTTGTGTTTTCTTTAATTTATTTGATTTATTCGAGGAGTTTTCAAGAAAATGGTGTTGTATGGAATGATTTATATGTTCATCTTGTTGTTTTAATATCAAAAAAAAGAATTTAAAAATAAAATAAAGATGCTGAACTATTTAAAACTTATAGTCTTTGATCGAAAGATTGGTGGATTCAATTTAGTTTTATATGCAAATATTTTAATGTAAAGCCTAGAGAAAACGGTGTTAAATAGAAAAAAAAGCTACTTATTTATTTTGATTTCTTTTACAAATAAATAAAACACTAATTGCAAATCTATTTCAAAAATCAACAAAAGAAATACAAAAATTTATCAAGAAAATAAGGTTTTAGAAAAACTAAAATTTCATCTCTCACATGTTATTTTATTACATACCGTACAACTCTAAAAATACCAAACTCAATATTTTTATAGCTGAAAACTTCCATTATTATTCTGAATAAAAATTAATTTGGCCTATTTTTACCCGATAATATTAAAACATATAAAACTCGTATTTAGTATAAAACACCATGAGATATGAAACCGAATTTTAATTTAATAATACAACAAGGAAGTATTAAAACTTCATCTTTTATACTCTATCAAGTAAGACGCATATTGAATTTGAGATTAAACAGTCATTTCGATAAAATAATATATGAAATAACGATAAAAATGGTTCATAAACATAGACGTTAAACAAATATGAAACTATACAAAAAATTCAACTCATGCCTGCTAAATGGCTTAAAATTTTTCACTGTTCAAATTGCTTGATAAAACTAACCGTTTAAGAAATATGATGTAAAGTTAAGATTTTTTTTGTTGAGGAGATCGAATTAGAAATGATTTTTAGTGTACACAATCCACTTCAAATCACTTATTAGTTTTTAGTTTTTTTTTTAACTTAGGGTAGTAGGAATTCGAAGAGAATTTTCGAATAAAACTTCCAATATCAAAAATACACTATGTTCAATAAAATTATTATAATAACTAAGTATTACAATTAATGTTATTAGCTGAAGATATGTTATATACATAACAACAGTGCAATTGACCATTTTTTTAAATTCATACGATTCATTTCATTTTCTATTCGATCAAAATATTCATACAAAAAAAAATGCTCAAATATTTGCGTTTATTTCAAAGCTTTATTTCTCCGCACTAGAGAAAAATCTAGAGTTTCATCAGTCAAGTAGCTTTGCTTAAAATTAGTTGAGAAGTTGATACTTAACTTGATTTCATATTTAAATGGTGTTAATGTGTTTTAATGTTAAACGTGTTTAATACTCAACGTGAAGTTAGTACAAGCTCAAGTCAAAGAGCTTGAAAATAAAGCTACCCCATAAAAATCAGTCTAGGTTATATTGCTAAGAATAATCGATTAAAAAAACATTAAGTTCTTATAAATACCCATTAAAGATTTTTTTATCTAGGAGATAAAATATTTATAGTTTGTAGTGTCCGACTGAAACTAGTTTTAAGGCCAAAACCGATACTGAATTTCGGCTTCGGTCTTAGTTTCAGCCGAAATCGAACCCAAAGTTTCTTTATAAGGCCATATTTTTGCGGAAAAAATAAATGAAAAAGTTGGCATAATCATAATCGGCTTATCATTTTTATTTTTAATATTAGTAGGTACATGAAACTTAACCAAAAAACTCTCTTACTTACATCTTAAGAACAAAATAACTTTACTTGTTATTACTTATAACTACAAAAAAATTAAAAACACTAAGTACAGCAATTAAATGTTTTTGATGCCATAATACTTAAATCCCAAAACACTTTAAGTCTAATAGTTAAACCAGTGGCGGCTTGTCCATATGCACTGCGGTACTGCAGCACCCCCAAATAAATTATGCAATAACACGGTCTATATTCATATTATTAAATGACAATAATATTGATGTAGTCATAATAAAAATATAATGAAATTGTTAAACATAAACAATCCAATTGTTATCTAAACGAACTATTTAAATCTTACTTAGAATACGTTGAAATACAAAGTCTGGAATTGTGATGTTCACAGTGTCAATTCAGCCGGCTTCGTTCAGCTTCGTCTATGTACGCTTAAGTTCGTGTAATCCAATCTATGCATGTAACAAGCAAAACTGGCACTGTGAATTGTGATATCTATAGCACCACAGTACGTTCGTGGTCATGATGAAAGAAGTTCGCCGCAAAATCCTACTGTTTTTAAGTGGCTAATTAATTTTGTCGCTACTTTCGACTCTACTTTACAAATACATTTAGACAATAGTACGCTACACTAAAACAAAAACAAATTGAGTCATTGGTAAGGCTAATATGGATCAAGACCCATTAATTCTTTTATCCAGCTAAAAATCGTAGATTTTGTATACAAATAATACAAAAAATGAATAGGTACATTATGTTTTTATTTTTTTAACACAGCACCCCCATGTCAAAATGTCACGAGCCGCCACTAAGTTAAACACTAAAACACTAATGATAATTTGTAAGATAAAAGATCACGTTTAAAAAATAAAAGAATAAGGAAGTTAATTCAAAGTACCTATCACTAGCTCTAAGAAAACTTAATAATAGCGAAAAATTTTATAACACCTAAAATAACTTATTTTAAAATAATATGTAACAAATAAAGCTTGAAATAAGAAAGACAAAACCGTGTTACCGTAAATGACAAAATCATTGCTTTAAGTATTAGAATAAGTATACCTACTCGTATTTTTTCAAGGAAAAGATATTGTAACGGAAAGAATTATAAGACCTATACAAGTGAAAAAACAATACATAAAAAGTAAATGAAATCATCTTTGGTAAATATTTTTTTTCGCAGATTACTTCTAAAGGACTTTACTTTTTTATTTATTCCATTGTTATATTTTTATAGGTACGTAAATAAATTAAATTATTATCATACAATAAACGCGGTTACAAATATTGCACTTTGTACACATTTAGTCTCTTTACGTTTCCGCCATATATAATTTGCTTTATTTCAGCGAATATATTTCTTCTTTGGTTTTGCAGATGTGCGACTAAAACAAGAGGCACAACAAAAAACTATAACAAAAGAAATAAAACTAAAAAATACATTTGTTGATGAAGTATTCATTCGACACGTATCGGTGATGTATAGAAGACTCGTGATGCGACTGGTCGGATTTCGATACTTGGAGTTTGGACACGTTTCTGTACCGCGTCGACTTTCTGTATTACAACCGCGTCGAGTTATTTTAAGTTCACCAAAGAGCTTTGGAATTCTCGTTCCTACAAATTTATTTGTTTTAAACTTTAATAAATCGAAAATTCATGTAGCTATTATTCTTCATTTGGTACGACACAACGATAATTTTATTGATCAAGAGATCATTTTGTCAAAAATATTACATTGATTTATTGCATACGCTTGATAAAAAGTTTCTTGTAACCCCTTAAAAAGAATTTATTTCAATACAATATTTAAGTTCATCAATTGATTTATGTTATATACATGAATTCATGGGCTTTATTTATTTTATTTTTCCTTATCGTGTTTTAAATAGCATGCAAAATTACTTTATTGAAAACGTCTGAACACTTTTGTGTTTATTTGCACACTGTATTTTTATAGATAATTTGTTTAGATAGATCACGTTAATTTTCGTCATCATTATAAAGGATAAGTTGAATGGCACGTGTAGAAAACCGTTATACATATCTTCTATGTCGCATAATGTCGTAATAGTAAACGCGTAGGCCATTAATTAACAACGTTAAAATAAATTAAACAACGTCATAGAATCATACACATTTTGGAGTTTTCCTTCCACACAATGATAAAGCAATGTGTTTATTTATTATCTATATTTCTATATTTAAAAGGCACCTGTGACTTGGCACGAACCCTTCAAACGCAAAACCAAATTTTGTGAGCTATTGATGTACCCCGAATCTTAAGTTAGATCGTCCAACATAAAAATTTTAAGTTATAATTTAAAAAAAAGAAATGAAATAACTAATGTAAAGTAGAAAGAGGAATCTTAAAAATGAAATATTGCATTGATAGTTTTTACACTTCAAATTAGACATTATATAAACCAGATTGGACACTTTTCTAAACAAATTGTACGCTTTAAGTTATGCGTTTATTATAAATAATTATCAAGGATTATTAATGAAAGTCATAGTGGAACAAAGGTATATGTAGCTAAATTTAATTTATAAATATTTGTGGGGTAGCTGCTGGTAATTTCATGTAGTTATTCATACAATATTTTATCACAATTAGTAGGAGTGACGGTAGCAATATACTGATTTATTATATTTTCCAAATTTGAAAAATTTGCTAGATCCGCCAACAAATTCCTTGCAGAAAATTTAATTTTCGAAAATATCTCTTTGATAGTATTCATCATTGTTTACAATGGTGGTAAAAAAATTATTAAATGCGCGTATAGCTTATGACTTTCATCAATAATCTTTAGTTAAATACTATGTATAATAAACGCCTAATGAGTAATGTGTAAGTGTCCAATTTGATTTGTTAAATATCCTAGCTGTTTCAAAAGTGTTCAGTTTAGTTTGTAAAATGTCCAATTTGGAGTATAAAACCATCCATATCTTATTGAATATAGATGATAGAAAAGTATGCCTTAATAACAACGTGGTATAATTAATTATTATTTTACTGAACGATCCCGACATTAATATATTTTCAAAAACAAACCGAAGATAGTTTCTATTTATAATCATTTTCAGTTATCGTCACTATCGAGTTTCACCTTTGCAATCAATATCAGTGATATCCCCATTTGTGTAACTGTGTTTTTAACAAGTGTTCACTCCAAATAAGTAATTTTATTATATGGTATATACTACGACGCGTGTCGGCTAGTAAAATATAATACAGAGTTTGACTTGAATAATCAAAACAAAATACACATTTAACAATTTTTAATAATCAATAACTGTTTCATTTAGTCATATTATAAATTCTCCGCAATGAACAAAATTATCTAAATTTGGATTTAAAATTGTCCAATAGGTAGGTACATAATATGATAATTACAGTTAAACTTTAAATGGATTTTAAGGACGGAAAAATAAAAATTATTTAGCACTTTTAAAAGTACAATTCAATTCATTGTTTAAAAATAAATTCTTATAAGTATTTTCATAATGTTAATAGTTGGAAATGAATATAGGTATGGTGTAATTTCTAAGAAATCGTAAACTAATGTAGGTAGGCGATATTATTTATCGTACATTAATAACGTATAATATATGGTAAAAGGTAGTTTCCTTCGATCTAATTTAATTTTAATTGCTGATATGATATAAAAATTTTAATTCATATGCGAGTATTGAGCAAACTAATTTTACTGAATGGAAGTCAACATTTTGAAACAAAAGATGGAAGGAAATATTCGTTTTTCTTCCTATTGTTGGTATAGTGGAAAGTGCATTCTTCTTCATTCATTTACTTCTGTTTTTGGCTGATGTTATAATATATGAAGTTATATATTCTAGTTAGTAGCAACAGCAAAAAATAAAAAAAAGTTTAATAGATGTGCGATATGTGGTCTAACTGTGACACCCTTATTATATAATTTTCTTCTCATGTCTTCTCATTATTTATTCTGTATAATTCTCAAAACAAATTTTCCTGGAATTTTTCCAAATATATATTTTTGTTACACAAAGGTTACCGATTACTTCAATAAATAACACCCATCCCTTTAGGTACGCGTTTATTCGTTCCCAAAAACATCACAAATTAAAATTTCAAAAATTCAGAGATCCTCTTCCTAACTAGTCTTTCTAAAAATTATTGTTTACACTCACATAACCAATTCGTTCAAAACGCCAGGTAACAGAAAATTCAAAACAGCGCAAAATTTAAGACGCTTAACTTTAAGGGATGGCTCTAATTACTCATTTCAGTTATAAAAATTTTCAATTATTTAAAGTTTAAAATATTTATTTTTAACTAGATGTAGATTTTAAGTTCTTCAATATAAAATGAAGATAATTTTGCATTTTAGGATATTTTGCGACCAATATAAAGAATAATTTGGTAAACTACCCGTAACATTCTTTCGTTATGAAACTGTTTTTTGTTCACTGGAATGTCTTTAAATGCAGTTAGGTACTTTTTTAAATAAAATTGGTTTCCATAACTTTTTGCTAATTTTTGACTCTTGTAATTTAAAATATATTACAGAACAAATAAATGGATCAAAGAAAATATTTTGTTTTTATCAATTTTTTACACAGTTTGTATTTCTTGGGGACCTAGAATTTCCAGGAATACGTGAAACAGATGGCTCGTGTACTGAAAATTAAAAATGATCGAGTTAGAGTCAATTTAGTTAAAATGTATTCATGATTTGTCAGCGAAAATGAGAAATTTCTAGTTTAAATTAATTTTGTGCTAATCGTCCTGCCTTGGTGGTGCACAAACGTTTCCGAGAGCGTGTAAAAGAACTGTTTACAATTACTTTGTGCGCAAGTCTACCATAGTTTAGGCTTTGAGTCGATCTAAACGATGCTGCATCAAAAACTAGAATGGTTAGTATGTGTTTAGATCCGACCATCATAGTGACAAGTTCGCTTGAGTTACAAACCCACCTGCTCAAGGCACGTGCATAAGCACCGCCAAACAGCCAGGAACGGTATTTAAGCGTTCGTACACGTAAATGTTCGGAAATGGTCGTATTTTGAGTAACTTGGAACGAACCAATCATATTTAAGATTAATCTTGGATGATCAATCTTTTACCCTGACAGTCAGTAATTTTTTATTAAAGTTTTTCTATATCCCTATAGGTATGTTGAAAAATTTCTCCAGATTTGAATGTTTAAATACAATACTTCTACAATATGGATAAACTGCTCATTTTTATAAAACTTTTCATTTCTTTCTTGTTTTATATTCTTAAACGTTGTAGCGCTGCGGATAACATAGTATACTTTTTCAAAATGAAAGTAAATGTGCTTATTGAAAGTAATAGAAAAAATATTTTTGTTCACAACAAATAAAACTAAGAAACGCACAGGTTATTGCCCATATTATTTTCGATTGTTCAGTCGTTCAATTATCTGATAAACCAATATCAGTAACTCATTTTTCTTTATATATTTTACTTTTTAATAAGTAAAACTGATAAAAAACAGTCTATGGTGTGAAGAAGGTAATAAAATACACGCTTGTTAAATGATTTTTATTTAGTACCTACCTACATTTTTTGATCTTCAGAACAATACGTAATCATTTTTCTTTATTACTTATTTATAGGGCTCACACACAAAATGCATAATCACAAATAAGTGTTGCGTTAATAGTTTTTCAGTCACATACTCATTTAGTCTCTTTCATTTCATAATATCAAATATCCTTTTATAATTTCATGTAAGAAGTCATTGACTTTTAACTGTATAATAACACTATAATGTTTGCAACTACACTACATTGTGTTGTATTTGAACTATATTTTACAATTTAGTTTATGAGGCGTCTGGTTGGTGGTTTCATAAAAAGACTTTTTAACAATAGATTTAAATAAGGAAAAATCAATTTATTCTCAAAAATAATGAATCAAGAAAGAATGTAATGATTACAATAAAACAAATATACAATCAACCCTCATTAACTTGTGTACATTAAAAACGTTCCAGCCTTAATTCAATTATCCTCCATTCCCTTGACTTATAACACACAATCCTTTTGTTTCTCTCTTCTCTTGTAAAATTAACTATCAAGCAGATCAAATCAATTTGATCTAACTCAAACAAAAGACACTTTTTTCGTAACTTTAAAGCTATAATATTTTACGTCCATTTTAATGATTATGATTTTAATTTTGGGTGTTCGATTATTTTTATTTGGAAAGTGAATCATGCATTCAAAAAAAATTAAGTGATTATATTTTTACGATGTGTTTGAATGTTTTTAAAAATAACTACGATTGACCCTTGCGATCAAAGTTCTTTTGTTCGTGTCACTCTTTTACAATTAACGAATAAAAAGTATTTATATGACTTTTAAATATACTTAAATCTGCTATTTTTATACAGTACTAAAGAATATAAGAATGAAAAAAACGGATGAAGAATGTGGAAAGTTAAAAACAAAGTTTTGGACTTATTTCTATAAGCGAAAGAAAAATGTGACTTGTTTTAAATGCATTATTGATTTAACCTATTTTTATTTCATATTATGTGTATAAAGATAAAATGAAGAACAAAATAAATATAATTACTTTTTATTAATATTTAAGATAAAATAGTTGTGCAATTACTAATCTAAATTTTCATGGATGTAAGATAATTTTCCATCTGATTTAAACAAGAATGGTTACGAAGGATATAAATAATTAATTTTTAACATTTATGGAATTGTTAGATGCCATTAAAATACAGAGTGTCTTGAAATTACTAAAGCTATTATTTCATTTTTTGGTTATAAGCGAACGTTTAGATACTTTCATAATTTTGGATATCTCAACCAAATTTATTTAGGAAGTGTTGAATATTGTCTGTTAAAAATGAGGTTTATAAATGATAATCTTTTGGAGAAATTGAGAGATTTTTCATAGTTTTCATAGTCTTAAAAATAATATAAAATACTATATTGCTTAAGCGACTTTAGTATAACACAATTTAATTTTTTTTATTTTAAGTTTCGTTACTGTAAAATGATTATTATCTTTACAATTACAAACTCTGTAGGTAATCGAAGAACCCGAATAAATTGACTCGAGTTGAACATACTACTAGTTATGTAAGAAAGACAGAGATTAAGGTAAAAGAAAAAAAAAGTGTAATTTTTTATTAAAACTTAATTTCAGTCCCCATATAATTTTTCTACCGCCGGCTATATATGATATATTGCTGTTCCAAATGGAAATAAAACCGTATAGTTACGATAAAAGTGCTGCACAAAATACAAAAAAAATACTATCATTTTACACTGCACATAACTTGTATCGTCAATGTATGGTTTTACTTTTATCTCGAACAGATTTTATGAAAACTGATTCTTCAAAATTTTTATAAAGACGATAAATTATAAATCTTTGAATAAAACTTTTAAAGATATAAAATGGAACAATTAAAAAAGTTATACCGAGAATTGAAAAAAAATCTTTAAGAACAAATACTTATTCCAATATTTTAAGAATTTTATTTTAGTTTTCATAGCTTAAACATGAATTACTGTTAGGATCTACCTTTCAATTTCGTTGGGCGTAAATTAAACCAAGTTAGGTTTATTTTCGAATATACAACATCAAAATAACATTTGATATACGTCTGATTATTATCTTTAAAGAATAGAAAGAATTAAAGATATTAAATCATTTTTTGCATACACTAAATTTCTTTTTATAATTTTATATCTTTATGTTTATACTATTTCATGTTAAGTAGGAAACTTCGTGGGTCGATTCAACCCACGACTCTGTACTTAAACGCATCTTTATTTTACTTTCTAGGTAACTCCATAAACTCTGAACAGGGTATTCGAAATACAAAAAAAAATCAATTTAAATAAGTATGAAGGCTTGTTTTATGAATAAATTGACTTTGTTTGTTTGTCTTATATGTTATAAATCAATGGCAAAAATAGTTGGCAGTATTATATTAAAACATTTAAAAACTAAAACAATTTCGTAACTTGTTATTTTAAACTTGAGCAAACATAATCTTGTCGACCTAATATATTTTTGAGTTCTGTTTATATTAATAAAATTGAGGAATTATAATCTTAATAAAAACAAATAAGTATTAAGTACTTCCTACATAAAAAAGTCCAGAACGTTAAAAACCTGTTGAAATTTGATCTACTTTTAAAAAAAGGCTTCGCTGGGGATGAAACATATTTTAATCTTCTATGCATCTTTTTAATGTTCACCGAGGAAAATATTTATTTTGCTGTACATCCTGTATATGAAACGGCAAAGGTGCATTTCCCAAAATCATAAAACTTTTCCTAAATAAACTGACATAAAAAACATAACTGGATTATTTTAACATTCGTACACTGAACTATTAGAAAGGCGAGCGACCGCGCTAAAAATAAATCCATACACACTTTTTCAGATACTTTGAAAATCTTTTTCTATATGAATTTAAAGAAATGTTTTTCCAATATTGCAAATTAATTAACTTGAATAACTAGAAAGAGGAAAGGAGTAATAATTGCATTTATCAATAAATTAATTACAAAAAATAAGTTACACAGTTTAATTTCATTTTCAATAAATATATAGTTTACAAATATTTATAGGCAGTTGCCTTAAGTAGATTTATAAATGTTTCAATATATTTATTATTCCAATTCTCAATAGTAAGGTAAACATTTCAATAATCACTTAAAATTTTCAAAAATTTTGGTCTTAAAAATACCTTTTTGTTTCCATTTTGATTTTATTTATAAAAACAACTAGTTAAAATCCAGACAAAAAATTTGTTAAGAATTTCAAGAATATATTTTTAGATTTCAAATATACGAATAGACCTAATAACTATTTCAATTAAAGAAAATCTCACTTCCTGAGTTTTAAACTTTGCCTTTTTATCATCACACAAACGAATTTAATGCATCGAAAACGCATATTGCTTTAACACCTATTTTTTATATTTTGAAATACACATATTTGTTAACAAATGGAATATAAAACTGTCGTCATTCGGAAGGAAATGAAAGAAATGAATGCTACAATTTGTTGAAACACGTTTAAATAAATAATTAACACTTTTACTAAACAAACAGAAATTATCACTTAAACTGCCCTATATAAGGTCTATTAATAAGTACTTATATAAATTGGAATCAAAACTCGTTTTTTAAATTTTTATTTTATTTTTTTTTAAAGTTGTAACACCTAAATAACTCTTAAATTTTAATAAAAAATAATTTGATCTATTTGAAATAATTTTACTCGCTTCATGTTTTTGGATGAAAATGAAAAAAACAAATATATTTCATATCAATAATCTTATAGGGTAAGAATATGTAGTGAATTAGCGGGTTTTTGGGATGTAGGTAAATTTTAATATCTTAACAACTAATAGATTTGAAACTAACTTCCATTAGTACATATTTTAACATTGGGAAAATTACAATAATGTTTTTTTATTGCAAAAAATTTTAATTTTGGAAAATGCTTTTTTATGCTAGGATTTTTACGATTTTTTTACTACCCAATTAAAAATGTTTGTACCTGTACTACGATACCAAAATAGTATTTTTTTATAACACAAAAATATACGTTGTTATATCTAATGTTAGAACGTACCATTATAACTAGGTTGCCGGAAAATAATACCCAATTATATGAATTTTTTAAAGAATTACGTTTTAATAGTTTTTGACAAACGTATGCACAATGAACATTAATTAGCAATACTGAAACACATAACAGGTTTGTTATAAATAGCAAACAAACCGTACATGTCCATACATGAACGGCAAAATATTGTTCTAGATGATTTGTGACTGTTTCTGAACGAGTAAGTTTGTGTACCAGATGAACTTGTAATTTTATATTGTACGAATTTGACCCAATAATATCAGTAGGTACTTGGTCTCGAGCAGGTACCGTTCATAAGTTTCCAAAATCAGCCCACAACTAAGCTAAGGGTCGACATGCACACAAAGTAAGTACATACAGTTCTTTTATCGTTGCGTTAACGTACTATCTCATATAGAACGAATATATGAATGGTTCTACGTAAATACACGTATTAAAAATATTTTTTTGTTTTGTTTTTATAAGGTTGCATCCACTTCTATGATCATTGGCCACCGTCGAATTCGAAAATCCATGAAAAAAATCTTGGATTTTCATTAAGACTCAAACCCAGTAGCACTGGCATATACTTAGGGCATATATTTTTTTTATTTTTTTGTTGTCGTTTTAAGTCGCTTTAATATCTAAGGTCATATCACGACTGTCTAAACACAGAGAATTTCTGTTGGTCAATTATGTCTTAGGTCTATGATCTTAAGTCTAGGAAAAAATATATTGTTTTACATTAAAAACTTTTTATTATACTTTTATATTTAGAAAAAACGTACAAAAATAAAAATACAGAAATAGTATTTAAGTATTTAAAAAGTATTTAGTAAAGACCAACTTGATGCTGCAAAATTATTAATTTCACTAAATCATATTTATAACAAAATCGGTTCTATTATAAGCTATCTAATCTTCTTATGAACATATTATTAATAATTCGGATGCGTTTTTTTGTCTTTTACCAACCCAAGTACACATCAACGATATGAAATAATTTTTTGCAAGGGGATATTTTAAACCAGTAGGATACTTTGCATAACTGCAACCCATCGAATTAAAATGATAGTATTATAATTTTTCTAGAAAAATGCACTTTTCTTGAGAGATAACTATTTACTTTACCTATTATACATATTTTTTTGTCAATATGGCTAAAAGAAATTTATTGAAGTTTGATATAATGGTTTTTATTTACAACAATCATGCAGATAACTTAAGGCAGGCTCAGAGAAGCGAGCGGGTTTAAGCTAGTGGTTGTATATAATTTTTAAAAAGCAGTGCTAAATAAGTGCATCTATACAAATTTAAAAACAATTCTTAAAAACTTTAAGGACTATATTATACAATTTCGTATATTTACCCCAACAAAGAGGGGTATATGCAATAAGTATTAGGTAATAAATTATTTACCTACACTTAAAACTTTTGATATGTTTGACAAATGTTTAAAATATCTGTATATTTTCCCTATTTGCAAGGTACTGAAAGTTATAACTTCATAAAAAAAAAAAAAAAAAACAACAAATTGGCGAAGCAAAAACAACAATGTCTTATAAACGATCCCTATCGTCCTAGTTCTTATCATGTAGGTAGGCTGGCAGGAAAAAAATAAGAACTTGATTTGATTTATTTACCTATTAATATTTGCTTGAAAGAAAAAAATACTCTAAAAAATTTAAACCTTGCTTATAATGTTGCCATTTAGCTATCGAAATGAAATGCCTGTAAATAAAAAGTATTTAAATGACACAACTATGTGTGTGTTAGTGTATTTTTTGTGTGAATAGAGTAATGGCAATGCAAATATGATATTTATAATCAAAATCTTTGTTGTCCACAAATCTATTCAAAAAAAAATATCAATAGCAGAAAAATATTTGAATATAATATTATATGTATGTTAAATCTATTTGAATTAATGATGTATTACATCAATTACCATTGTTTAAATGTGAGTTGCAAACTGTGTTTTTAAGTATGTTGACCTTGTTCACATTATATATTCGTTGATACAAAAATATTTTCAAATGAATTTCATTTTCTTCAAGTTCACAAAAAAGCAGCTTTGGAATGTGTTATTAACTTTTGCAATTATGCAATGCTAAATAAATATTTTTATCAAAACAAATTAAATGAAGTACTAGATTGCAAAGCAAATAATTATTACCTACATCTTGGATTACGTAAAAAAAATATTTCCATTGTTACAGTTTCAATAGCTCTCTGTACACGGAGCACATTTTTCTAACAAATAATAAATGTCATCTTATTGTAACATTTTTTATACAAAAAATATTGCAAAACCACAGTTTCTCAACTCTATTGATTACAAATTAAAAACTCATCTGGCAATACGATAAAATATAGAACTTGAGGATTTAACGACATCGAGTTTATAGACATATTTAATTTATTTTTTATAAATTGATACATTTTTTGTGAGAAAATTATTAGTGAACTAATGTAACCAGAGCCCCATAACGAACAATACACGGTAGTTGACTATTTAATTACATTATAATAATTACCAAGGCCAACATCGTTTACATTATCAACAACTTAAACAATACACGCATCAAGTTTCAAAATAGATACGAATTAAATGCACTTAAAATATTTTTTAAATAAAAAAAGCAAACCTTGCATTTACGCATGAAAAAAAAAAACATTTAAAACTAATAATTTGTCAAGTTAAAAGATGAATATAAATTTAGCAGCTGTGACTTGGTGTGAACTATTCAAGTAAAATATTCAATTAAACCACTAATATATGTTATTAGGAAACAAATCAATTGAATTAAATCGTATAAACGAAGGGATATTACAAAGAATTTAAATAACCCAGCGAACAATTCTATTAAAATCACATTAACCTCATCATTATTGTAATTCTAGTATTAACAAATTGCGTATTAAATAAATTTCATAAATATAAACATTGAAGACGAGAACATTTTTCAGGATCTGATAAATAATAATAAATTTTTTTATGGTTCTACATAATAATTGTCTTTGGCCGTCAATTGTGGATGTAATTATAATTAACAATTAACATAGATAGGTATATTCTGGAAATATTCTGGCGTCTTGTCTAAGAAAAATATTAATATGAATGTAATGATTTGTTGAAAAAAAAATGCAACTTAAATGTTGTTATTTGTACAAACAGATTATTAATTATTTCCATCGACGGTTCCTGAAGGGAATTTAAAATATATATGAGCGGTTTCCTTGAATCTAGTCAAGTACATGTATGAAATGTTAAATGTTTTAAGTAAATTTTAATTTGATTTGTATATTTTCTTATTTTAAGATTTTAATGAATGAAGATCTCGAATGTATTTGAAGAAAAAACGTGTGTACACAAATGTCTGCGTTTTGTACACAATATTTTCAACGTCTAAGTCAATCATTTGGTCTAATACTAATAATTTTTTGGTTATATAATAACAGATGTATTTTAATACCTATATATATATTTTTTTTTCTTGTAGGTATTATCTCTAGAAATAAAGATTTTTTCTTCGATTTTTAAAAAGAACACAGCTTCGCTTTTTGATTAACTTGTTCCTAACTACCGAGTAGATTTTAGATAAACACAAATATTTATAGCAACTTTAAATCGTATAATAAAAAACTATTTGTTCATTTACGTAAGCAATACCATCTTTTAGAAAATAGGTTATCATTTTTGCGTTTTTTGTCATTTCATTGACTTTTTCTTCCTTGAAAGTATCAAATAACCAGATTTTATCTTAAATAAAGCATTCGTACAAAATACTATATGGCTTTAACTTGATGCATTTCGGTTTTGATATTCGAGGAGAGCACACAATTACGCACAATAACGTACTCACGAGACGAACTTTTCGTTTTGTTTGTTTTATATGAATATAATGATATATACATCCGGTAAGATTTATGTCATATGATGCACAGACAACAAAAATTGATATCCTGTTTAAAATCTATAAGTAGAAGGGTTTAGACCCTAATCGACAATAATTTTTGAAAAGCCATTAAAACATGTATGTAATATACAGTTTTATGCAAATATAAATACAGCTTAAAACACCAAAGATAGATAAATTTTAGTTACGAAATTGTAAATTAAATTTTAATTTAAATGATAGAATGCAATAGTAAAATTAAATTAACTCTTGTTAATACGTCTTAAGCTTTGAAATTTGCAATAAAAAATCGTTTATAAGAAAATTGTGTGGGTACCTACGTACTTTTAGCCTTTGAGTTCAGAAAATTAACGTGTAAGAATATACTATAAATATTTATAATTGTTTTAAGTATGATTATTTGTGAGGTCAATGAATTGTAAATACAATTCTATTTTATCAAAAAAAATCACATACTTGCTTTCATGAAATGAATAAAATATATTTACTAAAGATATTTATAATCCTTAAAAGTTCAAAAAACAATTTCTTAACCCAATTAAGTATCTACCAAAGTTATTCTTAGTGTTGTATAACTTTTTATTTAAGTTGTTAAGTTTTTTAGCAAAGTCTTAGTTTTATCAAATAAAAGCAAGACTTAGGCTAAAATTAATGCGTGAAAAGAAAAATTTTACTAAATGTTTTGAGGTAAATTTCATAAAATAATAATTTTTATTACTTATATTACTTGGCAAGAGTTAAAACAAATTTGAATAAAGAGACACAAACGAAAGGTTATCATTGAGCTGTAAAGATGAAAAATTAAAAATACTTACTGAAAAATACTTTTATAAGAAACATTTTGTAGGAAGCTTCTAAATATTTTTCATTGTATTTGCATTTTACAGGCGATGCCAAGGATAAAATTGAATATAGTGAAAAATGTTAATAACGAGAACGCCGAAAACGAAATTCAGTTAATACGAATACAACTAAATAATGCACTTGAATAAGAACATTTTTTTACGAAATTCTTATTGGATGAGCATAATTTGGATAGCATAATTTTTTTAAGTAAAATTGATCAATCATGGTTGCTACTTGTTACAAGCTAGATTACTGCTTACTCTTGGACCCTTTACAACAATAACTGATAATTGAATTGGTAAATTAGGGCCTCTTAGATATTTTTTTAAATTTTATTAAATATGAGACTAAAAGTTCATGATAAACAAAAATCTTTCTCAAAAAAAAATATAAAATAATTATAAAAAGGGAGAGTGAGGTGATATTAAAACTTATTTGGCCTATGCCCTTTAAAAAAAATACAATAATTACTCAGCATCCCAGTGAGGCTGTTAAAACAGTGGTCGACAAACTTTTAAATCTTATTGACCATTAAATTTGAAATTCAAATGCCGCTTCAAGTTGCACTCGTGGCTGCTACCGTATCACCCAGCCCCCTACAACTCCATGTTACAAAAATGTGACCATTTTTACTGGATTTGCAATCACTAGTTGCGATTTAGTTGCTAACGAGTTGAACGAAGAAAACCACAAAGACTGACGAAGACCGAAGAATTTATGGAAGTCGGAGGTTAGAAATAATTTTTTTAAACGTCAGGCAAGTTATTAAAATGAAACTTTTTTAAATGTTTTCATTATTATTGTTATTATATGAGAATAATTATGATAAGTATTTTTATATAATAATTATAATAACTCTGATAAGTTTAAGTGGTAGGGGGCTGTTTGAGACGTATGACTCTTATAACAACACCGATTTCCGTAGAAATCGGTCACATTTTTTTAGCCTTTCTCGTATCTAAGTGACAGGGGGCTGGTATCACCCAATAGTTTCAGCCCTTCCGCCCCCCAAAAGTGCAGTATCGCCCATGACAACTTTGCTATATAGACTATAATAAATATGTGTACCAAATGTGAACTTTTACAATATAAAATCCATTATCTAGATACTATATAGATTATAAAACACAATTTTTGGTGCAGTCAGGTTGGAGTTATTTACTTAATTTATTTCTAGATACAGGACTTTATATCCTTTCAAGGGAATCATATTGAATTTAGTGTGATGTCACAAAAACTATAAACAGCAGATAATCAAAACGCTTTCAACGATGCCTCATTTGTTAAATTAAGATAAGAAGTTTAAAAGATATTTGGCAACAGTTATTTAATAATAATAATAAATGTATTTATGGCCCAATCAACACAACATAATACATTGCATATTACATATTTGCCTATAGAGTTAGAGAATTCTCTCTGTACATAGGTTGGGAAAGGAATAAGTAAGCATAAAGTCTATTATATCAATACTATAAACTACTTAAATAATAGGTACTTATATGTAGGTACGTTTAATATTAATACGTGTAGAACAACAAAATGTTATGTACACTGATTTATCTACATTTAGAGTTAACCGATTACTTTTCAATCATGTGCTGACTTCAGCCAATCTATTGTTCATTCAAGTTTGCACTTCTTACCAATTTTTTCCAGTACCTAATACAGCAGTATCATATAGATGCATATATTATCTAAAAACAATTACCCCTCTGTGTCCCTATTTTGGGGTCGGTGTAGTTGGGATAAAAAGACAGTACCTATCTCCAAAACTTTCTAGGTATTCCAATATTTAAGCCATGAGAAGTTCATAAGGGTTGAGTTAACAAATCACAACTCATGTAGGTGTAGAAACTATAAGTCTCAGCATTATTTGCTTATTTGTTAGTTAAATTTCTAGTCCTGGATTTATGTATACTAGACAGGCACAGACCCAGGCTAAAACAATTTCGGAATCGGCAAAGCATGATATAGGTATATGAAATGAAAAATCTCTTAACGTTATAGGAATTACCTATGTGATCATCTCAAAAATGGTCGAACAGAAATTTATTTATTTTCAGACCATAAGTGTGAAAATTTTGAATAATGCAGTTTCATGTTTCAATTGCCATGTATATGGCAATTTACCTCCAGTATGTCCTCCAGGATGGTACTTCCGTACCGATAAATCCATGTATTCAATAATATTCCACATTTACAGATGCTACCTTTTACCCCTTTCTTCTTACATTATAGTTTAACAACTTTAATTAGGTACTATATAAGTACAGTATATCTAAACAAAAAAAATATTTAAGACATCACGAATAATGCTTTGGGTAAAACTTTAATCGTAGGTTAACAAAGAAATGTAATACTTAACATCTTTATTAATAATTTGGATTTTCTATATGGATTATTATCTAACCCGCTTTATTAATTCTACTATGTAGCGTATATTTGTTATTAACTTTTAAATGGTAAAATAAAAATTAAAAAACTTCTATTTTACAGTCGAGTAGATTTTTAACCTGATAGATCACCGTATTATCATGAAATGAAATCAAAATTTGTTATTTATGGGAAGGTTAAAATACAGTTTCAAAACAATTCAGCCTATCCTACAACACAATTGTTATGCAAAAATGTTACATTTGAATAGCAAAAAAAAAATGAGTTCATTTAAAATATTATAACATACTAAGCCATAACAAACACATTTAAAAGGCGCCGTAAAAATTTTCATGGTCACAATTTTCCTTTCAATTTCCCATTACTCACCGAAGAAATCCTCCCATGTGATAGAAGCGTCAGAATTTTCCGAGTCACTCATAGTTTTTGTTGAGAATTTTTTCATCGATAAAACAACTTGATTTTCTCTTTGATTTTCACATGATAACTTCAAAAACACATTAAAGTTTGGAAAAGAGCGTCACTTTTAAAAGAAAATGCAAACTTTTCTGACATGTGCATGCTTGACTCGTGCAACAATGAAATTCGGCCATAAAACACGCAAATGAACCTCAGCACAGATCCGTTGGAACTGAAGTTCAGCGCGAGTTGTGTATTTGTGTGTTCACAGCGTTCACAGTTTGTACGGCAGACACCCGCCAAGCCAAGTTGCAACACTCAAAACGTATAAAGTGTTAATGCAGGACAGACGCTATAAATAACATAATAAATCTATTTCTCTTCTTTATTAACAAATATGTAACTATTTAAATGCTCTATTAAATATTTTAAAAAATACGTATAGGTAAATTATAATGTTAGCATGTTTAATGTGAAAAGTGCGAAATAAATGTAAATATCTTACTTTATTTAGTTGAGATAAATTTCTAATCAAATAAATAATACAGGTAATAGGAAATAATTTTTACTCACAAATTGATTGTAACCGAAACTATGGAAATTTTAAAATATTTCTCTAATACTCCAAAAAAATTTTATCCATATCTCATAAGTTTAAAGGATGGAATGTTAAATTTTTTTTATTGAGTTTATTTACAGGTGGCCCTAACATCCAGGGTCATTGAAGACCCTTAATTTTAATTTAATTTGATGGGAAATGCAAATATCATTCTATGTCATATGTGTATCTATATAGATACTTATACTAAGCTGACTAAACTCTAAAAACAATGCTTATATAATTAGTGGACGCTTTATTATAATCCAAATTATAAACATATTATGTCTCTTAAAAAGTAAAGTTATACAATTAAAAGAACAAATAATCATAACTTGAAATACAGCTTTTACAGAGGAGCAGTTACAATTACCATTTCTGTGAAAGTGAATTATTTTGATAGAAAGTCTTAAAAAAAATTCCGAAACGAAAGTGTCATTTACGGGCATCCAGGACTCGTGCTGTGGAAGTAGCGAGCTTATGAAAAATGTATTTGTTATGATATGAACAATATATTAACAAGGAGCCACCTATTGGCGCAGTGGCTAGAGGAGTAGTTCTCTCCACTTCATGCGTCAAGTGGCCCGGGTTCGATTCCCATTGAATCCTAGAATTAAGATCCTAGAACTAAGATTATAATTGACCAACAGAAATTTTCTGTGTTTAGATAGTCGTGATATGACCATAGCTGTTAAAGCGACTTAAAACACCAAAAAAAAAAAAATATTAACAAGTTATTAATTTTGCGAGCCAGTCCTAATTGAATTTGAAGAGACTACGACAAACTATATTCGTCTTTCTAAAAACGGCATATTGAAAAATGTTAATGGTTTTAATAAGGGGGTGATTCACTACTTTAATTTTTTTAGCTATTTGTCTTCATTTTCAAACAACGGCTCTTAAATTTTACTTGAAGTCAAGTCAAATTTGAGTCAAATATAAATATTTAAATAATTAAATGCCAAATCAAGTCAAGCGATAATTTTACGAGTTATTTCATTGACAAGTCAAAATTTCAAGTACCTACAATTCATTCCAAAATTATCCAACTATATGTTTTTGACTTAATTAACCCCAAGTTATAATGAGTGTATATAGTATAGGCAACCAACGTTACAGTTCAGCTATGCTAAATGTCTCTTTCTGTGAAAGTGGGAACAATGCGTATAGTGCATATTGTATAATTCGGTTTATATGCAGAGATGCAAACGGTACATCGATGTTTAAATTAGTGGATACATTCAGAGAGAATAGGATCAAACTAAGTCATTAAAACTCCATTGTTACTCGTAGCGTTTCGAGTAAAAATGGAGTCGAAACGTTGCGAGTAAAAATGAAGTTTTAATGACTTCATTTTGATCCTATTCTCGCTAAATTTATCCACTAATTTAAAAATCACTGAGGGTCTGAACAACACCATGACACATCGTTGTTTTCCTGTGAAAACACCATTTTTATAATTACAAATAATCGATGCATTAGTATTATTTCAAATGATGATTTTATATACACTTTTTTAAAGAATGCTGTTTTGTGAATCCATGTTAAGTGTATATAAATTGTGTAATTGAAATTAGTTCCAGCCGTTGCAAATGTAGCGCAGTTTTTTATTTTATTATTTATATTTAATTTTTAAACTCTTATAAATTATAATGTTTATTGGTTTAATTAATTTTTAAATCCCGGTTGTTCATCCGTGTCCTTGTTTTTACAATAACATAATACTATAACAAATAATAACAATTATAAATAAATAATTTCCACTATCATTAACAACGATAACTAAACACTTTTCACTTTGATTAACAATAATATATAACAATATAAATAAATACTTTAACTATAACTAACGACAATAAAATAAATAATTCATTTAATATAACAAAATAGAACAACTATAAAACGCAAAAAGAACGGATTCGACCGTTCCCGTCGTGTGCTGGGCCCATGACTGGCTTGTTTTTCCAAAAGTCCACTTCAACTTAAAAACAAAACCGAACTGCCCAAACTGTGGCTGAAAATTGCATTTTCTACGCCACACAAAAAATAAAATTGTGACTTAAATTCAAATTGTTTTGTATTCAACTCACTTATTAAGGTTGATTTGAATTCTAGCTATTTCTTACATTGTTGGCTACATTTCCTAGCCTTCAGTGGATCTCAAACTTTAGTATGTAGTTACCAACTTACCAGTAGTTACCAACGATAAGTACCCATTGCATGAGAGATATTCCGTCAAAAATTAAACTATGATGATAATTTTTAAAATGTAGCCTTTAAAGCTAGGATTTCATAAATGCAAATCTTTATTTACTATTTGAACCTGAATCTGAAATCTCAATTTTCAACTTAAAATACTTGTCAGTTAGTGGTTTGGTGTCATATAGATTGTCGCCCTATACGGTAGTGGTCCTAAGATATCCTAGGTTCGAGTCCCAATGGAAACTCAAAACTATTCTTGGCTTTCGGATTTGCCGGTCGCTAATAACTGTAGTAGCTTATGCAACCTTAAGAAAGCCTGAACCGGTACGAATGTATACGCTACGTAATTTGCTCATTTTAAAAGTGCCCTAACGATCTTAACCAGTCTTAACCGTCTTAACTATACACCCATACCTCACTTTGCGTCGTGGTTACGTTCCAAATAAAAAGGACGCAAAGTGAATTATGCTTTTCCATACAATACCATGTAAAAGTCGAAGATATGTTTCAGGGTTACGAAAATACTAAACTCAATTAAAACAAAATGATATATTCAATTAATTTATACAAACGCAATAAAAATTAATTACTGTCTGATGAGTCCATAGTGGTTGTTGTCGTAAGTTGGCTTTCTTTCACCAAAAATTGGTCTGTTTGGTGAACAGCTTTATTTCTCAACGTAAAATAAATTTTCTTGTAGCAATTGATATTCGTAGCTACCAAAACAAAGTGAAAATAAAACAGTACATATTAAAATTCCGTTGATTTTAAGTTAGAAAGGGAATCCCCGAGTTTTGCTGGCATAGCGCCGGTCGCAAATGACCATAGTAGTTGATGCGACCTTAAATAAATAAATTTAAAAAAAAAAACTATACCTACATCTATGGAAGATCAGTAAAAAATTTCTAGTTTTTTTTCTCTATATTTTTTTGCTTTCAACAAATATTCTCAAAATATTGCTTTAAGATAATTTTTTTTTTATCTCCTGGCGATATGTCTAATACGGGCAACAATGAGAGTTAATTTTCTTATTTCGATTGATATGATGTATACTAAATATTTATTCTCAACTCTATATTAGTATTATTATTTTATAACACGCTTTTAAACTATTATAGTGTAATTAATAGATACTGAAACCGCTGATAATCTCATAGAAAAAAGCCATATATTTCTTAATCAAATTATAATTTACGCCGAAACGAAAGTATATATAACTGATCAAACTATTTTTAAGGCTTTCTAAAAATAAACAAATGACAAGACAGTACAAGACACTAAAATGATTATTTGTGCCTGGGACGTTAAAATGTCAAAATTTTCTGTATTTAATTATTTCTTATAAAATTATTTAAAATGACCACGTTTTTGGATTTTGTGCGACACAACCACATGTTGGCGTTAATTGAAGAAGCCTATGAAAGCAAAAGTCACACGTTGAACTTGAACGATTTTGAAATTGAAGAAGTGCCTGAAATGGTTTCAATGTTAAGTGAATTGAAAAGGCTATTTTTACAAAATAATCGGCTCTCAAAAGTTCCAAATGCGTTGTTAAATTTAACTAATTTAATATCTCTAACTCTTGATTACAATAACTTAAAAATATTACCTAGTCCTCTATTTACATTAAGTAATTTAATAGTTCTGAACGTTAGTTACAATCCTCTTAATGAATTAACCAGTGAAATTGGTGGATTAATTAAATTAGAAATTTTATGGTGCAATGGGTGTTGTTTGAAAACTTTACCGCCTGAAATTGGATTTTTACAAAATTTAGAAACATTTGGCGCTCGAAGTAATCAATTGCAAACTCTACCTGAAGAAATGAATAATTTAACGAAATTAAGGTATGTACTATTAACGGCATATCGATTTTATTTTTTAAAAATAAATTTTTGTTTGAAGGTGGTTAACTTTGGAAAACAATAAAATTACAACGATTCCTGATACTTTTTGGAAATTAAGTGGATTGTTTCATTTCAATCTTAGTAATAACTTACTAGATAATATTCCACATGCAATTGAGAATATGCCTAATTTAAAATATTGTTCACTTAGTAAAAATAATATATCAGAAACGCCAGAATATGTATTAGAAAATTTAAGAACTGTTAAAAAAATTGACTTGTCTCGAAATCCAATATCACCGATTTTATCTGCTTGCCAAGTAAGATAAAGCCTTAATACGCCTTATATGCGGCTCATATTTTTATTTAATAATATACTAACAACCGATTTTCAGGATTTTAAAAATATAGTGTTGGCAAGTAGCAGTAATAGTTTGTCTGATACCGAAGATTCTGATTCGGATGGATGGGAAGATAGTGTTGTAAGTTCCCAACTAGATATAGCATCCAGTGAAGGGTTCGACGACTTTGAAGATCCATTGGATGCCACAACATTACCTCAAATATCCCGTATAGCAGTAACAGGTTTATAACTTCTTATTCAACAGTGGTGCAAATGATTTAGTGATAGAATAAAAAATTTATTTTTGTAATAATTACAAAACTCATGTTATTGTGTATACAACAGGTTAACATTTGTATGAATCGGAAAGTTTCATTCAACTACACTAGCCCGGACAAACAATTCCCAGAAAATGTTTAAAATTTTGTCAAATTATTGTAAATATTGATTTTGCATCATCGATATAAATCTAAACGGTAAATGCGACCATTATTAAATTAATGAAAATGATTCACTTGCACATTATTACAAATAAAATATGAACAATTTTAGATATTCTAAGATTATAATGGATATATTATTACCTAAATCAAAGTTCTACATTTTCGTGTTTAAAATAAAATATCTTATAATTGGACATAATAAATATTTTACAATTTATTCTCTTATGAAAAAAAAACAAATAGTGAAGATATTTTTTTGCAATTGTAACCTTAATTTTTCTCTATCCAAACATTCTTATTTTACATACAATAAAACTATCAACGATACTAGAAAATTCTTTGTAAATGTAATTAGTTTGTATATTCAATACTCAGTATTGTTAGTTGTTTATGTTTGATAAACAACATATATCCACTATTCTCTTTTTTCCCATCATCGTCAAAAATATAAAATAAACTTAAAGTATAAAAAATCTTAAAATATCTTTGAGATGATCTTCACTCGCAGTCAGAAACTGGTCGTAGTCTTCACGCTTTCTTATCATCTTTTTTTGATGAACTTGATTGACTGTTTGCAGCTGTTGTTGCGTATCCACCATATCCTGCCTGTTGAGCCATTTGAGCCCATTGGGAATACTGGTTGTACATTTGTTGCTGTGTAGCAGTAGAATTAGCGCCTTGTCCCTGAAAAAAATAATATATTTTCAGTATAAGAAATTTATAAATTGATCAATTTGTTTCAATATTTACTCAGTATACGAATTATAAAAGACTGTTTAATATTAAAGTCAAATTTGTTTTAAGCAATGTAAAACTTTAAATATATAAAAGAATACACTACGGGCAGTTTTCATAGTTGTTACTCAAATTTTAGGAAATACTCAACTGTGGTTATCAGGGTCGGTCATTTACATTTGTGTTTAATAGAACTCGTCCATTACCAAACAAAGCATACACTCAAGTAAAGACTTACGTCAAATATTTGAACAGTGTTCATAGATCAAATTTGAGACATGAGTTGAATATATGCTTAGCTAGTAGACATGAAAACTGAAGTGCTGCCTGGAGCTACCTCAAGTAAATCCTTATTGGATACTTGCAGTTTAGTATACAAAAAGCATTTAATTGAAAGAGTTTCAGCCTTTACTTAAGTTTTTATGGTTATTAGTGTTAAAAGTTGATATATACTCAATTACTCGTATACTTAATTCATATTATGAATTGGGTCATATTTGAGGTAAGTATTTACTTGAGTGGATGCTGTGTTTTGTATTAAAGAATTAAATTTCTATGAAATGAAAATTTAAACAATTGACAGTAGTTTCTAAAAATTTGAGTGGCTACTATAAAAACTTGTATTAACAAGCATAATAACCCGGGTTAATAGCATAGAACCTCAGTGATCTAACATTTGAATCCGATTATCTGTTTAAACTAACAAAAACGTAGCTATTGGTGCTATCTCTAGGAAATAGATTTTGAACACGAGAACATTATAGTGCAGATCTGACATTTTATTGCTGACTTGTATTTGCTTATTGAAAAGCAATCAACATTAATAGAATAGTGCTGGTTAGTTAATGTTTCGACTGTTTTTAATCCAGTTGTTTTTTAACGTTTTTTAGGGATTCTTTAGGGAGTAGCTAGTATAGAGGACAAACAATTTTAAGTATACATGTCTGTCTTTAGTTATATTGAATGTCTGTATCTTTATGTTATGAGAAAAGTTTTAGTTAGTAAATAATATCTAATATATCAAATTACTTGAGAGGCTTAAGAAAATTATTTTATTATACCTGTGTTCCCCATCCTTGTGCATATGGCTGATAGTAATTACCCCACTGAGCGTAATTTGGATAATTCACCCATTGTTGGGACGGTGTATTGCTCTGAGATGACGCGTTTTGAGCTTGGGATCCACTCGAATTTGAATTTCCACTTGATTGAGGTGTTCCTTGATTATATCCTTTCCATTGACCAGAGCTTCCGTAGTTTGACCAATTTCCACCCTGTGATCCTCCACTGCCACCGCCACTTCCCCACTGGTTTTGGCCACCACTCCAGTTGTTTTGGTTCCAATTATTTGACGATCCCCAATTACTCTGAAAAAGGATTGCAATATATTTTTTTGTTTTATTTTTTTTTAATACATACATTTCTTGATTGATTACGGTTACTCGACTGTGATCCTCCGCTGCTGCGATTTCGATCATATCCGCGGCTCCCTCCTGAATGATTTCTGTTATATCCGCTTCCACCGCCAGATCTGTTGTTTCCTGCATTCTTCCAAGGAGCACCTCCGCTATGACCATATCCAGCACCACGCATGGGTGGTGGTGGAGGCCCATGTCGACCACCAGGTCCTCCCCATCCTCCTCCA
This sequence comes from Sisyra nigra, assembly GCA_958496155.1. Lineage (NCBI taxonomy): Eukaryota > Metazoa > Arthropoda > Insecta > Neuroptera > Sisyridae > Sisyra > Sisyra nigra. The sequence continues at coordinate 33,944,766 of OY292313.1, read as the reverse complement.
TGACGGCTACCACCGCCCCAATTACCATGGCGTCGATCGTTATGACCACCAGAACGAGGACCATGGTCTCCCCAACGATTATTTCTTCGATCATTACCTGTATACATAAAACATAAATACTGTATCATTCACTATTTCGCTTTAAAGTCTCGCGCCTTCAGTGCATTAAGGGTTTTTAAAAAATATTCAGTCAAAAATATTGTCATATCGGCAGCCGTATTGCGGAGAGCAGCGCTGTTTCATCATGACGTGCAATGACAGCATAATAGCTTTGTTCTCAGTGACCTGAATTGGATTTGAACTGCTTGAGTGTACGTACAAAGTTCCCGAGATCAACCGTTTTAAAGATATCAAAGTTCAAAAATAACACCAATTAAATGTTTTTAATATTTTACAAATTTTTTCTAAGGATCTTTTTGTGATCTTTTTTTAGATCTTTTGATCTATTTCAGATTGTTATTACGATGAACTGTTTAAGAGCTCGTTTTGACGCCAAAATTAAATTTTTCTTGATATTATACTATCAATTTTTGGACACCATAAAACGTTTTTTTAACGCTTAATGTGTATATTTTAAAGATTCTGGTACCCACACACGTATGAAAATTCTTAGCGGGGGGGTCTAATCCTACTTCGCGGATTTTTACCTGTCGCGGGAAGCTCTTGTCTCTATTTACCACGACATACGAAAAATTAATGCGTAAGTATTATTATTTTTCAAAAATATAACGTTAAGTAAAAACTTACGTTGCCCTCCATGTCTTGAATTATTTCGACGGTCATTCCAGTCATGTCTAGGTCGTTTATTTGAGTATTGAGGCCCATATCCAGCTTGTCGACCTTCTTCGTTGTATTTTTCAATCAATGCTTTTGCCTCAGTTTCGTTAAGCTCCGGATATTGTACTTCGATGAAAGGATCTCCTTGCTCCGGTAGAGACATATTAGCTGTAATTTGTTAATGATTTATTAGTCTTAAAAATTACCTATTTGTAACGAAAGCCAAAATATTCAATTAGATATCAATGAATTGAATACATTGACTTTTTCCTCTCATTCAAAATGAAAATGTTGTTTATAAAATAAAAAGAAGTAGTTAAGAGTAATGAAAATAATAAATGATCGAGTGTAACTGTACACGATCAGAATAACGAACCTTTCATCTCTAGAACAGCGGAATCAGCAACATCTTTACCGTCGGTCTCCGTGCGCTTGGTTTGGCGCTTAACATATTCTTCTTCTGATGGAACTATAACGACAGCACGACGTTGAAAGCCTTCGAATGAACGCATTTTGCGTCTTTGGCCACTCGGGAGTATGTGGGTCTGTTAAATATCGTCGTTGCAAATAAATATTATAGAACAAATGACTAATTTAAAACTAGAAGTAGACCAAGCCAGAACAATAAATAGAATAACTAATTGAAGCCACTAATATTGGAATTTTGTTCTGGAAAATATATAAAGGTCTCATTATTGCGTCCCTCTTAAATTGTTTAACTTCTAGTATCACTCACCGAACAATTGTTGAACTTCGAGTTATAATAAAAAAAAATTTATGAATGGTATAAGAAATAAAGTTAACTGGTTTTTTGGGTAACTATTTCTTTGGACTTGTCAATTCGAATTGTTTTAAAACCTCGTTTTTTTATACCATTCTAATATTTAAAAAAAAACAGGCTTACCTTATCGGATATAAGATATCGGAGCATCTTTATGATGTACTTTCAATAATGAAAAATAAATTTCTTACCTTACCGTTTGAAGCTTACGTGTGATATTTCCAGTACAAACTTACCAAATTGAATAATGAAAAAAGTTACTCTACTCAACATACATTTTTAGACATAAATATAAAATGAGATTCATTAGGAGTATTATTAAATGAATATCATTGTATATTTTGTTGAACGTTTTAAATAGATACTAATTTGTCACTCACTTGATCTAAAATGTAATTTCTTCGACGTAGACTGGCAATTTCAATTAGCTTATTGACAATCCTAGCACAGTTGTCTATAAGGAATTGACGCCGATTTGTTTTTCTTGGTTTTCCACGAACCTATACAAAGCGTGAATATTAGATTGTTTCTTCTTATAGTTTTAAATTATTTTACTTACAGTCATTTTTTGTAGAACCTGTGAAGGTCCTAAGACTGTATAGTTCTTTTCAGGATTGTTTTTAACCCATTCATTAACCCAATGAGTTTTTCCAGAATATGGTAGACCGCACATCATTATTACCTATTAAGAAAAAAAAAGTTATCTCAAAGAATACAAAACAGTTAAAAGCAGTGGTCACTAACATACACCCGAGGGTCGAATACAGCCGACCAAAGAAGTTCATTTGGGTCTTTAAAATTTCCGATTTCTAACGATAAATTTAATATAATATGGTTAAGTGAGTTGTAAGTCATGGAATTTCTTGAAATAGTAGATAGCAATCATTCGTTTAAAAGTTTGACTTTTTTTTCATCGGGTCCACCGTTAATTAGATATTAATTAAATAAAGTAATCAATTACAGAAGCACACTAATAGAATTATGAATGGTTTGTAGAGTGCCTCGGAAGGAAGAGAATTTTTGACTACAGGAACTAACTTTTGAAGGCGTATATCTCAGAAACTATCAGAAATAGAGAAAAAATGAATAAAAGTAAATTTGTTGCAAATTTTATTAGCTTTCCTTTTTTTAGATTTTTTTTTTCTGAAGACCAGCGTTTTTGAGATGTAAATAATAAAACGAAAAACCGGATCTACTTAGAGCCACCTTCCACCCAGCGTGGCCTCCAAAAATGTGGTTAGTTAGTATTAGGTCAGATTCAAAAATTTCAAAGAACTTTTCTCATCCTGTACCTACTGTAAGAAATATAATAAATTATAATAGAAGTGAATGACTCAAACAAATAATTTAAGATTTCTAGACTAAAACTGAGTAAGTTTTAACTGAAACTTTTGTTTTTCGTTTAGTTTTTGAATTATCATTTATCTGAAGTTAAAAATCTCACCTTATATATTTATTGTTAAGTTAAACTTCTCTCATATTTTTTTTTTCATATTTTGTCTTATTGAGACTTGAAACGAAAGTAGCTAGTTCTCCTCTCGCACATATCACTGAATGGATCCTCGTTGCAGTATACTCATACATACGCTATGGATTTCAGGAACACCAACTTATTTAGTAGGTGTACAAATTGTTTACATGTTTGTGACTACCATATTTCAATTTGAATATCAACGCGATTGTTATTTTTAATCAGCCCCCTGTCGCTTAACCCTGAGAGTGCTAACGAGTGCAATCGCGCTCGTGTACGAACGGCATTTATTATCTTTCTAAGTGTTATATATAGTTCAAATTATAATGTTATTAGTAATTACAATATAAAAAGGATTTGGGAAAGATATATTTATTAATAAATTTTTTCTAATTTTCTTTGTATTTTATTGAATTAAATGACATCAAAAACAAAGATTTCGTTGGCATTTTTAAGCATATACGAGTAAAAATCAATGGCACTAAAACGGTTAAATACGAGAAAGGCTTAAAAACGTGACCGATTTTTACGCAAATCTTAGTACCTTTGGGTGGCGCTGGTAGCTAGTTGAAAAACAGCTGTTAACTATTTGTGTTGTTATACGAGTCATACGTCTCAAACAGCCCCCTGTCACTTAAACTTATCATCAGTTGTCAGAGTTATGATACTTATTACATAAAAAAAATTATCGTAATTATTTTCCTATAATAACAATAATAATGAAAACAATAAAAATAATTTGTCTGACGTTTCGGTCTTCGTCAGTCTTTGTGGTCTTCGTTTAACTCGGTTTTAACTAATATTCTGCAAATGCAGTCAAAATGGTCACATTTTTATAACATGGAGTTGTAGGGGGCTGTTTTTAATTACCTTGGCATATCAAGAAAGTTTTTACTCATTCGAAAAACGAAGAGGCTATTCATAAACCACGCAACGCATCTCTATGAATGAGTATGTTCATTTGTTAAGTAATGTTACACAGAGGTAAGGGTCGATGCAACTTTACTTAAGATAAGATGTAGTTTTTTGTATAATTAATCGAATAATGCTTATTGCTCGGCACGTATTTTAGCAAACCAGTAAATAGATTTTTTAATACAATACTAACATTTGATTATTTAAAATATTTTATAAGTTTGAAAATAAAGGGGCAAAAAATTATGATGACAGAGGGAGTGACTAATGATCTACAAGGGCGTTAAATGACAGGGGGGGGGGGGTAGATTAAAAACCAATTTAAATGCGTTACATGGTTTATGGATAGTTTTTAAGGATGAAGCACTGACTAGATAGAATTGGCTATCATTTTATTTATAATAGTTTTTTTTTAAATGCCTCAACGCATTTGAGATAAACTTAACTCTGCTAAGCAAATATAAATTAACATTCTAATTGGATTCTAAACGGCAAAAGAGTTATCATCTAGCTGTTTTCTCAAAAAAAAGTTAGTGACCACTGGTTTAAAGAAAGCTTCAAACTTACCTCACAATCTTCCCGTTTTGCCAGCCTAACAGGACCTTGAACTTTATCGTCATTGTCTAATTCCTCAATAAAACGATAGTCAGTCAAAGGAGTCCATGCATAAACAGAAAGGATTTTTTCCTTTGGTGGTTTTTCTTCAGGTTCAACAATTTCAGGGACGTTTTCTTCTTTCGGTTCCCCATTTTCAACCTCCTCTTTTTCTTCTCCGTTTTCATCAGCAGGCTTTTCTTCTGATGACTCAGTTTTATTCTCTTCATGACCATTTTTCTCAGTGATAGCTGCATCTTTCTCTTTTGGAGCCTATTAAAAATATATTAGAAAACTATGTTTACGATTTAATGAATTTTAACTACCTCATCTTTTTTAGTTTCAACAACTTCTTCCTCTTCATCATCATCTACATAATCTATTCGTTGTTCAATATCTTTATCGTGCGGTTCAAACCATTTGCCTTCAGATTTCTGACCGAAATTCACTTCATACGAAACATTTTTGGTCAATATATGCGGAAACAAAGCGCGTTCACCTAAATCTTCTTTTGCTATTTGGAATGCTACGCCCTGATTTTCACCATTTACTGTAAAAGCTATAGAAATAGGATCAGACTCTAAATCCTAAAAAAAAAACAAACGAGAAATGTTATTAATTTGTGTTAAAAAGGCGAATTAATTATGCAAACACTCACTAAATAAGTACCAATTACATCTCCTTCATTGAAAGATTTTCCGTAAGTCACAAACTTTTTATTGGAAACTTTTTTTCCAGTTCCGTCGAATCCAAAGGAATCCACGTCTTCACCCAGTTGTAAGGATGAGTTTTGAACAGACCAACCAACACGAACGACGAAGGGATCAGGTTCATCACGTAAGGCTTCAGGCTGTTTGGTATTCGCTAATAATTTAACTTCATAAAAAACCTAATAAAAGATAAGAAATAAATCAAATTATGTATCAAAAAGATATGGATAATACACACTTTATGTTGTGAAACGCCATAAGTCGCTCTTGCTCCTGCCCAGAGACTATGATCAATATCCGGAACAGGTCTTGCAGAACAAAAATCAGTTTTACTTATTTCCAACTGCAAATCCGAATCCGCTGAAAAGATGTTCATTATAACCGGGAAAGAATTGAAAATTATATAATACTTACACCATGATAATAAGACAGACTCCGTATTATATTCAGGTTCATCATCTGGTTTTGGTGGAGTTCGCGATCGCATTCTAGGTGATGGGCTTCGCCTACGCTTTTCTCGAGATTCACTTCGATTTTCGGCCTCTTGATTTTCACTTTTATCGCTTTGCTGATCTGGAGGAACGGATTCCTCTGGCTCAGGTGGTTTGTCTTCCGATACCGCACCCCAACGTGATTTTTTACTTCGTGGCTCCAACGATGATTCATCTTTAACATCTGCGTCCTCCTCCACGGCCATTTCTTCAGCATCTTCATGCTTAATATTGTTGGCAATTTCTTCTGAAACACTTTCGTCATACTTTCGTTTATGAGACTCGTCTTCTTGGTAAGAATTTTCTGGTTCTTTCTTAATAGCGTCACTGCTTTCTTCCGAAGAATTTTCTTCGTTTTTAAAATCTACACTTTCATCAGCACCTTCTTTATGCTCGTCGCGTTTCAAATATTGAGGTTTCGATTCGACAATGTCTTCGTTTACATTATCATGATCTTCATTTTGTTGATCGGTTTCAGGTACACTTGCTTCAGGGCTATCAGCCATTCGTTCATTAGCTGATTCATCGAGGGAATCATTGGCATTAGTCGTATCAAAATCTTCAGTTGAGGTATCAGCAATTGATGTATTTGGTAAATCTAATATAAACAAATGTTAAAATTTAATTAAATACAATTAGAACAACATGAAAACATTCTATAAACTCAATAGCTATGTAGCTTATATAAATTGTAAAAAAAAACCGATCGAGTTAATAAAATGTTTGGTTAGAGAAAACGTCAATGTGATGTTTGTTTTTATTGTAAAATAATAAACTACGAATGTAATAGTAATATAATTGAAAACATTAGAATTATTCTCGATAAAAAAATGCGTTGGCACCCCAATGCAATAACGATGAAAATAGCAGGAAATATTAAGAAAAATACAAACCAACACCAGTTTCTGCCTCCAAAGCCTCTCGTAAACGAGACACAAGAACAGGTTTGTTTCCTTTTGTATCTAAACCTCTTGCACTTAGCTCAGCTCTTAGCTCAACAACTTTTAATTTTGATGGATCTTTAATATCTTTCATCTTGATATTTCACTTATATAAAATCCGTGAATGTATCAAATAAAACATCCAAAAGATAATGCTATTGCCACAAATGGCGACACCGCGATTTCATTCTATGAACTATGGCGGTAGCGTCTTTTGGACGTAAAGTGACTTATGATTGGTCGACACAGGAAGAGAACGCTGACAATGCATCCAATAGGAATAAATGTTGATTATTTCTGATTGGACCGATAAAATCGCGCGTAATAAATAAATTCAAATACATTTTAAAGAATTCCTTAAAATTATTATCGATTTAATAAAACAGGAATTATAAAAATGGAGGAAATTACTTATCCACCTTTTGTTGATATCCCAGGTAATATTTTAAGTTATTTTTTAAAAAGTGTTTAATTTATTTTCTATAATTTGTTTCAGTGGAAATTAATACTGATTTGGACAAAAAAATTGCGGATGCATTTTTGGTTTTTGATCATGCTGGAAATAAAACTGTTGAAATGCGTGAAATCGGTACAATATTACGATCATTAGGTATGTATTATTTCCTCTGCATTCTTTTCATTTTTTTAAGTAAAATTAATAAACATAATTATAATACATTAAGGTTGTTGTCCGACTGAATCCGAAATACAAGAAATTATAAATGCTACTGAATTACATGATGTCAGTGGAAGTATTCATCTGGGAAAATTCTTACCTTATGTGGCTCCGTTGATTGCAGCCTTAAAGTAAATATGATAATCTTATGCTTAATATAAAATAAAACCATATCGAAGGCTTTCTGTTATATAAAAACTTAGGTATTATTACCTATAGCTATCAAGTAAAGTAATTATTTGAAAAAAAATACTTTTGGATGGTAAATTACAATAGGCCGCCAAATAAGAAAATTTAGCACCTGAAGTCCGTTACAATATTAAACAATAAAGTATTGTGCATACTGCAATATAGCAGGGGTCGGGAACCTTTGGTTGTAAAAGAGCCAAATATTTTACGTGGGGTTTAGCGCGGGCCGCATTTGGGCAGTGGCGGATCTAATAGTAAGCATTTCAGCAAATGCTGACTAGAAAACCTCCCGTTCCGCCCCCGGGGATTTCCTTGTGGGTCATGCATTATTGCAAATTCGAATTGGTGAATATCTTGCTGGTTGCCAGTAGTCGGCAACCAGCTTGGTAGCAGGAGTGGGCAACTTTTTTTGATTTTGGGTCAAAATCAAAAAATTTTGGGTCAAAATCAACTAATATGTGAGTATTAAATTTATAGGCGTTTGGGACTTGGGTCAGTGGTATTTTCATTTTGAAATAGTCTTTCAGTGAATAAAAGATACATAATAGGTTTGTTCTTATTGTCCTTCTAATGATGGTCAAACACTGATAAACAGAGCAAGACAATAACCAAGAGACAAGAGTGAGTGAAGAACATTTAGTGACAAGCTCGCTCGAGTTATAAACCGGTTAACCAGTGCTTAAACACCTCCAAATCAGTTGCGGCACTAAATTTTGAAACATTATCATTTAAAATTAGTATATTTTACATAAAATAATAAAATTAGTATATTTTACGTATAAAGTTTGTTACGTTCGATGGTTTCCTTTTTTTCTGAGAACGTCCTTAATCAGAGATACTGAACTGAGGTACATACAATCTTGGTGCATATTCGTAGAGGGGCCTATAAAAATAATAAGACCGGTTCATTGCTTGAATTGTCAGGAATTCGGGCATTTGAAAAATACCTGCACTGTAAATGAAAGCCATTATGTGTAGTATGCGGGAACGTTCTTTGCTTAAAGGATTGCTTATATATGACCAACGGAATCTTTTTTGCTTTATATAATGTGCCTATATTGATCAGGACTCTTTTTAATAATGACCAAGTTATATACCTATGAGTGCGGCTACTAGAAAATTTATCTTTGTTATTAAGAGTTAACAAAATTTTGTTAGAGATATATTATATTTTTGTATATATGACTTGAAAATTATAAATAAAAATATAGCCGAAAAACAAGAGTTTTTATATAGTAAAATATAATTTAATATAAAATAATCGAAGCAGGACGTTTTGGCGCCACTGAACCACTGAAGTTTTAAATGGGAAACCGGAAGTTGATACAAAAAACCACCCCGCATAATCTTAGGACTACGGTACAATGGAGCAAAAGCTCCCGCGGGAAAACGTCTTGCGGCAAAACGGCGGCGCCAAAACGTCACGTACCGTAATATAATATATAGAACCTAAAAATGATACTATTTTTAAGTCTATTTTAAAGGTTTCAGCCGGTTGGGGCGGAACAATTATTAAAAGCCTTTAAAACCTTGGATAAAAATAACACTGGTTTCATTGAAAGGGAAATCATGGAAAAACTAATGATGGAGTGTGGAGATCCATTTTCTCAAGACGAAATTGATGAAATGTTAGTTGCCGCTTGCGATTTACAAACAAATACAATTCCCTATGAGATTTATATCAATCAACTTTTGGTAATATAAAATATAACAGTAATGTTTTTTTAAATTCTAAAAAATTATTTTTGTTCTTACAGATTGATTAAATTTTAAATGCAAAAAACACGTTCTTCAATATTTGCACGTTTAACGAGTATTACTTACAATCTAAGAACTTAGCAACGTTTTCGAGAACATATTAAATTTAAGTTCGACTGGTTTTCCGATATCTGTTTTCTGTATATTTGGGTAGGAATGCGGTACCTCTGGTAATTGGGAGATCTGAAAGTAAGAATTAATTTTTTGAGTTGATTTTTAAGCTACACAACTTAAATTTGATTTGAAATCAAGTCAAAGTTTAAAATATCAAGTTTAGTTAAGCATTGACTTCGCAAGGTACTTTTTTTTCGAGTCAAAATGCTATCTCTAGAAATCGTCTGGTTAACTAGTTACCGCGATCCTCTAATTAAACGCCTTGTGACTTTTCAAAATCATCGAATCATGAACATGTTTCCTTATCAAGCCTCGAATCCCTCGAATATCAAAAATTAGCCATACTATAATAATTGTTTGTATTGCGTAACTATAATAAGTGTATGTCGTTACTTTGGTAATAAATTGTCAGTCATAAGTTTTCAAAATTTTTGTGATTTTTACTTTCCTATATAAAAATTGTAACTAAATAAAATGGCAGATACTGAACTCCCACCTGCTATTCCTGATATTCCAGGTACCTACATTGTCCAATTATATACCGAGTTTTTGATAAACTTTCTGAATTAATAATAATTATTTTAGTTGTTATAAACGATACATTGGATCAAAAAATAGCTAACGCTTTCTTACTCTTTGATGAACAAGAGGAAAAAACTGTTGAAAATAGTCATATTGGGACTATTCTTCGAGGTCTTGGTGATACATGAATAACTTAAAATTTCTTTAACACTCTCCTATCAACGCATTATTTATATATCTTTAAGGAATGTTTCCATCTAATAACGATGTTCACACCTGTGTGCAAAAAATGTCTATTAAAGAAATACCAGATCAAATTCATTTAGGAAAATTTCTACCTTACGTACGAAATCTTATAAACACCAAACAGTAAGTAGACTAAAAACAATACCAACTATAAGATTACACTCTACGGATACTAGGTTTATGCCATTGAAGGCACCCGAATTAATGGAAAAATTCAAAAGATTAGATGAAGAAGAGCACGGATACTTAAATAAAGAATATTTTATTAAGCTTATGACAGAACATGGTGATCCTATGAATCCCACAGAACTCAAAGAGATGTTATCAAGAGCATGTGATTTACGAACTGGTCGAATAGAATATGAATTTTATATAAATCAATTACTGGTATATTAAAACGTAATTATTTAATTGGTCTTAAGGATTTTTTTTTCCTCAATAGTTTCAACCTAAACCACAAGATGATGTATATATAATGGCAGATATAATTGAAGCGGAAAGGCCCAAACCTGTAAAAAAGAAGCTTTCCAAATTTTTATAAAATAAACGACAAGTCTGATAAAATAATAAAAAGATCAATGTATTATTTATTTAACGTTCATATTAAAATCGTAAGAAATTATATACATATATCGTAACGTTATCCCCATAATATGTAAATACATTTTCATATCAAGAAAAATTATAATTTAGCAAAAACAGTCTTTTCTTTAGTCATTTGCCCCATTGCACCATTTACAAAATCTTCGCTTTGTAACATTGATTGATTGTATAGAGCCTAAAAAAGAAACAGAATATACTTAAAGAACTAAATACAATTTTGATTGATTTTACAATATGATCTAATCCTTCTTGTACGGTATGATCTCTGGAGTATATTAAATTTAATTTGGTCCCTTGTACAGCAATTGGACTTTTTTCAGCGATATCAATTGCCAAATCGATGGCTCCCTTCACTAAGCTATTTATTGTATTAAAAAAATATTTTTTAAGAAATTTCAAATCTTTATTCCGCTTATTTATACCTGTCTTTATCGTCAAAAACTCTAGAAACTAGTCCACATTCAAGAGCTTGTTTAGACTCCATTTTTCTACCAGTGTAACACAACTCGCGAACTAAGCTGTTTGAACCAATCACTTTTGGTAGCCTTTGTAATGTTCCAACATCTGCAGCCATTCCAATTTGTACCTAACACAAAAATTAATTTTACTTTCGTTTAAGGATTCTCAATATAAGTTACCTATTTGCAGATTCTAATAATAACAGAAAAATCAATAATATCGGTAAAAATATAATCCTTAATTTTAACATTGGAAGATAGTTTTGAACCGAGGGATAATTAAAAGAAATTATTATATATTATTATGTAAAAATTGAAATTTCTAACAGAAAAAAATTCACTATGAAAAAAACAAATCTACAGAAATCGACAAAACCGTGTGAGAAGATGACAAAACATTAAAAAAAATTATAATAATTTTCTCGAGCATATCAACGTGTAAGTTTAGTAAATAAAATATTCTTCAAATACTATAAAGTGGGCACACGACGAGAGAGAAGAGTAGAAAACGAGCGTGAGAGGGAAGGAGCGGACTCTGATTTTGTAACAACTAACATAAGCGACGCCGAAAGTAAGATGTATATACCCGTATATGTCAACAACTGATGAGGGAACTACCTTACTTCAAAGATAAATAAGTCTCTTTTAAAACTTTAAAAATACGTTACCTCTTTTACTTGAAACCAAGCGTCTTTAGAACAATAACGAATATCTGCTGCAGTGATTAAATCAACTCCAGCTCCAACACAGGCACTATGCACAGCCGCGATTACTGGTTTTACACATTTTTCCAAAGATGTTAAACTATCTTGGTATCGTTTTATTTGACCATAAAGGAATTTTGATTTTCTTCCAACATCTTCAATATCTCCTAGTACCGGTGCTAAGTCCATAATATCATTTAAATCAATACCTGTGAAATAATGAATCCAATTAAAACAATGTATGGTAATTTAATTTTTAAGTGATGGAAACTCTGATTACCAGCTGTAAATAATTTTCCGGCTCCTGAAATAACAATGGCTCTACAATCTGGATTGTCAGACAGTTGATTGAAACATTCACCAATTTCTCTTAATATAAAATGACAAATTACAACTCGTAACATTTATGAAAATTATAATATATTTGTAGCTTACCTCCACATTACTTTACAAATAGCGTTAATTTTCGGTTTATTTAGTTCGACATGGTAAACAAATGGAGAAGGTGTATGAATCGCTAAGGTTTCGAAATTCATGTTGGATGATGATTGCGAATATTGAACACTAGCAATTTTTAATTTTGGCGACACTATTTTCAATAATAAAATTATTAATCAACATTATTAGTCTACAATTAAAAATTACAATTAATTAATTACCTTGCGTGGCACTAAGAATCTGAATTGTGCGACCAAGTTTTTTCACTGTAGATAAAAACATAATTGATACGAAATACAAGAGTATTGTAATTAGAATTTGCCTTCCAGAAATACAAAGTACAGTTGAAGATTTTTTTTACTACACCGATTTTAAGTAAATACTGATTATTTTTTATGTAGTTTCACGTATTATGAGTAGTAATCTACTTATTTTTATACAATAGATATTGTATTAAAGATACAACCAGTTTAAGTAAAAAAATATAATAAGTATCGTTATTAAATTAAAACCAAAAATAACTATTTATGTACTTTATAACAAGATACAGAGTTTAACAGTAAAAGGCAGTCTAAAGTTCAAGCGATTCGTGTTGTGTTGATATATCGGGCAAGTCTGACGATGAGGCAACTGAGAGGCAGCGGGTCTGCGTTGACAGAATTTACAATGGATTCATTTGTGCTGGTATGCGCCGTATGCGCGATATGTGCATTTCCTTTCAATGACATTACAAAACAAGAGATGCAATGCTTAATTTGATTTAACCTTAATTTGTAATATAAACCTTATTCCTTAAGAATACTCAGAATACTAAACTGTTTTAATTGATAATTTTTGCAAAACATACCTACGTCTCGTTTGTGAGGTAGTTAAATAAAAGTGTTAGTAATAGATGTTTTAATTTTTAAGATCAATGTCAAGCACAAGTACATATTATGTGATTATAAGGATAAAGGCGATAAAGGTAATCTTGGCGTTTAGGATGGCAATTACTTATGGCCTAAGATCCGGCTGATAAATTACACTCATAATGTAGTTCAGAGTGTAGTTAATCGAAATCGAATTTTTACATATATTTATGAATGGCAGAATACATTTTTACCTGGGTGTCAATAAAAAAGTGCCCGCAAGAACTTTTAATAAAAATTGATTTTTGGAGACGAGTTTCATACATGGTAGCGAAATAAAATATAATCCACTAAATAGTAATGTGTGTAAAGAATTAGAAAAATTCTGGCTGCAGTCGCTCAAGTACCTGCGCCCATTCGCAACCAAGTGTAAATAGGTATAATACACATGATGCCAGTAATTAAAAATCACTGAAATGATGTATTTATTTAATTAAAATTTGAATTATGGAATCCCCTACACATACGAACGTATGTGACACGCACACTTTGAGCGGACCAATCTGCGCTATCCCGTATCAGGTACGCCCTTGAGAATAAATAATATACCCAAAAACTATAAACTGTATGGGATAAGCACGCGTCCCAACAATATTTGAATAAGTAGTTCTTCAAAGGCAGACAAGGGCTTGTACATCCCACGCTTTAAAATTTATCATACTAAAAAAATACTAACAATTTTTGTCTTTCTAAATATATATATATATATAATCTAAATGTAACAAAACTTGATGTTTTTTTGCACATATCTTGGAAAAAAATCTGAAGGTAGGGCGGTTAAGGCGAGATTGATTATTATTTTGATAAAATAAAACTGCAAAAATTTGAAAGTCCGACATGTTTTGTTAAACACCACAATCAGAGCGAATGACGTCATTGTTGAATGCAGCGAATGTAGTAGCAGTTGAATGTTGATAAACAAGCCCAAGGTTATTAGCAGCCCCCTGTCACTTAGATACGAGAAAGGCTAAAAAAACGTGATCGATTTCTACGAAAATCGGTGTTGTTATAAGAGTCATACGTCTGAAACAGCCCCCTACCACTTAAACTTATCAGAGTTATTATAATTATTACATAAAAATACTTATCATAATTATTCTCATATAATAACAATAAAAGTGAAAACATTTAAAAAAGTTTCATTTTAATAACTTGCCTGACGTTTAAAAAAAATTATTTCTAACCTCCGACTTCCATAAATTTTTCGGTCTTCGTCAGTCTTTGTGGTCTTCTTCGTTCAACTCGTTAGCAACTAAATCGCAACTAGTGACTGCAAATCCAGTAAAATTGGTCACATTTTTGTAACATGGAGTTGTAGGGGGCTGGTTATTAGATACATAAGGTATGCTCATTTGGCTAAGCGGCGTTTCTTTGATCTCTGAAAATGACGTCACTGGGATGATCGGCAAACGCGGGAATTCAAAATATATAGTTAAGTAAGCTATAGATTTTAGAAGATCTAATTATTATTAAATTAAAGCAAAATAATAAAGATTAATCAAATTAATATTTATTATGTTCATAAATAAATAAATAAATTTCAAACTATGAGGCGCAATAAGAACAATACGAACAACAAGAAACAACGACAAATAATGGCCGCTAATGGCTTCTGTCAGAAAGATCATACCCGATCAAAAACTCGATCATGCCAATGACGTCAAAGTGAGCACCCCTTGGAACAAGCCAAGCCGACGACTAGCAAACGACTAGTTCCAAATTGAACGACTAATGAACTTCTAGTTACTAGCGCGTTTAGTATTGGTGTTTATGTTGCGTTTATTCAACCAGCGTTCAAGTATGACGTCACCGGCGAAGCCATTACAGTAACAAGGCGTTTTGGAACGAATTTAAAATCTAAAAACTAAAAACTAAAATGCCATTTTTTCCCACTAAACCTTTATTAACTGAAGAAATATGTAATTCATTGTAAATAAAATATGTTTCTGAGCATTATTGGGCAGTTTTTAAAAATTTGTCATCATGCCTATTCTGGAATACTATTAAGTTCATAATGTCGATCCATGATTCATATATCAAATTAAAGCTGTTTTTTCCGTGCATGATGATATAAGGCGGCGTATAAAAAAGTTCTCGCAACCTGAGGCAGCCAGCTGTTAAAGATGCTAGAAATAAAAGATAAAGTGAGAGAAGTTACCGCGCAGTAACACTCATCAGACAAGAATGATAGATTAGATGTTCGAATTTTTAAACCCGTCGCGTGCCTCGATCTATCTATGCCTCGATAGAAGGATTGGATAGGATTCTCAGCATACAGCTGTTATACTCTTGTTCTGACCACGCTATTTTGGAGCTCATAATACACAAGCTAAGAAACTGCAAATTGCGCTACAAGAACTGCAGGACTGGTTCTGGAAGTGGAAGATGGTGCTAAACGTGACCAAGTCAGTCCACATCACATTCACGCAAGGGGGAACACTTGCCTTCCGGTAGCGCTTAACGGTCAACAAATCCCCTAGACCACGGAGGTCAGCTACCTGGGAATACACCTGGACAGACGCCTCATTTGGTCAAAGCACATCCAACACAAGCGTAGTCAACTAGGTGCGACTTGCCGTAAGATGTGGTCGCTATTCAAGAATGACTCCGGTCTATGTCTGGACACTAAGTTAAAGATTAACAAGGTGATCATAAAGTCCATCTGGGTATACGGCATACAATTGTGGGGAGCATCTAGTAGTAGTTCCAATATCGAAAGGATACAGCGGTTACAATCGAAGGCGTTCGAACAATTACAGGTGACCCGTAGTATGTTACCCACGATAAACACAGGAACCGTAACATGGCGATGGTCAGGAGCGAGATAGTCAGACTCAGCCACAAATACCACAAATACAAGACTGTAGGCATAACCAAACCATCCTGTCAATCTCCTAGACAACACAGAGGAGCATCAACGGATGAACCGTTTGTCTTTTCTGGAGCTACCCATGTATTTTCTGGACCCATTCATGGATCACAGTTTGCAAATACAAGAAAAAAAAATACACAACATTATTTATGCTGTTTTTTGTGTGTTTATTTAAGGTCGCATCAACTACTATGGTCATTAGCGACCGTCGAATCCGAAAACCCATGAAAAAAATCTTGGGCTTTCATTGGGATTCGAACCCAGGATCACTGGCGTATAGGGCAACTATCTAGTCAACCACGCCACTAAGTGACCTATTATGCTGTTGTTTTATTTAAAAGTAGCTGGTCCCCGCTCGCTTTGCTGAGCGTATCTAAATTATACTGATTGAATAATAGAAACTTTCATCCCACTTTCACCAACAAAAAAGACAGATAGATATTTCTAGATCTTTGATTCATAGAAAGTTCATGAAAATCCGATAAACTACTTTTCCAGGAAGATATTCCATATAGCTATCTAGAAGAGCTATCTTATATGTTCTATACGTTTTTATGATTATTATAAAATACCTTTACTTGTATTCTTTAAGTAGCAATACAATTCGAAAATGTTTCGAAGAAAGTGAGAAAAATAGCATACCTTATTTTATATATCTATACTAATATATAAAATTGAAGAGTTTGTTTGTTTGTTTGTTTGTTTGTTTGATTGGTTAAACGGGCTAATCTCAGGAACTACTGGTTCAAATTGAAAAATTCTTTTAATGTTGGATAGCCTAATTATCGGGGGAGGCTTTAGGCTATATAACATCACGCTACGACTAACAGGAGCAGAGCATCGATGGAAAATGTTGCAAAAATCAGGAAAAAAATTTCCTTTTGAGAGCGTTCGTGGCCTGCCCTGCGTAAACGGTTAAAGTTACGCAAAAATTATGTGCAGCAAAATTGTTCCTCTTAAAAAGTTCTACAAAAAAGTCCGCGACGACATATGTCTATCTTTTACGGTTAGCCCGTTATAACCTTTTTAATGGTTGTTAAGGTTGTTTCAAAAATAATTCATTATTTGCGAAATTGTTTTTAGAAACATATTATTAATTCTTACCCAAATAAATAATGTTTTTAATAAAATTTGGTGTGATAATAAATGACAATCTGAGTCATTTAATAGAATACTTTTTAATACGGGAAAATGTCTCATTTACCCGGGAAATTGAAAAACGGGTTGGAGAAAAGAATTATGCATAAACTCTATTTTTAGTTGAAAATGGATTTTGGTGATATTTAAGTATGATAAATATGCGAATCATTATCTAGAACACGTTTTATTTCGGAAAATTTTCTCATTTCATTGGTAAAATAGAGAAAAACTGGTTCGAAGAAAAATCATGCTGAAACCAAACATTTTAATAACTCATTTATTAGCTAAAAGTTAAGTAATAACTCATAAGGTCCTCAAGGCAAAATCATAATTTTTCTTTTCATACAGTCCACTTTTTATCCAGGAAAAATGTATGTTCCCGTAGGATAGATACGTTTTTGTTTTTCACAGAACAAAAGATTACCATAATTTTTTGCAATATGGTGGTTTAAGAGACAGTGAATGATATGGGTTACTTTTTATGTTAGAATATTGTACGGTTCCCGTAGGATAGGCTAAAAATAGAATCCTTCAGGAACTGAGTACTTCAAAGGAGTTTTCTAAAAGTTCATGAATAAGAGTTTTAACGAATTTTCCTCAGGAAGGCTTGATCTTTTTTTTATCCAGGAAAAATGTTCTACTCCCGTGGGATAGATATGTTTTTGTTTTTCACAGAGTAAAAGATGGACATGATATTTTGTAATATGGTAGTTGAGAGATCAGATAATAATATAGATTATTTCTAATGCCAGAATAATGCACGGTGCTCAAAGGATAGCATGATAATTGTCTCCTGCGGGAACCGTGTGTTAAAAAAAAGGTCGTGAAATAGATCTTTAAAGTTCGTGAAATAGCGTTTTAACACATTTTCTCTTTAGGATTAAAATAAAAATTACAATTTTCACTTGAAGATATGATTTTTTATATAACATCCGAAAAATAATGACAATTTTTGAAACGTTGAAATTTCTTTAATTGTTAATTTTCAAATACATATTTAGAATTTAGCGTGTTAAATTACATTTAAAAATCAACAAATAAATTTTCAACTTTTCTTTTCAAAATTCCCCACTCTTTAAAATATGTTAAGCCTCATAAGTGAGAGCTTGCGCTTTTTCTTCTCAATATTTGTGTACTTCTAACTTTTTTCAGTAGTCAGTTCAGTACTGAGCTGATTCATAGATCATTCGACATTCAGGCATTCAGCTCCTTGCAATATATTATAACAGATACAGAAGTACAAGTTTAAAATATATTATTTGTTACAACGGTTACAGGCGTTGCAATAATCAAATAACATTTCAATTTTTTTTACGTTACTCTTTGTTTGAGTTTCATATATTCTTTTTTCTTTATTATATTTTAAGTTTACATACGTAAATTTTATCAATAAAACACCCCAGTAGTGTTATGCAGCGTTCCTTTATTATTCCCGTTCCCGTGACATTTTCTACTATAGTTCCACTCTTACTGATCATATTGTGATGTACCTAAGATAGCTTATGAGTCATGTTATACTTTTAACGTTACAGACATACAATGTTTTTCTTGGTTACGTCCGCGTGGTTTTAAATTAGCATTATAGGTACCAAATTTTATCTCTTCAATGGTTCTTAAGTGATTTGTGGATAAAACAAACAAAGTTTCAACTCCTTTAGAATTGTGCCATAGGTTCCCCACTTTTAACTCTCTCTCACTCTTATGTGACGCAGACGGAGTTGCGCGGGTCAGCTAGTCATTAATATAATTGATTTAAATATCATTTTAATGAAATAATATTTTTGTTAGAATTAATTTAAAAATTTCAAACAACAATTTTTTTCTAAGGACTCCTCTAGCTAGAACAAAGGATCACATCACAATAGATCTCATTGGTCTCGGTAATAAAGGGCAGGAAAATGAAACCCATACAGCATAAAAAACAAGGGTAGACATAGGGAATACCTAGCTTGCAAAACTAGCTTCGCGTATTTCGGGCATAAGCTCTTTGGTTCTGTAAAAATTTAACCTTCTGGCCAATCAAAAAAAGAACCTTTATACCACATAGTTTATATTTGGAACTATAATAATTATAGGCTGTATTACAAAATTTGTCTGGCGACAGGTATGTTGACACATTGTTGGCCGTTATTCTAATTCCAATTTGACCTCTCGATTACTCTTTCCTTAGGCCACTATTTTTGCTTTTATTTATAGTTAGTATCAGTTAGTTTATGTAAATTATAAAAACAAGTAGGTATCAATTTTAAACTAAAAATTCCTGTTGTTGAGGACATAATACATCTGTAGTGAAATCGTAAAAAAATGAACATGTATGAAAATATGCACATGTAGTACATCAAGGGCAGCTAAAGTGAAAGATTAGCAGGGCCTTAGAGAAGAGAGGTTGAGAGTGGTTCCCCTGAACCTATACATTTCAAGAGGACCTCGCATTTCTTCTTCTTCTTCTTCTTCTTCTTCTTCTTCTTCTTCTTCTTCTTCTTCTTCTTCTTCTTATCCAACACCCACGCTTGACATTTCTGTCATTCGGTGCCGCGCCGTCCAATAGAGGTTGGAGATTAGTTGGTTTTGATCGTTTTCGTTATTCTCTCTGACGTCTGTAAGTGCAGGACAATTGCCAAGATGCATGGCATTCATGGGTTCTCCATTGCAAAGGGAACAGATTGGAGTCGGTAGGATTCCAATGCGGTGCAAGTGTTCGCATAGGTAGTCGTGCCCCGTAGTAGTTCGGAAAACTGCGACTGACACTTGACGGGGGAGAAGTCGTGAGATAGGAGATTCCAGTAAGGATTCCCATTTTTTTCCTTGCGCTTCATTTTTTTGAATATTGTAGGTATGCCAGTTGATAGTGCTTGCGATGTGGCTCTGAGCTTGTGTTAAAGACATAAGTGTTGGCGGTTGATTTAGAGCAGTGGCAGACTTTGCGAGCTCGTCTGCTTTTTCATTTCCCAAGATACCAACATGACTGGGAATCCATTGTAGTGACAGGTGCCAACCTGTTTTAGCAAGACTGTCCAAGGCGGCTCGACATTTGTTGGTACGAACGCAATCGGTGGGGTAGTTAGAGGATAATGCTATTATCGCGGCTTGAGAATCAATGAAGAAAACAGCTTTATGATAGATCTTACGTGAAGTTTAGATATAGCTAGTAAAACTGCCTCTACTTCCCCATCAAAACAGCTGAGAGGTTCTCCTACTGCGGCGCATCCTTCAAATATATCGCTGTAGTAACCAACCCCCTTTTTTTCCGGATCCTGGAATGGATGAACCATCTGTATAGATGTGTAGAAATTCTGACCTTGGGTACATGGAATGGATCGTTTCTAGAGAGGCTTTCCGTAGTTCGATGTCCAAATATGATGATTTTGATAGGTTTTGACCCATTAGTCGAAGGGTGGCGGAGCGGAGTTGGCTATATGTATCGTTCATTATATTGACCGGAGCAGGATTACCTAACTTTATACTATATTTATTAATTAGTTCTTCTGCTTTGGCAAGAGGGGAGGTGTGCGTTTTGAGTCTATTTGGAGCTTTGCGATAGTGTTGCCATTGTTCGGGGTTCATCCTCTTTATACGTTCCCATGTTTTTAATGTGGCCACTTCTCGACGTGTCTGTAGTGGTTCGACACCAGCTTGTATTTGCATTGCTGAGAATTGCATAGTTTTTGACTTTTCAATATAAACAGATAAGATATAGTTAAGGGGAACCCTTCTAAAAGCTGAGCTACCGTCAAACCTGAGTGAGTGAAAACTGCAAAACAATTAGTGAGAGTAAACCTAGATAGCTATAAAAACTTTAGAGGAGAGAAATATAAAACCTCTGTAAAAGTCAGTAATTTTTTACTTGTGGAACATTATACTTGCTACTTGCCTTTATCTCTACAATCGACAGTCGAGCGTATTTTTTCATTTGCTATTTAGTATTCTTAACTTTTGTATTGTTTTATTTTTTTTAATTTTGGGGAACTAATTTACCTTCTTTTTGTATCGTTATCTATTCGAATAGCGACATGTGCGTGAGTACTGATTTATTCATTTTGTTTGATTAATAAATTTCTATAAGTGTGAGAGGCTACTTCCGTACATTTATAAGTTAGAAATTAGAGTTGGTAAGAATTCTATATAAGTTCATCGCTACTCTAAAAGCAAAAAAAGAAATCGTGCTTGCGTCAACTCCCACTTATTCAAGTTCGGCTGTTTGTAATATATTTGTCACAATCTCTCTTAAATCGAAATAGTGACTTTTGACTATCAAATAGTGAGTATTCACTATTTAGTAGTGAAAAGTATACCACTATTTGAATTTAGTGGTATACTCTGCACTAAAACTAAAACTGCACATAAAAAAGAACGTTTTTTTTCATTCTATGATTATTTGATGGGGTATCTATAAATAAGTCATAGTTTAATTTCATTTTTTTAAAAAATCTTTAATAGATACTATTAATATTTACATATTTTGAGCTAGATTTATTGATTACAGTATATAATAATTTATTATAAGGAAAAGTGCAAATTGGCAGGACTTTCGTGTAACACTTTCACATATTATAGCAACAAAACATTTTTTAACAATTTATTTGCACCACAACGTATTCATTATCTGTTAGATGCAAATTTTTAACTTTCAGTAAACCTCACTTTAAGTTCATTTATTTGCACTAAGCAAGAACTTAAAACTTACAAACACTCTTATACCGTAGTTGTAAAAAAACTATAACTATACATACATAACTGAATTTATTACAATGTTTTTTTTTTTCAAATAACAGGGGTTTATACTTAGGTCCTGCATTTCTATCAAATACAATTAAGCATTATTTACATAAATACAATGAAATTCCACTGCCTATTTATCTTCAATTAGGCCGTGAATAAATAGAACATTTTTTATATCATCTTAAAATATTATTGTTCACACGCCAGAGTTTACGTTAATATATTTTACATGGAAATTAAAATAAAAAATGCAATTAATTTATGTACATAGATAACAGTATAGGCCCATTTAAAAACCTGTTAAGTGTTTTATAAAACTCTGCTTCTTCCATCAATAAAGCGCGACATAAATTACTTGCAATCCGATATTGACTTATTATTTTCATTTACGATCGAAGAAAATGGTCTAAAATCACAAATTGCAGGCGATTAAGTTTCTTTGGTAAAATGTCAAGTTCGTTAAATAGTTGAAAAATAAATCATGAAAACTATATACAATTATTATATTACACATTTACCTGCAACTGAGTTTTTCAAAATTTTAAAATCGAATACAATCGAATATTTTCTTCCAATTTATTTGAATATAACATGAAATTAAAATATCGATTAATTGATTGATTTCAGAAGTTGTAATGAGAACAGGCCATGTTTTTATACACGCTAATGTACGATTATGTATAAAATGTACCTTAAGTAATTGGAAGCTCACGATTAAAAATTATTAAACAATTGTGATTTCAGATCCGAGTTTTTTTTTTCTAAAATTGACAGATAGATGATATGTACACTAACGATTTACTAAAATTCGTACTTATATTTAAATAGAACAAATAAAATAAAAAACGAGAGTTATAAGTAATACAAATATCAAAGGCATCACAGATTATTCTTATTTATTGATATGGAACATGATTTGGACTTTGTAAATGAAATCCATTTATAAAATTAATGGAATTTGATATTTAAATCTTCCATATCGCAATTAATATATGATATACATTCAAAAAATGATATACAATTGCCTTTGTATTAGTAGAAAATTGATAAATAGTTTAACGAATCACATAAATAATACGATTTAGTCTTTGTCTTGAGAATAAATGCTTTTAATTTATAGTTATACGTGTGTTGCTAAAGTTCCTCTTTTAACACTTGCTAAATTACTAGTTGGTACTATGTGGGTACCATTTGGTGAATTTGGTAATCTCGCGACTTGAGGCGCGGCTCCATTTTGTAAAGTTCTAGAAGCATCACGAGTATATGGCGGCGGTGCCGGTGTCGCAGCTAATATAGCTGTATTAGGTGGAGGTAACCCCACGTTACTATTTCTTAAATATGGATTTCCATACGTTGCACTATAACGAGGATCTATTGATCCGTTTGACACATAACTAGGATTTAAGTCTGTTAAAGCGACTGCATTTGGATATGAATTATGAATTGAACTTAGCAAACTATTTTGTGATGTTAATAAATTCGTATGAGAGTTTGCATTTAATTGATTATTTGGTTGCAATGAATTTAAATGAAGACGTGTGGATTGAAGAGATTCTCGACTTGAATCTAAAGCTGATTGAAGCACTGGCTGGAGAAGAGGTGGTGGATTGTAATCTCTTGTGTAGTCCACATAAGGAACGTATCCATTATTGTTTTGCCCGTCCTAAAAAATAACGAAATTATTAATTCATTTAATAAAAGAATATATCTCATAGAATTGCATACTTTTTGAGGAGGAAAACTTGGTTCTACATATTCCGCTGAATATCTATATTCTGTATCTAGAGATAATGGAACTGGCCCGGCTAATGGAACGCCCCCAGTTGTACCTCTTGTTGTATTTTCACTTCCTGCACAATCAAATTAATATTAATAAATACATTAACAAAAATAATAAATTTATCAACTAACCAGCATCAGAATCTCCACATCTTCCCAAAGTGGTAGCTCCTGTTGTATAGTCCATGTTACTAACAGAACCTCCTCCTCTCAAATCCAATTTTAAATCAGATATATTCGAACTTCGATCGCTTTGTTGTGTTTGCTTTTCGATAGTATTCGAATCAACTACAAGTAAATTATTTAAAATTTTGCTAAAAATGTAAACAAAAAAAATTAAATACCTTCGGGTTGTTTTTTGCTATGTCTTTGGTATAAGCAAATACTACAGGCACATGTAACGACAAAAATCGCAGCCAAAATACATATGATTCCAATAATCAACCATGGTGCGTTTTCTAAAATTGAAACATATGTATTAAAAGAACAATCACAACAAGAATATTAAAAAAATCAATCTTACTTTGTGGAGTTAAGTTTATCTCCACTACATCAACTCCGTAGGGGTTTGCAACACTGCAGTTGTACATTCCGAAATGTTTTTGTTGCGATTCTCGAATGATTAAAGTTGATTTAACACCCTCGGGGAGTGGATCCTCTAATATAGAATAATCTTGGTCATTGCTGTCTACATCCTTTCCATTGAATGACCAAATGATGTGTTCAGGTTTGGGAATAGAAAATGCAATGCATTCAACTCGGACATTATCACCTTCTATTCCAAATTGAGTTTTATGGCTAATTATTGTTGGAGGGCCTGTAAACGTTATTAAGTTAATTTCAACAAATAAATATAAGTTTGATTTAATTACCTTTTAAATACACTGAAGCTTCCGCCCCGATTTCGGGAAATCCTGGAACTGATGCGCGACAGTAATATCGTCCGGATGTACGCGGATCAACGGTTAACGTTAAGTTAGTGTTTGGAATTTCCGTTCTTAGACGATCGTTGCGATTCGAGCCACCTTTTCGTTTTGAATTAGTTGTTTTTTTACTAGGCGTTACTTTTTTATTCTCTGTAAAATTCCAAGTTTATAATTATTAAAAGACCCATTTACGGAATATTAAGATATTTAGAACTCTCATGTGGTACTTACGTTCAAGTGTATAGCTAGAATCGGTTGTAGTTATTATCTTAGAACGCAAATGAGACGACATAGGCGTCGAATTTTCATGACTCCAGACTATTTCTGCTGGAGGATTACTATCAACATCGCATGTTAATACGACTGTTGCTCCGTATTCAGCTTGAACAGATCGTGGTTTCGTTCGAAATATTGGCGCATCTAATAATAAATAAAAAAAATAAAGATTTTAAATAGTTCATTTTCTCTCTAGCGAATCTCGTGTCTAAATATTGCTAAACATAAAATTGTATGCTTACAAGTAACATCGAGAGTTTCACTTTCTTCGCTTTTCCCAACTGGGTTGTGAACCTCACACTTGACGATGTTATCGTGATGTTCTCTCGTAATATTATGTATGACCATTTCGGTCGTATAATCTCCAACGATAAGTCTATCGTTCAGATACCATCTAAAATCCACCTCTGGTGGATTGGCGTCGGCTGAACAACCAAAATGAACTTCGGCGCCTTCCAAAATTCTACCATTTGATGCAGTGCCCGATAGAATCTTAACAGTTACTTTTGGCGCGTATTTCACCTAAAAATAGCAAGGAATAAAAATTTAAAAATTAAATGCAACATTATATCAACTAATAATGTTAACGATCAGATAGAAAAATCTCGATACATTTTGGGATAATTATGAAAATTGTTTTTATATCTAGAAAAAAAATCTCAACTAAGTTTCAAACACGCAAGTTTAATTTGGTCATTGGTAGAAGAAATTAATTTACATTTCTGCGTGATTCTATGTAGGTACAATGAAATCAAAAGGTTTACTGTATATTTTTTTGTTTGTAAAATTTGTATTTATTTTTGGGTAGGTATTGATATTGAATTAATCCATATTCGTATATGAATAATGTAATAAGTTAAATTACTTTTGTTAATTCAAAGAAGATACGAAATTATGTAAACAAATAATTACCTCTAATTTAATATTTGCTGCACGATGAGTTCGTTCAGCTGTATTTTGTGCTTGGCATGTAAATGTAGTATTGTGATGTTCCCGCTTGGGGGTTAATTTTAGGATTGATTTAACAGTGAATCTACGTCCATCTGGTAATTCTTCGATAATATTTTCTACACCGTGAGTCATCACGTTTCCATGTCCATCAATCCAAGTAATCTAATGAATAATGCATTGATTATTTTAGCTGTTTAATTGGAAAAATTAAAAACAGTATCGACATGTTTACCTCAGCTGCCGGTTTTCCAGCGGCTGATATACACTCCAATTCAATTTCTCTATCTTCTGTAGTGGTGAGTACTCCACCTTGTGAAATACGTGGAGCTTCGGGAGGCACAAGTACACTTAGAGTAGCATACTCAGACCGAATGGCAGCTTCACCTTTTGGTCCGGTTGATACTTGACATTGATATCGTGCATCGTCTTCAAGCATTACGGGAAATATATCCAACGAAAAATCACCTATGAAATAAAATAAAAATATTTTATAGCAAAAATTTAAAAATCTTTTTGTGTATCAAAAACATCGGGAAATTTTTGTTTGTATTTGTTGAATTTATTGTAAGTGTTATAGTTAAAAATTTGTTACACTTTTTTGAGAGTAGTAAATATTTTAAAATGATTTTATCAGCTAAGGAAAGCTAATTTTTTAGTTTTGAAGGTATCAAACTTTATATATTGCATCAAATGCATCAAAATTGCAATCAAACATTCTTAATATGTTCAAAATTATTGTAAAAATATCTATTGTGACGCGTCGAAGAATTTTCTTTTACTTGAAACCACTGTTGGTTAAAAAACATATATAAGCCCACAATATAAAACCCACACTTGGTTAAAAAATTACAAATAGAATAATATATAAATATCTTTATTAACAGATTACATATATATATGTATATATATATACATACATATATACAACTATATATATCCTCTATGCATAAGGTGTTAGTTCCCCAGAACCACCTTTATTTGAATTTTCCCAGGAAAAATTTTTGGATAAAAACTGCAGTCTTTGAGTCCAATGACCATAGGAAGTTTAAATAACTGTTGGAGCTATTTTTAAAAAAAAAATTTGAAGAGACCCAAATACATATAGAAACCTAAAGTTCCTAAAGGCTTCCTGTTAACTACAACCAACCGCTTTTTTTAACCATTCCCTTTTTTAAGCATTTCAACCAAACCAAAAGTATAAAACAATCAAATGAAATACTAAACCAAATTCCAAGTTTGGTGAATTTCTAATAAAGCTTATGATACGATATCGCTGTCACACACAGACATTTTTTTAAAAAACCACTTTCTCGAACTCAGGGGACTTCAAAACGCGTACTTGCGGCGAAAACTTGAAATGAAAATTCGACCCGATAACAATACTTCCTTTACTATCTCGTCGTAAATGGAAGTAATAGGAGCTTATGAATTGAGAACTGATTAACCTTCAACAGTAATATCCACTTTGTTTTTTTTTTCGCTTTCTGTAGTATTTTCTATAAAAACTTGTCCGTAAAATTTATACTTATTAATGACAATACTATCTACATAGAGCTTGCATGGTTAAAGTTCAAGGTAAACATTAAAAAGTCATAATTATAGGGTTTTTTTGTTGTACTTAACAAAAGTTCATATTGAAGTTCCATTTTTAAATGGAAGTCTTATAAATTCATTTTACCCGCTCGTCTGTATTTAAATCACAACCATTTTAGTCAAAAACTAAAAATGAAATAACTATAACAGTAGCATCACGCCCATTTACCAAAAAAAGTTTTTACTTAAAAACTTCATATTTTCGCTTGTTGTTAGTAAAGTCCGTGCAATTTCTTTGGAAGTTCAAGTCAGAAGTTTTTTTAAAATGCTACTTTTAAGAAAAATAAGGAAAACATATGTATTTTTTGTTTCAACGAGGTTCTTTTCTAGTAGTTTGAGTGCGTTGAATTAAACCACATTACGATTTAACCATACTAATGGTCACCAAAATAAGAAAATTTTCATTAAACGTAATAGATAGGTATAAAAAGATGTAATAATATTACTTTTATTTATAAAAAACACCTTTGTAATCTTTTAAATATTTTCTACATAAATCGTTATACCGTACGAAACTATGTTACAATTTTTTTTGAATTGTGGGTAATGCAGGGACATAATTCAGTTGTTAATCTTTTTAACCCCTAACCAAACATAAAGGATGCTACCTATATATAGTAAGATTTAATATTGGGCGAAAAAATAGGTTTGGAAACATAATTTTTTTCGGTCGCTGTTGACACTATCTGCATTTTATATTAACTCTTAGACCATTCTACGCCACTGGGCAGGTTTATAGGCGTGTTCATAACACATTTGATGTATCCCTGAAGGCAGGTTGTCATGTACCAAATTGGTATCTTTAGTATAGGGAGACTTCCAGCCTGCAGGATACGTCGTCTTCGGAATGCTTATTTGAGCCAGTTTGTTGTTTCAACGGGGAAAACATAGAAGGTGGTTTATTTCACGAGGGAGCTTTGTGCTCAAGTAAATAATTTAAGCGAGACGCACTAGAACGCTGAAAAGAGATGTTTATTTTATTCAGTCTGATAGAAATATCTTATTCTATCCACGAATATCATTTAGTTTAATATTTGATGGAAATTTTGATTGTGTTTATGTTGAAGACAATTTTGCTGTTTTTAATTGCCACGTTTAAGTTTTACTTATTCGCGATATAATTGAATTTTTGTGTTTATTCGTTAATATTTTACGTGTTTTAACTTATACGATTTCTTCTTCAATAATTGTCTTGACATATATTTCGCGACAAAACCATTTGTGATTTAGCGAGAAAAAGTAACTTCGAAATATCCTCTCGTCGCTCGTCTTAGCATCGTTCATTTTTATGATGTCGTATATAAATTAATGCAATATATGATAGAAATTAGAAATGAGAAAACATTTTACTGCGACAGGGCAATCTCAGGCCAAGTGTAAATGCTTTTCACAGGCTTAATAAAAGCTCGAATAGTACCGATTATCGTTAACACGGGAGCTGTATAATATTCGCTAGCGAAAGTTGTTAAATGTTGCGAAATAACATTCCGTGAAGTCTTAAGGGTCACTAAACTGTCTTAAGTTAAATTTAGGACAAGTAAGCTATTTCACTTTTATTAGATCTAAAATAAATTGAATACACTATAACTCTTTCAAATTAAATAAATAATCATTTTATTTACCGACAGAATGAAAAGATATACGCTAAACAGGAATTAAAAATAATGACTTTGAATGCAGAAAAATTATTTCATTAAAGAGTAAAATATAACATTTGTAAAAGGAACAAGTCATACATATGTTTGTGACTAGGAGCTTAAAGTTTTCATTCGACAACAAGGAGCTAGAACTTGAGTGAAAGTTAATACTCAACTATTATTCACGTACGGATTTTACTGTAAGTGGTTTTAATCATAAATCATATTGGAGAGTTCTGTGGCATTTGTAACTTCCGTGTTCACATTAAATTGAATTTTGAACATGCTCTTTCATTTTCATATAAATTTATTTTAAATCAAATATATTTTCTTCTTTACAAGAAAATAGATAGATGTTTAGTTCAAAAGAAATACATATTGCAGAGCTTTTAAAAGAATCATAAAGATTTATGCTTAATTTCATCATGGAAAAAGAGCTTTTATTTATTTATATTGTTTTAAAAATATTATTATCAACGGTTATGTAACCGTAGTAGTTTCAAATATACAATTTTTAATTATGAAAAAGCATACATAAATTATTTTCATATTATGTTCAAAGAAAACAGTTTTCACATTAAGCTTGTAAGATTTTAAATAATGGTGTACGTAGTCGGATTTGATTAGGAATCAATTGAATGAGATATATCAAAATCAGTAGGAGAATGAGTATGAGGTTCGTTTTAACAAATATTTTGAAGACGTTTTATTGACATAAATACTTATTGAAAAAGTCTTCTTACAATTTAATTACACTAAAGTCTATATTAAAAAATATATTATTTGGTAATTTGACTTTTAAAAAATGCGTCAATATCAATAAACTATACGATATTAATTCTGTGAGCATAAACTTGTTACAGTAACTTTTCAAGCCCTCTCATTTCACCGATTTCAAAGAATGAGGTATCGATTTAAAGAAAAAAACCAATGGCTTTTTGGAAAACACTCTTTTGATCGTCAAGCGTAACTCAGAGATATTGAAAATTTCCACTTTTGTTAATATTGTTTTGGTATACCTACTTATAAAAAATTAATTAAATAATATAAGATTCTTGAGGGGGGGGAATATACGAAATATACTATTGCAAAGTGCAATTTATACACGGGTACCCACTCACTAATTCTATATTATTTTGAAAAATTTACGATTAATTATGTCAACAGATTAATTTTCAAAATGAAAATAATGCTTATTTGTAAGTAACATTAAAATGAACTTATTTAAGTTTAAAGAAATTTAAATTGTGTTATTTAAATTTTTAAATTAATTGAAGTAAATGTTTGTATTTTTCTAATTGATACAATAAAGTGGATTTAACTTCTTGGTAATTTAAAAATAGTTATAAAACAGTAGCGTGATTATTAAAATGCTGTTAAGTGTGTATACAGAGTCTAATCCTTTCGAATAATTACCATTTGAGACAAATATTTGTATAACAATCATTCCCTTTTAGTCAGTTTTATTCGCTTAGCCGGTGTGAAATCTGACGTAGCCGTTATTCTGATGACTAAACAATCCAAGTTCGGATGTTATTAAAATGTGGGAAATTTGCCAGTTTTAACTAACATATCAATAAAATAAATAACGTTAAGCTCCAAACAAATGGAAGCATTTTGATATGTTAAATATAATATGGTTTTATGTGTCGGTAATAATATATCAAATACCATCAGTTAAACGTAATGAAATTTATAGAATATACATATATTAAAATGTTCTTTCGGCATTTTTATTCTGTTTGCATCGAAAGGTAATAAATCCTTCAAAACCAATGCAAACCTACATATCATTTTAAGAAGTTAATATCGCTTGGGTATGACCACCGATGATTTATAGTATGTTTTGTGTAAAAAATATTTGAATATAGTCATACCTTCTTCATCGCTGCCGACCATCGAGTACCGGTCAAACCCTGTTAAGTTTCTATGTGTGCCAAGACCGAAGTCGTCTTTCGTCCACTGGAGCATTCCGTTTTTGTCTATAACCCGACACGGAAGCGTAACCCTTGAACCAACCACCGCTGTTTGATCTTGGGGCTGCATTGCGAATCGTTGCTCTGCATAAACATATCCCAGTATTCGCAATAGAAGCATCACCGATAACCATCCACTGGTTGATAACCATTGCTCGCTTCCAATTTTTGTGCGTTTCATTTTGAAGGAACCTGCAATTAAACGTATAATTTAATCAATCTATGATTTATATCAATTTAGTTTTGCATCATTAAGTTTTACACGTTATATAATTTTATCGTCATTTAATACAAATAAATCATTTCAAGTAAATTTAATACCTATATATTTAATGATAGAAATGCAATTGAAATATATGTTTACCAATATGCTTAATATGAGCTATTTATATTCGTATTATTAAATTCCATTTGGAAATTAATCTTTGCTTGTACAGTAGCGGAATTTCATAGTTTGGATACAACTATTGGCAATTTAGCGAATTCCGTTACAGTAATTATTGACACCTGTGATAGATAATCAAGATGCTTTACTATTGTGACCAAACTGTTATAGTTGCAACTCGAAACAAACAGCCTCTTAATTATAAAAAAATATTGTTTTAAAGTTGATATAATTTATTTCTGTAACAAACAATCATTTCAAGTAATGAAAAGGAAACAGTTATTTCTAATAACAAATGCGTATAGCAACAAAATTCAAACAATAATCATGTTTTGCTAAAGGCTGTTTGGTAAATGATATTCATATCGAATAATGGAATGAATTTGGAAGGACGGGGAAAATTTATCGTATTGTTGGAGGCGGTAGTTATTATTTACACATATTTAATCATTGACAAACTGATAATAACAGAACATTTGGGATAGACAAAGGTATGCACTAATTTGTGTATTTGATATGAGTTTTTGGAATGTAATAATAATTGAAAATGGTGTAATTAATAATCCTGCTTCTGAATGCAGAATATTGGTGTCTTTTATAAGCTATACATACATGTCGAGTAGTAACGTTTAATATATCCCAAGACAAGTGTTCTGAAATAATGAAATAGTTGTGTCAAAGTAAACGGGGGTTTCACGGGTTCGGGAAAGCGTAGAAACTCGGTCGACCACCATCAAACTACTGCAGCTATCTATATCTCACATTTTCAATATAAACTTATCTATAAATGTCCAGATAAGAATAAATTGCCAGGCTCCAGGAAAAATGTATCTAAAATTTAATGCAATTCTCGCCATTTATTTTCAATCAAATTTGAAATTTAATCGAGATTAGATGAAATTGAAACGATGCAAATATCTTAACGATTGATTGATTCGAAAATAATTTAATGTCTTGTTATTTTTTTAATAACCAAGTACCTATTTATTATACAAATTGAAAAAAAAGTAAACATGCTTTTTTATATTTCTTAAATTATATTTTTATGTGATAAAAAATAAGTACGGAAAAATATAATAAACAAAAATTGAATTACGTAGAGCCTAGGGGGTTGAAATAAAAAGTAGATATGTCATCAAAGATCAGCGTATAAACTGACAAAATTTTTATAGCTTCTTGATATTGAGTTTATAGCATGAAATTGTTACACGTTTAAGACGGAAAGCGACGAAAAGGAAAATATGAAAAAAATTACGTACAATGATGGAGTATATTTGATTATTACTGATATTTGATCAAATTTTTCATGTTTTAAACGACAAAGTACCGTCTAACAAAAATATCATTATTGCGCCATTATGTCGAGTTTTATTTCTAAATGGAAAATCATACTACGTACCCAATTTGTTGATTAAAACTTCAAATAGTTTTATTATTTAACGGTTAAGGATTACGGGAAAGCAAACCGAAGAAATTTAATAGTGCACATTGAGATGCACTTACTCTTTGTCGACATTGTCTAATGTTAATGCAGATGGTAATATCGTCTGGACGCCTAATTGTTTTACGATTCACCAGGTTACACATAATTAGTTACTCACGGGTTTTAAATATTAATGGACCACGGGTTCACTAGTCTGTAACGTAACGTTGGTATCTTCTATCTATACATAAATATTTCTCACTCTTCTACTTTCTCATTAAATCCTTGAGATATTTACTTTCCTTCAAGCTTCGGTCTTGAGAAGCTCACAGTAAATTGTTTTTAGTATTATGAACTTAAATTGGACGAAATTAAACACAAGAAAAACATCTAATGTTTAATTTCTAAGCTAAACAGACATAGACTTGCTGAAACGTCTTTATTGTTCCTTATTAAACTTAACAAAAGCATCTCATTACGAATGAAAAACATTCAATTTTTAAACTTTTTTAAATATTTAAAAACATTCGTGCGAGTCACGCAGCTAGTAATGATGTTAAGCTTAAATCGGCAACAACTTCATAAACTGAAAATTTTGTTGAAGAACTTTTAATTTACATTTTCTTGATTCCGCTATTGTACGGGTTGTGTGACTTGCGACTTCCGCTTCTATTCAAGCTAATGTTCCGTTCTAAGAAGCTGTTATAACAAACGACCTTATTTTATGTCCTATTGGCCCAAGCATTATTTCAGGAAACCGTAAACGTATAAAGTTTGTTATGTAATTTTGTTTTCGCCTTGTATAAGTCATAACGAAAATAAGAATTTTTTGCTTCAGAGATTTTTACACATTGAAATTAGATTACGTTTACAGTTGAACCAATCGAGTAGAAAATACGAAAGCGCCTGTAACGATGTTTTTTGATGCATATTTTTGCATCCTTTAATATAACTTCTTAACTGTATCACAATAAAATATAGATATAAAAAAAAACTTTCAAATTTAGACTTCTCATTTAAAGTTTAAAACGCTTCCGTATATTATGATAAAAAATTGTACGTTTTTCATTATGAGTTTGAAGAGCTTCCTTATTATGTATTAAATTATTCGAAAGCTAGTTAATTAGACATTTACTACAGGAAAAGGAAATGAACCTCTGTTAGTCGCTACAACTGGATTTCAAATATAACATTCTTAAGGAAGATAGATTGATAATTTATTTATTTTATAAAAATATTAAGAAAATTTTTAAACATGAATAGTTTAATGATTCGGTTAATAAGAAGCTAAATTTAATGTATAAACAGTCAAAAAATTACTTTATTTTTTTATACTAATGACATTGTTAAAAATTTGAAAATCCAACTGCTGAAACAAGTATAGTATGGAGTATTGTTAATAAAAGTTTATCACATAATTGGAAATGCGTACTTAAGAAAATAGTTAAATTATGTTTTATTATGATAATTCCATTTTATTATCTACCAATATTACAAATAATTTATTGTGCATAAGTTTTTTCAAAGTGCAACAATTTGTCTTTATTAAACGCAATTTTCCGTTTTATTATTTGTTCTCTAGTGTAATAATTACATGTTGAAAAATTCTATCGTATCCGGTCAACATAAAGTTTCTATCGGAACGATTCTATTGTAATTTAATCCATGCATTTAAATGCAACATTCGATTTTCTGTTACGAGATACTGTCATTGTACATTGTATTATCCAAGTATTATTGCCTATTTACAAGCTACAACTAGCTCCATCCTTATTTCAAGGATTATCTTCACTTTAGTTGCATTTTTACTGCGATTTAAATGCACTTTGTACTAATTTACTTCCACACCCATTAAACTCAAGCGAAAAAGAAAATCGGGCTTTAAAATTGTTTTTTTAATGCTCATTTTTTCTACAATTGCTTTGTTTATTTAAGTAGACAATTAAATAGATTAATTGCGAGTTTTTTTTCATTAATGATTCACACCATTTGTGTAAATTCTTTAGGAAAAATTATCGCATTGACTAATGTCGCGAGAAATAGGTTAGAGCAGGGCCGTGCCTGACGGGCGTTCATTGCGTGCACCGCACGCAGGCGGCCGAAATTAAGAGGCGGCCAAATCGTTACAAGTTGTTTACTGGGCAAAAATACAATCGGTTTGTTTTCATTAAGATACGAAGTAAAAACAGTTTCTCTAATCTAATCTATCTAAAAAGAGTTTCTCAGAAATAAGAAATGTATAAAAACTGATTAGGTCGTTGTAGTATTTATATACCTAGTCATGCAGCGAATCCGAATTTTTTCGAACATTGCACGAGCGACGAGCCGAAATAGTTTTTTCAATTGACCGGCGTCGCGTAAGCGGTCTTATTCGTCTTATTAGTCGTATTAGTCTATAGACTAGCGAGGATAAATCGTTATTTGTGTTTTGGGAACAAAACCAATATTTTTTTTCGTTCTCGATTTCGGTTAACCAAAAACTGATTTTTTTCCCGGTTTGATGCCCTGTGTATAATAATAAACATTAAAAATTAAAGTAGTTTTTTTTAATGTTATCCTGGGGGCGGCCATACAGACTGGCACGCAGGCGGCCATATACCCAGGCACGGCCCTGGGTTAGAGTCTGCGGGAGCTTTGCAATATATGTAAAGCTTTCTCTGCAAATATTCTCTTTATGATCTTACACAGTTACGTTTTACAAGGTCAAATATAAGGGGTTTATTTACTTTAATCATGAAGCAACATCATATAACATCCCAAATCGTTTATGTACCTAACTCCTTCTTCGACTTCTACAAGTATTTATTTGGTAACTTGACACTCCATGTACTAATATTGTAAATGTTGCAAATTACTAAACTCGGAGAATAAACTACAAATAGTTGGATTAACGTTCATTTATATTCATAGAAATCAAATTGAAATTGACAAGTTAATGTTCTATGATGTATTTTCCTGCGTTTTCGTTTCCAATTAAAATTAAAGGAAATATCATTTTTGATTTATTTATCTCTTTTATCACCACCGTTTTTGAGTGTTCCCTCACATTTGAGTGACGACTAAAAACACTATCCTAAAGTGTATCTATTTTCTTGTATATTATAACTAATATTATATTAGTTACTTTATTTTTTACTTATTTTTTTTCGAATAAATGAATAAATTAAATTTTATAGGTAAAATATTTTAGTGTTGTTCTTATTAAGGGTATTGATATAAGAAAAAATTAAATCTTTGACTAAAATAAAATGCCAATGGTTTCATGTTATGTATGATAAATAAAATTGTTACTAGTTAGACAGTATTAAAAAATAATTAATATTTAGTATTCAAATTACCTTTGCTCAGATTAAATTCCAAATTTATTCAAAGATAAAAAGAAATATACTAATTTATTTTTAAAATTAAACCTCTAAACTGTGTTTAAAATAACCAAGATTAGTCTATAACCAACCACCCCGACATAACTAAAAAAATCTATTACCCAGAGGTAAAAAGCACGCAATTTTACACTTGTGCTGAGCTTCGAGCAATTTGATTAAAAATAATATGGCATGTATGATGAACGATGTAAATGCCAAATCAATTTTGTCTATCATGAAGCTGTCTGCACGAAACTTCAACTTAACATTACAAAGAAAAAAATTGTTCGATAACAGCAATAACTCATTTCATTTATTTATAATAATAACACTTATTATATCGACGGTAAGGAGTTTCAAAGCCTTTCAATAATAAGCTTTTTATTGCAAATATTTTTAGAGAATTTGAATAAACTTTATGATCTAAATGGCAGAATAAATTAGTCATATAATAATGCAAAATTTCAATGAAATCGAAAGTTTTTGTAAAAAACGTTTTCATTACTTTGCTTTCATAAAATACAAAAGCATGGGGGCTGTTGCTATAGTTACTTGATTTTCTTGTGGTTTCCAAATTCATCAGATGCTTAATTCCTTCTAAAAAATGCTTATAGCTTAATTGAAATGTACTTGATAAATAACTATAAAATTTATTTAATGTTTTCAATAAAAATAAATAATTAATATAAGCTTTAGGTTATAAAAAGCCCTTCGATTTGTGATAATTATCTCAAGCAAATTACATACTTATAAAAGAAAAATGTATCAAGGCTGTCTACATTGACAGTTTATTATACTTTGTAAAGGTTGAGCAGTTTTTTTGTCATTATAAATAACTACCTGACAAAGCAACCATGTACCTTTAAGAAATTAAGATTCGATATTGAAATAAGAAACAATTCATTATTCCATGGAACATTAAAGCGTTAAATTTGAAGTAAAGTTTTTATTAATTATTGTATTAAGTCATTACTTTTCAAAGGATTTTATTTTGAGGTATTTAATTAATCACAACTAATACGTGATTCGTGCTTACATCTTTCGAATAAAGAATTTTGTATGAAGTCGCGGATATAATAAAAATCACTTATACCAGTCTAATGGCAGTGACGCAAATATTGAAAAAAAAAAACTAAAGATAAAATTGATTTTGCCAAATAAAAAAGAATATTCAATGCTCGTAGAACATCTGAAACATTTAATTGAACGGAAACTGTTTGGAATTATATTTCTTGTCCCAAGTTTATTACTGTGTTCATTTGGTATAGAATCGTCTGCCATTATGTTGGAATTATATGGATTTAGCTGTCGGCACTATACTTATTCGGCGACATTTGCCATCCACAAACATGTCAGCTTTTCACAATTTATTTTGGTTTTTGAATAGACCATAATATAGTCCATTTTCAAAGAGTGTTATACAATTCTATTGAAACATTTGAAAAATTCTGCTAAATTCAATTTTTTTCTCTTCTTTATGCAAAGATATTTAATTACAAATTTTGATCATATGAAAAGGATAGAACAAGAGGCGACTTCTAGCAAATTTAATAAAACGCAATTATTTCAATGCCAATGGCCATTTGAATGAGTTGCGAGTTTCATTAAAAAGAAAATACAAGTTTTTTTTTTTTGTTAAAAGGATGCAATTTTAGTTTTTAGAATTTAAAAAAAAATATAATAGAACAGTAAAAATTCGAAGAAACATTAATTATGTTTGATTCGCTAAGTTTTTACATCAATTTTTAAATATAGCTTGTTAAATTTGAATGATTCTTTTCTAATGTACAATAGTACTAGTTTTTTATAAGCATATTATTAATTGAAATCGAATAATTTTCTACGACTAAGAACTGAACATTTTAATTGATAGTTTCGTTTTGTTGCATGCAAATTAAATGTAGGTTTTTGAAACGAAACAGGTATTTGAAAAAAGGCGATAATTACACATTGATTAAATACACAATTATTTCAGATTCGTGTAAATATTTAATCACTGCAAAAATAGCAGTATGAAATTGATTTTGCAAAACGGCTCCCTAAATCATTATGTGTATAGTATATATGTAAATAGCGTACCTATATTATTAGATCTAAACAATCGTCATAGCGAGATGGTAGATAGAATAGTTAATAGTGTCGATTTTATC
This sequence comes from Sisyra nigra, assembly GCA_958496155.1. Taxonomy (NCBI): domain Eukaryota; kingdom Metazoa; phylum Arthropoda; class Insecta; order Neuroptera; family Sisyridae; genus Sisyra; species Sisyra nigra. Next base: position 33,906,281 of record OY292313.1, on the reverse strand, counting down.
GCACTAAAAGTTTAATGCAAATAATGTTGATGTTCATATCAAAATATAGATATGTATGATATACATAAATATGATGAAATGAAAAGCTAACCGGAAAATTGCTACATTTGTGGCGTGAAATTTATACTGATTGCAGGAGGATGATTACGACATTGTGTCATGTGTATTTTATCAATATTCCAAATGCGTTTGCCATAAATCAGCTATTGAGAGTATTACGCAATTTAATTGCTCTCTCATTACCAAATGAATTTATATTATTAGCTTACAAAAACACAAAAGACAGAGAGTAATTTTGTGAAAATGTTATAATAACAAATTGAACATAAATCAAAAAGAACAAAATAAAAAATGTATCTATTGAAAAAATTCCAATTGATCATTCATACCCAAATCGACAAATGAGAAAATAATTTTTTCAAACTAAACTCAATAAAATATTTCGCATCACAAAATAAATCAACTCGTTGAACTTCATTAACCAATTATAATATTTATCATTAAAAAGTTAAATATTTGCTTTAATGTAAAGTTAACGTTGATTATGCAAGTTTGAAATCCACAAAAGCGAACTTTTTTGCAACTAAACATTTACAAAATCCAAATAAATAATGATGTTGAGATGGTTAAAGTTCTACCATTTTATTGATTTTTCATCCTAAACTTTATCTAAGTGGAACGAAAAAATGCAAAATGTTACCTCCAATTTGGAATCTTAAATTCCATTTATGCATCGTACAAAATTCGTACATTTGTATCATAATAGCAAGTAGGTATATATGCATATTTCATGTAATAGGTTACCAACGTAGTGCGACATATGGAAGATAACTAATATAGCTAGGTAATATTTGTGTTGGTCGTTACTTTTCGGTTATATTTTCTGTAATATAAAACGCTGACTTAAATACTTGTTAAGCCTTAAGAGAAACGACTCCCAAGTATTTGTTTTTTATTTTTATTATTATTTCATTTTTACTCGAATACTTTTAAAAATTTTACATTGAACTATGAAAGAAAATTTGTTTTTATTACTTATAATATTATTTTTAAAATGTTAAAAATGAGCTGAAACATTTTTTTAAATTTAAAAATAAGTATAATAATATCTATTAATAACTTAGATATTTTTGATTATTAAATTTATTACTTTTTCAAACCTTTTTGACATAATTCCTAATAAATAAGAGGATTCGTTTAACTGAAACTATAGAAAAAAAAATACATTTGTTGTATTATGTAAATTCTTTGGAAACACAATATTATTAAGAAGTTGGACATTGTAACAATGTATTTCTATTATAAAGCTACCTTACTAACGTACGAAAACAAATACGATCCAAAAGCTAATGTGATTACAGCAAGTTAACGTGTTGTCCATGATGGATATCCCTCAAGACTAATTTAACAATCTGAAAAGTGATTAGCAAGATAATCACGTATTTTACTACAAATACAAACGATCAAAACCAAATACTTGAGGTTGTTGTTGATTAAAAAAAAAAGATGCAATTGCAGTATTCACATTTTTATAGCAATGTGAAATTAATAAAGTACTTAAAGCATATTAGGTATGTCTGAAATTGTTTTTGTGGAATTTTTATTTTAGAAATCTTATGTAAAAACGTATTTAGGGGGAGAATTTTACTGCAGTATATTCAAGATAGTAGTAATATTAAGATACTTGTTGTTTTATTAGTTTGTTTTTGAAAAAAAAGTTTTCAGTAAAAATATTAATAATTAATGTTTTCTGTATACCTATACGAATTTATGTACTGTCTATCATAATATGTTGTAGCATTAATAAGTATTAATTGGTATCCAGGTTTCTAAATGAGTATTAATCAATAACCAATAATTAACCAAAGGTCACAAACGTCATAGAGAACACAGAGAGTTGTCAAAGTGTTTTTTTTCATTTTTTCCTTTTATTGATATCCCACATCTATCCCTCTGATCAGCCATTGTACTGTCAATGCTTGTACATTTATTACCTCCCCAATGTATACGGCCATTATATCGAAATGGTTGGCAATTGAAACAGAAATCTATCAGCATTCGAAAAAAATCAATGCATTCATTTAAATGCGGTATTTTTAATTAGCGCTCGTTTTTTATGACTACGTGTGTATCCGATTAAATATTTGGTTGTTAAAAAACCGTTTAAGTTGCCGATTTTAAAGTTGATATTATGTGGTTTATTATACGTTTAATTAATGTTAACAAATATAATTTTTAATCTAGTTTTATTAGTGTTCATTTCAAAATGCAGCTATATACCTATAGTATATTTGCTCTCTTTTAAATGAAATTGCTATATGAGTGGAATTATACTTTCATATCCTGTTATCTTGATTTTAATTTATATAATGTATAGTACAGGCACAATAAAATACTGTAATTTGCATTGATTAGATGTGTTTATAAATAAATAAAAGAGCATATTTTATGTACGGACATATAATTATATTGGTAATTAAAGGAAGTCGATGAATGTGAACTCAATCAATCGAAAGAAAAGTAAACTGGTTTGATCAAATGCTATTCTAAAGAAAAAAAATTGTTACCGTGAAAATCATATATTTACTAGTAGCTATATTTTACTAGTCCGCTTTATTTAATTTCTTTTTAATACTGATGAAAATTATTATTTTTGTTACTTAAAATTAATTTAGCATATAATATGATTTTTTGTAACAATCATTTTAGGCTAAAAAAGTACCTATCTCTTATTTTAAAACATGATGTTTAATAGTGAAAATCAATAGTTTTCAATAATGTTTATAGCTTGTAGTCGAGAGATTGAAAACTATGTTTACAGGATCCTGTCAACTGATTTGTTTGAAAAGCACACTGAGGACGTGATGTCTATAATATGTACTCGTATGTATAATCAGAAATAGTCAAGGGGTTCTTATATGAAGAACACATAACATCAGCTCTATAAATAACTATACCTATATGTTTATACAATTATTGTTTAAATATGAATTTCAACCAAATATTGATTTTTTAAAGATTAAATTCGTATTTAACTGCCAAGGAAATTCATTGTGTAAAATATGTAAAAAGGCGTTCTCTTTGAAAAGTATTGAAAAAGTTTTTGAGCTCGTTCATTTTAAGAAGCAGTCTCTAATTAAAGGGTTACGCTAGAAGGTTTTTGATTATCTATTGTAACAAGCTCACGTATACAGAAAGCTATCCTGTGTGAGTGGACTGTAAAGTATGAAAGTTTATTTGTCTACCCAAGACAGGTAATGTTCAAGAGCTTTAGAACTCATTGACAATACGAAAATAGGAGTTGACCTTTTTAAAGGTTGTTTAGTTATTAAGACGAGCGTTCCCTTTTGTCATTCGCTATCGATTTGAATATTATTTATAACATTAAAAAATAATATTTTGATAAAATGAACGTAATTAAATTGGTGTGAATGCTTTTTGAATATTTTATTACTTTGTTTTTATCTTATTGGGACTTGAAATATTTTTGTTAAATAAAATCAATACATGTGATTATTTTAGTCGAATGTTGTTATAAATAATATAAATGAATTTGTAGGGAACGTTAGTTTCTTTAAACATTCACATTATTCATATTCACAAATTATTCGATGAGAAAAAAAATGCTTTTTTTAATATCATTGGATTAGTTCTGATAGTGTGAAGGCATCTATATTTGATTTTGATAATGCGAAAATCTTTTCTCATATATTATATAGACTATTTATACTCAAATGAGAAGATGGCGTATGAATTAGGTGACACGGAAATGAGAAGGATAATGCACAGCGGGAACCATTCCCAATTCCGGTGAAGACAGTGACGATGGGGAAGAGAACAGAGCACTGGTGGTCGCTTGAGTATGAATAGTATTGTCGTTCCGGGGACTGACATCCAGTAAAGTAATTTTAAAAAGCACATGGAATATTCTCTTTCGTTGACTGGTGCCGATGATGATGATGTTCCTAGTGCCGCGGCGTGGTTTGTATATGTGAATATGAACGAAGAGATCGGTTAACAACAAACACGATCTCATCTTTTTGAATATATTTGATGACACTATTCAGCTCAGTTTTTTTAGCACTTCACAACCACACCACATGGCTCTATTCAAGTTGACTTCAGTTAAACCGCATTCTATTTAAATAATGTCGTTGAAATTGTCATATTACTAGTGTATGATAACTTTGTCAGATTGTCGACAATTTGTTATGGTAGGTAGGTACTTGATAGTTATTTTTTTCATTTCGAAACACAATTTTTTTTTCAAATTGTTGCCGATACCTATTATACAATTTTATAATTACATACGATTCTATAGGTTTTTGAATTTAGGTTTTACTTTGATAGTTATCTTAGTACTAAAATTAGAGTTAAGTCTCCAAGTTAATTTAAACTAGTCCTTGATTATAGATACATAAATTATGCGTAATATATTCAAATATTGTTAAGTATCGAGCGGTATCCAAATCACATTGATTTTAATCAAATACCTAGGCTCTGATTGTTCCACTTAAAAATTTAATATTTATATCTAAAAGCAATACATTTGTAATTTCCTGTTAAAACCTTTTAGTTTAATTAAACGAAAATAAAACTTTATGCAAATTTTAATATCTGATAAGAAACAAGAAAACAAAAACAATTTTATTTTATTATCTTTTTGAATGTTTTCTTAATAAATTTACGATTTAAATACCTTTACATAAAATTTAAGATGCATTATTAAATTTTATGTGGCAAGTTTCATTTTATTTACAACAAAATTAAAATTATTAAAAAACATTTTAATGCCAAAAACCTCGTTGAGATTTTGATTTCAAGCTAGTCTTTGTTAAAATTCGATTGAATTCTCATTTAGAAAAGAATAAGTTATACAATTATTAGCAATCAAATATGTAACAGACGTACGAAAAATTAAATCAGTTTAATCAGATTAATGAAAACATCAGTTGATGATAAATTTGCATGTTTTTCAGATATAATCTTTTTATATTTGTAGATTACACCGAAGTACTATTAAATCGATCTTTAATTAAGATAATACCTGTATTTTGATTTGTAAAAAGGATAAGAGAAAATAACCCTCTTAAATTGGGAGCGGGAGTGAACGAAAGGAACGTTTTGACTATATTATTAAGTCAGTTATGAGCAAAAAACAAAGTATCAATTTGTTCAAATTTGAATATTCGGCAAAGTTTAATGATTATTCATACAATTTAAAGTTCAAAGAAATGATAATTAAGTACTTTTTCTTCCAACGTTTGTAATATACAAGAATGAATATTTTAATCTAATGTAAAGGCACAAGTATTTTTAATGATCTCATACACAAAGGAGATTTTTCTTATTTTCTCATAATTAAATAAAATTTTTTTGATGAATATTAGTATGTTTTAGATTAAATATATCCGACTTTCTTTTTGTGAAAATAAGAGAGAAATCATAATTTGAATCTACTAATAGTTTAACTATCGATACCTGTAATGTTCTGAGTTTTGTGCAATTTATGATTAGTCACGCAAATAAACTATAAATCATTGAATCTACAATATGACTGGTTTAAATATTCGCTTAATATTTATTTAATAAAAAAATTACGAGTTGCTTTTACTGTTAACATGCTTTAGAGAACATGATTTTATTTTTAAAATCTATAATAACTAACAAAGTATTTAAATGTAGACTTCCAACTAGGTAATTCTGGAAGATTAATTAGATTGTTTTTGATTTATTCCATAAAAAGTCTTTGAAACCGGTCTTGGGAGTTAGGTTACTTGAAAGTCTTCGGTCTAGTTTAACACCTACATATAGCTTAACTAACATTTAACTACTGAAGAATATAACCAAGCCCACGTACGAATTGTTTAAGCTGAAGATTTTATAATATGGATTAAAAAAATGCTAGCAAGCAAAAAAAAATTAGCGAAACCATCTTTAAACATTTATATGCATAAATTCAAAAAGTACATCTTTTAAGAATGTACGGTCTATTACATACTTTTAAAAGGCTAACAAAATTTGTCATAAAAACTTTGAGAATAAAAATTGAGCTAGCGAAAGATAAAAATAAAAAAGAAAAAAGAGTTTAAAAAATTTTTAAAAAAATTACTAAGTAACTAATAAATGACAGCTAAAGACTGTTAATAAATGAGAAGGAATTAAGTATAAAAAAATACAAATTATATAATCGGGTCTACTTTCAAAATAAACAGGTTATTTATTTCGTACATTGGAAGAAAAATAAATATAAAGAAAAGAAAATTAAATATTTCTTGTATTATTTTCTTAGTTTAATTATAGAAAAAAAAAGTTTTATTGATTTTCCGATTTTCTGCTTTTTGAATTTTTCTATAACAAATATCCTTACTTTTTATAAGCTTGCAATTCATCTACAGCAATATTCATAGATTAATTCACAAAAGACAACACGTACCTTGTAAATATTTATGAAGATAAATTATAAGAACTCTTAGCATTTTTTGCATATTTTTTATACAATATTGTACAACTATAAAGACTAGTAGACAGGATTTATAAAATATTGTGTGAATAATGTTTTAATGATACCCGCAGAAACTAAAGAAAAAAACATTAAGTACAATTTATTAATATTATTGCTGGCATAGTCGAATAATTTATGAGAACGTCACAATATATTATTTTTACTAGCGAAAAAAGAAGTCATAATAAGAAAAATTTCACCATATGATAAATGAATTAATGGGTAAATTAAACTAAAATTATCATTCGTACAAACTTTATTATTTTAACAATCTGTTGTGTGTAATTTTAAATTTGACATTAAAATTATTGAAGCAGCATGAAAAATGTTTTTCAAACCGTTTTTATTTATGATGTAATTGGGAACACCTAAATTAGATGTAGCAATATATAACTGACATTATTAAATATAGGTAAACCTAATGGAAGCTTGGAGTTAAAACTTTCAAGGTTCAACAATAATGGTAAAATTAAAACAAAATTAAGGTAAATAATTCTATTATTTTACTTCTTAATACCGTTAGAAAAAACGGTACAGAATTTTATTGATTATTTAAATAAGAAAAAAGTTTTATAATCAGAAAGTATTCCATTTATTAAAGTTTAGATAAAAATAGCAAAAACAATTAGCCAAAAGAGTAACGAAATTCCATCACGTATTCTTTTGTATTTTATTATTTTTTTACAACGAAATTATTCTTTGAAACTTTGAAATTTTATAAATAATTCTTTTTATTTCTTCTCTCGTTATGTATTGAAAACATGAAAATTTGATAGAATGTAGTTCCGTGTATTATTTTCGAATGTATTATGAACAAAATTCAATCCCATATAATGAGATCTTGTTTTCAAAGAAAACATTTTTCTTGAATCTGTATTATTTGAATTGTAAAAAAAATGTCTTTGAAATCCCAAAAGATTGAAACGAGCGCACTAATTGTAAGTGGATTATAATTAAATTTATTTAGAACTTTGATTACTAGTTTAATTGTTACAATGCTTAATTACAATAATATCAACGTTTCACAACTAAGAAGGTAACTATTGTTCTAAAGAGTGAGAACTTGACATAAGGGTTTAATTAAACATTCAAATGTAATCAAAGCGGGATAAAGTAAATTATGCTTTTTTTATATGAAATTTATTTTGTCGAAACAGCTTAATGAGACTTTTTGCTGAAATTAGGGGGGTAATATAATATTCTATTTGTGATGCCATCAAACAAATTACATAGTAAATGTTTTTAATATAACTAAAAAATTCTGTCATGGTCAAAGTTACTTCTAACAAATTTATATCTTGTGTATTATTTAATATGCACACAATCAGGTAATGATTTTTTTTTAAAGAAAGTAGAATAATTTTCAACTTAAAATATCAAATAGGTATAAATTATCAAATAGTTATTTGATAAATTTTGGTCCTAAAAAAGTTCTTATTTTTTATACCATAATATTTAATAACAATTACTTTATAATACTAAAATCGTTCATATTACTGCTACACATAACCAAAAATTATATTTTTGTAATTGTCCTAAAATGAACAGTAAATTATTTATAATTATTTTTAAATTTAATTTCAATCAGTAGAGGAGTATAGTGTATATTTATGTTAACCTAATATTAAAATGTGCAAATGCGATTAAACGCTTGTGATGAAAATGATTGTAGTTTTGATTTAAATTGCTGATTGGCTTCTGAATATGCCATTGAATTATTAATTATCTTAAATCCTGATCGGATTTGTTCATTAAGATCTCATTATACAATGAAATCGGTTTGATTTTCAATTGGAAATTAACTGTTTGCATTCTTTTACATACAACATACACGATAATATATTCCACTTAGAAATTTAATGATAAATATTAAGAACTAAGTATTATTTTTTGGAGATGTTTAATTAAATATTTATAAAATTATTTACTGGAAAATGTTATTTTCATTTTCAATTTTTTGAAAAACATCTACAGAAAGTTTCATGAATTTAAAAGTAGAGATTCTACATATTTATAATTTAATTTTCATATAATTATTATTCTTATTTTTATTATTAAAATAATATCTATAAAATCAATCACATTTCGTAATTTATAGTAATAGGTACTTCATTAAATGAATGGCATATTTTTCTCAAAATCGGATTATGTATCTAGTATGAAGCTTTTTTTAGTTTCGTTTCATTTAACCTTTAAGAACGAAATTTTTCTCTGATTAAAAGTGAAATCGATCTATTTGGGATATATTTTTCCTACCAACTACAGATTTTTTTTTTCTAAATCGAAACATCTAGGAACAATATCACTACTTCAACCCCAAATTTTTCATCTTTAGAAGTTGCAATTTTCCTCAAAATTAAAATATGACCAATAATAAGTTAGAGTTTATACATTAAAAAAAAGTTATAAAAATCAATTGAGTAACTTTCAAAATATCGGAAAACGTACAGATCTTCTTTTTTGAAATCAGTTAAAAATGAAAGGTTGAGAGGCGGAGGAAACGTTGGAAAATGGTTGAAAACTGCTGATTCAACGCATTCCACTTTCATTAGTCAAATATTCCTTTATCTTCTCTAAAGGAAATTTTTAAAAATAAAAACTAAAGACAATAAAAAAAATATCTGCTCATCTATTCGGTTGTATGAAATATTCTTGAGTCTAGTGGTTTATAATAAACGTTTGTTGAATAATGATTTACTGTTATCGTAAATGGAAAAATCAACATGTGAGTTTGGAAAATTGAAAATGTAGAATCCATGTATGTAAATAAAGTAAAGAAATAAGATATATTTAGTTTTATCTTAAAAATAATCACAATAAAATTGAAAGCCACTTCCAAAATAAATATCAAAAATATTTTATCATGATTAGATTCAATAGAAAAACGAACAAAAAAGTTATAAAGACTTTTACTTTAGCAATAAATATAGGTGTAGTTAATCTGCCCTTTCTCTATAGAATAAATGCCCGTTTATCCTAGTTGGCATATAAGACAAAATTGTCTGATAAGAGAATAAAATATGTCTCAAGATCAGTCGGAATACTGTTAGAAATATAAGCGAGGCTGAAGATGGTCGCTTGTTGGTATTATGCCTGGGCTAGCGTCAGATTTCGACGTGACTTAACTGGGTAATGGGTTTCACTTTTCTGGATTGGAGCTTATCTTCACTTTGCGAGTCAGTGGGCCTGTGACGTTGGTTAAACTTTACATTACCGTATCAAATCTAATACACAACATTGACGAGCCAAATTATTGAATAACGTCAAGAGATTGTTCATCAATTTCAATATGAAGAATTCATAATTTATGTCACAAATACTATAGATTATTTCACTGAAAGCCAGTTTTACTTTAAAAAGCTCACCTTAAGGTTTACATAAATATTTACACAAATTTTGACGAAATTCATTTATATTAAGTAAGCTTTCTAAGCTCTTATATAAGTTTTTGTACTCAAAAAAGCATTAATATATAATACCAACATTTGCAAAAGTTACATGAGTATAAAACCGGGCACTTAACATGCTATAAATTTTGAACATCACTTGAACTCTAATAATATTATGGAAAAAGCTTATAAACACAACACGCTTCTACATATATTTAATAAGTGAATATAAATGATAACAATAATTCCTTAACATAAAAACTTTATGCCGAACAAAAATTGAACAAAGGGCATTTGTTTTAAAATTAATTGACACTTGATATATTTTATTAAATTATAACCGGCAATAATTTGTTAATGTTAATTACTCTTAAGGGAATTTTGTGTAAACATTTAACGCTATTTAGATATTTAAGAAAATAATGCTGTTTATAATTAGAATTGTAAATTATTCTAGTTGATATGAATGAATATTTAATTTTCAACGAAGCAAAACATTCGAAAGCTCTAAATGATACGAACGTCTGAAGTAGTAATTTTTAATAATCTCAGCAAATTTTCGTAATATTTATGGATAAATGTTAAATTTTTCTCTAAGATTGTCTGAATTAAAAGTTTGAATGTTGAATAAATTTTAATTTAATTTTCGTAATAGAGTAGTTAGAATGCAATTACGTAAGGTGTAATCATATGGCTAAGAAAAACGAAAGAAGTTGGTTTAGTGTTGATAGTTGGTGGTTGGAAGTAAGATTTATTTTTAATTTCGAAATAACATGAAGAAAATAGCTTCAATGATATATATTAATCGTAAAAGTTTTCTTAATCTTCGCTTCAGATAAATATTTTTAATTTATTTCGTTCTCGTTGGCTTCGAGAAAATATTATTGTTATTATGCTTAGATATATTCACTGCAGAACAAAGTAAGGTGCTCTCGAATATTTTAAAGTATACATGAATGTTTGGAGGTGAAACATATACACCATGGTGTGTTAATATAATTTTTATAGCAGTGTAGCAGTGTATGTGTTCTTGTTTGAGGGGTTGAATGTGAGCATGGCGTGTGGGGATCATCGTGTCTTTGTCTAGCTTGCGCGATCAATACTGGGGTACTGTTGGTGAGTGCCCGCCGCAGCCCCAGCGAAAAGAGGCGCAGCATAGAAGAGAATATCGTGGACATGGGGCACTAATACTATATACAGTCACTGCCCCCATATACTGCACTGCACCACCACCATCCACTCGACATTCGACAACGTGCACACGCATATCATGTATAACATACAGATAACATTCAGCCTATCCTATTTAGAGACACTTAAATCCTGCTAACTTAACGGCAAGTTACTATTATTTTGCCTGAAAGCCGTGTAAACTATTCCAGAAATATCTTTAAAATTTTACAGAAATTTTTTTTAAAAATTACATAAAAACTAACCGCTTATCACCGAACAAAACAAAAAAAACGTGCACAGAAAGAGTAAATTTGTTAATTTTATTTTTAAATCTCTACCTTCATAATGACAATTGACGACTATTAAAAACAGGAACAAAACTTTTCTCATTAGGATGAGACGCTTTATTTTCTCACATATTGTACATTATGAGATTATTTTCGTAGACCACGTGCGATAAAACACGTAAACGTTTCAAGATCTAAAATCTAATAGGAAATTTTAGTTCAAGTTCTAAAATTTATAACCAGGTACTATTTTTTTTTTAATATTTAAAGGATTAAATTATCAGGAACTTAGACAAAATTATATACGCAAAATCTTCAATTCACTACGTTTCGGTCATTTTATTTGACCTTCATCAGGTGTCTATAAACAAAGGTACATAAAAAATTAGTGTAAAAAAATCAACATAGTATAAATATATTTACGAAGTAAAATTAAACAAATTATCTCCTTGATTATTATATAGCGCATAAATAAGTTATACTATATGTTCTTTTGACACAATCATTCAAATAATTACACATTAAACATTAATTTCCTATTTGAAATTATAAAATTAAAGTTTTAAAAAAAAAACACACAGTTGACAACGGTGAAATAATAGATACTATGACACTGTGTGAGAAAAAGACAAATAAAAGTGATCAATAATCGATACTAATGCCAATAGTTTTTTTAAAAAAATTTAAGAGACCGCGGGAACTTTTAATTTTGACGTGATAACTTCTTATAAATTGATGAACATGGGCCTGTACGAAAAAGTGTCACGTTCCGTTTGAACTTGTGCGTGCAAGCGAGAACGCGGTACAAGTGATATAGAGGGGCTATAAAGTTCTGCAATTGGAACGCCACCACGCGAGCTTTTTCGAGAACTTCTACAATAAGCTATGCCTCGTATTCAATAATTGTTGAATCCTAGGCAACGTGTTTTGTGTTTTTTTTACAAACTACTTAATAAGATTTAAAATTGATTTCCTACATAAATTTCAGTCTGATTTCATTTTGAAAAAAATTGTAATTTTTAATTAAATCCTTCTTTGTATTATACTAAATATTAATAATTCAGTGATTATAATTTAATTCAATTCATAAATCATAAAAGTATGCAATTTTTCATCAATGTTTCTTTATGACGTTATCACGTAAAACTATCGTCCATAAACCGAATTTACAGACAGCCAATTTTTTATTATTTTTGTAAGTTAATATAATTAAAAAAATATTAATATAGTTTTAATGAAACTTCATAGCTTTCTTTCTGTGGGTAGATAGGTATTTGAGTTTACCATTCTTTTAGCAAACTTTGAAACTTCAAATCATTCCATTGAATGCATGAAGCATGTTAACTCAGTATATCTATACACATTGCACATAAGTTCCTCGAGAAATTATGTATTGATCAATCAAAACTGTTAAAATTTTTATATCAAAAATAAATGAAAGTTGAGCTTACTTTAATTTGTCGCTTATTTTCTCGAGATAACGAAGACAAATGTGTTTGACCCGAACTTTAACCTTCGGATTATCTGAGATATTGTAGCTAAAGGAGAGACTAACCTTTATCATAATATTATCCATCTTTTCGGCAATATCATTTTTATCTTTTATAAATAGAGCAATTCATATAAATTTGGAAAAGCTAACGACTATAATATAAACAATTGAAATGAATGAATGAGGTGTTGGATAAAAATATTAAATGACAGGTGCTATGGGGATGCCTGACACTAGTAAATGGCCATATAAAGGTATATTCAAATATAAATATTTCATTAACACCTTTGGGTGTTTCTTTTCTTTTGTATACCGCTGAAGTATAACAATGTTTGTCTTATATTCGTGTGTTACCTCTTTATACGTTTGTAAGCCTAGGACGAGACATGTAACTATGTTTATTATTCATATCAGAAACTGTCACAATTGTTTCTGTAAATTGATATGAATCGATTTTCTTATTAATTTATTTATGACTGAAATGTTAATCCTGGCATTGATACGTTTAAATGATATACGAGTTGATGACGTACGTGATCTGAGATGTTATTACTTGCTATCAAAGATAAGTCTATCTATGGAACATTAATGCCCCAACCAAGTAACAGAAAAATATGAAAAGCATTTGGAAACATCAAAAAAGCATGAATATTTAATGGATGTAGTTGTACAATAGATTCCAAGTAGACCGATTCTTAGTAGAACCATACAAAATTGTAGATATATGAAAATTTATAAATCAAAAATGCAATCAATTATTCCAGTAAAAGCTAAGAAGTCAACCAAATCGTCAAGTGAATTGTTTAAAAATTCATAAAGCTTCGATCGTACCAACATGTGTTTTTTCCCCGATAAACAAAGGATTTGACATGAATTCATTTGCATATGTTTGTAGTGATTTGATTTGTATATTTACTTATATGAATGCATAAATATTCATATGCACAAAGGAGAAATGATCCCAAATTTAACATGCATATATGTTTTTTAACTCCAGGGATGAATAAGCTAAGCTTCTTGTGTGGTCTATTGAAAGCATTAAAATAAAAATAAATTTAATTTTCAATAGAAAGTTACAATAGAAAACTGTGCATTGAATTTTGTGACAAACTTGGATTGTTGAATGTATCACGAAACAATATGAAATTTGAGACATTCAATTTTCACGACTAACAACGTTTTTAATTACTGTATCTTTGCCTTAATTATGATTAAATTAATTTAACGTGATCATACGTTTAAATAAAAAATAAATGCGTGAAAACTTCAATTGAGTGTCAAATAAAATATTTAAACTACCAAACATTATTTTTCTTTCATTTACGAAGGCATTACAAACTTTTTCATCAAAAATTCCAAAACCAAATTATCTTTTTTGAGTTTCACATAAAATATTATTTTTTTAAAAAAATGTTTAGTTAAACAAAAACTTTCATGTTCCAAATATTTTTTTTCCTTTTAGACTAAATATTCAATAGAGTTAAAAACGAGAGGAAAATTAATAATTTTAATAACAAAAGAGTAGGTATGCTATAATTTAAAATTTCGGTTGGAATTTTTTTTTTCTTATATTTTAAAAAATGATTTTTATTATTACTCAAAATTAAAATTTTGTTAAAGTTAATGAATTGGCATTGAGTAGCGCCCCTCAAAAAGGGATGAAATATGTACGTGGTAATTCTTGTCACAACACTAATGGAAATGTACAGCTTTTGCTGCTAAAGTAGATAATAGTATTATAGTATCTTACACGACTCTCGTGTATAAAGCACACATATTTTAACGATTCAAAAGGGAGGGAAAGATGCGTGAGGTATGTACTTAATTATCAATGTGTGTACTAAAAGTGATTGAAGGCAACGAGAATGAGAAAATTTAACTCGTCTCATGCCTATTTATCTTGTAGTTGCAAAAGGCGTACGAAACATCTCGGTACATATTGTAACTCCCGTATTTAAAGTTATGAACCCAAGGTTTTGTTTACGACTGCATCTCTTCCTATTACAACCGTCTTGAACAATGTTCAAGATGCTGTGATAATTCCTTTATTTAAGTTTGTTCAGTGTATTAGTTAATCTTTAAAACAAGTCTTCCGTATAATTGTAGAACGGAAAATCGGTAAAGCTTTCAATAAGCGAAAGGACAATCTTCCAACTTTTCTGTTATCTTTTCTTTCATTATGTTATTTATTTTTCAAGTAAACATTAAGTAATTATACTTTCTAAGTAAGAGTTTAGAATTTTCTTAAAAACTTTTTATTTTATTAATTGTTGGTTTCACTAGAAATTTAAAACAATTTATAATATCTCAACTTATGATTTTCTAAAAATTACGGAAAGAAAATTGTATTTTAAAAAAAATATACGTAATTTTAAACCGCAAAAAATAGAAAATACATAACTGGTTTAGTTTCAAAAATCAAGTTGATAAATCTTTGGCCATTGTAAAGTTTTTAATTAATTTTTTTTATTAAAAAACTGTTCGAATTTTATACTGCTTTATTTTATAAATTTATTAGAACTGCTATTGATTTTGTGTCAAAAGTTTATTATAACATGCAAAAATGATGTCTTGGACAAAGCTTACATTGCTACAACCGTCATAGAATTGTAAAATCATTTTGATAGATGGATTCCAACTGATGACAATTCAGTTATTTTATGAAAAACGATGTCGTATGTGATGAAAATTCTTTAAAGGAATGAATCAGCAATTGATAACATCATTGAATTACATTTTGATCGTAAATGTGTGTGGTCGCGATCATGCGATGATTCCACTGTTTAATGTGTTCTGATAAAATGATACAAAATAATTAACCAAATTATTTATCAGTTTCGAAAATTTGCATGCGTTACAGAATCTAGAAATTGACAATAAATAGCCAAGACCACCCCGTTGAATAAATTGGCAAGAGATATTAACTTTAACATAAAATACAAAAAATATCTTACAAATTCAACATTTGAGATATGTTTATTATTCAATATGCATAAAAACCTTTGCGTTTCGCAATAATAATACAGACAATTTTAATAGCTCAAGTTTTCATCCATAACCTCTACATATACATAGTATTATACTTCCACTGTTTAACCACAGATCTTACACCAAAAGTTTCGCCTTTACACTTTTGATTCGCATAAAAACAGGTTCAAGTTGCAAATTTTTATTTTGTTATGTTTCACAAAAATATTTTTTTTGTGTTTAATCAATAACATCATATCAATAGATATCTAAAATTCTGTAAATCACATGATGGAGATGTTAGTTTCTTTCGTCCTAATATTTCAAAATATGAACTTGTTTGAATAAAATAATGATTAATTACCAAATGTTCGTTGCTTATGATCTTTGTCTTTTAATAAACTTAGTAAGAAAAAGTTTCGTAATAAATTTTCGATCAAAATACTTTTACTAATTTTTTATATCAAAAACAAAGATCAATCGCATGAAAGAATTTTAAAATTAACATGTAGAATTCATTAAATAAATTTAAAAAACTACATAGAATAAAGGATGTGAACGATTTTCAATAAACATTAGAAACCAATATAGAAAATAAATCAAGTTGAAATCAATTATCATGAAAAAAACCCAAAGATTATACAGTTGATAAATCAAAATTCACTATTTGGTAAAATTTAATAATAACTTATGAGATATAATATAAAAAATGCTGATGTATTTTTCATTGTTATCGTGGAGAATTAAAGATAATACCTAATTTGTGTTAGCTCCATAAAATAGTTCATAATGAACAAAAAAGTCGATAGTTTTATGCGAGTAAAATACTTCTGGAATATATTATGGAGTGAAGATTTAATCTCTGTTGGGATTAGATGAGTTTTATTCGTTTCAATGCGGAGGATGAGTTTCCTTAATCTTCATAAATGAACTCTATTAACGTACATGAGGTCATATACACGATTATTTAAAACGCTGAGAAGTCTTAAAATGTTATTTGATGAAATGCAATGGAAGGATTTGAATGCGTTGACACAATCTTGCACAGTTATTTTCAATTTAGAATAATTATTAATAGAGCAGTCAAAATTATTATATCGCTTTTGTTCCCTCATTAAAACATACGATTGACGAATCTACACTTCATAATTTTGATAGATCGTGATCATAAGAAAGAGAATTAGTTCAATTTAGTTAATAGTTGTTGCTTTTTTAATTAACATCAAAAGAAAGGAAAAGCATTTTTACATATTTGTAAATGTACCTAGTTTTTAGCGTTTGATAAAAAAAAAACTTTTTTACCGGTAATAAAAAAGAACTGGAACAAAAAATAATATTTTACTTTTATTTACCAAACTTTAAAATTTCAACGTTGAATTGCACTTAAGCATAGAACCTAGTATTGAACATGGTTAAAATAGCGTGAATAGAAATATATTTTTCCACATAAAATAAATAGCGAAACTAATGCAACGCATATAATATAATATTATAATAAATACATTCTGAGAAAATACAAGTGAATGTTTATAATATTAAATTTGTTTTAATTCGAAATTTACGTGAGAAAATTATAAAGGGAAATTGTTGTAATGAAAATTATTCGGATTAGTAGTCATTTTAAAATTAGGTCAATTAATATAAGTCACGTTTTTCACGACTGCTCAAGTATAAATCAGATTTTTTAAAAATTGCCATAGATTTATTCAGTTGCAAAAATGAATAAAAATGAAGTGAGTTAAATGTTTTCTACTTTTTATAAATACTGATAAATATATGACGAGTAAATAAAACATTGTCTGCAGAGAAACGTGAACGACCAATGTAAATAATGAATATTATATTACGTGAAAAAGAATAAGAACATTCGCATAATTTTGTGTACACATGAAATTTTTGGCTAACCCCGATAAAATTTCACCGTCTTAATGTATTCATACCTGTAATAAAAAACAAAAGAGTTATTATATTTTATGTAATTAAACAAGGTGAATAAATGCAAGAAATCCTTCTTTTACGTAAAATGTGAGCGCAACAGTTAAAACCAGCAATGCAGTCCTTCGTGGTGTAGTTTTGAACAAATGATGCGTGCAAGGCAACTTTTATGTAGTGAAGAACATCAGAATGGTTTTAGTAAAATTTTAATATAGTAATATCATAAATAATGAAATATATAACCGAGTCTATGGATTTATATGACTGTTGCATGCACATTTGCAAAATATATTCTATGATATAAAGATATAGGTATATGTCGATCTGTATTCGTTCCCATTGTAATAACATTCCAATTAACCATTCGCGTCGTAAAAGTCATCAAAATATTGTCCCTATTCAAAACTATATAAACAGTTTCAGATGAATGTAGAATAACGACAAATACTGAGATAAAAACGAAGATAATAAACACTCATTAGATAGCGTTATTTTATAATAACGCAATATATTATAATTTTGCCATAAAACAGTGGACAAATACTTTCATATTATCATCGCTGTATTTTATGTTACTAACTTTTTCTTTCTATGTTTCAGATAAGATTACGGTTTAATGCCCACATTTCAAGTTTTTGTCGCCACCATAATAATCATAATAAAACAAAAACAACTTCATATGAACTAATTTTATTACCATTAGTCAAGTGGTGGGCTACGATTTGAAAAGAATTTTAAACGTACAATGATTTCCACCGTTAAACGAACTATAAAGAGAGAAATAAAAATATCCTTACTTGCGCGGTTTACTCACTGATTTATTATGTCGAACAAGAGTCACGTTTTGTGCATAGATTCTGATTATAGTAACATAACATACAACCTATTATTAATCAAGGCATTAAAAGGATGGTTCAGCTTTAAAACGCAATACAAACTTAATAAAATTATTTAATTTTTGTTGAAGCTAAAAAACACAAACAGACACATATATTGTAATAGACAAATAAAAGACATATTTAAATTAGAATGATGTACTAAATTCGAGAGTACCATTTGATATTTTAGAAGACTATATATTGAATAGAGATAACGTTGTTTTCGTCGCTGTGTTTGAATTTCAAATATATAGGAAAACTTGAGACAACTTAATTTGAAATATCGACGTTGGAGTTAAATCCCTTTGAAGATACAAATTGGCTAGCTCAAATCCTTTCGAGTTGTATTATTTTCGAACTAGTTAGAATAAGGGATTAAACAGTATTGAATATATAGAGAAATTTGTTTATTTTACGAAAATGCAAAGGAGGAAAGCACCTTATTTTTTCCTACTCTTCTTTAAAAATAAATAAATAGATTCTTGAATATGATGATTTTTAAAAGTCGCAAGAATAAAACATTTCTTAGCTTTATAGAAAAAAGCTTCTAAGTATTGAATATATTTTTTTAAAACAATAAAACAAGTATTTTCTTATCGCTTGCAAATTTAAACACAATGAATATATTTTTCTTATAGATATGGATTTTACCTAGAGATTACTTGCTAACTTAATAATTTAGTTATTTCTGTGAAGTGATAAATTTTAAATCGGTTTGCAAAAACAAACAGTTATTCAGTTCACAAAAACTCAATCACAATCCTCTTTCATAAAGATGATAAAACATAAGAAGATGATTACGTTATAATCATTAATTTTGAATGTTCGTTATGAAATTACAATTTGTTTCTGATTAAGGTTTTGGGTAGAAAACGTAGATATAATCAAGTTAAAGCAACATTTTCGGACGTATAGCGACAATTTGTGTTTGTTTCAAATGTAATTGTTAAAATTGCATTTATTCATGGTTATTTTGATATTAATTACTCGATTTCGTTTAAAACATTTGAATGAAAAGGAATAATCAGATTTAGATACACCCTTGCACATTAATTTGATTGTAAAATTAGAAACATTTTAGTGATGTAGTGAAAAAGCTTCAAAGAGATTTAAATTAAATAATTTCAACGTAAAGCGATCACTTTACATCAAATTAAACTTGTTAGGGCAGTGATTTGAAGTATTTTATACAAAAGAAATTAGTAGTAAGACATAAAAATAAAATTTATTTTTTTTAAGGAATTCATTTTCTAGGAAATAATATTTCTTATGAGTTTATAAGGCTGATTTTTTATTAATATCTTTGATAAAAGTAAAATTTATTTATTTACCATTTTACTTTCAAGCTTTTGTTGCGATGTTATAAAAATATATTTAATTTTTTATGAAGCTGCCATTCTTTGCGAAAGCTCTAAGATAAGGAAACCCTATTTAATATTAATATTTCAGACTGACATAGCGGTTAGCTTAATAATAAATGTATGTATGGCGCTTTCTACCTGTGACAACAATAGATATATCAAGAAAGTACGTTTTTGTTATCTGAATAATAACAAGAAAGGGTTGCGGATTACCCCTGGGGAATTTATTAGTAAAGGAAATGAATAATTTTCAAAGGAGCGATTAGTAGGTAAATCGACCTAACCAAAATTATAAATGAAAAGGAACTTTTCATGAAAATGCACAATTAAAATGACAAAGTAAGTTATACAAACTTATCTATGCTCTTTCACAAGTTATTTTTAAAATTAAAGATTTTATTTTTAGAAATAAAATAGGGGTTTTATTTTAATAAAATTAATATAAAGTTTTAGAAGTTCATTAAAAACCGGTGGGATATGAATTTAAAAGTATTAACATGAAAAAAATACAGACAGCTTTGCGGGTGGGTAGTGTGAGGAAAATGTCGGAAATAGCAAGGCGTCCCTCTTTTCCGTCTCAACACGTATATTTGAATAACTTCCACAGCATAATTTGCTTCCTTACAAAGCCACTCAACACCCTCATAGTTTGGTGTATGGCCAGGTTTTTTTTCAGTATTCTGACACGTCGCGGGTTTGCATCAGATATTATATCACGTTGCAGTCTGTCTGTCATTAGTTTGTAAGAGGGCGACTTTACCACGCTTTGCAATACCCCTTCTGGCGTAATACGTATCATTTACAAAAACCTTTGAAATGACAACATTTAACTTTTAACAAGCACAACGAAGATACTGAATAGAAGAACTCTTTATTTAGAGTATCCTATAAAATAATATTAAAGAGACTTGAATAGAAACGTTGTAGGGATTCAAGTAAAATGGATATACTGAGATCTTGTTACCTATTAACCATGATTTTGTATGGATTGAAAATATTTTTCCTTGTTGAGCATGATCTTGTCAGCTATATTAAATTTAAAATTAAAAATAAAATCGAAAATATGATGTGGAAAAAAATACCTGACATTTTTCTTGTTCTAAATTTAATAACGTGTATGAAATTATGTGTGGCATTTGAACGACATATAAGTATAACAAAAGGTTAATACAGTATCTCAAATAGTTTTTCAATTTTACTGTAAATGTAGATAAGAATAAATTATATTTCTTGTAATAAATCAATTTCAAATGAAACAAAACGATAGCGAGAAACTTACTTTTTTGAAATAGAAACGCATTCATAGAATACATGTTACATGTGAAGAAGCTGGAAAAGAAAAATAGTATCACGTGGAACTCTTTATTCTATACACGTGTGTGAGCAAAACTTTTATTTTCCTTTTATGCTGTTGAGATAATTTTATAGGCGCCAGAAGAAGGTGATTGAATTGTAATTGTGGGCATTATGTGAACGCCTCACCAATGTACCGTTATTGTGTGAACTAATCTTTCGTATATATATATGAAACAGTCATGTTGCAAAAAATAACAAACCAAAAATTGAAATCTTTGCCGCCCACCTTGTGTTACAAGGTTTTGATAGTTTTTCATACTAATTTAAAAAACGTGCAAAACAACTCAAGTGCTTGGAAAAGGTTTATGAAAATGTTAACTATATGTTATTTTGATCAACTTCATGATACATATTACATATTAATTATTCTAAACTTTTGCTTCATTCACAAGTATAGCAGTAATAACCATGTATAGCAGAAATAACTAACAAAATATAGAAAATAAATATTAGTTTTATATTATTATTATTATAGATACGGGATGAAAGGGAAATTTTTAAATAACTAATTTTTAAGTAGCTAAAAATGCGCATCAGTTAACTGAACATTAACTTATTTTATAATATTTAAAAATGATTTATTAGAGAATGAGTACATCCAGGGCCGGGTCTAGAATTGTTGGCGCCCTAGACGAAAACAAATTCTGCTAACAAATTATTAAAGTGCTTTCGGCGGGGTCTGCCGCGTATCATACTCCAGAAAATGGTGTTGTAATAATTGTTATAACAAAGAATTTGGTTTTATACGCTTTGATTAATGACTGGGATATGTATGTAAATATAACTAATGTCAATTTTACATAAAATATACCTACATCATTTTTAATATCTACCAACAGTACTAAGCGCAAATGTACCCAATGTTTATTAAGTTTATGTTTTTGAACCCCACATTAAAAAGAAATCTTAAATTTTGTACCCCGGAAATTTTTTGCCAAAAGCGGCCGCCTAGGTTGCTTATATGGATTGGCCGGTCTGAGTGCCCTATTCCCAAAAAAAAAAATAAATAAATCAAGCATCACTGGGTATTTCATTCATACCTAGTTTCTTTGCATAAAATTAGTAAGGTTAGCTTAAAATTATTAAAGTTCACGTTATTGTACTTGCTTTTCTTTCTTTCTGTAAATAAAAGTGATTTAATTAAAAACTCGATGAAATTCGCTACAACCTACATCTAAACATCTTGCATAACATGCTATAGACACAATGAAATTTTTTTGAAAGTAATAATAAAAAAGAGAATGGAGAATCGTTTTATTTGATATAGATATGCAAATATACGAGTATAAAAACTAATTTCTTTTTCGATTAACACCCACAATGATTGAAAAGTTGATTTTGCATGTAAAATATTTGTTGTGAATCTTTAAATACTAACACACCTTTAAGTAAGATACGAGTTACTTTTGAAAAAAGATAATGTCAGAATTACACAAAGAAAGTTATAACAACAACTAATAATTTTGATTTAAAAAAAAAGTTACGCTTTAAGTGTAATCATAAACGTTACGCTGTAACACTATTCCACAAATAGGCGTGAAGTCTTCTCTTACGTACTTGTCAGTTGAACTATTATATAAACTTGTTTAAATGATTGTTTTTTAGCATATAATAAAGTTTTCCAAGTTGTTCTGTTAAATAAAAACAATCAACAAAAAACGCAATTCCTTGCGGATACTCGGTTAGTTGTACATTGTCAAATAAGAGAAGTGCAATATTAACTACGGCTGTTTTTATTGCAGCGTTTCCTTGATATAATTTTTTAATCCAAGAAAAATATAATACAACAAAAACTATAAATGCAGCTGTTGGAGACAATGCACTAAATTGATGACGGTGATTTTTCTTAAAAAAAAGTCGTTTGGAACTATTAAACTGTAATTTCTACAAGAAGACTTAAGGAAATAATGAAAATGCATGAAAAAAGTATGAGTTGAGTTATAAAAGTATTTATTAGATAAATTGAATACCGTTCTCAGTAACGATCGAACAGATAACCGTAGTGTTTAAATGTGTTTTTAAATTTACTTTTTTTTTGTGAGTATGTCATTAATAACAATTTTAGATGTATTTTATTCAACAATTAGTCGATATAACAAATGATCATGCATCAAATATTATTCTCGAATGTATACGACACTCCAGGGAACAATATATAAATTTTATTATAGATTTCGATATAAAAATAAACGAAGTTAATATATTTCTCATTTACATATGTATATTCTGAACAATTGTAAAGACTTCTGGATGAAAACAAACATTTGAATTCAAGTTTTGTAAGCCGGTCATTAAAATCGAAAAATTTATTTTCAGGTTTCAAGCAAAACTAAAAGGAATTTTTTATAGTGACTATATGGATAGGTATTAAAATTAAAAAGTATAGATATTTAATGATCTGACTTAATATACATATATGTTGAAAATTTGAAAATAATTTTTGATTCCCTGGCATAAATAGTTTACCCATGTCAGTTTTTCTTCGAGAAAGAATTATGCTTAAATATATAGGATACTCGTATAGGTCTGCAACATATTTAAATGAGTTCAAAGTTTGTCTTCATTTATGTAACGCAAACTAAAAGAAAATTACAACATAAAATTACAAAAGCTTAGGTGTAATATTTGTATGTATACAAATGTCACTTAATTCTCTAATGAATATACAGCACAAGCTATTATTTACTTTTTGACAAAGAGAAACAAGCAGCGAATGTAATCACAGTAGAAGAGAGAGTTGATAGAGCACATTTTGTCGTGCTAAAAATCACATAGGTACATATAGTGATAAAAGCGAACATGCAAATCATACTAACATACACAACAAAATATGATAATTATACTTTAAAAAAGAAATTTTCTTATATTGTCAACTTCATCGCTATCTCTTGTTTTGAGGAAACTGAAAAAATTGACAAATTTTATATTCGAAACAGTTAAGTGAATTTTGTGTTTTATGTAAATTATGTTGGCTATATAAAATGACAATATTTGAATAGAAAAAATAAATTTAAAATGCAATGCATTCTACTCACTATTCCTTAGGCAATTCATTTTGATTTAGATAAATATTTTTATGGTAATATGCAAGTTGTATTACAAAGAAGTTTAACCTCAAAAAGAATTTAGTGACTTGAGAGAATTTTTTTTATTTAAATGTATATGTGCTTTTCTATATTTATCGTTGACAAATTTGATTTACTCAATAAACTCAATACATAATTTTAAATATAAATAATGAAATCGTTTATTTAAATTTTCTGTATCAAAGTTTAACAATTTTTTACAACTTTAACTGAAACTGCCTCAAAATTGATAAATATTAAAATAGATTTCATTTAGTGGTCAAACGCAACATTTATCTCTTTTTTCTGGAAATAATTAACTATACTAAACAAAAGAAAGTGTTCGGTTAATAATTATATATAATATAAATCATTACAAAACATTTACATATATACCCACTATTAATACAAGTACCTAATCACAATAAACTTTAAGAACAATAAAAGTACAAATTAGTTGAATATATGCATTGGCTTGTTAAAGGGAACTTACAAAATTTTGTAACAATTTTCTTGTAATTTTGTAGAAATTAATCCAATCTAGTTAAGTATCTTTTATTTCTTCTTACTTTATTACATACGTAAATATTATGATTTCGATTAATATTTTATAATAAACTTTAAAAACATAAATAAACCAAAAATGACTCAATCGATGTAATAACATATATTAGTAATTTACTTTTGATGAAACCTTTTTAATTACATTTATCAAAAATAAAGTAAAACTGTACAAGCATGTATCTGTATTAGTATATGAATTTGATGAGTATGAGAAAAACACATTAAACGTGGAATGAATCGTCTACTTTGTATATTTCGAAAATCATTACAGTTAGAAAACATGTATGAACTATAAAGGTATTTATTTAATATTTGTATGAATTTTAATTGAGAATTGAGCAATAAATGAATGGTAGGTAGGATAATTTTCTTCATTCTAGATTAAGTGCAGTTTTTAGTTTGTTGGCGAATAAATAACCAAAGTTGTGAAAGTATATTAATTAACAAATGCATATGGAATTGTTGCCAATTATAAACGAAAACATAAAGTATATTTTTCACTTGGAAATGTTGTGGTTTTGAGTGTATGAGGCAAAATGGAAAAGCGTAGATCAGCGGTTATATAATTTAAACTAGATTTTATATATGTTTAAAGAGATAATTGCTACTTTTTTTAGTAATTGCATGTCAATCAATACAAAAATGTATAACTCTTATAATTGGTTTGAATTGTACATATAGAAAGCTAGAAATTTGGCAGTTTGAAAAAAAAAAGCTATATAAATATACAATATATAAAATAATATTAGCATTTATAAAACTTATTCTATTGCTATGAATACTACCTATACTTTATGAAATCATAACCCCGAAAAAATATAAGTTTTGAAAGAAGTAATGCACTTTCAACTGATTGATATGCAAAATTCGGATGTATGCTATAGTTCTTAATATTTATATAACATGCATTGCGTAATTTATCATCTATAAAAGTTAAATAATTGATTTGATGAAAGTAGGTATTAACCTCTTTGCTTGCTACATGTTCTTCATTCTACAAGAAGAGAACCTTTATGGATAAATTGAGTATCGACCAAGGTTAATAACAGCAATATTTCCTTTTTCTTGGTTATATTCCTTGTATTTCCGTCATTTTTTTTTTTCATTAAACGAAAAACGAAGGACGTCGCTATTGATTTAGACTCCAATCGGTAAGTCCATTTTAGTCTATCTCTCGGGAATAGGATTAACATCTTGTATCCTGCCAAATTTTTACACGCAGCAATTAAATAAAGTGATATATCTAATAGGTAATGTTCAGATGTTTCTCAAAGATTTTTTAGTGCCTGATATTTAGATTTAGATATAAAGATATAAAAAAGTTAAAAATTATAAAGAAATCTAAACTATTAAACGTTAATATTCTAATGTTATAAATGTTCGATGTTAGTTCTTCTACACAAAAGTGATTTTTACAATTATATTCTGTCTAGTTATGAAAGTTTAGTTATTTAATATCACACCTCTTTGTTGGTTTACGTATACAGCGTAAACCATATAAAGCAAAACGGAAAGAACTGGGCAATTTATCGCGTAACAAAGAAGTTTCGTTAAACGAAGAGTAAAACATTTTTTTACAAATAAGTGATTGAAACAGTCATCAGGAACAGAAAGTGTATAAACACAGGCTAGACAATTACACCTAACAGATAAACACATGTCTAACAATCCCATTGTATGAACGAGATATTTATAACTCTGCATCAGTATTGTGTTTGAAGCTCATTATAATATTTATATATAGAATATTTATATATTTATATATTGAAGCTCAGTTATATTGACCGAAGTCTTAAAAATGACGTAGACGTGTCAAGCTATTGGTGGTAATTATTACACTATATGAAGCGTTTAAATAATTGGGTACATACAGTAAACTATGCAAAGCTTAACAATCTGCACGTTTTAAAGAGTTTTCGTTAAATAGAATTAGTTCACTATATAGAATTTATATAGCGTTAAAATTATTCCAAATTTGTATAAGTTAGTCATTTTTAACTGAAAACTGTGCATCAATACTAAATGAATTCAGATTTATTTTATCTTTAATACTTTTTAATTTCAATTTGTTGTTGTGCCTTAGTTTTTGCCGTTCCTTAAATTATACCACCCAAGATTCGAAGTGTTAATTACATTGAAGATACTTTTAAAGTAAAAATTTATATTTATACCTGCATTATGTTTAATTCAAATGAAAAAAAAATCATTAAAATGAAATAAGCATAATGCATAAATAAATAAATAAGTTTAAAACTATAAAGTATACGAGAAATGAAAAACTTGTGGAAATATTTAAAACTGGTCGACTTTTATAGAATTTATACAAATTTATGTAATTTATCAATGCCTGTCAGTTTATTTATTTGCCACTTGAAAGTATAGAAACGAAAATGTGATAATGCATGGAGAACTAAATGAAATTTATTTAATCGAATTCATTTTTTTTACAGAAGAGTCTAAAACTTTGGTTTGAGTGCTTCTCTGTATCTATAAATTGAAGTTGACGGTTGACAGAGCGGCGCTTGGCTCTGAGATGCGTGCTGAATTTTCTGTTCGTGAGCATTTCACATAAGCTCGCAGATATTGACACCGTCCGTTTTGTGTATGGCGCTACGTTAAATCATGGTTACGTGATGAATGTTGGCAGTCAATTGTGTGTATATGTAATGTACGTATTCGTACAATACATACGTTTCCATACAGCTACATATAACGTCCTCATATATTCACATTTTATTTATCTTGACAATCTTCCCTTGAATAGAATGCTCACACGTTTAATATGATTTTATTTTTAACTGTGACTGTCTATCTTCAAATAGAACCCCATACTTATTTTTCTCTTATTTTTTTGTCCTCACATAATATGTGAATAGTTGTGCAAAAATAACTTACTGTTTTGGGACACTCTTGCTTCACAAATAATTTGAATAAATTTACACGGAAATTGACTGCGACGATTTATATATAGGACATAAGGGAGAGTGAAGTTGATTACCACATGGATTTGTTGTCACTTTACGTATTGCAACTAATTAATTTCATTATTGAGTCAGCTTGAGTTAAGAAAAATATTGTTTAGAAACATTCATTTCAATTGTAATTGAAAACTCTTGTGAACACAAAAAAAAAATATCTTTTTCTGTACCATTAAAATGTATTTCTATTAAAAAAAACTTCAAACTTAACTTTGCAGATTTTTATTTCAAGAAAATAATGTGTAAATTTCAAAATGTGCTCAAAATACTATGTTGTTTAAATACAAATTCAAATTACCTACTTACATTTTAAATTTCC
Organism: Sisyra nigra; assembly: GCA_958496155.1. Taxonomy (NCBI): domain Eukaryota; kingdom Metazoa; phylum Arthropoda; class Insecta; order Neuroptera; family Sisyridae; genus Sisyra; species Sisyra nigra. The sequence continues at coordinate 33,878,012 of OY292313.1, read as the reverse complement.
AATATCAAATACTCGTACATTTACCTTTAAATAAAAAAATTACAACTTTTCAAATCTTGTTTTAAAATTGGCCGGTTCAATTCTAGATTTATTCAAATAGTGCCACTTTTTTATTACCACTTATTATAACGATGTAAATTCTTTTCCGCTACATTCTTCAAGACAAATTGAATAATAAATTCAAATATTACACTCAAATAATATAATTTGTAATTTGACGCGATGAAATATTGAATAATATTAACATACAAGTATAAGTACCATGTGTAGATATTTTCAGACATTATCAAAATTTGATAGAAATTCGATATATTTTTACGCCCTATAATTTTAGAGTTTCAATTTCTGATATAGTTTGACCGTTGAGTTGAAATCCAATACACGTTGATAACAGAAACATATTTTTAGTTTGAAATATTAATTGTGGTTTTGATGAATTAGTATTCATTTTAGTGTCAAATAGAACCCCCAACAATTATTTTAGACATTGGAATTTGTTGTATTTCGATTCCAATCAATTGATAAAAAGATTATTAAAGAAAAAAAACACAACGAAAGATTTAAAGGCATCGCATATAAATATTAACATTTTGGCTAATTTGAATAAAATAAAAATTAAATATTAAAGTACTTAAAGATAAACTATTTAGCAATAAGAAAGAATTTGTATAATCATACAAATTTAACAGACAACAACTATTAATTAATAATAATTTTTAATGAAGATGCTCTCAGATAAAGTTTTTGAAGATTATTTCATTATTTTTCGGTTTATGGCATATTCAGTCTAATATATGCATTGAAACTAAGAAATATTTAAATTAAGCATCACTTCTTTTACTTGACCGGTTGGTAAATAAAAATGATTCGCTATTTTCATGCTTATTTAAATTATGTTGTAAAAAAGAGAAATAAAAGTCAAATAGATTATAATCAGAGCCTTTTCTGAATTTTTCGGTCTTTATAAACAAATTAGCTTCATATTAGAGACGCTTTTTGAAAAAAGAAATATACTTGCTAACATAATTTTCTTTGTGAATTACTGACATGACGTTACATTTTAGTACAGGAAATGATAATTTAAGTTGTATAAAAATGTTAATAAGATTTTATTTGTTGTTTCCTTTGTAGGCGTATTAATTATACTTTTTTATAGTGACTATTTCTAAAAAGTCTTAATTGAAAGAGTAATTAAAAAAAATATTTACCTTTAAATCGACTATTCGGCGACTTATATCTGAAATTAAAAAAAAAAAATTAACAAATTTGCCAATTGTTATTGATATGATCAATGAAATTAGTGAGGAATTTGATCGAATTTTAACAATGTAGATTTGCATGGTAGATTTATTTAATTACTCTTAATGAGGGTTACAAATTAAATTGCTTTAATATTATTGAGTGATTAGTACGTTTAAAACAAATTGGAATATTACGAACCGATCAAATGAGTCGAAGACTATTTACAATATCACAAAAGGTGTGGGTTTAGAAAATGAAGTTGAATGATCCGAAAGGCTGGCCCATTTATAGCGAATGGGTGAATAAATGATATTCAAATTTAGTTAAAGGGATGGGATAAAAGACGTCGGACAAAAGAGGCATAAAGGAGGTGTGATAGGCAAGTGTTCCAACCAGAAGTTGGCTAATTTATTTTCCCAAATGCGGAAATTGTTGTAATAAATATTACGCTAACTGTTCAAGTGTATAGTTTTCCCATTAGATGCATGTTATATTACAGGATTGTAAAATCACACAGACTTATAAATTTTACTTTGGTTTGTTCCACGAATTAGATCGTATTTCACTTGACTAGATAAATAAATTTGCGTATATAACTTCTAAATTAATTGAACCATAAATTTATTATTTTTTTTTATCAAACAGGGCAAATGAATATTCTTGGAAAATGTCTTTAAAAAAAGTTTTATACGGCACGTTCATTTTTGCATGCACATTTTTAAAAGACTTTTTCTTAATGGAAGATATCTTTATGTAAAAAATGATACAATTTCCTTTTTTCTGGGATAAACTTGTAAGGAAAAAGGCATGAAATAGACGTTTTCGGTTTATAAACTTTGAAGATTCCAATGAGAGAAAATCTCTTGAATACAGATCAAGACCTTGATAAAATATATCTATATATATGTATACCTAAGTGAAACTTCAAAGCATCAAATGACAAATCTCGAATATAATCTAAAGCTAGAATAAGGAGGTATGAGTAGTACGCTTTTGGTTCACAAATCATCATATTCAGCTGTTAACTTTGGGGGATATGAGAGGGACATTTTCCACACAATTAAATCTTTACGTTCCAATTGACCATAGTAAACTAATATGAGAAGAGCGGTCTTTGTATAACGTTGAATGCTTTATGTGATAATAAAGATATGCATAGACCTGCTATTTAACGACCATTTCTCACATTTATATCCTTTAATAAATGACATTTATTACATCAAATCCTTCAAATCAGGTTATTATTTAAAAATAAAATCGAGATCAAACGTTTTTGTATCAATTAGTTTCAATAGTAAATTGAGAAACAAAGATTTATTCTTCCGTAAACATTTAGATTATTCAAAGTAAATTGGAAAATTAAACTAGATTTATTTATAAAAAAAAAAAAAAGGCTTGGAGGTTAACACAAAATATGCGACTAGCAATTTTCTCACGTTTGTAAATATTATTAAGTTTCTTTTTTTTGTAAAAATAAATTAAGATTACAAAACCAATCAATTTAAATAAAGTTTTGTATTAGCTGCTGAAAGAATTTACTTGGATGTTTGAGTTATTTGAGCCGAAATTGGTTCATAAAAACACGTCTTGGTCTAAATATTCTAATTAGTTGAGGAAAATGCATGAGCATGCCAACGAAGAATGTTCAATTTCTACACCTTCCTCTAAAATTATGTAAATTTCATTCACCTAATTTCGACCTAACAGCTCATAAATAAAGAAAATCTTTTAAAGAAAAACAATTTTAAAGCCATTTTCATTGCAATCAATAAAATATTTTTATTTCATTGTAAAAATACGCTCTCTATTTTGTTACTAAAATCAATAAATCAAATGAGATAATTATATTAAAGAGGCTTTGAATGATTAAACTATTTCTTATGATTGATTACAGATTTGGTTAACAAAAATAATTACTTAGGCTAAACAAATATTAATTTGAATTATAATTCCAACACTTACAATATATACGATATATATCAAATCGAGTGTTAAATTCAAGTAGTGTAGATTTGACAACTGTCACATTCTAAAGTTCAAATAATTCTCGAGTTTATGACAAATCTCATGTTAGATTGAACAATATTCAGCAATATATTACTAAGATAAATTATCAGAATATGGAAATTCGCTAGTAATTAAATTGAAGTCAAAATTCATGTATATTATGCCTCTGATTTGTATACAAGGAAAACTGAGGAAAACTGGTAAACTTTAATATTATTTCGTATTTATTTAAACCCGAAAGTTAAAAATGTCTTAGAATTGAATTGTAGTTCGTGTTTATGATATGAAGGAAATGCGTGAAAAAACACACTGGAAAGCTGGAAAATGTGGTTGACAATGTGAACCGGACACAATTCTTACATTTAGGTCGCACCAGGTCGATACTCCCAGATTTCTACTAATCAACGGTGTAAAACCAATCTCGCGCACAAAGGTCTTCCAACCTTATTAAAATTAACTAAAAATACAGAAACTTATTATATGCATTTCACCAACGGAGTTCCTTGAAATGGTATTAAATATTTACATCTTTTAAGGGTTGTTATGATTTAAATTACCTATTTTTTTTTTAAATATGATCATTTGAATAATACAATATACAGCTGATATATATATTTTAATAAGTCAAAACGTGGCTTTAGAAATAACAGGAAAAATCAATATTTAGAAAAAAAATTGTTTAATTTTTCTTTAATAAGAGATTGTATTATTGTTAAAATATTTATATATAAATATATAATGTTAAAAATTATTACTTGCAATCAACAATACTATAAACATAAACACGACAATACATAAATAAATAAAAAGATTTTATTGCTGCAATTGTGGCTTATTTTGAAAATATTTTGTTACTATAACTGCACACAAAACAGCAATAATTCTTGATAATAGTTTTTCACATTATGTGTGCACAACTTTTTTAGCTCAACATGATCATAATGCCGTTAGCTTGTCTCTTAAATCCCCAATGAACGAAAGATTTACTACAAATTGAAAAAAATGGGTCGTACGTAACCAGCATTTTCATCTATACTCGCCTATGTGGCTTTTAACATGAATAAAAGTTTACTTAAACATAGTTAAGGATTATAACCGAGAGCCATTCAATGAATTTCATCGATATGATAATGGTCTTGGATTAAAATAAATTCTATTTATAGTCTTGAGCAGGACCAAACTGCTGATAGCACATAATAAACAATACATGTCGTTTTAATGGCTTTAAAATAAGCAGTAGGAAAATGTTGAATAAACACTTTCACTATCAATATAAATATTATGTTTTTTTCAAATATTATTATAAGTATAAAGAAGCTACTATTTTTCAATATAAACCACATTATTTATTTAAGTGATATTAATAGCATAGCACCTCAAATACAAACTTCTAGTACCTACGTCTCATTAAAAAAAAAAAAAAAAAAACAACAATCTGAAGAAAGTCTTCTATTATCTTTTAATCCGTACACTTTGTTCAATTCTACGATAAGATTGATCTATTTTCTTCAATACAATATACGAGTAATCCGAAGAAACTTAATTCTATTAAATGACAAATTACATGTTGTGCCTTTCATCCATAAAAGATGTCATTTAATACGTCGAAAATGTAATCAAAAATTTTCTACTTTGATTATACGTTTATACTTCCAATAATTAAGTACATAATAAATTTTCGTAATAATATTTAATAAAATAACTTAATAAACACCAAATGCAACATTTCTGATAAACTATCTTTACAATGTCACATTTTATCGCCTCATAAAATATCTGCATGCAGTTCTTAACATTGACAATCTTTCTATTATCAGTAAACACATTTGAGTAGATTTTGTTGCCTCGTAATATTCGAAGGTTTTAAATTATAAAATCATAACTGGAAAGGAATACATAATATTAAAAGAGGAAACATTGATATACGTACTAGAGGCGTTACAAATAAAATAAATTTATGTCAAACGGAACAAACCACTAAGCATTAAATCCATATTTGAATAATGACAATGATGAATCTTCAAATCAAGCTGTCTTCAAGTCTATAATTTTAACAACTCTTCTATTGGTAAAACGGCTGATAATTTATGTTATATACTTACCTATAATTTTATTATCATTTGTTAAAGTCAACATTAGTTTTATCTTTAATGTAAAACAAGCTTTTACAAAGCAAACAAAGTGTTTTTATTTGGATTCAAAGAAATTACAGTACACAGGCAGGTTGTTAAAAGCTTTTAAATAAAATTATTTATTTGAATAATGGTAAAAATTAGTGATATGGGTTATGGAAAAAATAATTTTGCTTAAATGACAGATTTGAAAAAAAAATGTTAACATGTTTTTAGTATGTAACACGCCGATTTAGTTTGAGTGACAGGAATGAGAAAACGGGAAAAAACTCTCTTCCCTAACCATTCGCAAAATACTTTTATAGACTAACAGGGTGAAAAAGTTCAATATCCTGAATTTTGAATATGTTGGATGACATCAACTGTCGATCAATTCTTATTTGAGTGGAAAATTTAAATTTTCATATTTTCACTAAAAGTATCTACGATGCGTACAACAAAGTATATGTATAGCATTCATAAGAATAATTTCATTTTTCTAGAGTAAAAATACTACTCAATTTTTTTTACATTAAACATTTTCACTGTGAAATTGACATGAGCTTTCGCTTGCTTTAGTATTCATAACGCTACAAAGTTCGACACAAAATTTTCCAAGTTGATATAATCCCATAAATTTCATATATAAATTTTTTAACGGCTATAACTTCTCAAAATTATATAGTGAGTAAAAGTGGTTTTGGCTATCAAGACTGAGTTAATTATTAGTTTAACCTATATTTTGTTCCCGACAAGCCTTCATATTATATTAAGGTCCGGTAGCTTAATGAAAATAAGGAATGAGAAGATGTATGTAGGGTTAAAACATAACGTTAACTCACTACGCTACGCTTGTTTGTGTTATTGAATTTCCGTATCAGAGTTAATGTGAAATCGATAATACGTAGTGACTACAACCTGTTTTAATACCTACGTACAATGTTATTACTTTTTTATTAAATAATTTTCAGAAACACAATGGATGATTATTACTTATAACAACTTATTGTAATCAATATTTATTATTTTCACCAATTTACAAAAAATATAACCAATATCATCAATAACTAATGACGTTCATTAATCCTAAATGATTTCCTAAAACTTTCATTTTGATGATAGCGTCACGCTATTGTCACTTAAAGGACAAAATGTAATATATCAACGTATTTATTCTCGGAGTATAAAACAAACAAACAAGTGTCGATTTTTAACAAATCGACATGCATTTTCTGTACCTATTGTGTATCATATTTAAAATAAAAACCAACGTTAACAAAAAAGTTTTTATAATAAATCGTTATTAAAAAAATACCTGTACAACAAATTTACATATATTACGCCTATCTAGTATCTACAGATAAAAGTAACTTTTGTACTTTTGGATTAGTACATTTATTTGGTTTTATTTTCTGGAATGAACGTACGTTATATATAGCATATTTATAGGATTTAATAATTGCGTTTTTACTGATTGTTATTGATTAAATATTCGTAAAAATAAAGAAAAGGATACAAAAATTTAGTTACTAATAACTAAGCAAGTTTTATGGATGTTAAACTGGAAATAACTTTCATGAATTCAATAAAATTAAATTAAAATTTATCAAAGATGTTACAAATGTTCGCATTTGCATTCACATACGCGAATAATTCGAATCACTATATACATTCGCACAAAACGATGCGAATATTTTACGAATGTGAATGTGATGCAGGTCACGACAAGTAAAATAGTCACACTCACTAGGTTCGTTCACGGATCTAATACTGAACCAATAACAAATCAGTCCAAATGGATTTAGGATCATCGCCAAACGCATACACGCTTATGAACTGATTAAGGGTTATTTTCCCGTGAACGAGTTTGAAAAAATGCGGAAGTAAGACGAAGATTAACGAACCCGCGAAAATTGTTAATTGAATTTAAAGTTGAAAGAAAAGGATAGAGAAACGGGACTTTGGATCTAGCGACTCTCGGATTTTTTTAGGACGAAAAATTGGATTCTCTTACTTATGCGCAGTTTGATAAAATGTGGCTAGTTTTTTTTTTCTTTCCTTCGCTTTGAACATTAAATTCAATTAACAATTTTCATGTGTTCTCGTTAATCCTCGTCTTACTTCCGCATTTTTTCAAACTCGTTCACGGGAAAATAACCCTTAATCAGTTCATAAGCGTGTATGCGTTTGGCGATTATTCTAAATCCATTTGGAATGATTCGTTATCGGTTCAGTATTAGATCCGCGAACAAACCTACTGTAAGTCACTAAGGAGTTGTTAGAAAAAAAATCAGATTTATAATTATGTTAGATAACATTTTTTTCTTCCTCTTTAAATTTTGATTACTAATAAATTCGTTTAATGTAATCAAAACAAACTTAAGTTTGCTTATACTTATTTTTAAAATTAATATAACAAATAAAACCAACATAAGAAGCCTACATTATCCTAGTTTATGCCTATTTATGATTTTGGATGTTATGATACGAGTATAAATTTAGAGAAAAGTATGACCTATGTTTAAAATTTTTCAAAAACTTTTGCCTCTTGTATAAACCTCTATTAATGTATATATGGTTTCATAATATATAAGGAATGAGATTTAGATACATTTATAATATTCTCTATGTTAAAATATAGAATTCAGTATTTGTGAATAGAAGTTAAGTTTTTGATATTACACATATTAAAGATCATTTGGATTACTTATGACAAACTTAAAGATTCGACCATCATGTATGCTGCATTACCAATAATCAAATGTGAAAAAAATTAACAATTTATAATTTAGAATAAGAAAAAAAACCTACGTATCAAAATTTTAAAACAATTATTATAATTGAGTGCCATGATACTCAATCTAAATATCAATAAATTAATTTAGATAAGTTCAAAAAGCATATACGCATTTGTAACATTTGAAGTTTAAACTTTTGATAAAGATTGATTATAATAATTGTATTTCGTTAGTGTAAAAGTAATTTGTATTTTCTATGACAAATGAAACTAAATGATGAGATTAAATTTATCAAGGAAAGTGTGAGCAAAATTATATCATCCGAAACAGACAATCACTCAAAAGTTTAAAATAGGTAATTTATAACAGTTAACTTAAATGAGTTTACATGAATTGTTCTATAAATATATAAAATCATTTTAATTACCTTTCATATATGAAGTAATTTTATATTTTGTTTAATAAACCTAATTTTTAGATTTAATAAACCTAACTAAAGGGTGTTAAATAGAATTAACAATTTAATCAATGGCCATTCTATGTCGGCAAAAATTTGGAATTCTGTTTATTAATCGTGTCTCGTATTCACAATATTGACAACAAGAGACTTGAGGGAAAGTGTTTTGCATATATTGAACGCGTTAACCAAATTGAACCCCTTGTTGCAATGATATAATAACACATTATGATGAAGGTTTCAGGTAATATTTAGGTACAAAAGTTCTTGGTCATCGACATGGGCTTAGTACAATTTTCAACAGTACTTAATGAATAATTTTACACAAAATTAGCATTTAATTTAGATTTCGCACATTATGTACATAGATAATAAGATATTATCATTCAATCTACTCTCTAATTAATAAGTGGTCGACCCGATGATACCCCGTTAATGATGAATAGAATTTCTCTGATGTCGACTCAAGTTGCTAATATTTTGATTACTGATTAACATTTAACATCCATAAATGTCTCAAAATAATCTTAAATGGTGATAATGTCCGTGTTAATTACCATACATTCTCTTAATGTTTAAGCAACCAAATACAACGACAGTAATAATAGAATTAGTAATTATATCTTTAAGCTTAATAATCTTAGAATGTCATGGGTCGTTTAAAATCTAGTTCACAATTTCATTCTGGCTAAGCAATCTTATATTAAGTTCATACAGTCATTGTTATTTTATATTTAAGTAAAATATTTAGGGATTATTTTAAGTTTTTAAAAATTTTCTGAAGGGTATACATTGAACTTTAGACAAGGCTAATTTAACTAATAATAGTAGAACAACTATAGAACAGTAGCTATTTGTTGAAGGTAATAAAATTCAAAATTTTCTCATGGTGTAATTTATATTACAATTATGTCATATTTCATGTTGCGGTTTTGGGAACAATATGCGGGATAGGTATTTGTAAATTGCGTCTAGTGGGAAATACATCTATGCATTATATTTGTATATAATTGTATAATATTGATAATAAGGTCGTGTTTAAATATTCCTCGAATACTCATACAAACTATTAAATATATCTATATTTTAATCAAAAGGAATAGAATAAAGTTCATAAGTAATAAACAATAAAACGTATAACGTATCCACTACAGTAAAAGTTTACTATTTCAGCTTTATTTGTTCTACGAGTAACTAGTTTTAATTTTTTTTAGGTTTGCTACTTCTTTTGAAACATGTTAGCAAAGCTGTATGTATTTAGTTTATGTTTTTTTTTTATGTTATTTTACAACAGGTAAATGTGATGTGAAGGTCAAAAAAATTTATGTAAAAAAGAAAATTTTCTTTGAAAAGAGACAAACGTTTTATAAATGTTTCAAATTTTATGTTTGATAAATGTTGTCAAACATCTAGAAAATTTACCAGTTTTACATATTTCCGTCTTTTTTGTGACGCTATATTTTTCCTTTTTTGCGTGTGGCACGAAATACGTTCTTTGATATTTTCTTAGGGCAACAAATGAACAGTGAACTTATTAATATTTGATATATAACCACTTCCGTAGATAGAGAAAACTTGTTCGACATCGAAGGAAAATGGACGCTTTCTTTATACTTAAAACGGGTGGAATTGTTTTCAGATTTCAGAGGTGATTTATACATATTTAATCAGTGAGGGTTTCAAATGTCTGCACCATATATTTTCACCGGTCACATTTATAATTAAAACTTCCTTATATCACACAATTTTCTTTTGCAAAGACCGTAAACTGTGAAATAAGAGTTAAGTGATATTTTATTGATCTGGTACAATTCAACTTTCTGCATGATGCCGATATATATAAAATACTCGTCGCTTTATAAAAAAACCAGACAAAATATTTCAATGGTTACAAGTCTTAAGCTGCACAAAGAACAGTATGAAAATTTTTATTAAACTTTAACACAAAACATAATATTTTTGGTTCAGTTTCGTTATACCTAAATTTTTAATAAAATGGAAAATGGTTGACCAATAAATTCTCACATTTGGCTCCGTGTGTTGTAGGCCTTAGATAAGATTGATGATTACGTTCTAACTCTATTAACTATTGATATTTGTACCGTCCTATACATGAAACATAGTCTGTCGATTTCATTCCTCTCATTTCCGAAACTCAGCAGGACACACGCACCTCTACCACATCATCTTCCCTTAGCATTTTGATAATTAATTTATCCTTCTTTCATATGTATGTCCCTTTGAAAAAAATGCTTTGATACTTAAATATAAACTTACACCAAAAAGATCCTCAAACGATATGAAAGCTTTTCATTTTTTAATAAATTGAACTGTTGACCTAAAAGATTTATTTGTCATATAAAACAAATTTCAATTTAATTTACATTTTATAAAGTACTTGGATTATTAACACACAAATCACAATTCGTCATGAAAAAAGTCTTAAAAGGAAAAAAGAGAATATCTTATTGAAACATTTCTTCATCTTTGATGATGAAGAAAATCATTTAATAATCTGTCAAAACATCGTGTGCAAAATAGATGAAACGCTCTTTTGAGAACGATGTGACGGTGATTTACGACTTCAATCACCTCTTTGTCATTCCATTGGACTTCTCTCTGTACGCCAATGATAATATTTCCTTTTTCTATATAACTGAAATGAAAGCTTTGTCCAAATACAACGATCATTATGCTACAGTAACTTACAAAATTGTACTTCTATAACTTTATCGTATATTTGTTAGAAAAAAAAAAGGTATAATAATAATTAGTTCAAAAATAAACAGATCTGGTAACTTTTTGTGAAGGATACTTTTTGTGCCTTATTCGATTTCGTTAAGATATAGTATAAAAATATGAAAAGAAATAACTCTTTCTTTTATCCTGATGAATTTATTGATGTTGCATTACGATAAGAAAAGAAGTCGTAAAGGGAAAGCCGAAATTAATTTTATCTTTTTATGTTGGGAAAGGATTGTAACACAATATGAAGAAATCTCGAAACGAGATTTATGTAACTATTTTTTTCTTTCGATAAACATAGAATTCAATTTAAAAAACCCGCGGCTATTACTGGAGTTGTCGTATTGGATAAAGAGTGTGGAATATGTACGTTGATTAACAAAAAGCTCGGGGAGCGGTGAAATAAAATGCAGAAGTATATATAATGTATATTTACGCGGTTGAAAACGCACCCCAATTTCATTTGATTTTGCTGACATTCTACCGTTTCACCGTTCAAGGTATGGACTACGGAGTGCTTACGTAGCGCTAGGGGATGCTTTTTCTTTGTATCAAACACACTTCTTTTAAAGAAATCCTAAAAATAAACAAAATAAAAATGCTGTCACTCAATTTATTTCCAACACTTGAAATGATTTACATTTTTAAATTTTAAATTAATTATAAAACTTCATTCTGGCTATTCACAGTTAAGCTTTCATCATATGCAAATAGAAGAATATTGATCAATTTGTGTTTCAATTAAAGGGTGAATATGATTGGATGAAATAAAGATAAGATATACAGCAAAGTTTGAAAGTGAAACAAAGTCATCTTCTCTCCCAATGACCACCGCAATATCCCTTGAGGTTTATATTGGTCGAATGTTCCAAGCTCCAATATTCCCTATTACCCTTACTTAAATTAGTTAATACCTTTATAGTTTGTTCTATCCTAAGTCTATTATATGACTAAATAGACAGCTATTGTCTCTGTTTGTCCAACAGCTACTTATCTCATAACCGAGTTCCTGGTAAATGAAACTACATACTTATTTAGTATAAAAGACATAAAACCGCATTTGAGAAATTTATAACAAATTTTGTTAATAAAAGCTTGATTTTAACCTTTTCATATGCACATTTAAAACGTTTTAAATAGAAATTAATTAAGTTTGTAAGTAAGGTCAATTCAATTTATTTCTTTCCATTATTACGTTTTTATACCATCGCGTTTAAAATTGTAGTATTTCGTACATTTTTTGAGTTTTAATTTCAAACAATCGGGTCTTTGTGTTAACAACACTTAATATACCAAATAGGACCAATTAAAATACTTTTAATAGAAAAATATTTGTTCTGTTCCGAATCATAAAACATCCCCTGGTATTTTTTAAATTGAATTTTTGAAATCGAAAGATGATAAAAGTATGTCTCGTAAAGGACAAGCTCAACACTTTTTTTCATTACTTAACAAAAATCATAAAGAACATATGTTTGAAATTTTTATATAATTTTAAGATAAACACATGATGAAATTCAAAAGTACGGTGATTATTATTTGAGATATTTAACGTTAAATGGTTCATGTAATTTTTTTTCCTAAAGTTTTAAATATTTTTCTCATCTTTATAACTATGCATATGTTTTAATTAAAAAAAATTAAATAGAATAAAATGAAGGGTTAATGGTGCCGCATCTGTAAGTGACATATGGTTTTAACTACACATAGTAAAAGGGTGAGAATAATTATATAAGCTACGTTTTTTGGCTTATGCGTATGAAAAGTGAGCGAACAAAAAGTTTATACATTTTGGGAACAGAAATTAGGGATGCAGAAGACCAACCGTGTTATAGCGAAATTTTTAAATAAATGTTTGAATAAATTTATTTTTAAACCAATCTGCATTTTTTTCTGAATTATCTTTTCTATATTTACATAAAAAATCAAATGTAAAACAAAGTGATTTAATTAAATAATTTTTTCTCAACTGCCCAACTCGTTTTCTAATACATTTCCACATAGCGGATTTTATAATGTCGAAATTCGACAGAAGTTTTTGATTTTTATGTAGCAATCAAAACTGTTCTTCGTACCTACATTAAAATTCTGGAGCAAAAAAATGTTAATCATGCTTATAAAAACGAAAAATCGGTTCATTAAATCATTAAAAATAATTACATTTCCCGCTTACTCGCCATATTATTGTAATGAATAGAGAATTTTGATTCGGTTTTTATTGTAGCTGAGTCTATAATTTGTTTGGAACAAAAAGTTTCGTCAAACAAAAATATTAATTTGAAAGGAATTCGTGTCATTTCTTTCATAAAAATTATTTTGACCTTTTTGAATGATTTTAAGTTGATATGATTTGATTTTTTTGAAAGGAACAAGAAATAGAAAAATCTTTGTTTTTGAAATATCAACCTTTTCGCATTGCTTCATTTTGATTTTTATTTAAATGGTTACCTTTTATCAGCGGTCGGGAAACTTTTTTTGCCATTACCCCAAAATATTTTTGCGTAAGTCGATATAATCGTCGATTACCCTCTCGTTTTGAAATTGAGACAATCAATGTAGATTTAAATTATAAACTATTTATTGAATTAATTTACCCGAAAAAAACTTGCATGAAAGTCGTAAGTATGTAATAGACAAACAAAATAAAATTCTCAAACTGGAACAAACAAAAATTAATTGATAAAGATTTTGGATAAATGATCTTGCTTCATGTTTGATACAATAATTTCAAAATTGGGGCTTTTGGATGTAATAACAATTTGAATTAAGTCTTTGGAAATACCAAAAAATGTCCTTACTATACGCCCAAAAATTTCATTGTTACCCCATTTGGGGTAATTTACCCCAGTTCCCCGACAGCTGCCTTAAATATGGATACAACTTTAAACTAATTGAAAAAATTCAAACTTTAAAATTTAATTGAGGCTGGTTAACTAAATATCGTGTTTAAAAGGTTTGTTTAGAAAAATTGATAAAAATAACCAACGAATCACACCAGAAATTGTAATGTTTGATAATATTGACATTACTAACCAAAACAGCAATTTGATTATTGAAATGAACGTCCATATAGAGTATTGCTTTGATTTGATTTAATGTAAACACAAAAAAATTATGTAAAATATCATTTTTTTTGAGGATGTTATTTTACTTTTCCAATACGGACATAAAATATCAAATTAACAGAGGCTTGAATAAATTAAATCTCATACGTATGTATACTTATATAGAAAGTAAAACTTTTCTACTCAAAGCCTTCCACATTAAAAAGTAGTTATTAAGTTCATAAACTTGACCAAATACAGACGTTGTGATTTTATCTCCTTTAATTTGAAATACAAAGAGGAATGTTCGATGAAATTATGTGAAATAATCTCAACTTACATCTAAATTAGAAATATTTCACATCTCAATTAAGTTTGACTGAACCATTTGAAAATTTCAAATAAAGTAAGTCATTAGATACCTCATTTGATTTTTAAACGAGAAATAACTTTTTCAGTTTTATTAGCGCACAAAGAAGATATTGTTGATTAAATTTTATTAATCTCAGCTTAAAATTAAAATCAGTGGTTCAATATTGGAAAGATTTAATGAATATCTTCGATTAAATTAAACGAAAGCTGCATGAGCTTAACAGTGAACCAATATAATTTAAGAATTTCATTTAAATTTTGCGACGGAATTGTGTGAAACAGTTGTATCATTAAATCATGTTTTCCAATTTGAACGATATATGAATCTTTTGATTTAACAATTTTTGATAAAATCAATTTAGCAAAATCGAATTTAAAATAAATTCATTATTTATCAAATAAATGAGTAGAAACAGTACAATATAAGCTCTGTAGTAAATTTGACAGCGCTAACAAGGGGTGTTGTTGAATTCAATTGATTTCATTTAGACTATTATGTCTGACAGGCGAATAGTTGACTGACTGTGACACTGTCGATATGTCACAGAACGTGATTGTTCGAACTTCTAAACTAAAATCGGTCTCTGTAATAGACATTGGATTTGAACACGTTAAGCTAAATTAATTACAGTATTATCATTGTTCTTAAAGCTGTTTTTTTCATTCAATTAAAACAACAACTCATAGTTTTTATTTTCATTCGGCTTTAATGACCTGAATATTGTATCAGATACGACAAACATTAGTTGGATAATTACACTGTTAAATGTTATCTGTTAAATAGCCCGCTAATGTTGGTTGCCAATGATCAAATCGATTTAAATTTGCCTTAAGAAAACAGAAAAAATGATATGCAGACAATTATTCATCTTGGGAAAAAGTTTTAAGATCCGTTGATATAAGATTTTCAAGACGCAGCATTTTTTTTTTATTGAAAATAAATAGAAAATAATTGTTTTTTTATTTTTTTAATTTCATCCAAGAACGAAATGAATTTTTGTAGCTCCCACTTTGTTCTAGTTAATAAAAAAAAAACCCGTTGTACAAAATAAAAACTAAGTTAAAAAGTAACTAGTTGTACAACTTCTTCACTCTATTCCATGAAAAAGTTTTTAACTATCTTTAATATAGCGATTTTACAAGTTAATACTCATATAAAATAAAATAGTTTTCGTCAAGTTTGTGAATTTTAATATGCCATACAAAATTTCTCGTGTTAAAGACATGTTTTTTAACATTTAATCATATACAAATAACCAAAAAAATAAATTTATTGTAAAAAGGTAACATAAAAGGTTCAAATTAAAACCCATCTAAGCCTCTATCTATAATTTATTTAAATCTTCAATTGAGCGACATAGGATTTCACGAAAGTCGCAAAACAAATAAACCTGGGAATAAATTATAAGCTAACCATTGTTAAATCACTATTTGGAGAGCTTAAAAAGGAATTGAAAAACATATTTAGTTAACGAAATTGCGATTTAAAAGTAAATAGAATGACCATTTAAATGTTCACAAAGTTTGACTTTCTTTTCATTATTAATATAATTTGAATTGAAGAATGGAAAAACAAATTTTTTGCTATTCTAGTAATAGGAAAATCTTAAAAAAGAAACATTTTTATTTCTTTCAATTTCCTACAAATGCATTATTTATTGGTCCATTTTAAATGTATTCAAAAAGGTAAAAGTAAACAAATAAATAGAATAAATTTGCCTTTTTATGATCGATATTTTTTAACTTTTTTTTTTAAAGATTTCTCTTTATGAAGTCTAAGCAAAATGTAGGTTACATGCTATTCTTTTTCTCTTTATTATTAGTTCAATAGTAAAACGAAAAGTTAAGGAAGCAAATCATTTACATTTACATATACATATGTATTTTTCCATATTGATATGACTGAGAGAGAATCAATCCCTGTCGAGTATCTAAATTTGGTTTTTACTCTATATATTTATATTCTGTCGTTACAGGAAATGAATTTTCTTTATGCACATAAAAATATGGAGTCTATACGTTTCATACAATACAAGATATAATCAGGAAAATGAAATATTTTCCTGAGTGGCAAACTATAGGTATATCTGGTAAAATAATATGGCAGAAACGGTTTTGGGAATAAAAAAATAATATGGCAATGATTTATTTTTTCCTGCGATTTTCTTTTTATAAAAATATTTTGACTAAATTCCTTTCCGATGGCTTTTAAACATTGGTATATATATATATGTATGTATAAATTGTTGCGTTTTCAACTTTAACAAGATGGTAATTTTCATATCGGATTAAACTCACCCTTTTAATGGCCTCGATAAAAGTTGAATACGAAACGTTTTAATCACATACACACGATATGGTCAATATCTATATACTTCATTTGAAATAGTGTATATTTAAATGTTCATATACGGTTATTATCACTTTGAATTTTAAACTTCAAACAAAAACTTAAATTGAAAATCTATAATAAATATGTAAGTAGGTACTTGAAATGATAATAGTTAAAAACGAAAAATATTTTTAACTCCATTAAGATTGATCAAAATAAAAAATCAATCGAAAATAAAAAAAAAACATTTGAAATATTGAAACAAAAGAAATTTTTTCAATGATATCAAAGTAATTTTGCAAAAAATTACTTGAATGAAAAGTTTTATGTTTCCAATTATAGCGATGAAGAAGCTATAAAAATTAAAGATTTGAATTTAATAACTCTAAGTGAAGGAAAAATGGTAACCACTTTACCAGAAAATTGATCTAATTTTTTTATAGAGCAATAAAATCTCATTTTTAAGAATTTATTATTAACGAAATAAAATTAAAACTCAAGCAAAAGCAAATATTCTGGAAAATCAATTTCATATGTTTTTGTAATCAGATAAAAAATCCAAGTAAAAAATAACGATGGAACGCATTTTTCAGTATTTCACAAAATATACGAGTTAACATAAAGTGATAATGTTTTTTCTAATCAATTTCCTTAAATGGAAATAAAAGATGTTATTTTACTATGTTGTATTGTTTTAAGAACTATGATTTTAAAGTAAAAAATCATATAGTGGAAATTAATTTTATTTAAATTTAAGATATTTTATGTACCCATAGGCAAATACTTGTAAAAAGATATTTTTGTTTTATTTATTCTTTGCCGTAAGTCACCTATAAAGATGGTTGAAGAAGCTTTCAGATTAAATTGAATTTAAAAGTCTGTAAGTTGTCAACCAAAAACTTTTTGAATCACTTACGATAAACCTTATTATTTTTATTGATTCGTGTTTATCTATTTGTTTAAGTTTTCAATTTTATTTTCTATAAAAATCATCAAATGAAATCTTCGTATTTCGATGAATACGCAGATTCAAAGCGCAGAACTTTATAACATAGGGAAGTTTTTTTAAGATAAAAAAAAATACACATAAGAAAAAAAATTCCATGGAAAAAATTCAAAGTGTCTTTTTTGTGAGATGAATTTTTCTTGGCTCACTTCAAAACGAATGCTTGCGTAAGGACACTTGAACAAACTAAATATGGGCCTTCAAGATATAGTCCTTGTAAGATATATACTAAAATTAAAAGGAAGATGTTTTTTCTTTATCTAGAAAATATGGTAGAAATTATTTTTCACCATATATTTTGATGTAACTGAAAAACATGGAATGTTGTATTAAGGAGAATTTCATGATTAATAATTTTTTAAAATAAATGAACCCAAAATAAATTAAAAACGAAAGTAGATGCGATATAAATTATTGAGTAAATATTGTATTTTTTAAAAGAAATAAAAGTTTTTTAGACTTCTTGACTTTTAAAAAAATCTTATTCGAAAATTTTGTTAAGTGTAAGATCGAAACGATCAATCCTCTGGACGACAATTTGTTAAATTTTATAGTAATATTTATTGGTCGAATCCTCGAAAATGAACATTAAAATATTCAAGTTCTTGGTGTAAAGTTCCGGATGTGGATTGAATTATAAATTAGATTTAAATGTTCATTTTTCTTACCGCAGATGTAAACTTGTAATGATAATAGGTCTCATCTCAGTGTTTAAAAATTATTTTCCCTTGTTCTGTTTTTTAAATGTAACATCTGTTGCAATCAGATTTTGACTGCGATTGAAAACAAGCCATTTGTTCGTTACTTTTGTTATTATCAGATTTATTTTATCATCATTTTTTTCAATGAAAGTGTTGCTTTGGAAATACTTTTTGGTCGCTTGTTTTTTTTTTTACTGTGGCTTATTCACGATATTTTATAAAATCTTTATCTATGTAAATTAATAAAATACCCACGAATTATATAGTTTATCGTTTTTTGTTTCATTTTTTTAATTTTTAGTTACAAGTAATAATTTACTTAACTGTTAAAATAAATTTAACCGACTGTTTTTTGAATGTTTTATTTATTAACTAGTTTTTGCTAGAGAAGAGGTAATATTAGTCTTGCTTTGCATAGACTAAATTATGTATTGATATATAAAAAAATAAAACTTACAGCTTTTTTATATTAATCCAAAAAAGGGACACAAAACATATTAGCTCCCAGAAACCAATTTATTCAATAGAGAATGAGCACACAATTTTTTTATAAATACGAACCACTTGAAATAAATCACAGACGCGTAAATAAAAAAATGTCATTATCCAAACCGAGTAACGAATGTTTTAAAAGCCAAAACAAACATTAACACTGTTCCCTCTGTAGTATTAGAAGCGCATATTATTATCACGCTATCACAAAAATAATATCCAGCAAACATAAATTTTTTTTATAAACTTATAAACTTTTCAAATAAAAAAATAACTCCAATACAATACAAAAATTCCCACACACAAATGTTAACTATCAAACTGATATTCTCGTAAAAAACTGGACTTCACATAACTCCTCAAAAATCACTTTACACACTCGTCAATATTCTAGCGATAACTTAAAAAGACCAATTTTTAGCGGCCAATTATATAATTGCTTTTCACTGAGAAATGAACACAGATAATTTATAAGTTGATGTTTAGTAAATAAACTGTTAAAATAAACACAACAATTTTTCACTTGAACTCTAGGTCTTTTATTATAACATAAACGGCGGCGAAGACATCACTGATAATGATGATAATATCTCGTTCTTTTGCATGATATTGTTAACGTATTTGAACCGCCTTGTTATCTACCTCGAAGATCATAAATATGAAAACAAGATTCAGGAATGCGGAACGTAACATTAGATAATAACCGGAACGCCTCGTATTGTTTACAATTGTTATATTTGGGTTAAAGTATTACTTTAGAAGAAATTGTCCCAATTGTCTCTTGTCCAAGAAATCTGAAAATACATTGTGATTATAGCGACAAAATTCAATAAATCTAACTAAGAAATGCATTTAAGTGCATTGCACAATAGCTACTATTAGTCGCAATGATTTATTGCAGCAGGGAGTTAATTCTACAATGATGTTAAAGTTCACACTAAAGTAAGATGAATGATCCTTATAAAATTGTATGCACAACTTCTTGAAACAATTTCGAGATTGAGCTCTCTTAATTCTATAAATTGTATAGCCCTTATACAAGGGTAAGGTTAATATAACAGCACGTCGTTTGAGTAAATAATGACGTTAAGTAACTTTTGTAATGATTGATGGTGAAATGAGGCAGCAAAACAAATAAACGAAATTGCAATTTTCAAGATTCAAATACAATGATTCGACGATTTTTCGTATAATTGCACAAATCAAACAATTAATATCCAATTAGGGTTAGGGTTACACTTGAAAAAACAAAATTTACATTCACAGAAACACTTAATTAAGAAAGATAAACAAATAATGCACCTGTAATTGATTTGGATTTAAATGCCGATGTGCAACAAAAGTACAGTAAGAAGTCGGATTTGACAACAATATACAGAACGAAACCAACACTAGTCGAAGATCAACTAAACAAGGGGCAACTTAGGGGAATTGACTGAATCAAGTGCGACCTGCTGCCAACTTTGAGTGGGGATTTCGAAAGAGAAACACGTATAAATAAATGTGAGAAGAAAAGAGGCAAAAATTCTGGTCCAGAGTCGGAGGAAGGCAGATAAGTGTGTAGAGCATCAGGCCTGTAACCTTGGGTATGAAGCAACTAACGACCGATCAGCAAACGATCAGATTCAGGTAGTTGTTTCAGTTCTCAATCAACGCCAGGAGACTTGAACAAGTGGAGACTATGTAAAGTATACATTATATCTCTCTACACCTTGCCTTCCTCTCGGTGGGATTTTTTTCAATTGTAGTTATTAATTTTATAATTTCAATCCAACGTCGACAATAACCGAAGAAAATTATAGTCGAAACAGAAAAAAAAATCTATTACACAAAAAATTTATGATAATCAGTCAGCAGTCAACTCTTGAAAAACTTTTGAAATTAAATTATTACGACTGAACTATCTTCGTCATTAGTAATTTTCTAACAATTAATCATCTCAAAGCAATTCCTTGTATACCTACAATGTACACATTTAAAATATACAAACGTATTTAATTTTTGGGAAAACTTTTCACATCTATGCTGGTACGTTTGCAAATAATTACAGAAAGACGTTATTTTTCGCGTTTTAAAACCAGTTTCTGTTTCTTCCAGGAACTTGATTAATAAAAAAATATTGAAGCATTTTATAAGCCAATATAAAAGTATAAACATTCGAGTTGAAAAAACTGCGATATTTATTTAAATATTTTCATTCGTTGGCGATAAAAACTACTAAAACGTTAGAAACATAAGAATAAATCATTAGTTTATGTCAATTTGATTGCAGTAGTTTTCTGAAAAGTTTAAGTATATACAATAATAAAAATTTTTAAAAAACATTTTGCATTTATGCATGTTGGGATTTTGAGCGTAGGTGGAAAATATTTATAGGTAGGCAGATGATGTTGCATTTTTTAAATAACAATTGCATCATTTTCGAAAGTTACAAATAAATTATATCGTATTTTAATCATATTTAGAGATATTTCATAAAAAGAAATTAGACAACCGTTGGAAATTCGTAAGGTTTTTGTTTGAAAATTGCTCAAAGTTAAAACTCGTTATTATATGTTGTTGTGACTATTTATTTTTAATTTTTTATATTTTTGGTACAATATAATTTTATAGGTCTTCGTCAGAATACTTTTACTTATGATTTGTCTTTTGTTCAGTTAATGATATAGAAATAATATACCAACGTTTAATTTTCAATGAACTTAAAATAGCTAAGATATATTTGAGACTATTTTTGTTTTAACAAGTAATGAATCAAGCTTAGACTTAAGTATATTTAGCAGTGACTTTTAAAAATGTTGCATTGTTTTAAAAATTATATTCCCAAGTTTTTAAAGCCACATTTCAGATAAAGCGAGAGAAAAAAATTATGTTATTAAACTTGAAATAATGATGGAACACACCCTCAGTACATAAATGTATCTATGATGCTACTTTTTATATTATGGTGTTTTAAGTTGAGGCTCGTGAATTGAAGTCTACCTGTACATTTATTACACATTTATTTTGTGTTCTCAAAACCTCTCGTTTTTTATTGGCTTCAAAAGAATGCTCATAATGGGAAAGAAAAGTGAATTTTATAATGCTAAAACCCATTGAAAAAATGCTGATTAAGAATTATACGAACCTTATGAAAATAGAAAAATTTAAAAACAGTTCTTGTTAACTTTTTCATGCTGAAATAACTTATAGTATAACGAAAATTATTTTATTTGGCGACAAGTGCAGAAATACAAATCAAACTCCATTGCAATAAAAAGAGAATTTAAATGAAGTAAAAAGTTTTAAAAAAATACTTGTCAACTTAAATATTTTTCATATTGAAAATATTTATATTTATTATTTGCAGAAATAAAAGTTTTGCTCGTTAATAACATAAAAGAAATATTTCATTCAATTTCTTAAAACAACAAGAAAACTTGGTAAAAGCTTTAATATACGTGGCATTGTATTTATGTATTATTCAATGAGATATGAGATTTAACTCAAATAAAAATGTTCATTGACCTATACCACTTAAAAAGTTTACAATTTCTGAAAAATATTATATTCGAATAATTAGATTGAAAACTTTTCCATTTCGAAATGTTCAACAGTGAATAGCTTATGGATTTTGTCGTTTCATCCGTTGTTAGGTATGTGTACCTACTTTACCGAACATTCAGACTTTTTATTGGCAAAGAGCATGAAAGCTTGAATATACCTTATCTTAATTCCGTATTTGATATTCGTTATAAGTAGCACAAAGTAGAAATTTATTTGAAATTTTTATGGGAAATAAAATTTTTTAAGCTATATTTAGGCGTGACTGAAGTTTTAAAATTTCCTTATATATTTATTTTTCATGACAATGATTATTTTAAAGATATATTTAATTGAAAGACAACTCGGCTTGTTAACTAATTTGTGATTTTTAAGACATTATAATTTTTTAAGACGCAAGTATTAACTGTTAGATTTCGTTCGGATAACAAATATGGAGCTATTAAATTTTTTGGCAAGGATTAAATTTTGCTATAAAAACTCTATGTGCTTGATGGTGATAAGAAAATGTACAGTAAAAGTACGAGTTATGGTTGCTTTTATGATTGACTGTAATAAAATTCCTATTGTATTTATATTTTACTGGTAATCGATAAAATAAAGTAATTTCAGTCGAAAAGGTTTGCATTAATGTATTTACTCTTATTAAATATAAAAATAAGGCCGTAGCTTATTTTCCTAGTTAAAAAAAATTCTAATCTACAATAACGAGCAATATTTGGTTGAATTATTGATAAATTGAATCGGGTGAATGGATTTCATCGCGCTACATTGGGGTGAAATTTTGCAAAATTCAATTTACTTAATGGTAGTTACAATGGAGTACTAACAGAACAAAAAAATATCTTCATACTATTCTGAAATCTTTCCGCACATCTATCTCATATAAAAGAGTTATCTTGTAATGTAATGGGTAAAGAAAAATGAAAATTCACAAGATAAAATCATAATGTTCAATAACTTTATAATATGAGGGGGTTTAAGCGTGACGTTATCGGGCGGTGCGATGTGAGGAAAAAACGTTGAGCTGCGAAAAGATGTTTAAGGCAAATTTCACAGCGCTTTTATTGAGGATAGAGGAACTAAAGAAGTGGGTGATACTAGAGTTATTATCTTCGCGGACTATAAAAGGACGTGTTGTACAAAACGTTCAAAAGGATTTACTTATATATGTGTCTATGATGCAAAGTGTAGGGCGCTAATATGGATGTACGTGCATTATTGTGCAAAACCCTCGAGAATTTTAAATGGATATTGTATTTTTAGTAGAAGATTGGAAACGTTCTATACTTTATGAAAGTCGGGATTTGAAAAGGAAAATTGTAGAAATCTTGAAAGCTATTTATTGAGAGAAATATTTGAAATGGGATAAAAGTATCAAAAGGTTAAATCAAAATATATACAACCTTATAGCTACCTACAGCGACGAATCAACTGAATAATTTCTTATTAATTAACCTGAAAATGGTTCATCAGTCTATCTTCCGTGTCTTCAAAATAAATTGTATATACACGTATTTATACGTGCTGCGTACTCGATTCATGAACTTAGACCATCTCACGCTTTCGTGTTTGCAAGTTTACCGCAAAGTTTTGTGGCTTTCAAGTTGAACTAAGAGCGTCTGTTCATCAGTTGCCTAGCAACCATACTGACGCATCGTGTTATATTTTCATTTGTATTATTAGCCTCTTGTTTAATATTGTTACTCTGGCTGATTCTTCTGAAAATTAAACAAATAACAACGAGTAAAGAATATCAAATCAAGTGACTTGGCAGAATAATTTCCTGGAAAATAATTTTATGAGTCTATTACAGTATTTAACGTTGTGGTTTTGTGCTTATTTAAATTTTCTCATCTGTATCGTTACTATGCAAAACAAAGAGAATGGAACCGCGAAATGTAGAAAGTGGGATATTTTTCCGATCATTCTTAAGATCACTTAGCACCTACCTTGTATTATAAATAATTTTATTTTATCATACGTGTCATATTTAGAGTTCCGTTTTTCCAAAAGGAAAACTAAAACCCTTAAAAGGCCACTCTCTTGTCCGCCGACCTGTTTGACAAACAATTTTTGAAGTTATACTTCTTTAAGCGCGTTATGAAAAAATGATGAGAGTGAATAAGATGCGCGCGCATTTTCAGCCAAAAATTAACAAAATGAATTAGTCGCAAAACCATTGGGTCTCTTGGCGCGCGTAATTTGAATTTTTGTTGTATTTATTTTCTAATTTATTTATTTTTATATTTAAATTAAAAATAATTATATATACAAATGACACATATTATTAATAAATAAGTTATTACTTTTCTCGAATTTTGCAGTAGTTGTTATAATTACTTTTTGAATTTTAATGATGAAAAGGACGTCTGTATCGCGGCGCGGTTTCAGAAGCATTTGTAGCGTTCTATTTTATCATCACAAATTATCAAGATGAAATTGCCCGCAAAACGGCTCGGTATTTTTAACTAGACGCGCGTAATTTGAATTTTGTTGTATTTATTTTCTTATTTATTTATTTTTATATTTAAATTAAAAATAATTATATATACAAATGGAACATATTATTAATAAATAAGTTATTACTTTTCTCTAATTTTGCAGTAGCTGTTATACTATTTGAAATTTTTTTTTTTTTTTTTTAAAGTGTTTATTTAAAGTCGCATCAACTTGAAATTTAATGATGAAAATGACGTCTGCATTCCATGCATATTCTTAGTTTTTTCTGACATATATTATATATGTATATATTCTGACATGATTCAACCATCTTAGAATAATAATTTAGTAACACAAGGTATGAATATAAATTAAAATATTCTTCTCTTAATTGTATTTATTTATTATACCTTTAAATATATATATTATTATTATTATTAAAAAATAATTTACAATTTTTTAAAATTGAATATTTGAATGTAATTAATAAATACTAATTTTTAATGATGCCAAAGAAGTATAACTTCTCACGCGCGTACATAAGTACACGCAACCACTTTTTTTTTAGGAATAAAAAGCAGGATCAATTTGAAATGTATATAAAATACTAAGGTCTGTGCGTCCTTAGGGATATGAAAACTTTATCTTTTATAGTCAACTTAATCGAAACTCAATATCAACTCAATATCGAAAGATACAACCAATTATGACACATTTAAAATTCAAAAAACCTGAAAAATACTTCCTATTGATCTGAAATTATGAAATATTTAAAGAAGTTAAGTTTATTTAGTATTATATTACATAAAAAGCAATGCCCATTTTAAGTTTTAAATGTGAAACGTCTTTTTATTTAAATTCATGTTCCGTTTTTTTATGTTTTAAGTCGCTTTAACATCAACGGCCATATCACGATTGTCTAAACACAAAAAAATTTTGTAGGTCATTTTTATCTTAGGTACATGATCTTATATCTAGGATTCAGCAAGGATCGAACTCAGTATCACTGACGCATGGAGTAATCAACTGATCTAAAAGCTGCGCCAATAAGTGATTTATTTAAGTTTAACCGTATTGTTAACCAAGTAGTTGCGGTTTAGTGCATTTGCACAGTTTGGTATAGGTGTTAGGAATGATAAGTTTGACTCTTACCATATTTTTCAATTTCGTTCAAAATTTTTTTTATTTGAAATGAATTATAAAATACAGTAATTTTAACTGAATTCTTTATTTTTATTGATTGTTATTCTTAATAGTAACCCCTAAAGGATTAAGAAATCGATCACTGTATGCTTAACATTGAAAAATATGTGAAGCATAAAAGATTAAACACAAAAAGTTGATTCAATCATCATATCATAAACATTAAGATGATTCTATTAGAGTTTGCACAATTTATCGGGTTAAACGATCTGTTCACGACATAAATAAAGCAATAGTTTATGTTTACACGGAACCCCATCAACGTGCGAGTCTTGCACTTGTCCGTTTTTTTTTGTTTTTTTGTTTTGTAAACTCAATTAACCTTTGTGAATCAATTTGATTCTCGCTAAATCCAATTTAGATTTTCTTATAATAGAAATTTTCTGTAATTAAAAAGTCTGCCATAAAAACAAAGCAATTAGAGCTACTTAAAATTAGTGAAATTTTATCTATTTTATTATTTTACATTCTGAAGTCATGAACAAGTAACTTATTCTAAAAGCTCTGACTATGAACGTTGTTATTAATATACAAGCCAGATCTAATAAAGATCTTATTAGCATTAGTTTAATTGTAGGATATACTTTATATCTAAAGTAAAAGCTTTTAACATATTGGAACTGAACTGATTAATTATTTGATATAGAAAACTACATACTTAAGTAAGTATCTAAGTATATCTAAATAAAGAAAAGAACAACAAAAATTATTTAAAAAAATAATATTTTGTTTCTTATATCAATTAAGTTGAAATTTTTTTCTACTAATTTTAACTTATCTTGTCTTTGTGAAAATACCGAAACCAACTTAAATATGATAAGTATCACGCAAGGAAAGTTATCTTTTGTTTTAATCATGCATATTACGTATAGATACATCTATTTTATTTTATGTGTACAATATTTCAAGTACAAAGCATCTCAAATTTTGACTTTCAAACATCTAAACATTCAGGGAGTATAGTTGCAAATTTTTTTGTTTGAAACTTTTGAGTTTGCTCTCAAAACTTTAGTACATATCTTTTGTTTAAAATTACTGTTGTGTAGAACATATTTTGACTATATCGTAAAATTAGTATGAATTTTCAAGTGAGAATTTATTGCTAGACAATAAAATTTATTCGAATGTGACTTTTGGAGATATAAACTTAAATGGATTAAATATATACATCGTACTTCATAGTAACTCCCACATTAAGTGCGTTATTGAGGGATGCCTTTTTCAATGTTGAATGTAAACTGTTAAGAACGCACCGAGTTTCACTTTTGCGTTGAAAATCACAATTAATTATTGCTTATAATTGGTCTTTGTTTTCTTTGGCATGAGGTTTTGTTTTATATCGTCATGTTGTTAACGATTATTAGTAACGGTGAAGTAAATTATGAAATTAACTTCTGTTTGCGGCTCTTGTTACAAAACATTAATCATTAAGACAAAGTAAATAAAAAAACATTTTGTAATTATTTCTTACACATTTTTATACTCTCAAACAAATTGATAGTCTTATAAAATAAAATGAGTTAGGTACCTATATTAAAAGTTATTCAAGTTCGTTTAAGAAATGTGTTACTTTTTAATGGAAATATTTTAAAAAAATATCAGATCGATAATAAAAATGTTTAACTTTTCTTAATATATTCCGTTAAATCTATCGTAAAAGCACACGTAATTTATATCTTTAAGTTGACTCGAAATTATTCGTTTCATTTTTAATGGAAAGCAAATTTTAAATATTATATTGCATCTCGGTAGGAGAAATATCGATTTTACGTTCCACTATTGTATTTCAGTCTACAACTTTAATTTATATCCATGGAATTTCTATTATTTTCATTGAAAAATACCCCGTTTAAATAATATTGTAATGTGTTATTAATACATTATTTATTAACGACGTTTAAGGCAAGTGCCTAAGAATATTTCGGTTAGCAAAATGTCCTAATAATAACTTTATAAAACATGATTTATAACGAAGTTAATATATGTGAGCAAGATTGTATAGAATCGGTTTTTATGAACGCAGATCGTTATTGGCAATTAATTCAAGGGCGACAACTAAATAATTTTTTCTTTATCAAAAACGTATTTCTTTTATATGCTAAGATTTCATTTCTTAAATATCATAAATTTATACGGCCTATATCGTATAACAATATGGAATCAAAATAAATCAAAAATATCCTATAAACCATACGTGTTTTTAGTAACTAGGGATCGATCACCAAGAATTTAAAAATTTAAATATAAAATATTGAAAATTTTTTTGTTCAAATTTTACAACAAACTATGTTTTTTATGTTTCAGTCACAACTCACTCATCTTTGAAAGTTAACTTAATATTAAAATTAATGTCTTTATTTACGTTATAGTATCAGCATTAAAAAAACTGATATAGTGTCCTAATTATTTAAGACAAAATCTATAAAAACCCAGTTTAGTCTGAGTAGATGGATCCTGTTATCGAAAACTCGTCAATCATCATTCATATTGGTAAAACAATGTAGTACAGTTTAACGAGTTAATGATGTAAAAACTGCGAATAAGTAAATTTTAATGATCCAATGGTTAACTGATCTAAGGAAATAAAATATGAAGTAAAAATGTACAAAAAACTGAATTTCTTTTTTTAATCTATCTTTTAATAACAAATTATCAAAATAAAAGTTGTAGAACTAATTTAAACAATTTTTTTAACTGACCAAGTTTTGGTAAATCTTGAGATTTAAATATAATTATTATTTTATATAAGTTGATATTGTACATATTTTTTTTCGTGAAAAAAGAACATTACTAAAAGATAAATATTTATTTACATTTTCATCGTAATTATTGATTCCTAATATTGTTATTATGAAGTTCAAAATATGTCATTATTTGAATGAATTTGAATAATTATTAGATTATTTATTAACCATTGTTTATTTATGAAGTAATTCAATACATTTGGGCGTATTTGAAGTACAAATATAAATTATGTTTTATCACAATGTAATATACAACGTGTTACATTTACAAACTCATTATTTTAATTGCTTAGAAGAATGCGAAATTTCAATTACGCTACATGCATTTTCGTTCTAGGTTTACATTCATATATAATATATTGTCTGGTTTATGTGTGTAGAAGAGAAATATTTTCTTAATGAAAATAGACAAAGGGGATAGTCTACAATCTACATGTTAAATTATTCTTGTTAAAGCACGTAAAGAGAGGTGTTTACCGTGAAAAAATGTACTTTTTATCAACGTGTACTAAATTTTAATACTAACAAGTATATTATGGGGCCTTAAATGGGTGATTTTAGTGTCTGCGAAAATAATGTCGTCATTCAAAGCATATAGCTACGAATTAGTATGCGTTTTTTCAATAACGTACCTTTTAGCTATCAATTATGGACGTCCCACGCGCACTTTCTAAATATTTCGTATATCATTTGGACGGTTTATCTCAGTTGCTGTATGCCATAAAAAGAAGATAAAAATTTTGTATGTTGAGAAAAAAAATCATAGTAAAAACGTTATAATTTGTACACTCCTTTGGCGCCAGTTGCTAATTTTTTTCGGGTTTTTAAAAATGTTTGTACAACTTGTTTTAAATTACCTCAAAAAAATCTTTTATTCAAATTTCAACCTTCATAAGTTTCAAGTGTTTTAAAAATTCAATGGCTAAAAGACTTTTTTTACAAAATAAGTGGTTTTTGTGAGAGATTATTGGATAAAAGTTTTATCGAAATGCCTTCAGTTGGTTGTAGGTATCAAATATTGTATACAGAGCCGATAGGTAATGTAATTGAAACCATAAAAGAAAAATAAACTGATTGGAATCAGAAGTTTAATCACGGATTAGTCTGGGTTTGATCTACAGCAGCAGGGAGTTCATGTCAGGAACAACATTAAATTACTTTTTTTTTTTCCAGTTCTAAGGTTTCGAATGTAAACAAGTAGGTACATTTTACTACAATAGTTTGAAAAAGGATATGGGATACGTTTAGTTGATGATTTGTATTTAAATTTATTTGAACCTTCGTAACACTAACGGATAAAGAAATAACTTTAATTCCCTCAAAAAATTTTAACAATTTAATTAATAAACATTTTTTCGTCAACTTTAAATAATAGAAACATCAAATAAAATGTATTTCTGAACCGGTCTTTGATTCGACCTCGACACTTGGCGATCTTAGGCTTCCAAACATTTTATTGTCACGTAGATAATTGTAGTACTAGAGAAGATTATCGAGATTTTAAAATTTACGGTCTATTGATATAAACCTATACGCAATTTAAAAATTGCGGTTTCATTTTTTAAGTTATTTAAGTTTGTTTATTATACATCAGTTTTAAAATAAATTTGTTTAAATATTTTCAAATTAATTATGGTTATGTTTGTATACCAATAACTCACAATTTAATTTTTGGCACATCTTAATACATAATTATAAAATATAATCGAATATTTATTAAGGTCAAATGAGGTTAACAAGCATTTCCATTTAAGAAGAGCGTGAAAAATTGGACCTATTATATCATATTGATGAATGAGATTCATTAAATACTTCATTAATTACATTTAATATATAAGTTTAACAAAAATTACAATTTGTTTTAGAAATTCAATAAAGATTTTAGTTGATTTTACTATTTATAGTAAGGTACTGGAAAGTTAAAATTCTGAAAATATTCAGCTTTATAATTCGTTGTTAAAAGGTTTACATATTTATAAAACGTTGTTAATCTGTTTTGACGTTACAGTTTTGTCTATTTTAATATTAGAACATTAAGTTTTAATCTGATTCAAAAAATTGTATTTGTAATGTATTTGAATATTTAAAAATGAATATGTTCATTTGTACAACGTTGTTAAGATAAGTGACATTAATTATGGATTATTTTAAGTTCAAAAGAACTGAGCTAATATTTAGAGTTTTACATGTCATACAAATGATAAAAGAGAGCTCAAAAATTGTCAAATAGGGTAATGGAACACAAGATACGGATAAATAATATATGTTTTTTAAAATTAAATACCAACACAATTGGTTGAATAAATCAACCAAGAGAGAAAACAAATGCATTTTTTGCGAGTTAGTCGAAGCCGCGTGGTTATTTTAATTAAACTCATTCACTGTGGAACTTGACCAGATCATACATAAAGTTTTTTTTATAAAAGCTTTTTTCCAGTTTGACACTTGCTGTATTAGCTAACGTGGTGGTGTTCATATTCTCCAACATTTTCTATATTTTCAACCTCTCTATTATGCTACTATACGTATATATTATTGAGTTGAAAATAACGTTTCTGGCGTATAAAAATCGTCTTAAGACGGAAAACGACAAAGCTCAAATGCATCGACACAAAAATATATGACGCATAAAGAATAGTTACTTTTCTCAATATAACATTTTTAAAATGGAAAACGTCACATTTCTTTGAGAATAAACGAAAAGAAACTTGTAATATTCATTGTTAAAAAGGCAATTACGTGGTAAACACTTTGAAGAATTCTGCTCTTTTCTTTTAGAAATCTTTGTGAAAAAATGTGATACACATTTGTATAGAATGTTTTATTGAACAATTTCTGACAGTAGATCATATATAAAAAACAGCAAAAAATTCCTTAAACATAAATACGTCATTAATTTTTTCTCGTGGTCTATATGCGAGTTTTAAAATATTCTAGAGATGAATAAACAGAGCAAACATCCGGCACCCCGAGGCAACTAAGCAGCAATGAAAACTATGTGAAAACCAAGATTAACGTTTGTTATTTATTTATGGTTGCAAGGATGTTAAAATAATTTGCGTTTCAGACTTGATTTAAATAAAACTAGAAAGATTTCACGAATTTTTACTAGTATTAACTTCTCGTCACATTTTTACTAGAAAATTTTTTAATTATTTTTGCAAACGTCGTCTAAAAAAAATTAACATTACCGTTTCAAAAAACCTATTCAAAATGATTAAGTATTGATTTATTTTTCAGAAAGTTTTAACGACCAGGTAAAATGATAATCTTTTTAAAACTAGCCAAACTTAGATGAATCAATCACATTTTATTTTCATGCTTTATCGCAATTAAACACAATGATTTATCTAAAAAATATAAATTTTCGTGTTTGGTAATTTAAACGTGTTTATTATTCAAATCAATTGATTTTTGATTTATCACTACCTTGCTTTTTCTGGGTAATAAATTTTTGATACAAAGAAAACCGGTAATAAGTCAAACACGTCTAATGAACTTTTCATTACAAATGTTTATATTTTTTAAGATAAGATTTTAATCAAGAAATAGGAACAAGATTTGGATAATACTTGCCTAAGATTTATTTAAGTAATGAAACGAGATACAAATTTCAATAATCTTTATATGTCTTTCCATTCTTGGTGAAGATCAACAAATGTTTGGCAACTTTACCATAAAATTTCAATGCCCGGATACTTTTCGGCTTCAATAAAAAAGAAGTCTTTGTAATTATAATGTTGGCTCTCAAACGCTTTGTCATATTTATATTTTTGATAATATTGTTTGTCAAAACAGCATTCTGTCAACTTACAACGAAAAAAAGTAATGATGAATGGTTTTATGATCCCTGTAGCATTAAGCTGTTTATTTTCAGCAGCTACTTTTTACCATCGATTGAAGATTATTATTAATGATTAGAAGAGTTAATGTCAATATTGATTTTGTAAATTAATTCCTGTCTTTGCGTACTTAATTTCAGTGCAATAACATATGTTGGAGAAAAACATTAAATAATGAAAATATTTCTAACTTGAATTATGCTATATATGATGATCTTATAAAACGATCCCTTCTAATGACGCTATTCTCTACATGGGCACGCTATTAAGCATTGTACGGGTTACAATTGTTTAAAATACAATACTTGAACAATTGCACTTTTTCAAATCAAATGAATTAAAAGAAATCATGTCATAAAACTCAAGAGAATATTTTCTGTTTTGACAAAACTATTATTATACTATTCTCATCTTATTATAAAACGTCGTGCGTAATTTTTTCGTACTAACAATAAATCTATCAACAATCGAGGTAGGTACACAAAGTTATAAAATATAAATAAACATATTTTGCTTTTTTAAAATTTCCTGTAAAACTACGAGATATCGGTACCTTGCTTTGTGCTTAGTATAGTTGCTTAAGTTAAGATGCGATGTGATAATAAAAGAAAAAATTACTTCTCAATGATTATTTAATATATTTACGTATTTCTTACAAGTTTTTAGTAGTAATTATATAACTATTAATAAAACATATATTTAAAATTTTTTCTATTTCAAAAATATTTATGACAAAAAAAAAACATACAATGTTCCAAGGTTTATCGATACAGTTCTTAATATGTATTAAGATTTTCTCCAAATAATTTTCGTAACAACTACGAAATCCGATTAAATATGAATAAAATTTTAATTCACACTTTCATAGTATTTACAACGTTATTTACCATTCGATTTCGGTCGATGTAAACTATGGTGTGATTAATTATCACTTTTTCTCTATTTCCTCATACATCATTCCCATATTTGGAATCAATAAATGTGAGTAATTACAACGAGTTTGCCTATTAATGGCTTGGCCTATTAATATCATAAGCAATTCAAGTTAGATATACAAGGTATTTCGACACCAGTTTGTTTTGACTGCGATAAAATCAAAAATTACTTAAACAGCTAATTTGTATAGCTTTAACTACATTTCAATGGCCCACAAACGGAAAAGGAAAATTCAAGTTTGAAAACAAGAAAACTTTTTGATTAAAAATGAATTATAATTTGGTCAAATTTGCTTAAGTTCTTAACAAAACAACTACGTTGACACATCAACTAACTATTTTGCAAACCTAATTTACATTTGAACGGATGTCTTTTCGTATAGTAATGCCACGTTACTAAATTAAAGTGGGTACAATTTATTCGACTGTTAAAATGTTCTATCAGGATTAAATTTACGACAGCAAACAGCGAGCCTAAATCGTAACGTCTTTCTCGGATTTATCGAAATTCTTCAAGTACTTCTTGTAGTACTCGGTTATTTATATGAAAACTGCTTAATAAAATACATAAGACGACGAGTGGAGTTGGTAAGAGGAATAATTTAGAATTACACGTAAAAAAACATGAAAATTAAATAACCGACAACAAAGTTTTAACATTTTTTCAAGATAGAGGTAAATTTTATCTTTGAAATGAAGATATTTTGTGTAAAAAAGTTTTGTTAAAATATTGAAAAATAATGTTGAAGCAATTAGTTTTTACGATAATTTAATGTAAATGTTTTACCTTTATGTGAAATGGTGCATATTATTATATTTATATGCGTTCATTAATTTCTATTCAAGAAACGGAAGAGACTTGGTAATATTGAATATAGGCGCGTACGAGTTTCGTATCTGTATAGTTAACGGGACGTGCTATTAATGAATTTCGAAGTCTTCGTGGCTTCAACTCTGTATAAGATGTTGATGATATGATGATAATGACGACGAAGTTCGGCAACAAAGAATTATTTCAGTTCAACACAGCCTTTCAAATAACTCATGCATCAACTTTAAGAAGAGGCCACAGTTTGTAATGACATTTTAATTTGTCTCAAATCTTCGAGATTGTTGAAGGAAAAAGTAAAAATTCGATTTTAATGTGGTTACTTAGATGGTTTGATTACTGCGTAAGTTTTATAAAAGGACAATTATATAGATTGTTTACAAAGCAAGTTTTTATCTGAGTTTCAAAGAATAAAACCTCTCATTTTACATAAATTGGATACAAAACTTATAAAATCATAAGAAAATGAATAGATACGTATGTATAATGATAATTGATTTTAATTTTAAAATAAACTTCCAATATTTTTCCCCACTCGTGGAATAAAACTTTTGTTTATTTTGTTAAAATAAACCAATTTTTGTTAAAATCTTAAATTAAATACAAAACTGTGACTTTTATTAGATAAGTTCTTTTTTTAAGAAATAGAGGTTGAATTTTAAATTGTTCTTTATAGTTTTTAAAATATCACATTTTCATTTGAAATGAAATTATAACACTGACATTTATTGCTGTTTTGATGAGACATATGAGATATCAAAATACTTTTTGTATGAACTTATAGCTTGATGTTGTTTCTTATTCTCTTTTCCAAAAGATAATGACATCGAGCTTGTAGCAGTATAAGCACTCTTCTTCCAATTACGTAACTTTCGTAAATAAATTCTCGTTATATAAGTATAATTCCAGCAATTTGCATGCAATTATTGTCTAAATGTGCAGAATAGAGTTAAACTAGCATTAAACAAAGCAACACAACGATAAAAGCTATAGTTTCGAAATATTGTAACTCATTTTTATATCTAATCAAAAGTTAATTCAATGTTACCGTAAAATATTTTCCAAACTTTAATATAAAATTTCCATGACAGACACAGTTGTATACTTTTATGTTTGTCTTCAAGTCAAAATATTTTTGAATAAATTTCCATGAGTTTTAACGCTAGTTGCGTAATATTGGGATTCATTTCCTTTTGGCTTTGTCGCTGACACGAACGGGCTTACAAAGCCAATACAAGGTAGACATATAAAATGCAATTTTCAAAAAGCTAAAACTAAAACCGCATTGAATTGAAAATGAGACTGTATTTACATTGCAATCGTTTTATTTAAATGCATAATCTAGTTGCAAATACGAATTAAATAACTCGATAAAAATAACCCAAAGTAATTAAAACTTATTAAATTACTGTAGGTGCTTGAAAAATAAATACTTATAAGTAATCTTTTTAAACTTTTACAAATTAAGAAAACTATATTAAATGAAGCAGATTTTATTATAAACCTTATAAATATAAAATTAGTTTAAAATTAGTTTTTTGTTGAAACGAAACATCTGAAACTAGTTTTAATGTTTGCTTATCGTTTTTTTACAAGATGCCTGAACAGCTTGTAAGTTTAAAGGAAAATGAAATTATGGGAAGAGTGCTGGGACTTAGCTTTATAACTTTTGGTTCACCGAAGATGAAAGTTTTTGAGTTCTCCGAGTCGATGTTCATAAAGGACCAATTAACTATAGATTTCAAAGGAAATGTAATAAATATCTTAAATTCTTGGAGGCCAATTAAAATTGATTTTATCTTAAGTTTATTTTCAATATTTTATCTCATTGTATAACTTTAGAAATAGAGTTTAAAAGTATTGAACAAAATTTTAGTGAAATATTGAAGAACAAAAAAAAACGAATTACTAACTTTTTTCATATATTTTCAGATCTTTTTATGGAAGTTTGAAATTCTCTTCGTATATTTATCTCGGGAAGAAATAGATTTAATTTAAAACGGGATAAGCCTAGATCATTGTAAATAAACAAATACGTTTCGTTTTCAGGCAAATCATATTGTACATTTTTATTTTAGAAAAAAGAACAGCCCTATTATCTTCTTTCAACATTTCTTTTTTGAATACTTTCAAACTCTATTTAGAATATTGAGTATAAATATACGTATATTCTTTACCTTTATATGTATATCTATATGTATTTTGCAAGAAACATATTCTTGTTAGATACGATTCAAGAATGAATGTCAAACATTGAACTGAAGGACGTAATTTCATATGTATTGGGTTCATATTTATATGAATACTATATACTCGGAGATAACACATATAAGAAATTGACTTTCTTTTTATATTCATTTCGAATCGTATAAAATTCAAATTGGTCTAAAAAGGAATTTTTTCCTTAAAAAATAATCAACGTTTATTTCGATGTATCATCAATGAATGGATTGAACTATTTATTTGAGGAATGTAAAGTTCATTTAGTCAGGAAATCATCGTTTAAGAATCATTAACTAATCAAGTAAAATGTAATTGAAAATTTTTTTTTAAAAAGTTTTCTATACGCGTTTCCTGTGTTAATCGAGTTCATATATGTATATACAAACGTTTCTATCTACGTCTACGTTCCAACTTTGAATCTCCAGTTTCAAAGTGATGAATAGTTCAAACACGCAAGGTTGAATAAATGTGTTCGAGTAATGTAATTGTATTTTAAATCTTCTTAAACTTTTCGTGTTCCTTTCAACAGAGAGATTTTTATTTCATTACCGAGCAATTTAACCTCTCAATTTTTGATTCCAACAATAATTTCGTTTTATGTGCGGCCGATTTAAAATAATTACTATAAAATAAAAATCATTTTCGAATAACTGTGGTCTTCCGCTCGCCAGTAGTAAAATTCTTAAGGACGGAAATGATTTCTTTGTTCACTGCCGTAATGAATATATTTATTAGGTGCTTCGAATGAGATCAACAATTTAATTGACCAAATATTTAATTAAAATTGAATAATAATTCTAGACTGTTAATTGTCAGTTGTTAGACCGTTTTTATCGTAAATTAGGAGTAAAGTCTTAATTTAAAGTAGAATAATTGCCTTGTATGTGGGTATAATTTTTAGATGTTAACATTAAAAACTTTTTTTTGTAAGCTAGATTTAAACTCAATAGGACGTAATGATTAAATTTTGACTAGCCTTTGGCAATTACTGGGGCAAGAGATCTTAAAAATGTAGGACTTTATTAATTGGTTTCAAATGTAAATACTGACTTTGTTCTCCAAGTTATTTTTCTAAAATTAGTGTGAAATCAAAAGTTACGATTATGTGCCGACAGTATTTTATAAAAAAATATTATAAAAAAATGAAAAACCGACTTCAAAATATATAAAAATTCTTAAATAAGAAATGCACTAAAAAGTAACAAAATAATGGCGTATCCTTGCAGTATCTACAACTTACAAATTATTAGGATGATACAATGTACAACTATTGTTATTTTTGGAGTTGGTGTCAGCCAAGGAAATACGACTATATTGGTACTTAGCAAAAAACGAGAATACCTTATGAAAATTAGTTTTCAAATGAACTTTTAAACAATATACTCGTACTGTAACAATATTTAGCAACCTTTAAACTACAAAATACCAATTACCAACTAAACCTTTTTACAATTTTTACAAATTACCATTAATATTTATTTTCTTGACTGACACCAACTCCAAAAATAACAATAGTTGTACATTGTATCATCCTAATAATTTGTAAGTTGTAGATACTGCAAGGATACGCCATTATTTTGTTACTTTTTAGTGCATTTCTTATTTAAGAATTTTTATATATTTTGAAGTCGGTTTTTCATTTTTTTATAATATTTTTTATTTCTCGCGTTTTAGTGATCTGAAGTTTGATAACTGATTTTATTTTCTTGAAAATGGTTAACCTTCCAAACGCGCTGCTCATATAAGGCAACGCCGTTTAATAATAAGAGTTACTAGATCATCCCTTTTTGCCCTTAAGGGTTGAAATTTTTTGCTTTTAAATGTTAAAATAAAACTAAGTGGATTACTCTTTCCAACAGAAAAAAAATTATCAAAATTCGGTTAAATGACACTATTTCATCCCCTATTTTCATCCTTAAAGGGTGGATTTTTTTCTTCAAAATGAAATGTGAACAATTTAAAGGTACGTTGTACGTAATAGAAACAAAATTATCAAAATCGAGCTATCCAATAAGAAGTTAATATTTCATCCCTTAGTTTTCAACCCCTTAGAAGTGGAAGGTTTCCCTCAACTTAAAACTGGACCCCACAGAAAGCACCAGCTTTCAAATAAAAAAAGAATTATTAAAATCGAGCTATCCAATAAGAAGTTTATATTTTATCCCTTAGTTTTCAACCCTTTAGAAGTGAAAGATTTTCCTCAAATTAAAAAGGGAATACATGAAAAGCACTAGCTTTCAAATAAAAAAAGAATTATCGAAATCGAGCTATCCAATAAGAAGTTAGTATTTCATCCCTTAGTTTTCAACCCCTTAGAAGTGAACGATTTCCTTCAAATTAAAATGGGACCATTCGGGAAGCACCAGCTTTCAAATAAAAAAAGAATCATCAAAATCGCTTCACCCAGTCGGAAATACTGAGGTAACAAACATAAAAAAAAAAAAAAAAAATACAGTTGAATTGAGAACCTCCTCCTTTTTTTGAAGTCGGTTAAAAAATATCATACACTATGAGAGTTGGAAGATTGGAACTGAAGAGCACACTACGAGAAAATATAAGAACAGTCGATAATGTATCAATGAGGACTTAAAAAGACACATTTTACAATTGGTTTCTCTATAACCGTATATAAAAATGGTTAAATGAAAATTGGTAAGTATATTGTTAAGTTTTATTTTATGATCTTATATTATTAGCGTTATGCAATATTTTATCTGTTGACAACTTATTTGCGTTCATCATAATTCTATTACCACGTTAAGCTAAATTAAAATACTCTTTTAGAGCCGTAATGTATTTTCATTGTAGTGTAAATAAACTTCAATTTATTTTTCAATGCGTTTCTGTATCGTTTTCTAGAGTGTCCGTTATCAAACTAAATTCAAATTGAAACTTGTAACTTTTAGTATTCTCTTTGTTCATGTCAGCTAGCGCCACCTAAGACATTATTGACAGCACCCTCACCATAGAAAAGAATAAACGAAAATGATTAGAAAGTACCAACTCAAATGCAGGGAAATGTTAAATTACCACCTACTTAAACTTTTACATAGTTCTCTATCGATACAGCTAATTGTAGAATAGAGCGAGTGTTTATACATTTTCTTTCCAAAATTTTTAGTCTGTTATAATAAAAAAAAAAATAAAATTTTCGTTGCTTTAAAAGTTTAACATTGGTAAAGTTTAAAATCAAAAATTTTCCAAGTTCCTAGAGATTTAGGAAAGTAGTCGTATGCATTTAAAAGGTTTGGTTTTAGCAAACGTTTTGTCTTACATATTGAAAATTAAAATATCATAAGCCTTCTGAATCAGCCACCTGTCCAAAGTAACTATCTTTTGAACTAAGATTTAATTTCTTAAATGTCAAAATAGTATCTATTTTGCATAGTTTAAAATTTTAATGTAAAGCAATTCGAGTACATCGTCTCAAGTTTGGTTATAAAGATTGGTTATGAAGATTCTTTTTTTATTATATTTATATATATATATATATATATATATTATATCTCCCTAAAAAATTGACTTACCAATTTAATGACTACTTTAAAACTGATTTACGAACAAATCAGCATACTTCAAAAATATTTTTTAAGTTTTTTTTTTTAGATTATATCAGAGTACTTTCGACTCTTTATGACATAATTTACAATCTAATAAACAATATTAATATGAATGTAGTCAAACTTTTTATCGGAAAAGTCACATGCAATTTATCAACGCATGTTTTTCATTTTTATCTAAAAACTATCAAACATTAGATGCTACATTCTTCAGATTTAGAAAACCAATAAAGTTACGAAGTGATTTTTATTATTTCGTTTCTTTTTTGTTGTTGAATAAACAGGAATGTATAATATTAAAATTGGTCAAGCATAAAATTTAATATACATTATGAATTTATATAAAAATAAAATTTTAGTTTTCCAGTGAATGCGTTTAAATTTTATCACTTTCATCAACTTGATAATTAAAAATAATAAACTATTAAATTTTTATGGGATCGAATAAATAGATACTACATTCATATTTGAGATGAGTTGATGAAATGTTTGATACGCAGTGTGGTCTATGGTTGGGATTTAATTTAAAATAAAAAAAAAATAATTAACCCACAGCTAATTTTAAGGAATTCTTGAAAAAGATTACTTACAGTTATATCACTGAATCGAACAGAAACTGCTTCTATTGATTACATCCTGGAATAAAAAATAAAAATTAATGACATTTTTTCTCAGCTTAATAGATTAACTTTCCAGATGATGATTATGGGAACTTAATTTTTTTATTTTTATAAAAAAAATCACCTAATATCAATAATTAATGGATATTTTTTGTTAACAAGATCTAAAAGAAATTATTGGTTGGTTGTTTTCCAAAATTCATTAATTTCATTGTTCAATAGGCGCGCATCATGGAACAAAGTGTTAATGAAGAGCACGAACATACATTTAGAAAAGGTTAATTTTCTATTATCTTTTGTATCTGTTCTTAATTAAATTAAAACAGAGCACTACGAATGATTTTCAGATGACGAAGAAAAAAGAAATAATGAAAAAAGAAATTAAAGACGAGGATATACGAAAAGTTGTTATAAAACAAAGAATTAAACAATTCATTTGCATCCTAATTAAAACGGTGCAGTGCAGAAATGCCTTAGCATTTAGTGGCCACATTTTATATATAGAGAGAAGGTAGTGCCAGTATGTACCAGTG
Organism: Sisyra nigra; assembly: GCA_958496155.1. NCBI lineage: Eukaryota > Metazoa > Arthropoda > Insecta > Neuroptera > Sisyridae > Sisyra > Sisyra nigra. The sequence continues at coordinate 33,836,291 of OY292313.1, read as the reverse complement.
ATAATGTCGCTCTACTTTTCCCGTAGACGGAAGCAATTCCATGTTTCTTTTATTACAACGACGACACATAATGCGCACCACAGAGGCTTTCTTTGTGGTAGAATCCACGGAACCCTCCGAACTAACCACGTATGGATTGAGGGGATTGCATCCCACTGTCTTTCTTAATGTTTTAATATGTTGGCTACATCCAACGATGGCATTAATACTGCACACGGTTTTCGCTATGTATTAAAACACATGTCTATTGTTCTTTCCATTTATTCCACAGTTCCTTGATAAGTTTCACGTCTTGCGTCTTTCATTTGTACAGTCGCGACGACAGCCGCTAAAAAGCTCTTTTCATATCTTTTCAAAAGACTTTTTTTACGAGTATAACTTACTACTGTATATTTTGTCAATTAAAGTTTTAATAACCATCTCTTAAGTCTTAACAATATCTTCACAGATTTGTATTTCATTCTTTAAAACAATCCTCTTTTTTATCAAAATAAACTTCATCATACCAGATGTACTTTAAATTTAAAAATTTTTTATTTAACTGTAAAATGTTTTGTTCTAAGAATAATTCATTGCTACTTATTAAACTAGAAATTAGTAGGTACAGAAACATTTTTGGATGGAGTCATTTAAACTAAATTTTAAATAAATATATTATTTTCTCGGTTATACCTATTCCAATTTGGACCTGAACATGAAATAAATTAAATTCAACTAATTATTTCAGACTGACTGTAATAAACAATGAGATTAAAATGATGTTCGGGCCAAAGCTACTATCAACAATTATATACAAACCTCATGAAATTTATTACCAAACACGAATTTAAGCAATATCATTATTAATATTATTTATTCAGTATATTGTAATTTTAAAATTATATTTTTTAAATGCAAATAACTTTCTCTTAGTTTTTCATGAAACAACCCAAAAACCTGAAAGGTTTCCTATATTTATTAATCCAGTATTGATAATTTAAATAATTACAATAATTTTAATGAGTCATGACAATCTAGACATGCCATGCTCATTAAAAAAGCTTAGGTACATTTATGTATCAATTACACTCATGGACGTATTGTAATAAATTTTCGCCTATTAAAAATTAAAAGTTTTTAAATCGAATTACTATGTGCAAATATTATAATATTAAAAATAAAAAAAGAATAGGTATATAGAAAATGTGACTATTTCTATTCGAGTTAAGTAAGATAAATGACATGCCAAATTGAGATCCCATGTGCATAAACATTCAACAAATTCAATTACAGACGTCACATGCACTTTTCTAACATATAAGGCTAAAACCTTTACATACATCACTTATTGGTTCATTTTTCAATTCGTACACTGAAAAATATGAATTGAAATGTTGCATTTTATTTTCTAATAAAAAAATCAAAGTTAGAATTATAATAATAAAATATTTGTCGTTCAAACAACGTTAAGGGGTTAGACGTATGAAAAATGGTTACGCACTATTATTATAAACGATGCCTCGTGGAAGCACGACGGAATATGTTTTAATCACGCAACATTGAAATTCTATTAAAATCGTCTTTAAAGGCAATTATGAAAACTTAAAAACGATTTAGTGCTGTACTCATTTGTCGTCATTACGTATGCTAAATGGCCTCTAATTAGAGAATAGGAAATGAGGAGTTAATTTCACCTAATCAATGATAAACAATTCGCCATTTATGTTCTTGATAAATTATAATCAAAAATTTACGTCCTTTCAAACTACCTTAGAATAACGTTTCCATTCAACTTTTTGTGTAAACTTTGTTATTATCTCAAATTCAAAAGTACATTTTTGTTGATTTTCCCGGCATTTTCGGTCGGTTAAATCCAAAATAGCTTTGTTATAACAATTTTATTGATTGGTTCATTAGATTTTCATATTGGTTAATAGAATCATTGAGGCTCTACATTGTTTCACATCATTATACCCTTCATACATATATTAAAAGTTCACTCATTAAACGCTTCGTTTTCCGTAAGCATTGTCTAGTTTTCCCGACAGAGAAAACAGTTCATTTTGTTCCGATGAAATAACGTTATAAAGTAACTCATTATTTCTCAAAGTATAATAAATATATTGAAGCTTTTTATTATCATGTCGCATTTTTATTACTTTTCAAATTATTGTTTTTAAATAATGAATTATTATTGAGGTTAAATTTTAATTTAAAAGTAAAAGCTTTTGTTGTTACTTTGCCTGCAGCTTACACTTCTGCGAAGTTAAACAATTATTATATTTGAAAATTTCAATTTATTTTAAAATATTTATCGTATCATATCGTATATTTTCATCTTTATTTTTTTTTGCCTACGCAAAAAAGTAGGAGTCAACAAATTATATGCGACGTGTCTCGGTAACAAAAATAGCATATTGTCACAGTCAAGCTGTAACTGTTTTAAATTTAACTCTTGATAATATATTAGTTTCCTTTTACAAAGTGGTCAAATTTTGAAATAAAATGAGTTTAGTTAATACAAATACAAAATGTGGCTATTAAGAACTATTTTTTTTCTAAGAAATCCTAAATAGAAAGACATATATAGTTTTTTATAAAGTATGACGGTCATTTGTTGCAATCAACAGAAAATAATAAACTTGATAAATCATAATGCAAATCCAAAAAGCTAGGACAACTTTAAGATTGAAAAAAAAATAAAAAATTACACATAAAAATGAAAATAAAATTTATATCTAATTATATCTATGTGATATACGCACAATACAAGCTGAATGTGTTTAAAAGATTTAACAGTTTATGCCTTAAAAATTTAAGTTAATAAGCTTTGTAGAGAATAATAAAATATATTAACTAGTTCATAAATTTTAACGCTTTAATCAATATTTTATTCGCTAGACACAATAATGACTTGTCCTCTGTTTTTCGTCTGGGCAATGTAAAAATAGAACGAAAATGAGAATTAGTATGCGGCAAATAATAAACGGGATTTTGCCTGGAGATTCGCAGTAATAAGAGAATCTCAGTAATATGGTTTGCATTGAAAATTGACGTTCATTATGCGAACATGTTCAGATTCTTATCGATATTTTAAACCTCATAATTGCATTATGTTCGGGGCACTTTACGGGTAATATAAAATATAATTATCAATTATTAGGATCATAAGAAAATTAAATTATTTCTGGAGAATCAGGAAATTTAATTTTTCCTTTTGCAACAAAAGAGTTTTGAGGAGTGGAATGTTTTGTGAACAAACTTACGTTTTATTACTAATGCTTCATTTGGTCTAAACAAATATGCATTGTATTTTCGAATTAAAAAACTGAAGAGAAAAAGTTTTCAGTTTTGAAACCAAATGCTTTGTTAAAACTTTTTTGTTTTGCTATGAACAAACTTCAACATTTTCTTGTAATAGATGTAGATTGTAAATGTATTCCGAGAAATTAAAAAAATGCACTAGGTGCAAAAAGCATTATAAAGCTGCAGTGGTTGTAAAATTAGAAAAAAAAAAGTTTGTCTTTCATCTAAAAGACTATTATATTTATAACGCACATGAATCTGATTTCCTTTAATTTTACTCTAAAAACAAGAAAACGTTTTTATAAAACTAATTAAATCATTCAAACAAAAATTTAATTTTTACAATAAACACTAATTTTACTGTATAAAATTTATACACATTTACAATAAAACCCCAACAATATGAAAGAAAAACGTTTTCAATGAAAAAATAATTATTTCTTGTATATTTATGGGATTACCAAGGATCAAATGAAGTTTTTGTAGGTCACAATACCTACAATTAATAACTTTTTCAAAAATTTGTTATAAACTGAATAAATCTAATAGATAATTTCTAGACTTATAAAAAAGTTGGGTGGCTATTTCAGAAACGACAGATTAAATCTCTTTTGTCGAACAAAAGAACAATTCTTAACGTCCGCTCTATATTTGACGTTTTTATAATGAATTGAATATAACATTGAATCAGAAAATCCAAGAAAAAAGGAGTTACTAAGACGTTGACAAAAGAAGAAAATTTCGTACCTTTAGAATTATATTCCATCAAATTCAAAATAAAAATATTAAGCTTTATTTATTTCAATGAGCAGCAGACTTATTTAAAGAATTTAGATTACTGAAAAAAGAGTAAACGACATTTTTTACAAGTACGAAAAATGAAAAAAAAAAGTTTTTAAGAAGACATAGGTAATTCAATTAACAGAGTAGAGATAATCAAATAATAAAAGCTAGTATTATTCTACTATATGAACTCTTTTTCTTACTTTAAAAGCATTCTTCAGTAGAAATAAGGAATCCATCAATTTTAAGCCATTAAATTAAGTTGCAGGAAAATTGTTAATTAGGTTTATGCTTATTTAACTTTATTGAATATATGTAATAATATGTTTCTCATGCACTTGTAACTTTGAGATCATAAGAAATTACACATTTTGTTTCTCTTCATTTCAAAATATAGATTGTTTTAAAATTTTTTAAATGCTATATTTTTTGAGTTAAATTATGAAAAACACTTATTTAACAATCTGAAATTTTATCACAATTAACGTAGACAATTGAAATGCCACCAATTCAAAACTAATAAAAACATCCAAATCATTTAATGTAAAATAAAATTCATTTAATAACAATACACTTGTAGTGTGCAAATAATTTAAAATTTCATTGTTTTTCATAATCAGTGAAATATCATTATGTTTAAACAATATTTTAATTATCATTAGTTCCATTGGCAACAATAACAAATGCATTTATGAAAATTTGAAAGTGTTTCAAATCATCATAATGAATTAAATTATTTTTTTAATCACATATATTGTTTGAAATGTATCGTATGTTGTTTAATTTATTAACAGCACTCAATCAACTGTCAATATATGAAATGAAGAATTAATTAATATTGAATTTTTATTGAATAAATTACATTTTAATTGAATCGAAAGTGATTGATTAAAATGACATTTTTTGTTTTCACTCCATCTTTAATTTGAAAGGCATAAAGTATTTGACTACATTGGACCATTCGTGTTATCAAATATTGTATTTATGATACTCAAGTTACTTCATTAAAAAAGGGTAAATTAAAAACAAAAATTTGTTTTCAAATCATACTTATGTAACAAATTGTAATAGTAATACCAACATGTATGTCTCATGACAGCATTCCTTTGAAATTGTAATAAATCATATTTAAATGCAGAATACTTGTATGTTAAATGATATGGCGACTATTTAAATTCAAGCAAAAACTATAACTGAATTTGATAACGTAAATTTTCCTAGCAAAACCGATATAGGTATTATTATGAAAAATTTACGGAAAAAAATTAACTTTGAATGAAAAATATTAACTTCTAGTCCCATTTTCTTTTTAAGAAAGTTTCAATCTTTTCTTTGAATTATTTTTTAATTATATACGAATATTATTTCTTTTTCTATCATATTTAAGCCCATTTCTTGTTTGATTAAGACTTAGAGATATAAAGAAGCGTAGTAAACCTAAACCACATTGTCGGTTTATTTAAAGATCAAATATTCATATTTTTTGACAGGAAAATAACACTGTGAGTAGATGCAGGGAATAATTTTTGATGTAGATCCGCTTAAACATAATAAAATATTATGACAGCTGGTAATATAGGATGGAATGTTCAACGACCCTTTATAAATAACTAAAAAAATGTAAAAATTTTATTTTTTCTGTGAAGTATGTTTTATCATCAAACATTAATGAGATGGAAACATTGGTAATGCTTTACTTGTTAAGAGTCCTGCCAGAGTGGATATGTCAAAGAGTTTGCAATTGAATCAAATTCTCTTAAATAACGTTCATTTAATACTCATTTGTAACAAAGAGAACTTTAGATAATGTAATTTATCAATTATTTCTAGGAAAGTTTGAACAAAAGCGAGCATATTCGTAAGAGCTTCAGGTGAATAATAACAATAGTAATTAGCTCGGTTTACATGTTGTGAACACAGTTATAGGTGTCTACTGTCTAGTCTTGTATTTGATGATAATTCGCATTTTACAGCAATATTAGCGCTTTTATATGAGGATGTCTGTGTCATTTCACCACCAATCACTAGGATGTACACCACACATATTGCTTTTGCTGCACTGCGACGTAGCTTTGCGTAATGTTGTGTGCATTCGCGTTGCATTTCGCTAACATATAGCACCTCTCGACTTGCACCTACCTCCAAATGCATTCGCATATGTGTGATATTTAGGCATGTACGATGTGCATACATATATGCATTACTTACATGTGCACATCTGTATGATGACAAACTCTATTTGAATAATTTCAGCTCTTATTTGAATAATATAGCATTATCATTGCTTGCACAGATTACTATGAAAATCAAACGACGATTGAAAGATCCAACTCAGAGAGGAAATAAATAAATCCTGTCTTTCGAATGCTAATTATTGAGTCAATAAATAAATCAATTTTCAATGTATCCAAAACACAACACGTTATTTTATTCGTGGATTATTCTAGAATGTAATTATTCTACTCCAAACAGCACTTTATATATTATACATTCACAAAAAATTTTTTTCTCATAAATATACCAAAATATTATTTTAAAAATGTATTTAACAATTTTTATACATTTATATATTATGTCTTTTTAATTATGAAATCAGTTGCCGATTGACTAAACGTTTATTAAAATATGAATAGTGATAAATCTAGAGAAACCGATAAAAAAAATGTAATTTTTCAATAATGTTACATTCTGCCTGTATTTTTTTTAGTTTAATATTATTTGAAAATATCTCCACTTAGTAACATTCTATTAAAAAGTGTACATCATAAGAATGTTTCGTTAAAACTATCAGTAAAAGTTTTTGAGAATTGTTTACAACTATGATAATAGTTTACATTATATACGCTATGAAAAAAACATTTAAAGTGACAACAAATTTTACTAAAAAGTTAATTCTTTATAAAAAAAAACCAAAACCAAGCCAATGCTATGAAATCAAATTAAAAAAAAAAAACATTGTAAGAAGATAAACAAAATAAATTCTAAAGACTTATCTTAGACATAGTCGCTCAAAGTTATGGTTTGCGATTAAATTCCGACTCATCATAATAAACTTTAAGAGTAGTTTTAGTTCAAATTGCATATAAAGTAAAGGTCTTAAGCTATTTGTAGTATAAAACACTCATGATTTTTAGTAAACTTGATGCTTGTGCTTTAATAGGACTTTCTCTGAAAAATTCTCAATTGTCGTAGATATTCTCTAATAAAACAGTTTTTTTTAAACAAAGCTCATATTTGTTATATTTTAAGAAAACTTCTCCTTTATTTGTATTGTAGGTAATGGCTTAAGATCTAATTTTTTTTTTGCTAAGCGAGAACCCAAAACTTATTTTCCAAAAAAAAAAAATGTTTATTAACATATTTTGCGATGGATTTTTCTTCATTTTTAAAGGAAAAATGTTATTATATCTATCTTAATGTAAATATCGTAAGCTACTCAATTTCTCTTATCAAAACCTTGGTTTTAAAAATATTAGATACGTTAATATTAAAGTATCCAAAAAGCCATTAAAGTAATTTTTTATTTCAAACAGGCACAATACACTGTTCTATATATTACCGTTTCTTATTTGATAGGATATAATTTTTACTTAAGGATATTTACTTACCTAAACTAATTCAGAAGAAAAGTAATTTTCATTTTATTTGGATTGAATCTTGTGGCAAAATATATAGAGTAACTAACGAGATAGTTCTTTTCAAAAATGAGAGGCATAAGAACCCTTATGAATGTAACACAGTAACAATACTATTGAACTCAGATGAAAACAGTTTTCGACAGAATAGAATTTGTCATTGTAGTTTCAAACTGCAAACAAACGAAATTTATTTATACAAAAGTTCAAAGTTCCTTTCAGTATCGTAATACTTTTGGATTTTTTAATAAGGTTGAAATGCTGAATGTTAAAAATGCGAAGGTTTAGGGTTTTAGAGTATGAAATATAAAGTTAAAAGTTAATAAATATAATTATTATTATCTTCTTGATACTGGAAAGAAACGATATTGATATTAATTAAATGATGCCCGAGATATTTTTGATACAATCTATAAAAAGCTTTTTGGATACTGTTATTTATTTATACAGCTATCTTCTTATTCTAAAAACTTGAAATTTATACGGAAATCGTGGAATAATGAATGATATAGAAATGAACAAAATGTATTTCCGAATGCACGGTATCGATTTTTCACTGTGAATGTGTAGATGGTTGTACGTTTATACGATTGTACGGTTGTACGGTTTCCAGTATTTTGCTCGAGTTTTGGAAAATACGTTTTGTATGTCTTTGTTGTGGAATGTAAAATGAAAATTGTCTTTTCTGTTGAAGAAAAGAAAAAAATTAACGTTTAAAATCAAATATAAGATAAATCGAAATCTAAAAAATTCCAATAATTATAATTTCAATGTAAAAGATTGAATAAGAATAAAAAAAATAACTAATAAAGCTCAGTAATTAAAAAAAGCTAAAGGAATTTTTCCTCAATTCAAAATCCTTTTTTACCATCTCCAGGTGTCCAGTCTGTTATTAACAGTTACATTCAATTGCAATAAGTATGAAAGAGAAAAAATATTTAATAAGGCAATCGTACGACGATAAAAGAGTATTTAGGCTAAAAAAAAGTTTTGGTAAAAAAACCTTCATTATGAGAAGAAATTGCGTCTCGTAATGTATTACAGTTAAACAGTGTTGTTTAACAGAAGCCAATAAGCACGAGTTCACATTTCGTACATCAAAAAAGATTTTCTCAGAAAAAGTTGGTCCCGATTGATGGTTGGACAACGAAAATTCCAGTCGCCTCAGACGTGCATTGAATATGATCATTGGTATAGAACGCAACTCTTTGACTTAATGTTGATCATGTTTAATAACTTTAAGTTATGATTTGTGAATTTAAAAAACTAAAATATGATAAAAACTATTTTATAGTTTTTAATCCGAACCAAACAAGATTTATTCAAAAAGTTTTGTTTCATTATAAAGTAAACTTTTGTTTAAAAAATTTTTAACTGTTTTTTTCATTTTGTGAATCTATTAAATGGGTAAGATTTTAGGTGATTGTTCTATAGACTTTTTTACCTTTTAGGTATAAAAACATTGAAAACAATAACTATTACTAGTAAAACTACCAGCAAATTTTGACGGCAAATCTTTTATTCAATTAATTAAATAGGTAACTACCTATGATAGAAAAAAAAATGATTGATTAAGTTATATCTAAGATTTGTTCATATAAAAATTAAATCTGAAACATGCCTTCTTTTTATGGTAAAACTATTAAATCCAAGTTGTTCTTCTCTTATTTCTTCAGTTTATCTTAATTACTTATTTCGAAATGAAATTAATTTGAAAATTCTAGAACCATCAATTCTAAGATGTTGATTGAATAATCGTGTTGCTTATAGTTATTTATTATGAGCGAGATTAAGAGCAGATATTGTCAAACATTCTTGATTTGCATCCTGCATTTCGAAATCTTATTTCCTCCATAGTGTGCATATTTTCAAAATGAACACATAATTATTATACTTAAGTTGTTTGAATTTAACAAATGACTTAATAAGTCTTATCAAGTTTTTTTTATTACCAAAAGCATGTTATCGTTACGCTTAAAAAAGCACTTAAAACGATGTTGCATTAATTATTCGTATTTAAAATACGAAACTAAGCCAAATCTGTTAAGACAAGTTTTATTAATCAAAAAAAAAAAAAAGTATTTAATTACGCGTCAGTATAATTTTACGTTTACGACTATATTAAACGAATTGAAACTTGTGTGTTTCTAAAATGGAAACATCGTGTCTAACAAAAGTGCGTACAAAATAAAAATCAAATCTTGTTTTTGTCGGACATAAAAAAGAAAACGGGTACTCTGCCACGGCTTTTTCTGTTATTGAATGCTCAAATTTCTCCTTCTATCTCCACTTCATGAATAAATCAAACTAAGCTTAATTTGAAATTTAACAAAGTTGAATGAGTGTTTATTTTTCTTAATCACTTTCACATTTTGCAAATTGTTTGAACAGTAAACACTTATTGTTTTTCCTCATTGATTTGTTCAATAAGCAAACGCGTAAAAAAGAATACACTTAAAGAATTAATTGTTTTGTCAAGAATAGGGCCGGTTCTTTTTTTTTTGGCGCCCTATAGACAAAAAAAAATTTTGAGCCCTCATTAAAGTGTCTTCAGTGTGGTCTGTCGTAAATAGAACTAAGAAACTAAGAAAAGGCTAATAATTGTTGCACAAACATTTTGATTTAATAACTTTTTACTAATGACAATGTTATAGGTATGTAAATAAAAAAATTGTCAATTTTACATAAAACACATATATCTTAATATCCACAAGCCTCAATAGGTATATTATGTTGAAACAGTTTCTAATAATTTGCATTTTATTTTTGTTTTGACGAATGAAAGATTAATAATTAGAAATCTAAATTAGTATTACAAAAGTTACGTATCATGCAGTTTTACGTTAGGTATATGCTTCTTAGATTTTACTGGTTTAATAATAGCATCATGTAGGTTGTTAGTAACAAATAGAAACTCACAATTAGAGTACACAGTTTTTCTGTTTTAATAACAGATAAAAACACACAAAGAATATTGATATTTTTTGAAATTGGGTTTCTCATTTCTGAACTATATGGTCTAAAAGTCACTTTGACATCTGAACCTTTCATGGTTAGTTCATTTGCTTCATTGCTTAGTTATTTGTCTGCCTAAGCTTATAAGAGCAGAAGTACTGAAATTTTATTAAGTTTATGTTTTTAAAACCATAATTTAAAAAAAAAAAAAACTTCACTTTAGCGCCGCCAAAATTTTGCGTTCTAAGCGGTTGCTTAGGTTGCTTATATGGACTATATAGATCTTCAATAGTTTTAGTTAAGAAAGCTAAATGGATAATTTTTAAGGTGATTTTACATTAAATTTAAATTGGGGGACTTGTATGCACGGTGCCAGTAAAAATAACCACATAATTTCCTCAGTTCATACTTAAAAAAAAATGTTTGATTCTTGTTAGTTGCTATTACACATTTGCTAAGTACTGATTCCATACTCACGTCTTTAATGAATTTAAACAAGTAAATAAGATTGATAGGTTTAAAAATTTAACAAAATACATTATTTAGAAATAAATCTATATAAATCTAGATATAATATTCCATTGGATACTTAGGTTCTTGAATAAGTAAAAATTAACACTATAAATTTCATTATTTAAAGACTTTTATGTTTTACTATTAAAGATAGAAATAGAAATATAAGTGTAAAAAATAACATGTCACACACATAACGTAAAATGTACATAACGTAAAGGGCTTAAGAATATTTTGAATTCCAAGATCTTCTTAAGCACACTCATAGATAAATTGTATCTAGAAAATCAAGTTCTAAGAATTATAATTCTGTGTTTGCTCACAAATTACCTTACTCAAAATATTTCAGATAATCAAGCAAGAATTTATAACATTATCAAATTATTGACAATATTCTTAGTGGCATCATAAAAAAATCTTACCTCAAACATTATTAATTTAAAATAAATTACACGACGATACCATTTACATAAAAACGGCAATTAAATTCATTTTAATATGAGCCTCTTCAATGTTTGCTTAAGAATTAGAAATTAAATATTCCAGTCCCCCATTATTACATTGAATCGAGCTGCTCTTAATAGAGTCAGACACATTTCCAATGCCTCAATGTTTTCAACTACATTAAAATTTTCATACTGAAGACTCTAATCTACCTAAATTTATATGCATACTAGATCTTCAGCTTCTGTTACACATACAAATTACCGGGTGCGTTGATGTATGCCTATTAGAAGTTATTATTTTGAAAAGTAATTAGCTTTTGATCAATAATATTTTGAAAAGACGTGATCAGTTATGTAAGCTTCATAATTGTATTGAATTTAAATCTTTATTAAAACTTACAAAATGTTGAAAACCTTACGCCATCATTCAGCGATTAATACAATATTAAAAAGAAAACAAAGAATTATATGTCATTAATTTAATGTGTATTGTTGAAATTTTGGTTTAAAAAAAAATATTCCTCACTGATGGTTGTTAAATATTTTAATATAATCTATTAAAATATAATGTAAAATTTTAATAGTTGAAGTTTAACAAAGTGTTTCGGATATCAGAAATGATTTATTAATGTAATTTATTTGTATTAATTATTAACCACACCTACTTTCAAGGTTAATTTATAAAAAGTGGCAAGAGAGACCACATTAAGTTAATTTACACCATGTTTGTAATAAATGTGCTTAATATATTTTGAGATTAAATTTATCATGGTTCTAACACTGGACCCATAATAATATTATAGTTACGAGCCGTAATTTTTAGACCAACAATATGGTTCATTTGTTGTGATAATTAAAACGGAGATTCGCATCAGATATATTGTTATCAGATTAAGTTTTTCTATCGAGAGAGATTTGGAGAGGATTGGACATTGATTTGATTATCGATTAAAATACTGATGTGAAGCACCTACGTGTGAACTTATGCCGATGAACACCGCCCAAAATAATATTATTATTAGCCATTATACCTTTAGCCTGTCACGACTCTCTTGCTGCCGGATACAAAGCGTTAAATAACTCTGACCATAACGGTTCAAAGTAAACTAAATTTTGTTTTTAAAATTACACGGTGGATTTGAAACAAAGCTTTTAAATGCTAATGTGAACCTTTGCCTCGTACTTTGCGAAAAATTGAATTAAATGCAGACTTTTTAAGGTTTCCAAGTTGTATGTTATGTAGATAATTGAAATTATACGCCTACATGAATTTACTTTGATTTAAAATTTTTGGGTGTAAGTACATTAACAATTGAAGTAAATGGGGATGTGATTCGAATTATTTTGATTAAATGCTGTATTATTTAATTAATTAATGTATCTTTAATAGCTAAGGAAGAACTTCATCTTTATATAAAGCCAAATATAAAATCATAACCCTACATCCGATTTAAGCTCCAAGCCTATGGTGTAATTTTAAGAGACCCTTTTAAATTAACATTTTCCGCATTTAAAATTTCATAATTATTTCATTGAAGGACATCAAGTTTCAGTAAAAACTTCGTTATTTGTTAATGATAATATTATTTCCAGTCATGAAAGCAACTACCCGGAAAATTATTTATACATTTTTGAAATGATACTGTAGAAAAAAATAAGTTAAACAAAAATAATGTTTTATAAGAATTTTTTACTTGGCATAACTGTGTATGTAATAAATAGCTCACATTTTTATAGCGGAGAATAATAATCAATAATCAACTACAACCCACTGAAAGTGTCATATTTACAACCCGATAACGAATTGTTCAAAATATTAAAATGAATGTGACATTATCAAAGTTGATAAATTAAATCTAAGAAACAATATTTATTCAAATGTGATTTTAATATGGAATACATCCATTTCATTTTCAGCTATCTTTTAGGCATGGTTTAAAATAATATCGCATTTTGAAAATTAGTTCTTGTAGTGGACATTTTGTATGGAATTTATTTTTTATTGAATTATTTTAACATAACTTTGCATATTCCAGTTTCATGAGTTTCTTGGTTTATTTTCTTATATCATATCTTATATTTATAATACATGAAAGTTAAATAAAATCTAAGGCTAAAAAGTTCGTGTGTTTGTTAATAGAATGCAGATGTTAAACGTTTTTAAGTTTTGCATTATTATAGCTATCGACCAAAAGCAATATACCTTTTTGTACTGACTTTTAATAAATACTCCAATGAAGAGATGTTAAATGAAATATAACTTTCGAATGTATAGGAAATCTCCCGTCATCATCTAATATAGAACCGCATTTCGTTTTTTGAGATACTTTTTAGTTCTTTAGAGTACTGTGTAAATATGTATTTAATGTTTGTTCAACGTTAAAAAACAAATTGCATTTTAACAAAAATGTTTACAATGAAATCTACACCCGAATTTTGACCAAAAACGTGAACAGCTTTTTAATGATCTTCGATCAATTTATTGTGAAATTAGCTAAAATATTGAGCCTTAATTGGGCAACATTTTTTTCACTATTTAAATAAAAAACTTAACGATGTCATAAAATTATTTTTAGCAAAACTTTTTATAAACGATAAATAGCTATATTAAATTTACAGAGACGTACAACAAAAACGTTTCACTATGATCGAACAAACTCAATTTTATAAAAATTCTATAATAAATAAAAAAAATATCTCAGCTTAATTAGCTGTATCCTTCCTGTAATTTTGATAATGTTTTTCTCAGTATTCAGCCTTTTTAAAGCATTAATCTTAAAAATTTTTAAAAAATTAAAAGAAAAGAACGTCCAACCCAGAAGATATAAAAATTTGAATTTATTGCTTTTATATGAGGTCAATAGTACGGTTTTTATTTATTCCTCCACCAACTTTCAAATATTGATTGATTTTATTTAGATTACTTTATGTTATCTCTTAATTTAATGTGTGACAAAGAAAATACGTTTTTCGGTTGCAGGATATCCGATAATAAAAATTGGGAAGCTCAACAACTTCTTAAATTAATTAAATACTCCTAATACTAAAGAAATGATGGCTGATATCATGTACATACAGCTATTTTAAAGTTGTTCGAAAGTCTCTTGTGTTCTTCAAAATAACTTCGTTCGTAATTCTTCATCTAATTACACATTTAATATATAAAAGTTTAAATAGAGTATTGCAAAATGTATGAAGATTTTTCCTTATTGTTAACCTTTCATACAAAAATGTCGAGGATATTTTTTAACATTTCGCTCGTTTAACATTATATTAAAACCATTGATGCGGGATTTATTTTACACTTTATTTGCATCTTAAAATAAATTTTTTGTTTTGGTTTCTTAAAAAGCTTATTTTGTTTACACGTATACAATACAGTCGCATTTCTGTGTCCTAATGGGCATAATTTAAAAAAAAATAACTGAAAAACGAAATGAATATTTGAATATTTCAAAATATTAAACGCTAATTATTTTTTTATACTTTATAAAATTTATAGCTTTTATATCACAAAGAAATTAGGAAATGTTTGAGTAACGTTTCGTTATGTTTTCAGTACTATCAAAATAAAATAAGCCATTAGTCAAATCAATCAATTAATTACTATCAATCGTATCATTAACGTTGAATGAAAATCTAATAGTAATCAATAATGGTCGAATGCGTGGGGCTTACGATGTGAGGTCTGGAAATTTGATGATTTATTATTGGAGAAGGACAATAATTTTCAAAATATTTTGTAGATAATATTTCTGATGCAAAAACGTTGTAATAACTAATTTGACTACATTGCTAATTCAAAAAAAAAAGTGTAAGCAAATACCCTTGAAAGAAAAGCGTGTGAGGTCTTTTTTTTTAATTAACTGATCATAGATATTTTCAAAATACTAGTTAAAAATATTTCCAGCATTGTAGAATATAATCTTAATTTCAGTCAAGAATTCTCAAAGAAATATCCAACTCAAAACGGATTTGTTTGATGTTGAAGATTGAAGAACAAATTGAAATTTAATGTTCCACTATTTTAAAATATAAGGACACTTATATTAAAACCATTAGGTATACTCCCTTCAATGTTCGATTATAGCGTTAATTGATACCTAATTTCGTTTTTATATTTCGTAAATCAGACGACTTGGACAGGTTTAGTGGATATCTAACATAGACATATTTTGTTTGAAGAGTCAATTTGCTTTAATTGATACACTAATTAAAAGGCGCCGACCTGTTATTCAAGTGGATACCTTGAATCTCTCAACTCTATTACATGCTTCTATTCTGGAATTTTCAGGATCGCTGATTTTCTGACGATTGGTATTTACGATACTGAGTGAACATTTGAATATTTTTCATTTAAAATTCGTAGCGTTTGATCTGATTTATGATTATCAAAATCTGTGATCTTTTCTAGAGTCTTCATTAAAGAGATAATTTGAAATTTTTTATGTTTGTAAAATAAGTTTTTGTATTTTACTATAACTTTTGCTAGATTTTAAATTTTGTAATAAATAAATTACTAAATCAAAAGCTAAAAATATTTAGGTACAATACGAATTTACTACTTGCTAAATGGACTAACAATGTTCGTTTATCACGCGAGGCTTCTAAGGACATTTTGAAAGAACGCTATTTCTTAGATGCAACTTGTTTGCATTTCATAGTGCAACATGCATATTTTTCTTGTTTTTTTGTGAAGTTTCTTGAAAAGTATAACATTGTTATGTATACGTTTTCTTTTTGAAGTTATGTTTGTTTTTAACAGCCTTTATGCTGTTGAAATACGCTCATGAGAAAATTTTATTTTAATAGTGGAATTTTTTATGTGTACTTTGGTAAATGCTGGAAAACTTTTTTACAACAATAACATCAGGTTTACAAACATACATTTTTAAAAAATAAATTAATTTGTAGTTCAAAATAAAATAATAGGTTAATTGATTTTTTAACCATAATTTAAAATGTCTTTTTAATTTTTTTAACAATAAGTGGATTTATAGATTATTGCTTAAGCTTGAGCCTAACTATTGGAATCACTTTAACTATCAACTCGAGTAGGTCTCGCTAGATACTCGTATTACTGAGAGCAATACTCAATATTCATCAAATCATTACAGCAATAAACATTTTGGTGAAACTCAATTGCAGCCATTAATAAGTAGATTGCATATACTATAGAAACTTAGCTACTGATTTGAAAAGTTCTCTCTAAAATCAGCCAAACTATTAACAATTATAAAATAATACAATTTTTAATCAAATAAACTAAACAAAATGCTCTTAGTTAGATCTAACTCGATTACTTCTCATTAGTACTAATTCTCTGGCAGATTGTAATTAGAAAAATGTGTTTAAAAATACCAAACTCACATTCCAGCGTTAATATAATTAACGTTTCCAAATCATACATTAGAAGATAAGGAAGCGTACCATGAGAAGGCCGCACCGTTTACTATCTCACTTGGGCTTATGAATTCACAATTAATTCTTGTTGGATCTAATTTAAATTAAATCATGATTCAACCAATATCATCACAATCAATGGGAGACGAAGGAAACGAATTATAATTATTTAGAGATCAATGCTACATCTCTATGAGATAGAGAATTCAATCTTAATCTCAGCAATAAAAAACGTACAATAAATAAAGTTGTAATAATTTCTAAGTTTTCATTACTTTTCCTATTAGTTGGAAAATACTTGGAATTTAAGAAAATAAAAATGAATTAATGTAAATATTACACGCAAATATAATACGATGTAATTACTTAATGAAATAACCGATGAAAGTTCTTTACACACCCAAGGATGTCACTGTATAAAGATAATGGGTCTATCTTCCGCCAACTCCTAAAAAAATAATTTTTAATCTACTTTAATCGCAAGGATTTTGGTTCTATCTGAATAATTTTTTTTTTTGATACAGCTAAAGCAAATCAAAGTAAAATTAGTAAAATTGCAAAAAAAAACATTTAAACAGAATCGGGTATAATTTGTGCACGTAAAATACAATTTATTTTAAATTGAACTGGCGCTTTTATTCCTTTCATTTCGCTACGCATGTGAAATGAACTTCTGTGTTGAGTAGTTGCATTTATTTAAATGAATTTTTCCGTTTGCCTTTCAAATATTTGTACCTATATTATTTTCTCCGTCACGCCACATACATTAAAGTGCTTCTTGTCCAAAATTACCAACGGCTTAATAGGACGAAGAAATTCATTAAATTTTCCGTTTGCTTCAAAAATTTTTAGGTCAGTATTTTGTACAAAATAAAAAATACAAGAACATTAAATAGGACTTTTCAATGAGATAGTTCTTAAAAATTCTTTATTATATTTAATTTATGCAACAATTAACCTGTTTTCTTCCAATGAAGTTTTAAATATAGTTTTTCTAAAAATCAAGGCTTTAGTTTTGCGAGTCGTTAAAACCACAAGAGAAAAATTTTAAACATAAAAATGATTAAAAATAATTTGAAGTTTTATTAATACTCGATCAATCTTACATGACACTTTTTCAAATGTAATTTCTTATTTAGTAATTATTTTAAAAATATAAAGGTTTTTAGAGAACTATTCAAGGGATAGAATTTTTATTAACAAGTATCTTAAATGTTTATTGCTTTCTTTTAAAAATATTTTATTGAATACATTTTTATTATAAAAAATTATGTTCAATTAATAATAATATAAATAATCATAAATATAATGTTCGAAAAAAATTGAAGTTTCAGTACTCTTAATAATTTATATAATAATTTATAACAAATAATTATTTATTTCAGCATTTAATATCATAATGCTTTTTTTATTTTCCATGCAGTCGATTTAATTCTTGCTCTCGTCACGTTTAATTAAGTTCCGATTATAATATTCATTGATTATATACTTTTAAATAAAATTTATTTCTTTTTAGGGCAATATATTTAATATTTAAATACATAATTTACGATAATACAGAAAAATTACTATCAATCGTAGTTATCGTAAATTAAAATGGTAATTTTACGATTTATAGCAATTGCATCAATAGAAATATATGCCGATTAAATTATAAAGAACACGATGAATCTAGGTACGTCTTTCTTTAACTGATCAATAAATGATTTACAAGCAAACAAGAAAAAGTATGAAAAAATTTTGAACAATAACTTAAGTAAAAATATTTATTCGAAAATTACAATTACCTTACGTTTCACTACGAAGGAAACCATCAGTTTAATGTTGGATAAACATACTAGGGATTTAATTTTTTTTTCTATTTGGATTGCATAAGAAAATGAAAATGTGATTGGAAATGAACAAATTGTCACATCACTTTTTAGAAATGTCAGATATTATCTTTTAAAAATTAACTTGTTTACGCGTGTACAACAGATTAAATTATTGACTTGATTAGCAATTAGATTTATAAACGGATTGAAAATGTAACTAAAAATGAAATTGTCAATAAGTAGAAGACTTTAATTGACTGTCTACCAATCAAGAAAAAATAAATCAGCTGTAATAATTTAAGAGAAAATCATTGATTTGCATTTATTAATATTTTTAGAATATTTAAACTATAATTGCTTTTCAAATTGTTATGAAATATGTTTTTTAACATAATTATAATTTATATTATTTAAAAGAAATATGTGCTATACGTTTATGTCTATGCTTTTAAAGAATTGCAATTATAGACTGTGTTTTTTGTAGAAAGTCTTTAAAAGTTTTATGTTGTTTAAATGAAAATAATTTCATAGGTATTAATTTTAAAGTTATATATTACTTATGTAAACTGACTAACCTTTGATGTTCTTTACAGTCTTACAAATTGCATTTGCTTGAAATATATTTATGTACCATGTACTACTTGAATATTCCATTATTTTTTTATAGAACCACTTCAATTAATTAAACTGTACAACAAAATTATTTGTTAAATATCCTAGAATATACACCTTAAATTATACCTGCAAATGTTTTAGACAGGATATCCTTTGTGGAAATATCATCACGCAAATTGTTGCATTGCTTAACTAGCAAATAAGGGTATATTTTCATTTTTTTTATTGGCAAAATAAACAACTGTTAAAATGTTGGTTGGTGTTTCATATAAAGTATATTTTTTGTTAAGACAGGATGCAGACTTAAACGATTATTTTTTTTATGATTTAAAGTTACGAGATTTCTATCTGAAATATTAGAATATATTGTACGGTCAAGCCAGTGATGTTGCATGAGATTGTTAGAGTACCATATAATTACTTATAATAAGGGTCGTAAATATGCGTCGAAATTAAAGTATTTTCTCGATGTCCTTTTAACATGAATTTTATTTTAAAAACCAAGTTTTATTATATAAATATTTAAATCAAAGTGATTTGAACTTTGTTTATAACTTTTTAATAAAAATCGAATTGTTTAGTTGGTCAGAGGAAAAATAAAAATATTTCTTAATCTCAAAGAAGATAATATTGTGGCCAATAAATATACATGCGATATGTTAATTAGACGAGTTATTTCGAAATCACATTTAAAATAACAGTGTAGAGATGTATACGAAAGTTATGATATCAGCTGGTATTAAAGAAAACCTTAAGATAATAAAAGTGAACAAAATCAAGTGATAAAGTAAAGAGAACATCTGAAAGAACAAGAAAGCCTCACATATCAAGAAAAAACGCACCAATCTGGACCAATCGCCGCTCAGACTCCGGACAGGTGGCAACCGAAAAGATTCCGGTCTATAATGATTCCAGTTGACCAGCACAAGTAAGAAGGTGGGTGTTGAGATTGTGGTAAGGTTTTGTGAAGTTGTGATGATGGTCAGAATGGTATTTGGTTGCCCTTTATGTTAACTGTGTTTAGTTCTTACTAGACTTTTTATAATAGGGGTCGTCTTAGCCACTGAATTTTACCTATGGAAAGCATCGTATACGATTCGTACGCCACCCATACAGGTCAACAAAAGCGCGCCTTGATTTGGGTTTGTGCGGATTGAAGAGCCTGTTTTTAATTTCATATTCTCCACCTGTTATATCTCAACATGAAGTTTTAACCCTGTCACGTCTTAAATAATTGTTTCCACTTACTATATAAACTTTCGATTGTAAATCTTCACAAATTTTTTCAACACATGTTTTCATTCTACCTATAAAGTCCATTACGCAACCAATGCCTCATTATTGATATGATATTTTATAATTGGTATATGAAAAATATGTACAGCAAAAAATAAAACGACACTTCAAGAAATTTCTGCAAAAGTTTTAAATAATCAACGGAAAAGGCAAAGCAATTGTTTGAAGATTAAAATTTCTTAAGCTTCAACTTGTGAGAAATACATCAAATGTGAAGGCAGGATAAGGAATAATTTACTATGATATAGAAGTGACTGACGAATAAAGTACGAAATATTTTAAGGAACATCTCTAGAGTTTACTTTAAATAGAATTTAGTGCTTGTAAATGTATAAATCTCTTAATTTATATCTTCATACATACATCTACTATATTAAGTTGTAATATCTTTCGTATAATAAATGAAAAGTTTCATACATGATCTCGATTTCAGATAACACAGATTGAAATTTTCTTAATTAATTTAAATGATATTATTTGTTTTAAATTTGTTTAACATAATATGATGTGAATAAAATGTGACATAATGTGAGTATAATATTATTTTTTATTTTTTTGGTGTTTTAAGTCGCTTTAACAGCTAAGGTCATATCACGACTGTCTAAACACAGAAACTTTCTGTTGGTCAAGTATATCTTAGGTCTAGAATCTTAAGTCTAGGATTCAATGGGGATCGAACCCAGAATCACTTGACGCATGAAGTGGAGAGAACTAATGCTCTTGCCACTGCGCCAATAGGTGACCCTTAGTGAGTATAATAAAATTAAACTAAATTGCAAAAACATTTGTCACACACAGCTACGTCAGTTTCTATTCTCTAATTTAAGTTATGGAATTTGAAAGATGCAGAACAAGAATATTAAATATTATAACTTCTTACTATCGTTATATGGGATCAATTTAATATTTTTTCAGAATTGAAAATACTCATCCTTATAGAAGAAGTTTGGAAAAGATTCGTTAAAATAATCAAATCTTTTCGTTTACCATATAAGTATTCAAATATATATGTTTCAAAAGCTATGTCGAAATATGTATGTTACCGCCAAAGCCTAAATTTCAGGCAAAGTCGCTTTTGCTGAGACTGTTTTAGGCAAATTCGATGGAAACAAATACTTGATGAATCTTTTGTATTAAATGTTAAGTATACAAACGTTAATAATACGATAATCCTCTATTTTAAATGATCTGAATCTATCACGCACATTATCAGCCATGGTAAAATTCAACTCAGAATGTAATCTTTTTATCCAAAACAAAAAACAAGTTGATTTTGCTTGGCACGCATTCAACAAATTGTTTTGCAAAAGGAATCAAGGAAAGGAAATAAACATATTTTTCCATCATCTTTGCGT
The DNA here is from genome assembly GCA_958496155.1 of Sisyra nigra. Classification (NCBI taxonomy): domain Eukaryota; kingdom Metazoa; phylum Arthropoda; class Insecta; order Neuroptera; family Sisyridae; genus Sisyra; species Sisyra nigra. The sequence continues at coordinate 33,814,191 of OY292313.1, read as the reverse complement.
AGACTGGTTTCGGCCACCAAGTCGACTTTGCCTATTTGCTAGGCGAAGAGCAGGGTTAACCTAAAAGCGGGCGAATTGTTATCGATATATAAGTAGCTAGTTTATTTTCTTTTTTTCTTTAATTGTTAAACAATAACGTAACAGCGATTTTAATTTACTAGGTGAAATTGGTATGTGCACAATTAAGATCATTTAGTAGGTAAAATTATATAAAATAAATTTTATTATAATAGACTACGTAATAACTTGGTTTCTGTTAGAACATTGAAATTAAACAAATATAAAACTAACAACTTTTGTCGGTGGTAAATGAAAAGAAAAAATTTACAAATGATAAAAGTATTTTACTCCATTAACTAGCGCAGTTTATCATTTCTTACCGTCGAACATAGTGAATTAGATTGGTTTAATGATTTCCTGTGTAGACTTTAAGAAAAAAACACCAAATCATTAAATTGTGCGTTGATTAATTAATTTTGAGAATAATATTCGTCTTAATAAACTCATCTATGTGTTCATAGATTATATTTAATAGCTATTTTTTTCGTTTCAATAGTTTATTTTTCCTTATTTGATTTCGTTTTTAAGGTGAACCTCATGTATAGCTTTTAAATTATAATAAACTGATGATTATTATAAATCTTTTTGAAAGTTTTTGAAAGTAGGAGTATTCCTATTAAAACGACTATTTGTTTTTAATGTCATAATACTTCAGAAGCAAAATATAATCGAACAGCGTCATTTGAGACACCTTCATTGTAAATCAAAAGAAGTTTTGATATCCATTCCGAGACGATACATCATTCTGTCAAATCTTGGATGAATCCGCCACTTCTGATTAATCAAAATAAAGCATGCTCCTTTCTTTTCTAACAACAGAAAAAAATATTGGTTTCAAATTTCTTTTAAAATCAAATCCAATGTTATTTAAAAAGTTGTCTTTCCAAGAGGTCAATGATATTTATTCAATATTTTAAATTCTTTATTTAAATACGAAACACAACATTTTTTTTCTTTTCGTTTCAAACTACTGTATAGGTACTCGGATGAAATCAAAGAATCAAATTTTTCAATTCTGTCAACGTAAATATATTAAAACGCTTGATATTCCCAAGTCACACCCTTGGACAAATGGCTTTGAGCACTTTACAGAATTTTTAGTGAGTCTAAATACTTTTAATTTCATTGCTCCGGTCATCTCAATAGCATTTAAATTCTAGTCAACATATTCATGTGTGATATGATTATTGGATTAAGAAAAGAATTTACGTGGTCATTTGCTCAAATATTTAACACTAGAGAAGAATATTGAAACTTGAATTAATTCCATGAAAAAATCAATGAAATAATAGCTGTAAATAATATCTAATAACTTTTATTGATTTCCAATTAAATTGCATTAAATGAAAATATTGTTATTTTATTATTGAAACTTATGTTATTTGGGAAAAATACTATTTTCAGTATTTTATTTTTTGAAAATGTGTTACAAAGGGAAATAATTGATAGAAATCATAAATTATTAACTCACATTCATTTTGATTTTTCAAAGATACTCTCCCGGGAAAATTATAGAGACAAGTAACTCAATTACGAGGTAAATAATAAATTGCATCAATAAGTAATTTGAAATCGATCAAAAAACGAAGGCATAGTGTTGAAAATTGGTTCGTTACAAATCCTAATATATTCTCTTAGATGCGACTATTTCCATTTAACAACTGCAAGTATCTCCTATCCTTTAGGAATGTTTGTATCCATCGCACAAAATAAATAATTTTACAGTTTACTCCAGAAATAGAGTAAATGGACTTATACATTGCAATATTGAGTTGAAACAACTGGCATATTTACTCGTTTGGTTCGTTGTGCGGTTCGTTTCCACATGAAGTATCTATATCGTTAGTGGTGTATTCAAATTGTTCAATTATTTATGAAACAGATCAATAGTCAGTGGAAATCAATACAAATTACATAACATGTAGAAGAAAATTGTTCAAATTGAAATAAAGTCGACTCACAAATACTTACGAGCAATCTGAATATTCTCTCTCAACTAGGAAATGATATGTAAAGACAATAATTGTATTTACAGTATAATTCATTAGGAGAGGTACTGTTAACCGATTTACAGTTCTGTTCCAGTTCTAGATACGAAACATTTAAAAAGCTAGTAAGTAGGTGGATAGTTGAAAAGTTTAATTGTAAATTGCTTTTGTGTTTCGATTATCAAAGTAAATGATCATAGTTGTTCGTGCATAGAAATAAACGTAGTTGATTTTCTACAGTTTTAATGCTGCAAGTTTATCGATACTTTAAAATTTTTACAACATTGAAATAAAAGAAATTTACAATGTTTAACATTTTTACGACATCACGTACAATACCATGATATGAATTAATCGAATACAAAACGCTTAGTTTAATAGAATATCTGAGAGAATCTCGAGAATGTTTTTCTTTATTTACTCTGCCTTTCTTTTACGCTCGCACTCCTTTTTCATTTTTTTTTTCTGTATTTAATTTGACTGTCGGTATGAGAATTTCTAATACATCAGTTAATATAAAATAAAAAACGTATTAAAATGTGAGGAAGCATTCCCGAAAATATATTTTATACGACGAAAAACACGAATCATTTAATTTTAAATTAACAGTAAAGCACGCAGTTATCTGAGACAACCATCATCTTGTAAAGTATTCTATAGCTTCAAAGATTTTTCCTGTCATAAATATAAATTAAATTTTTGACAGAAAAATCATTGCCGAAGAAGAATATTCAAATGTATAGCATTTTGAGAAATAAAAAGAATGAATTATTCACCATACGGAAAATAGTACGTGAAATAGTTGCAAAACTACCGTATTATTATTTTTATCACACTTTATAACAATATATACAGAAGATAGTATAGGTTTAATATCATCATATAATAAAGATAATTTTATACTCAATAGTGTAGATAATAAGTAAAATAGTCTAAACATTATTTTGATTCTACAGACAACTATAGGTTTCGAAAATACTCGGAAATTGAAAAAAAACAGATATTTTGAGAAAAAAAATATTATAAATAAAAATAAATCAATTTTCAATCTACTTCTTCATACTTTCTTCATTTATTTTTTTTGCATTAATTATTATCTATGATCTCTCATCAATTATTTTATATTTTGATCATAAATTTCTAAGATCTCAGTAGGTCTTCTAAAATCGAAACTTCAGAATTTATATAATATGTCGATCCCGGAACTTTTAAAATCAACACAACATGATGTAGGGATTTAATTTTTTTGTTGGTCTTTAATTCTTTCTTTATAAATAAAAAAATTAAATTGTTCTTTGCAAATCGAATATTTTTACACTTAAAATACCAAATGAATATACATGTTGAATATATCGTTGGCTGAGTTCAAAACAAAACAACTCAAAAATCAAGGTTTTAAGATAAACGAGCTCAAAGTTTGGTTAACTTAACAACTTAATAACAAACAATTGGTTAACATGTTAGACAATAATCCTTTTCGATTCTGTTTCATTTTCATAAAAATTATTGAATTATATTAGTTTTGAACTATGGAGAAGAGATTACCAGGTATCATAGGTTCCATAGATATCAGCAGAAAACTGAACCGTCGATTTTTGAGTTGTTTTAGTTTTGAACTTAGCCATCGATATATTTTTTATTGAATATTATTACAGATTATAACTTCCAAATCTATTAATTTCTTAATATTTCTTAATTATTAATTATTAATTTCTTAATTTCTAAATATAATAGTTGTAGATTTTTACTTTTGCACCTTATCCGTACCCTTGCTTTACGTTAAACATCATTCTTGCAAGCAAGTACAGGCTTTATAAAACACATACCTAATCATATAAATGCTTATATTGGGAAAATTATTTGAATGAGATAACCAGTTTTAATATCAAAAAGAAATTTGAAATGCTTGTTTTCTTTTAACATAATATATAGTTTTAAATTTTAATGTAGTTTGAGGTTTAAGTTTTCAATTCGTTTTTCGGTTCAAAAGCTTTAGATAAAACAATGAATAAGTATGTTTAGCATTAATTTAAATCGAAAAGATTCCTACTTCTTCTCGTTCATAATAAATCCAAAGGCGTATAGCACATACCGTATAATCGTTTATTAAGCGTCATTATGAATAATTAAAATAATGAAATATTAACGACTAGTAAAGAGGATCATATATAATTAAAAATTTATTAAGAAACGAAACAAAAGTGCTAAAGGTATTTTGAATGGGTCGAAATTGAAATTAAAAGTAAGCCCTTAAATCATTTTAATTGTAGAAAATCTGTTGTTGATTTGGTTTGACACAATGAAATTTTTAAAATGTTTAGTTGATATTAACTAATTTTGAACGATAAAGAACTTTCACATGTTAATATCACTTCGTACAATCGCAAATTATTTACTAATTTTTAAACTAAAATTTAATTGCAAAGCTATATTATATAAAGGAAACTATTTCTGCATCCTTATATTAACTAACATTCCACCGCGTAAAACTCTTTGTATTTTCAACATCGTCGTGTAATGGCATATGGGAACGATGAAATTCTTCGGAACTAGAAACTTTCAAGACGGATACGGAAAATTCCGAGGTTCAAGAGATACTATGTAATTACATTACGATTGATTCCTTCTTAAGATGGAATACTAATGATATTAGAAATATTTAGCAAGCATAAGGTACTATAGAAATGCGTAAATCTTTGTAGCAATCTTTATTTTATATTTTGGCTAGAAGGCAGCAAAAGAACTGGTAGTCTAAATTAAATAATTTACATATTAATTATTGTAACAATTAAATTAATTGTATGATTGCTTTATAAAAATAACCGTAAGTAGATAACTGTATAACACATAAAGTTAATGACAGAACTATAAAGACATTATTGATTTATTCTTTTAATTATGATCTATCTACTGATAATAACAAATAAATAGCATGTTAATATCCAAATCAATATTCAAAAAAATAATAATTAAAAAGTTTGTATCAATGAATTAATAACATTTTTGATCTCTTAGTTGATATAAAGTCTTTTATTTTCTTGACGATTCAGCTTATTAATGTTTCTATTGTGAAATGGTTGACTGTGCTTGGAGAAATAAAATCATAATTAAGGATATTTAGAAAGACATAATTATTTTATATATAACAATAATGCCTTTTAAATGAAATATTTTCAAAATAAATTGATTTTAACTTCTTTTGTTAGTGCGGTATAACAAATCTTGGATCTTATTATATTTTCTGAAAATTTTTGTACTATTTACTACTAATTTTATAAACTTAATTATAGATAACAAAGTATTATAAATCGTGTACATTTTTCAGTCACGAGTACTGAATATTGTGTATTTTTACGTTATGTTGAATGTGCTTAAAAGATAATAAAAATGTGTTTGGTGTAGCATGACCACATTTGTTGAAACTATTTGGATTTTTTATATGGATTTACTTTTTTTTTTCATTCTGATGACTAAACGTTTTATACGCCTTTATGTTTCCAAACGGTTTTGGCTTTTATATCGAAAACAGCTTTGGTTTCAATCAAATTCAATAATATTTCATAGACGATTGATTTCCTCCTATATACTTAATCAATCGTTTGTTGGATTTCAATAGAACATTTCTTGGATTTTCACCTAAAATTAAATAAAAGTTATTTGAAAAATTTTCCTCTATTCTCGATTTTATTTTTTCCAAGTTTCAAAATAAACGCCGATAAAAAACCGAATAAAACATATTGGCAAAGAAGAGAAAGAAAAAAACACGACTTTATCTAAAAGCCATAACTTGCAGTAGAAAACTATTCAGCTAACCATTCTTGATACAAACTTATTGAACAGAAACTAAACACAATAAAAAGTGCACAACTCTATCGGTTCTCTACTGTGTCTGACAAAAGTCCAAGCTAACAAAACTTGAAAATAACATATTATGTGATATTTGTTTCGAGCTTTTTCTATTTGAGTTTCAGAAACTGTGCAACAAAAATATCAAAACTAATTACGGATTTAGTATTTCATTTCCAACATGATATCTTATTTAAATAATTACACCTTTAGAGAAACAAACAACAAATCGTTTAAAACGTAATTAGTTTATTATTTTCGTTAATTTATTTTAGCAATACACTGATGGATATTTGCAGATGAAGCTATAAACATGAAATGGCAATGACCGGAAATGCTAAAAAAATTAAAATAATTTTATCTCAATATAAAATGAAGGTCAAAGACAAGATGCTGTCTCAGTAAAAAATGATTGTATTAAAACAATAACTTAATAAATGATCCAATTTACAAAAGGAAAATAGAAAAAATAACATTTTAATTATGTTTAAAAGAAATATTTGATAGTAATTGATTTTTTTAATATTTGAAATTATTAAATGTGTGTGTGAAAATATAGGGTGTTTTAAACTAAACTATTTTTCTTAAAAGCTGAAGAATGATTAATTTGTTCTATGATATATATATACCCCATTCAAAATAAAGCACCAAAAATCAATAGAAATCAACCACTTAATAAATATAAATCTTCCACTTATAATGACTTTCATTACATATAGGTACCTAAGAAATAATGTGTATAAATACCTTATAATTATAGAAGCAAAGAAAAAATATTGTAGGAAAGAATAAAAACGTAGTTACCGCTTCTTGCAAAAATGGTTTGAATCGTATTTGTGAAAGAAACAAAATAAAATACGATACCACTCTTATAAATATATTGAACGATTTACAAAATTTTGCCATGGGCTACTAAAAAATACGAATGTAAACCGGATATGGTTAGCGAGCCGCCTCTTTTAGAAACTTGCACGAAGTGATCAATTTAACCGCATTTTTCGAAACCAAGAATAATATCGTGCATGATTTTTTTAAACACCTGCACCTGATTGCTGAATGCAGCAAAAAATTGGGATATTACTAGCATTCACAATCCTTTGCGAAAAAAGAAAACAATTCATTTTTTTCCAAAACGGTAGCTGAAAATCTGTATCGCTAATGTACTTTTAAAAGACCTCTTTGATTTCGCTTAAAAGTCATTATCTAGTTCTTACCTTTAGACGTAAATGCATATACCGTCTATTTGTAACGCTCATTTTTGAAAGTGCAATAAGAGCTTACCGTTTCTTTTATTCGAGTCTTTCTTTTCTTGACAAAAACTATCAAGCTATTAGATTATCTTCGTCAAATAAAAACATAGTCAAAGAATACTTCAAAGAAGAGCTGAGAGTGTCTTGTTTAAAATTATTTTCTCAGTTTAGTTTTAAAGCTGCAATCAGCGTTTCTGGAAAAAGTCGTTTACGGTGGAACAGTATAAGACCATAAATAAAAAAAGCCATGGACATCAGTTAAATTTAAACGAAGAATTTCATTTGGAACATTTAAACACGAATAATTAGCCAAATTAAAATTCTTTGTTTTACCCGTAAACAAACAAAATCAATATTTGAAGTTGTAAATTTATTGAACAGCAAACAAGTTAATTAAGTGGAAAAATTATGAAACGGAACAAATAATTTTATATTAAATAATAAGCACTAATAGTTAATGAAACTGATTCAAATTAAATGCATCATTATTTCAATTAATTAAAATGTGAAATGAGAAACAAAACGGGCCAGGATATTGAATTGCATTTGTTATATTTCTCGCAGAGTTATTTTTTTCGTTTAAAACGCAGAAGTGTATGTAATTATATCCCATTTCCATTTCCATGGAATTCATTAATACTATATGAAAATAACTTGACCTTGCGTTTGTAAACTTTTCAAGTATGTTTTTAGAATAGATTCATTACATAATAAAAGCCATCAATTAAAACTATTAGTTATACAAATAAAATCCCTCTAAACGTTCTAATAAACTCGAGTAAATTATTTCATTCCATTCACGATAAAATCACACTTTTACTTCCCATACAACTTGTGAAATAATTTTTCTCTTTTTCAGCATAGAAAATTGTAATTTCAGGAAAAAAAAGCTTGAACGTTTTTTATCGTGCTAAATGATCTTTTTTCTTATATTACTTCGTATCAGTTTTACGGAAAACGCAACGCACGTTCTCGCATAATAACTATACGATGGGGAAATTAACTCGGTCTCATTTAATAGAAACGAAACAGAGGTAGATATTGTTATCATTATTATTTTCATACTAAACTTTATCCAGTTGTTTCAATTTAGAATACATATTCAATCTAGACAAATTCAAAAAATAGCGTGAAAATTCAAGAAGTTTTTTTTCTTCTTCTGTAATGTAAAAAGTAGTAAATAACAAAACAGAAGAGTTTGGCCATAAACTTCTTTAACAACGCAATATAAACCATAAAAATTGTAATAAAAACCGTCTATTAATGTTTATGAAGATAGGAAAAATTTTAAGGTACAGATAAAATACGTTTTGGATATTTTCTACAAATTAAACTGAGAAATATTCAGAAAGTCTCCTCGGAATAACCTTATCGGATGCGTTAACTTAAAAGATAAAAAGCCTGACAGGACAGTTATTAGCGGCACGAATTTTATGTGTGTTGTTTCGATTAAAAAATCCCAATCCAGTTCTTTTCAATTCGTTCCCTTATATCTCCATTTGTATGAAAATAATAACAATAGATTTTTTTACAATCTAATCAGTAAGTAAGTACCTCAATGAAGACATGGAATTAGTTTTTTCAATATATTTTCTTCTAGAAGTGATATTTGATCAAATCGTTTTATATTTGTGTTTACTTTTTTTTAACTATTGTGTGGTCTTAAGATGTTATCTCTAGTTTTTATTTTATCTTAGTTACGCGCACTAAGAGAATTATTTATTTCATTAATTTAGGTTAACGAAAAATAAAAAAAATGCCTAACAAATTCTATTTGGAAACGTTGACATGTTTATGATGAGAAAAAAAGAAAATTTGACGATTTTTTCTTTCATATTATAAAGCAATGATGCAAGATATGAAAGCAAAATCCATTATCTCAAATCAATCTATTGAAAGTTGAAAATTTTCCAAGTGCAATTTTCTGTAACTTTTCTTTGCCAGTTTTATATGATTTATGTATGTTTCATATGTGAGATATATAGAGTTATATTTTTTGTGATTGAGAGGGTTGTTGCGTTGTGGGAAAAAAGTATGAAACAATCTGAAGACAATCTTAGGGGCCTTGAATATACGCCGCACGGCGAGGATGAGATGAGAGAATTATGAGAGAGAGTTTCGTACGTTAACAAAACCAGAGCAAGGTATGCTGTGGTAGACAGACAGGTGCAACTGTATCTTGATTTGTTGTCTGTTGTCTCTACAACTTTTACCTACACTGTTACAATATTATTTTGAAGAGTGGAGTCAACCCTCGTTTTTAAGGTTTCTTCTTTTATAAAAATATTCCTTGAATATGTGTGTTGAATATTTGTAAGGATACATTTTATCCGTTCAACGGCAAGATTGATTTCGATTATGTCCTATGGATACAATTACAAGTGGTTTTCAACACAAGAGTTATAATAACCAAGCCCTTTTGAATATCATTATAACAATATTATTAAATTGTTATTTTGACATCAAATATTAAAGTCCACATGATATGGTCAATAATTCATTACAGACTCAAATTTCACTGGTACAAACGATATTTTTGGAATATTATTTTACGCAAAAATGGTTTGATTTTGACGATCAATCTAATCAAATTTTAGTTTGCAACTTGATCCATTATTGACAGTTCAAAGTAATTGAAAATCACATAATAGGTCAACATATGAATTCTATAAACGTTTAGGCGAGTAATTTAAAATTCGATTTAAACGTGGAATATATCTTAAAATATAGTTGTTATAAAACAATTAAATAAATTTGTTTGGTCACATATATTATTAAAATATCAATCACATTTTTATCCAATGACTGGAAATTCATTTCTAAGCCATCAAAAATTCAACATTCTATTTGAATTTAGGCTAATTTAACTTAAATAAATAATATTTACCTGAATTCTAAATTAAAAAAATCCGAATTATCGAAAATTACTAGAAAAAATAATGGCTATTTACTATTATTTGTATGATTGGAGAAATTGTAAAAATAACTACGTGATTGATTTTTATAATTCAAGTACCTGTAATAGTCATATTTCAAAAGAAACATAATTTTCTTCTCTACCAAATAGAATGATTTTCAATGAGATAACGATAGTATTTTGACAAGTGTGGACTAAATTATTTTATTATTACAATGGTGCCGTCGATTGCTTTTTTATACTTGGTATTAGAAAAATAGATAGTAAAATCTTAAACCGTAAAAGAATCGAGGTCCATATTTGTTCTTTGAAATAAAATTCAATCGTTTGAAAAACAAGAAAAAAAAACAATTCATTGTCAATTTTTTCCATTCTTTTCGAATAAATTTTACAACAGCTAAATTAAGAAAATTGCCATTAAATAAATCAAATTTCCAACGAGTCGTTTGAAATTTTCTTTGTTACATTTTCAATAAAATGCTTTACACGAACGATATTTTATCAAAAAGAATAAAAAAATTACAAAGCATTCGTACAAAAAATAATTAAACTATGATGCTGGCGAGCTAATTTAAGTTCCTCGTTTTTTCCTTACGTCCATTTAATCTTTGGAGCTACCTCAATTGCCATGTTCTTCATGCTTCATGTCATCGCGTATACCAATTTAGTTTTTTGTTCTTCAAAATGAAAAAGGTCCATATTGAAACCATTTTGTCGAAGAGCATATATATGTCTATTTTTTAATATTGTATGTACGTATATTCTATTTATTTTTTAACGGTACGTTTCACAAAGTGACAAAGTGTGAAATTTTTTCTCAGAAATTTTAATTTATTTTTCCACGTTTTTCCTTAAAAAATCTAAAGTAAAAATAAGTCTTATAGAATAATATGAATATGGAAATAATCATTTACATATCTAAAAAAAATTATTAATTCACATATTTACGAAAATGAGCTTTCAAAAAACCTATAGGAAAATTTAAACGAAATATTACTAAAAGTCTATCTCTACATACGCCGTGTTCTTTTTTCTCTACATCTACTCTCTGTAATATATTTTATATGTGATATTTGCATATTTATAAATCTATTTCTCTTGCCAAATTATTATTGTGCAAATATGTTGAAACTTATGGAGCTATACAGTCTTTATCTCACTCAAGATAAACACATTCATAAGGCTTTTTACAGGAATACTGTTTACTTTCTAAGAACATATATAAATTTTGTTTGTGCATACATCATTCCTTATTGAATAGTTGAAAATTTTAAATTATTTTATGTCGACCCTAATTTGTTATTAGAGAATATATTACCTATCTTCAATTTTGGTGAAAAAAAATTCCACTGTACTTCCTTTAAATCAATTTTAATAAATTATTCTAATATTTAAAAATAAATATCTTTTATACAGGCGGATTTTTTACTTGTATATTTAATAAAATAGTTTGAACCCTTATTTAAATAAGAAAAATTCAAAGTGTTTAAGCAGCTGAGAAAAGAAGATGCAAAATGTTTAGCTAGATTTAACATAAAGAATATATCTTTTTATGTCTGAAATGTTTTTGTATAATATATCATCATGACGAGTCGGAGATTACTTTTAAAAATCTAAATGCACGTCTGACAAGTAGATTTTCACAAAAAAAGTATGTTTTAAGAATAAATATATTTCATCTAAAATACACTAGAATCAATATATTATGTGGGCACACCGATTATAAGAATGAAATGAAATATTGAATCATTACCATCAGAGGTAGATAGGGCTTTTATTTTAGTTGTTATTTAATCTAAGTTATGGCATTACTCGTATTTGTGAGGACATAATTCTAATTAAAGATGAATATTCAACGTCATTGTAGTTACAAATAGAAATACAACTTTGAAATGTTAATTAATTATATTGAAGCAATGAGAGGTACTTTTCAAATGTTTGAAATGTATTGCATAGAAGTTCTAAGAGCATTCATCTTTATTGTCAGTGGCTATTTTCTAATTACCGCACTAGAGCGTAAATACGGCATTATTCTTAGCATCGAGTGTTCCAACTACAGCAATGCATCGCACAAACCTTGCACTTTAGAACATTCGAAATTGCGTCGCTTGCGGGCATAACCTCAAACATCAGCATTATACGACACAAAGTCGCATAATGCTTTGCAATTCGAAAACAGTCATTGTCTAGACCATTCACAAACGATATACCTATCACATTTTTAATAGTTTAAAAGCTAGAATTCCTTTTTTTTTATGAATGCAAGCAGACAGCAATTAATTTTTTTTCTTTTTTTTTCCATTGAAAAACATTTAGATAATTTTTAAACCTATTACTAAATATACAATAATTCTGAAAATGGTGCTTCATCATAAGCACAGATTTCTGTTTGAACTTAATAATTACGAAAGTTTGACTCACAACAAATATCTAAGCCCACTTAATGGCGCAGTGATTGGATTTGTTAGAACTCTGCTCCATATGTCAGTGCCATTCGTTTCGATATCCAGTGAGTCCTAGATATTTTTAGATTTGTGATTTACAGAAATTTTCTGTGTTTAGACAGAGTCCTACAGTCCTAACATGATCTTAGAGGCAGTGCTTATGTGCAGTAAAAAAAGTAATTATTCCATTCCTTATTGTTTTCAATCCTTAAAGAGGTTATATTTTTTCAATTGAAATTGGATCATTTTAACCAATGAAAGAAAAAGCATCAAAATCGAGTAAAATAATAACAAGAAAAAAAAAGTAGATATTCAAAATTGGATTTAAAACTAAAAAGTTATGTGTGGCCTGACAGAAATGTAGGTACATGCATGTAATTGATAATCTCCGCCATTTTTGCGTCGATTAAAATTAGACCTTTTTCAGTTGCGTTTGTATCTAAGGTCATATCACAATTGGCTTACACACAAAAAATTTATGTAGGTCTCAAATCCTAATTCTCAGTCTTATATTCGATGGGGATCGAGCCCTGTACCGACATACCGACTGATTTAAGATACAACGAAAAGTACTACTGATGCATGTAGTAAAAGCTTAACAGATCTAACTATTACGACACCAAGTTTTTTTCTTCTATAATTCACCTTTGAAGTAAAAAAGCGCACATTCTTACGTGATCAAGTTACATAAATGTTAGTTGTTTAAGAATGAGAAATGGAAAGCTAAAAACTTCTTGAATATATTTTGGCGATTCTAAAAGATCCATAAAAAATTGTCTACGTGATAAGGTATAAAAGCGCAAAGCTCCTCAAAAATCGAAATAGTGTAATTTTTTCCTTTTCTGTTGCTTCAATTTTGAGTTTTTTCCAATGCTGTGATCAGAAATAAATGTTGAACATGTTTATCTTATTTTAATACAATCAACTGTTTAGAGATAAAACGTAAAATTTATCAGCTTACACAGTTCATAATTCATCTGAAAATAGTTATTTATTTATAGTAATTTTAAAGTTAAAAGTTTTATTTTTGGAATGGTATGGTTTTGTTCTTCAAATACCTATGTTTAAAAATAAGTAGATATTTTTGTTTTTGTCATTTGACATTCATTTATGATATAATTGGCAGATACTGAGAAAATATAGTTTTCTTGCCACAAGAAAATTTTGAATAAAAATTCTTTTGGTTCGTGTAGCCTCACATTAGCATTAACTACGCAATATTAAGAACCAAATTTCGATATTGAATCAACCCAAACCGAAGCAATTAGTGACAGCCGACACAAAAGGGTTGAGTCACTCAAGGAGATGAAGTATTAATTTTACCTTACATCAGTGACTACACAATATAGAATTTATAATATATAAAAGAAAAGGGCGTGAGAACGTACTTACAATGTTTATTTTTAATTCAATTCAGTTCATCCGCTCAACGATTCCCGAATTATAATTGACTGATTAATTTTTCCGCTACCTACCAAGATTTTTATTAAACATAATTGAGATCAATCCATTTTTATAATGAACCTTGACATATAATATTAGCTATTTTATATAAAAAATAACACGAGAGGTTCATATTTGTGATTGTTTCTAATAAGGGTTTAAATCTCGACAAGTCGATGAATCCGTCGAGTCTTTTATATTACCTGAAACCGCCACCGACTTAACTATCAGTCATACAATCCATTTATTACACGAATATGACGTTTTACTTTTCCTTTGGTTTATTCTTTCAAAATTCTAAGAAGTAGATAATCATTCTTAAAACTACTCCAGTTACAAACGTTAATGAATTAATTACTTATCAATAATGTTAAAATGACTTGTAAATATAACCTGCTGTAACAATTTAATTTATGATGAAAATTTATTGGTTTCACTTCATTTATAAAATTAATTAACAATCGTAATTACAGCGCTGGATATAAGGTGTGAAAATAATTAGATTCAATTAATTCGTTTCAAGTTAAAGAGGATCTTACGTCTTGTTTATAATTATTATTAGTCCTATATCGTGACTCTAAAAATCTTGATATAAATTTAAGAAAATAAAATAAATTTCAGACACCTATATATTTTCATGTTATTTTCTTTGTTAAGTACAGTTTATGTTGTTCTCATCTAACATAAAAATTCATATTATCTTCAGTCGAAATACGCCGAACTAAACGGTATCATTCGAAATGTTATAATTATACGAATGTATTTTCCTAGGTGAGGTCTTCTTGGTGTTTAGTTTTAGAATAACATTGTGAACCTTTTGGTGAGTGATATTGGTGAAGACACGCAAACTCTGTCATAGCTGCGGGTGGCCCTTTTAAGACAGAAAGTAATTTAAGAGGCCATAAAAACTACCCATTCCTATTAAACATAGATTATAAAATAAAATGAAACGTATTACATATTTCCAACGTATTGTCTTACAAAATTCAAGTCTTACAAATCTTATTAAATTTGGCATATAAGTAAAATGTTACATATTGCCTCCAACGCTAATTAGCTCTAAAAGACATGACAACTTCTCAACAATAGCAAAAATATTAACAGCTTAAAATTGTTTTAATTAGTGTTTTTTGGAAACTTTTTCAATATAAATTCTGTTTCCCAAAAGATAATTAAAGTTAATGAAAGTCCAAACCGGATGAATTATTCATAATCTCACAAAGTCAAAATTTAAAAGAAAATGAACTTTTAAATTGCAACTACTCCATTATCTACTTTACTTGTTAGAAACTTAAACCAAAGTAACGAGTTTTAAACTTTCAATGAAAGTTTAATATATGGTAAAATATTTTATCACGTTAATTCCATCTGTTTTAATCTGTTTGTACATTGATCTAGAGTTTCGAACAAAAAATAACCGCAATCCTATTATGATCGTAGTAGTTTGAATTTTCGCGAAGAAGATAAGCAGCTTTAGATTTACTAAGCTTGTGGTAAACGAATGAACTGCGTTTAGGCGCTAAAGCAATTGGGAATTTATTACTCTATTTATTAATTATATGTAAAATAATGATGCAGAGATGGAAAACACTGTATAGTTGTATTAGTTGAAGTTGAGATGTTTGGCTTTCATATAGTTGAATATGAGCTCTTCTAAATATGATTAAGGAAAACTGTTTAAATTCATACAATGAAAATCATACTTTATTGAATTTATATTTCATTATAGAAAATAAAACCAACATCAATTTATTTAACTTTTAATTTTCATTTTTTACATTAATGGGAAAGAAGCAGAGGATTTTCAAATTAAGAAAATTGTGATTTTTTTTTTATTTCATAGGAAAGCCAAGAAAAGTGTTTTGTTCTTTGTAATACTTATACTAAAGTATGAGATGACAAAAGATTTTAAATTAAATAAACAAACAGGAATTTGTTTTATGATTAAAAAAATTTAAATACTGGTTTATGCTTATTTTTCCTTGAATTTTGTAGAGATAAATTTATTTTTTCAGACGCAATTTTGAAGAGAAACCTTTGAAATCATTATGTAAATTCTCTTTATTTTATCAGATATGATCCAATTAATAAAATTGAAACAGTTCGATAAAATTAGTCAGATATCAAATGTTTGTTACGAACGAGGTTCTGAGCCAATAAGCGTTGTTGACAGTGGAATTTATGTTTGCAATATCTAGCATGCCGCATGTGGTCCATGTGGGTGGTGAATCAGGTCCAAACACTAACTTTGTCCAAGTAACTCGTCGCTTTGGCGCTAACTGGGTGTGTGCTAAGTAGGTACAAATAACGGTAAAACAACATACAACAAAACAACACCATCAAACAACGACTCAAATTATTAAGTGCTCTCGAGAGTTCAATAGTTCGTTTTCTTAACTATTTTACACAACATTTTTTGGCTACCTACGCAAATTGTCGTTTAGAAAACTTTTGTTGAGAAATTTTAATTAAATGTTACATAAACAATATTACGTTAAAACATAACCATTCAAAGACATTTAAAATGATCTAAATGGTTAGGAAATTATAGACATTAACGGTATTTATTCAACACACTTGATTAAGGCGCCAATATCAAAACATTAAAAAAGATAGACGTTGATTGCAAATTAAATATTCCAAGTGAAAGTATAGCATAGACTAACCATTTTAAAAAATATGCGTTAAATCATTTGCAGAATACATTTAATAATATTACTTTAGTAATGATATTGTCAAATGTATTTTTAATTACACTGAAATGAATTATTTATTATTAGAGACAATTACTTAAGAGGTATGGAAATGATATTAATCACAAAACTAATGTAATATATATCATTAAAGATGTCAATTTATGTACCTAGATAAACTACAGTAAATTAAAAGTAGGTACTCATATTTTTACATATAAATAACCTTGCCTATAAAAATTTAAATTTATTTAAGTCTCATGGTTAATTAATAATGGTGAAAAAAATATATAACAGTTTATGTTAGTATCAATACTTTATAACGTCTACTTGATTATTTTTCAAATTAATAAGACTATTGATAATTATTGTATTTTCATTCAATTTTCTTATAAATTTAATAAAACTATTAATAATAAAACATTTTTGGGTTTACATTATACGGTAAATGCTGGTAGCTGAACATACATTATTGATAATATTTCTTATATATTAACAAATATTTTATGGTTTTCAAGTTACAGTTATTAAAAAGAACAAGAAGAAATTGATTTAACGCCATGGATATACCTATTTAAATATGAATCATTATGACAAACAATTTATCGAAAACACTAATTACAATTACAAAATTAGAAACACAAAAAAAATTATTTAGATTTATTTAATAAAATGCAAGTAATAATCAACAATTTAATCCTCCATAAGAGAACCTTAATAAAGTTA
Organism: Sisyra nigra; assembly: GCA_958496155.1. Classification (NCBI taxonomy): domain Eukaryota; kingdom Metazoa; phylum Arthropoda; class Insecta; order Neuroptera; family Sisyridae; genus Sisyra; species Sisyra nigra. The sequence goes on along the minus strand of OY292313.1, from coordinate 33,796,824 downwards.
CGTGTTAACAGTACCAGGATCTGTTTGTTAGCAAATTAAAAAAAATTCTGTTCCAAAAAAAAAATTGGGCTACCAATTCAAACCTTCTAAAATACCTTTTGTTACAAAAAGTTTGTTACAATTTTTGTTTCTTGAAAAATTGTAATCATAAAATGTGAATGTGAATCCCTATTAATCCTTATTAGTTTGGTTTTTTTATTGAATGTATTAGTTTTTACGAGTACATTAGTTAAAAAAGTATAACCTTCGTATTATTGATTATTACTTACAACCGCTGTAAAAATTAAAAATATATCGCCAGTCGCGCTTAGACTCCCCCCCCCCCTCATGCGTACTGGGTTCAAAACCTCTTACTCCTAGGGGACCTCACCAGTAGTTCCGTTTTTAATAGTTTGTTGTTTAATAGGATTATACAAAATAAAAATTATATAATGGTAGAGACAATTTTGAATCTATTTTATATGGTTTACAATCCTTTTAATTTGTAGAATTTAGTATGGAAAATGTCGAGCGTAGAAATAAAACTGACCAGTTTAGTATTGATATAATTATTTTCTATTAGCGCTTGATATTGCTTGTATCAAACAACTTGTTGAATATATAATTCGATCAATTAATCACTTAATTGATAACAGATGTCAAGATTTGGAACTGAAGAATGACGCAAGATAAAAATACAGCCCTATTTAGTTTAACCAATGCATTCTTTTATAGGATTAGGATAAAAATAAATCAACATGCTCCATTTATTTAAAACCAACAAAACAACATTAAGTAGCTTATATTGTAATTAAATGTTTTATGTAGAAGGTTTAAAAAAAACGTTTTCTCAGATTAAAATGGTAGAGAGGTAGAGCATTTTCCAACCCAAATTTTTATCCGATAAGAAAAGTAGCTCAACAAAAAAAAGGTTAATTGAAACTAATGACAAGCATTTATTATGATATTTTAACTAAAAAATCAGAGAAATTAATAAAGCCAATACGGTTTATAACGAATTTGCAAACGAAATTTATCAAATCACGAAACCAGTTATAAGAGTTGTACCAGTTACAGATATGCTTCTTAAAAACCACACTTGACGCGCGACGTGTTTAAAAAAACGAGTTTTATAGTTTAAGTTAAAAAATATAGCCCGATTTAAAGCATCGATTCTAAAATTAGTTGTAAATTTGTACGTCAAATTTTTCTGTAAATTACTGCTTGAAGAATCGAATAAAACCGTCAGTATTTTCCTTTTTATAATCGAAACTCAAGTTTACAGCTTTTTCCGCTCAGTAAAAATTGATTCGACAAACATTGCAATTTCATTTTGCTTTTATTTTTAATTCCTAGCTACGAATAGGATTCACTAAATTGCACGAGTGAATCTTTCGATTAAAAACCGAATTAAATCTCGTACAGTTCCATACTTAAAATAACATTTCCTCTCGCAGTAATCCAAGTTTCATATATATAAATTAATGTAAAACGTTCGTTTCTGTCCAAAAATGGCAGTTAAATTCGTGAACAAAACATCGAGTAAAAGATTGTGAATATTTACGATGCGAAACTTTGCCACGAGAAGATAGGGAAATGGCTTTTCGTCAAAGTGGTGTGTGTATTTTATATTTAATACACGGTTCAATGGTTTCTTATGTTAAGAACTTAGAAACTCGCAAACTTGCCGAGTTATGAAATCGATTTACGTGGAAATAAATAATGTTTGAACAAACATCTTAATACTTATCGATATAACAAAAAAAAATGTTTTTTTCGTTTATTAATAGTTCTGATTTAAAATATGTAAAATATGTTATGGAAAATACTTGCGTGACTTATATCTAGTAATAAATCTTAGAACTTGGACGAAAACTTATTACCTAAACGAAATTTTGTATTTCAAAAAATAAAAGAAAAAAATGTATCAAGTTGTCACAGTGGAGACAGTTTAATGAACTTGAAAATTTTCCATTTAATCTTAAAATGAATAATCGTTTACACGGTGATTGGTTATAAATATTTGCTTTAGTATTACACACTTAGCAGGTGGTCGATAGTTCACTCAATTTTTAATAATAGGTGTAAAAGCTACAGGAGCCAAAATAATTATTATATGTAAACATTTAAATTTAAATTAGAAATACTTCCATTACACACAATTATCTTTTTACTGATAAAATCTTATTGGTCTCCTACATGTATACTTACTGTTAATACTGGTATACACAATTATTTTAACTTATCTTATATCTTACTATAAAAACTTTCGTTAATTCTTTAACTAAACATAAAGGAATATTTATCAAATGAAATCGTGTTTTTATAATGAAGTACCAAATATGTAGGTACCCATAAATCTTTATTTCGAATGTAAATCGTAAGCCAATATATACTTCTAAGTGGATTAATTATACCAAGTAATTCCATAAATTACACTTGTCTTAAAATCAAATGAAGGAAGCTTTACTTCGCTGAAAGCGGAAAAACGGTTACTTCCTGGTCGCAATTAAGTTTAAATTAAAGCTCAAAAGCGTGAAAAGTTTATTTTTACAAATGAAACGAAAAAAAAGATGAGCTGAAAGTTTTATTTGAGTTCTCACTTGTGAACTAATCAAACTATTTCTAATAGGAATCATTTGACTAAACCATCTGGTGAACGGTCAAGTTTCTCTCGTTGATTCAATAAATGAAGTCTCTTTAATTGGCGAGCGTAAACACTAAACATGTTACTAGTCGAAATCGAAACATTCCGAAATTGAGTGATTTCGAATAATGTTTTGATTTGGATATTGATCTTTATTACATGCTCTGTGCATAACTCTTGATTAGTACAAGTAGTATATAGTGTAATCAATCAAGCATTTGAGCACAATTATAAACACATATATCTTCTATTCTAGATGATAAGCCACCATGAAATTTCAATAAGAGAATAACGTATATTTGACAAAGCCCATTTATCGATAACAAAATAATTCACTTCTTGATTACTTTAACGTCAAATTTTGTCTCTCTACGTTAAAAATAGAGATGAGAACATTCGAGAAAAATATTTTCAGCTAATGTAAATATAATAAATGAAATATTTGTTTAAGGAAGATAGCATATTAAAAAAATAATACTTTATTTTTTTAGAGAAAAATAATATTTGTTAAAATTTGTCTCAATGCTAATAATAACTAAACACCATTTTAATTTCTTTAATTAAATTAATTTAATTAACTATATTATTTATTTTTCAATTTCCATACGTTGTTTAAGTAAATACAGGCATACAGCCATTATTTTATGTTTTTAATTCATTTACCTATTTTATACAAACTGTTTAATTAATTTCATCTTTGATAAAAAGATTTATATAGATAATTATAACTATTGTTAGTGTTAAAATAAAACAATATTTAAAATGTGTGAATCTAATATTTAGTAATTCTTAAGAAATAGATTTAGGTAATTGAATTATTTACTATATGCTTTATGTAATGGAATAGGAAATTATTTCAACGTGCCCGTTATTTATTATAGAAACGTGAGTTATTGAATTGAAAATTTAACTTCTTTCTTCTCTGAGAAAAATTTTGTTAGTTATCGTGCTTTTTTTATTACATTGAAAAAGCTGAATGTGAGAGACATGTATCGTCAAAACACACGTGTTCCATACAAATCTTCTTTAGTGTCAACAAAAAGTAGAAAAATAATAATTATAATTATCTAATAAGTATTTGCAAAAAATTTCAACTGCATTTTATCGTAGGTGTCATCTTTTGATAGTGGAATATGCCTTTTTGTGAAAACAGCACATTTTATCTTCTTTGCTGTTAGGGATGTATGTAGGCAAGTGCCTGAACACTTTATGAAATGAGCTTAGCATTTAAAGTTGAAATTAAAACTTCTGTAGTCAATGCGTAACTTATAACTTGATATTTTAAGACTAATTTTTCACTTGAATTTGATTCAATTCCTTTTAAATTTTAGGTCAAATAGCTTTAAAATAAAGTCAAGTTTCTTAAAAATAATTTTGAGCATTAAGTCCTGTGGCGTAGAAAATTCAATTTCCAGCCACATCTTAATTTTGTATGGTTAAGTTGTACAAATGAGAAATTAAATGATAAACTGCGATGTATAATTTCTTTCTTTTTGTGTCTGTAACTTTAATAACTAATATTTTTGAATGATAAAATCCATACTTAAAATACTACTGTTGAAAAAGTTAAAAAAAAAAATAAAACATTATCACTAGATCATTTTTTTCAGAGAATTTTTTTTCTGTAAGTTTTATTGTTTTATAATGAGAGTCAGTTCCATGTTTTGGCTTTAGTTAAAAAGTCATAGATTCGGATTGATTATAGAAGTATCTATAGGTAATACTAATATCAATAAATGTTAAACTAGATCCCGTCGGGTTTTTTTAACTAAATCTGACAAACTTCCTAAAGTACCATACCGTTGTTTATTTGTGTTTAATTTAAAAAATAAATGTTTACAATACGTCATTGAAAAAAAAATTACATTCAAAGCAGATAATAATTATATGGAGATTATAATGAGTGTTGAAAATCCTTTAAATTAAGATTCCATGGCTGTGTTAACCCGAGTCAAAATTTCAGACCTCCTTTGGCCCTAAAATGGTACTTTGACCCTCTTTTGGGCCTCCAAAGACTAAAATGAGCCTCAGATAGACCTTAACGATTCCATCGTCTTCATTTTAACCTACATGAAATTTTTATTATATTTTGTGAACATATCGTCTCGTCCTTAAAAAAGGTTTATGATCATAAAATATAAAAAATGGTTGTAAATTTCCTTTTTTCTACAATATACCTATTGCAAATATTATTTACTAATAACCCACGTTTTTAATCTCTCTCTTTTCTTTACTTAGTTACTTAGTATGATATTGTGTATTCTTGTATCCATTACCGGTTTGCTCCTTAATCCTGTTCACTCTGGTTCATTTTTACTCAGCTTTAGTCTCTTGTTAACCGTTCGAGTGCTACACGAGTTATTATACAACAATTGAATAAACTTATTTCACTATTTGATTATTATTCAATATTGTTTATATCAAAAGGCCTAAAAGTGTAAATGGAAAAAATTTAAAAGTGAAAAGCCGAGTTTCAAAGAAAAAGTGTGAAGAAATTTGCTTTAATGTATTATCTTGAAAGTAATCAGAGAGATGTTATAGAATTAAATAAAATTTCTAAAGAAATGCGCATGGTTGGGTAAATTGTGGATTATAACAAAAGGAAATCCTGAAAAAAATGATGGAAATGGCGACAATAAAGGAGCTGGTAAACAAGGACAAGAAAATTAAGAACTGAGAACTGATATTTGTAATATTCTTATTACTTTTAAATTTATCGCTTATATTAATGAAACTTGTATATTTAATGAATAAAAAAAAAACAAAATATTAAAATAAAAATGTTATTCTTTTTGAAAATAATCCTACCAATAAAACAATAAAAGAGAGTGACAAAGAAAGAGTGGAGAAAAGAGAGATAGAGAGAGGTCCATTTGAAGTTTTTGCTGTAGACCTGTTTTGGGCCTAAACATGGTATTTTGTCCGATAAATGCCACTTGGAGGTTCAAAAGAGGTCTTAAATTCAAATGCAAATGGTCATGTTTTAATCTACTTGAACTCAGATTTTGAGGTCTAAAATAGGTCTAAAATTTCGACTCGGGAACATATATGCTTTTATCTTAAAGCGCACAATGACAAAAAATATCGTTTCGCACAATTTTTTTCCCAAACCTAAAAATTTTTGAACAAATATTAAATAGCAATAAAATTTAAACGCGTATGCTATATAAATTAGCCACGCAATTTGTTGTTATAAAAATTAATGAAACAATTCTATAATAAATCGTAGATTTATTGACTGTATATACTTAACTGCAAGTTTTGTATTTTATAGTCAACATGAAAAATGCAAATACCGACATAATAGCTTGTTTAAACAACATCAAAATCCTAATGTTGATTATGTAACTTGTAAACACAAATATAAACTACTTCAAATTAATTTTGTTTATTTTTTACACAAAATCTAATTAGTATTTGTATACCATTTCATAACTGTAATTAAATGCAAAATGCGCCATACTATTAATTCCTATAATAATGCTTATTTAATAATCTGTTATTTAAATACCTCCTCAGTGCGTTTATTAAATAAATTCAACAATAAAAAATAACTTTTAAACCTCGCTAATTTTAATCAATATTATTTTGTATAAATTAATAATATAAATAATACCTTAATATTTTTATATTGAAAATTGCCTCTTCAAAAAGGTTATATTTAACACTCACGATAATTATCAGCCTGTGCTCTTTTTATTTTCCATTAAATTTAATTACCATGTAATCGTTTCTAATAATTAAGTATCGTAATTATACATAATATACAATTTTTGTTAATTACTCGAAATATACTTTGCTGTTGTCTTATAGTTAAAAGGTAACAAGACTAAATCAATCATTTTATACAGTTTAAAAATTATAACTAAGCGATAATGTTTAAATGGTAAACTTATGAAATTCTAATTTTTGTAGCTTTAACACAGCGCCTGAATATTACTCATATGTATACATATTGTTATTGATATCGTAATTAAAATTCTTTATCATTTACGCTATATGCAGTAAAAATTGTCACTTGAATAGAAAAAAAAAATGATGACGATGTAATAATTATTTTAATGGAACAACTGAAAATATACATGAATTGTATGCAATGAAAAGCGTCAATGTTTCTTAATATATTTCAAGAAAAACAAAGTATTATTGAATGGAGCAAATACGTTAGATCCTTCTTGAAACTTTATAAAAAGTGACTTAATAGGAAACCCCAGTAAATCTACATAAACCGATTGAAATAATTTTTTCTAACGAAACTCAATTTGAAAGAAAAGCAAATATCCTATAATCTCAATCAATTGAAAAAAGAAGGAACTAAATAAATTTCCTTCATTTCATTTTGAAATTTTACGTTTCATTGAATAATTAAATGAAGATTTCAATAATGGTAAATCTAATCTCTGAGTTACGGGAAAGAAAATGATAAGAAATAAATATTTCCTTCCATTTCGCAAACAACTATGTATAGTGTATACACTAATAAAATAAAGAAAACCAGAATACCGTGTATGCTACCTAGACGCGTCTACTCATAAAAACATATTCATTTTCAACATTTTCATTAAAAGATTCGTTTTATCCAAGATTCCAGGAAAAATAATACATTATTTCTAGAACAAATCGTATGTTTGTTAGACAATTATATTAAAATTAAATTGAATTGAAAAAGATGTTTTGTGAAGGGAATCATTTCAGTCAGCTATTCATTTAGTGTTGTGAAGTGTATATTTTAAAAGCTAAAAAAAGTGCAGGAGTTAAATTACTTACATTTCGCTCATAATAATGCATAGAGTTTGCTTTTGCTGGATACCATCATAAATCTCGTGAACAATAATCATTGTGGGACGTCTAGAACAATACAATATAATAGATTAATGTTAATTCATGCTTAAGCGCACTTTGTGTAATCAATTTCGTAAACAAGAAAACAAATATAATATGAAATGCAGGAAATATTTTCAAATATTTATCATTTGTGAGGCAATTTATAATTGATATTGAAATTAAATGGAATTTTTTTTTATTCAATCTAGATTTACACGCCGAAAAAAATTGTAATTTACCTCATATTAAAAACTGACAAATTGTCATGAAATGCAACATTTTGATGTTTGAATAATAACAAAAAAATCAATCAGACGTATGAAAATTTAAACGAAAATAATACGGTCGAATAATTTCCAATAGAATTTATATGATGAAACCTGATTATGATTTTCCACATTTTTTGCCATGACTAAAATAGTGTGAATATAAATATATCCAATCGGACTGATATTTGCCTTTTTCGGAATATAATCACACACGTGATAAATATTTAATTTATGATTTCATGTTTTAAATTGACGATTCTATAAAACTCTGTTATACATATTATCAATTTGCATTTATATTGAATTAAATAAATAAAGCCTAATTTGAACAAAAAATATTTGAACGTGAGGTTCGAGCGTTATTTGTGTTGTTTGAACAAAATTAGACGCAGTTTTCGGTCGTTGTGAAATAAATTGCTAAATATAGACCTCACTCAATTAGTGTGTAATGAGGAAATATGCTTGAGGAAATTTTTTTTGATGAGACATGAAGTTTGTTGAACTGATAATCAGTCAATTACCACACCATTGTTAAATAATGTACTGTGTTCTTTGCAGAGGTGATAATGCTCTTTTTTATTTGTCAGTTAATAGTTTATAGTTTATTTCAAAGTTAACTATATTTTTATGACAAGGGAAGCTTGCAAAAGATTATAAAAAAAAAATAGTTTCAGCCAATGACTAATGAATCTTTTACTAAATACAAAATGAAAATGAAAAACAAAAAAATATACTCTTGTGTTTATATTGTTATTTATATTGCGTGTATGAATGCGTGTGAATTTTAAATTATTCTTTATTTAAGAACGTTGCAATCAATTTTACAGTTAGAATTATCCATATAGGTGAAGAAAGTATTACACACTTTTTTCAGTAGTCATTTAAAATGTGCGTGTCCTTAAACGACACAAACGTCAAATTTTATTTTCTTCAACCGGTGGCATTTAATTTTCTTTTGTATATTACATTTTCGTTGCTTGTTACTTTTAAATGGAATTGATTTATTAGAATAAAATTATTGTATTTAACATAACCTAAATTTGACTAAAACATTTTTTGCACATTTATTTAAATGTAAGAAGAATGGAAAAGATATTATATTACTTTTAGTTGAAGAAATATAATATAAATGATATTTTCTTCGGCTGAAAAGTCACTATTATAGCGCCTTGGCGTTGGGGAAATAATCAGATAAATTCAAGTCTCGTACATGAAAAAATGTTGAATGTTCGTTGTAGTTTCTTATGACATTGAAGATAATAAATGAATTTTCATTTAAATCATACCTACACATTTTAATTGGCAATCTACTATAACTTAATCGAACTGCGATGTTAAATACTTATCCGTTTTTGAAATTATTAATGTATTTTTAAATGCATCTTCAAGCTCATAGTGAAACATAAAATTTGACTAAATTAAGTTATATAAACTTAGTACCAAGTATACCAAAGAGTACCAAAATACTTATTAAGAGTCAAAATAAGTGACTTAGAATTAAAACGAATAAGGTCCATATCTTTAGATACTTTTTAATACAAATTTAATTCTGTGAGCAGTATATAATTTTAATAAAGATAATATTTAATCCAGGGCTTACAACATTTTTTTCTTGTAGAACTTTTAACACATTTTATACGGAATTGAAGATTATATATTATGTGAAAATATAATTATGTGAAAGAAACTTTCTTAAGTTTAATGAGCTGATCTAACAACAAATGATATTAAAACAATAAGTTAAATAATGATGTCTTTGACAAGAAAAGTTGACTATACTTGACAGATTTATTATAATAAATGCTATAGCAATACACACATTAAACCTTTAAGCAGTAATAACCTAATATGTTCCTATAAAAAATTGCAGCTTATTTTATTTTAATTGCAATAATGCTTCTTGCGAAAATCATAAAATTACACTAACAATAAGAACCATAGGGTTACACAGAATTCACTTTGGAATAACAAGTAAGTTGAGAAAGTCCATAGTTAATAATAACTTATTAAAATTTGTTGATTTGGTGGATTTCTATACCGAAATCATAAAGAAATTCATAAATCTAAAGCTATGTACTTCAAAAAAGTACCTATCTATTACCTTAAAAATTTCAACTTGGTTTATTTTTAATACATAAGTATAATTTTGGCCCACTTAAATAAAAATTAACAAAATTCAAGCTAATTCAAGTTAAGGTTTAATGTTTTTATATGTTAATGCAGAGTCATAGGAAAACCAATAGAGAGATAAATTTAAAACAATTTTAGATAATTTGACGGTAAGATATAAAATATTGACAACAACTTTTATATAGAAAAAGAACAGCACGTTGAATAGGGCTTAGAGTAGCAAACTTAAAATCGCCATTGACTTCGGTTACACCCTAAAATTTCGAGATAAGAAATAAAATTTGAATATTCAATAAATTGAGTTCACAAAGCAAAGTAGTTTTTATTTTCTTTAAATTAGGTACTTATTGAAGTGAAGCTCATTCATATCTTTGAATATCATTTGCAATTTAAACAGAGGAAGCAAAGAAAAGATTTTTTTTCAATTAATATTAGATAAAAAGCGTAGTGAAGCTTTTCCTTTCTCAAAGTGAACTGTTTTTGTATGCTTAGTAATCACGTTGCAAAGGTTTCCTGCTTACGTTTTCTTTATAATAACACCGTAAGAAGCATTCGAACGAAAGAAAGGTCACTACACCGGTAATTAAACCTTCGTAGATGACGACAATGTCTTTCTATTCTAACATTAAGTGCGTCGCCTTGAAAAAAAAAACTTCTTACATCAATTACCAATTTAAAATAGCGCATTTCTACTTTTATCATAATAACAAAACAAATTATTGATGTTGATTAAATTGCATAAATGCTCGATGAATTCTTCTCAACAGATGGCGAACAAACTGACATTGCAAAAAGTAAACGTACAATTGATTCACTTACGCAATTAAATGGAATATTTGAATTGAATCACGTGAGCTCCCAACTTAACCAGATGAATCGCATTTTTAGAATCTAACAATAAATCTTTAGAATAAAATTCATATGCTCTCTATAATTACAGATCAGTGTTTTTATTAAACTTAAACACTTAACGATTTGATAAGTCAATTATGTAGGTGGTAAATTAAGAAAAAAATACAATTTTTTATGTTTTAATTACTACGTATGTATTTTATAACAATTCTGTCGAGTTGTGTCAGTAGAAGAAAAATTAATTAAGTTCATTACCTCTAGTAAGAAAAAAAAACTATTACAGCTCCCTGGATGGCGGCAGCTTTTCGTCTAGCAAGATATGAAAGAATGTATTTAAAAGGTTTTGGAATTATTTGTTGAATATTCACCACTTCATTAACAAGTAACTAAGTAATATTAAGGTGTCATTGTGTTTCACTAACATATTTCAAATATAGTTTATTCTTATCACACGATAGATCGAAGTATTCAGTTTCGCCTCAGGTAACTGAAGAGAGCAGAGAATCCAAATTATATGGTCCTCAATTTGTTAACAGTGGATAACGTTAATGAGAGGGTTATAATTAAAGATCAAAGCGATTTCATAAACAAATGAAGAGAGGGATATTGATTAGGTAGCATTCTTAACGATGGTAGCTACATCGTATATGAAGAAAATTTTACTCAACTTAACATTCTGTCGAGTCATTTTCATGTCCGGGAAACAATGCATATAAATACGGAACAATAATTAACATCACCATGAGCATGATTAGAAAATGTCTTGATAATGTTCTCAGCATCCGGCATCCCATTCCAATTACAATCAACATTTCTCTAGATATTTGCTGTTGTACTTTACATTTTCAATCCCTTAATAATTATTATTTATAACACAATAGAATGCAGACGCAGTTGCAATAAAATGACACAATAAAATTATAATAATTTTTATTCAAGACTAAACACTTTATTTCTTATAAAGCTAATATAGTTTCTGTCATTTCTTAAAAAGAATTGCATGCATATTTTTTTGTTTCTTAAATTAGCTTATACTTTTTTGCAAAATGTATTCACAGAATTAAAAACTATAGCAACACCTGCAAATCAACAAAGTATTTAATCTCCCAAACACTTATCTCAAATATTTGTCTGTGAAATTTCAAAGAAGATTATCAATTCAGTTGCTTTGCTTTCAAGCCATTCTCCAGCCAAAACTAAATCTCCATGCACAAGCGTAAAGCTAAAACCGCACAAATGGAGCACGCAGTAAGACAACTCATCATTTTCATTACGAAACTACAAGGCTGAAGAGCTTTCACCGTAACATCTCCAACACAATGCACAAAATTAAATTATGTTGCATTTCTCTTAATTTTATTTTATTTCATTTTAATATTCTAACTGTGGTTGATTTAATCCAAATCTCTCAGCAAATAAATTAGTTAAACGTTCACATTCAAGTATTTGAAAATGTAAATTGCTTTATAAATCCCAAAACAAGAACAATTCGATTGTGTATATTTTTAATTTAATAAGAGCAAAATTTGTAAATACATTTGAATGCATTGAATTCGTTCTTTTGACTCTATTAAACGATTAATTCAATAGCGAAATTATGCAAAATTCGGAATAAATTTTAAACTCATAAATACACAGTAATATTCACATAATGCAGTATTTTGCTTGAACAAAAACCACAATCTATTTCGTTTATGGTCGATCATTTTAAAAGCTCGAGTTAATTAAACCCCATTTTTAAGTAGCATGACTCAGGCGACTTAAAACTCACGCTATTGTTTCCATGTTGAGCGTGAGAATAAATAAACAGGGTATATGACATATTCAATCGTTATTTTTTTACGATTAGTAATCATTTTAGCAAATAACTCAAATAAATTTAGCGAATCACTTGAAAATTTGATTCATATAAAAGTTTTATCTCCATTTCAAACATAGTATAGCAGTAAAATGTGACTTGCGGAAGAGTTTCTAATTAACCAAGTTCCGGATTAGTATTCTATGGTGATTTCCGTTCTTATCTATTACAGTTTAGAACAACAATTTACAAATTTTGAGAGATATTGAATGCAGTTTCTGCGGTGGAGTTGATATCCGCTTGTTTTCCTTTTTTCCTTCCTCTGGCAATGATCGCAACTTCGGAGAGAATTTATTGTGTTTGGCATAGAACTTTCAAATAAAGTATATCCAAATGGTTGCAAGTAGAACAACAACTGATTAATATAGCTTTATAGTTTATAGATATATAAAAATGGGGTTTACAGAAATAAAACTAGAAGTCAACATTTTTCTCAATTGAAATAATAATTTAAAATCAATGGTTCGAGATTTAAAAATTTTGAGTAGTACTCGTTACGAACTAAATGATACATTTTAAATACTATTGAATTATTTATTTATACTTGGTAAAAGCTTTGAATTTGCACAAGTGTATAATACAGAACAACAGAATAACAAATAATACAGAATAACAAATAATACAGAAGTATTTTTGAAAAAAATAACTAAAGTAGGAGTTAATTATATTTTTGTTATAAATAATTAATATAATTTTGTTCATAAAGTCCTCTGTGTTTAACTTTTCATTTTTAATTAAAATACTAGTGAATAAAAAATAATTGATAATCGTACAAAATCAATCTTTTTTAGAAACTTACATAGCAAATTAAGAGAACAATTTCTAAAAAGAAAACGTATTTAGTCTATTTAGTGGCGGAATGGTAATATATTATGCTAAATCACCACTCTATGCGTCAGTGGTACTTTTTTCGATGCAGGTTGAATCCTAGATATTTATGAATAAATAAATTATAAACATTTTCTGTGTTAAGAGGTAGACAGTTGCGATATGGCTTAGATATAAAAGCGCCTTAAAACATAAAAAAGCGCACATTATGCATATACCTACTTTTTATATTAATTTTAATTATTGACTTGTAATAGAAAACAAATTTTTGGCTATTATTGTCCATTGCACATTGCAGATACTTACATACAAATTAAAAAAAAAACATTTTCATTTAGATTGTCAGTAATACAAGTGTTAAAGTTGTCAAATAAAAATATTAAGTTTGAAGTGATTTTTAAAACGCGCAAAATATTTTCCTTTGTTTATTTAATTTAATTTAAAGGTCATAATAAATAATTAATAAACAAATTACAAATCTTGGTTAATATATCAAGGTATAAATTCAAACACATTCTTTGAGGTCGTGGGTCACGAAACTCTTATCAAAAAAAGTTAAGAACTGAAAATTTTCTGAAAAAAGCTTAAATTTTAATTTCCAAATTATAATTTCTGTTTGTTATTATTTATTCGATTTATTATAATTTCTTATGTAAAATTCTATTAAAATTTCTAATTTATTTAACTTTTTTTAAATACTACGAGTTAATTTTTTTGTTGAAACTAAAAAACCAGATTTCTTCTAGCACTTTATGCTCTTACCATTACATCTTGTTATGTATTAAAAAAACTCTAAAGGGTGATTAATTTTACCAATTTATTATTGATTAACCTATCCTAGTTTATGACTAGGCAACATTGTGACTAACATATGAAAGTCATGAATAATTTTACTAGCGGTTTCTCCCTTGATGTTACCTGCGCCCTATTATAATGAATCATTTAGTAAATAATCCAAACTTGTAGGGTGTTCTATGTAGTGGACATGATTCTATATATAGTAAACTATAAAGTGAATCACATTAACTTATTTGTCTGAGTCATACCACAAAATTGACATCTGTTTCCTTACTCCAATTAAACGGTTCTATAATTTCACCCTTCATAAATGGGAAAAGAAAAAAATATTTTAAATAGCTTTTTTTTTTCTTTTTAATTAAATATCTACTTTCTTCAACATTGATTTTTCTAAAAGGGTCAAAGGAAATGTAGATAAGCAAAATAGGAAAATGTGTTCTGAATTTACAAAAGTATAGAGAATGCACTGTATGTATATATTTATGTGTTTAACTGCATATGACATTTTTTTTACAAAGAGAAAGTAAATATTTATAATATGCAAATGAAATTTCTTCCTTTTTAATTTACTCATGTTAAAACGACTCCACTTAACTATGAGCTTTATTTTCATAGAAAAATGTGAAAGTTGTATAACAATTTTTGTAATGTAAACTCAATTTTATTATAAATCTAGCGTTTCAAAAAGTTCATGAACTTTTCAACCCCTTAAAACTTATACACTGTTCAAACTATTTAAATATAATTGATACTGAAAAAGAACATTTATAAAAATCTTAAATGTTTAATTTGTTATCTTTTTATTAGTTATTACAGTTATAACAGGAAAATGAGAAAAGTTTTTGAAATTATTTCACAAAGTTTACAACTATTCAGAAGAAGATAAAACTAAAGTAACTATTGTTGCAATTTTTGATTTCAATTAAAATTGACTTACCATCCAGTAAGAAATTGATTTAAAAAATATAGGTTCATACATTTTTATTAAAACTTAGCAAACCTATTTATTTACTTTTGAACTTGTTCTTTAATTAATCTTTACCATTTCGTGTCAACTTTGTTACAGCCAATGAATATAAAATACATAGAAATTTATTTAAACTGTATAGTCTCTACTTCTTTCTGAAACTTTTTATTGTGACTTTTTTGCTTCTGGAGAGGTAACACTCAAAACTAAAGTGAGAATAAAGTAAATTCAAATTTTAATATTAGTATAAAAGTTATTAAAAATTTTATACTATTGATATGTTAAGTTGTGCCATTAGAAAAAAAAAACAAACTATTTTACGAAAGTTGAGGTCATTTTATGTTAAACACTCAAAAAAATTTATGTTACAATTAAGGTTACCAACCTTTTCGGATACAGTTAATAAATATTTTAAAAAAACTAACTTAATATATAAAAAAAATGTTTAAAACCAGCACATAAAATAATTGTTATGGAATCTCTAAAAAAAACTGGTATCATGCGGTAAAAATATCGTCGACCGATTGAGATAAATCGTAATAATGATCGCTTTCATCTTAATGCCAGTGGTCTAATACCACCACTAAAAATTCACGCCTTCAAACACAAACAACATTTAAACTAAGTCACTATTTAATAATACGTTAAAACCGAATAATTGTCCCCTCATACAGTGTTTTTCTTCCTATAATGAATTAAAAGGAGCCCGAATATCCTTAGCTAGCACCTCCAAATATGTGGTATAATTTATTTTATCTTATCAACTATAGTGAAGACACAAGGCCAAATCATTATGTAAAGTATGGTAACGAAGGAAATCTGATTGCGTTCTATCTCACACCATTTATATGAATATAGCTCGTAGGTAGAATCTAAATGTAATTTATTATATTCATATCTATGCATAATAACATTCTCTGTAACTAGGCCTGAATAAATTTATAATATATTTTGATTCTGTTATCAGTTCGTAAAAATATGAGTCATCATAATTATCATTTGAAAAGTTAGCCACTGTATTTAATAAAATGAAAAGGACGACCAAATCATTATTCGTATATATAAAGAGATATAACACTTAAATAGCGATTTAAAAATATAAAATTTTCACATACATTTTACTTGTTTGAATCAAACTTTATTTGGAACATATTAAGCTAATTGTGTAAATGAACACAAAAAATTTTCCTAATATTTTATTTTGTAATTGAATTAAATTATTTTCATATAAAAACGCTTTGATGTTCCAATTAAAACGTTAATTTATTATGCTTTAATGTTCAATTAGTCACCATGTTGTTAATGCATCAACACTTTTATATTACATAGCATTATATATTATATTTTGTTGTACGAATGATTTGAGATATACATTTAGCTTGGGCACTGAGCACTCATTTAAAATTGAATTCCGTAATGAAATCAAGTTGATAAATATAAAATAGAACGCGTTTCAAATGAATTACAACCTCAAATAATAAAGCCTAGCGATACTCATTATATATAAATGATTCAGAATGATTTATTCCAGACAAAGCTAAAATTTGCCGAAAATAGATGAATGGGCGGGTAATGCAAACATGGATATGCATCGACAAATTCATGTTCTGAATCAATTGATTCATGACAAGATGTACCTATACTGTATTTGATTCGATTATCAATTGCCTAGCTCAAAATAAATAAAAAAGTCATTTAATTCAACGGGGTTGTGGAAGCATAAGATGAAAAGCTTAGAAGGTTTCAAAGCGAGAATGCTATTATTCAGTGCATCGTTATGTAATTAAAAAGGCGAGTAAAATATTACCTGACATGTAACACTAAGTAATAACATATTGAATAATCTCAACATAACTCGCAAGTGTGAAGGAACAGAAATTAAAAGATGTAGAAGAAGAAATTTAATTAATATTTTCAAGTTAAATCATGACAAAAAAACTAACATCTATCTTACATTTTTCAATTTCGTTTTGAAGAGATATTTTTTCCAATTTATTTCTTCTCGATTTATAAATGTAAGGAATTTTTGTGAATATAAATAATTTACACTGTTCTGTTTGTGTAAGAAACAGCACTTGCATTTCATGTTATAACTGCGGAATCGATAGAGCACAAGGGTTTGAATGTGACTAGAGGATTATCACATGAAAAGATACGCGCATGAAATTGATTAGTCCCAAACGCAAAGTGCATTAAGTTTATTTGGCGTTGCAAACCATTCGCTATTTTTTTTTGTAGTACCGACGCTTTTTTAATACTTGAAACCATTCGAATCCATCAACTATAATGCTCTGTCTAGATTCTCTTCGTGTTGTATTTTTTCGAGATAGAATCACTGTATTTTATTTTGAAGCAATTATAAATTTGATGCAATCTGTTTTTTATTACAATATCTCTTAATTGCTTCAATTTCGAAAATGCACTGCATTTAGTGCCTTGATTTTTTTTTTAGTAAAAATAAAATAAATTCACTAATATTTCAAATAAAAACAATACATCAAATCTGTAAGTTGTAGAAAAAGGGTAACTGTTTTTCTGTACACTGTGAAGAATGGTTAATACGAAACTGAAAACTAGACATAACATTCCATATTACATAAATTCCGTTCTAAATGTATCGGAGGTCGATATGGGTATTTGGGTAGCGTTTCGTGTGTTAAAATGAACCATTCGATAGGTTTTTGTAATATTTCAGTACCTATACGTTTTTTATAAATAACTTAACGAGCTATTTAACTTTCTAACTTAATCTATTTTTTAAAGAAAACCTTGTTTCTACATGGTGATATGCGAAGATTCACTTTTAAATAACTTTTTTTTTCGATAATTTAAAGTTCTAATTTGTTTAGTTCTATAACTGCTTACAATACGTAGTACAGCATTATACCTTTTCCTTAGTATTCTAAGATTTCTAAGTTTGATATTGAATTATGTCTGAACCGAGCTTTCCTTGTGATAAACATGAGATAACCTTACAAGTACAAAAAATTAATTTTTGAATTATTAATGTTAGAGATTTTCAAAACTTTCGATTTAATAAACTTTATGATACAATTTTGTACGAAGAAGATTAATATAAATTAAGTGAAAGGCTCAACAATATAATCAGATCTTTGATTCCCTCGAGAGCTATTAGTTTTACCCCAATAGGATGTATGTCATCACGTGGAGATAAAATCCATATCCATTTTGCACTTAGAGAAAATTAAAGCTTAAGCACGAAAGAATCGATAAAAAAATTGAATTTATTTTGAAATAGACGTGGAAAAGTTCACACTGAAAATCTATTTCAGTATCCAGACGTACGTTGTAAAACATCCTTGACTGTATGATGTGTTTAACCACGACTCAATTTATTTTAAGCAATGAGAACATCTTTTCAATGAATCAGCAAATTTCTCTTTCATTAAAATCTGTTCAATTACCAACATCGTATCTGTAAACTGTTCATCAACCATTTTCTTCTTTTCGTTTTCTTTTGGCTTTCAGGTAAATGCGGAAATAACTCGCTCATAAAACTTGATGAATGGAAAGATGGATATAAACTTTTCCTTTTATAGCATTTCTTTCTGCCTCATTTTCCTGCTTTTTTATATTTGCAAATGCGAATTTTTCAAATAACGAAATCCTTTTGAGTAATATTTATTGTATTTGATACAAAAATGATGAAGACTCGTGAAATTTAATTTGAAATAATTATAAGTTACTATCAGAATATACCTATATAA
This sequence comes from Sisyra nigra, assembly GCA_958496155.1. Taxonomy (NCBI): domain Eukaryota; kingdom Metazoa; phylum Arthropoda; class Insecta; order Neuroptera; family Sisyridae; genus Sisyra; species Sisyra nigra. Next base: position 33,777,944 of record OY292313.1, on the reverse strand, counting down.
ATGATTTGTTCTTGATTTTTGCAACGCTTAAATTTTATTTGTTCGTTGTATAGCCGCAAAAAAGATCAAAGGACCAGACTAATGAGTCTAATGAGTCGGTACGAATTTCTATTGTGAGAGAATTCTTTTCTGTATTTGCATTGCGTTCGATGTGTTTTCCTGGTTGTGAAATTCTACGAGATCATAAATCAATGCCGTTGAGGTTAGTGGACTTGGGGCGACAATGCAACAGCTGACGGGATGCTATTTAAAGATAAACGTCTATCACGAGCTCGTCGAGTTTTCATTTTGAAGTTCAAATATGTGTCTGCTATTCTGTTTTAAGTGGGTGGAACATCTATATTTATCTTCCTATTGAAGTTGGCACATTTCAAATGTATGCTATTTCTGTATATTGAACGTTCATTAAATTCCTTAAATAACGGAAAATCTTATTTCCGGTACTACATAGGTAAGCACCGCCGTTCCACTCAGCATCTAGAGTCACACAATTGATTACCTAAAAGCAAGAATTTTTTGCAGGAAAACGAAATTTATTTTGAGTTTTAAATTATTTCGCATATTGTATACTTCCGTATTTTTGTGATTTTAAATTTATTTTATACAGATAACATTTTGAATATAAACCAAATGTTCTTTTTCCATTTCTTTTTCTGCGAAAAAGTCTTATAATAGCTTCCATTCTTTTCATGCTTTTTTGTTATAAAAATAATTTTTACATCCTTGAAAATTTAAAAGTTAATTTTTGTTTTATATTACAATCTATGCCGAGTATAGAATTTGGGGATCTTAAATTAAGATGGTAATAAAAAAATTATTAAATCTGTACCTATATATTAATGATCACAATCTAAAACTTGTTAGGAACATCTACATCAAGTTGAAAATCTTCTAGATTAAAATTGAATTAAGATCTAGTGTGTAAAAGAAGTTCATAAAATCATATCATACACGAGTATTTCACACATGTGTCTATATTTATGACTCGTCTGTCTTTTTTGTCAAGTGAGCATATAAAATATAAACAGCTAAATTAGTTAACATTGATGTTAAATTTAATTATGATATAAAACATGTGATAGGAAATTCGCTCGTCTCGTCTGAATGAACCAGAAAAAACTACATTATGAACAAAAAATGTTGAGTTCATTGATGAAAGAAGCTTACATTTAACCCATCTGGAATTTAATTTTTTTGACGTAGTTAAAAGGACTTGATGTCTAGATAGGTTGTAATATTTTATGGATGGCTACTTCGCAGTCTTAACAACGACAAAAAATAAATTGATCATGACATAGCATCTCATACAAATTAATAAAAGAAAAATTTAAGACAAAATGAGAAAATTTTCAACCCGATTTGTATTTAATAAAATAAAATAAAAAAATAATTATGATTGATTGGATGTAATCGAACTTGGATATTGTACTAAATCAAAGTCTCTCCATTACTCCAATGTTACAGTTTCAGAAATTTATTAGAGACATTTTTGACGTAATCATATCATAATCTAATTTTTATCACGATTAAACTGAAGAATTGTTAAATGCAATCCATCAAAAATATTTAAAGTTATGTGAGATACGGTCACATTCAATCCATTAAAATCGTTGGAAACAAAATTTAGTAGTTTGCAAGTTTATAAGTGTCGTAGAAAATGTTTTAGACTAAAATGTTTACTCTCGCGTGTTTGTTTTCTGTATAAAATCTGTCTAGTGACCTCCATCAGTTAACGACTAGAAAAAATTAAATGGAAAGTAGGGCGTACATAAACATAGATTCACTTTAAAAGCTTTTGTTGATTGTTTTTTAAATTAATTTCTCATTAATTTTGCTGTTATTTTAATTTTTTGTATAAAAATCAATCTATTCTTGTTATTTGTGTTCAGTTGTGTGCTTGTTTTTTTAAAACTTTATTAGTTTTATGAAAACTGTAGAAAAAATCATAAACTTTTGCATGTAGGAAAATGAAATTATGAAAACGTACATGAAAAGAAAAAAGCACACGTAGTGGTAAAAATATTTAAGTATTGAATAATTGGTTTGGAAAATGTAAATAGGTAAACCAGCAAGAGTAGATGCAGAAATATTATGGAAAAGTGCATTTAAAAATTTCACGAGTTACGCAATACAGGTTACGTGTTACATCGCGTAACCATAACAAGCCAAAGCTTTGGGAAATTGGATATACGATGATGTAACATCTAATTTTGTTTCTGTGGCAAATTAAACTAAATAAAATATTTCAAAATGTCTGTTCTTTTGAAGTTATACTTCTTTTGGCGAGTTAGGGAAAAATTATCAGATTGCATTTTTAAGATGCGCGCGCACACCGACAGCTCAACTTACAAGTCTCGCAGAAAAAGGTCTACCAACAAAATAAAAATAAATACATTTACTGTATGCTGGGTGAGAACTAATAACCCCAATAACTATATTCAAGATATTTTTTCAAATATTTTTGAATATGCAAACGTGTTTTATATAGGTTTATGTATACATTATTTATAAACATATTTATATACTGTTTATTTTTCTATCTTTATACTTTTAAACTGATATTTATCAATAATTTAGCGATAATTTTTGTGAATATAAGTGACAAAAGTGGTGTCTATAAGTTGTTTTAAATGCTTATAGATTTGAGGTTAATCATTGGTATGTATTATCTATTTAAATTGTACGTTATAAATTGTACAATTAAAGACTTTTTTAATAAATAAATTATTTTAATTTTTTAAGTCGGGCATTATTTTCAAACACAACCGTCGGATGGGCATATATGGTAGAGGAGAGGATAAGTTACAAATGATTTTAACAGGAGATTTCAATATTAATTTCAGCACAGCTAATTCTGATCAACTTTTTACGTTGAAGATTTAAATCTATCAATCAATAACGATCCTGCAGTAATTTCTACAACACGACATTGTACAACTATTGATGTTATATTTGTACGATATTAGACAACATTATCACTAGACTAATTGTATGAAAAGTATTTAATAATATTTAAATAATCGTTATTTAACTAAATTATGTGTTATAATAATATTGTCATTGTATTTAATATATTCTTTATTACAATATTGTTCTTTCTACAAACGTAAAATATTACGAGTAAATAATACACTTTTTAACGATTTTTGTTTTGTTACGCTAAGAAGTACAACTTCTTGCGTGCGTAAGTACATAAGTACACACACCCTTATTTATATTAAAATAAATTTTCTTATGCCTCAAAAATGATGAGGAACAAAAAAAATACCTAGGTATGATTTCTATTCTATAATATTTATTTGAAACATCAAAAACAATAGTATTTAACCGAAAGAAGTTTCACTCCTTGTACGTGTACAGTTATACACAATACACATAGTACTATATAAATGTTTTTCATAATATTTACATTACGTTTTTCCTATATTGTTTATGTAAAATATTTTAATATACATAGGTATGTAGTGTATACATAATTAGATTAATAATGATACAATTGATTAAAGATGATTATTGGAATTTTAAAATTGTTCACATATTCCTTAAAAATTATTGTTTGCACAAATATTCGTATTTGGAATATTACCACTCATAAGTAATTACAAATTTCTTACAACACTTCATTATAGGTATACCTTTATTGGATAAGCTCTAATTCAATTTGAAATTCATAATAAAACCTATTTTGATATAAGGGCTAAATACCTATTAAACTACTTAGTTTTTAATTCATTCCAATACTTATTACACATATTTTTGTTAAATAAACTAAGCGACTTACGAAAATGAGGTTCGCAATTTAAAAGCATGAGTAGTAGACTATTGATTAATTCTGTTAAATCTGCAAAGATAAGCCGATTCCAAATTTACAACGAAATTTCAGCTCTTCTTCAGAAATTTCAATACTATACTTAGACCAATTTTCATTCGCATAACTAAAATTGAGATAAATTTTGATCGTAGTAAACATAATATTACATGAATACAAATAGAATAATATTTGAAATAATATAGAAATATATTTAATTTCGTTATTGAAATGAAGTGAAAATTAAAAGTAGAAAACAAAATTGATGAAAATCTTTTTACTAACTACATTCAAAACTTTGATTTTTAATCAAAATTTAATAAAACGAAATTTTGATCAATAACAAAAAAAGTAGTTTATAACACTACAATTTTCCAGAAGAAGATTGTATTTTTTTTTGCAAAAAAACTCAAATAATTTTCACTGTATTAAAAACATTTCATTGTTTTATACTTTCATGGAAAGTGAAGTCGGTAAGAAGTTAAAAGAGCGAAGTTTTTTATTAGCTTAAGTAAGAAGAAAAAACAAAAATAACGATACATTTAAATGTAAATGTACCTAAATACAGAGAATTACAATTGTAATCAAAATTAATTCATCCTGAGAAAGTTATAACAGTATAACCTTTTATCAGATTCTATCATCGTAGTAGTAAACGTGATCGTAAACCTTGACATCTAACTCGGTGCGTCTATTTTACTCGAAAGCTCATGCTCACGTATATGTGTACGCGTGTTGTGTGACATTGGTAATGTTAGTAATCAAGTCATGAATCAATACGATATCACCCCCATCTGTCAATTATCTATCTACCGGATTGACATTTTTATGTGCACCTTATTTTATGATCGAAGCGATTAAGGGAAATAGATATTTTTGGTTTCCTCAAGCTTTTCCATACAAAGAAAATATAAATGAATGACGTTGTTTATCGAAACCATCTCGATTGATTCTCACAAAAGAGGCATCACTCTTATATTTTCGTTTAATATCATCACATTTTATGATGGGATTAATGACAATCATTATCCTCAAGGCGGAAAAAAATCTTACGCCAACTCACCGCCGAGATAATCAATCATTATAGATATAAATGATTTTTTTTTAAATTATGTAATATTTTATTTGTTTTTTTTTTTGTTTATTTATTTTTATATTATTTTCAGCACGAACTTTTGATAAAGATTTACGGAAAATCATTCATGCTTTTTAGAAAATTTATGAAGTAGGTCAAACACATGAACAGGTTGTGAAACAAACGCGGTCAGAACGTTTAATTTTCAGACTCAAAGAATTATTTAATGGAGAGCTTTGTAAATGATTCATTCAGTTAGAGGTCTTAAAATCATTCATTTTTATCTATTTCAAGTGGCAGAGTTTCAATATTTTTCATGGTTCAAGGAAAATAAAAAGAATGAAATTGCACATTAAAAATACGTTTATATTTGTAGTTTTTATGTATTACGATTACTATAAGGTATAATAAAAATGCATTGGAGTTTACAAACCACATCGAATTCAATATTATGTGAAATAAAGCTTTCTTAACGTAAAAAGTATGATTTAATTAAATAGTAATATCGCAGCATCTTATTTTTACTAAAGGAACAAAAATATGCTTGAAAGCACAATTCTGTATTCAGTAGAAGTAAAATGTCTGAAGATTGTGCTGGTACCAGGAGACAAAGAGAATGTTTCGAAATTCTAAAACCCATAGTGAAACAAGTTTTAACTCAAAATGTATGTTATTTCATCCACTTGTGGAACGCTGAAAATAATTAGAGTTACGCAAATTTTTCTATTAATAAGAATATTCAATACAATATTAAGCCTGATAATAAATAATGATTTCAGTTTAACGAATAACTTTTTATAAATACGTTCATTTAATTAAAAAAAGGAACAAACCTGTAATCCTATAAAAATAAAATAAAAATAAAGTACCTACCTATAAAATATTTTGGTTAGTACTTACCTATGTATTTATTTCTAATTACTAATTAGCAATGCTTAGTGCTAAAAACATTTTGAAGTTATAGTAAATTATCTTTACTCATAATCACAACCAACAAGTTGATATTTCTAAAAGTTAATGTTAATGTGAAGGATATGAGATTGCAATAGGGGAATATGTATTACATATCGCACTGTAATTTGCATCAGACAGACTTATCAAGCATGTAAAGGTTGCATTAAGTACATATGTCAAAATGCTATGAATTCCTTTATTGAAGTTATCATAAAGTTAAAACGTACCAAAGTACATTAAACAATGATTAACTAAAAATTTAAGTTTAAAATAAAATTGTGGAAAATTTTGCTAAGCGACCATGGAAAAGTTTATTAAAAGAGCAACTGGAAACAAACATATTGTAACGTTTTTACGAGTTCGTTGGTTTGTGTATAATGACTACGAATTTATTTTTAAACAATTGTTTATTTATTTATCTAACAATTATACACTACAACAATGTTCACTGTCAACAATAGTCACAGTACTGTTTATATTTCACTATATACACAATGTACACTATATTAACAATGTTCAGAATTTATATAACACTGTTCACTTTAACACTGAGCACTTCGATGAATTTATTTGAATACACACTCGGTGGTTTATTTGAATACTGTCGATGAATTAATTTCAATACTCTTCGATGGTTTATTTTATACTGACTTGTTGGCTCATCTTTCGGATTATTTATAGTAAGCGATCATCCGTTTCTAGAATTCTCTATTGGTAATCTTAGCGCCTGTCTTTCTCTCCTCCATTGGTAAATCAATGTAGAAAATACTAGAACACTCGTTCCCTGTCATATCCTTTGTAATGTTAATCCGTGGTCATAAAAGTACTTCAGGGGGTCCATCCTTTTGTACAATTCTTATCACTGGTGATTGTTTAAACCCGCCCTTCGGGCGCCAGACACAAATGGGTGTCTTGGATTTGTGACAATATCTTTGATTTATTCGTAAAAATCTTAATAATTATATATCATACCAGGTTTAAATTTTAATAAAATTTGTACACTTTTCTTAAGTAAGGATACCTCGTTTCTAAAACTACCAAACTAGAAGAGACTTCGTTGAACACAGTTCAACAGTTTGAAAACATTCAAACCTAAGCGAGTGACGCTAAAGACTGTGGTCAGAAAATATTATTTATAAATGAACTAATCCAATACAAAGATACATATTTTATTTACAAAAACTGTAATTATTTATGAGGTAACGATAAAACGATTATTAAATAATATATACATATGACTTAATACTCAAAAAAAAAAATTACTAATTCACTTATACTTTATTAATTACTAGTAGGCCCCCGCTCGCTTCGCTGAGCATATCTAAATTATACTGATTGAATAATAGAAACTTTCATCCCATCAACAAAAAAGACGAGATATTTCTAGATCTTTGATTCATAGAAAGTTCCTGAAAATCCGATAAACTACTTTTCCAGGAAGATATTCCATATAGCTATCTATAAGAGCTATCTTATAGGTTCTATACGTTTTTATGAGTATTATAAAATACCTATAGGTACTTGTGTTCTTTAAGTAGCAATACAATTCGAAAATGTTGAATGTATTATATAGTTAACTGAGTTATTCGTCAAGTACAAAAGTTTCAATAGTTGAAAAAGTTGAGTAAGTGAAGTAATTGTTGACTTTTTGAATATAATTTAACAGGCTTATTTCTAAACATTATAGACATTCAAATATTAACAATGAAAGAAGTTTCAATATTTCAAAAATTTTCATTATTAATTTTTCGATGTTATCGGATGTTAAATTAAAAATCATATTTTGCAGTGAAAATTGTCATTTTTATTTCAACTTTTTTGGTGTGATTGTGTTAAAACGCTATTTTACGAACTTTAGGGAAAGCTTTTTTAAAAACACGATTCTTGCAGGATAAGTACAATTGTTATGCTATCTTTTGAGAACCGTGCATTATTCTAACATACGAATTAATAATCTATATTATTCTCTGACCTCTCAACTACCTTATTGCAAAAAATCATGTCAATTATTTGCCCTATGAAAAACAAAAGCATATCTATCCCACGGGAGTAGTACATTTTTCCTGGATAAAAAAGAGATCAGGCCTTCTTGAGGATAATGTGCTAGAACTCTATTTCACGTACTTTAACGAAACTTCTTTTAAATACACGGTTTTTGTAAGATACAATTGTCTTGTTATCCCACGGGATCAACTGCATGGTTATATGCGTCTGTTATCTTTGTTAAACTGAGGTCTTACTTAGTTGTCCTTCACTTCTTATTAGGTCATTTTTTCTATTTTTTAATCTCTATGGGTCTTTGATAAGCTTTTCTTATTTATCGTCGCTAGTTATCCTGATTACGCTCTTTCTTAATTAAGCATATACAACCGATACAACTGTTGTTTTTGGAAAATAATCAAGTGGCGAAAGAATAAAATAAAAAAAATTATCACAATTAACGTTGTTAACATTGGTTAAAATTGGTGGCCACTAAGTAACATGGCTATTATTTTATTTATTATATATAAAATATAAAACTAAATGGAAAACACAATAATAAATAAAGACCATAAAGACTTTTTTATAATTGACTATACTTCTCAAACGCATTTGTAAGTAAATATTTTTAATTTTCAGGAATAAGAATTCAAAATTTTTACCTGAAGGGAACTTTTTTTTTATTGTTTACTATATGATAATTGATGGCGCAAAAAACTTGAGCATAGCTGTAAAGCATAAAAAAATGAGGGTTGGATAAATTAAGATTGTGGACATAAATTAGGGCTTAAGGTGTAAATGTTTGGCTATAAATTGTGGCCTCTTCATTCGGTTATAAAACACCATAAAAGAAGATTAAAAAAGTTAAATCAAACCGGAAATACTTTTTTCACTAAATTTTTATAATTTTAAGTCAGTAAAATTTAGAATTTTACATCACCATTTTCTTTGAACATTGTGTATATATACGTTTATTAATTTCGCTTTTACAAGTTTCGTTAAACTAAACTGTTCGAGAGATAGACCCCTCGCATACATAAATGTATTACTGAAAATGTTTAATGTTGAGAGAAATTCGTGTGTCACGTCGATAACCTAAATGGCATATTCAAAACAGTTTATATTGTACTGGGTAGATTAAATTTTAAAACTACAACAAGAAAATATAATCAAGGGACTACGAGGTATGCATTGAGTTAATGAATATTACTCGTATTATAATAATACACGATTTGGGGCTGGCTATTCAATAGACAAGATATGTTTCACTGCAGCTATTTTACATTTAATTGTCTGTAAAGATGGAACGAACAATTGTCTAGGGTTCGTTTCACTCTCAATAAAGCGCCATAATTAGGGTAAATATACAGTTTGATGTTTACATAATTAAATGCAACAAGTAATTAAAAAGTGTTGTGTTCACAATAAAAATATTCACTAGCATTAAACCGAAGTGGAATTAAAGAAAATTTATTTTATATTTCACCTTTAAAGCTATTCTATTATTTGGAATCTCATTTTCGAGCCAATATAGGAAAAGGTTAATGTGAAAACGCATTAAAAGTGGGAATTATTGTAATCACAACACTCATAAAAGTTTACTTTAGATAGTGTCAATAGCTCAATCAGATTAAAGGAAAAAATGTAAATATACAAATTCAATTTGTTATTACATTTTTTACAGTAATGAATATGATTGAGGTAAATAAGAGTTATCTGCAAAGAGGAAGTTATTCAAAGAATTTTTGTAATGCGGGACATTGCATGCAGGAAGAATAAAATTAAAACTAAGTAGCATTTATATGCTGGATAATTTAATAAAACTTTATTTTTCTTCTTGTGTTCTTTCCTGTTTGAAAAATATGCAGTTTTGCACATGTAAAATTTAAATATTTCACTATTGCATTCAATACGTTTGCTCGAATATCAATATTATTGAGATTTTATGTTGAAGATATGTACGAATAGAAACACGAGATGAAGAGCAGTATCACATTTATAGGTGACTAGAGAATTGCCTTCGTGGATTGCGGACTTGAATGTCAACACATGTTTCGCCGACTTGTGCGGATGAGAGATGTCAATGAACCGCATAGATACTTATCATTTGCTTGCTTGACCAAGTGATACGTTTGATCTATCATCTGACGAAATAAGGGTCGAGTTTGCTTCAATTAAAATAACATATTGCCCACTTTAGTTTTATGAGAAATTTAAACAATGTTTAATTAAGCAATGACACCATTTAGTTAAATAACATTTTTAATCGTTTTCTACTATAAAAATGCAATGGTTAAATATATTTATCTAATAAATAGTACTATGTAAACTTAAACAACATATACCAAAGCAAACCCAAATATTGTAATAGCTTCGAAAACATCAACAAAAATTACAAATGCTAACGTTGATTACAAAATTGACTGTTTCAATTGTCTGTTTAAAAACAATGTAAACTAATCCGAACTTTCGAAAAAAATTTTATTTTTAATGCATTTAAAATGAATTGGGGGTATGTAAAATTAAGTTTTAAATTTACCAACCCATAAAAATAAAATTAAAATATTTCTCTCTGATTAAAAAAATAGATTTTAGGCACTAATTTGAAATATACTTATTTAAAAATAATTCGAAAACCGGAATTCCCGGATCCGTGTCATAATCGTAATATGGCATTATTTATTCTCTTTTATGTATAAAAAAATCAAGTCTTTATAATTTATAGGAGTAAGTCAAAGGTCAAAGTTTGGATCCTTTCATATCAGACACATGACCGAAGTCACGGATAACAATTCCTCGGTATCCCTTATTTCAAAAAATATTTTGAGTTTTTCTTTACAGCGTCAATGTTTATATTCCTCACTCAAAGTATTATTTGTTTTGATAAGTGTTCGCCATTTTAATTTTCATTTTAAAGAACTTTTTTATTACAAAATAATTCGTTCAGTCTATTAAACACTTACTTAAATATTTTGATAGTTTCCATAGACCAAATTTATCACATGAGTTGAGAATATACTCAACTTGTAACTATGAAAACGTAAGTGAAGACTGGAATTCTATCAAGTAAATGCTTATTGGATTACAGTATAATTCAAGAGCACACGTATATAAAACAATATAATATAATACCATTATATTCTATCAGCATGTACTTAAGAGAGCTCCAGCTTTTACTTAAGTTTTCATGGTTATAAATTGAGCATATATATGGTTATGACATGATTATAAGTTAAGTATTTCCTCAAATTTGAGTGATGACTATGAATACCGCCATAAACTTTCTATACAAAAACGTTTTAAGTCAGTACTCATTTCTAACAGTTTTTATGCGCAAAGTGTCCATTATTTTTTCAAAAATGAAAATATTTTCGTATAACCAACAAATTTAAAAGAATAAACAATTTCTTTTAAATTCTATACAAATGTTCAGTAAGACATATTGTTTTCTCCATAAGGCCAAAGTAAAACTTGAAAGTTAGTTAAATCTTTAATAATTACCGACGTTTTTTAAATTTTTTTTAACTATTATACTTAGCAGTTGAGGAAAAGGGTTAAAAATTAAATTTTAGAAATAACATTTTTAGGTCACTTAGTGGCGTAGTTGACTAGCTAGTTGCCCTATACGCCAGTGGTCCTGGGTTCGAATTCCATTGAAAGCCCAAATTTTTTTTTTGGGGTTTTCGGATTCGACAACACGGTCGCTAATGACCATGGTAGTTGATGCCACCTTAAATAAACCAAAAAACAAACATTTTTAAATAATTAATTTCCTTTTATTAGGTACTCACCAAATATATACTTTTACATTATGTAATATTCTCTTGTGCCTACTCTTGTTAGTTTAAATTTTTTAAAAACAATTATAACAAATTCATAGTCTTTCCTAAAAGTTTTAAAAACAATTTATACGCAGATTTCTAATTCAAACTTTTATAAAGCTGTATGAATACTTCTAGGTATTTGAAATTTAAATAAACACAGATTTAAATATAGTTTCACGGAAAATATTTGGCTTCAACACTTCCAATTTAAAATATTCGGAAAAGGAAAGAAGACATCTCTTTAATAGCAATATGTTCATTGATCCACGTTCTACTGCTCCAGTTATGGCAAAAGTTTGATTCACTGCTTTTTCAAGTACTCGTTTAATTGTGTTGATTTACTTTTCTAAAACAGGTATTGAATTTTCAAGTTAAAATTTTGGGTTTCTCAAACTCAATAAAACCTTTAAAATTGATTCAATATTTGCAACTTTATCAAATTATAAACATTGTTGGAAGGAGAATAAATGCAATTTCTTAATGATCTTATGTTGCATCTAAGTGACAGATTTAATTTAAGCTAGAGACTAACTTTTTAATTTAAGCATGAAGAAAGATTGATCGAGATGATATATTATAATGCAATGTTATGATTAATTATGTTTGCTGTTCCAGTTTCCTTCATTTTCATTCACGGGTCTATCTCAAGGGACTTTGATTGCGTTTCTGAATTTTAAAAGATTCTTACCAAATTACACCTGCGTCGCGGGTAGCATAAAACTATTAAAAATGCACAACGTAATTTTCAACTTGTGCGTAGGGAACGAAAAATCAAATTTTAATAAGGTTTAGCCAAAATACAAAGGAACTTATTATTTATTTAGTTTGTTTACATTCGAGCTCAAGTAACATATCATGCAGAAACGGTATAGGGTAGGTGAAGAAGACATCTGCTAAGCATATGTTAGAGAGGGGTTGATAAAAGGGTGCATTGGCATCAGGAAGTCGCACGTTATAATACTGATTAATTGGTAAACAGAAATCTGAAAGGGTGCCTCCAAATCCAATCTGAATTCCCGGAAAAAAGGTTTTGATTAGAGAATTGTATCTGTTAAATAACATGTTTTGTTTTTAATTTAAAATATAATTTCTTAAAGCAACAGCGAAAAATTTTCGCATCCCATATGAAAGGAAATCATTACGACAATAATAAATTGTTGGAATAGAATATTGATAGAGAAAAGGAAATTGAAAGGTTCATAACGGATTTCTATTTATTTGGAACAAGAATACCGTCATATATAAAACGTGAGGCACGACATTTGATAGAATACAATAGGAGTAGACATACACTAAATTTTCCAAATAAACGAGAGACTCAAATGGAAACGCATCAATAGTTAATGCACGGTGATGGAACTTTGGTGTTTTCAAATTGAATTACTATATTGACAAGCTCGAACCTTTGCAGGTTCGAAGGTCATATTTGCCACTTTTATATAACAAATTCTTCATGTTGTTTAAAAATATATGAATTCATGTTGTCGCGAAAAAAATCAATCGAGATTTTCATTTTTATAAAATTCCTACATTTACATCAAGCCAAGTAAGTAAACAGTAATATTGCGTGTGTTGCGTTTCATTTTGTACGAAGAAATCTGTGTTTACTCTTTACATGCATTTTATAAAGTCAAAGGATAGCAATAAAAAAATCCCATAAAAAAGCGGTAACTTTTAACGATTTTTTGCTGAAAAGCACGTTTTTTTCTACGTAATTGTTAATTTAACTTTTATTCATCTTTACTTACAAAACAAACGTTATATTTTCTGGAAACCTCCAAACTTTATACCATAGATTTTATACAATATAAAAATAGATTTATGTTAAAATGTTGACGTGGAAGATCTTCTGATGGTATCCTAAGGGTACATTTATCTATGAGAATATATATTTACCTTCATGTAAGAATTGTTATTCAACTTTCTTGAATTTATTTGAAGAAATATGAATGTATATAAAAGAACATTTTTGCTGCATTTATGACCATATATTTCATAAAATATTATTGTGTTTTGTCTTAAATTTCTTTAAATGGCCCTTGCAAAAAGATTCGAACGTAACTTACTTCAAACTCAATGGTTCAATAAATTCATAGAATTTTTACAAAAATTAAAGAAAAACACACTTGGCTTGAGTAATTGGAATGTCTGTATTTTGATCATGAAAATAACTACGTAGCTAATGGAAAGAAGATACGGGGAGCGCACCCTAACTATCTGAAAATAGCTCTCGACTCGCTGTGTCACCCTTAAATGTCTCGGCCGGAAATGACACCCTCCTACACATCCCTTACATATCTCATTCCACAATTTCTATTTTATGTTAACAGAAACAGAATGCCTTATGAGCTTTTATACGAAACCAGCGATTCTGGAATAATTGAAAGATGTACTATCTCGATAGAGAATTGAAATATTTAAAGTGTGTGTTCACATTAAATAATTATATTTTCGCAACAACCCCATTAAACCATTTATATCCATTAAAATTTACGAAATCTCTGCTAAGGTGGGAATGTGCGACTATGAAAAAGGGTAACAAAGATTTATACCATATAAGTAAATATCGTTTATGAACATATTTTCAAATAAATTTCATCATATACAAAACATGCCAAATGCTTAACAATTGTAACTAAATACTATTGATTTTTTTCGTTCTTTAATTAAAGATTAAACTCACAAAAACCTTTGTTTTTAATTGAAAATATATCCTGATTGCTTATAATTATTAATTTATTACCATTGTAGATGTAAATTTTAATGTTTCGTGCAAACCCTCATACATTTGTTGGTACTTCGATGTCAATATGGTAATACCCACCAAATACACCCTCGGTTAATATAATTAGGCTCGTCACGCCTTAAACAAGATGTATGTATTAAAATACAAATAGATACACATACCCTATTAAATACAGTTTTAAGACAAAATTGAACTGATGAATATACCATACAATTTGTGCTTGAAACTCTGAAGATATTTTGAATTAAATCATATCTCATGTAGGAGTCCTCGATGCATTTGAGTGTGAATTTTAATTACAAATCCAAATTGAGTTAATTTGTATTTACTCAACATAGTAATAATATTTAATAACTACAATTAATTCTCAGCTGTGATCTTCCAAAAATAATGGAAACAATTAAACTCAAAAAAGCGCAACGGGTGTTCTATGAAAAAGCAAGCATAATTCACACAATTAAACATTACTGCCTTATTAAAGGTAAAAAATTTCATGAGAAAATTCATGAAACTGACTTGAAGTTTCTAGTGAAATACACATTTCCGCCCAACAGTTTAAATCCTTATAATGTTCTTAAATTAATCGGCTTTTATATATAATCTAAATACGCTGCAAATATTACAGCTTAAATAGGTAGGTATATTCAAAAGCTGACGTGTAACTAGAGGAAATAGACCTTTTATTTTAAAATAATGAGTTTTTAATCTAGCATTTAAGAGATAACAATTATGAAGATACGAAATTTATTCTTGTTCCTCTAAAAATTTAAATGTGTAAGGTTTTCATAAAAGCTTTTCCTCATCAAAATATTAAATTTGAAAAAAAGGGGTAGACATTTTTTTATAGATGGATAAATAAAAATTTAAATAATAGTAGTATTCGATAGCACTTAACCAAAATGTCAAATTTAACTACTCTACTATTATATAACTACTAGATTAGAGGCTAATTGTTAGTTAACTTCTAATAGACTTCAAGATGTTAGTTTGTATATTCATACTTAATGAATAGTATACGTACATGTGATAAGTAAATATCTTTTAATTATTCAGCTTTCCCTTAAAATATTACAATATTTAATGTATGAGGCAACTCTTTAATAATTTAAGACTGAAATTCAAATGCCTGTATAAAGTTATAAAATATTCCATTTAAGTCTTTTTGTGAAGAAAAAAAAAGACATCGTGAATTTTCGATGAACAGTAGTTAAGGAGTTGCTGTTTCCAATATTATGGATGATACAAAATATATTTGTAAGTCTTTATATAAAGTTAGTTTTGTTTGGATTTTAAGAACATAACATAACTTTTACACAGCATACTTGAAGTTTTTATAATTAACAACTCGGAGAGTCTTATTTTGTACCTTTATTATCAATTACAATCAATATAATTTTAAGGAATAAAATATTGGAACAGCTTATTTTGATATTTTAATTCCAGCCATTTTTATTTTTTCCACTTCAAAAATTTATCGAAAATCAAAACCGTTATAACAAATATTGTGCAAAAATTTAACCTCTTCTGAAAAAATATGTAACGTCTACTCCAGTTATTCTATTATATAATTTTTTAATTCGTATAAAAATGAAAACATTGATTGATTCATTCATTTTGACTGGCAATTTAGGACGTTGATCGATTACTTTTGGAAGAACCTAACACTAGTTTCAATATTTTTATTATTTCATAGAACAAAGATAAATGCTCGTTTTAATCTCAAGTTTAGACATGCTGTCGTTCTTATTTTTTTCTTGTCAAAGACCTCAACATCTTCAAAATTAAATTAATCGTGTTTTACTTTCTTTATTTTTAATTCAATTTCTTTCACACTACGGTTCAATGCTTTTATATTCCTTAAGATCCTGTAATTAAAAAAGAGACGAGTGAGAATCAATCTTGAATCTCACCACGTATTGCTGACTCACTGTGTCTATGCCGGCTAATTTCTTTGTAAAAATTAGTAAATTATTCAATGACTGATACATACATTAGAAAATCAATATTGATTTTTTTTTATTATGAAATACCAAGAGAATTTATTGAAAAATAAAATTCTATTATAATTTAATCGTTATCGAAATTTAATCATAAATTAACTAAGAAATAATTGTTTTTAATTATATGTTCTGAATAATTTACACTAACGGTAAGAAAATAATATTGTTAGTTATTAATACACGTATGATAATTATTCGTGGGATTTTGGATATTAAATAAAAATCTTATTTTTTTATGTGATCAGTAAGATATTAATTTTAATTATTCAGTTATATTTTCATCACTCTTGACCTGGTAATGTTTATATTTATTATTTTCTAATAGTATTTGAAAACGTCGTGGAACGAAAGTTGTACAAAATTAATAAAATCATTAACAATAAGGATACGATTTTTATTTAATAAGTATCGAAAATCCCACTAACCATTTTCATATTAATAAATTATGGATTTGAATCGTGTTAATTGATAACTATTAACTTTAAAATAAAAAAAATATAGATCATAATTTAAACGTTAAGAAAAGATTTGAAAAATTGTTTTTTATATACAACCAACAGTTTACTGCGCTATTTATAGTTTGGAAGATATTAGTACATCGTTTTGTGACTAACTTACACCATTATTTTCAAAGCTTCCTCATTAGTTATTAATTATATTAATTTTTTGCACCCTTTTGATAACTCCCAAACTATTAAATTTAAGTCAATTATGTTATTCAATTATGATTTTTTTTTTTTTTTTGGAAAAGCTCATTATTATTCAAGCAAACGTTTTATAAATGTATAATCTTTTATATATATTACTATATATCTTTTTAGGTATAATATTGTCATTTTTTAATTTCATATGCAATTATTTTAAACAAGAGAGATTTATTTTATAATTCATACTCGAAACTGCATTTTATTTGTACTTATAGAAAAGTTTCGTTATTTCTGTATCTTATCTTTTCAACATATATAATCCAAATACAATGAAAAGTAATATTAAAACCAACAAAGAAGAATACAATAAGGAACAAAACGAGCAACGCATACTCGTTTATTCGTTTTACTTTTGCAAATAGTGAAATGGAAAATTAAAATGATCGCATTTTATATTAAAATGTTTTTTCAAGTACTTATTAACTTTATAATCATATTGCATTTTATATTTATGTATATCCATGAAGACATACCATCTAATATCAATCAGAATTTTTGTTTCTGATTAAGTAGTCTCATACGTATTTTTCCTTATGAAATTATAAATTAATATTTAGCTTTTCCACTTCAATCATATTGTATATTATTAAATTTACACCAACCCGAATGTATCACACTGAAACAATTTAAATTATTGTATTTTTAATTTCATTAAAGTATATGTCTTACTTATCTATACACAACATTTGTATTTAGTTAATGGACAATTGAACTATGGGAAGTAAAGACGGTAGCGTCGGTATTAATTAAATTTAATCAGATTAACGAAGGTATAATTGTATCCTAGCGATCTACATGTAAATGTCTTTTTTAAAAGGTTGAAAAGTAAAATTTAAACAATTTCATAAAATTTAATGTTCATAAAAAGGGTGTTTTCCTCTTAATGTTTTTTCTCTGCAGTATTAAGCTTAAATTTTTTGTAAAAATAACTATAGGTACGTAGGAGCCGTAATAAATTTCATTCATTTTCAACCTTACAACACAAACACACATTTTAGTATTTCAAGTTCTCGTTAGAACGTAAAACTCTTTATTAAATTAAAACTTTTCAAGTTGAACGTAAGTACGAATTCTTTGACTAATAAGTAAGAATCCTTCGCTTTGAAATTCTTATAGATCTGCGCGTTGTTTATTTCCAGGACGTTCACCCACAGTAACTGAAATTAGTACATGACTAATTATACTACTTTGTTTAAATAAGAGTGACAAAAACACCCCAAATGAATTATAAAACCACGGCAAAGAGAAAATGGTCCCTGTGAGGCAAATCTAACGGTCGAGGCGAATAAAACAGAATCGAGACAAAAAATTACTCGGCTTTTGTGTTACAGCCTTTGGCGTCGTATCTTTTAAGTTTGATAGTTGCGATTGAAATTATTTTAAAATAAAATTGATTGATGATATACCGAGTTGTATAAAAAGATTTAGAAGTGACACCGGCTTTGTTAAGATTTATGTTTTGGATTTAATGACATTTTATATAGCTTGGTATATGTAGGCAGTTTTCGTTCGTTTGAAATTTGAATATTTCTAAGCATACTTTTTAAATGTGCTATTTCTAGCATAACGTTTACACAGTTTGATCTACTTGAACCAAAAAAAAATGAGAAACTCATTTTATCATAATTTAATTAAAGCCTTGCACTTTTATATTTTGATTCGTTATTTTATATTTTTTAATATAGGAGGTAGGTTCATCATAATTAGTTCTTCAAAAGAAAAACAAAACTGTTATTCCATGTATAAACTGAAACATCTCAAGTGGATACAATAACATTTTCATATAATATATCTGTTAGATTTTCAAATAGATTTTTTGCTTTATATATGACCGGCATATAAATTAGATATACTTATTAGTTATTATAGTATAACATATATTAGATATATGTAAGTTCGTTTACATTATTCGAAATCTAAAGGTTTAATGAAAAGAAATTTTACCTGTGGGTTATACTTGTTAATTTAAATAAATAAAATATCTATAGTGTAAACTGTTTCAAAAGGGAGGTTACAGATGATTAACGTTATGAAATGGTATATCATGTTTGTAAGCTAACACGAACTAAACACTTTACTGATATACACACAATTTATATAATCTAACTCATAAAAATGAATGTAATTTAGTTTAACCCCAATAGATCTTCATACCAAATATGGGCTTTTATTTATTTATTAGCAAAACTTCGTTATTGTCATCCAACGATAATTATAATCAGTTTTCAAAATTTTTGAACTGTTTAACAAGTTTTATATAACTTTAAAATTTACATTTTCCTTAGTTTTTCAAAGCGAAAGTTAAATTTCTAAGATAACTAATTAAGTCAAATGACTAATGAAGATACAAAACCCCAAAATAGTTTCACTGCTTTTGAGGGGTTAAAAGCAATATAATTCCAAGGGTGTATACTGTATAGGCTAACATCTAAAACTTAACTATAAGCTATGCAAATATAATGGAAATCTGTACATCGAATGGAAATAGAAGATTTTATAAGCTTTTATTTAAACATTGATAAGCCTAAAATATCTATTTGGAGGCTTTTATTTGTATCCTTCAATTGGAAAAGAAAACTTATACATTACATATTTACTCTTTATTAGGTAACTAAATATCATATATATTTGCGGTAGATATCGAAATTAAAATTATCCATGTAATGAAAAACCAACAACAATTAAGAGAAATTAAATTCTTTCAAAGTTTTTTTCCAACATTTCATTCGACGGTTTCCTTTGTTGAGCGTTAAAATAAGAGAAGCTGAAAACTGAGACGAATGCGGTTCTTATACGAAATTTCCATTCGGAAGTAAAAGCAATTTAATTAATGACATTCGATTAATTTGATCTCTTAATTGATATCAATAGAGTGATTTCTTTGAAAAAAAAGAACTTTTGATTACGTCCAAATGAATATTTCGTGAATTAATCAGAATTTGTTGCCAAATTCAAATAAAAGAATTCGATTAAAAACTTTTCAATTATGTGAATTGGAAAAAAATGGAACAAATATTGTTTCATATAAAATGGACAATGTAGCCTAGCGTTTGGAGAGAAAGGAGAGGAAATAAAAATGCGAAAAAGGAATGAACAAATTAGCTCACACAAAGCATAAAAGAAAACAATTTTCCTATGTTTTGACGATACCAATATCAATTTGAGTATGGAGTAGAACAAAATGTGGAAGAGAAGATAATATTACAAAATTCTAAAAACAGTAAAACCATCTTCGCCGCTTTAAGATTCAAACTGCGTATTTTATAAAGATATGTGGTCTATACAGATGAAAATAATATCATTTTCAACATCGTGTGTTTTTATTTTTTTTTAAATTTCTTAGTGAGCGAAATGTAGAAATTTATAAAACATACGTATGCAAAGTTAAGACAAAGTTTTCCAATTTTATATTAAGTACCTACTGGGAAAAATACAAATTACAACATACTTAAACGAAGTAATAGTAATTATATAGTAAGAATTACCAGAAAATTTAATGTGGAAATCCAAAAATGATGAGAAGCCTAAGAACACAAAATTTTGAACTTGAAAAAAATGTAGTTAATTTCTAAACTTTAATTTTTTTTTTCAAAAATCACAATGTGAACGAAACACAATTCAAGGTTCACATAAATCTTCACATAGTTTCATATTTCACAGATCGTTCGAAAAAGCACAAGCAAATGATCGACACTAAGACATAACTTTGGAATGATGAAAATTTCAAAACGCACGTGTTAGCACACTGAGCTTTCGTACAACCGACGCCGAAGACGTCCAATCGTCGACTAGCTGCAAACCTAGTCCCAGCGTCGCGGCGCTATTCCGGGATTGCCTGCTCGTAAAACAGTGTTAGCCATAGTTGCATCTTTGTCCGACCGTTTCTCTGTTTCCCTTACGAGTACGAATATATTCAAAGCAAAAGTCTGTGTCAGCGTCATGCCCCACGTTTTATGATAACCAAAGTGAATTGAGATTGCATTTTTAAATATTATTTGCTCCAATTTCAGAATTGAATGTCAAATGCCCGTTTCTATTTAAATATAGGTCAAATTTTTAAATTCACTAAATTCTCTATATTGTTTAATATTCTTTATCAGCTGTATATATTTTAACTCCCCAAAGCATATCTTAACTCTACCACACGGTTTTCATGCAAAGGTTTTACATAATTTATTCTACGAATAAAACTTGCAGTATAGTATATTATAAAGTTTAAGCTTCTCTCCATTTATACCAAACGTTTCTTATGATACCAAAGAAAATTTTTTATCACAACTCTAATATTTCACCACAAAACGAATCAATTTCATCATGAATTTCTGTCAATATTTAAATTAAAACGTCAGGTAATCGATAAGCTATTTGTATATTTAAGTAGAGAACCCTGCCCTTGAAGTATAACCAATGGTTAAGGAACAATATAATTTTCAACATCAGATAAATTTGGTTTATTTAAATTACACGTTTGTTTCTAGAGTAGAAATCAATTATGGTCGCTAAGAAAATAGGTTCCTTCATTCGCCATGTGCCTAAACGATAAAATATAGAAAACGTGGTTCAAGGACCCTCATATTGAAACATAAGAGGGTGCAAATGGACACGTTTTTAATATTGATGGAGTGTGGACAAGAGTGATGGAGAATCAAATTTAGTTTCTCGCATTTCCGCCAATGCTATAGTTTATCAAGTGGAAAATCAGATAAAAGTCAACCTAAGCGTTTGACTTTCATTCTTTTATTGAAAAAAATACAATGGTAACATTATTATTAGTGTTATTATTAAATCTGTGAAACAAAATAAAACCTATCCTAATCGTTTAAGAAATTTATTTCCATGAGATTCATATTACAAATGTTGTGTTTATTCTTTATACCTTCTTATATGTATTAAAAAACAATATTAATATAAAATTAAAGATACCTGATAGCAATTGATGCAAGATGGAAATTAATGAAGAAATCACCCTACTATCGACAGGTTTAACTCTTATTATATCAACCAACCAAAAAGTTGCGAAAAGCGACTATTTTCTAAATAAATAAAAAATGATGCAAGTAGACCGAGTTATTTAAAAATTATCTACAGTGCTATATTACTTTGGCTATGAAAATTTTAACTACCTATGATGATTTTGATTCTTACCCTGATTTTATTATCTTAAGCAACGATTAGGCTATGTTATAGCCAAATAGCCAATAAATGTCTTTAGTAACTTTAAATCTATTATTGGGATATAGTAGTATAATTTTATATGGGACCCACCGTGGCTTATAATGCAAGGTTGTGGATTAGCCCTGGGTCAATAATAGTTCTTTAACTAAAAACCAACTGTTAATTTAATTTGAAAAAAAAAACTTTTTCATTGCTAACCTTACTCATTACTTATTTTGTTATAATAAATCAACATTTTTATTTTTTTATAAACGTGGGTGGAATTGCTGATTATTACTCTAGCGAGTCGTTATAATATAACTTAATTTTTTTTTACTTTTTATACAGTAAATACATTCATGTTATTTTTTTTTCGTACTATTTTATGTTATTCCAATATGGAAAATGTTCATTTAGAACTCGTGTGCGTATTTACGAAGTTATCACGAATAGGATATTGAAAATGATTTCCAGGTGAAAATGGAAAAGAAAATGAAGAAAATCATATAATTCTAAAAGAGATTTACCCTATTTTAGTGGGTATATGTTGAGAGCGTTGTGCTGGAACAACTGTGGTGATTCGTGAGTGAACGGGGTTGAGTTTGAGTCATTTGCTCAATAACGGGGTGGGTTGTGACTGTCGTCATGCACGGCAACCAACTCGATCAAGTTCAAAGCGAATTGTTACGGAAATAACAGTGAAATTATTTGTCGGATGTACAGGAAGAGTTTAGGGACTTTACAGTTTTCCCCTGGTAATTCATACACGCTACTTTATTAGCTATGATATGAACGTTATTAATGCCAAGATCGCTGCATTTATTTTATCTCTGCCTCTATTTTGTCGATAAGTTTAATGCGATTCCGCTTCTATCGCTTTAGATTAATAGATTTTATTGAAGTTTAACACGATTTTTTGTCTTCGAAGCTACAAAAACCTCGTGAAAGCAATAATTTTCGTCACACCACTTATTTTCAAAAACGATAATCG
This sequence comes from Sisyra nigra, assembly GCA_958496155.1. NCBI lineage: Eukaryota > Metazoa > Arthropoda > Insecta > Neuroptera > Sisyridae > Sisyra > Sisyra nigra. The sequence goes on along the minus strand of OY292313.1, from coordinate 33,754,705 downwards.
ACTGTAAAAATTCTATTTTATACTCGAGAAGAAAACAGTGGAAAACGTTTCGTTTTGACAAGGCTGTCATTTCTTAAATTCTGAATATATAACTTGTTTCCAACTTTACTTGTTGGTTTAAGTCCATATTACGCAATACTAGAAATTCAACAAAACGTCTATCATCGAGGGGACTGACAATGATATGTGATGGGTTTTGGGATTGCGAATTTTCTCAGCATAAATTTTTACCAAAATTGAAGAAAAAGTCTTTCGCCTAGAGAGAGCGGTGACACAGACGAATGTAATGGTGATTGATATGTTTTCAATTGGGACCAATGTATTATTGCTCAACATATAAAACGTATTATCTTAAGAATTACACTGAATTACATCTTCACTTATTCGAAAAATCGCAAATCTTAGCTTTTAAATTTTCACATTGATTTAACTTACTAGCTTTTCCATCGAAATAAAACCTTGTTAAAACCACTTCATTCGCTTTTACAAACTACATATTTAGCTTGCACGTATAGGCAGGATAATTAAATGATTCAGCAATATTAAAATTGAAATAAAACGTTTCTAATTAATAAAACGTATTCTTTTATTGGTTAAAACCTGATTTTTCAGGTAGGCGTGTTCGTATCAATACAAACAACAATATTGATGACTTTCAAATATTAACACGTTTGGCTCCCATTTTCATGAATAATGAATTAAATCAATCGATAGAGTTAACGAAAAACGTTATCACTTTCTTGAATAAATTTAAACTATCAAATTGATTTTTTGTGTATCACAAAACATTACACATGATATAACATTCACCTCAAATTCATCATACAGAATTCCTTTTATTGTCCTCGAGAATAAAAGAAGAATTTGAAATAAATTTTTCCCCTTTCATAAAACATACAGTTTTAATCTTTTACAATAAAAGAAAATAATAACTCGTGAACATTTGTTTGAAAATTTTATGAGTCTGTTGTGATTTCATATATGTGTGTTTTTTTTTTTGAATTGACATATTTTTTAATATAATAGATATAATAAAAATACGGCTAAGTGCTGCTGTTGTTTGATTATTTTTTCTTGAAATTTAAGTTGTTTCTTTTATGTTCTTAACAATTCATTCTTCACACCATAGGTAAAGAATCATAGTCTACCCAGTTTTTTTCTTACAAAACCTTGATTTATACTTTGAATAAAACGTATTTTTATGTTACTTTGTACAATCAATATTATTACTTTTCATATTCATTGGTAAAACTTTTTTCTAAACTATAATCGACACCTAGAAAGTTTGCAGCTTTGATTTAATGATCGAGAGAGTGATGAGAGCTTTAGTTCTAACTAACTGAATAGGCAGTAAATGATGTTGAATTGGTGTTAAGTGAAAGTTTATACCCACTGATCTATTATCGAACTAATAAATGAATTTTATGCTTCACACATATTATTAAAACTTCAAACTTAATTTAACTGTGAATAACTTGTATAACCTACACTTCACTTTAAAATAATTACTACATGAAACCAAAAATGTATTTTCCAATTAAAAGAGTTTTTGAAGTTATACTTCTTTAGGTGCGTTATGAAAAAATGATGACTAAAATTTTAAGATGTGCGCGCATCAGGGTGACACAAAATTAACAGGATGAAGTTGGCCGCAAAACCATTCGGTTTTGTTTTATTTATTTACTTATTTATTTATTGTTATATTTGAATTAAAAATAATTTATTCTTTAAATATATTTTTAATATTTTATTTAGACAATATTTATATATGTAAACAAATGACACATATTATTAATAAAAACATTATTACTTTTCTCGAATTTTGCAGTAGCTGTTATCATACTATTTGGAGTTTAGTGGTGAAAATGACGTTTGCATTCCATGCATATTCTTGGTTATCACGAAACCTGGGATTCTGAAAAGAAGCAACAATCTTAGAATAATAATTTAGTAAAACAAGGCATGATAAGATTAAGACATTTACTTTGAAAAGTAGCTACTAACTTTATTTCGCAATTTCTATGGAGCTTCGTTTTCATGGCATGCATGAATTGTTAGGCAGAAAAATGATCCTGGCAAATTTTATAAACGTCTTGCACCTTATTTTGGATTTTATTTTTATTGTAAGCCATAGTTTTTCACAGTATTTCAGCCATTAAATAGTCATAAAAATACAAATTTACTGCACAAACGGTGACTCGGAAAAGACGTGTTAAACGTCGGAGCAGATTACTTTTCATTTTACATCATCACAGCGCAAGTCCGTAATGCTTAAATGCATTTTGGACATTGCCCCATCATCTCTGTTCAACGCACCGTACTAAAACTCAGAACCGCAAGAAGAACTGAACCTCTCGTAAAAGTGTCCGTTAAACTCCACGAATAAATTATATTCAGTAATGGTTTAAATTGAATATTTTGATTAATATTATTTACTATTTGTAAGTATTAGCGAAAAAAATTGTACTTATATACTTTTTCAAGTGCTCCAATATAATTGCGGTTAACTATCTGTATGTTTTACTTATTGATATAAATTAAAATTTTTATTTCTTAATTTTATTTTAATTAATTATGTGTATGCAATAAATAAAAACTTATTTTTAATAATGCCAAGGAAGTATAACTTAAATAAGATAATAAAATAAGATTTTTAAGAAGTTTGGTATCATGAAACAACAAAGGGTTAACCATCACCATAAAATTCACTGTCACGTGGTAATTTTAAAGATAGTTTATACAATTTGAACAGTTAACAACAAATATTTTGCAACAATGCTGTTTATAATGACCCTTTTATGTTTCTTCTTCCCACATTTTTAGTTTTTATAAATTTATCTCTCATAAATAAAATAAATAGTTTCTTATTCACATACAGAGTCGCAGTGGGAGTGGTGCAAACGGTGCGCCAGCACTAAGCGCCAAATGGTAAACATGCCGCACGTCAAAAGTGGTAAAAAAAATGCCACTTAACACTTAAAATTTTTTAGTAATGTAGTAATTTCTTTATTTTTTATAATTATATAATTTGTCAATATTATTTAAAAGATGATTTTAAAACGGGGACGATAATTCATCGTTTCTCACCGGGGGCCGTGATATCACGTTACGGCTCTGTTGAAATGGAAGTCTCTTTGTATGTTTGAAGTATCGCAATCATTTTTTTTTAATTTTGTGCCTACTTAATTTTTCCTTTGATCAACAACTTATATATTTAAAAAAAAGTTTATGAACGATTTTAAATTAGTACCAATAAACAATGTTTAATACATTTTTGGAAAAAAATATTATAGAAAATCTGAAAATATCTCTGAAAATCTTATATATTTTCTTACATAAAAGAAAATCTGATAAAAATTACTTGACATTAGCGTTAAAAAAGACCCATTTCTTACATTGAATACACGATATATACGTTCTTTTATATAATATATCTAAGCTTTTGTCACTTTTATACAGTTTAATCAAGGTTAAGTTCCATACTTACGAGGACTTTTTCTAGGGGTTTTCTTTTAATCGATTTGTTTTATACATCTTCATCGTACGTGTTTCTGATTATTTACTTCAGCTCCTTTCAAGACCTTCAATTATCCCGAGGCCTTGAAAGATAACCACACAGATACTGGTTAGAAAAACAGTCTAATTATTTAAAAGTGCCCATTCTCTGTTGAACCTGAAACGCTGTGGATTTTAAAAGCATCAAATTTTGTTTAAACTTGTAATCAAATAGAAAGCAAATAAGACATATGAGTTATAAAATTTTTATATCAAAAAGTATAAAATTGACTGAAGTAACATATTACATATTTTTTCTCCACACCTGTTCATAAAAGTAACGTACGAATGACCGAAAACGAGAACGTAAGTTTCGGAAAATCCATTAAGTGTTTTTACCACTAGTCCAGTTCTACAAATTCTATTCATTGTAGCAACAATTTTCTAGTAATAACGACATGAAGGCCACTGTCAAGTTGTAATTAGAACAAGTTTTTTTTTTACTCTAAGATAAGGTTGAATGTAAGCATTATTTTTTAAGAACTTAATTTTAGCGTTAAAGTTAGCAAGTAGCATAGATGAAACTTGCACATTTTTAGAATGTAATTATGAACTTATATTAACTATAATCGTTGAAGTTTTATCCCGACTAATCACGTCCATTATTTTTAATATGTTTCCGGTGACTAGCATTTTTGTCGTTAGGTCTAATTGTAACGATAAGTATTTAACTTCTTGGTATAGGTACACCTATATAAAGCTAAACTAGATTTTTTACTACTTTAGCGCAGTTAATATTGATTTTTAACGTTGGAAAAATTAACTGGAAAGCTGAAATAATAAAATTATATATTTGTCTCGTGAGATCACGTAATACGTGTGATAGATAATATAAACTGTAGGTTGTATATTGGTAAAACTAAATGGTTATTCCAGAGAGTGCTGTTCTACATACAGATGCATTATACTGCCGCTGTGGCGGTAGGTTTACCTGTTAAATGTAGGATAGTGTGGCGTTCGATTCTTCTACGTTTTAGATCTCTATGTAGTCTCTGGAGCGTAGAGTATTGTACTTTCAATATGTATATAGTATATACCAATAGTACACATTCCCATATAAGATATCAAACTTTTATGACGGGGGACACGTAACAATCTCAAATGTGTGTTAAATAAAAATATATCAGAAATGCATGAACGTGTTTAAACTTGCGTATTCGGTGTGGATTGCACTGTAATGTCTTGAATAAAAATGTCACTAATGGCTTCTTCAACCATTGTCAAATAAAACTCACCCTTTGAGCAAAAATACGTAGGTACATACGATACAGCGTAACATAACTTCAAGCTGCTTATATCGACATCATTCTCAACAGAATTGTTGTTTAGGGAACACACATAGCATATATACATACATACATATTCCTATTTTTATTCAGTTTTCAATTCATATTTTCGTAAAGATATTGAATACAGTATGTGATTGCTTATATTTCCGTTATATCTGAGCAACACTCGCTAAGAAGCTAGAGTGTCGAACAAGTTTATTTTTCCTTGACGAAAAATATTTTAAAATTACAATACCGTTCGTTACATTTTTTATGTGTTATTCTTTAATTTAAAATTGAAATATTAGAATACAATATGAATTCAACCTTGATGTTTAAATAAACATTCCACTGTCGCAGTTTTCAGCATTATTCTTATAAAAGCTAATAAAAAAGAAATTCATTAACAAATACAATTATTTTTAAATAATTTTTTCATAAACCCAATTTTTTAAAAATTCAAAAGTTTTGAAAATATTTTTCTCGTAAAATTAATAATTTATATCAAAAAGTCTCGGACCATCTCAGAAAAATCACTTAGGTGTGTAGTTGATAAATGTTTAAAAATTGATTACGGCATTTTGATTACTTTGACACTAAAAAATCTATTATCGCTTTTAAATAATTCAAAAAAATTAAGGTAATAAAAACGCGATTTCATAAGAATTTCAATGCATTAAATTATTTATTGATTGAAGAATAGAAAACATTATCCATAAATTTTATATTATCGTTTGAAAAAATTTATCCAGTAACTTTTCACACTTAAATATTTCTATATTTATATTATATTTTATAAATACTTTCATCAAAATATTTTATTAATCAATGAAGCAACATAAAAAATTAAAAATAACTAGTTACAAAAATATTCAGAAACCCATTTATGAATGAAATCTGTCTTTTAAAAATAAATCAAAGATTAGATAACCCACGCTAAAAAAATAATATAATAAAGATGCGAATCTCAAAATGATTTAAAAATGTTCCACATGGAATGTTTTTTGTTTCATTAACATTTTTTTAGCAAAATTTAAAGATGGTTTTTTGTACACCTCCTCTTCATTGATTAAAATAAAGTTGACAATAGCTTAAAAACCGAAATAACACGTTTTGAAAAACTTGGATGATTTATAAATATAATAAGAAACAATAATACTCTTAGATATATACAGGTCACAAAAGACCATAATGAGAACGATTCTAGCAAAAGTTACCGAAATATATACGAGTAAGTATTTGTAATTTTTATATTGTTTGTCAAATACCTATGAAATATAATACTTTATATAATAATATAATAATACTTTGTGCGCAAGTCTACTATCAGGTTAGCCGTTGGATCGACTTAAACGATGTCTACATAAAATCTAGAATTGGTTAGCACGTGTTTAGATCTGACCATCATAAAGTGACAAGTTCGCTTGATGTACAAATTCACCCGCTCAAGGCACGTGCATAAGCACGACGAGGATCAATGGAACGGCATTCAGCCGTTCGTACACGGAAACGGTCGCCCCGTGCCTCGCTTGGAATGCACTTTTAGTGCAGTGGAAATATATTTACAGTTAAAAAAAGGAAATCGAATAATCCAGAACACATATACTCCCACCAAGTGTTCACGGTTTCGTCACAGACTAAGAAGTAGAGAATAACAGTTTTGCGTCACTTAAAAATATAGATATTATGGATGTAAATAGTAATGATACCTTAATATAACAGCAACTTGATGTCGACAGAAAGAAAGTGCTAACAATTTTTGGAGGATTTTTAACAAAATTAAAATGTTCGTTCTTCGTACATTGGAACAAAAATCTGTTTTAAAGAAATCATTAAGTATTATTAGCTTAAAAAATATTTAAGATAAAAATAATTCACTTACAAAAAGAGTTCTATGAGCTGACCCGAGTCAATTGTAAGAAATTAGTTATGATTGATAAAAACATGAAAATAAAATAAAAACAATTAGACATCGAACTACGGAAAGCCTCTCTAGAAATCATCAACTGCATGTACCCACGACCAGAACTTCTACACATCTATACAAATTCTTCATCCATCCCAGGATCCGGAAAAACTGGTGCTGGTTACTACAGCGATATATTTGAAGGATGCGCCGCAGTTGGAGAACCTCTCAGTTGTTTTGATGGGGAAGTAGAGGAAATATAGCTAGTTTTACTAGCTATATCTAAACTTCACAAAGTTAAGACCTATCATAAGGCTGTTTTCTTCATTGAATCTCAAGCCGCGATAATAGCACTATCCTTTAACTACCCCACCGATTGCGTTTGTACCAAAAAATGTCAAGCCACCTTGGACAGTCTCGCTAAAACCAGTGAAGCCAGATCGAGGGATTTCTTTACCCCCACTTAGCAGGACATACGTCATAAATTGAGGAGAAAAATGTCTCTTCCATATGATACGGATATGCACGGATAGGTAACACACACTTACAAAGCGTTGTATGGGTTTTGTTTTACCTATCCATGTCATATCCGTGTCATATGGAAGGGGCATTTTTCTCCTCAATTTATGACGTATGTCCTGCTAAGTGGGCGTAAAGAAATCCCACGATCTGGCTTCACTGGCTAAAACAGGTTGGCACCTGTCACTACAATGGATTCCCAGTCATGTTGGTACCTTGGGAAATAAAATAGCAGACGAGCTCTCAAAGTCTGGCACCGCTCTAAATCAACCGCTAACCCTTATGTCTTTAACATAAGCTCAGAGCCACATCGCAAGCACTATCAATTGGCATTACTACAATATTCAAAAAAATGAAGCGCAAGGAAAAAAATGTGAATCCTTACTAGAATCTCCTATCTCACGACTTCTCCCCCGCCAGGTGTCAGTCGCAGTTTTCCGAACTACCATGAGGTACGACTACCTATGCGAGCACTTGCATCGTATTGGTATCCTACCGACTACCAACCTGCTCCCTCTGCAAATGGGAACCCATGAATGCCATGCATCTCGGCAATTGTGCTGCACTTGCAGACGTCAGAGAGAACAACGAAAACAACCAAAACCAACTAGTCTCCAACCTCTATTGGACGGCGCGGCACTGAATGACAGAAATGTCAAGCATGGGCGTTGGATAAGAAGAAAAAAAATAAAAACATTAAGATATAAACATTTTACATTTAACGACAAGGAAAAATAGGCTTCCGTTAACTCGGTTCAATGTTTTATAATATGGTTTAAGAGAAAACTTTTAGTTCAATAATAAATATTGTTTTTGTACTTTTAGGTCACGACAACGTAATCTATTCTATCTTACGTAGTAAAGATGCAAACAACTATATGATGATACAAACTTTTATTTTTATTTTGTTTTCATTCAACTTTGGTAGGTACTATTTTCAAACAAATAATATTAATATTAACAAAATATTGAGGAAATTTTGACCATCATAAGTTTTATATTATGATTAAGTATTGAAAAGTATAATAAATAAAAAACTAATTTTATTTGTAAAAGTATCTAGGTATAAACTTATGGTGAACGATATTTTTTTTGTGTAAGAATCGGTTAAATTTAATGTAAAATCCGTACTAAAAGAGCTACTTTTATTGAAAATTCAAATAAAAGAGAAATAAAATTAATTTATGGATGATTAAACAATTAAAGTTTCCATCAAACGAAAGTAACTTAATTCGAAAATAGGAATTTGTGATTGAAAAAGAAATGCTATGTAATTGTGAAAAAAATAAATGTCCTAAAATGTTCTTTGAACAAAAACAATAAAACGCAAAAGGAATGTTTTATATTCACAAAATAATATAAACGTCACATTAAATTGATTATATTGAAAGTATTCGACAAAATTTTCTACCAATTTACTCCCAATATTTGTGAGGAATATTTTTTAAAAGTTCACCACTAAATTTTATAACAACGTTTGCTGGGTTCAAAAACAGTTAGGTACATGAAACTTGAACAAAAATATCGTAAAAATAAAATAATGTGTCGAATACAACGACGAAATGTTGCCGCCTCATGGAATTAATAGCTGTTGCCCAAATCCGTTTACTATGAAATAGTGCTTTTTTGTTCGGAAAATATATGTTGCAATATCATTTTTTATCCAAATTACAAGATAAAATAAAAAGCCTTTCACGTTCATAGACAAATTTATGATCTACTTTATAAGACCTTATCAAATATTGTGAGCAAATTACATTTAATATTAAAGAAACGACACTGTTTCATTGTAAGCTTAAGAAAAACTATCTACGCCTATTTTGAACGTCAATGAGACAAAAAAATAGATTGATTTACGTGTATAAACTTATTGTAATTATCCAAAAATTCAGTTGTATTGCAATTTATATACCTAGGTATAAATAATATTTATTTTTATTAACATAGTATTATATACTCCCATCTATTGTTAAAAAACGAGAAATAGAAAACTTTCTTATGTAAGGAAGCTCTTGAAATCCAGACTAATGAATTTATTTTTCAATTTGTAAAAGTAAATATATTTTTAGTCAATACATTACATTTTATCTGTTAAATAATGTATATCTTAGTGTGGCAAGAATTTGGGATCGTTACTTTTAGAAAAAAGAAAATGACATTTGCACGACCCTACTCATTCAGGTACATTTGCGGTTTTTCCTTTTTTCGTTTCCATTACTTTGAAAATAGTTGTTCCATACCATTTGGAGGTGTATAAAGAGTCGGTGTACATGGAAAATAAAAAAATCCATTCATCGTCAAATAACGATATTGAATGAACGAAAATGAGCAACTTCCATTGAAACATGCTATGAGTCATCAACTTTATTATGAAGCTCTCTATGTATAACATACAAGAAGAGTTTCAAACATTTGAGGGAATTGCGAGTGTATAATCATTGAAAAACGCAGTGAAATCGTAAAGGGGTGACGAATATCGTACAAAAAAGAAGCACTTCATTTGGAGCATGCTGCGAAAAAAACACTAAGCCAGGCAATAAAAAACACGGGCGGTCCTTGGGCCAAGTCACTGCCGACAACATCACGTAATCAACTACGAAACACAACACAACGTCATTCGATTCACAATCGTCACGATATATTAAATTGTACTGCTCTTAAACTCCTTCTTTCATCCTTTTCACTTATTCGAAAGGGTTAATTGGACGTTTTTACAATTTTTTTGAATGAGGCAATTAATACGATTTCATCTCGTCTTCCGCATCGAGCACCCAACCCATGCTCTAAAAAATCGATTTTCCTAAAATGTGACTTGAAAAGTCGACGTTATTATCGAAATGCCAATATTTATACATGCATATAAACAACGATTTTTCCATAAAAATCAGAAGTTTATTTATTTTTTTCCAACGTTCACATAGTTTGAAGACTCCTAGTTTGAATTTTCGGCTAACCAGTAATATATTTTAAAAGTGTTTTCCGTGATAAGCTACTGCCTATCTGTCCCTTATTTATTCTTGTGAAAATATTTTTTCTAAAGAATGAAACATTCCGTTGCACACACATGTTTACTACCTAAATAAAAAATATTGTGCAAAGGTCGATTTCGAAAAGCAGGCAATGTAAAATAAACTGTTGTCGCTCCAAGACAAACATCTTTCTTGCATGGAAGGAAAATCTATTTATCTAGTTGTCTAAATAAAAAATCTTTAAAATATTCCTTAAATTTCGTGAAACTTAAAAATAGTCCCGTACATTATTTATTTGAAAGGAAATATTCATTATCAAAAATTTTCAAGTAAATTTTCCCTAAATTGCTTTTTTTAAGATTTTATTTCCATTAGGTAGGCACTTATATGGAATATTGTAAAATTCAGTGCAGCGTATGTATGTAAGATAGTTCAATAAAAATAGCTTGTAAGATATATTTTCGATGGGCATTAAAAGGCTCAGTTTTATTTACAAAATTTAAATAAATATTGCAAAGAATAAATGCTTGTGAGTTTGTATGACAAGGATAATATTCCTATATAACTTCTCATTCTATTCATTTTATTTCAAAAGTTCACCATATGTATCGCTCTAGAGCAGTGGATCCACGTAAAATTTGGTTATAGCCGTATTACAGACATCAGCGGTCCTATATAAATGCCTCATGGCTGCACCAGATATAGATTTTGGGAAGTTGGAAAAAACCCTTAAAAAAATTACAAAACCATTGAAGTCATTGAAGTTAGCAAGTCATTGAAAGTAAACAACTCAACAAAATACTGGACAAATATGGCGTATTAAATTAATTTAAAAATATTAAAATTTTATAAGCTGACTTGTTATTTTTTATAATTTCAATATTGGCTATATAACAGTTTGTTAGTTACCATAGCAAAAGGAGATGATCCTTTGGTGGTTACAGATAAGAACCACTGCTCTAGAGTCTTGATAAGTGATGGCGAACCTTTTTCTGAAGTTGGTTAAATTTTGTCAATATTTCTTAAATATTAGTTCGTGGATCAGAAAGCAATAGCATCACCTGGAAAGAAGGAACAAATAATTTGGAAACACCAAAAAAAAATTTTTTTTTCAGAAAAGCTCGACATATGACCTGTTTTTTTAGTTTTTACTTTTAAAATCTTCTTAATAGATTTAAGTTTCTCTTCTGTTTTTAAACTTTTACTATTGCAAGTAAAAAGCAATAAATAAAGGTTCATGGCTACTTGGTACTATATTTTTTAAAAAATTCTAAAATAATTTGTTTTACTTTAATTAATATTTTTGATTTGGGACCACTGGTCTCTCAAATTGACATAGAGTATATTTTTTGCTTAAAAACTCATTTTTCTGTAGAACCTCAAACAGTCGTTTTTCAAACGGGGAAATTGGTGGTGAAATTAATTTCAGTGATAGTAAAAGATCCGAACATATACACTATATATATACAACCTCTTGCTGTTCTTAAATATTTTAAGAAAACCCAACAAAGGATCACTATTGTCTTGGAAAAGGCATGATTCTTGTAGGATAGCTTTAAAATATAAACTACCTATTTATTGATTCTCACACATACAACAAAATAACAAATTAACGTGATTTTTGTTGTAGGTATAGGGTTAGCTTCTAGGTAAAAAATTTAATTAGTTGATATCGGAAAAATCTATGGCACTTAGAGAATTTCTTTGAATATAAATATCGACTGGTGGTTCTTATTGAAAACCAAATAAACATTCAACGTAATTTTTTCGTACTAGGTAAATTTCTGAATAAAAGGATATCCCTACTACCATTTAAACAGGAAAACGCCTTTTATTAACAGATAACTATAAGTATTATAGAATTACGTGTAATAATAGACACCTTCTTTCATTTGTAACATAGAAATGAAGTAAGATATTAACGTGAATTTGGTATTAAGAAAATTCTTTATTCGAACAGTTTATTATTATCTAATATCCTAAGAAATGTTTGAATCTACAGGATAGTAAAAAACAAAAAGTTATGTTTATTACCATTAACAAAGGGAATGAGGCAACGAACAACAAACGCTTATTTTTATTTTTTGTAAAGTTTTAGTTTCTAGATCAAGGAGTGCAGAAAACAATATTTATCTTCTGTGGGAGAATTATTATTTCTCATTTTGCAATGGTTGGGTGGATGTTACTGAAATCAAGTGTAAATTCATTATAGGTTTTGGAATAATATTTATAGGATACTGTAATATAAATTAAGTCTGCTTCAGACGTGGAAAGATTTCTAGCTGGAATGCTTTCTCGAAGCTCTGTTACCGATTGTGGTTGTGATGATGGAAAATGACTTTACTGATGGGTTTTTGCGTGAACGGATGCTGGATTTTACTGATAGAAGATGCGTTATTTTTCGTGTTGAATTTGTAGCTATATTGAAATGACAAACAATTGAAGTGCACAATTTCATTAAATAACATCGTTACTATGGAAACAATAAAACTAGCTAACTACAGTTCAGCTACAGAACGTTCACTGTGTGAAGCCAACGGTGAAAAAAACTATCATGATATTTAGCGCTACAACATGCTTAAAACCTAGTAGCTCAAACAAGTAGAGAATCCAGCATCCATTTGTAGCTTTATCTGAAGTGGAGTTAAGATCTGTCTAGTCTTAGCGAAGCAAATATGGATTCTCTAATAGAATACAAAGACAAAGATTTTAGAAATAGTTTTGAACTTTTCACTAAAATAGCTATCTTTATAATATTAATGATTCCTGTAGGATAGCTTTAAAAATAAACTGTTTATTGGTTTCTATACACACAACGAAACAACAAATCCACATTAATTTTAAAAATTTATTATAATTAATGTAATCTTTATAACCTCATGTAAATAACATGACTTGTTAACCTTGAAAACTATGATAAATTCTAATTGCAGAAGACTAAATACGTTAGTTTACTTATTCCTATTTTTGTCTCAGAATCATTAAAGTTGATCAATAAAATAAAAATTTATCGTAAAATTGTCTTCGTTTCTATAATGCTTTTTCTCGAACTTATCGTTAGCTCCTCAATAAATTCATTATTTACATCAAAGTAGAACATTTTTCATAATGCAATATATACCACATATACCCAGAAACTCCGGTATCTGAATAAAAATTAGTTGAATAAATTTTCACATAAATAAGTATATAAAATATTTTAGTAAATTTTCAAAGGACAAAATATAGAAAAAGAAGCAAATTCTTAATTCAATTATAAACAAACCCTATATAAAATCAAAAGATAAAGTGTGTGTATTAGTATTCATTTAGATATTCAAGCGAGTGAATATGTTTCGAACTTAATAAATATATATGTACTCTTATATAAGATAGCAAAGAGAGGGAAATAAGTTTTTAGAATATACCTTCGAAAATGAAGAGAAAGCCTAAGGCGCGCACAAGTATGAAATATTAAATAACACACCCATCTGTAACAACATGAAAAGAACAACTTCCCGAAACTTTAATTATTGGATTCGTTGTTAATACTATTAAAACTTGTTAACAAGAAATTGTTTGTTTGAGCATTATATTATATAATTTGTTGTTTCAAGTACACGTCTAAGAATAACGAATAAATGAAACAAAGAGAAGTGATTGGTTCATATAAAATTGTGATAAACCGCAGAATTTTATTCATGAAACTTTTTGAATTTCGTGGAACTGAATGGGATGGTTAAATGTAAATACAGTGCGTCTAAAGGCGCGCGAAATTGCGAAGAAACGTAATAACCACGATTTATTAATTCCTTATAAGATCAGATTTAAAATAAAAAAGACCGTAGCTTTTTAAAACAAAAAGAGCATTGAAAAGCTAAATTAATCTTTAGGAAAAAAAACTCCAATATATTCATGATATGTTACAGTTACATGTAATCCTTTTGTCTCATTTAAAATCAAATCAAACACATTTACAAAATACGAAAAACAAAATTTCAGTTGATTTATTGCTATTTAAAATACGGGATTGTAAATACAAATGAGTGTATAACTGATGATGTATTTGTATACGAATTGGGTTGATTGTGACAAATGTTACCCCTGTGTCATTGGCTCAATTCGAATGGAAAACATTGTCACTATAGGTGTAGGTTTGGCTAATCTGATTTTCTTCTGTCAAGCGAAAAAAAAATTTAAACCATTCTTTAAAGTTTTATGATTCAATTTTTGTGTCATATAATAGCTCAAATTCAATTTGATCGAATTCATTTATTAAAAATTCCCTAAACTACATGAATTTTCAAAAAAATGCATTGGTTTTTTCAGATTTTTATCATATTGTCTTTACAAAAAAAGTTGGTGATTGTGATTTTTATTCATTATTCATAAAATTCTCGTATATTAGTTGTAAATTTCGTATATGAAATTCACGTATGAAAGGTATAATTGAAACAAAAATAATCTTGTTAACAACTAACAATAAATTTTAATTGAAAAAATGGTGTATTTTTTATTATATCTTCGAGGACAGTTATCCTGAATATTAACAAATTTCAAGATATTGTATTGTATTGCTGTTCTTGCCCAATTGTATTGTTTTGCTGTTCTTAACGTGAAATGTCCGTGATATAAAACAGTAGTATCAATGCACGTATCAACTATTTGTTTAATTCAATCAAAATTTTATTTGAAGTTCAGAACTGTTCACTCATTGCATCTCTATTCGAAAAGAAGGAACTTTATGTTTATTTTATTTATTTTCAATTTTTGATTTTAAATTCAAATTTCAACAATCAAAAAACTATATTATGATAAAACTAAACGTCCTTTCACTGTTATGAATTCGATGATTAAATATTACATTTAAACATCAATTGCGGAAGTTCAGCAAATACCATCAATATAGCGGTACAGAATATTTAACTTACATTTAGCGTAGGTTTTATTTGATACCGGTATTTCTTAGGTAGTTTCGAACGATATGGAAGCTTCCTTTACCTAAGTGTTTTATTTTTATTTTAAGGAAAATATATTATTATTTATATTTATAAGTGAACATAGATTAAAAATAAAAAAGTTTTCTACACACAGTATAAGCAACTATTATATTTATAAGTATAGATAAAAGTACATATCTTTAGTATGAATTATAAAACTGAAGAGTTTTTTTGTTTGGTTTAATGCTACGACTGCTAGGAGCGGAGCGGAGCATCAAAAAAAAAAAAAATGTTTTAATGACGGAAAAATTGTATTCCTTTTGAGAGCTTTCACTGCGTGCTCTGCGTAAACGGTTAAAGAAACGCAAGAATCATGTGTGACGGAATTGTTCCTTTTAAAAAAGTTCTAAAAGAAAGTCCGCGTAAGCACAAGTCTATCTTTCAAGATTGACTCACTATAACCTGTTTAATGGTCACATTTGGTCTAAAATAATGCATTATTTGGTAAAGCGTTTTTATGAACATGGTGTTAATCTTTATCCAGATAAATACAAAATTCATCACAAGTATTTAATTTTGAACAATGTTGCCCTTACATGCATACATTACAATGCATATCTTGAGAGATATAACCGTTTCAAAATAACTCCGCAGCAAAGTAATGATAAAGTATTAAATATTTTCTAATAAAGCTATACGAGTAAAAAAATTTTAAATTTTGCTGACTTTGGACTTAATTATTATATTTCACAAATACAATTCACAAAAATTCACTTTTCAAATTTTTGTGAATTGTATTTGTGAAATACTATACGAGTAATTTATTTATTATTATATTGTTATTTATTTATTTCTCATAGGTACACTAAAAAAACGTTTACCACCAAAAAAATTAACGGTTCTTGTAGTAGGTATATATCCGAAAAGAAGTGAAAAATGAAAATATGAGAGTATCACAAAAGTACCTAATGAAAAAATATAGTGTCCCACAAAAACTGAAAAAATCGAGAATGTCTTAAAAAAAGTTAAAAAAATTAAGGATGTCTCCAAAGAAATGGTTTCACGGTTCCTGTAGAATATCGTTATATGAATATATAAACAAAAAAATTATAACTAAACATTTAACAAATTTCATATTTATATCGTAATTTAAAAAATATAAAAAAATGGTTGTCTGTAAAGTCGATTTACGGACGATAGTTTTACGTGATAACGTCATAAAGAAACATTGATGAAAGAAGCTCGCGTGGCGGCGTTCCAGTAGCAGAACTCTATCGTGCCGCTCTATCACTTGTATAGCGTCCTCGCTTGTACGTATTATTTATTCATAATTATTAAAATAATAATTTGACATAAATATTTCTAAAACTGGTTAAAACATTAATTATTAAATTTAAAATATTATTTACAGTTTTTGCAAATTTAATTAAAACAATTTGTTTAAATATAATCACGAACAATGATAGCCATATTATTTCATATTATTCTTTATTTATTATTAGTATATTATTCTTTAAGTCATAAGACCAACAGTCCTGTATGCGTGTGAGACCTGGACTGTGAGAAAAGAAGATGAAGCCAAACTAGAGATATGGGAAAAAAAGATGTTGCGAAGGTGGTGGAACTATTCAACAAGCCCAAAATAACCCAAAAAATAAGAGCACAACGAGTAAGATGGCTGGGTTTGTAATACGGCTGCCAGAAAAAAGATGGGCAAAAAGTGTACTGGTGGAGGGTAGAGGTGGGAAAAGGAGGAGAGGACAACCTAGGTAAAAGTGGTTTGAAGCCATGAAAGCTGACGTGGAGGATCTAGTAGGAAGCAGCTGGAGGGAAATGACAAAGGACAGGAAGAAATGGAAAAGACTTATCAAGGAAATAGAAGCCAAAGGCCTACAAGGCCTATAGCGCTGCAATAAATTTATATATATATAGGCACGATATTATTGTTGGATCCTAGACAACGTGTTTTGTGTTTTTCTTGTACAATACACGTTGTCTAGGATCCAACAATAATATTTTGCCTCTCCATCACTTGTATCACGTTCTCGCTTGCATGCACAGGCTCAAATGGAACGTGACACTTTTTTATGCATGCTACCCAGTGTTCATCAATTTATAAAACATTATCACGTCAAAAAAACAATGAAAACAATTTAGAAATAAAATTAAGATAATAAGGATGTAGGTTTCCCGCAAAGACAAGATACATTTTTTATCCTAAAAAAATGTACAGTTCTTGTGCATAATTTTAAACTTTTTTTCATAGATTTTTGCCTCTTTCACGCAGAAAAAAAGTTATAAACAAACGTTAGTTTTCAAGTAAAGAATGTTTAAAAGACAATTGACTCAAAAAAATTCTATTTTTTTGAATGTTATTAATATTATATTGTTAAAGATACGTAACAACTTAAGATAGCATATTGAAAATTATTTATCCTGAAAAAGGTTAGCTTCCTACAGGATAGCTTCTAATCAATTCTACTAAAATATATGAAATGTTTTAAATGTCATTTGGTATGAAAGATTCTCAAGTATTAAAGAAACACAAGTAGGTATGTACTTTATAATAATTATAAAAACATAGAGAACGTGAAATAGTTACCACCTCTCCCTGTAAAAGTAATTTTACAGATTTTCATTAACTTACCATGTATTAAAGATCTAGAAGGAGCTATCTATCTTTTTCTGTCAAAAAAGTTGATATTTTATATTTTGGGGTGAAGGTTTCTATTAATCAATCAGTTGAACCTAGTTACGCTCAGCGAAGTGGACGGGTATTAGCTAGTTTATTATACAATTATAATACATTGCGTATATGAACACAATTAATTCGTTTTTGTTTTAAATCTAACCAATGAAACTTAGTCGATTTAAACATCTATTGTGTAATAAATAGATTATCTGTTAGGAACAACTCTTGGATGAATACACAAACAATTCATCTATAATCCACGTGAATATGCACTTAAATAAGTAGTTGACTTAGTTCAATGCACGAAGTACACGTTTGCATGACTAGATACAAAGCCCATTTTAGAACTTGGAAATTTGTTCATATATGTTTGTAAGAACCTATAGTTAAAAAAAAGTTTCCAAATGGCGTAAAATTTAAAAACATTTTTATTATAATGGAAAATATTTTTAAAAACACATTCTTGATGTTGTAAAATTATCAAATTCAAAAGAATTATCGATATTTAGTATTATTGTTATGGCAAACTGTCAATAAAAGTTTGGTAAAACTTTGGATTGGTAATAAAAACGTAATGAATTTCTAAAAATAGAGAAAATAAATACAAAAATGAAAATAAATCATCACAAAAGCTTTTGATTGATCGGAAAATATTTGAATTCAGGTTTATATCAAATATTATTTCTGAAACTCTTAACTTTTTGTTTTCAAATATTTATACGGTGCCGAGTTTTGTGATGTAATAAATATTAGATTCTGTTTGTATGGAGACACAATACTTACCTATATCTTGATTACAAAATTTGTTTGTGGAAATCCAATGACGTTATTTGAATAAAAAAAAATATTGTCTGTTACAAAATATCAGCAAGCTAATAAAATATATGAATTAAACATAATATTTCTCTGTCAGGATTAAACGTTGTTTCTAGCGCTTCCTTTGAATGGTTTCTAGTTTTCTTATGTTATGGGTACAGTTGAATTATTGATGGTCCTGGTTCAATACTGAAAAGGTATTCATATGACTTTTGTCGGTGCTTTTCTTTTGGTACGGTAGAACGCCTGAGTTTTCAGTCCAGTGACGTCACATATATACATATATAATATAGATTTGAGCTCGCGTTCTAGTTGCAGAACCAGCGAGAAGAGAACGTAGGTGATTGAAAATTCCTTCGAGCTGTAAAAGCTTCAAACAGGGTTGCGCACTCGTATTTATTTCGATCATTCAACGATTCTGAACAAAGCTCAATCAAAACTTTACTTCTTTATTACAAGTAGCATTTACCAATAAACAATCTTATTCTATCTTTTTGGGAGAAATGAAAATTTCAATTCAATAGTATTGAATTTTTGTTTAGGTCTCACGCCTACACTTTATAACTTCTGTAAATTTTAAATCTTAATTTTGCTTATATGTTTAGTCAATGTTTATATTTATGCATTTTATAAAATAAATTTTTTAAAAATATAAGAACTTATATACGAACTAAAAGTCTTAATAAGAGTAAAAAACAGATATAATAATATAATGAACAGAATTTAAAAACATTTTGAAGTATTTTTTGCGATGTTCTTATTAGTTGAGTTAATGTTTTTTTTCTTCTGAACTAAAATAAATAAGATCATCATTGTCTTGTTGGAAATATTGCAATAAATACCTACATTTTACCTTTAATTTAGGAAAATATTGGATTCCTGAGTGTGCGTTAATTTTTCAATAAACATATAAGTATCTTATAAGAACATTTAGTAGTAAACGGTTAATCGCATCTGATATGACGTTTTTTTCGTGTTAAAACAGAAAGTCCAAATACGATAATTCAAGTTCAAGTCATATTTTGACTGTCATCAAAATCATTCTTTCATAATTGTATTACTGTTTATAAAACTTATGGGTCAAGTCAAATAGCTAGGCATTTTTTGAAATAAATTATGCTTGATAATTTAATCATAAATGATAGAGTTTACCAAATTAACGATTGACCTGATTTGGTTTTTCTTAATACATATTTGACTGGAGTTTGACGTGATTTCAAGTCAAAATTTAGGGCAAGTAATTTGCAAATTAAATAAAACAATGAATTCTTATATAGGTGTTCTTATATATTAGCAAAAAATACGTGCAAATACATAACACATGTTATTATTTTTATTTGTACGTATTATTATTATTATTATTATTGACAAATAACATCCCGCGAAATATTCACGACGTTAGGTTTAAAATACCGGATGTACAATTATAAACTTTTCGCATGTGAGACTATGTGGGCCGAGTCACTTTAATCGCTAGACCACAAAAATGACATTGAAAGTTTAACAAAACATTTATACAAACCATCTCCTCGG
Source organism: Sisyra nigra (assembly GCA_958496155.1). Lineage (NCBI taxonomy): Eukaryota > Metazoa > Arthropoda > Insecta > Neuroptera > Sisyridae > Sisyra > Sisyra nigra. The sequence goes on along the minus strand of OY292313.1, from coordinate 33,734,528 downwards.
TGTCCACAGTGTGTATATTTATTATTTCAAAACAAAATCAAATTGTTTGAAATGATATATAATATGAAAAAATGATCATTTTTCATGTTAGGAATTTTTGCTGTAAACGTTTTTCCTTGCATCTATGTAATTTTCTCTTACGCTTTTAAGAACTCTGCAGCTAACATTTAAGCCTTAAAATTGATTTAGAATCAATAAATTTTAAAAAAAATATTAAAAAAAGAAACAATTCTAGTAACTTTAAGAAAAATAGTCAAAAATATTGTTTAACAACATAAAAAGTGTGATAGTGGTATCATTGTAATTTTATGCATAGGTATATTAATATTGTGTTGGTAAACGATTGGATTATTTAAGAATCGTAGATTTTAAACACTTGTATAACCCAAAATGTGAGTGATTTTCAACTAAAATTGAAATTTATCAATCGTTTTTTACATTGTTTTTGTAAAATTCAAAAATTGCACCAACATGATTTTCCTTTTCAAGCACGATCCTTTTAGCATACATCGCAAAAAATTGTTCTTAATATTGCAACCTTTTATAAGACTACTCATGCTTAGTATTCATGCATGACATATAAATAAGCGAAGAAAATTTTCGCCTTTCATCTTCCCATGCGTACGAAAACATGAAAGTAACGCTAACATGTTTGAATACAAATTTTGTCAACCCTAGTAACTTGAACCGATGCAAAAAAATATACAAAAACTACGTTTTCATTACGACTTGAACAAATCCAACATATTAAAGAATCGCAATTACAAATTGAACGTCATAAATTATCGTAAAACGACGACATCGACAGTAAAAACTTTTATCCAATAATATTAGCATTTTGATTTTTTAACTGTATATTTATTGATTACGGTTTATTAAATTTTGTTTTTGATAAATTGAAAGCAAATTATAAAAAGTACATGTATAATATTTATTTACCTTAATAAATACAGCATTATTAATGTTTAAATGCTTGTTCTAATTAATGATTTAAAGATGGCTAAATATTAATGAAAATGTTAATTAAAATTTGTTTGAACTTCGTATTTCAAATTAAATATAGCTTTAAACGAAAAAAATGCGAATTAGGGCTTTTAAGTAAAGGTCTCATCTTAATTAAAACCAATTATAATCAAGTAGCGTTCTTGTTTTTAATCAAAGTTAATACATTTTAGAAATTTTTAGTAAATAAAAACGGATATTCTACACCTACCTATTTGCGCCCCTTTAAGCATTAAAAAATCTATTTTTAGTTTGAGTTTTATGCATCGTATATGAGAAGACACAATTCTTGTATGTTCCCCATGGAATCCAGACACATTCTCCGACATTTAGAAATATGTGTTGCATTTATGCTATTTTTATGCACTCTAAAATTAAATGCTTTTCATCGTTTTACGAATTCTGCATTTATTTGCAGTATTGTATCTATGGGGTATAGGAAATTCCAGATCGAATTACAAATTCAACTTGTTTTATGTCAAGACAATGGGAACAAAGCTGTGTGGTTTTTTTCTTTGAAAATTCCTCTTGAAATAATTCATTGAGAATTTTATTTCATTTATTATGCAAAAAATATACAAATAATTTGTAATTTATTTTTCACGATTCAATTTGAAAGAGGGAAACTTATTAATTTTTTTTCTTATCTTTTTCTTACAGTTCTGAACTGTGTAAATACTATTTATAGAATAAATATTGCATCTAGACTGTTTACATAATTATTCAATTAAAATTGTATCATCTTTAAAAATATATTATTTATTCATAACTTCCCTCAAGTTTAATATTATCGTAAGAAAATATTTGGAGCAGAAATATTCAATTTTCATTTTTGTTAGAGCCAAATGTAAATTATCAAACGTAAATACAATGCGACCTCCGTAATTTTTATTACATTCAAAACGGAAGGAATATATCACAGTCAAGATATATTTACCATTTACAGTATAACTTGAAATTTAATTCTGATAGCCCTCATAAAACACCGACGAGGAGATGAAAATATTTTCATATTATTTTAAATACATTGAACAACGCTACAGGTAAACCACTATGTCGGTATTTATTATACGATAATAATATTTAGTCTGATTTGAATTTAAATGAAATTGGTAGGTACTGATATATTTCATGATGTGGGCTGTGTGTAAAATTATGTGGGATACGAACGAAACGTGGTGCAAGATTGAATGTCCTTTTTTACAAGAACACAAATGCACATTAAATGCTTTCAAGGTATCCATGGAAAATAAACTCTGAGCTTAATTTTTCTTAACTTGTTGTCTAAAGGATATTTTTCATTTCTTATAAGCTTTTACTCTCTTTTGGAGTTGAAAATAATTAACGTTTGGCTTAAGCTTTCTTTCACATTTTGCCTAAAAATTATTAATTGTACTAAAATTAAAATATTCTCATATATAGATTAGAGATATATGTTTTTTAACTCCAGATAATTTTTATGTATTAAATGGGTTTTTTTTACATTATGTGTGCTCAAAGTTATTCATTCTAAAAATAATTTTGATACTTACATTATACTTAATGTCAGTTTTATTTTAAACGTGCTGCTACCCGTGACTTCGTTCACGTAAAATTAGAAAAATATCATGAATAACTCTGTTTGAAGAAATAAAATATTGTCAATGCCTTTGTTAAGGTATCCAAAGCTTTTTAATTTTCTTAAATTTAAATTTTGCAAAATCTTTTACTTTCGTTATAAAGTTTTATTATATAAATTTTCATGTTTCTGATTTTAATAAGGACGAATTCTTTATATTTATTTCATCCTCTATTTTTATCCTACGAGCGTGTTTGGTGAAACTTAACATAAGAATAGTTTTATTTCTTAATTAAAAAGATTATTTTTAATTTTAAAGCTGCTTTTATTTGGAGCTATTGTAAATTATTGCATTTTTAATTTTAATGTTAATATAAGTATAGATAAAAGGAGTATATTATAAAATGATAGGAAATATGATCTAATTGTTTACGACTGTAGGTAAAAACTAAGTATTTGGTTTGATACATTTTTGTAAAATACGTTTCTTGTTTTCCGTCCTTTACAAAAATATGAAGATTTTGTGGGCTCGAAACTCTTTAGCAGACTACATAAAGTTGTCCATAAGCAAAATAGTTTTTTTTTTGTTTCTGAATGAACACTTGCTACTTTCTGTGCGTGTAGGTACTTGAGACTTATTTATAGTTATCACGAATGGTGCTTTCAAGGTAATTAAATTGGCCTTTTTAAATTAGAATGGCAAATCGGTCGCGGTAATAGGAATACAGGGAATCAATACATATTCTTCCTGCCAATTATTACTCTTACAATATTGCGTCCTAGATGTGTGGTTTGTAACCGTGTGTCATTACAGAGTCACCTTTGGCATTGAGTTAGCTTTAACGGGGCCGCGTTTGTTTTATGGTTTCTGCAGCTGTTTGAGCTTTGTGAAACTCAGCATCCAAAACCTGACGGGCTTGAGTGTCTTTTAAAGTTTCCATAGACCCTAAGAGTTGCGTAACGTTTGGCATCCAAACCTTGGCGGGCCTGAGTTTGCTAAAAATTTTCCGCAGCTCTCATAGATTAAAAACTCGACGCGCTTGTCTAAGTTTACTTCTCTAAACATTTTTTCAAATTTTTTTCGAATCTTGAATAACCAAAAAAATTGAGTTTGAAGTTTGAACAGAGAAAATAATAGAGATTTTTAAAACACAAATTGAATCTTAATAATAAAAAGAAATGTTTATTATTCGCACTTCCGTTCCATCAACTTATTTGTCTTTTTAATTTTATTTTGAGGGTTCTATAATTTCCAACCAAATTTAATAATTTTTGGTCAAGTTTGTTGTTTTGTAGGCGCTAAGATTTGATGACGGATTCTTATAGATCTCGCTAAAATAAATCAAAAATGAAGAGTACAATTTTTCGAGATTTCGCTTAGCTTTCGAGATCTCGAATTTTAAAAGTTGCATTGACAACGTCAAATTTGGTTTTTAATAACAACGCGATGGTTACACCTAAATTGCTTTTTTCTCTTGAAAAATAAGTTGGGATGGATTTAATTTTAGTTTGAGGACTCTGCCCCCAAACTTTTGCCGGGGGCTACACCACCGGTCTCTATTTTCAAATATTAATTGAGAAACACCTCAAGCGACAAAAAAAAATAATAAAGAATCAAGCTTAACATACAAACCGTCAACTAAGAATGCCTTCATTAATCGAAACAATCGCCATCTTTATAGTGCCAAATCTTAGAGATTTACATCGCTAGTAGGCCAGTCTAAATCGACATAAAAAATTGCTAAATTTGCAAAACTTGATATATTTCTGATTTTTTAGTATGTTGTTTGGATCCATTAGGGCTATGTAATCTCAAGTTTGCAACTCTCAAAAAGTTGTGGAAAAATTTTTATAGTGGAAAACCCTGAAAATTTTGGACGTGTTTCAGATTCTGCTTGGTATCTCCTAATCTATGCATTTTTCTTCAAAAGCTGTTCTGTACGTTTTTAAGAGCATCAAATTTGTGACAAATTAAGCACAATCGGAAATCTGCACGTTAATAGGTCACTGAGTTACGGCACTTTGAAAATAGGCCAGTTTTTCAAAAATTGAAAATTTTAGTTATCTACGAGCAAAACTTGTTTGAACATTTTAGGTAATTTAATTAACTTTAAATAACGCGCAGAGCGGGGTCTGTAAGCCCTCCTGTAGTTCTTTCGAAATCTTTTAAAAAAACATAAAAGGTATAATTTCATATTAATTCGATTGTTTGAAATAATTCCCTCCACTTTATAATTTTTAAAACGGCGGATCTTGGTCATACTGTACCGTTGTTTTAATATAAAGTGCACCTGACCACGTCGTGTCTTTTCTTATAATCAAAATAGAGTAGTCATTCACATTGTGATGCTCAATGATCTACAGTCTTCTTTCGTTTGTTTTGTATTTTTTTATTTGGCCTGCAATGGTTGCTATATTTTCCGTCGTAAAATAGGTTTCTATCCTGGACTTTGCAGATAATTGCTCCTTGTTTTGGCGAAATGTTTCCGTATTTTAGCCAGTAAGTGGACTATGTTATATCAATTGGGTTGTTGGGGTTGGGTAGAAACAAGACACCATGGAGCTTTTTCTGTTAAACCCTGTTACCACGATTTTCGTATATTTAACTTAGAGTTTTTTAAAGGTAATTTAAGTGTCGTCAGAATCATGCTTGTTTTGCAGGAAAGGTTCAATCTATCCAAGCTGCGTAGCATTCTGTTTCTGTCGAGAATCTCTTCGCTCCTGTAGTTGTTATCAAGTTTTTGATTGATGAAAGCAACATGCATTTGGCATTTTCCTCTAGACTTTGAAGTCCTCGTCCTAGTGGGACTCGTCTCAGGTAGAGGCGGTCGACATTACTGGCGTGTCTAGATATTTTTTGATCATATAGGATGCGTCGTACGTGCAGATATATCTCACGTAGGGGAGACCGGGGCAAGACGAAGCTCGGGGCAGGATGGGAAAAGTGTTTTTGTGCGTGACTGATGAACACAATAGAGCCTAACAAAGTGTCATTTTGGCGATGTTCGGTCACGTCACACGAGTCTGATCGGGTCTTTGTCACTACTTTTTTTGGCTGCGTGGCAAGAAAACACAGCTTTTTAGAGAATTTCTACCAAGTATATGGTTTCTAAGAAGATGTGCACAGATGTAGATATCAGTGCTTTTGTAAAATTTTAAGACGTACTTTTAGTAATGGTGTAAGACTAATGAATTTAGATTGGATTTTTGCAGAATAATTTTTGTAGGTTGGAACTGTTGTTACTTTTACAAAATATGTCTAATGGAGCAAAAAGGTCGGGGCATAATGGGACTACAACAAATAATAAAAAAGTAAGAAAAATGAAAAGAAACCTGAAAAAAAGCATTTGAATAAGAGGCACAAAAAAGAAACTGAAACGGAAAGTAGTTCATCCAAAGAAGAAAATGATGACTGTTTTTGCATCTATTGCGGGTACCTATACTCAGAGTCAATCGAAGGTTGGGTTATCTGCAATGTATGCCGTGTATGGGCACATAATTCTTGTGCTGGAATTGATGGAGAAGATGAAGAAGGGCACACTTGTGAACAATGTCTGACGAATTGAATATAAAATGTAATATGAAATGTAATTTGAATATGTCCTTGTTTTGCCCCGCAGCGTTTCTCATTTTACCCCACCCGTGGGGTAAGACGGGAAAATGTACAACTTTTTTTAAAATTTAAAAATTACAAAATATAATTATAGTAGATAAGTCTATACGTTTTAATTCTTTTGGAAAAAAGAATTTCAATAGAGTTTATTTTTCTTTTTGTGACGATTTTTGTCTTAGGTATCCCGTCCTGCCTCGGTCTCCCCTACTTATAGTATTGGCTCTTCTGGCTCATATGGAATCATGTCGACGTAGTAATTGAACGTGCAGAGTTCAAATTTGTTAATGGCTAAAAAAGATTCTTTACATTAAGATGTGTTTTCCACAATACCGCAATTCAAATGCTGGCCTTTTTTGTATCATCAGTTCCTTTTCCTGGTTGATAATGCAGCACGAGTTCTCTAAGATACCTAAGTGACCTAAGTATTTGTATCCTTGACGATCACAGACTACTTCACCGAATGTTGTTGGTGAATAATTTACTTATTCAAATTTATTAAAAATGATTAGATTTCATCGTTATATATTGATTTATTACTCTTCTAGATAAGATGATGATTTTGATTCAGTTATTCTTATAAATGCACATTATTGATGCTGAAGAACTCTAAAAACGTGTACAAAGTTTTAAATAATGCTCAATACAGAATAGGAGTTATTGAAAAATATATTTTTTTAAGTTCGTTTCAACTACTATAGTCATGAAAACTCACCATATCTGGAAACTAAAAAAAAAAAATTCTTGAAATTCCTTCAAAGAATACTGGCATATAAACTGTCAAGCACTACACCACCAGTTGTGAGTCTTGATTTTTTTTGTAGTAGATAAATTTAATTTTTTTTTCTATGTGTTTACTTCGTTGAACCTATCAGTTTTTTCTCATTTTTTCCCGTATTTATAGTGATACCTCTACTTTAGAGTTTTTCACATTTATTGGATTCAACTACAAAACCGTTGTAAACATCTATATGATAAAAAAAAATTTATATCGACTAGTCTTACTCACCTAGTTACTTACAAATTGTCTAAACTCTTTAACGTAACACTCTGTATACAACTTAAGTTTTCTCTAATTAAGATAATCATAGTGAAAAATTTTACTGAAACATCCTAGTTTTTATTTTCTTGCAAAGTAATCAACATTTCGATGATTGGTTGATTGATTAATATTTCAAGAGATTTATTCCAGTTTTCTTTTTAATATTTTGACAATTTATTTTCATAGCAAAGTATTTGGAAAGAAGAATAAAATAACTTCAACTAGTTAGTTAGCAAAGAGTTTTTCTTAGCTTCTTTTAAGTTGAGGGGTACAGCTTTGATCTTTTTCCATTTTTAAATTTGCGTTGAACGGTTTTTCACCTTTTTTCGTTTCAGTTACTTTCACTTTCCCTCGAATTGGTGTAGAATATAAAGTATCAAAAATCAATATAACTAAGGTAGAAAAACAACACAAATAAAAATGTGAATGGAAATTCTGAAATATTTTTATTTGTAATTCATTATTGAGTTGGAGATATTTGCTGAGAAACGCTTTGTCATATATTTTTCTTTACTTTTCATTTCATAAAAAAATACCCTTACAAATACAGTACCTTAAAATATTGATTTTTAGTATACTTTTTCGTTTATGTTCATTTGAAAATTATAAAAGAGGAATCAATTTAAAAAAAATTGTATATATAAATTTAAATGTATAAGCTGAACGCGTTGCAATTGACAGGTTTTGCCTTTGAAAAATTACTCAGCGACTGAAAGTATCCATACGTTTTTCTTGTCTTCGTTCCACTATCGTTTTTCTAATATTTTCCAATCATACATTGCAGCTCTGGCCTATGTCCACACATAAGTTAAAAATATTGTCGAACTTTTGAAATATTACTTTCTGTTACCCCTGAGTCAATAAAAATATATATTTTTACAATATCTGACCGTAAATATAAACGATCAATAGTAGTCGAACGTACTGAAAGCTTTAGAACATAAAACAGGCGAAAACCATAATTTAATTATAAACTTTTTAAAACAAGCTTTTCTGACATGAATCCTACACTTAGCTTTTTCAATTTATTTTTATAAAAGATTTTCAACTTTCAAACACGCCTAATAAGTTTAATCTACGATACGGTGAAGCATAGCCAACAAAATTTTTCCTTGCACTTATTACGCCTTTAATTTTTTAATTTGTAAACATTTCTTGATTGGTTGATACAAATAAAAAAAACGTTAATTAACATTCTCACTTTTTACTGGTAAAACTTATTTATGTCTAAGCCACTGCAAACTCTAAAATTTTTAGTAAGATTGCGAGTCAAACATCATTCTCACGAATGCTATACAAAAAATTCGTTTAACTCGTTTAGTTTTTAGATAAAAATTCACACATAATCCATCTTGTCATAGATTTATTAAGACATGTTGTGTTTTTTTAAAACAAAATTACATTTTTTATAGTTAAAATTTATTTGCATTAGACGGGCGTAAAAGTAAAAATCGGTTGTAATAAACATGCAATATTACAATTACAAAAGCATAATGCAATTACAGTTGCTTTAAATTATATCAAAACATAAGAATTTTTTGTTTCGATTTTCTCGTTATCATGTAAAAATACAATTTTGAAGGAAAAATAGCAAATGAACAACATTTAATTCATGCATGTTGTATAATCTGTGTGCGGTGTGTGTAGTCGATGAAATACACAATTCACTTGCTAATAGGATCATGATCAATTGAAGAAATCATGATATACAGCTATAGACGTACCCTGATAACAAAGAGAGTGTTATCAATTGTATTTTATTTGATCGTCTTAGTGGAAACGTAAGACTTCAATGGATGACAAGCTTGTTATGTTAGATTAAGCTAATAATACATCGTTCTTAACTCAAAAGCCCGTTAACACTTATTGTTATTTAGGATTTAGAAATTTATCAAACTATTAATACGATTGAATTCAAATTCAACCATCTTCAATACGCACTACAATCGCTTTTTCAAAATCCCAAAACATCTTGAACATATTTTTTAATGAAAATGATAAATGGGTTTCCAGCATTGTGAGTGAAATTTACAAATAAGAAATCGAGCAAAATAAAAGTTTGATTTCGGGCGAAAGCATTCGCATTGATCTATTCATAAAGCGTATGTCGTTAATCATAAATCTTACGTCGTTAAATCGTCAAAAGTAATTCCTCCATACATTTTAAATATAAAAGATTTTTAATTTTAACCAGGAAATAAAGAAAATATAAATTTTAAGTTTTACTTTTTGATTTGTACATTTACATTTAAAAGTCAATATTTTATGTGTCATGGTGCAAAAAAAAGTATTTTAGTATGATTGCATTTTTTGTTGGCGACAAAAAATATTTAAGTATAAAAATATTTTTTAAATTTTCTTTATAATAAAGTTTATGGTTTCTAAAAATTTTATAAAATAAAAGAAAATATTTTACCCTGATTTAGTTTTGCATGTATAATATAAAATACAGTGTGTAAACGCAAGTTGCAAAAATTCATTTAAACCGAACAGAATAATTTCTTTCCTTTTTCTTTTTTAACATTAATATGCACTTAATTGCAATAAACGTAAGAAAAAAACAACTTTAATATTTATTGAAGCATTATATTGCATTTTAATGGGGGTCGATTTCTGGTAAGTAGTAAAACAGTTGGCTATTTAATAGCTATTAGCTATATATCCTAGTTTTACCATTTTTTCCTTTTATTTAATTCTTATATGGTATAACTTAAGCTAAACGAATTTTAGCTAAACGACCAAAATTAACCGCATACTAATAATATAACGCCAATATATGAAATTCATAAAATCTTATAAAGTTAAATAAAATGAGAATTTTTGGGTTGTTTATGTAAGCTATAAGAAGCTTCAACTCAATTAAGCCACTTCATGGCATATTGACTAGATTGTTGCCCTATACACTAGTGGTCCTTGGACCGATTCCAATAAAAGCACAGGGATTTATATTTAGTTCAAAAAAATCTATAACTTTCAGATATTTTATTAAAAAAGTTTTTAAAAATATTTTTTCTGTTGCCCTGCGTAATTAGTCATCAAAATAGAAGGCTAAATTATAATTTAAAAAGTGAAGTTATAAAAATGTTTATTATAGGTTTTTATTTTCATCATAAATAAAACTAAATTTTATTTGTTTGCCTTTACGGCCACATTTTAAATGTCCTCATTAACGTTTACATACTATGTTGTTAATATACAAATAAACAAAAGTTTATAAGTTTAGAGGAACTCACAACTTTTAAAGAATCAGGTTTACCTTCTGGAAGTTGTTCCAACAATTGAAAGAGGTCTTACATCATATGTAAGGAGTGTAGAGATGAGGAATAACCTCAGTATCACAAAGTGACCCGAAAGCTATAAATTAAGATAGCGCCACTGTACCAGATGACTATTTTTAAGGAAAGCACAAAAAGCAGTTTAAGGTAAGATAGTTAAATTAAACGATCAGTCAACTTAATTTCATCGGAAACAATTCAGTTCAGATTTCAGACCATTCCCTTCGTTACACCAACTCCTCTGTATATCTTGTTATTTTTATTCCAACAACCATATAAAATTGTGCTTCTCATCTCTACCCTCCACAAGCATATGCTTTGATGTGCAAAACTATGTAAAAGATTTTTAAATTAAAACTTTCATTGGAAGGGTTTATGTAGAAAATAAAAAGCTATATTTATGGTTAGGTTTATATCATTTTATTATTTTTTGTCAAGTTTTATAAGCCAATAATTAATTGAAAACTTGATGTAATAATTTGAGTTAAGACAACTATAATTTTTCTTGATTTAAGTTGATGACAAACAGTAACTTGTGGCTTTATTATGGTTAATAAATTAAAATAACTTACTATTCATTGGAAAAAGGATATAATATATTGATATCATTGAATTATTATAGAAATATCAACGAGTTATTGGCTGAATTATCGTTTGAATAGTCAAGAATTATTTCTATTGCAGTAATATTGTAAATACAGCAATTATTTTCATATAATTATTCCTCGTCGTCTTTATTGAATCTTATCAATATTATATATCTAGATGTTGCATCTTAAGTCTACCTACAATAAGAATATGGAAGCATATAATGTAAATGGTACATAAAATACGTTTACTCGTATGTGTGTATGAAGTCAATGTGGTTTGTTCAACCGCTGTTTTACATATCCTACGTCTAGCAGTTTATACCAAAAAGAGTGCACAGGTCTGTCTTAATATAGATTAAAGGCAAAAGAACAACTTCTATCTCATTTTAAACAAATCCCATCCTGAATTAAGGACAGAACGACATCCAGTCAACATGCCGTTGGCTTCATATAACCACATCCGGAGCCCGGTTTTTATGTGGCAACATCAGCTTCTCAACCAGATCACTATTTGCATCTCTTACGAATCATTCACTCTTCCTTTTCTTATTCATAATATAATCATCTAGATTAAATACCTTTTTTTTCCATTAATATATAGAAATATGGTTGAAGTTTTATTAAGTCCATAGCACTAATTGACCGCATAAATAAGAATTGATGCTTTGAATGAACACAAAAGATAAGTATGATAGCGTAAGTTGTACGAATTTCGTAACGTTTGACTTCATACATACTTGTAATAACAAGACAACTATGTGTGTATGTACCCTTAATGATAAGCCTGGAATTTAACCCACTCTGAAATATATAATACTTTTATAACGTATGGTTTGTTTATATCAAGAAAATTTGCTTTTGATCAAAATCAAATTCTTTCGTCAATTTATGCAATTTAAAAATGTCATTTTGATAAATGTTTTAATGATTTGTGATTAATGATATCAAATTTATTTCAAGTTTTGACCGATTGAAGTAATGTTTTAAAAGCACTGGTTTGTTGATTCTACGTCTCTCCTTGTTTACCTCGAATATCCTATTTAAATATTTAAATTTTCGATTTATAAGCATACCTATACTATATATGCCAATACTATAAGGGATTTAAAATGCTTGTATCGATAAGTAGGTACATGTTTAGAGCATAACTAAACTAAAAGATACTACGAAAAATTATAAGCAAAAAGTTTAAACGATTGCATATTTGCAAAATTTCTTTATTTATTTTGTGCTGCATTAATCTAAACGAAAATTCTAAATTTGTTTAGGAAATAATAATTAAAACTTATTTGTATAAAACATTATACGAATTTTTATAATTTTAACGCTATAATATTTTCTTTAATTATGTCAATACCTACTTCGTGAAATATTTATTTGATAGAATTAAATGTTATACATATTATCTTAATGTTTCTTAAGCGAGATTATGCTTAAAAAATGCATCTGAGTTTGTAGAGATCTTTCAAGAAACCTTAGGAAAAAATAAATTAAGAATTACTTAGCTTAACTAATTGTATCTATTCAATTCTATTTAAAAAATTTTTGGTTTTTATCGACCATATATTTAGTACTTAAGTGAATTGAACTGAAGTTTCGCTCAATTCTTAAAACTGCCGAACGATTTGTGGCATAAATAGTTAAACCCAAAGTTGTTATTTTATAATTAATCATCCTTTTTTTGATTAAACATACAAAAGTTTGGAAATTTATATAATCACATTTATTTAAATGCTATAAGTAAAGCAAATTACAAAACTCCCATAAAAACTTCAAATTATAAAACACGTTTCTTTCACAACTCTACTGAAGTTATAGAATTGTTATGTATTTTTAAACAAATGAACGAAAATGATTTTTTTAAACACTATCTGAGTACGCGCGATTTTTTACAACCATGCAAGTAACAAAAAAAGAACCAAAGATGTCTGTCAAGTTTTTTCTAATTATAAAATTATTGTTTCCGTTGTAGCGAGCAAGTTTCAAGTAACGACAAACAGGGTCAAATATCTCGTCATTTTTTCGCTCATTCCTCCGTCATTTTCAAATTGAATCTGCAAACATATTTAATATAACTTCAAATTTTCCATAAGTATGTTCATCAATATTTCATCCTCATAGCATTGTTAAATCTCATTTTATATTCTTCAACTTTTACCTCTATAAAATATATTGTAAAATAAAAGTAATCATTTTTCATGATTCAATTAACTTAATATTTTCGAAAGGAATATCCAATTCGTATGGTTGCATTAGATACTTTTTGTTTATTGCTATATTTTCCGTACTGCAGGCTATTTCTTCTTGTTAACTCTGCTATTCATATAAAATATAACGTTGTTCTACTAAGAAAATTGAGATCGTGTTTGATCGATTATAACAAACAGAAAATGTGAACAAATCTTTTCAAGATATTCTTCAAACAAACCATAATAAAAATTAACAACAAAAAATCGCCTTCAACTGACATAACTGTGTTAATGATTACTTTAACTTCCAATAAAAAACATAAATGATTAATTAAGTCCGTAATAATAAATTGAAGACAATGATCTTATCTATAACTTGATCAAAACTTTTAATGTGCTCACGCTAAATTACTTGTACGGTACATATAAAATGTACATTAACTTTATATGCAAATCATTACAATGGGCAAAAAAGTGAGAAACAATATTCAAACATGACATCCTACAAAATTATATCTTTTTGCCTGTGATAATTAACCCAGGTGTGTTTTCAACTAAAAGACGTTGTGACTCACAAAAATATTTAAATCAACTTCTTTTGTTATTAATGAACGATGAGCTTGCAATGAATCTACTTAAGAGGAATATTAGATGTTTATCTAACGTGTGAAATTGCACTTTTTAATGCAATTCAAAATGATTAACTAAATATAAATTAAAAAGCGCTCAAGTTTTTAATGTAATTGTATTATTTCAAATCGATTGCATTTTTAGATAAAAACTTAAATTTATTATTGTGGCTGTGAAATTTATTTTCAAAATCAGCTTCTTAAACCTGTGGTTCCAAATATTGATCTGAAGAATGTTGAGTTTAAATTAAAAAAAAAAAAACGTTTAAGTTGTTTTATTCCTATTAAGTGTGAGTTTTTAATACGGAGAGGAACCCTGTACGATTGTATTAAGTGTTAAAATTGTACTATTTCTTGAACTAAAGATTATGATTAAAAAGTTAGCATAAAGCATCCAGTTGTTTCATAGAAATTATTAAGTAAGTTTTTATTAAATTTGTAATCATTTATAGTGCAACGAAGTGAGTATACTCTTAGAAGAATTATAACTTATTATTGTCCGTAGGTAAAGTAATTTTGTGCTCGTTCAAAATTTATTAAATATAATATGTGCAATGTGGATTACATGTTCTCTAACTTGAGTCTAAATTAGTGATGAAGCGGATAGCAGTTCAGCCGGATACCGGATATTCGGCCAACCTTCTAGCCGGACACCCGGATATTCGGCGAAACGTTGCCATTTGGTGCATCACACAAAGCACGCTTGCGAAAGCGGTTCGCGAACACAAAAATATCTCGCAAAGCTAATGACACGTTTTGGGATTGCTTTGTGAGATAGCAATTGAAAGCGATACTACCCAGATTCAACGTGAAGTTGTGCAATAGCGTATGAGTTTGATTTTTATCTTAAGTCATTGGGAATTTATCGCATATCTAACCCTTATTCTTGGTGGGTAGCTAAGGCTACGGTCGCGCTGGATGCGAATTCGGACGAACACAGATTTGACGAATCCGTCAGAGCTGATCTTCAGAACATGGTAGTTATACTGTTTTCGAGTTTTGAATACCATTTTAGTACGACAGCAGTGACGAGTTTTATTTAATAGATAGCCTAATGGATAGTTGTGTATGTAAGGTATTGTGTAGTGTATTTGTATGTAATGTATCCCTATAACACTTATTATCAAAAACAAGATTAACTATTGTTCAACGTCCATAGTGAAAGTGAACATCCCAAACATAACAAAACACAAAAAGCAACTAAAGAGGTATTGTCTCAGGCTATTGTCTCGCAATGGATCGAAACCACATGGCTTTTTGTCAAAACGGATGCGAAAAACAAACTATTGTAGTTTGAACAGTGAAAAATCTGACGTGTTCGTACGTGTTCTGAAGAAGCAGTTAAATCTAGAGTAACCACTTTCATTGCCACTACACAGTTTCAATGTTCTGACAGATTCGTCAGATCGGTGTTCGTCAGAACTCGCATCCAGTGTAACCGTAGCCTAATGCTAAACAATACCCAAATTTAACAAAGTTTGCCAAAATCTATTTTTCAGCACTTTGTAGTAGTGTAAACAGCGAAAGACTTTTTTCTGAGGCTGGCCTTATTACGAAGACAAGCGAAACCGCTTGCTACCTCTTAATGCAGAGAAATTAGTATTCATGCATCATACTTTGTCCTCAATGCAGTATGAGTACTAATTAATTGTCTAACTTGTAGAATTATCTTGTGATTGCTGATTGTATTTTTTTAAAGTGATACTAACTAAATAAAGCAATTAATTAACTACAAATATTTTTTTAACTACCCGGTATTCAGCCGGATAGGTGATAAATATCCGGTATCCGGCCCGATACAGGGTATAGTGGCCGGGTATCCGTTTCATCTCTAGTCTAAATATAATATATTAAACGAAAACCAATTAAATTTTTTTTTGTATTCCTTGAACATTTTGTTTGTCAAATAAGTAAAAATTATTTTTATGTCTTATTTATTAAAAGTAATAATTAATATTTGATTAGAAATATGAATATCAAAAATTAAAACGTTCACGTGCAAAACGGTATTTGGAAACGTTCACGAAAATAAATTTTCCAATATTTAAGGTCACATTTAACGTTGAGTTATAAATATAATATTTGACATACAGATACCATTAAGGAGTGTATACTGAACGTTACAACTTTTTGAATCGAATTTTCTCAAAACCTGTTAGTCTAACGAAAAAAAGTAACAGTAGGTATATTTTTATAGATTCTTTCCTAAACCTCAAATTTGATAATTAGTATTTTATCGATAAAATTTACCATTAGCGAAACTTTTGCGAAAATTCGTTTAACGTAACTTTTGACCCTACGTAAAATTTTTAGTGGCGCATGTATCGTTGGGGACTTTTGATATGTTGTTTAGAACCACAAACGGAAGTTTCATGCAAAAATTCAGCTTTCAGTTTGACCTTTTCTTTCTGTCTTTACTTCCTAGACTATACTTTTTATTAGAACAATTTATTTCAGATATATTAAGTTAGGAGTCAACTATTTAAATGTATTGCCATGACAGTATTTAAAAGTGGAAAAAGTGGAGTTGATCGATGTGTGCACTGACCGATATCATCATGTAGGTATAACTAAATATAATATTCTGAAAAAAAATTCTAAAGTTCATGTTATCCAAATAATGTTCACGTTTCATAGTTTCAGAAGCACTGCTTCAATCGGATGAATTTATTGCAATTAATATGAATAAGCTTGATCTCTGATTTCAATGGCTAAAGAAATTTTAAAATTAAACGTATTTTTTTCTTGAAACAAAAAGATTCATTATGAGACAAGTTTTGTATTTGGAGATGTAACTTGAAACGTTAACGGTGAACGACTTTTTCAGATTGTCTTTACATAAGAAATATATTTCACCTGCGTTTTCGGCATGCGGTTAAACCTGAGCATTATGTGGTATTAATGTAAAGATTTTTTCTATCAAAAATCTGATGTACCATAGGTTCCAATTAATAGTTAATTACACTTGAAAGTATTTACTTGAATAAAACTGTGACTATATGTCTTTTTTGGAATTACTGTTTAATCCCCTCTTAGGTATATAATTGACATTAATCTGAGAGGTACAATAATTGGAATAATGGAACGTAACATGAACAAATTTTTGTAATTAAAATGTAGATATATAAACTTGTTAGAAAATGAAATTTTTTCACCACTTACTCTACTTTTACCTGTTACATTTTTTAGTGAAATCATGAAATTTATCAGATAATTTAACTAATTAGAGCTTCGTCTCGTCATTTTTGGTAATAATTTAAGTAATTTTTTCTCGGATTTTTCGTCTGGATTGACTAATTAATTATTACTTGTAACGTTCACCGTGAATAAATTTTACAAAAAAATCGATTGAAATTTTAGTTGCGTGTTAATAAATTATTACTGTAACTTGAAATTTTTGTTTCCTTCACTAATAAGCTAATTTTAGCAATCACCATATACTTTTTTATATATTTTTAAAATTAAATGACAAAAGATCTTATCGTTACTTTTTATCGTTAAATTTTCTTAAAAAGTTTTACGAAAATTATTTCTTATAGGGAAGAACAAAGAATATTTTTAAAGGTTCATTACTTTTATACCAAGTTTTAAAGCAATTAACAAGTTATTTTAATTACAAGGAAAATTGTTTAAGTT
Source organism: Sisyra nigra (assembly GCA_958496155.1). NCBI lineage: Eukaryota > Metazoa > Arthropoda > Insecta > Neuroptera > Sisyridae > Sisyra > Sisyra nigra. The sequence goes on along the minus strand of OY292313.1, from coordinate 33,716,997 downwards.
TAATCAATAATTAACAGTTACGGTAATAAAATTATTTTTGTCCTTATTATACATAGAAAATAGAAATGAAAATAAAAATTCCCTTTTTATGTATAAGTTGCATGTAAGGAAAAATAAACTTAAACAAATAAGTATGTGGGATTTATATATTATATAATATATTATATTTTTATTTGATATATAGAAAGTTTGTCGCTTTTCCTACTTATTGTTAGTAATATTAGTATATAAATGCTATTTTGCGTTTCTTCTATGCACATGCAATTGATGAATGGTTCAAATAAACAATGGCCTCTGATGCAATAATGAAACTAAATCGTTTCCAATAAATAAACTCTAAGTAGGAGTATCAAACTGATTGCATCAGTGATTAGTTGTATTCGTTTGTATTTCTCTTCACTCAAATCTATTTACTTTTAACATACCATAAGATGTATGAACGGTAAAACACCTACATTCTCATTTAATATAATATTGCATTTGGTTTTTTACTTTTCGTTTTCCCATTAGAATTAAAATTTTAAAAAATCAATATATTTATAAAGTTTCATTCATTTTCTTGAATAAACTATATCATTTCTAGTTTGTATTTATTGCAGTGTCAAACATTACGGTTTTTTTATAAAGCGATTTTAATAGGCGAGACACACACTATCTAAATCTGCTTTCCAGGAAAATAAAACCGACGTTTTTATGCATTTTCCTAACAAAACACGATGTTGAAGGCTTTAATATAAAAAATTCAAAAGTTACAGACTCTTGAATCGATTCTGGTCTGGTTAACGAACCTGGTTGCGGTATTTATTTAGTGGTTCAAAGCTGCTTTAAAAATCTATCTTAACAAACGGAACTACGGCAGCATTAAAATAGATACTTACGAATTATTTTATTACGTATGCCAGCTGCATTATGCATAATTTAATATTATGTGCAGATTAAGATAACAAAGCTTTACTAACATCGGATGTTATTTTTTGAAAATAGTAGGAGGTAAAATAAATCTTGATAAAAGAAAGATTATAAAATTGATGTTAAAAAAGTTTTTTTATGGTCAAGACAAAATGAATAAAAACTACCTTATACTTTTGGTATTTTTTAAGCAAACACTTTAATTAGCTTAATTTTTCATGGCACTGTTTTTTTTAAATATTTACTACAACTATTTCCAAGGTTGATGCAATACAATAATTTGATTTATTCGTAAAATTATAAGCAAATAGCCCTATTTTTGATATACATTTTAATTATATAACCTATGTCGAGATTATAACCATAGATAATTCATATTGCAATTTCTCAATTTGCACAATACCATTTTATTTAATTTAAAAAGTCGTTTATTTACTTATAAATTAAATATGGATTTTTTAAAATATTAAGTAAATTTTATAATAGTAAGTGTAAATTGGAAACGTATTTGTATGAAAAGTATCTAAAATATACTTTTTATCTTGAGTGTAAATGTGACTTAAATAATCGTCACCTAATTTATAGTTTTGTAGCCTATAACTGCAAGGGCACATGCTTAATTACTAAATATTACAAATATCATGGGTATTGCTTTTTGATTTAGGTACTAAATAATTAATTAACTAAATATTCTTAATATTTATCAACTCCTACAGGTAATTTGATTTTAAATATTACCATACATATAAATCTCAGTATTATCAAAATAAATAAACATTTTATTTTATTGTTATATAAGTCCTATTTTTAAAGTTTTTTTGTTCCATCTTCATTTAACTGCTATTATTGACTTTTAACTTTTTTTTTGCTAGTTTAAATTTTGATACGATTATTTTCGAGACCTAATAAGTGCATTCCTCAATAAGTCTATATATTTTCCCTACCATAATTTGATAAAGGAAACTTCTTAAAATGAACTAATGACCAATTATGTTGTAGTGCGATAAATTTTAATGTTTGTGATAGCTCTAATAGCTACAATCTGATGTTTTTTAACAAGCTTATGGATATATTTAAGCCAAGTTTTTTAAAATTCATTTAAAAAAAAATCAATTTCTTTATTAACTGTCATAAAAAAAGTCTTGTTACAAACAAAAGTCTGTATACAATATTATGTATTTATTTTGCTGTAATTGTTTTCAAAATGCATTGATTTCTTTTACTTTTTAAGATGATAGTTAACATGAATAATTGAAATATGCTTTAAAACTGCAAACCGCGGAAACAATGAAATTAAAATGTAAGATACTTGGAACTTCTAGTATTAAGAAATATTATAAGGCTTTATTGTACGGGTACACATATTTTATGTGTACTAGAGGTCGCCCAGTGGTCGAAATTCGACCATAATTCGTTACAATTTTTACATACTTAAGGGTACACTTCACTTGTAACTGCCTCAAAAACTTTAGTTACTAAACTAACTACAGCAGATAATGAATTGTATTTGCGAATGTTTGGAAAATAATTTCTTGACTAATTTTTTCTTCAAGGTTCATTTAAAGAAAGTGCATCATATAATGATTGAAAATATTTATTTTAAGTTAAGGAAGGAAATAGGTGTATAGGTTTCAAAATATTTATTTTTTTTCTTCCATAAATCTTTTACAAAATTATTTCAGAATATTCTCTAAAAATTTCAAAACTAAATATCAAATCGTTCATATCATACATGTTTTGAGGTCCCTTGAGTCCAAAAAAGTAGTTTTTAGAAACATGTCTGTGTGTGACAGCCATATCGTATCGAACGCTTTTCCGAATTTCACCAAACTTGGAAATTTTCCTTCATATTATATCTTGTTTTGCTGTGAAGCTTTTAGTTGAAATCGGTTAACCGAAACCTCCACTTTATTGTCGGAGTTTTTGAGCTTTTTCAAATTTTTCTGAAAACGGCTGCAAAGATTTTCTTTAAGCTTATGATAGTTCTTAGACTTATTAATGGCTAAAACTTTTATTTGAAACTTTTTCTTGGGAAAATTCGATTAGGGACGGTTCTGGGGTAAAGGTTGGGAATTCATAAATACATATATGTTGTATACTTGTATAGTTCTGCTATGTATAGTTATAAGGTGCTTATATATTTCTTTTAACCAACAGCGAGTTTCATAAATGAAAGTAAAAGAAAGTACTGTGACGCCACGCAGCAGATATTTTTCTTTTTATAATGTTGTATGTCAATTCAAATTACAGTATTCTGAAATATTTTTTAGACAAACAAAAAAAAAATATGACTATGAAACATCAGAAGTAATTTCAAGTGAGTTTCCTACGTTCAAAAGTAAAACAAAAGTACCTTTATGTTTAGCTTTTTTCATTTAAAAGCCAAAGATAAAAAAATGGAAATAGACTGCATAAGTCCTGTTTAAAACTTTGAATTAAGCTAAGCTTTTTTTTTCAAATAGTACCTACCTACCTAAATTAATTTTTTGTGTAATTTATTTGAATGATTTTGCCAAAAGAAAATAGTATAAATTATTTATACGTTATATAATAATCAAGAAACACCTGATGAAGACCAAATAAAATAGTTGAAACGTTGTGTATTTGAAGTTATACGTATCTTTTAAATATACTTTTAATAATATTACTCAATAACCAAATAATCGGCTAAATTTGTTTCCTTCAATTTCAATAATTACAATTTTAAAATTTAAATTCCTCTTGCAATATTTTGTTTAAATAATGACATTTGGAATATAGTTGAAGTCTGTGGTCAAACTGAACAACTGAGATTTAAAAATCTACATATTTGTGTGTATTGTGTGTCTGTGTATGTCAAACGCATGGTAGTGTGTGTGACGTCTTTTTTCATTAATTTAAGGTATTTTGAAGCATTATTATAAAAAAATATTATCTCATAACGCAACTTCCCCATATAAACTTCAATTGTGCCAAATTTCATACTCCTCCGTTTGTATAATATTCGATAAAAGGGGTTTAAAATTTTTGCTTCACGTATTAATATATAGATAACTGAATCAGAATCATCATCTTATCTAGTAGAGTAATAAATCAATATATAAAGATGAAAAACTAATCATTTTTAATAAATTTGAATAAGTAAATTATTCACCAACAACATTTGGTGAAGTAATCTGTGATCGTCAAGGATACAAATACTTAGGTCACTAAGGTATCTTAGAGAACTCGTGCAGCATTATCAACCAGAAAAAGGAACTGATGATACAAAAAAGGCCAGTATTTGAATTGCGGTATTGTGGAAAACACATCTTAATGTAAAGAATCTTTTTTAGCCATTAACAAATTTGGACTCTGCACGTTCAATTACTACGTATAATATTCGATAAAAGGGGTTTAAAATTTTTGCATCACGTATTAATATATAGATAGATGCGTTTCACTACGCGCTCATAACGCTCATGGCCTTGTAAGTGCTTTATATGTGCTTTATAAGTGCAATACACTTAAAATGATATCTATGTTTGTTTGAAATTCCCCTATCCCTTGTAAATAGTTGGTTTTAATGGAATTTTTAAAAAATATTTCTATTGCCTATCAAAACCTCATTTCTATGAATACCTAATAGATAAATTTTTGTTTCTTTTTTTTGGGTTTTAACATCTAAGGTAATATCACGACTGTAAAAGCACAGAGAATTTCTGTTGCCCAATTTTTACTTAGATCTAGGATCTTAAGTCTAGTATTCAACGGAGATCGAACCCAGAACCACTAGACGCATGAAGCGGAGAGAGCAATTGCTCTAACCACAGCGCCAATAGGCGGTTGATTTTTATATATTTTATTTATTTTTGCTATTTTATTTGTTTTTTTTAAATATATATTTTCAAAGATTAGATGTATGTATTTCAAAGATTTGGTGGTTGTAATTTTTATATTAAAAAATTATTCACATAATTTATAAGCAATTAGCTAATTTATTAATTAGCAACATTTATCTTTAGTGTGAGTTTGTAAAACATAAGTTTTAATTTTTGCTAATGATGAACAGAAACAGCAATACTATAATAATTACTTACGTATATGATTTGGTTGGTTGATAATTTTAAATTTTAACACTCTTTATATATTTATAAGCGAGTAAACATATTCTTATATTGAAACTATTGGTTAATTTGAAAGTTGAAAAAATGCTACTTGTGTTAAATTTTAATAAAGTATGATATAATAGTTTTATGATATAATAGTATTGCGATAATATCTTTTTGGAATTTGAGCTTAAAAATAATTAACATGTGCGAACCCGAAAAATATTTACACACTTGCGATATAAAATTGTTGATATTAAAAGAGAGGAATTTTAATGAAGTCATTATGTTCAACGACAATAAATACGTACCCAGTAATGGTAAACTTTTTTCATAACATTCATTTTCGTTGCAAATAAGCAAACCTCAAATCATGCACGACAAAAAATTCTAATAGATTATAAAAACATCCTCAGGGATCGAGCTATTTGGACGTTTTCAAAACTTTATTACTTCATAACACGCTTGAGATTGTAAACGAAAGCGTGGCACAAAAATTATGTGACGGATCAAATAGAAAAATAACACTGAAGGTTAAAACCATTGAATAAACAAAATGATTGTTACTTTCGAAATTTATGAAAAATTTAGGCAAAAAATGTTTGATATAAAGAAAAACCTCGCTCAGATTTATGAGCAAATTTCACGATGAAAACTCAAGTACGAGGAAGTTTTATTTCTTGAAAAAATATCGACGCTAATCCAATTCGATTGTTATTAGATTTATAAACAATACGAAATAAATATTTGATTGTACCTTTTCTTGGGAACAGATACAAAACAATGATTATTTATCCTTTTCAACTGTACACTGAAATTATAATGTCGCTTTTATCATCCGTTTTCTAAGGTTTCTTCGTTGGATTATTTGACAGATATGCTCCTGTTATGAGTTTAAAAGATATTCTTACTATAGAAAACACTATGTTAAAGTGAATATCTCGTCGCGACTACGATGAGGAAAAAACCGAGAATGCCATCCAATCTTTATAATCAAATTTAAAATATGTTGAAATCTCTTGACACTTATTTCTTTTATCAAATTTAGTGTCGGGTTACTATGTCTGTTCTATTTAAATTTTCATGTGTTGATACATTTCAGTGGGTGGATTTTGAAAATAAAAACTTTTATTTAAATTGCAATGTTTCCTAGTCGGATTGTGTTAAAAGTTCAACTCTTTATCTTAATAGTATTTAATTTCCTTTTTTTTTGCAAAGTTATAAATTTTATTTTTAAGTGTCATATTTTTTTACTTTCAGTGAAATTGATTTTGAATACGTTGAAAGGGAGGCGATTCAATTACACAAAGTATATTTATTTGAAAAGTGTAAGTTATGTGAAAGATATAGTCAATATTTTCCAACAAAGTAAACTTGTCTTTTATAACATGATTGTTTATTATAGTTAAATGTGGTGTTTGTGGCGCTTGGTTTGTCTGGTTGAGGCATCATCACATGAAACCAGTTACACGAGTGCTAGTTAGCGACCATTCGTCCGATCGGTCCGAATCCAGGACTGTTGATTTGAGTGAATGACCGGTTGCGCTCTTATACTACAGCTTGGCCATACTTTAGATACTTGAGCTACATGCATACAACGATTATTACTCGCCCTGGGTAATAAGGTTCTTTGTAGCTCGAACCGCAAACACATTTATACGATATTAGAACAATGGCTATATCCCATACTTATTACTATTCAACACCATTATCTTATAAATTGGGTCATTTAAAAACCAAAATATTTAATATTATAAATTAAAAGCGGGCGTCTATCTATTTTAGTGTGTTTAATTGTCTCAAAAATGAACCATATCAATCTGCTAGTAAAACAGAACGTATCAAAATTATTTATTGTTTCGTACTAAGTCGATAGATTTATGACTCATTAATAATAATTGATGAGGTCTAACAGAAATTAACTTGAAAGCTCATGAAATTAATATTTATTTGATTGCATTAAGAATAAATTTCAATTTAAAACATACTACCATAGGCGAATTTTTTTTAAAAGTTTGAAATATCAGCTATGCATATACCTATTATCTACCTTGTTAAAATAAAATTCATAACTTTAAGTTTTTAAATACTTTAGTATGCTTTTCTAAGAAATTGTTCTCATAAAATTAAAAACTGAAAAGCTCTTTTTTAAAAATACAGTGACGCAATAATAGGTTCGTTCATACAGTGACCTGGATTAGATTTAAACTACTTTTCAAATGCTTAGTGTACGCACAGAAGAATTTCGAATTTGAAATTCAAATCAGCTGTTCCATGCAGTGAATGTAGTATGAAGCGCAGTAAGGAGAACATGTTCCTGACAGTTCTAGGATTTAATTTGAACTGCCAGTCAGAAAGCAGTTCAAAATTATGAATTTGAACTACTATGAGAACAAACCTAATACTATAAAATATATGAGAGTAGAATTATAACAATAATTACGAATGTTGAACAACGTTCTATAACCTCAGATTTAGTTTCTTAGTTTAGAAGCATTTAAAGTTGAGAAACAAACGTTTTTACACCATGTTTAAATTTTTGAAGAACGCCAAATAATAAAATTTAGTATAACTAAACGTTTAAAATTAGTCATCTTAAACTATAACAGCCATTGTTTAAACGTTAAGAATTAAGATATTACCAGACAATGAAGATACGCCGCGCCGTCGAACCAGTTCGGTCCTTCGAACCGATTTCTCATCATCTAGGTACGTACTAACTAATACTAATTTTAGTCCTTACAACAGTTCAAAGAAACAAACTTTAAAAAAAAAAAAATTAAAAACCTGTGCTATTGCATCAGAGTGTATATAAGAATTATTGGTTGTTATGTAGTGCAAAAACTCTTTTTCCTTCTCCATTTGGTCAATGAAAACTGTAAAATCAGATTTAGTTTACCAAGGTTATTATATACGCTGTTCCAGAAGAACAATGATGTAACTGAAAATTTTTGAGTAGGTAATTGAGTTTTAATGCTTAATGGTATTACACAAAGCCTTAAAGCATACAGTGAAACAACTGCTTAATTGCATTTTGACTCCTGTAGCATTATTTTTAGTCATTTAATTTATTTTCACAGTTTATATTTCAAATAATTTTTTTCTTCCTTTTAGTCTACTGTAAAATTTCAGTTTTTAGCAGTTGCGTTATTGTTCTTTTTGAACAGCGATATGTAGTTTAATGAATAGGTTAATGTATCTCATCTCAATCTTTTTAAAATATACTTAAAATTTTAAGTGGTTTACTTATTCATACTGTAAATTATAAAGCCTTAAGTTAAAGTAAGTAAAGTAAATAAAGTAAATAAAAGTTCTGTAATATGTAACCGTAGTTTTTGATAATTTTTTTCTAAAGATATTTAGAGTTTATCACAAAAATGTTTTCTTTTATTTTTAAGGCAATTTCCAATCACTCTTTTAACGCCAGACTTCAAATCGTTCAGAGCTATTGAATCAGCCCTAACTAGCAAAGATGTATCGGTCACCTCGTTACCTTAAATTCTCTTATGTCTTGGCTCCCAACCAATTATGCCTTTACTATGTTGCACCAAGTGTGTTGGTAATTGACGACATTTGCGACAAACTTACAATTAGAGTTGATTCATGGTTCATTTAACCTTCAACGCATTGAATTTCGGGAAACGGGATTTTTGTTTTTATATAAAACATTAAAGTAAGATAGGTACTGTCATGATGCACCAAATATTGAATTACAATCCACCAGTAGGTACATCATGGTGGTTACATAAAAAACGGTTTTACTCTATTACATTTGAAATTTAAACGTATATTTATATATTTTTTTAATATATGCAGCCATAATTTGACTAATTGTAATAATAAAACTTATTTATTTCCTTCTCTTTTTATAATTTTTCGTGTGCATAAACTTTCATAATTTTCATTATAGGCATTTATAATACCATTTAAAGTTTACATTATTCATGTTTAATTAAAAAATAAAAATAAATAAGAAAATTTTAAATACATTGGTAGGTAGGTACTACACTTACAAATATGAAGCTGCTTAAACTTTATATTTAACTCCTCTGAGTCAATTATGAAATAACTTTCAACTGTCGGTTTTTGTTCCAATTCAAATTTACATTTCATTCTGCCAAAAATTTAATCTAAAAAATATTCTTCTTCAACTTATTAATAAATAGGCTTTTGGGTTGGTAGATAACATAAAAGAAGCTTTACATCTTGATAATGTTGCTTCTACATAAAAAATAGATAAAATATGAATGTAAAAACGTATACTTTAATGGTGTCAAAAATTATTTTTTTAACACACAAAAACTTATCGTACAGTCTATAAAGACTAAGCGTTGCATAATGAACTTAGCTATTAAAATTGCACGACATACACAAAAAAAGGCCAATGGGTGTTTAAAACCTTTTCATTTTTCGCGGGTTGAAATTTTTTTTTATAATATATGTTTTGAGTGCTAAAAAATCTGCTCGTTTAGTCTGTTCAACTTTGTTTTAATGATATTTGAAAAATTGTTATCTTTTTTTCTATAGTAATTGTGAACAGTTTGAGCACTAATGATAAATAATAGAAATGGCTAGACTAATTAGCAGTTATCAATTGGCGCCTTCCACAAGTTTCAACCTTGCAGAGATGTCTCTCAACAATGTCATTCATAGAATAAAAGTGAAATAACCTTATATAATATTATTCCCATACGTTTGTGATGTCTACTCAGAAAATCCTCGAACTAATTACATGAGAAATTGTATTGTGCAGAAGATTTGCTTGATTGACAACTTTCAAACGTTGATATTATTGATAAGTTTTTTATATTCCTTGAATATTGACGGTTTGAATTCATTTCTAAGCTTGCGAATCAATTATAGTGGCGTCACAGATAATCAGTGTCGTGTCGCATTTTAATTTTTAGACGCGATTGGAATAAATTTGTCTTACGAGACTCGTCGATTGGTTTTTTCAACATTTCCGATATACCGTTACAAGAACTGATTGTTCTGCTTAAAGTTTTATTTTTATTGAACATTTATATAGTCATTTACTTCCTTTCATTTTTGTTCTCTTAATTCTGAATATTTTCATTATGATATTAGATTTGGACTGACATAATATATGATTTGTTAATGGTAATGACTGGGTGGATTCCAGTTGAGATTATTAACGTGTCAGATTTCGGTTATGGTTTTTAAGCAAATGGGTTACTCTTACGTCAATTATCTTCTGTGTGGTCAGAATAGCAATTAAGATAGAAACGCAAATATAGTTATAACTTATAAGGATCTCACAATCATTTATCTTGTTCATGTCTTGATTGACACTATGGATAATTCTCAGTAAGATAGTAGCAAATTTTCGAGAATCCCTTTGCTAATTTATATCAACTTCAAAATCTCTTGTTTTTTACCACCTCACTTAATTTAATATTCATCAAATAAATATAAAAAAATATTTTTTGTTTGATATAAAAATTAATCATATGCTACTTATTTAACCTTCGGGATTCCAAACATATTATTATCAAATTACTCTTTTTTTAACGGGAACACCCTATTTTGGTTTTAGTTTCAAATAACATATTTTCAAAATAACTAACGATAAAATCAGTGCGACCAAAACATAACCAAAATTTTATCATAGATAGTATAAAAATGCTTATGAATTTAAAAAAATAATTTGCATGATAAAAAGAAGATTATTATAGTTTGTTCATTCAAAAAGACCATGGATCGTTCATTTTTGATAACATCTCAGAATTTACATACGGTCCAAAATATCAATTCGATCAAAATCTGATAAAGGTATTGGCGCTATTATGCTAATTAATGTTAAATAAACAGGTTCCGCAGAAAACTGAAAAAAAATGTTAAGTGATGCCGTTTTCCTGATTTATAAATCGATTTTATTATCAGATACTTAGGTATTATTTCCTATCGTTAATAATTAAAAACGTATTTAATTACCACGTGATAAATAGATAAAAGCTTAAAAAATAATTATTAAAAATACTGTTAAGAATAAATATAAATAAATTGAGACCACATTCAGCGTTTTTTAATCTAATTGCTCTCGGGGACGTTGAGAGATAAAACAAATTTCATCTGCTTAGATATCAATAATTAATAATAAAATGAAAAATATTGGAAGCGAATGCAAATTCTCGCGTTTAAGGCTTGATTGAAATGCTAATAAACATCAAATGAAAATGTCATTTTGATATCATTCAAGGCAATAAAAATAAATTTTTGCCTCGAGAAAAAATTATTTTAACAGAATTAACGAGCTGTTTGAAGCTAAGAAATAAAATACGATTTCAAAATTAATAATTTAAATCAAATTATAATGTGATTTTGGAATAGATAATCGTTTTAAACTAATAAATTAATGAGCTTTATGCATTTTTGTTTTACGACTGTATTTTTCATAACGATCAATATAAAACATAATAAAAATAAAATGAAAATGAAAACAAACATTCGTTATTTCTAAAATTGTACCTGTAAGATTAAATAAAGATTATTTATCTTTAAAAGTTATGTTACTAATAATAAATTTGATTTGCTACAACATTTTACTAACCGAATCGGTTAGAAAATATCCTAAAATTTATTATTTGACGTTTCTTGAAGTAAAAATTCTGATTTCGCCAAAAAATTATTCTGTATTGTGTCAAAGTGATTTGTTGACCTCTGTTTATACAAATTTTACCAAACTAGGAAAGAAGACTTTCCACTTTTCCAGGCTTAGGTTGTGAACTCTAAGTTTTTATTTAGGATTGGATATAAGGTACAGTATTCGGATTACGATACTAAGAAAGTTCTTATGAAATCAACTTTATAATAATAAACCTGTTTTGTATTATGTGTTGTGTACAAAGTCGCAAGTGGGTAGTGCGAGCAGTGCCCCAGCACTAGACACCAAATAATACAAAAACTGTATGTTAAAAGGGGCGAACAAAAGTGATCTAGTTTTAATTTTATAGTAAACACTTTTTAGTATTGGTATAATGAAATAAATTTTGTATGATTTTATAATTTTTGAACATATTCCAACATGATTCATAAACGGGGAGGAGGGCTTTTTTATTCTTTTGCAACGGGTGCCATTATATCACGCTACGGGTCTGGTTGTGTCATTTCTAATTGAAACTGAGAAATCATAATATAATGAGCTTTTATAACTAAGCTGTATGAAATAGGTATATATATATATTTTGATTCCCTAAGATTGGCAAAGCATATTTACACGAAGTAACATTGATGAAATAACCATTTTGTAAAAAAGTAGAAAATCATAAAAAGTTATGGTTTAAGGCTGTTTGAATGACAAACCCAAGACAAATAGTTCTTTTTTAAAAAGAAACACTTGTCGTTGCGACGCAATTCATCATCTCCCGAGTCAACATATAAATTGTAAGACCCAACAAAATACAATTTGAGTGACATCTCTCTTCACTTAAGTTCTTTGATTTGACCTCTGGAAACTATCACTTGTATCAATGGTAAAAAGTAATTTTTTCAAGAAGAAAAATCTAATAAAAAATTTTAGTGAAAAAAGATGCCAATTTGTTGATAAATTGATATATAATTAGACTGCAGGACTTATTGAAACTTTTAACATATTACACAACTCTCGTTTGCTAACTTAACAAAGTGTTTTCAAAACTACAATTTAAACGATAATACTTATTATACAAATATTACTGAACAAAATGCAGCCATGTTTTGATTTTACGCGTTTTCTTGTACATGGTCTTGAACTTACATGGTCTAGTGTTTATTTCCTTTTCAACCGACTTCAAAAAAAGGAGGAGGTTCTCAATTCGACTGTATTTTTTTATGTTTGTTACCTACCTAGCAATTCCGACTGGGTAAAGCGATTTTGATGATTCTTTTTTTATTTGAAAGCTGGTGCTTCCCGAATGGTCCCATTTTAATTTTAAGGAAATCGTTCACTTCTAAGGGGTTGAAAACTAAGGGATGAAATACTAACTTCTTATTGGATAGCTCGATTTTGAAAATTATTGGCTGACACCAACTCCAAAAATAATAATAGTTGTACATTATATCATCCTAATAATTTGGAAGTTGTACACACTGCAAGGATTGCAATTATTTTTTTACTTTTTAGTGCATTTTTGTTTAAGAATTTTTATTTATTTTGAAGTCGGTTTTTCATTTTTTTATAATTTTTATTTATCTTAAATATATGGGGATGCATATTAAAGTTCTGCAGTTTGAATATAGGAGTGATATTTCGATCTAAAGCGGAGCTATATTACAAGAGAACAACCTCTTGATTTGCGGGAACGAATAAATCGTTGAATTCAAGGGGTTGTATCCATTAAATAGGTACCCAATAAGATAACTTTGTTTTTGAGAATTATATCACAGATCAGAATTAAGTCGTAAATGGAAATAGAGTCAGGGATTTTTTTTTCTAGAAGAAGGAAATATATTTGTGGTACTGAATAATGCTCGATTTTTACACAAACACTCACTCACCAGAGTATTTTTTTACAATTTTTATTAAGTAGTAACACCTACTCAAGTCTTTTGTATTCAACCTACTAATTTTTAAAAAGTTAAAAACGTACAAAATTGAGGCAAGTATTATTTTGACGAATAGCCGAAATCACTTTTTTACCTAATACTAGTATAATTTTTGTGATTTTTAAATAAGCAAATATTTTAACATCGGCTCTGAAATTACAGATGTAAAATTTACAGATGTGAAATAATTTTGAGACTTTTTACACTTAAAAGCTTATTTTTTATATAATCATCGTATTAAAGTAATGTTTTGAGGTTAAAAAAATAATATCTACTCGTAGAAGCATTCAAAAGCTCAGAGCAAGGCGTACAACTTCTTTGAATTTGTTTGACCGATAAAAAAAATTTGCAATCCTTAAGCTGTAGGTACGCAAGAAAAGATACAAGTGACATTTTCTCAATAAACGTTAATTTTGTGAATGTTTTTTTAAACATGAAAATGATTCAAAATATGTAATATATGAGTTTTCAACCTTCGACCTCTAACATTAAAATAAATCTTTAAAGGTCAATTATTTCACTGAATATCCTGAACTAATATTTCATAAATTATTAACTGTCAACTTTTGCTGTTTCAACTGAAATGTCTGCTTTTTGCTACTTTAATTTTGAAAAGCTGTTATTTGTAATAGACATGTGTCCAAGAGTTGGATTGAGTACCGCAAACTTTGTGTTGGAAACATATTTTTTACAGAATTTCAACTTTGTTAAAAATTTTTATTCGTTTTGCTTTTACAAAAATTCAAGAATATAAATGAAGTTTTTGTCGAGAAAAATGTGTTAATAAATGTTAGTTAACGTTAGTTTTGTATGTACAAGCCATAGACTTGTCATGTTTCAAATGTATGTAATTACTTTTTTGGGTTAAAATAGAATTAATCAAAATGTTCTTGTATTTAAATAAGAATGTTTTGTCTCGTATTCAATATTGAAACGACAAGTTATGTTAGTTCATAGATAACCAATTTGAATTAAATCTCTATTGAACAACATTGTAGTTTGTAAAATAATACCAAGCACAGTAGCAAGTTTAACTCAATTTAATACTTGAGTGTTCAAGCACATTAAAACAAGACCCTTCTGTTATGAATACGATATGAAACGGTAGAGTTATTTCATGAGAGTTCATTGATTGATTCGCAAGATGACTTGACTTATGTCTATATTCTACACATAACAGCAAAAACACATCCACTGTCAAAGATGCGATCGGTTCGTCTTCTTTTTGCCATTGTCACCATTTCATTGATGATAACAATATATTTAAAATGTCAATACCTTTAAAATGTATTTTTATACGGGATCGTGTGCATTTCAATCAGATCCTCCCATAAACTGAATGTGTATTTTTCATAGTTTTTGTTGTAACGTCAATGAACTGCACCTATAATTGGGATTTACTGGACCGACACACTTTAAATACAAATGAACTGTTTAGTATTGCAAACACAAACTTTTAACTAACTTATGTTTGCTTACTGCTTGCTACCAAAAACATGTCTAACTGGCAACAAGGATTGCCTTAACAGGTACAAATGGCTTTTGGAATACAATACGCGAATTAATTTTAAAAAAAGTTCCACTCAATCACTTTTCTTATATTATAATCATCTTGTTATTACACCTCAAAATATAATAATCAGACCACAAATATAACAATAGCAATAAGATTTGCTGTTTTTTTAAAACAGTTTTTTCCCATATTCATTTTATTAAATTAACCGCTTTATTTAGTTTTTACTACAATTGAAGTTACTTATAGAAATTACTCGAGAGAATAATTAAAACTCAACAGAAAACTTTCAACATTTATATATTAAAATTAAAACATTTAACGGCTGCAAGGTCAAATTAAGAAACATGTCTAATTACCGAAACAGTGAACCATGAAAGAAAATGTTATCGTAAAATTACAAATTAAAGACAACGTATAATAAAAGAAGCAATGGAAATAAATAGAGAGAAAATAATAGAGACATGTTTATTTCCGTAAGAAGTGACAATTTTATTTTCTCTGTAAGAGAAAATATAACGACCAGGAAGCAAAGAATAATTCTTTTATGTTGTTGACTAATAGATGAACATTTTTCCAGCAGGGTTCTGCTGTTTAAAAATTAGTTACCAGTTTTCAATGTTTTAATAAAATAAAGTGGAAAATAGAATTTTTCTAGAGTCTTGAAATATGGTAAGAGTATTGATATTTTTGTATCATCACAAAACTGTTAAAGAGCTAAATAAGAACAAAAACTTGGGAATATGCTGGACCCGGAAGTCACTAGCTTTAAAGAAAAATGGAAGTCAATGAAAAATCACCGTTTTATCTACAGATCTGACACACAACAGACAATATACCAACTAAAAAAGAAGTCGCGAAATGACCCCGTAGTCGAAGCGACAATAATTTATATTAAAAAAAAGAATAAAAAATGTAACTTTATATCAGCTGGTTATTGTAAAAAAAAAAAAAACTCAAAATGAAAGCTATTTTTTTGTAAGAGATTGATTTCTATTTAAATAAAAAGTGAGACCATTGATAAGATTTGTTTTGATTCTTATTTGTTTTCAAAGAGAATTTGTTGCGGTAAAGGTAATGAAATTATAAAATATTAAAAATGTTAACTATAAAAAATAAATTATTCGTCCATTCTACGTGTATCTCACTTTCGTATATGGAGACGAGCTTTTTATTTCAACTCTTAAAAGTAATTTGATTTATGTTTACTGTCTTGTGCTGTATCTACGTTATCTTTTTGTAAGCATGTATTTTCCAAACATTTACACCACTTGTTTATTTTACTTTTCTAGGAGATAGATGCATTTCACTTTTCGAGCTCCATACAAAATGTTTCAGTAGAAATTCATTTTTGCTCATATCAACATTTATTAACCTAAACGTGTCCCTAAAGACAAGCACTGACTTAGAAAATACGATCGAAAACTTCTCGGCTCTTCTACGAGATGCAGCCTGGAAAGCAACGCCACGAAACAAGCCTGGAAACCAAGGAATAAACATGCCCATGTATATAAAAGAACTACTGCAAAATAAAAGAAAAGCAAGGGGGTTATGGCAAAGAACAAGGAATCCAATACACAAAACATTGTTTAATCGAGCCACGCATCAATTAAGACAAGCTTTAGAAGATCTACGACACAAAACGTTCCAAGAATATTTAAACAATCTTTCAACCGTAGATCATTCTATTTGGAATGCAACTAAAAAAATATTCAAAGCACCAACTTCCTTTATCCCTCCCATTAAAAAAACAAACGGCAATTGGACTAGATCAGATGAAGACAAAGCAGATACATTTGGAAAACTTCTTTCACAAACCTACGCACAAACACCTGGCGATGTAAACGACGCTAGCGTTATCCAGTATCTAGCAGAACCAGGACAAACCTCAAAACCAATGAAATTTATTACACCCCTTGAAGTAATAACAGAACTATCATTTGCTAAAAAACATAAGGCACCCGGATACGACCTAATAACCCCCGAAATACTTAAACACCTTCCAAGAAGAGGCGTTATCCTACTCACAAATATCTATAACAGTATCTTACGTCTCTGCCATTATCTCTCCCATCCAGTGGAAATACGCAAATATAATTATGATACCCAAACCGGGTAAAAATGTATCTGACCCTGCATCATACAGACCAATAAGCCTCCTACCAACAGCATCCAAAATATTCGAAAGATTACTCCTTAAAAGATTAAAAGAGATCGTGCCCCCTGACCAATTATTACCGAAACACCAATTTGGATTCAGAGAACAACATTCGACTATACAGCAATGCCATAGAATTGTCAACATAATACGAACGGGTCTCGAATCCAAAAAAATATGCACCGGAGTGTTTCTTGACCTGAAACAGGCGTTCGATAAAGTATGGCACGAGGGACTGCTCTACAAAATTAAAAAATCATTCCCCGATCAAACCTTCTCAATCCTAAGATCGTACTTGCACGAAAGATATTCACAAGTTGTGGTTGAGGGCACTTATTCAAACTTAATACCAATCCAATCTGGAGTACCGCAAGGAAGTGTACTTGGACCGTACTTATACCTTATTTACACAAAAGATGTTCCAGAAACTGTCGACACAGTAATAGCCACTTTTGCAGACGATACGGCAATATTTGCAACTGATGAGGACCCTTGCAGAACCGCCACTAATCTGCAAAATCACATCCACCTCTTAGAAGAATGGCTGAAGACTTGGAAAATGGAAATTAATACCGACAAATGTGTACAAACAACCTTTACAACAACCAAAAAAACTTGCCCACAACTCACGATGAACGACAAACCCATCCCAGTGAAAGACGAGGTGAAATACTTAGGTATGACGTTAGATAAAAGACTCACCTGGAAATCGCATATTAAGGTCAAAAGAAAACAGATGGACCAGAAAACTAAAAAAATGTGGTGGCTTCTGAGAAAAGGTTCAGGACTGTCACTCGAGTGTAAGATGAAAATCTATAATCTCATCATTAAACCAATATGGCTCTACGGCATCGAGTTATGGGGATGTGCCAAATTATCGAACATCATGATAATTCAAAGAGGACAGTCCAAGATTTTGAGAATGCTAGCGGAGGCTCCCTGGTACGTTACAAATGAAACTCTGCACCAAGACCTTCAGATCCCGTTCGTGCGCGAAGCCATAGGAAAGAACGCGGGACGGTATAGGGAGCGATGCAGTGACCACCAGAACTCTTTAGTAAGCGCACTTCTGAGCTTACCACCTTCCCACAGAAGATTAAAAAGAATCTGGCCAGAAGACCTGACGTAGGTAACCCAAAAGCGATTAAAGAAAAAAAAAATATTTATAAAAAAAAAATAAAAAAAAAACAAACTTACACCAAACAAAATCAAAGGAGAAACGAGACAGCAATAGCAACCACCAGTAGCTAACTGGTGGTAGCTAAACAAACTACTTCTACCCGACCTTACGCTTTTAACATTTTCTTTTTTCTTTCTTTCTTTTTGTTACTATGTTTACTTTTATTTTTATCACTTGTTATCAATTGTTGTTTTCTTTATTAGTTACTTTTGTTATTATTAATCCAATTTTGTAATACCCCCCTCCCCTTCCTCGCTAATGTCAGCACATTTACTTATTGCTCAAGGAGCAGATTGTAAAAATTACATATAAAGAATAAAAAAAAAAAAAAAAAAAAAAAAAATATCAACATTAGCCATTAATTTGAAAAAAATGCTTTATTTAAAGACATCCAATTATTTCGAAAATACGTGAGGATAAAATAGAAATATATGATCCAAATTTCCAGCAATCATAATTGTTGATCAACTTTGTTTTTTTCTTTTATCATTTTTTGAAGTAATATCAAAAAAATTTTAAGTTATTTTATTTTGTGTGTTGAAATATTATTGTAACTTTAGAAATTTTTGCAAAAGAAATTGTTTTACAGGTTTAGAAAATCATAATTTTGATTTTTGAGGTTTCGTAAACAATTTCAGATTGGCAAAAACTGATGGTATCTGTCTTATATATTAGTTTAGCTATATTATTATATAAACAATATTAGTTTTTCTTTTTTAAATAACAATTATTCCGTGCAAACGAATTCATAACAAATTCGTGTTTTTTTTAAACTTTTTACAAGTTAAATTAGTGCTGTAACGTATTATTTCAGTCAAAATCAATAATAAATTAACAAAACATGATGTAATTATGATTTTTTAGTATGCTGTTTGGACCCATTAGGGCTGTGTATTCTCAAGTTTGCAACTCTCAAAATTTTTATAGAGAGAAAATCGTGAAATGTTTGTACTTGTTTCAGATTCTGCTGGGTATTTTCTAATCCATGCATTCTTTTCGAAAGTTACTCTGCACGTTTTTTAAGAGCATAAAATTTGTTACAAATAAAGTCCAACCGGAGCTCTGCACTTTAAGGGGTCATTGAGTTGCGGCACTTTGAAAATAGGTCAATTCTTACAAAAATTGAAAATTTTAGTTTTAGACCTTTTTTGAATCGAAGTTGCGTCGAAACCATTGATCCTACGAGGAGAACTTATTGAATATATAATTTGTAGACAATTTAATTAGCTTCATAAGCTAATCAGCACCCCTTCTTGCATTTACAAGAGTGGTGTTTTAGTAGCTCTGCGGGGGCAGGACCTCGCCGTCTGGAAATGTAGATAAGTCCAGTTGGGTCCATACATGCTTAAAAATTACTTCATGCAACAAAAATATGCAAACTGATCGTTTCTGCAGTATCAGGTGAAAAATGGAAAATATCCGTAGACTAACCCCTTGCTCTAAATTTACTAAAAGTAAGTTAATATAGCCGTTCTTAAAGATTATTTTTTCCTTTGCACATTGTATTGGTTTTTACTTTATTTAAAAAAAAGTCCTATGAATTGTTATTTTTCACTTTCAATGGCTTCAGTAATTATTCTTTACACATTAAATACTTACACTATTTTTTGTGTTAAGTGTTTTTTTTTTTTTGGCTCAGCCCATATCGGCTATACACAGAAGTTTTCATATACCCCAATACAAGGACTCCCAATACAATTGGGAGTCCTTTGAGACATTGAGACCTCTTCACATTTTTCTTTTCTTTTTTTAAACTTAATCTCTTTCCCAGATCCACGTCCTGAGGCAACCTGGCTTTAAACCTTATTTTAATTTTGTCGCGGCTGATTCTATAATATGTGTTGTTATGGTTTTCCAGACGTGATAAATTTAGGCAACGGCTAACTGTTGTATGTGCCCCGTGATGTACTCCATGCCGAGTTCTCAATGAATTTGGAAGTTCTACAATATATTGTATCTAATGTTTGAAAACTGTAGGTACTCTTTAGAGATAGTAGCCATATTTTTGCCAATTTAAAACGAAAAAATCCGATTAAAATATTACGGAGGATCGCCGTGACTTTCTGTTATTAACGTGGGTTAATTTTGACTCTAAACGAACTACAAAGTTTGTGTTGCAAAACTAAAAAAAGTAAATTTTACTATTATAAATGCGCGGTACTTATTTGAATGTATTTGAAATATAGTGATAGATAAACAGATTAAACATAATAATAATAATAATAATAATAATAATAATAATAATAATAATAATAATAATAATAATAGATTGTTATTTTAAAAATTGATATCATCGAGTGAATATTTTTTTCCCTATTTCCGGTCAAATATGATACTTCATCAATTAATCATTTGCAAAATAAATGTGACTCTTCCGAAGTCATTTGCAATCCATTTTATTTCAGTTTAAACTGTTCCTCATCAATTAAAAAATTCCTTAAAATAATTTTAAAATTTTACTTACAGAAGAAACGCATGAAATTAAATTTTACCGCAAGAAATTATCATAATATTTTTTTTAATTTCCTTTCATCTAATAGTAATCTTTATACTTAACCTGCTTCTTCTAGACGTTAAGTTTTTGAAATTATTATCAATTTTAATAATTGTTAATCAATATAATAATTGAATTGGTAAAAGTTACACTCACTTAAAAGGAGGTTCAACTCATATGTAAAGGGCATTATCTGATTTCGGAAAAGCCTCTTGCGTCTAGAAAAAGGATAATTTTAATTAGAAAAGGTTCAAATAGAATAAGAAATGTTATAAACGGCACATCATTATTTTCATTTCATAATTTAAACCAAAATTTTATTTTTTAATTTTGTAAATTTTCCAATACACATAAACACATTAATAATGTGATTATTCACTTTTAGATGGTGAAAGGATATTGAACAAGACTCACGTGTAATTATCCTTAATAATTAAAGGCATTGTCTATTATCTAATAAGCTATAATAGTAGATAATGATTACGATATTTGTATCTCTTGGTGCATCATGCAATAATTGTGAACCTCCTGCTCACGGCAACTATGTTTATTTTTGACGTAACTAATAACCCATAAATCAGGAACAATAATAACCCAGTTTGTATGAAAGAACATTATGAAATTTATATCATTCTTGTTACATCGAAACTCTGTTTGAGAAACTAACTCGGTGCTTTCATTTACTGTTAGTATTGCATTTTGTACCGTCAATATCTCTAGTTGAAATTTTACTGTTTAAACAATTGTTATTAAGATACAAAGTTATAGCTTTCATAGTTAAGTAACTGTACATAAATTGTGTTGTATGATTGTGTTTGATATTAAATAGTATCGTTGTATTTATGCTAGTTTTTGATGAGAACATGAAATTTACACTTACGAAAGACAAATCGTGTATCTAAACCTCTTAAGTTAAATTTTTTAGTATAGTTAATTCACTTGAACATTAACACCTTTTGCCATCTTGCCTAACAACATGTAAATGCAGTGTCGTTTAGAATTATTTATAAATTGTTGAGAAAAGTAGAGGATATACAATTACATGAGCAGATAAACAATTTCCTAAATGAAACAAGTTATCCGACAGAGTATGCAAGCTCTACTCATACATTATAAACACTACGTATGTATGTATGTAGGATAGATTAGGGAAACATATGTATACGTGAAATGTAATTGTGCCCCATCCAACACAAGAAACATGCAGAGAATATCTGCTTCTCTGCCCTACTTCTTAGAGCTAAAGTTTGTATAGCTTTTGATGTTGATAATTGCATGGAGAACATTTCATACAATGATAATTTTCTCTCCACATGCATGCAGGTATTTTCTATAAAATGGATGTACTCGCTAGTATGGTTTTTTTCTAAAAATTTTTCATGATATGCATCCTTTTTTTCAATTTTTTTTTTTGTACACCGTTTTGTATATTTTACATGGTTGTCAAGTGAGTCAGCAACACTTGTGCATATCCTATAAATCTCTTTGATAAACTCACTGAAATTGTCTACTTTCAACCCTGCTCATTCGGCCGCCCAATGCCTTGCAGTCATGTGTAAATCCACGATGAATCTCTATTGTAAATTACACGGAAAATAACATTAAGTACCTTTAATTGTTTTCTATTGAAATTTCAAATTCGATTAATTTATCACTTAAAACAAGAATATTAATGTTTTGTCAAGTTTTCAGAATAATTAATTTACAAGTGAATTGTATCTACCTCTTTTTTATTTTGACAAAATTTTACAACGTATTTATTTTTTTTCTACACTTTTTTAAAACTTTTGGAATTTATTGATTGAGAAATATGTAATACGGAAGTATATTCTTTACATTTTTCTCTTACTGATATATAGTAAAGCCTAAAGAAAGTACATACGGTCCAAACTCAATAGTCCGGAGGTTCCAAATTCCGGCACGTCCAGTAATCCGGCGCACTTTTCGTCTTCTTCTTGTTCTCAGAATTCATTTCCCCAGTCAACTCCCCTCTCTTCCTCCTTCTTGTTTTCACACGTATTTTCTCTTCATTTCCAGTAACCCAACAAACTAGGTATCCGGCATATGTGTCGGATTATAGAGATTGTGTTGTATTATAATCGGGTCGAATTTTCAATTTCGAGTTTTCACAAAATTGGGTTTTAGGAAAATATTTGTGTGTGTCTGTTTGAGGCAGCAATATCATTTCGAAAGCTATAACAAAATCCGAATTTCATAAAATTTGAAATTTTGCGTTCATATTACATCTAGTTGTATCACGAAGCTTTTGGTTGGAAGCGGTTCACAGAAAGCTTCACTTTATTCTATGGATTTTTGAGATTTTAAGTTTTTCAATTTTTTTTTGAAAACGGCTTCAGCGGATTTTCCTAAACTTTCTATAGTTTTAAGAGTCATTAATGCCTACAGTTTTTATTTGAAACTTTTTCCTGGGAAAATTCAAATAAGGATGCTAAGGGTGAGGGTTAAGGATGAAAGTTCGTCAATACCTAGAGACTGTATATAAATGTATACAGTATATGTAAGTTCTGTTTTTATAGATACTTATATAATATTATTCTATTTCTATTTCTATACTTTATTTATCAATCGTGGTTTTTTTTTAATGTTTTTTTAACCAACAGTGAGTTTCATGTAAAGAAAAGTACATACTTTGACGCGTCGCAGCAGATATTTTAATAATAAATTACCTTTTACGTAAAAAAATTAACTTTATTTATTATTATCTAATGTTCGAAATATATTAATTTAAAAATAACTAATTGAAAGGAAAAATAATTATTTGTCATAACTTCCTTCCAGTCTGGAATCTAATATATTACCTGAATCCACCACAAAACAACTAAAGTTCAAACTCACCTCACTACTAAATAAAATAGACAGTTTAAAATTACGGAAAGCGCCCGGTTTTGATATGATCACTGCAAAACTCATCAAGGAGCTCCCCATTAACGGAAAACGTGCAATTTTATACATCTTTAACACTACTCTTGCATTTTACTATTTTTCCTCTGCCTGGAAGAAGGCAAAAATAACCGTCATTCACAAGCCAGGAAAGAATAAAACATGCATAGATGGCTATAGGCCAATTAGCCTTCTCCTCGTCTTGTCAAAGATTTTGAAAAGACTTATTCTAGACATAATTATTCTAATCCTACATGAGAAAAAATAATTCCGGATCACCAGTTTGGGTTTCGACAAAATCACAGTATTGTTGAGCAAGTTCATCGCTTGATCAACTACGTGAAGCGAGCCTTCGAGGAAAAAAAATACTGTGCGATGCTCTTTTTAGACATTGCTCAGGCATTTGACCGTGTTTGGCACGAAGGCCTTTTGTGCAAGGTGAAGAGATGCCTGCCCTACTGGTATCACGGAATTATAGGAAGTTACCTCCGTGATAGAATGTTTTACGTTCAATATAGGAGCTCCTCGAGTAAGCTGTACACAATTAATGCGGGTGTTTCACAGGGCAGCGTGCTTGGTCCTACCCTCTACAACATCTTCACAGCTGATTTACCTATCGATAGGGACATTGTTGCGTCTATTTTTGCTGACGATACTGCAATTCTCTATGCTAGCTCCAACTCTTTTGTGGTGACCAAGGAATTTCAGTGTCATGCAAATTCTATCCTGAAATGGGCCAGCAAATGGCGCATCAAAATCAATGAGGGTAAAACGCGACTCGTTACCTTCACACTCCGTAAGGGGTCCGGTTACCCTCAACGATTGTTACGTAGAAGATACTGGAGAGGTAAAATATCTGGGATTTTACCTAGACAGGCGCCTAACGTGGAAGACACACATTTAAAAAAAGGTGGCACAGGTTAAAATTCTCCACCGTAAACTCCAATGGTTGACCAGGAAGGGGTCGGCTCTGAACCTAGCTTCGAAGGTTATAGTCTACAAGGCCTTACTAAGACCAACGTGTGCATATGGCGCCCAATTGTGGGGTGCTACTAAGTCATCAAACGTCGAGCTAGTTCAGAGGCAACTGACTATAATACTAAGATCCCTTCTTGGAGTGGGCCGTTATATCAGAAACGACATCATACAACGCGACCTAGGCATTAAAACGGTGGAGAAATATATTAAATAGCTGGGCAGAAAATATCTTGAAAGAATGAAAGCTAACCCGAACGGATTGATTGTCAAAATTGCTACAGAACCTCCATTCAAAAGACTAAAGCGCATTGACCCCAATCAATTTCTAGTCATAAGATAAATTTATATTACATTTTCCCAAGCTTTTCCGTCTTGACTATGGTCAATGGAGGCTTTTTTAATGTTATATTTTACGTATTTATTTATGTTTTTAATTTTTATATTTATTTAATGACATTATTTTATGTTATCGTTTATTCTTTATTTTTTATATATCATCTCTTTTTTTAATTTTAATTTTAATTTTAATTTTTGTATTTTTTTTTATTTTTACTATATTTTAAATTTTTAAGAGGCGCAATAATTTAGGATAGGAGCACTTTGTGCTTAGCTCCTAATAAACAAATAAAAAAGTAGTAAAAAAAATTGTCATAACTTTTTTTTTTGCATTTAGCTTTCGTCAAGCGTTAACCATTTTTATACTTTCTGATATTGTGTTATTTAAAAAAAATCAATAATATTGTTAAAAACATAATTTTGAATTTTTGAGAGTGTCGGATAATTTTGAACTGATATAACTTATATAATTATATCTTAAAAGTTAATTTTCAACATGATTCTTATAAAAAATGGATAAATCTTATAAAATAAGTCACTGTATTACTTCTTAAATGTGTATAGTTTTAAATTAATTTTTTTTTCATAAACCTAATGTTATTAATTTAAGGAGTTTGTTAATATCTCTTATGAGAGTATTAAACTGTAGCTATTCTTTATGATAACTAGTTTGTGCTTATTTCTGAAAAGAAAAAGTCCAAGTCTTGGAAGCTTTTTATTTTTTTTCTAGGTTGAGAAAATATTAATAAGTACTTTTATGAAATCGTTTGTAACGCCGTTGAACCGTTATAGACTGGATAAGGACGGATAGTTGTATTATCGGAAAAAGGATAGGCTGAAGAAGGTCCTAGACGACGACCACGCCTGGAAGAAAGTGCTGAAGGAGGAGGAAATCCTATCAAAAATCGCCTTCTACCATGACACTCCTCAATCTGCCCACCCAGGCGCACGTAAGACCTTGTACAACGTCGCCCAAAAATATTATTGGCCGGGGATGCGTCGGGACATTGAGAAGTACGTGGGTGCTTGTGAGAGGTGCATGCAGTGTAAGGCCTCCAATACTCCACCGCACGGATTGCTGTTCCCTAGGAGGATGGTCAGGCCATGGGAAAGAATTTCTATCGACATAGTGGGTCCGTTCCCACGCTCTAAACTAGGCAAACAATATTTACTAGTTTGCCTAGATACTTACACCCGGTTTATAGAGTGCTACCCACTAGCTAGAGCAAACGGACCCGCTATTGTGCGTTCTTTGGAAGATTTAATCAACCGCTGGGGAGCTCCAAAGGTCATACTCTCGGACAATGGCACCGAATTTGTGAACCGGCCAATGGCAGGGTTTTGTAGGGATTCTGGGATCTCTCAGGTCACCACCCCGGTGTATCATCCACAGGCCAACCCTGTTGAGAGGGTAAATCGAAACCTTAAGGCCATGATCTCATTGTTACTCTCGGATGATCACCGGGAATGGGACCGAAAGATAAAAGAGATCCAATTTGCTTATAACACCAGCTTTCACTCGTCATTGGGCGTTTCTCCGGCCTTCCTAAATTATGGCTTCGAGCCCAGAAGAGCTGGAGAGGAGCAAGTGGATAGAGTGGCCACCGACGAGGCCCTCGAAAGCGAGGACATTAGCCTTTGGACGGAGCGTATGATGCGTATGAGGGAGCTGCGGAGGAAGGTCGAGGAGCAGATGACCAAGGCGGGTGACCGACAGCGGGATGTCTACAACAAATCCCGCAAGTCCAGTCTCGGTTACGTGGAGGTGGGTGACACTGTCTACTTCCCGAATAAAACCCTCTCCAACGCTGGAAAAAGCTATAGTGCAAAACTGGCACCTAGGTACAAGGGTCCCGCCATTGTCACGAAAAAATTATCTCCGTTGGTTGTGGTGATCAGCGACTCAGCTGGAAAAGAGCTGGGCAAGTACCACGTAGACGCATTGAAAGTGGTCAGGCGTAGTAGGCGCCTAGCAGATAAAAATATAAGTTGAATATATAGAATATAGTATATAAGTATACAAAATATAAGTATAGAGTAATGTTTTATAGTTTGTTTTATTTATATTTTTGTTTTTGATTTTTTTTTGTGTTTCCCGTGCTTCGACACATTGTGGTCGTATCGGGGGAGGGTAGGACCAGTAATTGCAATTAAGAAGGGGGGAATGTAACGCCCTCATTACGTTAATATGTTAATTAGTAATTACTGGGCCTACCTTCTGACAAATTAGGTTTGGGCCCTCGGTGCGGTCGTGTAGGAGCAGGAAATTTTGAGATTGCTGGAGATCGAAAAATCCAGCTGAATTAATCAATTAGAAAATAACTGTCCTCGTGAAATGTTCGTGTCCTGTGCGAATTAGTTGGTGACGGTTTAATTGTGTGGTTTTGGGTAACGTATTAAATTAAGAATTATATTTTGTTTTTTATTATATTTTTTCCATTTTATTTTATAAGAGAATATATTTTGTTATTGTTTTTTTTACGGAGTTGTTATTTTATTTAAAATCCTTTGTTTCTTTTTAAAGAAAAAAGAAACTCAGCTCACCGGCTGTGTTTTACGTTGTTTTATCGGAACAAATAAGACTAACATAAGCAGAAAAGATAATAGACGTTAGACGACAAAAAGCGAAATTCCAAGAAAAAGAAAGGATTCGCAGTGGAGAATATTGCAGTACGTGAGTGGTTTTTTGGCAGCCATAACAAAGAACAAGAGAGTCGAGGCCAGTGACTATTGTTTAGTTTATGAAATACTATGAAACTATCACGTCCGCTTGGATATTTGTCTGTATACGCGGGACATCCTGTGTCAGGGTTTGAACTTGTGACTTTCTTCATAGTGCACATGCAATTTGCTCTCAAGACCGGATATTTACGAGTGACGCTAAATAAGCACCGCTATTTTTACAAGAACAACGCTCTACTCATTGCGTGAGCACCACTCATATCAATTTCGTATACGAATGTCGTTATCGTATGTTGCGCTTTTCACGTTTATTCGTGGTGCATGTGTTATATCCTATCGTAACTTTATACTAAACTTTATGTGACACATTTACAAGTCTCACATAAACAATTCACCTTAATTTGCTACTTGGTTGTAATCAATAACGACTTAATTTATAATTAATTCATAAAACAGATAAGAAATTTTTTTTAAAATATATATTGAAACATTCTTCGATCGTTGGTGGTAGTGGGAAATATAACTTTTCAAAAAATTACTTCAAAAAGATCAAAGCAAAATTACAATAAATTCCTTCAATATAAATTGAATTTAAAAATGCACCCTCTTTCTGTAGATGCGTTCATGAAACACTTAAAGGGTGTTGCAAAGTGCTTAACGTTATATATGTCCTAAATACATTTTTCCTCTTCTTTTTATTTTTATTGAAGATAAAGATACATTCATGAAAAATCCATGAATTCAATTTTATTAAATTGGCATATTTATTGATGGAAGTTTTAAAATTAAGCTGAAAACTTTTAATGCATTCATGTTAGTCTGCGGAAATGACGTAGTGTAATTTTCAAATATCTTTTATTTGTTATTTCTTTTTATAATTTCCATATCCAACACATGTACATAACTTAAATGTGAATCATCTCAATCTCGCTTCATTTATTTATTAATAATTTTTTTTGAGTTTTATTTTTTGCATTGGTATCTGTAAAATGTTTGCATTTAAGATAATTAATTTTTATAAAAACTCTAAGGCTTTGCTTTTATTGTATGTTCTAATTTAAACATTTGTCAAGCGTTCTTTTCTCTTTAAAAAATATCATAAAATAGTTTTGAGTAAAATTATTTTACTAGGTAACGCCAAAATCATCACCCTGTCGAAAGATGCTATAATTTTTGCAAATGGCGGTAAATGTATATATGTAGATGTATTTTGAAAAAAAAATGTAGACATCAAATACGTAAATTCAATCCAAAAGCAAAATTAACTTTTTTCATTTATTAAAAAAATTACAGTCAAAAAACATCGAGTGACAACTTTTGTGTCTCCT
Source organism: Sisyra nigra (assembly GCA_958496155.1). Classification (NCBI taxonomy): domain Eukaryota; kingdom Metazoa; phylum Arthropoda; class Insecta; order Neuroptera; family Sisyridae; genus Sisyra; species Sisyra nigra. The sequence goes on along the minus strand of OY292313.1, from coordinate 33,687,907 downwards.
TTTAACAATTATTATAATTAAAAAAACAACTTAATTAGAAATTAAAGCTTTATTAAATTGGTAGGTATATGATTTTGCAATGGGCAAAGGGTAGTAGCGAGACGCATAGAAAAAATGTTAATAGCATTTGTTAAGTAAATTTTATGCTGTGTATTGACATTAAATTCCTATCAATGTCTATTTCGGTCGAAAGATCAAAGACAAATATTTTGTCTGAGAATCACAGAATAACGTCCATTTATCTAAGGAAATTTGGTAAGCCACACCAATAAATTTTCCACTTGACTTATTATATATTTTTTTTATTTTGTCTCATTCATAATCTCTTAAAACCTAGTCATTACTTAAGTATAGTATACCTATGTATATGAATATTTTGTAATATAATATATAAGTATGAAATAATATTTACTGTTTTAACATTTAACTTAATATTTACCAGAAAATTTACCAAATATAACTTTAATATATAAAATATGTATGTATGCATTGATTTTTCGTTTCAAAAATTAATTTTTAATTTCTTTTACTACTATATAGTAAAGGAAGTATTGTAATCAGGTTAAATTATAAATGACAAATAAAATGGCAAATACACGCTTTGAGGTCTCCTGAATCCGAAATAGTGGTTTTCAGAAGAATATTTTTGTGTATGTGGCAGCGATATAGTATCGAAATCTTTACTCGAAATTCATCAAACTTGGAATTTTGTCTTCAAATTGTATGTAGCTGTGCCACGAAGCTTTTGGTTGAAATCTGTTGACAGGAAGCCTTACTTTATTCTATGGGTTTCTAAGTTTTTTTCATAAACAGCTCAAACGATTTTTTTAGACTTTTTAATCTTTAATTCACAGCATCTTTAACAGTTATTTTTGCTTATTTATATTGGCACCCTTATATTATCCTCGTGCATAAAACAAAAAGAGCTTTAATTTGTTTTAAAAATGATTCGCAGTTACATTACTTAGGAACTTAGGACTGAGGCTATATAGTTCTTAGACTTTAACAGTCCCTTACTTTTATTTGAAACTTTTTCCTGGAAAAATTTAAATAAAGGAGGCTCTGGAATAAAGACTAAGAGATGGCTGTATGCATATACCTACAGTTATTTTTATATAGATATAAATACCTATGTTATATCTACTATTTATAATTTTTAACCAATCGTGAGGTTAATTTATATTCTCTTGATCAATAGCAAAGAGAAGATCTTAGGTTGGCATAAAAAACCTGTGTTAAACCAGAGGTTCCCATTTTTTTTTATAAAGTTTATTGGTAGGGAGAAGACAATCTGTTGGTGTGCAAACTAATAAATAAATAAAAAATAAATATTTTTGGAACAGTTTATCCGAAAAAGTCTTTCCTACGTTCTTCATTGGTAATCCTTTTTTCATGTTCCCAATTATTTTCTATTAAGGTAGGTAAATATGTTGTAAAATATGATTAAGTTTGATTTCAGACTCAATGTCAACTAATAACCAATATTTTTTTGTCATATTGCCGTCATAATGAAAAATTCAGTTTTACAAAAGTATGTTGAACTGAATAACTTAATAATGTGAGAGTTCTGCTTTGAAAGTTCTGAATATTTTGTACAAATAGGAAGCACAATGATTTTTTTTTTGTTTTTTTTTTTATATATATATATATAAATATATATACTTATATCTATTACATACCTTTATTTTTATTATTATTACCTCTTACATTTGCTATACGTATTTATTATAAATTTTATTTACCTATTTAATTATTATACTCTATGTTTTTTGAACTGTGAAAGTCCATGGAAAAATTATACTAAGATAATGTAAATTTTGAATAGTCGCTAATGACTACGCCACGTTGAAGTTAGCCTACGTTAAACAAATAAATAAAAAAAGGAAATCAAAACAAAAATACCTCAACTCTTAAATTATAATGTCCAACTATCGTCATCACATAATCGATAAATGCATTTTTTCGTTGTTATAACATCTGGAACTAAAAGGATTGGGAACATTTTTTTTAAAATTAAACATTTCATACATTTATTGTGTAGGTATCTATATAGCTCGACATTCGTATACCGGTACCGGCACGCGTTCACAGATTAGAAACGTTTGTTAGATTAAAATATAGAAAAGTATTGAATTATAATTCAACCAAAAATGCACAAAAAGTACATTAAAGGTACACAAACTATCTTTATTTTAAAATTGATATTGTTCAATATGGACCATTTACAACATTTACTTTGACATTTTTTTCCGATTACTATAAACCCAAATTCATTATTAAACTTCGTTCAAAATTTCTCATTTAGTCGATTTTTCTTTAAAACCTAAAAACAATATGCATATAATTAAAATAAAATACAAAGTTAAGTGGACAAAGGAATTTCAATAAAAAAATTAAATACCTACCTATTTGTGAATAAATTATTGGAATATTCCTTTGGCTACTTAACGAAACCCAAATTGCTTTATTTCAACTTAAACGTTATATAATTCGGAAGTTTTAGGACTATTTTTTGTCAAAACCTTTGAGTCTAATCGGCTCTAGGGAAATAGAGAATGTTAGATAAAGTTCGTAAGCGACATAAGCGAAAGTGATGTTGAACCCAAAACAATGTAAAGTTTAGAATTGCTATTGAAAACTATTTCAATTTAGTTCTCTGCTTGGTTGACAAATATTTTTTTCTTTACTTGTTTGTTAGGAGAAAAATAACGACAAAATGAAAAAGTCACTCGTCCAAAAACTAATTGATTAGGCTTACTTTGTTAAAATAACCATTTTGAAGCGAAAGGAGAATCATCAATATTTTTTTTTTCTTGTAGAAATTTGATAACAAAAAGTTTTAGATAGAAATGAATAATTTAATATTTACATTTGTTAAATTACCCTTGGTTGGTAATATTTAGTCTCTAAACAGCTATTAGCTATTGTAATTTACGACTTTCATTGTATTTATTTACATGATGCCGCTGTACAATACTGAGTTTTGCCTTTCGGCTAACCCTGTTATAAACAAAGAAACGCGTCGAACGTTCAATTACACACGCGCCTTGTTACATCTTTAACATTCTATATTAAACTACCTCAAACATTATCAACTTCAACGCCTTATCCTTTGCTCCAACAAAAATCCACCGCTTACACACGAAACAAGACAATCAACCGTATAAAAATGATGACTCTCTAAAAACACAAATTTACCTCATATTTAATATAAATTATAATGTCAGTCTAGTTACATGATGAAAATAAAGATATATTTTGGAATCTTGTTACGGAAAAAACATTGCTTTATGCCCCAAGGAAAATGCAAACAAGAAAGCAAAATTAGGGTTCCTATGATGTTTATTTATACATGTATTTTTAAAACAAAAATGAAAATAGAGCTACATTACTCAACACAAACATTTAATGATAAAAGAAATATTTTTCAAAACGAACTTCAAACGAGTCTTGAAAATAATACACGTTGCCTTAAAGTAGAATTGCTGTTTTAATTTTTGGAATTATAATTAATTAAATAGTCCTATTATCAAATGCAAAACGAAGTGAACAACAATAGAGTATTGAATGGGGTTGGAAGTTTAAATGGGAAGAGGACTTTACATTAAAGTCACGATGACTTTGTGTATGTATTTGGAAATAAATGGAGAAATTGTGTGTTCGACACGAGGCTTGTTGCCTAGTTGGTTTGGTCTCACCTCATTATGGTAACATGCACAACCCTCAACTCATCTCCGGAGTCCTAACCTATTTTAATATTACCACCCTCTTTTAGCGCAATGAACGCAGTTAATCCTCACTGTTAAGGATGTACCAGTCGGCGAAAGGTTCAAGGGAGTATCTCTTAAAAGTAACCTTGAGTAATTAATGAACAACACAGAATTAATTTTAGCTATCACAGTAGTTTTTGTATTTTTTTAAATAAATCTTCTTCAACAATACTTTTTTTTCTACAATAAGAAAGTGTTACTTTCAGTTCATAAAATTCATCAAGATTTCAAATTCGTCGCATCTGAAACAAAAGCGCTCGCTTTTGAATTCAATTTAATTACGTGTTTTACGATTTTAATTTAAAGATTTCACCATTTCCATTTCTATTTTATTTTGTCTCTCATTGCATATGTTTGGAATTCAGACAGGACAAATTCAACGATCAAATATAAAACAGAGAACAATGAGAAATGAGCTGAACGTAAGGCACTTATTTCCACACATGCTTTGCATAAAACAAACAACTTGACATTTTTTTCCTCACTGGAAACTCAAAAGTTTAGAGCTTAGTACGTTCTATCTGAGGTGTTAAATTCCAGTTGATTTGTTGAATAAATTAGAGAAATCGACATAAAACGTCCAAATCGAATCAATGAAATTTGTTCGATCACGAATCTAAAAGAAAATTGTAAGTATGACTTACAATTAGATGAATTTAAAACATCGAAACGAAATGTTTTTGTTGATTAACTTTTAAAGTTGAAATCATAATTTTTTAAATAAAATGCTAAGTTTGGTTTTTGTAAAAATATTATATTAGTGAAGTTTAAATTTTCTCTCAATTAATGCATCTTTTTAAAGTAATTCTTTATTTGCAATTAAATGTTAATTATACTTTTAAACACAACCAGATATTCCATTAAATTTAATTGCATTTATATTCCTCAATTAGACAGTTCATTCGTTTAGTCATGCAAATGTCAACGTTCAACTTATTATGGTTTTGAGTAAAATTTGTTAGCTTGCATTTATATCTATATAAAATAATTTCAAATTTGTTTTCAAATGAACTTAAATTATATCTTAATTAATTCACCAAAATTTAGCAATTTTGGTTTTAACTTGCAGTAGAGAATCGGAATTAATTAAGAGAAATGTTGTATTGCAATGTTTATGAAACATTAACAAACAGAAACGAGTGAATTATACGATTTCTTATTTATTTGAATTATTTCCTTTCGATTAAATTTTCATTTATAGCGAATACTCATTTTGATGATGACAATTTATTTTTCATAAACACGTCGAGAAATATTGAATAATTTCAGTCGAGAACGATATAAATAATTTTATTGATTTAACATCAATAAGTTAAAATTATTCGACATTTATTTATTCGAAATTTAGACTTCATTCATTTTGTCAAAATATCAACTGTCATAACTTAATGAAAAAATGGTAAAATATTCTGTTTACTCTCGCGTTATCAGAATTCAACAGTGTATTTGATGTTCAATCAAGTCTAAATGCCAATATTTGCCTCACAATAAAATCATTTATATTATTTTTTGCACATAAAATGAGTCAAGATTTTTTTTGTTTCTTGTAAGCAAGAAAATAATGGAGATAAATGCTTGGTATTTTAATTATAAATCAAAAGTTTTCTAAAAGCATGAAATTGTAAAATAAAATGTGTCTTTTCTTCATTGTAAAACTATCCATTAGTTTTCATAGCGAAACCTCTTAAATTATATTCGTACACAAACATTAAGGCGTTCAAAACTTTAATGTTTATAACAAGTAATATATAAAATGATTACTTTGATTTACTAAGTGCACTAAGTAAGACCTAGAATGGGGTGTTGGAGTCTGAACAACTAGCACCTTATGGAAAACATTACCCGTTAATTCGGCAACTTTCATCTACACCTGGTGCACCGCACTTTATAACGACTACTATTACATCGCTGCCGTCTCAAGCACAAGAATTGCCTTATAACTTTAACACGCATTTCTCTTCTTTCGCCACAAAAATAACATTATGATAAAATCGATTTTACATCGTGTTTAATTCAATTAACATCACCAAATTAGAAAGCTCATTTTGTACAACATGTAAAATTAATTTGATTACACGAGGAAGAAATAATGGAAAATGTATCAAACCTTAAAATAAATGACCTGAAAAACGTGCAATCGAGACATGTAGGTAAATGTCACAGTGGGTACAAAAACCTATAAATAGAAAAGCTCTAGTTTCTAATATCTAAGAGTTTAAATTGTAACCGATGATATATTAGAGCATGCTGTTAAAAGCTGTACTTATTTATAATTTAGAAATAACTCAAGGGGTTGATACATTCATCCATCCTGCTTTTATACATTTAAATGTACATTACTGCAATCTTTTACATTATTCTGACAACATGACAAAGTGATTGGTGAGCTTCATTATATATTTAACAAGCATATACTTTTCTGCAACAAAATGGTTTAAAGTTTTAAGTTGAGTTATAAGATATTTTTATATTTTACACCAAGCCGTTATTTACTGCAGATGAAACTCGATTAATTTTTTTGTCAGGTAAGAACTATGCAGTTGAATCTCAGCCATTATTCGGTAGTAGATGCGATGTGTCTGAGTCACAAGTACAAGTGAATATTTCCATCATTTTAAGAGCATCAAGGAGACGGAGACGGTGGACATGTTTCATGTAGCATAATCAAAGAAGACTAAACAACAAGCATAGATTAAACTCGTAGTAAACTTGAAACATACTGTTCAACATTGTTACTTACCTTAGATAATATATCCATGTAGTATTTCCGCATGGTTTTCACCGGAAACAAGAGACATCAAATAAACAATGTATAAAGCTAGTCGTAAGTAGCGTATCGTGTAGCTCTCGGCTAAGTTTGTAGTCATTTTTGTAAATTTAAACTGCCTGTATTATAATTTTATTTGTATTTGTTTAATAAATATTTAAACAACATAAATTAATTATTAACCAGCAATTATACAGTTCCTAGTGACCTAAAAAGCAAAACTTCTAACAAGGTATGAACTAATATTTAAATAATTGCATAATTTTAATTTTTTCTAAATTGAGCAAAATAAAATAACTATTTCAAAACTTATATTTTTGGAGTATATTTACAAGTGTCTTACATTTATGCAACTTTTTAATCACAAAAAATCTTAAACACATAGGTACACATAGATATAAAATAACGATGTTTAAATTTTTTTGGACATTTCTTCAAATTGTGCATAATGCTCAAAAATCATACATTGTTTTAGTAATGAACTTATTTAGTTTAGGGGAAAAATATTAGTCCTCCCTTTTAAAAATTAGTATAATCACGTTTTCAGAAGTTAAGAATTAAATGTTGTAAATAAATCCTTACATTCATCCTCCGTTCAATGTTTACAGCCGCATATATACATCGTCATCGTCTGCCCGTTTTCTGACTCAATATTCTATTAAAATTTTCCAAAGGTATTATATCATATAGAAGAACAGAACAGGCTTGCCTTATTTTCTGATTAATCAAATAAATCAAAAGATACTTATGGTCCTATTTATTTTTTCTGATCTCTTCAGACTCCAAACTATATTTTTACATGCCCCCATTGAAAAAATATGGACCAATGCACATATAGGAACTCATAGATTTTAGGAGATCATAAACGTGTATTTGCATTCATATAGGGCTTTTATAAAACTACCCCATGTATCAATTATCACTGTGCTAATGGCCATTTTGTAGTTAAAGCACGTTAAAATGAGAAAAATGACTTTTTCAGTAGGAGCTTAGTTATTAAAGACTTTATTGGCTTAAAAACGATTGAAAAATGATATTACATTTTTAAGAGCTACACCAACGACACCTAAAGGTTCAATGCATAAACAAGTAAAGTTTTTATAGATACTCGATACTATTTCATTTGTAACACATTTGAAAAATAAAAACTATCACTGCAGAAGATCAAATCAATCTATATAATAATTTTCCATTAAGATTAAAGCATTCAAAAACACTGACTCTATACATAAAATGTACAGTTTTAATCTAAAGTTCTTTAATACCTCTATTCGACTTTTGGCGATTTTTCTATCTTTCTGGCTATTCCTAACGCACGCTAGGACCTAGGACCTTTAGCTCTATACATAAATGCATTGTCATTTTTCTCCTTTTTTCTTTTATAATATGTAAGAGTGTGTAGAGGGTATGAGTGTTGAGATTCAAGCCAACGAGCAGCGTACATAACGTTTTTGTTCTACTTCATACTTGAGAGTGACGACGAGGAACATTCACACATTTATTCAGTTAGTAGTTACCATGAGGTAATAACTACCTACGAGTATGATACAATATAATAATTTATTTTTATTAAGTTTTTTTTGTTTGTGTGTGTGTTTTAAACCGTTTTAACAGCTAAGGTCATATATCACGACTGTCTAAACACAGAAAATTTCTGTTAGTCAATTTTTATCTTAGTTCTAGGATCTTAAGTCTAGGATTCAACGGGAATCGAACCCGTACCACTTGACGCATGAAGTGGAGAGAACTACTGCTCTAGCCACTGCGCCAATAAGTGGCCTTTTATTAAGTTTATCTTTCGTTTAACACTCATAATTTACTGTTTAAATCCAATTTAAATTTAAAAAAATAGGTAGGTACCTATTTTTCCAAAATATTTTTTGTCTTGTTTTATAGCACAATTTTTATAACGGTGCAATGTATACTTTAGCTCTGACCTTAAGTATTAAATAGAACATTTGATTTGATTCTTTACCTAACATTATTTGCGTTAAAAAAGTTATAGGAAAAAATTTACAGTTTTAATTTCGAATTATTCACTAAGTAGTTGTTTATGGATCAAATTTAAAAATATTATATTTTATTTTCCTAAAAGTCATTAAGGCATTCTTTGAAAGTTTTCTTATAAAAAATAAGTTAAAAAAGTTAAAATTTGTTGTTTATTTATAAAAGTAGAGCATACCATTAGCAGTTGTGTTTGAGTCTCAACAATTCTAAGGGTGGTAATAACAAAATTATAGTGTGCTGTGTCGTATTCCCTAGTGCTGATATCCGATTTGTACATTTCTTAGGGCGTGATTAGATTGTTCTCGTGTGGTATACTGTGGTGGTAATGCGGTAGTGTTAAGATATCAACTTGGTGACCTCATCGTGCTACAGTGATGAACAGGATTATGGTACGATAAAGCGTACTATATAAAATATATAATCTCTGTAGCAAAGTTCTAATTAGTTGTTAAATGTTCACACCAATGTTGAGATGCTTTCCTATTATTTGGAAATATAAAATTAAGAATTCTAAATCTTAATTATAAGAGTTATATTGATGGGATTACCCACCTATTTTTAAAGATGGCTTTTTTTAATCAGTTTAAATATATATTAAATACTCCTAACTCCTATATAAATATATTGTAAGTAAAATATAAATACTAAATTAGTATGCACTCATACGTTTTTAAAATTACAGCTAATTCAAATGATTGTGAAAGTTTATTAGGTTTATAACCCATACAAAGTCGCCGTTAATGACAAAAGCCCCGTTTCTCGGCCGATGTCTGGCTATCAACGCTCGGCCTATTAATGGGAATTTGTTAATGGGCCATATCTGGTTAATTGCCGGTCGCCGTCTATTCGATCATCATTCAATATTCGTTCGTCGGCCAACAATAGGCCAAAACCTGGCTAAATAATTTTTTGCTCATGCGCAAATAATTAAAAGTTAGATGCCTTACTATAAACCTTAAGTACCCTGAGGGGGCCCTAAGTCACCCTGAGTTATACGTCACATTAAGTCTATTATATTTGACTTATGTTTAGGGTGTAATATGTTTTAATATTATATAAAATAAGTTGTGTAAAAAGAAAAATAATTGATAATGAATCAAGCGTTTTTTTTTTTTAATAATGTGCTGAAAGGGACGAAACGTAATATGACGATTTAATAAAAATCATTGAACATTAACTAATATGCTATATTCATTCACAATCCCATGAACATTTAAATTATAAATTAATAATGGATATGAACAAAATAAATCTATTTGAAACATAAATTTCAAATGCATTTTTTTTCTCTGCAATTGCGTCAATTATTTTCAAATATTCGCACCATATAAATACTTTCCAAATGTGTTACAAAATTAACCAATGAACGCAAAGTATGAATATATCCTTCTTTTAAGTGCTATCTGGCGGTAAATTATTATACTTTTAACGGGTGAACAGGGGCAAGAGGATTCGTTTCGTTAACACAGAAATTGTCGTTAACACAATACAGTCGTATTAAGGTAGTGTTTAAAGTGTATTATTGTATTTCAAAATAGTTCGTCTATTACTATATCGCCTGTTGATAACCAGTCTATTAAAGTCTCTGACTAAAGTAAGTAGTTCTATTTAATAATTTATATTTATTTACCTGATAATCTAATAGTTTTCTCATAGTGTGAAATAATCAAATAAAAAAATATTAATAGTTAAATTTAATGTTACAGATGGAAGGATTTTATGGTAGAAACTCTACGCAGTCGTTGATTTTTTAGAAAATGTTGACGATACAAAAACCATTGATCTAATTCCATCCAAGTGGATTCTTATAGAAGAAAATGGCATTTTACTTTGTAAATATCCACCGGCTGATGAGTATCCTAAAGTTGATAAGTTTGCTGCAGACTTAAGCGATGCAAATGAAAATTGGGATAAATATCTAGTAGAAATTCTCTATTATGCAGGTGAGTCATTTAGTTATTTTTCTAGAGAATTTTTTCTCATCCTAAGAATGGTTTTACAGATAAAATTTTTTTTCATACCCTTATGAAAATAAATCTCCTTTTTTCACCTCTTATACTATTTTAGTTCTAACTCCTTCACTCACAAATATTGTGTCTTAAAAACAATTTTATTTATAATTGATTTTGCATATTCTAGATGTTGTAACTGAGAAGTTTGAGGATGCAGAGGAATCTAAAAATTTCACTGGTAAATTAGCCCGATGGCTTTCTGGTTGGGTGGACCGTGAGAATGGGCGATAAAAAAGAGGATCTTCATTATAAACCACCAAAAATTCCCTTTTAATTTTAGAGTGCGTGTTATGTACACCAGGTTTAAAATTCTACTTTTGTATTAATTATTGATTTTGTCTGATTTTTTACTAAGATTGTATGTATTATAAAGTGAATAAATGATTGTATCATAATAATCGTTGAGCTGATTTTATATCTTTTTTTTCAGTATTTAAGTAGTTTTATTAATTTATAATATTTGCCATTAACGGTCCAGTAATTTTTACTGCAGTCGGCCGATTGTTGGTTTCTATTAACGGCCCTGTAACCTTTGCTTCAGTCGGCCGATTGTCAACTGCCATTAGCGGCCCGGGGTTATCATCCAGCCGGCAACCGTAGTTGGGCCGTTAACAGTTGCCAATTTCGGGCCAACAACTAGCATCTCTGGCTAAGCAATGAGCCATTAATGGCCCTGTCGCCAAACTTTGTATGGGAAGATACGCATTTCAGTTCTATTGAAACATTTCATAAATACAAACAATTGGGTACGGTTAAGATCCATGTAGATTTTATATGTGTTAGGTACTGATATATCCTTTTGTTTTGATATCTGCGAACTAACATATGACAAATACAACACAAATACAACAAAAATAAAAACTCTTTGACAATTTAAAGCAAACATACCATGAGAAATAATTACAAATTGGCATTTATATTCAATTTGTTATAAATGAAATTAATTTAATTTAATTAATTTAATCAATTTAGCTTTTAATTACAATTAATTACGAGCATATTCACATGTTATTCAGGGCTGTGACATTTAAAAGAAATACTTCCAACCAGTTAAAAATTTCATATTAAAACTTGTGAAATATATCTACATTGAAATAAAATTAAAATTATATTTTGACTTTATAAAAATCACATTTGTTGCAACCGTTTTCATAAAAATATTTATATGTATTTTGTAACCTTAATGTAAATCTGTGATAAAACATCTAGAACTTGTAACAGTTGCATAACTTATGAACTGATTTGAAAGTGTTTTGAATTTGAAAAATTCATATTACATTTCCGTATTGATAACTCAAATCGTTAACAAAAGTGAATTTTTTATTTACTCATATTCAAATTTTTTCGAATATATTCGAAGCTCTACATTTTCAAGTGAATATATTTTATTGGAATTTGAAATATATTTGTGAAAAATGTATTTTCCATTTGAATTTGTATCGCAATTGAAGAAATTTTTTTTGGTAAAAAGCAGCAACAAACCGAATACCAAAAACCGAATAAAAAATTAGCATAGAATATCATGTTTCGTATTTTATATATACATTACATCTTAGAAATGATAAGGAGAACGTACTATAACATAGCATCGTAGCAAATCCATTACTCAAAGCGCCTTATTTAACATGGTCGCTACATTTATCGTTACTGTATCACGTAGCAGACGATAGACCTTCTGTTATGTAGCGATGTTTCAATTCGCATCCAACAGTAGCGACTGTCATAGCTTATACCGGCATACAGCTTCATATGTACAAAAGAGGACCGTTGAAACTTTACTGAGGTGAAACATATTAAACTTAACTCATGTGTAAAACATTAACTGCGTTAAAACTTAAACATTATATTACAAGGTACATGCTTTGAAGGTAAATCCATTTTGAACACCTTAGAAAACACCTTAATTCTCAGCCATTAAAACTATTTGTATATTAGCTACTGCCACGTTTAATTATATTTAACTCATGTGTTTTAAACCTTACACTTTTGCTTACATTCCTTTTAGTCAAACGCCGGAAAATGTTTCTCACATAAAATGCTGCTAAATAAATACAATTAAGCTACGTCAATATCATAGTTGAACGAACGCTATAAATAAACTAATCCTGTTAAGAATTTACATGATTTCTTCCTCAGTAGATAAGAACAATGAGCATTAAATTGATTAGTTTGCTTTTCTTTTTCAGACATTCGTTTATATAAGAAATCTTTTATTTCCATAGATCATGAACATTTTCAAATGTCTCATATCACGCAATCAGTCAATCTGCTTGCAAATCCTTCCATGTTGATAATGTCTTAAGTAGTGAAAGAACGTTTTATAATCTCGCCAACTATTTCGTTAACTAAAGTGCTAATTTCAGAAATGATTTACTTACAGTTTGATTAAAAATGTACTGCATTGGTGCAACGAGAAATGTACCTATATATTTATGTAAAATTGATGCTTCTGTTTTCTCTTTTAATACTTTTTAAATTAAAAAGAATATTTCATTTCTCTTTCTTCAACCGAATGAATGAATTTGAAAAAAACAGTTTGAAAATTCAATTAAATTATTTGAATTGCCAGTAAGTATATTATTGCAACATTGTTTTTAAATCTTCAAAAAAAAATGTAGATTATAAAAAGGTTTATAATTTTAAATATAACTTTGTGAATTTGCAGCAGTCTGAATATCTAGTTGTCAATATTCGTATGTGAATTGTAAAAACGACAATAAAGTATATACCTACTTTTAAGGTGGTCACCTGTATGAAATCAACGAAATCCAAACAGGTATAAATTTTAGTAGAGACTGTTACTGTATGACAGAATGCTGCACCTAGAATAAGTAGATATTCTTGACTAAAAAGAATGCACGAGCAGAACAGGAGCATTATAAAATTTTTAAATTATAATAATAATTGCTTCATCTACTCGAGTAGGTTATTTCGAGGCAAGTGGTGTTGATCAGTGAGTTGCAGGTTTTATAACAAATTGTTTATCTATATTTTTCCATTTTCTTCAAGCTTGAAATTTTTCGAATGCAACTCAGCTTTTAGATTCAAATAGTTGAGGATACGATAGTTGGAAGTTGGATTCAGGTCTTACTCGTACAAGGTGCACCACGCTGATCAGATAGCAGATTGGTGTTACTTTTTTTTAGAAAGGAGTGAACTTTGGTGTGACTTGTAAACAGTTTTGTTACTTTTAATAGAATAATCTATTTTCTACTTAGGTGTTCGTATAATTTTCTTCTTTCATTTTTAATTACTTTTTTTGGTGTGGATCGTGATTTTGTTAACCTAAAATTTAACACCGATTTTTTATATACTAAATAAGATTTACTAGCTCATTTTTATTCTATATTTTTTGGTATAAATACACCGTCATTAGCCAATAAATGACTTTCCTTGTATTAAATTTAAAAAAAATTTAATTTAAAAACAGTATTTTTTTCACACGTATTAAAGTTTTTTAATTAGCTTAGGTGCAAAGGTACTTTAAAGCTGTTTCTCATTTGCATAGGTTATGAGAAAATGCATCACAAATGAATAACAATGTATTTGAACATTATGAACAAAACTCAAGGGCGAAAAGTAGTTTCAATTATCGGGGTTCAGACATGAAAATAGAACCCTCTCATACAGAGGTTTTATGTCTCATACATAGCAATTTTTAGATAGTTAAAATGATGGAATCAATTTATAAGCTCCATTTATCCAGTTTTCTTACTTACCCAGTTCTTGTTTATTCAGACTTGACTACATATAAGTATACATATTTGAGTATACAATAAATGTTTATATTGTAGATTAAAGTGAATTTTATAGTTTTATTAGCAATGAAATAAAATTCAAAGAAGTTTTGATTTCTCGTTTCACCTAAAGATACATTATACTTTAAGCATAATTATATAGTAGATATATTATTTGAAATATTTTACATTAATCGTATCTGATCCTTCCTTGTATATTATAATATTTTCAAAGAAAACTTTTTTAAATTGGAATATTAAGTTTTAATTCATACAGTCCCCTCTTCAGAGGCAAAAGATAAGACAATCCAATTGCGTGAGTTTATAACGGGAGGAACACTACCCGTCAGTGATAAGACGTAACAGCTGGGAGACACAAGTTCATCAAATTTAACATACATTATTATCTTAATAGGAAGAAGGTCAGAAGAACAAAGGTTAATTTCCTTTATGTGTGTATCAGCACGAGGCGAATGAATATAAGTCAGGCCAGTTCTTCAATTAATCTTACTGGATGCAAACAGAAAACGCATTGTGATTAGCGCCACGTTCCCCATTAAAACGGATACTGCAATAGCTGCTTGAATATCTACCCCTTACAACATTCCGTCCCAATTGGCTTGTCTCTTCCGTATGGATCCATATAACAGCATTAACATATTATATACAATGTGTCCCCAAAGAGTGGTAAACTCGGATGGCTTTTCAGAGACATACCTTAATGCATATCTTAATAGTAGACGACTCCACTATCTGTATGGACCCACTATTAAAATGAGCTTTGTGTACAATATAATACCGTAAACGGAGAACAAATGTGCTAGATTATCCTTTGTAATAAATGTATTTTCAGAAAGACTTAAGATTCAAATGAAACTACTTTTTACTTTATTCTTAGCCTATCTTTCTTAACATAATGGCCTGTTCGGTTTTACTGTCCTAAGTTACATAAATATATTATATCAAAAAGATATTCACAATTCGCATATACTTTTTGTATAGTCGCCATTTTCATCAAATGAATAAAATGCAGTTCTACATAAAAATACTAGTTGAAAGTATAACTTTAAAAGCAAAGTCGTGTAAGTAAATTTACAAACCTATTATCACGTTATTTTTACACGTTAGTAAACGAATTGCAAGGGTGGTTTAGTGTATTAAATTACTCAATCTACTTTCGAAAAATTGATTTTCTGAATTAACTTAAACGTTAATTGAAAAGCTAAGAGCGATGGAAGGTTTACTCACTTTTAAAATCAAACATTTTCTATGAGTTGATAGTCTCATATTACAGTTTGGATATTTTCTTAAATCATCCAAATTTAATAACTCCTTTTAAACCTCTGCTCTTTTTAACGGACAGTTAACAAATGAGCAAAATCTTTACGTCAAATTTCCTAAATAAATTCTTTTGATCATCATTTTTATAAAAATGTCGAGAAAATTACATAATGATTTGTCCTTTAAAATATTATACAAGAAAATTGATGAACCGAAAAAAAATGAGATCGAACGTTAAACTTAAAAGATTCATTCCTAATTCTATTTTTAAAAGACGATTTGCTTAAAATCCCTAAGAAAAATAAAATGCATGTTTTAATAGAAACATCAAAGAAATTTGTACGCTTGAAATCTTCAATAAGTTTTAACAATAAAAAAATAAATACAAAGATCATATATTTTCTATTTGTAACGATTAAAATAAAGCTTTTCATGAGAAAAACAACATTTAATTAAAAAAGCTCTCATTATTATTGAATTTGAAAGCAACGATTCCATTAATTTAATAATAAAATGAATTCAACGTACATTTAGTTATACATATTTAGAAATATCAAACAAATGTTACATTTAATATCATTATTTTCCAACTACTTCTATATAAACAAATTAACTAATTGGGTCGAGAGAGAAAATGCATTTTTGATTACTTTCACAAAAAATGTTTAGTAAAATTGATTTTTTTTAATCAAACTTCAATTAAATGTTACAATTTCCTCAATTTTGTTGACTTTTCGTGGAAATTTAAAACTTTTTCGCTAAATAGTGAAATAAAATTTCATACCGTTTTATCTACTTTTTATTCATTTCAGATGACAAAAAAAAACGTTATATTTATAAAATTAATTTTAATTAAATGAACGCAAATGCAAAAATAAAGAACATGGATATTTATTTTCATCATAAAATTACGACATTTTTTATGTGTCTGATTTATAACTAAAATGTATCTTGTACGATAAAAAGGCAAAAGTTTGTATGTAGCTCTAAAACTGACAAAAAAGGTAGACATAAAGTTTTATAATATCAAATTACTTAGCTTATTTTAATAGCTGCTAGTGTCATGCATTTCTGATCTTACAACTAAGTTGCAGCCAGACATGTGCACTTTCCGAGAAATCAGGAAAAGTTTACAATCTGCTAGTGTACACGAAAAACTCGTTTGCTTTAAATATAACATCTAAGATTCCATAACTTATAGTTATATCTGTTGGAGTTTACAATTACATAATGACCTTCTTAACAAAATATTAACAATTTAACATTTTCCTGAAAAATGCAGCAAATCACACGACTTACCCCGATAAAAGTGATGACAATATGGTTAAATATATTAACTATGTTATCATTACAAGTGTTAAATGATAGTAAAATATTTAAAATGTAATAATATTTTATTTGACAACAAATAAACCACCATTGAAATTTTATAGCTACATAGGCTCCAGGAAAATATTTTATGTTTTTTTTTTAAGTACATTCGCTGATAATCTAATGATGATGTGAGAGGAAAAACATTTAAATAATTCACCTAAAACATAACAAATGTTTCTTAACAGTTTTATTTATAACTGTACTAGTGGCTTGGCCCATGAAAAATCATACAACAGGTGTTGTATGTACTACAGATGTTGGCTAATAAAATATTTCTGCAACTCCGCTGTTTACCGCATGCCAAGATTAACGACGGATAAATCTCGCTAAAATAAATCGAAAATGAAAAATAACATTTTTCTTTCGTGTTTTCACTTAGTCAAGGGGTGGGCAACTGCCGGCCCGCGGGCCACATTGGGTCCACGATGATGTCGAATCCGGCCATTGAAAATAAAATAAACTAAGTATATAAAAAAAATTTCATTTTGGACTTTAGCTGTGCAAAATGAAACGAAAAAGTTAAAGTGAGCAACCCTTGCACCTGCGTGGTACTGACCAATGAACATGCAATAAAATCGCATACGAATAGAGTCAAGATTCACTGTGTATAAAAAAAATACCATAAGATTATTTTTCGGAATAAAACCGTATACGATTTAAAAATTTCGAGATAATTCCTTCGTTAGGTTAGGAAAATGCGTACTGTAAACAAAAACGCAAACTGGTAATTATTTATGTTGATGATGACGAAGAATAATGGTAAAACTGATTTTTAAATTTCACCCTTGTTGAAAACAATTTTTTTTTTTTTGTTCAAAGTTAATATGGAAATATGAAGAATTGAGAAATCTTATTACAAAATGACTTATTTAGAAATATCCATCTCAAGTTCTGTAAGTAATACATAAAGTTTTGTAATTACTGCGTATAAAATATTGTAAAATAAAGCCTTGTAAAACGAGTTGCTCGTATTTAATTTTGAATTTGATGAAAATGAATACATATTCAACCTCTCAACTACAAATTTGGTTATTTTATTTTTATAGTTGTAATTTTGTGATTGCAAAATCATAGTTACAATGTATATTAAATATATATACGTTAATGAAAGTGACGTTTGTAAAAATAACTTTGTAATGCATTAAAAATTGAATTCAAATAATAATTGATGGTGTACAGTCAAATTCCGTTATCAATTCCACAAATAGTGCACCAAGTGGAAATTGAACTTTGGTTGATATGATGAGAATAATATGACACACTATATGCAATATTTGTACCTTGTGCCGCACATAATCTTAATTTAGCTGGTGTTCACGCAGTATCCACAACGTCAGGATTGGTTACCTTTTTTGGCACTATCCAAAGATTATTCAACTTCTTTTCTTCTTCGAACCGCGTTGGGAATATCTTATGAAATTTTTAAAATTATTACTGAAAGGGTTTTCAGATACTAGATGGTCGTCAAAGGCGAATGCTATAAAAACATTGTGCTTGCAACTTCCAGAAGTAAAAAAAGAACTTGAAAGAATTAAAGATGATTTGTCAAACTCTGAGGCAGTGTCAAATGCAAAAAGATTACTATTTCAAATTAATTATAAATTTATATGTATTCTTCATGTTTGGAATAAAATATTACAATGCGTTGACCGTGCAAATAAAGCCTTACAACACAAAAATCTATCAATAGACCTTGCAACAAAATTAATTGATGGTCTGCGTTGCTCTTTACAAGGACTACGGGAAGCAGGATTTAAACAAATAATTTCGGATGTACAAAAACTCGCTTTGGAAATGAATATTGAAGCTGAATTTTCTAATCAACGAATTAAGCGAATTAAAGAAGAAAGTGTTACTAATCTCAACCAAGAAAATTTGTTTGCAATGCAAATGTACAATATTTTTGACATTTTACTGAGTGAAACAGACTGGCGTTATAAACAAATGAAAACTATATTTGAAGATTTTTCTTTTCTTTTTGGCTCGTCATTAAAATCAATGAGCGTTGTTGAATTACAAAAGGCGGCGGCAGATTTATCAAGAAAATATGATAAAGATTTGAATAGTCACGAACTAAGCTGTGAGATTGAAAGTTTTAAATTTCAAGTATGTGGGCTGGTGGAAAATTTGAAAGAAGCCACTTCTCTAAATTTATTACAGACTATATACATGATTTCGAATTAGTCGAATCGTACCAAAACATCGTTGTTGCTTTAAGAATATTTCTAACCCTACCAGTCACCACCGCTTCTTGCGAGAGAAGTTTTAGTAAACTGAAGTTAATTAAAAACTATTTAAGATCGTCGCTCTCACAACAGCGTTTGTCGAACCTGTCTATTATATCAATTGAATCTAACATAGTGCAAGAAATAGATTTTAATAATATAATTGATGAGTTTGCGGAGAAAAAAGCAAGAAGAATGCAATTTAAATAGATTTTTAATTCGTTTTTCTTCATAAATATAAAATAAAAAAATTTACAAAAAATATGAACAGGACCAATTTAAAGATTTCTTATTTTCTGTTTATTTATTAAGTGATATACCTACTAAACTTTAAAAATGGGAAAGAACAGGAACTATAACCATGGTAAGTTTTTTCTCAATTTTTTTTTATTGAGGGGGGCCAATTTGAAGATCTTGCCCAGGGCCCACAAAATCCACGTTACGGCCCTGGTAGTTAGGTTAAATTATAAGAATTCAGTGAGAGAAAGAGAGGCGTGTAAAAAATAAATTATTTGAAGTGAAAATAAGGAGATTTAAAGTAGCTCGGTTAAGTATTTCTGCTATTTTACTCCAATAAAAATTGTATATTTATTTGTTTGACAACTTTTTGTACATTGTTCTATATCAGCGGTTCTCAAAGTGGGGTCCGCGGTCCCCTAGGGGACCGCGACGCAGTTTCGGTGGGATCGCGACGAACTAACGCATATTTATTTTTTTAAATCATTAAAAAAAAAACATCCAAAAATAATTTAATCATTTCTGTTATTAAAAATCAATTCAACATTAGCCCCCTTACGGGGTAAAACTGCGTTGGATTGACAAGTTGACAATGGCACTGTCCTATCCTGATGTTGCAAAGATGGCTCTAAAAGTCTTCATTCCATTTGCAACCACCTAAGAATGTGAGTCGGCTTTTTCTACACTACTTACAATTAAAACAAAAGCAAGAAATAGATTATGCGCGACAAATGATATGCGAGTTGCACTGTCCAAAACAAAGCCAAACCTAGAAGCTCTAGTTCTGGAAAAACGCCTGCATCCGTCGCATTAAAATTGTTATTTAACTTTTACGATGTAATATTTTCTCAATATATATGTTTTATTTGCTATACCTTTTTATTTTTTATTATTAGGGGTCCGCAAGCTATCTAACAATTTTTAAAGGGACCGCCTCGCAGAAAATTTCAAAGAATTTGAGAACCGCTGTTCTATATATTTCAGCTATTGTATATATGTATGTATTTCACAGTAAAATTGTGAGGTTAAGTAACTGCCCACTGGCAATATTAATTAAAAATATAATACGTTATAACAAAAGAATAGTATTCATTCAAAATGATAATACTTCTATAATATACATAATTTAATCTACACTTATCTTCACTAATATTATAAATAGGTAAAATTTGTAAGTAGCTGAGTTTGTAGGAAATTATCTCTGAAAAATACACGGTTTGTGTAGGATACTTTTAAATGTACCTAAAATTGTTTTCATTTATTTGTGGTTCTCTCACGTAAGAAAATAAATAAACGTAATTTTTCGTGTTCCTTTTTCAAATAGCTCCTAAGAAAATGGATTCAAAAGAATACTATATTCTGGATTGGTAAACGCAGAACGGCTTTGTGGGGTAAATAAATTTTTCTAGCATAAACTACGGAACGAGTTTTAAGAAAATTTGTTTAATGTTACCTGAGATTTTAAGATAACATATTGAATATAATTTATTGTAAAAAGTACGATTCCTGTAGGGTAGCTACTAATCCATTCTCCCAAAATAGCTGAATGTGTTTAAATTACATTTGGTATGAAAAGTTATCAAGTTTTAAGGAAACATTAGTAGTTAAGTATATTTTATTCTTAAAAACGTATATAACCTGTGAGATAGCTAATATCTCTTCCCAAAAAAGTAAGTAGTTTAACGGATTTTGATGAACTTACTAGGGATCTAAGATCTAGAATAATCTATGTATCTTTTTCTGCCAAAACAGTGGGATATTTAAGTTTTCGTATTAACATTTTTAATAATTAATCTGTGTAATAAGATGCTTTAACAGCTAGTAACATTATAAGTATACCTACTTATTACTTCTTATATACGATATGCGCAAGCAAGTTCTTTTTTCTAATTTTAAACACCGTAATATTATCAAGGTTCCCTGCTTTATATTGCCCATACAAAAACTATCGTTAATTGGAGAACAATATTCAAGCTACTATCGATTTCAAATCCATCGAACTGCTGCAAAAAAAGACACAAGATTTGATACTGATACTTTCATACTGTTTATGGTTATTCATTTATAAACTAAAGACGTTTTTTGTCACCCATTTTTCTTAAGGTCGCAGCAACTACTATGATCATTAGCCACCGTTGAATCTGAAAACCCATGAAAAATATCTTAGGCGTTCATTGGGATCCGAACCCAGGACCACTGGCGTATAAGGCAACTATCTAGTCCGCACCACGCCACTAAGTGACCTACATATCTTTATTTATTATTAACATTATTATAAATTATTTTTTGTCCAACAGTTTTAAATATTAAATATCGCTCAATTAACAATTTGTATATTGACTTACATCTTTCGTCCACTTTCCTACGATTTTTAATTAATATTTATTATTAACCCTTATAATTAAATAATAGAGTATCTATTTTAGGAGTCAAATTAAAATCTAAACATCTCAAATATTTAGTTTCTTTAGTACACAACTTAACTTTTTGCGTTTTATAATTTCCGTCTTTCTTACATTAGTTGAAAACTCATACTATATGTGTTAGTGAAAGATGGAAATAAAATAATTTAAATAAGTCACGATCAAATAACTACTTATCCATAAAATCACTCGATTTTTAGTCGTCTGTTTCTGACTCGAGTTAGCGACCATATGGACTTGAATATTATTTTTATACAATGAAACACAAGAATATAATTGGATTTGAAATAAAGAATTTTCATCTATCATAAACCGAGATTGATATTTCAATTTATTTGTTACTGTCGTTGTTAGAATGCAATATAATACAGTTAAAAAAATGATGTATATTTCGGAGTTATAAATAGAAAAATTTACGAACGTTAAATACTAAATACATATTTCTAGTTAAATCGTGTGTGGAAAATTTGAAAACCTAGAACTACTTGCATTTTTATAAATGTTTTGAAAGTTTTATTATAAAACTTTGGAGTTGTAGTTAAATTTTCTATAATTTAAAACTTTCTTTAAAAAAATAAAAGATTGTGAAATATTATATTAGATTTGCTGAAATGAGTTAACTAATAATTTCATTAATAATTCCCCGATTTAATTAAACTTTTAGTTTTATGCAATAAATTTAGTTGCTAAGTCAACTTTGACAGAAAGATATTAAAAACTAGAGCAATTAAATTATAACAACATAACTTATTTAGAAATTAAAAACGCATTTGAATATTAAAAAAAGCTTTTCAACTCGGAGTTTCCTTTAATATTTTCAAATTCAACAACGATATTTCGGGGTTTTTATGTGAATTTTTTATAAGCATCAGTTCAATCAAACCGACATTTGTGTCAATTAAATAAGATCTGTGATTGTCACAAGAGAAAGAAGAAATAGCATAAGAGATATCAAACAAAGTTTGGTGACATATCGTAAAGTTCCACTTACGCAAGAAGATCTTGAACAGACATCGTTGAAAGTATCGATTTATCTTCGAGTTTTTTCTTCTATGAGTTCTAACTGCGAATCTCCTAAGACCATTCCACTAGATTAAGTGAATTCAGAATCTTTTTTCACGATCTGATAACTTGTGTCATGGCCGAAAGCGTAGATAGCATTTTAGTTGCTTGTCGAAGCGCACTAAACATTTTTAGATACATCAGCTGAAATGTTAAATCTTTTAATTAAACGTAATGGTAGCAGTATTACAGTATAATTTTGTCAAAATTAAATAATGTTTCATTTAAACACAAATATTAATTTAAGGTTTAACTGTGACATACTATATATTATAAACGAAGTAATTTTATACAAAAAACTATCTTGTCTTCCTAATTAAATTCTTTTTTATTTTAACATCTCAAACTTTTAATTATTATCTCGCCAGCATCACATTGCTTATGGTAACAAAATGGAAACAAACTGTCATTTTGAATTCTAAGCCATGATACGAAACTTTAATAGAACGTAAACGTGAAAAGTTTTCTTAAAACTTTTATATCTAAACTAGAACATTATTTTAAGACCATAATAAGTACATATTATTTTCACATTATGTAAAAAAATAATAGTTTTTGAAAAACTTTTCATCTGAGATATAAAATTTCCAATTTACATGCTTATAAAGGAAGTAATTTCTAAAAAAAAGTTATAAGCTTTTCATTTTTATAATCTACCGTTCCAAAAAAAAAAAAAAAAAAAAACTGGAGCTTTTACTCTTAAAGTAAATGTGTTTCACTTGGGCCGTAGAAAATAAATTTTCGTAATATAAACCGAAAGTTGTTTCCAGAAAAGAAAATATAAAGATTTGATAACATTGCCAAGTTGTTAAAAATACTTAACCGAGCCGCGTTCAGAACAACGATAAAAACAACAAATAGAGTAAAGAAAGGATAAAAACGCACTCGTAATATAGCGTAAGTCGTTAGCAGCACCATACTGCGTAACGTTAGTGCCTTCATTCTAACATGCGTCGTATTAAACGTATTCATGACGGTAAAGAAATGCAAAGAACATCCGGCCACGTGGAAATTTTCGTTAGTTTCCAATGACAAGGAGAAACGCTACAAACTCTCATTGAAATTATATGTCAGTCATTGTTGTCTAGAACGGATATCGTTCATAAGACGGAAAATTTGCCATGCGTCAGTACATTTACATACGAATTTAATAAACGTACGTATACTTTCTTGTTTATTTGTTTGTAACTTACTTTCCCAAGCCGCACATACGCATTTTAATAAACTACCCCAACCCAAAAACAATTAAACATTCTCTTTATATACAACATGTCGCTATATTTTTCACTATAGTACAACATTTTTAAGGTTTCCCTTATAGTTAAATGTCAAACTAAGTTCCAAGAAGAAAAAAAAGGTAAAATAACAATTTAATGGAATGTAAAATTCATTTTATTATATAATAGGATAAACATTCATGAAACTCGAACTAAATAAGAGTCTTTTGACAAAAAAAATAATGACAAAACAAACTGAAGATATTTTTTATGTATTATGTTTTTACAAGGAACTGCAAAGCATTTAATACATAAATATCGTTGTATACATATATATGTATGTATCATATTTACGTTGGAATAACTGCTAATGAATCATTTACAATAATTAATTACAGAGCTGTCTCTTGGTATTTGACTTCATGTTTGTAATAATTATACGAATACAACTATTCAATTAATAAAATTGAGAAGTCAGTATTAAACACATAAAGCAAAACTGTTTTGCGATCTAAAAGAGGACAGAGGTAAAAGTACATAATATTTACTGGGTTTGGTATTTAGCTTGAACCTTCAAACGTTGCACAACGTTGTCCCTTTGTTCTACAAGGGAACGCAATTTTTGATTTTAGGAAGAGGTTTCATTCAAGTTGAAGTTATTCTATCGGCTAAAAAATAATTATCACATTCTTTCAAAGTAATTTGTATCTTTCAAACAATATGTTTGAACTCAATGTTTAAAAGTACGATGCTGTGGATACTAGCAGAAAGTAAATGAAATCTATCAAAACGAAATAAGCCATTTAAAAAAATAGAAAATTGTATACACAGAAACGTTATTTTTTTTTTTATAAAGCTTTAACTAGAAATCTTTACATCGTATAAAACAAAGTCGGTCCCGCTGTCTGTCCTTAGATCTTTTAAACTACAATACGAATTTTAATGCAGTTTTCAGTAAAATATAGAGTGATTCAAGAGGAGGGTTTTAAGTATAAAATATGTATATTATAGTAGAGAAAAGTCAGGAAATTCAAAGATTTGTAATGTGATACCCTAACAAGCATATTTTTGTGCACTTACATTGCAAACGCTGGCTAAACCTTACGAAATAGATCAAACTTATATGCTGCAAAATTGTGTATCTTAAAAAGATTGATAAAAAAGTCCGCGACTGTATATAATTCTATCTTCTAATAATAGGAACCATTTTTATCTTTTACATATTTCAAAAAGTTATTGGTTATTTACCAAGCTATTTTAAACAATACCATATTCTTCCTTATTCAATTAAATGCATTAGATACGTTGTGCAATGTATGTCGATCAAAATTGCCTTTTACAGCATTTCATCAAAATGAATATCTTAAAAGATACCACAGATTTAAAAAGAAAAATGTTGGCAGAGCTGCTGCCTATTGTACGTCGTACGTATTGTCTGTTTTATTCGTATCTTCTTTTAAATTATATAAAAATGTTATGTTGGTCTTTTTCTAAGACAAAAACTCAAAAAATTCTGCACCACTTGAGCTCAAAGTTTGACACAATATACAATCCGCTTCCAGAATGTTTTATCTATATTTCGCGTCAATAATATACCCGTGACCCGCGACCGTGATAAAACAGCTTTTTACAGTCAGCTGTACATCGGAAACCCGCCATACACGTCATAGCCAACAGTTACATGGTGAAATACTACAATATAATATGTATACTACCAATAATTATATTGTTTAATAGCTGTATCCAAACCAACTAAAATATTTCGAAATTCTCAATCTCAAATCGCAGTACTTAAATTCTTCTATAAATATGAAAAAAAAATTAAAGTATTTTATTTGTCTATGATTTTTTCATGATAAACTTCACATTTTGTATCTATATATATATAAAAGAAATCAGCAATGATATTACAATTAATTATTACAACGAATTTCATATTGACGGTAAATTAATTTAACAATAAAAACACACTACTAATGAAAATTTTAAAAGGTAACAATGAAAATTCAAAATAAATTGCTATTATTTTAATATTTTTTTTATTACCCTGCCAAAATTCAAATGAAATTTAAAACTAGCTTTATCCGGACTTCGTTCACGTAAACTCCGTAATACTAATCATAAAACTTTACAATGTGGGATTTTTGAAGTTCCGTCATGGACATGATCAAATAAGTTAAAATGAAGCCAATAGGCTCCTTTTTATTTATAAAATATAAAATCTTTTATGCAACAAAATAAAAACTTTCGAAATTTGCTAGCGAAATTCGAAATTATGGTTTTTGGTAGGGTTTCTATTGACTTAGTATTTCAAATTGATCATACGCCTTTGTTAAGTAACTCTTAATGTATTTACGGCTTTAATGTTGTTTTTTTATGATTTCTTAAAGTTTTGATTGTTACTTTAACAGTGAATTTGTGAACGTTTTAGATTAAACAAAAAACATTATCACTATACGAAATCAGTTTAAAAAAAAAAAAGAATTAATAATCATTTCATCAACGATCATCTTTTTTGAACCAAGAATCTAAAAATTTTTGCTATGATGGTTTCTACTAATCAATTAGTTTAATTTAATTGTGTCCAATGAAGCGGGCGAGTATCAGCTAGTGATTATATAGGGGAGACCAGGGCAAGACGAAGCTCGGGGCAGAACGGAAAAAGTGTTTGTGTGCGTGACTGGTGAACACAATAGAGCTTAACAAAGTGTCATTCGGGCGATGTTCAGTCACGTCACACGAGTCTGATCGGCTCGTCCTTGTCACTACTTGTTTTGGCTGCGCGGCGAGAAAAAACAGTTTTTGGAGAATTTTTACAAAGTATTTTGTTTCTAAGAAGGTGTACACAGGTAGATATCAATGCTATTGTAAAATTTTACCACGTATTTTTTGTAGTGGTGTAAGACTAATGAGTTTAGATTGCATTTTTGCAGAATAATTTTTGTAGATTGAAACTGTTGTTAATTTTACAAAATATGACAATTAGAGCAAAAAGGTCGGGGTATAATTGGACTGCAACAAATAATTAAAAAAGTAAGAAAAACGAAAAGAAGACTGAAAAGAAACCTGAAAAAATGCATTTGAATAAAAGGCACAAAAAAGAAACTGAAACGGAAAGCAGTTCATCAAAATGATCACTGTGCTTGCATCTATTGTGGGTAATTATACACAGAGTCAATCGAAGGTTGGGTTATCTGTAACGTGTGCCGTGTATGGGCACATAATTTCTTGTGCTGGAGTTGATGAAGAGAATGAAAAAGAGCACACTTGAAATGCTGCGGATTAAATATAATATGTAATATGAAATTCAATATGAATATGTCCTCGTTTTGCCCCGCAGCGTTTCCCATCTTACCCCACCCGTGGGGCAAGAAATTTGGCAACTTTTCTTTAAAATCTATTTGTCAAAACAAGTATGTGATTTTACCGTTACAAGGTATAATTATTATAGTAGACAAGTCTATACGTTTTATTTCTGTTGTAAAAGAATTTCAATAAAGAGTTTATTTTTCTTTCTGTAACGCTTTTTGTCTTAGCTACCCCATCCTGCCCGGGTCTCCTTTAAACTCGATTTTTCGTTTATATTTATAGGTACTTGATTTGTATTAGATATATATAAACAAACAAAAAAAAAAACAAAACCTCGACGAGAGGATACATTAGGAGCTATTAACATTAATTTTTAACCAACGTTTCTTACAACTTAATTTTTGTCATTAATTCTCTTGTTTTTCAGTTTTTAAACTCTCTAATTTTTCAGTGTTTTACAAATGTATTGAAGCATTATTGTAAAATTAAGTAATTAGTAACATTCTTTTTCTTATTCAACGTCTTATCCTACTCTAGACATTTCTGCCATTCGATGCCATGCCGCGTCGTCCAGTACAGCTACAGGTTGGAGGGTTGTTGGTTTTAAATGTTTTCATTTATAACCCTGACATCTGCAAGTGCAGAACTGTGCAGAACAGTTGCTAAGATGCATGGCCTTCATGGGTTCCCCATTTTGAGAAAGCATAGAAGAATGCCAATACGGTGCAAATGCTTGCGAATTCGAAGAATCCACCGCGAAAGCTTGCCGCAAGGAGATGTTTTAAGCTGTATTGATCAACATATTTTTTTTTATTTTTTAGGTTTGAAAAGTATTATAGAGTACTAAATATATAAAATTAACTATTATTTAATTTTGGCTCATTCTGTTTTAATGTGCAACGCATACTCGTAAATTGCACATACAGTAAATATGGCTATATAGGTACTCATTTATTTTAATCATTTATTGATTATTATAAGTAAATATTTCTTTTGTCTACAAGCAACAAATATCAATGGAATAGTTAATAATTTCAACTATTTATTTAAAGTTAAATTAGTTTCAACAGTTTTTCAAATTACGAATACCATAAGAACTATTGACAAATTTTATTAAAATATCTTTTGTTAATAAATGGCATGCAACGTATAATTATTAAGCTAGCGTTTTAAGTTTATCACAAAATTGGCTCAAAAATTTAAAGCTTTTTTTTCGGTTTTAAAAACTAAATTCTTAAGTATAATATCCATTGATAATGAATAAAATTGGTAGAAATGGTACACGAAAATAAAGTATTTTGAGATTAAGTATTTAGTGACTAGGGACTAGGGACTATAATATGTTCTATAAAAAAAGCTCACTAATGTATTTTATCTACCGTCTTATAAATTACTTTGTTTTTATTTAAGAGAACACTTCTCATACAAAACATAAACTCAATAAGTATTTATCAAATTCTTTTTTTGTACTTCAGTCTCTTTGAAATTTAAAGTCAATTTTTGTCGTGTTTAATGTTGCGTGATAAAAAAAAATGTTTTAGTGGAAATAAGTTAAAACTGTGCCACTGTTCCGAGTAATTGTCTATTGATTCTTTTTTCTTAAGTTAAAACTTAAATATATAATTTTTTATCTGGACAAAGAAAATATAATATTGAAGAATTATAGTTCAAAACAAACGTTAAATTTTATCCATAATATATATCTCATCCATGTTTAATTAATATTATTAATAGTTTTCTCGGCAACCAGAAAATTGCCCTCCGTCCAAGTTCTCGAGAAAACTATTAATTATGCAAAATGTTATTTTTGATTGGAATTTGGATTTGTTGTATTTGAAAAACATTAAGTAAAATAGAGTTTTTTTTTTTTAAATAACAGACAGTTTAGAATCACAACCTTAAAATTTTAATTAGATTAACCTTATGGATAGTTTATTTCGTTGTTATTATCATTTTTGTTTCACTTGAAAAAAAATTTTAATTTTACTTTAATGTGAGTGTTTTGTATACTACGAGTATAATATACCTATGTTAGTACAAAAAAACCTAAATTGTAGAAACTGGACATTTTTAAAATCACTTAGGTATCGCACTGTGTCTTAGAAATAAAATATAACATGCGAAGGCAATGCTTAACTTTATTTGACAGATATATATATATAAATATTTTGCTTAAGTTTAACTTGATTTCAACTTAAAAAGGTTACTAACATGTCGAATCAGGTAGCAAAAAAAAATCAAGTTAATTATTGGATTTCTAATTCAATCGTATCTTCATATTTATTCAACGAGTTTATTTGATAATATTTGCAAGTACATTTTTTTGCTAGTTTATAAATAATAGGGAGAAAAAAAAATTTAAAGGAAATTTACCATTGTATTCTAAGTTAAGGCTCAGCAGTTTAGTGTACTTTGGAAAGTATTATTGTAACAATAAAAAACAGTAAAATTAAAAAAATATTGTTTTTATATAAGGTGTTTCAAATGTGTCACGTGATTATCTTAGATAGTTAAGAATTATAACGAGTATAATTAAATTTATATTTGATTAATAGTTTCTTGTTTCATGCCAAATGACAGAGGAAACAGTGCAGAGATTCAATCGAAATTTCGTTTCGTTCCGAAATTTGAAAGTGTGTAATTAATTTTAAAAGAAAAAAAATACTCCAAACGATTCTCTCTGGTTTCGACATAGAATCGTTCGGGCAGCAAAGATTAAATTTTTCCACTTGATTGATCAAATTGATTTCCAGCACCTCCTTATTTTGCAAAAGGAAATATATTTTTGTGTACGCGAATAGATGTGTGGTTTAGGAACGTGAAAAATTCGATTAGCGTTTAAAGCTAGGCATAAGAAACCAATTTCAAAAAAATACATTTGAAAAATAAAATTCGCAAGAGCTTACATGTAAATCATACTTATTTAACTATTTATATGTGTATAGAAAAAAGCAATAACATAGATTTGCAATAAAGAAAAGATTTGAATGAACGTATTTACCAACTAAACATTTCTGTGCATACAAAGCACATTCTTGTTTCGTTTAAGAAAAAGAAGAAAAAAATGAGAAAATTTGAATACTTTCCGTCGTCACATTATTCGCTTATACACAACACATACCGGCGTGTATATAAGAGAAGAAAAGGCCAAGCTATGCTGTTTAAAGTCTTATATCCTCATATTCTATCCTCACGCCCAACGACCATCCGTTTATGTATACGTGGTGAGATACATGAAAACTTTATATTTGTGAAAGAAAATTGCTTGTAGTTGCATGCGTACGGTGTTCGTGTCATAAAAATGTGAACAAACTGGCTCATAAAACTGTTTCCATATACGCGTCTTCAAAATTCGTTACAGGGCTTCTCAAGTTTTTCTTCATACATGTCACACCTTATGTGCTCAACTAGTTATATTACAATACCATCGGCATCTTCGTATTTCATTCATAAAATTCAATTACCTTGCAACTGCTATGAATTTAAACGGCTGTAAATTTCTAACACCATTCTCTATTTTACAATAGGTTCCTATACTTATTTGAGAACTATATATATTTTTAAATTAATTGTAAAAGACATTCAGAAATTAATTTGAAATACAAACCACTTGAACAAAATCAATTTAAATGTGTTTCTATTTAGTTTTCAACTTGTTATTGATGTTTGTAAAATCTATTGAAGCACTATTAACTATAAGCGGAAATATTTTCTTACACATCTCTATATGAAAGCTATCAAGAATTTAATCTCCCAAGTAATCTGCTATAGAAACACAAATCAAACAAAAATCGATCATTCAATACTTGAGAACTACGTGCGCTTTAAAACTTCTTCAAATATTCTAAAGAAGCTTTTAAAACTATACTTGAACAATAATAAATTATTTTTAACTATAAATTCATTATACTTAACTCCTTTTTTTGTTTGTTTGATCGCCACTGGTATAAAATAAGATAAGACTATATACAATAATTGTATTTAACTGACGACTACCTTATTTCAATTTTATGTTTACTTATAAACAGTATAAATTGAAAGAATATGTTTGCCTATATATTTTTTATGATAACACCCAATATTTTTATGTCTAAGGAAAGACGTGAAAGTATTTTTATTCAAATTTCGTAGAAAGAATAACTTTTCTTTTTTACAAAAAATCTTGCGATTTTTGATTAAATATGCTATGCGTTAACAATGGGAAAATTACATTCCATAAATTTGGAAAACCTAAAAATTTTGAAACCGGAAGGCTTATATTACGGTATTAACATAAGCCCGGTGTTATTTATTTTCTTTGCAATTTAACATAAAATTTTAATAAAGTTTTTGTATTGAAATAATGTCATTTATTCATTTTGAATTTTGAAACTCACAGGCAATTGTCAGTTCAAAATGTAATCATTTTATTATAATAAAAGCATAACAAACGTGTACAAAGGAAAGATTTTTACTGTTAAATCGCTAATTTTTATCTTTAAAAAAAATTAAAAACTTAGCAAGTTAAAAATTTGATAACACCTACCTTTATAACAATTGAAATAAACAATGCTACGTAAACCATCTTACCATCGTTTTTTTTTTAGGTTTGAGCTTCCTTTATATGATTTAAGTCACTTAAACATCGAAATTCATATCACGACCGTTTCAATTAGAAAATCTAGGAATCAGCAAGAATCGAACCGAGCACAACTGACAAATAAAGAGAAGGTTGTACAGATCTAACTGCTACACAAATAAATGAGCTGTTTAAACTTTATGATGAATAGGTACCTAATAATATATAATATTTATTCTCTGACTCTCAATTAAACACCTTATTGTAAGAAATTATGGTAATCTTTTGCTCTGTGAAAAATAAAAACATATTTATCCTACGGGAACCGCACATTTTTCGTGGATAAAAAATAAGTCTGTAGGATAAGAAAATTATTTTTTGCCTTGAGGACATTATGAGTTTTAACTATTAATATACTCTATTATAATCAGCTAACAACGTTTAGTTTCAGCATGATTTTTCCTTAAACCAGTTTTTCTATTTTCCCGTTAAAATAAAAAATAAAACGTATTGTAGATAATGATTCACATATTTTGCTATCATCATACTTAAATATCACCAATATTTATTTTCAAATAAAAATGTATAGTTTATGCATAATTTTTGTTCCAAACCGTTTTTCAATTTCCCGGATAAATGAGACATTTTTCCGTTATAAAAAGTATTCTATTTAATGACTCAGATTGTCATTTATCATCATACCAAATTTCATTAAAACCCGTATTATTTGGGTAAGAATTAATAATATGTTTCTAAAAACAATTTCGCAAATAATGATTTATTTTTGAAACAACTTTAATAACCATTAAAAGGGTTATAGCGAGCTAAACTTCAAAGATAGACATATGTCACCGCGGACTTTTTTTTAAGAACTTTTTAGTTAAGAGAAAAAAATTTTCCTGGTTTTTGCAACATTTTCCATTGATGCTCTGCTGCTATTAGTCATAGAGTGATGTTGTATAGCCTAAAGCCTTCGTCGATAATTAAGCTATCCAACACAAAAAGAATTTTTCAATTCGAACCAGTAGTTTCTGAGATTAGCGCGTTTAACCAAACAATCAAACAAACAAACAAACAAACTCTTCAATTTTATATATTAGTATAGATATATATAATATTATATAATAAGGAAGCATATTTTAACAGCGACAAATCACCCACTCAAAGAAGCACCACCAAAGACTGAATCACGTCTTAGTTCTGGAACTATCATTCAGAGACCCAGAAACAAAAATAAATACCCTCCTTAAGGCGATATGGTCTACCCTGCCAGTAAATTCAACATACCCGCTCAATTTTAGGACAGATTGCAGATCCACATAGCTGGAGAAAAAAACCTTAGATAATTGATTTCGATTGCAGCTATTGGACGTAAATAAATATAAATAAAAAAAATAAAACTTATTTACCATATTGAAACTGCAGCAAAGTTCTTAAAAAAATATTTTTGAGAGTTCCAAAAGGCTAGAAGTGAGCTATATTAAAAATTAAAATCAACGGTCCTCTTAATTTTCATTCAATTCACTGAGTTCATAAGAACAGCAAATCATAAAAATAAGTTATCTAGAAAACAAAACTAAAACAGAGATAGTAGATAGATAAAATGGGGAATTTTAAAACTTTTATAAACTATAAAAACTTTACTTAATGATGGAATATTGCTCTGTAATCTCTTCTCTATTTATTAACAAAATTCACAATAATTTATTACAAGTTCACGAATCACGACTAACCATAAAAAAAAATAGAAAAGCAGCGTTACAATTAATTTAGTTGAACCTAAATAAAATATTAAAGTAGTAATTTAGAAAGAATTTTTAGTAGTATATTACACAGAATTTCATAATTGACTGTTAACTTTGACCTAAAAATTAGATGTTAAGACAAAAAATAACACAACAAAAAACATCCCTTTATACTACCGGATTTATAGTAATTAATGACCCATTGCTGGAGCTTCCTATTTTATAATTAACCTTTTATATTAGATACAGCCTGCCAAGTACACTCTCTGCAAGCTTTCAAGTGTAATAATGTTAGCATTATGTGAATACTTCATAAGTTTTATGATGAAATTTGATGAAAAATGATTTTAGCCTACGAAAGAGTTTTTTTTTTGCATCTCACAATATTTATAATGCTCCAACTGTTTGTTATGAACGAGATATATACATTATGAAAATATTTTTATTTGAACCAAGATAGAGTGAGATTTTTGCATTATCCATTATAATATTCTACCTACGGAGTCGTTTTTAGTCAACATGTTTTACTATGTTGCAGTTTTTTTTTTTGTTTGTAGTAAATTATGAAAAATGTTACCTAGCTTCTTTTCTGGTAACAAAAAAAAAATATTTTTCAAATGATATTATTTTAGTTTGAATATAAATTAGCTAATTGGTAAAGTCTTTTAAATTTAAAGTGAAAAAATCCCATGTTAATTCATGTTATTATTTCAAAGGGCGTCAACAATGCATGTTAGATTAAAACTACAAGGGCGGACACACTCGTTATTTAGATAATGTAATTTTCTCGAGAAATCTCTTTATTTTCAATGTTTTTCCTCGTAAACAGCATATGATTATGTTCATTGTTCACGTTATTTAAATCTTTATGCCATAGTTTTACTATTTTAAAATTTTAATAAAAAAACGTGATCTTATCCACGGCGACGATATATTTTTAAAAAAAATGAAGCAAAAATTTTGCGAACGATAATTAGTGCATATATATAATATATATATATATATATACTTTTATATATATATTGAAAAAGAAATCGCGAAAAATGAATAAGTACGAATTGTATGCACCGTCAGCCCTTCACTTGATTGGGGAGACTTTTCAAAAAGTTCAAAAAAAAGAGTGTGATATAAAACAAAAGAGCTATACCACTTGTCTCAAGAAGCTTTCATAGGCAACGTGCTTAATTTTCTTTCAGTGTCATGTCGCTATGAATTATTAAATGCGGAAGCTTTTCGAGACTTTACATAGTGAAAAATAACATAAGGGATTATTTGAAATCGATACTACTTTCTTTATAATTCAAATGAACTTTTAAGCATTTAAAAATAAAAAATAAAAACCCTCAGCTTGGCTGAAATCAACTAATTTGTAAGGTGAAACTCTCATTAGCATGTGCCAAATTTCTAGTAAATTAATTATTTAAACAATTGTTCTATATTAAAAGATAAAATAGAAATAGCTTATGTTTTACCTGTAAAACAATAATTATTATTAAATGAGCTATGTCGTTTAGATACTAGAACTTTGTCAGTGCTTTGTACATACCTACTTATTCATTTCAAGACAATTTAAATAATCATTATAAATTACTGTTTAAAACTTGCATTATTTGCAGTGCTCCTCTTCATACATTTTACTGAAAATGATATCCGGCGTCCGACCTTATACTTCATATAAAATTTATTTGACAATCAATAGCTCTTTCTACATTTAGCGCAAGGGTTTGCTTTGTAATGGTTATTTCATTTACAATAGCAAGGGATAATTTCAATTTGCTAAGTTTGTTGCGTATAGGAAAACAGCGAAACCTCTCCATGTCTCCATGTGCAAACCTACTTTCAAACCCGGTCATAAATTTCAACTCAAACTGAAAACTTATTAAGATAACAATCTTTGTCCAACCACTCGCTTGGCCTATAAAGCATAAACTATTCCTTCCAATGAAAATTACATTCTTATCTAAAAGGGTTTCAGTTTTATTTGATCAAAATAAACATTACGTTTTAATTTTCTCATTAATATTCTAAATAGTTTTATTTGGATTATTTAATTAAAAATTTTGCAAAGATAAGAAATATTATATGGAAAAAATGCAAAACATTTTGTTTTAGAATACTGTCACATTGACTGACCGAAACTTAAATCATTTTAAATTTTTGAAGTTATACTTCTTTAGGCGCGTTATGAAAAAATGATGAGAGTGAAATTTTTAGATGGGCGGCCATCTTGAGACAAAAATTAACAAAATGAAGTTAGCTGCAAAACCACTGGGTTTCTTGGCGCGCGTAATTTGAATTTTTGTTGTATTTGTTTACTTATTTATTTATTTTTATATTTAAATTAAAAATAATTATATATACAAATGACACATATTATTAATAAATAAGTTATTACTTTTCTCGAATTTTGCAGTAGCTGTTATAGGTATCTACTATTTGAAGTTTAATGATGAAAATGACGTCTGCATCGCGGCGCGGTTTTAGAAGCATTAGTAACGTTCTATTTTATCATCACAAATTAACAAGATGGAGTTGCCCGCAAAACGGCTTGGTATTTTTAACTAGGCGCGCGTAATTTGAATTTTTGTTGTATTTATTTACTTATTTTTATATTTAAATTAAAAATAATTAATTCTTTAAATATATTTTTTATATTTTATTTAGAAAATATTTATATATACAAATGACACATACGAGTATTATTGAAAAATAAGTTATTACTTTTCTCGAATTTTGCAGTAGCTGTTATACTATTTGAAATTTAATGATGAAAATGACATCTGCATTCCATGCATATTCTTAGTTATCACAAAATCTGGAATTCTGAAATGATTCAACCATGTTAGAATAATAATTTAGTAACACAAGATATGAATAAGATTAAGACATTTACTTTGACAAGTAGCTACTTACTTTATTTTGCAATTTCTATGAAGCTTCGTTTTCATGACATGCATGAATTGTTAACCAGAAAAATGATCCTGACAAATTTTATAATCGTCTTGCAGCTTTCTTTTGATATTATTTATTGATACAAATTAAAATATTGGTCTCTTTTTTTATTTTTAATAACTGTATCTTTAAATATATATATAAAATTATTATTATTATTAAATATTGAATTACAGTTTTTTAAAATTGATTATTTGAATGCAATTAATAAAAACTAATATTAATGATGCCAAAGAAGTATAACTTCTCACGCGCGTACATAAGTACACGCAACCACTTTTTTTGTTGAATATTATATTCACATACAAAAACCGTTTATTTAATGTACACTGATTAATCAATGCATCAGCTCATTTTTCTCGGAATTAATTGACAATAATTGTTATTTTACATAAAAAATGTAAAAAATGTTATTTATGATGGTAAAATATAGCCTATGTCACTTAGAAATAATGAAGCCTTCTACTGTTGAAAGAATTTTTAAATTGGTTTAGTAGTTTCAGAGATAACTTCCTACAAACTCAGCAACTTACAAATTTTACCTATTTATAATATTAGTGAAGATAAGTGTAGATTATATTATATTATAAAAGTATATATCATTTTGAATGAATACTATTCTTTTGTTATAACGTATTATATTTTTAATTAATATTGCCAGTGGGCAGTTACCTAACCCCACAATTTAAAATTGATTATTTGAATAAAATTAATAAAAACTAATTTTTAATGATACAAAAAAAAGTATAACTTCTCACGCGCGTACGTAAGTACACGCAACCACTTTTTTATTGAACTATGAAATGCTTAATTACTATTCTATTGCCCAATTGCAACAATAAACTGGGGTTAGAAAGCTTTTTACTAAGAACAAATAACAACTTCATCAAAGTAGAAAAACAAAAATTAAAAGATTTTCAAGTCTTGATTTACTTTTTAAAAGTCTAAAAGAGCGACAATAAAATCACTGTGCCAGTAGTAAGGTTATTTAACTTACTAAAATATTTAATCAGTTTTTACACAGTTTTACTGCATTTAGATATGTATTATAACAACTAAATAAGGAGATGACTATATCATCCTTTATACCCGGGGTCTTAGAATCGAATTCCAATGAAAGCTTATGATTTTTAATGGATTTTCAGATTCACCGATAGCTTATGACCGTAGTTATTAATGCAACCTTAAATAATTAAAAAGAAAAACAAAAACAAAAATTTATTTTTAAATTTCTTCTCTAACAACAATACAAAAGAAATATATCAGTTTAAAAATGCAGTATCATAAAAAAGCTTATTATTAACAAGTTGCTAGCTTTAACCTGTTGAAAACAGAATTACGAACCCTTGGGACTACCGTAACCATGCCTAGTTATCTCTTTCTAAGGGGTCATTGTTATAAAAGTTCTTTTATTTGTATCATTAGAGCGACTTATAGAATTTTTTTACTATTGCCTGATCCAAAATCTCATTATATTCAAGAGAAGTCCTTCCAATTTGCTTAGATTGTTGCGTATTATCTTTGACAGTGTTTATAGGAAACTAATCTTTGATCATCTGTAATAATAAACCTAAATAAACAAGATCCAACGAAATTCATTTGATAGATAGGCTCTATTGGTGAGATTAAGTGTATATTCAGTTAGAGATGAGCTTAGGTGTACACTCAATGTTTATGGGATAAATTTGAAATTTAAAAGGGTATGGTTTATGGTATTGGTTGTGTGTTTTTCTTTTTGATAAAATAAATTAAAAATATAATTAAAAACAATTTATTTCATGTTTGTACTAACATTAAAACTGTGATTTATTATTTCGTTCGGATTAGTTGAAAAATATATTCACATCAAAGTCAATGTTGAACATAATCATAAAATACCGAAATATTTTTTTAACACGAATAGGAATTTTAGTTCCTGCTAATCGTGTGATAAGCTCACATAATTAAAAAAAGAATTAGCATCATGAAAGTAATCATGAAAATTAGGGTAATCAATCACGTAAGTAAACCGAACATAAGATTCTATAAGAAATATATTTCTTTGTCCACATTTCGTGCTATTAATAATTTAAACTGCCCATATAAATTATCAAAATTCCAAGTACTTATAAATGTATTATTTTCAATTTAATTTGATGCAAGGACGAAAATGAAAACATTTAAAATTAATACGTTTGTGCTCAAAAATACGGTGATTTCTTGTTGAAAATTGCACTATTCTTTAAATGGAACAATATTCTTGAACGTGGAAGATCGAGTCAAGCTCATAAAAGATTTCCCAGTTATACGGTTTTCATTATCTGAATCTACATTTAACCATATCTAAACGACTTAAAAATGCAATCCTCTTTCAGACTAGCGATTCAAAGGTTTCAAAGACTTTCGCTTGAATAATTTTAAAGTGAAATATTTTCGTTTGAGACAATTGCGATTTTCGAGCACGCCACGTAAATAATAACGGGAAATCATTAATTTAATAAAATTTCACTGTGGCAATTACAGTTTTTTCCTTCTTACAAAACACCCTGACATTAATTATATATTTCAGGTATAAATATTTTGTCCACATGTTACACTTGGGCAAGTTGTGACGTGTACCCCAAATTTATTTCTCTGTACATAATTTTGAAAGTACATTGACTCGCTAGGACAAAAGCGTTTGTTAAATTGAGTTACAATTACGAATCACAAAGCCTGACAATTACCAGACTAAATGGTGTCATTCACGAAACATCAATCTGTCAACCTAAATGACGTATGCTGGATTGCGACATTTACCACCCGTGGTCGCTTTTATAACGCTTGCTCACCTCTATAGTAGGCTAGTTGTTACGAACATCGCATAGTTAAGTCTAAATATAATTAAAAAATTAAAACGTAATTTTTTCGAAGTTAATGTAGATTTTCTAACTAGAAACCTTTAAGTCTGCTATTTGGACGATTTCTGATAAGCTAATAAACTTTTAGAATAAATCTTCTTGTCTAAGCTTCTTAAACTCATTGGATTTTCAGATTGTCTCTTACAAATAAGAATTAATGCATTTAATTATCTTTTAATACTTTTAATTATATCTTTAAAGCATAGTACTAGTGTGTTGTTTAAGCAAGTATTCACCAATATATGGTCAAATAGAAAATATATTTAGTAACTTGAGTATTATTATGTGATTTAAAATGTTTTTTTTATGCGGTCTCATGACATTTGAGTAACTCATGCTATTAAAGTTTCTTTTAAATTTATGAATGGAGTGGTTTGAATTATGTTTAACCTATTCAAAACTAAGATTTTATGAGTCGAGACGGCTTGTCAAACAAAAAAATATATAACCTAGTTAGCTCTAATAACGGGTTTTATCTGATAAAAAAATGAAATAAACTCATTTTGAAGTTTTTCCCTCATCAGCTGTTGGCATATACACTCATACTCATCTTACATTCAGCGTCGCTTATGTTAATTGCTACTAGATCAAGCCTATTTCCCTTATCTCTCTTTCGTTTTCCTCTCTCTTCTTTTTCGTTGTATGTGAACTTTATAGTATTTGGAGAAAATTTTATTTATTTAACATACACCGCGATATCTTCAGGTAGAAAATATATTATTATATTGTATTCTTTGATTATCTTACCATTTTCGTGCACAGATTCGTCAATTTCTGTAAATTAAGTTTAGTTCATTATTTTTTTTTAGTGATTTTTTTCCTTTTTCGATAAGAAACCATGTTAAAATTTAACTTCTGATGTTGGGGCTCTCTTAGTTATATCTTAGTTCAGAATTATTCTCAACCCTCAAAAATTTAGAACAATTATTTTAACAATATTGCTTTTTCTGTTAATTTTCTTTAATATCTATGTATAAATAGGTTTAGTTTTATTCCAAACAATCTTAAGTGCTCTTTTAATTCAAAATGTTAGTATTATATAATATGTATATTTATGTATCAGGTTATAAAAATAATTTTTATGCAAAAACTTTACAATGAGTCGAAATTTTTGAATATCGTCAATAAATAAAAATAAATAAATATTAAGACTATGGGACATGTAAGGTTCAATATTGCTTTCATTAGAAAAACTTTTTGTAATTATATTATGTAAAATAAGCTTGGAACCTTTGATAGTAAATATAAAATAATGTTTAATCAAATATTTATTTTTATAGTTTTAAGTATATTTTATTATCAATAATTTTGATTATTTTTATAACTTGAATATTTACTACAAAAAAATCATTTCAAACCTTAAATAAAACTATCCCTTGTTTCCTGATTAATTTAATCAACAACAAGAAATGGTTCCTAAATAAGATTGTGAAATATATTTTTAACTACTTAA
Organism: Sisyra nigra; assembly: GCA_958496155.1. Lineage (NCBI taxonomy): Eukaryota > Metazoa > Arthropoda > Insecta > Neuroptera > Sisyridae > Sisyra > Sisyra nigra. Next base: position 33,646,899 of record OY292313.1, on the reverse strand, counting down.
ATATTCTTTTTTTTAATTTAAAATTAGAATTTTATACAATCTGCTTTTAGAGCATTTAGTAAAAGTAAAGGATTGATAAGGGGTAGGGTAATGAATTAAGGAAGTAGAGGAGAAAGTTGGGATTCGATAGGGGGTAAGGTTAGGAAGGAGTTGGGATTGGTAGGATAAGATAGGATTTAACATCCGCTGATGTGTGATCTTCAGTCAATCACTGAGGATCATCAGTTATTGCGGACTGCCCTAATCAACTAACTAAATATTTAAGAATAATTTTTATAATTATTTAAAAAATTAAATATCAAAACAAAGTTTTTATGACTAAGTTACATCAAGCCAACATAACAAACTTACAACAAAAAGTCTAGTAAGGTAAAATCAGATAATTATAGAATTTTTGGTGATGAAAATAAGAGATTTAATAATGTAAAAAAAAACTTAAAAAATGTTTCACTAGTGATGTGCAAGACTTATAAAAGAAATAACGATGAGTTTAAAAAATGTGTATGTTAGACAATCAACATTACAAATAAAATCAGGAATCTTATAGCATGGTTTTATGTAAAGATTTTGAATGTTTTTGGTATTTTTGAACCTAAAACAAAAAAACCTTGCAATCTAGGATTTCATATTTAGTTTATAATAGTAAAAATTAAATTTTCAACCATAGGTATAAGAAAAAATTATTTAATCAGAAAAACAAGTTTGAAACACAATGGTTTGAGACTATTTTTCCAAATATATAAATACACAATTAAGAGAGCAGATAATTTTTTTAAACTTGCATTTTGTTTCACTGAGCTAGCGTGAAAATTTAGCTTGAAAACATTAAACCACAGTATAAGTTATGTTTAAAATGACTAAGGTCTATTCAAAGTAATCGGTTTTAACAGCATATGCATCCTTGTTGTTAATTTTATCAACCATAACACAAGAAATGATTCTTAATAACTAAGATTTGAAAATATGTTTTCAACTAACCATTCAAAAAAATAGAGATTAATTGAATTTTACTTGCTTCAAATATTTTTGTTATTTAGGTCACATCACATCAACGGCTACGATTAATATCGACCGATGAATCCAAAAATCTAAGGCTTTCATTGGGATTCGACCATAGGACCACTAGCGATGATATAGTCAACCACAAAACTTTTTTATTTTAGTTCAAAAGAGAGAAAATTATCAGGAAGGTGTTCCGCTGAAAACTTCTTCATCATGTTATTTGGAATTCATGAATAGGTTTTAATATGGTTTAAGGCATAAGTATAGTGCCACTTTGTCGTTTATGAAATACGATTAACATCAAACAAATCAACATTTTTGTCCAAAAAATTTCTTAAGCTTTCATCATGAAAACTTTTTTTATTTTCATAACCAGATCATCATTAACCTACTGAATTTTCATATACTTTTTCCGTGTGAAATTTTACGTCTACTGTTTACAACAAAGCATAAAATTGAATCGCTCACGTTTTTCATTTTTTTCTTGGATGTTTTAATCAAAAATATTTGTTTAAATAAATGAATTTGAAAATTTAAAAACATAATTTTTTAATACAAATAAAGCTGATCTTAAATAACCTACTCTCTTAAATCGAAATAGTGATTTTTGACTACAAATATTGACTATTCACTATTATGTAGTAAAAAGTATACCACCAAATTCAAATAGTGGTATACTTTTCACTACAAAATAGTGAATAGTCAATATTTGTAGTCGAAAGTCACTATTTCGATTTAAGAGAGTAGGAGTCGAATTCTTTAACTTTTTTAAATATAATTTACATAACTTCAGCATAAATTCTGTAGTTAATGTCCATTTAGTACTAATAAACTCAATGTCTTCAATTAGGTAACCTTTTTATGTTATTAAAAACTCCCCGTGTAAAACTGAATCTGTAACTTAACTATTTGCTTCCAGACTTAAAACAACGGCATGCAACTAAAATTTCAAAGTATTATTTTTACAGTACCTTTCGTTGATTATTTCTTGGATGTATTAAATTTGCTCGCTTTATAGTCATTAGAAGGGATAAAAAAATGTACGTGCCAGTTAAATGGGACTTGAGTTCGCACGCGTCCAAACAAAGAGCGTCAATTACCTATTGTCACTTTGTACGCGCCGATGCAAGTCAAGTCACATCCGCCCCCATACGTTAATACTAATTATTGGATAATTATCCATAGACAAGTGGATCGCTCTAGGGTTTTGCATACCCTTATTGTAATGTAAAGATTAATGAAAGCTTGTCTGTCTGCACTGTACGAATATATCATATGATAGTAAAAGTCACATCGTTAGAAAATACTTGATCATCATAATTATTATTACTACTTGGACATATTATTAAAATAATTTCTGCAGATCGAGAGAAATAGAATTATTAAGTATCTGTTATTAATTTCTTATAACAATGATAAAAAGCTGTTATTACATGGTTAAGTTTTCTACTTTTTTTTTGTTATTAAGTGTTCTTACTTTCTGTGTGTGTTAAGTCGTTAGTTTAGCTACCCAGGTATGCAAAGTAAACGATTACCTATTTTACTCACTGCAATAATTTTAAGAAAAACTAACAAATCGTATTTGAGCAATTTATCTTATCATTTTGAAGGTACAAAAGTTTCTGACATCTAATTGCCGTAGAGAAGAAAAGTTGCACCGCAAAAGCTCTGTGACAAATTTCGTGAACTCAAGTAAAACAGTCAGTTGTGGTTGTGCTGAACAAACTTTTAACCTCAAGGGGGTGTAAAATCTGGTCTCTAACTACTTCCCATTCCTGATGGAGACCCCAAACACCCATTAGATGCGACGTTGGCGTCACTGACTGCCATACTATGTCTTCTTTGCATGTAAATCTATCGATCCCTGTGTACTCTACACGCTTACACGTCCTACATAAGACCACTAATACCTCGTTTCAATGCCACTGAGATTTGTGAATTTCTCTTTCCTCTTCTTTTTCGAAAATTTTCAAACGGTTATTTTAAACTTTTGTTTATAAACTTACAAATGGTCAATGATTTGCGGCGGTTTATTGACGCTTTGTTTAAATCAACCAGTAAGCTTTAGCTTAGATATGGAAAACATGGATTTTGAATTAAAGTTGTTCATAAAAGTAACAAATAATTTCTAGATTTGAACTATTCAAATAAGATAATGAATATTATACTCCACATCGATATTCTGTTTGATGCAAATAATAACTCAAAATGAATTTCCTAAGACAAAGGCTTTGTTTAAGAAACAAAAACTGATAGGTAAGATGATGCGTAAATATCTATTGGCAACTTTGTCATAGAAAAGGTGCTTGCTCTTTTCAAAGATGATAATTGGCAGTTTTGGAATGACAATAAATGAATTGCCTTCATCATTCACTTAGTAATACAACTGCTAAAACTGAACACTTCGTATATTCATATGTGCATGGTACGTTCATAATTTGTGAATGTGAAGTTCTGCAGACTCATTTATGAAGTAGTTACAACGAGAAAAGGCATGATGGGGTAGTCGTGTTTTACATAAAACATTGAAAAGGGATGCTTGTCCGGTCGCCAAACCTGACCTACATCTTCTCGTGTTACCTCGTTTAGAGCTAATTGCATTTGAAGTTGGAACTCAACATTTCCGTGAACACGCGCAATGTTCTACTTATAATATTATCGTTATTATAACACATTTATCACGAACTGCGTAATTTTCTATTGTATTTAACATGAATTATCACGCTGTTGATTAATTTTTGTTTTTTTTTTTCCTCTAAAATATTCTTCTTTGATATATAGGTAAGTAAATATAATTTTTGAATTAGTCATTTTTTAACATCTAGGGTGAATAATGCCTCTAAGAGTGTGCTATTAATCTTAATTAGTATTTACAATATCTGATCGTACACATTGATTTCTTTGTGATACTTTATAATTTTAAAGACGCTTTCGTCTGTGTTGTAGCATTCCTTCATAGGAAGTAGTTTGTTCTTCATCAGTTAGTCAATTCTTCGTAATTTGTTTGCGTTCTTCCTATCGCTATATACCGGACATTGAAGAAGCAAGTGCTTAGTCGATCAATTGTAGTCGCACTTCGGGCACTTTTGATATAGGTACTTATTTTATTCTTCAATGGAAAATATTTTTAAAAAGTAGAAAATAATTTTTATGTGTGAGTTTGTGTATCGGCAATGGAATTTCCAACAATCAAGTATGACTATTTAATTTGGAAAAAGATTTAATTAACAATTTAGTTATTAATTAAATAATTTATTTATAGTAAAAAAGCGTGGGGTGCAATTAACTATATTTTCATAATTTATAAATAAGATTGGAGTCGGTAAGATGCCAATACGGTGCAAGTGTTTGCATATAGGTAGTCGTGTCCCGTAGTAGTTCGGAAAACTGTGAATGACACCTGGCGTTGGAGAAGTCGTGGGATAGGAGATTCCAGTAAGGATTCCCATTTTTTCCCTTGCGCTTCATTTTTTTTTTCATTTTGTTCCTATTTATATAATTAGGGTCATTATAAAAATATATTTAATTGCACCCCACGCTTTTTTACTATAAATACATTATTTAATTAATAACTAAATTGTTAATTAAATCTTTTTCCAAATGTCATACTTGATTGTTGGAAATTCCATTGCTGATACACAAACTCACACATAAAAATTATTTTCTACTTTTTAGTAGGTACTTAAATCTTTTGTTTGACAAAAAATCTATTTTTTTTAGATTAATAATTAATTAATAATTATTCTGAGCTACACATTGTCAATAGCTGCAAGTTAAGTGTAGCCTAATTTCACAAATACGACACAGATAAAATTTTAAAAAATCAAACAACGGAAGTGGTCATTGTTTGAAAATTTAAAATTTTGATTGTAAGATTTTTTCTATTTATTAGGTCTTGACGTTGATAAAATAAATAAATTCAATCCAATTTTTTTTTTCAAGTAACACAAAATATGAAAACTTATTGGTCATATTTTGAACGAAAAAAAGAATGACTTACCGTCATTCTGGGGTTTGTACGTACATTTAATCTGCAAACGAATATAGATATTTTCTTTTTTTATTTATCCTGATGATCCTAGTCAGGACACAGGAACAAAATTATTAAATTATTGCATTGTCATCAGCCCTTGAGCCTTGTGCAAATTTTCAAGTAAATCAGACTTCAAGAAGTAGGTGAAAATTACGCTGAAAGATTCCTTTACATTCATACATACAGGTCAAGTTAATAAAAGCGTGTTAAAAAATATGATAATTAAAAAAAATTAAAGATAAATATATTAACTGATTATAAAGCTCCTTATTCTGGTTATATATGTTGTCAATATATAATATACACGTATTTTTCATCGCACTCTCAAGTAAACCCTTTATCTAGGCATTAACAGTTGTCATATCCATATTAAATTAAGTGATTCGTAATCTTTTTGATAATCCATCAACTATAAATATTTGCACAAAATACTTTTTTAAATGAAAACTATATATTTCATTTTATATTTTAAAGCTCTTTGGAAAATTAAATAGTTACTTATTTGAAACAATACCATTACGAAGTTTTTTTTACAAAATTTTATATTGAATCCTCTTAAATAATCGTTAAATGTTATTATTATTCTAAGGTATGATTTGATTTTTTTAGTTAAATTAAAATAACAAATTTTGAAAACTTATCCGGAAAATTATCGCCGCTAAACAAATATTAAGAGAGGACGATTGGAATTTTTATTGAAAAACTATTTCAAAATATAATAAAATTATGTATATAGAAATTACAAATGATTCATCTGAAAATCTATTTAAAGTAAAATATAACAAATTCTAAAAGAATCGATTGGGTTTCAATCTTCTACGATTACATCTCAAGTTTTTGATGGGTTTTAAGCCAACGATGATAGTTTTACATTTCGCTTATAGTCAATTGTGTATTGATTTTCTCACAATATCAAGAGTTTTATTAATAAAAAATAATGAAGACAAGATAGTGCTTTCGTAAACAAAAATTAAGATACCATATTTATTACTTATTTATTTCGGATACAAAACTATATTATAAGTCGAAAATGTCGAAACAGTTTTGAAGATGATTTTTGTTATTGTCGGCATAACCTCAACTTCCTCACTGGCGTTTGTACGTACGGTTTATTAATAATCATCTATAGTTCCTATAATCTATATATATATAAGCGAAAAACGATCACTGACTTATCACGAGATCTCTGAAACCATAGGTCCGATCGACTTGAAATTCAACATAGGTATTCTTCTTACCACGTAGACGCGTACTAAGAACGGATTTTAGGAAAATCCTATTGAAAATGCATTTTTTATCGATTTTTCATCAATTTTTCGTCACGTGGTACAATTTTGACCAATGTGCTGCCAGGATTTTGACATTGGTAAATTCATGGCTGCTTCAACGATTTGACACTGACGGCGCTAAGGTAGCATTTCTCTTGCCACTCCATAGACGTTATTGAAGGTAAACAGCTGATCTAACCTGCACTGATAATATTAATTTTTTTCTTCTTAATAATTGATTACTATACGTGACACTTTTATTATGATCCTAACAAATTGTTTCACATACGCCACACGTAAATACAAAGTTTATTGTGACTTCTTGGAAAATAATAGTACTTAGTACCTACTTATAAAATTTAACTCGATAATTGATTTGATTTTCACAATTTGCTTTGACACTTTTGATCATCAATTGTATAATTCATTATCTGTAATATTTTCAAATATAGGTAATACTTAAGAAATATTAACAATGAACTTAGAATATAGTTTAATAGACGTGCGTTGTAAACCTTTCCAAATTGTCGAGATTTTAGATGACAGAGTGTGTTTATTTTCTAATATATCCCTATCGATATTCGGTAACGTATTAAAGTCTGACAAAATTCGAAAAAAAATTGTTGTCCATGTATTTAATAACTGAAATCGGTTCGGATGCTTGACTCAAAAATTAAAACGACTAAGCAGTACAAGAAATTAAAATTAACTTACAAGTTGCACTGTTTTACACGACTTTTGTAATACATATTTTAAAGAATAAAATTTTTAATTTTCATGGTTGAACTTAATTGATCCGGTTAAATCCAGTGAACTCTCGATAAGTTAAATTGCTAGAAACCATAAAACTATAGCTAATTTATAGGTGGTTATCTTATCTATAGTTTGGCCCATCGTTCGCCAAACGTTCAAATTATCGAAGGAGTAGTTTTATTTATCCATTGTTCGATTCATTGAGAGTAAAACTGGGAGTAATTCGGGAATCCTCTGTAGTTAATATGATAACATCCTTAAAAATAAATATCGAAGTATTAAAATAACACCCGTAAGAATAAATAACCAAAGCATACAGTTCAACTTAAGTGATCCCAATTAGGAGTTTGGCTTAAAGAGGTGAGGGGCCGTTAGGACTTTGATTCATAGAGGGAAAAATACACAGAGTTACAAAGAGATGCATTGGTACAAAAAAAAATTTACCTTATACACCCAACTTATAGGGAGTTAGAACGTAAACTACGGGCAGGTAATAGTCCACTGAAAGATGGTTGAACTGCAAATAGTGAGTATTCAAGGCAAGTATTAATATGAAGATAATTATTTATTTGGAAAATTAACGAATCCTAAGCATTCTCAAATGTCCTGTAAAATCTCCTAAGCATAGCTAAAATGATTTTTTTCATATTTTGCTATGATGTTTCTATTAATCAATCAGTTTTATTTAGCCATGTCCAGCAAAGCGGGCGAATATCAGCTAAGTGAATATATAACATATCGCAGAGACGATATTATTTAAAACTTATTTATTATTCTTATGAATTAATGTTCGCAAACTTGAAGATTATAACGATAATAGTAGTATAACAATAAGTTGAATTCCTAGAAACCATAAACCCATAGCTAATTTATAGGTGGCTACCTTATCTATAGTTCGGTTCAGTAAACGTTCGAATTATCGAGGAGAAGTTTTATTTATTCATTGCGAGTAAAACTTGGAGTAATCAGGAAATCCTCTCCAGTGATATGATTTCATTCTTAAAAATAAATATCCATGTTCCAATAAATAACCAAAGCCGACAGTTCGACTTAAGTGATCCTGCTTAGGAGTTTCACTTAGAGAGGTGAAGTCGTTAGGACTTCATAGAGATTAAAATACGTAGAGTTTCATAGAGATAAATTGGAACAAAAAAAAGTTTTTTAACATATTCAAGGGTGTATCTTTTAGGGCGTTAAAAGTATGTCAAACGTAAATTACGGGTAAAAATCTTTTGAAATATGATTGAACTGTAAATTGTGAAATTTCTAAGCAGTTAAAATACGAAGATATTTATTATTCCGGACAATTTACGATTCTTGAGGAATAACTATATTATCTTATTATCTTTTTATGTCAACATAACTATAATGTCTTTTTTATGTTTTGCAATGACGGCTTCTATTAATTAATCAGTTCAATTTAGCTATGTCCAGCGAAGCGGACCAGATCAGCTAGTCTGAAATAAATACAGTTAAGTTTCACTAATCCGGCGCCGTTAAAAACTAAGGGGTATCGGATTATTAGAATGTGTAGAGAAATTCATAATATTTAAATAGAATAAAGAATTTCATAGAGAGATAACAGTGATTAGTAACTATTTTTATAACCGTAACATAGATTACAATTAACTACATAATTAGTTTGAAAATAATCCTTAATTGAGGTCTGTTTTGCAACTTGGTATGAGGGGATGGTGACCGGAATATTGAACAAACTGGTTTACTGAAGTGCTGGATTAGATAGACTTCACTGTACATACAAGAGAAAAATACTCCCTACATTAATTTAAAAATATTACAAAATAAAAAAATACGCTACTAATCCTAGGGTCGAATTCCAATGAAAACCTAAGATTTCTTCATGGGTTTTCAGATTCGCTGGTCACTAATGACAATGGTAGTTGCGACCTTATATAACCAAAACAAACAAAAAATGCTAAACTTACTTTTGAGATTACTAGAACCTTTAACAATCAGCCTCCGTGTAATTTAATGTTACTATTAGTAGGTTTTTAAAAATTATAGTAATAATTATTAATATTGCTTTCTAGTCTTCTAGTCAATTCTAGCTGAAACTCTCGTAGTAGTTTTCAAAAGAGAATCCTATAAATAAATTATAAAATCTTACAAATGTTTTTCACTTTGAACCGACGTTTACAATACTTTCAATGTTTATTATAGAAGATTTAAATACAAAATACCATTTTAATCAAACAGCTTTAAAAATGTATTCTTATTGTGATCGTTATATCTTATGTGTTTGTGAATTCTGACATAATGAAAAAACTTATATAAAACTTACTATTAAAGCATCGTCTAGATTCTAGAATCTAGATAGTGAGTAAATATAAAGGAATGTGAATATATAAGATAGGTCACATCCCTTTAAAGTCGTTCTACAAATGAAATTTGCAAGTTTCTGTGCAACTGAATAAAAAAAATGGAGACTAACACCAAACCTAGGTATGCGAGTCAAAGCCTCACTTTCACTTCACTTTTACGCACTATTCATTATCTAAAGAGCTAAGAATAAGACAAACATGGGAACCTAAATCCTGCTATATATTTTGAGGGAAGGGATCTGAACACTAAGCTGAATTAGCCCATTACGAACTCAAATATTTTATTTTAAGCGTTTTAAGTAATTAAACGTTGTAGTTAATTTTTAAACGCTTGGTGGTGTTTTTTCTGTGCGCACGCTGACAAAACGTGTACGCACACAAAATTTGCGCATACTGTGAAACAAAGCGTATTTTACAATATATATACCAATAATAATAAGATTGAAGATTTTTACTACTTGAATACGTATATAATAAAAACGTTCCATCTCTCCTGCGCGAGAGAATGAAAAACGTAATCATTTTTCCCAGCTAAGATTTTTATCAATCTAAAAAATTTAAGGTGTTTTGTTCAATACTCTTTATTGCCTACATTTTCATATATTTAATACAAAAAAATAAATGCTTTATTTACATTGTAATTTTCCCCCAAAAAACAGGATAATAACAGAGTTTGTCCAGGGTAAACTTGAAAACAGCTGAGCCGATTTCAATGGAATTTTCAGAAAAAGTTATTAAATATTGTAACTTACATTATAGATTACTTTTTATTTCGAATAGTTTTCCTTGTCTGTTTGTTTGTTCTTGGCAAATTTGAAATTGGCTGGTCCGATTTGGACGAGATTTTTACTACAAATAGTAAATATTACAAAAAGTGCTTTAAAATACTTTTTATTCCGAAAAAATGTTGATTTTCTGAGCAAAAAATAAAAACTATAAAAACTGCGCAACGAAAAACATACATCGGCAGGCAGTTGTGATACAATGTACATATACTAACATTTCGTAGAGACGACATGATTTTAAACTATATAATTTGTTATTCTTATAAATTAATGTTCGCAAATTTGAAAATTATAACCATAATAGAAATATAGCGATGGGTAAAAATTCCTAGAAACCATAACTCCATTGTGAATTTACGGGTAGTTAATATATTATTAATAGTTCGGCTGAGTAAACGTTCGAACTGTTGAGGAAGGAGAAGGAAATCCTCTGCGGTAAATATGATTTCATTCATAAAAAGAAATATCTTTGTTCAAAAATGAGACCCGTAAGAATAAATAACAAAAACAGACAGTTCGACTTTATTGATCCCAATTAAGAGTTTGATTAAGAGAGGTGAAACCGTTAGGCAGAGCCCTCAGATCAAAAAGAAATCCATCCCAACTAAAAACTCCAAAAAACTATATTCTTAATTTTCAATTTATTTTAGCAAGATATATAAGAATTCGTTGCCTAATCTTGGACCTCGGGAAATAGCAGTCTTGCCGATAAGACATAATGGACTTAATGCTATATCCTAGAATAATGAACCTAAGGCAACCAAACTTGATACCTCAGATCTTAAGATGACACATTAAATATTATTGAGCCTAAAAAAGGTACACTTCCTAAAGGATAGCTACTAATCCATTCTACTAAAATTAATAAATGATTTCATATGACATTTGGTATGAAAGGTTCTCAAGGCTTAACATTTTTTTAAATATTTTACAATATTCAAAAATACGTAAAGATCCCACCTATAAGATAGCTTATATCTGTTTCTGGAAAAGTAGTTTAATGGATTTTCATGAACTTTCTATGAAATAAAGGTCTAAAAATATCTAATTATCTTTTTTTGTAAAAATAGCTTAATTTCTTATTTTGGGTAAAATTTTCTATTATTCAATCAGATTAATTTAGATACGCTCTGCGAAGCGGGCGGGTATCAACTAGTATTACAATAAAACGCTTAAAATGTTTTAATGACAAAAATCACCATAAATTGCTTAAAAATTGATTACAAAATTTAATTACTTTAAGTGTACTTACGTGTACTTGTACAAGTCAGGTCAACCAAACTATTCAACATTGAGCAGAAAAGCTTCACCAAGAGTAAGCAACGTAAGCAACGTAAAGCGACGTTTTATTTCACTTAATACTGTCAATACTGTCTAATATGCCATTGTTAATACTGTCCAATATGGATAATGGCGATCTTGTCAAGATTCCATGGTTTGTACGAAATAACCAACTGCACAAGGAATATCAAATTTCAGTTATTGTTTGAAAACATAGAAAGATATTCGGATGAAACCTCCCTCAAGTTAAGATAGCCCCTTACAGCGAAGAGGCAACAAAGGACATATTCCAAAGACATGGCTGAGTGATATTGTAATATTTTGAGGAAGATATAAGTTGGAAAAATTCTACATGGACCACAAATATAGAAAAGAAAAATAAGAAAAAAAATAAGAACAGACGAAAGATTCATATTAATATTTCGCGTGCAGTACCGTACGTATGTGATAGAAGTGAAACTTCTTAAGAAATAAAAACATGACAGTATGAGATTATGAGAGACACGACGAGGGAAAGAGAAAAATACAGAAGATAACAAATTATATTAATTATTATATTTATTCAATATTTACACAGTCGTGTTTTTTATTGCTTTGTTTTACTGTCTTTTGTTCCATTTCCGAGCATTGGCATAGATTGTTCGCTGTTTTACCTTTCTTCTTTTCCTCGTAACGAAGCCATCAAATGAAGAATCTTAGATATTTTACTCTCAATTTTTGTCCACTTATTTATCAAACTAAGAAAATTCACTAATTTACTTCAATCTTCGTTCGCATTTGTAAGAAGATTGAAAGCCAAATTTTACAAATATGTTATCTAACCATATCTATCAAAACCATTAGAATTTTTGACTAGAGAAAAAGGATTATAAATTATGATTTAAATGAGGATTTATTGTATTTAATAGAAATAACTTCAATTTTATTTAGACTATTATGTAAAACTAATGAAACGTTTGAATTTTAAATTTAAAAATGAATTATTAGGAATCATTTTAGAACTAATTGTACATAAGTACTTATAAAAAATTATATACTAACTTTTATGAGAAATCAATTTTTTTTAACTTTAGTTTTATAAACTGGAGGGTTTTTTTATATTATATAAAAAAAAAACACTTTTCCTTTTTCTTTTGAAGATGTACTTTAGAGAAAATGTATAACAAATATGTATTTTATCGGCCTATTTATCTCAAAATATTTTTATAGCGTAGTTCCTTTCTTAAATCTTTTTATTTATTTCTTCAAATGAAAGCCCAAGACGGCAATAAAGGAATATAATACTACAATTGACACCGTAGCGTCGTTAAAGTCACTCGTGGGACTCTTTCACTTACCCACTCGAAAATTATGACGAAAAACTCAAACCTAATTTAGGTATTTGTTTATTTAAAAAACAAAATTATATTTTCTCAATAGTATTACTTAATATCTTATCTGATTTTCTATTAAATGAAGCGATTAGTAAAGCATCTACACTCATTTTTCTTATGTACCTATACTAAATAAATAAAAATAGATAATATTTTTACAGAATAATTCCAAAGCGTTAAACGCGATTTAATAACTGCAAAGTTGCTTATTTAATGTTGAAACCAATACTTCTTAAACTGGCAAATGTATTTTTGTTATGACAAATGTAGAATATAGTAATTTTTCATTTTTGAAAAAACATTTAGGTATAGATGTACTTTGATTCGTCTTGCGAGAATAATAAATTACCGGTTGAAAAGAGTCGAAAACTTCGTTTATTGTTTGAGTAGAGTTTTAGACAGGTGAAAATTTCAAATATCAAATAAATCTTATTTTTTTTACTCAAAATTGATGTGATTCAATTTATCTTTATACAAACAGTTGTTCGAATAAAATTGAAAAACATATTTTAGCGTTAAGTTTAATTCTTTATCACTTATTCAGGAGTAAATTATGTAAACTCACGATTTAAGATTGTAGCAGAATTTAAATTATGAATATAAAATTGTGCTCAATTCATTATATTTTTAATGTCACTGAAGTAACTTTAATTAATTAAAGCTAGCAGAATCTTTTTTTCTATTATATATTGAAATAAAAATTTTACATGACATACAAGAATAGTGCTATTTTTGTAAAGTTTTACATAATTTTACAAAATTAATGAATGAAGTTGAAAATAGTTTACGTTACGACTCTTTTTATGAACACGGAGTGTAAATTAACTCTTGAAAACTTGTCAACTAACCTGCCCCTTGAGTTTTCTTTACCTAGGAAAACATTGTTGAATTATGTAAGATCTAAAATTTTAACAACTGCACTTAACATTGTACCTTTGATGTAAAGTTTAGAAACATAAGAAGCACTTTTCAACATCAGTTTTATTTTTCGTATGAAATATTTTTAAAAATGTAATAAATTAGCTCCATGAAAAACTGTGGAATTGATTTATCTGACGCTTTTGTTCATTAAAATTATCCTCCTGGAATTGATATACTATGAGAGGTATAATGCCGCGCCCCGGGGAACTCAAATCAATTCTTTAAAAAATAAATAGCTTGATATTGACTCCATAATCCATGTCACAAAGCAAAAATCGTTTGAAAATTGTTAAACAAATTTACAGTTTTAAACAAAGCGGTGAAGACTCGTACGAGAATGATCGATGATGTTAAACGTGTCACGCACTCACCCTGTCGCATTATCACTCTTAAAGCTCTTAACTACCCATAGCAAAAACCCTTTGGAAAAAACGACAATCACAAGTTAGTTTTACAAGCTTTTGCTGTGCTTTAAATGAAATAATTTATTTTTCACGTACAAATGAAATATGTGAGAAATCTTGGAATTTATTTGTTGCAAGTTTTTGTCAAGTTAACTTTCTCGTTGGAATTCAACATACAATAGAATACAACTCAATTTAGTATTTGTGGTTGAAAAAATGGGAAACCTTACTTTCGGAATAAACACTAATATTTTATAAAATTTTTATTTTATAACTCAAAATTCATAAGTTAGCCTACTAATATTTTATATGAAAATGGGGTAAACCTAAATGTCAGAACAGCAACAGTAGATCTTACGCTTGGTTAACATAAACCGCAAAAGTTGTGGTTACGGAAGAACATAATCAGTGGGAGTTGAAAGGTTAGCATTAACATGAAATAACACGTCAGATCCTATCTTACATATATCTTCATCAGGTGCGCTTGATGTACATATAAAACGATGCATTTATTTTCATGTTGTAAAACTGATGAAAAATGCAGATTTATTAAAATTCCCCAAACGAAACGCTCACATATAATACTTTCAAATTTCGACAATAATTGAAAATTGTTTTAAGACATTATGATTTATTTTGAAGATATGTTATTGTAAAGGGAGAAAATGGCAAATAGCTTAAGACTGCATGAACTTTATATGATCTCGTTAAGACGCTCCATATTATCTAGCACATAAAAGTCAATAGGCTTTTATAGGCTGAGCACGTCACACGTAGGGCGGAACAAATTACCTTCAATGTTCTGCTGATAACTAGCACGACAGGGGGTTGATCTGCGGGAACAATATAGCACAGATGGCTGCAGCTTTGTTTCATTTAACAAAAAATAAAGTGAAATAAACGTTTGCATTTAAAATCAATATTAATTTTCCATTAAAAAAATTACTACTCAAATTTATCGTAAAGAGATAATCGAATCAAATCATTCTTTTTCATACAGGATAAAAGAAAAAAGCAACCCTCTTACACATCAAAATAGAATCTTCATGTTATTATCCCTGTCCACTGAAGCAATAAACGTCGTTACATATCACTTGAACGAAGATCAGTTTCATATAAATCTTTATTTTATCTCGATAAAAGTTTTAATTTACGATGGATCGTGTTAAGTTTATCGTTTGAAATAATTTGCAATTATCTAAATAGTGTGTATTAAAAAAGTCAAACAAAAATCCAATTTAAACTTTTCTCTAAAAAGAAAATAAGTAAAATAATAATGTGTTCAACAACAACAAACTCATCACGATTTTCTCTGCAAATAAGTTGAACAGTAGAGACCTCTGATATTTACATCCTCAAAGGAAATCATTAGAGAACGTCACTTACATGCATGCATATTAATATTTCGTTCTTACATTAGGTATAGAACATACCAACGCGTATCCTCCTCACGGTTTTGTTATTAAAGCTTGACACTAAAGACACGAAATGCGAAGTATACAATATATTGAGTTTCGTGGCAGCTTATTCTTGTAAGGATATATTCAACGACTCAGAACAAATAAAAATGAAATTTCTTTTTGAATATAAAAGCAAATTGAAACTGCCTCTTTTAACAGCAGTTTCAATATTAAAAGAAACATATATTCAAATAGAACAATTCAAATTAATCTCTATCACACATACAATCGCACTAAATTTACGTGAATTGAGAGATGGAAAACATAAACACATTTGAAATAAAAGGATGGAAATTTTTGCAGGCTTGAGTTCTGACACCATCAATCATTTTCAATCGTTTATATTCTCATGTATAAAACGAATACATCATTGCAATAGTTTGCTTTTTGAGCAGCTCTAAAATTATAGCTTTATCAGTAAAAACATTTATTTTAAAGTGACAATATTCATTTCATCCGATCTATGAATCATATAATCTTTAGAGTAAATATTTGCAAGTTTTTGTCAATAATTACACGGGAAATTTCTCTTGGAACATATCATATTCCAGTGTTGAGTTTATTAAAAATAAATCCATGGTGTGATAAAATATTCTTCGGAGATAAATTCCTTATGCAATATTGCGTTATTCATATACATTCGTATCGTTAGAATTTCGTAATATAGTCCACGTCTTCATATCTCTGTAAATACAGCTTAGTCGTTACATTCAAAGTGCATTCAGCTGTTAATTTCTATGTGGTCTTCATATGTTTAGAATTTACGATAACTTACAATTATTTCAAACTATGTACATACAATTTCAAATAAGTTAAATTAATGCATGATTGAACATTCTTTGAAATCGCCATAGACAACACGTAACTAAGGTTTGAAATATATCTACTAGGAAATGTTGTAAAATCCTCTTTGTTTAACTTGAATAAAATTCTAACTTTTTATTGTCACACAACAGAACAACGTAGGCTTTTTCGTAAGTACTTTCGTTTGTTCTTATATTTTCTTGTATGATGCGAAGCCATCAATAAAGGGACCGCTCGGGAAATCGTTGTTGTTGAAACCCAAAACAGGTTTGGTTATTTATGTGCGTTTAGAATGTGAGGAATACGCCCACATCCATAGTAAATGAAGTAAAAGTTCTATTGTAAGTTTAAAGATTTGACAGCTTAACTGAATCGTACCACCTCTTGACATCACTTTCCTCGCAATATAATATAGTTGAAGTAAATCACACTATCTTAAAGCTTGCTTCTTATGTTACAAAATACTTGGTTTAAATTAATATCGTTAAAAAATACTTTTTTTAGATAATTCGAGTTAAAAAACTCGTTAACTTGAAGAGTTTAGAATTTGTGGTGAAAATTAAGCCCATTAACTGTCCATAACTTTGAAATAATTCCAAGAAAACTTTATTTATCTTAAAATACCATTTGAATGTAACGAGGGTAATAATAAAAAGCGTAAGACAATTGCCCTTGACCATATTTTTAAATGTGAAAAAATGTCTTTTCGCACCACTTCACAGCTACAAGTCGTCTCAAAAGGTCGTGACACTTGTAATGTACGCTAATTAAACCCTAACAATGTAAAAGACGTTGAATTAACTGCCGGATAAAGCACACAAATTATTCTACGTTTTTACCAACGACGCTTTTACTGTTCAACGTAAGTCGTGCAAGTCCCATGTATTAACGCTTTAATTACTTGTTCTTTTACTTGACTTACGTACGAATTTCCTAAGACAATAATCAGTATCAAATTACACGAAATGAGATTTTCTTAATTAATGAAACGCTGTAACATTTAATGTTTTTTAAACAATATCGAACAAACATTTACCTTTTAACGTAAGTATTAAAATTGCATCGCAAACAATATCCTCACACATATTGTGCCTCTTTGATGCATGCATAACTGGCGATGGTGAAAGTACGCGTAGATATTGGAGTACCTCATTTCCGTAATCTCTACAAAGAGCTTCGTGTAATCGAGGTCGTGGTGGAACGCCTGCAGTAAGACATACGACGTTCCACTATGTTTTGATAGTCTAATTTAAAGTTGAAGTAAATCTTTTAAAAGCTTCGGCATTTCAGTGGAAATTCTAAAATAAAAAAAAATGAACAAAAAATTAAATCTGAGTAGACCAATTTTTAAGCTTATATTTCAATTCCAATATCCATAAAATGGTTTATTTGATTCTTTAATAGATACAATATCAATAGGGACTTAAATTATATGAAAAATATTATATCTGAAATAGGCTCAAATTATGAATCTATTTAAGATCATAAGAAAATAAAAGTGAGTCAGACAAATACATTTTCAAAAATTTTAAAAAATGTTTTAAATGCTGGTTGAATTTGTTATATATACTTGTCTTGTATCCTTTTCGTAACGAGTTCATTGGAGTATGCTTTTTATCGTTATTTTTACAACTCTCTAAGCGTTAGCTATGTACTTTAGTACCTATATATTTATTATGTAGTAAGCCTTAAGAAATTATCCTACTTTGAGTATACGTCAGTAAACTTTTCTATATATTCAATTACATTGCTACAAATATGCTACAAAACACAAAGTACCACATAAGTAACCTACGAGTACAAGTTAGATTTAGCGTTTGTACAATACATTTGGCTACTTTTTTACAAATCGGTTTAAATAACTGACTTTTTTGCGATCAAAAGTAGGAAGTATATATGCTTATATATAAGTATATATATTATGCTTTCATTTGTTTAATAACAGTATTTATTTATAAATCATTTGTAAAATAATTTTTGACGTAGTCTATTCATCACACTTGTGAAAACGTATTCAGAAAAAAAACCTCGCATTTTTTATGATAAATGTTTTTTTTGTTAACCATGTCATAAACATAATTTTCTTGGTTATTTGGCATTATAATGCATGTTACGGAGATAGTTCGAAAAGTTCGTGGAATGTTTGGTATTCATATTTCTATTTATGAGTCTAATTTATTTGTTTCTGAGCAAAAAAACCGCGTCTTGTCCTGTGCGGTCGGCCGAATACATTGCAAATGTTAGTAGAAGTAGCGATAAGATCCAGGAATACCAACATGTCGTCGTTCTCAACAATTGAACACTAGTAGAAGCAGTTTGCTATGAAGGCTGTACTTCTGAACTTATTGTGGAATCAACTAAACGACATTTACTTCAAAAAAATGTGGTTTCAACACGTGGTGCCATACAGCAAAAAAAATCCATCGATTTGTTAAAAGAACGTTTTCCTGACTGTGTGATTTTCAGAAATGGTGACGTTAAATGGCCGCCCAAATCTTAAAATTTTACATAGTTATTTTTACCTCTGGGGTTTTGTAAGATCAAAGGTTTATGTTACCAGAAACAATTCCAGAACTTACAACAGAGATCGTTATTTCTGAAATTGAGCCAGCTGTTTGGCAAAGAAATCTTCAAAAATTTTATCAAAAGGGCTTCGGTATGCCAACGCAGCCAAGACAGTGATTTGGTGTATTTCATATTATAACCACTTGTACATATCATATCCACTTTATAAATCAAGAAAAATGTCCTTCTCAAATAATATTTTACGGTGTTTCATTTCAAAACAAATTACGGCAATTCAATGCACCATCCTTTTTAAAAAAAGTGAAATTTTGTTAGAATTGATGTTTGTTACTCTTTTATACAAAAACTTGTCTGCACTAATATAACATAAAGAAAATGTTTATTAGTTTGTATGTCAAACTCAATATTTAATAACCTGAACTTCTGATCAGTATATCTATAAAAATAATGTTTCTTTCTTGGTTCTTAAAGCAAAGATTGCAGTTGCTGGCATAAATCTCAAAAAAAAAATGATTTTGACAGAATAGCCAATATAAATTCATATTTTATAGATAATAATAATAAGTTTATAAATAACTGTAATAAATAAGTGTATATAATTTATTTTCAGCGACCATTTCACCGAACACTACTATCAATAGGTACATATGTTTAAGGTTGAAAAATATCGTAAATATTTTTAAGAATATTTAGCGGATATCGAACTTTATCGTTATAAAATTAACGTTTTTTATTAACAAAGAGACTTTAATGTAATTCTAATACAGAGCAAATAAAATAACGAATTGTTATTATATTTTCTGTTGGAAATTCTTTAGAAATGCTTTAATCCATACAAAGTTCGTTTCACTCAAAGTGACTAAAAACGAAAATTAATTTATATTTTGATTAAAAACTTAGTGTGCCTATAATTACTTTAATTTACAATTCAAGATTTGAAGGCAAGGTTGAGGGGAAATTTAATAAAATCGATTGTAATTTACTTGAGTGTATAGTTCAATCAATCAGGTGACTAAAGCTACTCCATTGACTATAACAAGAAAGGCGCTTCTTTAATTTGATCATGTACAAATCTAATTTCATCCTAAATTGAATCTGACAGAATACAACCAATACAATCATACAATCGATGAATTCAAGAATGATTCAAGAAATAATTTCTTCATGATAACCACAATGAAATTGGTTTGAGGACGGTCTCGATGGTCCGTTTGGTTCGTTTTAGCCACACTTTGTTAACAACTCTTATTCCGTTTCAAAACCAGAAATTGTAACAAGAACTAACAAAAGATATTTTTTTATTAAATTTATTTATGTTTTACTTAAAGACTTAGGTACAAGAGAGAATTATTTTCCTATAATATTTTTTTTTTACTTTGATAAGGTACAACCATTATGATGTTTTGAATTTTTTGTTATTTGTATTACCTTAAATTTAATTGAAATCGCTATAGGTATTGTATGTTTCGTGATGGCATTTGGTAATTATTAGTGCTCATTTAGTTCATTGAAGGAGTTTAACAATATTAATTTGATTTATTTTGATGATAAAAAAAATATTGAAAAAAATTGAAATTAAAAATTTTTATCAAAAAAGTGTTATTTAATATTTCTTTTCTGCTACCTACAATTTTCATTTTTTTTTCCATATTAACACTAGGTTTTTCATTAGATCTTCGCGTTACAAAAAACTTTTTTGTGAACTTGACGTAGGTATGTCGTCTTTGTAAAAACTATTGTAAAATAAGCTATGATTTTAACTCTGCCTGTTTCATTCACAAATTAGTTAGTTATACACTAGCAAAAATTACCATAAACGTGAAAGACAAGATTTGAGATTTCAATAATATGGTGCGATTTTTTTGCAAATGATTCTGATTGCATGTTCCTGGACAGTTAAAATAGGCCGAAATCTGCAACTAGTCGCACTTTTCCAACACGGAAACACTGCGCAGCTTTGAAAGAACAATGCTATAAAAATCATTTCTTAAATTTTCTGTGAACAATATTTTTTCAAATGATAAAATCTGCAAATGACTAATACAAGATAACTTCTGAAAGACTGGATATGAAAAAATTAAAAAATTGTTTATCAATGACGATATCAGGGTATTTGAAGGAATCAACTTCTTCAATTTTAAAACAGGCTCTACGGCAGGGTTGAACAGTCGAATCACAATCTGCTACATAAATCCAAATGGTAATATCATGCAGAGAAGCATCTATAAAATTTAAAAAAAAATGGTCTTGTTAATAATAATTAATTAAGTAATTCTAAAAAACGCATAATCTTAAAGTATCCAAACCATGGTTTATGTCAAAAACCTGATTTTAATTGCTAATGGTAGAGTAAGTAGTCATGTAGCCATGTTATCAGCGAAAACTTTTATATTTAAATCCTAAAATCATGGGTAAAAATGGAGTTAATAAAATAAGAATGGAAGCACTGACCTCCGGGGACTCCAATTGGGGCATCTCGAGGAAAACTGAAGTCATTACTAACTTTTAAAATTTGGCTTCAATCCAGCAAAAAAGACCTCAAAAAAATCCAGGGAATGAAGAATTTGCACTTTGGAAAAATTAAGGAAAAGCTGATTTTTTGCATGAAGCTTCCTTTTGTTGTTCTAAACAACATATCAAAAGTCCCCGATGTACATGCGCCGCTAAAAATTTTACGCGTGGTAAACGGTTACGATAAACGAATTTTTGCAAAAATCTCTCTAATGGTAACTTGTATCGAAAAAATACTAGTTATCAAATTTAAAGTTAAGGAAAAAATCTACAAAAAATATACTGTTACTTTTTCTTGTAAGACTAACGGTTTTTGATAAAATTCGATTTAAAAAGTTGCAACGTTCAGTATGCACTCCTTAATGGTATATGTATGTCGAATGTTATATTTGTAATTAAACGTTAAATGTGACTTTAAATATTGGAAAATTTATTTTTGTGAAACTTTTAAAGCCCATAGTTATGCAAACTAACGCATATATACTACACAATTAAAACCTTAAATCAAGCTAACTTAACGCTAGGCCTAAGACCCCGTTGCATGATTGCTACACTCATAAGGTAACTAATAAATATCAAATTAAAGCTCTTTTTTTGCTGTGCATGATGATGTAAGAGAGCTAATTTAAAAGTGGGCGCAATTAAGCAAAAATCGGGATCATAGGTTAATAGTTAAGTTGACACTATTGTGTAGTATATATGCGTTAGGTTGCATTATTATGGGCTTTGAATCTTTCACGAAAATCAGTTTTCCAATATTTAAAGTCACATTTAACGTTTAATTACAATTATAATATTCAACACACAGATACCAGTAAGGAGTACATACTGAGAGTTACAACTTTTTGAATCGAATTTTATCAAAAACCGTTAGTCTTACAAAAAAAAAGTAACAGTAAACTTTTTGTATATTTTTTCCTAAACTTCAAATTTGATAACTAGTATTTTTTCGATAAAAGTTACCATTAGCGAGATTTTTGCAAAAACTCGTTTATCGTAACCTTTAACCCCGCGTAAAATTTTTAGCGGCGTATGTATCGTCGGGGACTTTTAATATGTTGTTTAGAACCACAAAAAGAAGCTTTATACAAAAATTCAGCTTTCCCTTAATTTTTCCGAAGTTTGACTTTTTTTGGTCTTTATTCCCTGAATTATTACAAAAAAAATATTTTAAAAATAAAACTTCCATTTGTCAATCATTATTTTGAATTTTTCTACTACTGAAATATTTTTAAGCTCATAATTTTTGAATGTTTGATTTATAAAACATTTTATTTTTCTACATAATTCCAGCGTAAAACACTTAGTATACATAGGTAGATGGTAAAAAGGTGAAAAAAGAAAAACTCTTTATAGTAGCGTTATTAATTGCTTGACACGTATCCATTGATATTCATAATAATAACAATAATAATATCAATATATAACATAGTTATGCATAATGTTCAAGCTCACAAATTTAACGGGCATAAAGCACATAGCATTCACCCATACATAAATTGAGGGACGAGACTTCTGTAGAGCGGTTTATGAACAATTTAATGGCCTAATAAAAAATAATGATGATTACTTTGACAACGTATTGTTGGACTGATGATATCAGGTACCTCATACAGATCATTATTTTCGTCAAACTTAGACACATTTTTATTAGGTATTAAACCCACACAGGCAATAAGAAATAAACACACTATATTAATTTTTATGATGTTAAACTACATTTTCGACAAATCGTGCTCAACTTAGATTTGTTGCCTTATAATTTATTTTTAAAATGAATATCATTTCATTTAATTGCTCAATTTTATTATTATTACACTTCAACCGGCGACTAATTAAATATTGAATCAGTCTAAGTTTAAAATTATTAACAACATAAAGGTCTCAAATAAATTATTCATTGCCAGCTGAGTTATAATAAAATAACAGTGAGAAATTTTAACACTTAGGTAATTTAATTACCCCAAAAAATCTCAGTTTTGAATATTTTGTGATTGCTTTATCAGTAACCCAAGCAAACCACTATGAATCAGGATTAATTCGCATTTTCTCGTCATATGAATAATTAGGGATGTTATTATCTCTTAAAAATGGACTTTAATTTATGGCTACTTTAAAATTTAAATTAAAAAATAATACCTTTATACTATGAATTAAAAAAAACCTTTTATCTAAACTTCGGAATAAATTCAAAATTTAAATCATCGCTTTCATTTCTTCCTCTAAGTGTTTTTAACACTGATCGTGAGCTTAAAAAAGATTTTCGACACGTTCATTTTATGCAGTCGATAATATTATTATAAATCTGAATTAAAAGCGTATAACACTATCTGGAACATAACAGGTTGAATTTTCAATTACTTGAAATCAAGGGCCTTTTTCTCAAATTTGCCTACATATATGGTAAGTATACCAAATTTGTGTTTTTAGATAAAATTTAGTTACTTATTTAATTAAATAACGATATTTCTCTCTTGTGGCTTGTTATTAAAGTAAAAATAATTATCTTTGTGCTTATATTGACTACCTTAGTTAAAAAAACAAAGGTAGCCTTTACATGTATGATGAGTAAATAGATTTTAAATGATAACAAAGGATCATACAAATTCTTTTTCAATTGCTACGTAAAATAATTCTTTGAACAAAAAAATGCAGCCACGTTAACTTTGGATTATTTATGTGGTCAGTCAGACTCAAACTACGTGAAATACATTTGAATTTTATATAGCACTACCCTTCGGTGTTGGTAAAACCAGAGGAGAAACTTATGAGTGTGAAACTCTAAACACGTTAATTGGTACCTTGTTATGTTATTCACTAGCACACGGACCAGGTCTTTGTTCTCCCAGCGGAAACTCTGTATTGTAATGAATGACTTGTCCACATGCACTTCCTTACCTATAGTTAACATTTTCCTTACGCCACCACTTTTACATTACATTCTTATAAATTGGCTTATAAGAAAATACACTGGAAAAATTTATTTCCTATTAAAAAGGAATTTTTTTTAATTTTATCTCGCATCTCTATGAATTCTTAGTTTTGTTTCTTTTATCTTGACTTACTTACATAAAATCATTTGTTTTGTTTTCACAGTAAATAAAATGCAAATATTTAATAAAATTATCAACGATTTCCTTTCAACGTACAAAAAAAATTGTACCTATAACTTTAATTTACGAGTTTCATTTTACAAATGAAAAAGATGGCACAAATATTTCAAATAAATGTAAACTGTCAATTTTGATGGTTGACAAATTAATGTGATACATCGGTAGAATGATTTAGCTAAACTAGATAAATTGCATTATTCAACAAAACAATGAAACTGTAATGTCATTTGCGATGCAATCTCAAAGCACTTGTGTGTCCCTTAAGCTTGGCTTTTAAGTGCTCAAGTCTTTTGTAGAACATCTAATGAAAAAATATTTGATATGAATTTAAATGCAAGATAGGAACTCTACACTCACGTTTTTTCTGTGATCCTTGTTCTTATTTATCATTGTTTTAAGAGATTATAAAATAAAACAAGGGAGCTTAAATACTCTTAATGTTTTTTTACATGAGAAAAATTCAATCGTAGCATGAAGATCTCTATGTCCACTTTATTCTCGTGTTTCTTATCAATTTTTAAAAGTACATACTTTTGTTTTGTTAAAATGTTTTTCATAAAATTACAAATTTAAAAGGTTGTGAAAAAGAAGATGTCAAAATATCATTTATCTTATGTTTTGATTATTCCAAGTAACAGAAAAAAATACAAATAACTGAGAGTATCAAAATATTATTACACTTCAAAATATTGTTACGTTTTTAACAAAATTATATTGATGAATTCTTAGGATTATTGTTAATATTGTTAATATTTTTTATATTTATTGATTTATTACACTTATTTATTTATACTTCAACAATGGTTTATTTCACTATTTAACTTCTCACTTATTCACTGATTGTTAACTCACTTACTGTTTATTACTGGTTGTTGATCAACTCACTGTTTATATTTCACTGTGATCACTGATTCACTATCATTCACCATATTGTATTTAGCACTGATTGTTTATCACACACTGATTTAAAACTGAACAGATTCACTCGGCTGCCAACCCGATATAATATGGGCTCAGAGATGTTATTGATTATTGAGATGTTATTCTAGTATTTTCGACCCTTATTGTTTTACTAACTTTCTTTTTTCACGTAAATCGAAAATCTTATAAGAATTTTCTAGAACATCTTACGTCTTTAGTCTATAGTACTTAAGTAAGTCATAAAACATTCCGTAGTTTTTATTTATTAAAAATCAATGAAATTTCTTCTAAACGGTGTAGAGTTTGTGACGAGAAAAAATAAGGCAGAAAGAAGTTAAATATCAACAATGAATATCTTTAACATTATTACTCGTCTGGTTTACTATTTCTACTTCTGCCTCATCGAAATGCAAAGGGGTTGTATTGTAATAAATGTAAAATACTTTTTATTCGTGTCTTGCAATTTTGTCTTTATTTTAACAGAAAAAAAAATTATAAAACTATTAATTACCTTCTATAAATTATATCTATTACTATGTACGTACGTATTATGAGGCGAAAAGAATATCCAATCCAGATTTAAGTTATCTCTTCCGTGGAAAGAAAAAGTCGCCGTTATGTACAAAGATTCAACTAAAATCAGCTTTTATAACCATAGATTTTATAAAACTGTTTTATAACGGTAAATGTATATAAATACATGTAACTTACATAGATATCATTGAAAAGTCAATTATCTCAAAAATAGCTATCTGGAGGTTCGTGTGTACACTTGCTTTGCAAAATATCATTCAAATACTAGTATCTATAAAAATAATTAAATGTATATAACTTTATAGAAATATTTGATTTTTTTCTAAGGGGTCCTTAATTTTGTTTGGAAATTTTATTAAAACTTCACATAAAACAGTCTAGAATCAATTACGGGCGGTTGTATTTTTGTAATAAAATGTTCGTTTAAAGCCAATTTGAACCGATGTGATGAACTAAATAATTCACTAGACAAACAGGTTGCTAATCGAACTATAATTAAGATTTCAATAAACCGAGACGAGCCATTGACTAGCTTTGATTATTTTTTAATTGATTATAAGTTTTAATCAATCAATTGACTCCATAGTTTATTACTTAAGATTACTAGTACGTATTTTCCAACTAATTAATTTTGCACACAATTACCTACAACAGTCTATCTTTAAATATTTAATAGTTCCACAATAAAATCTTGAAATTTGCTTTGACTTTGAATATGTGCCTGTACCTAATAATTAAAGAGTTTCGTATTTCTTGCTGAAATATCCTTGAGGATCAAATATTATTTTAGTTAAAACTGAACAAAATAGTTTCTAGGCACATTAAAACACGAGTTTCAATTTTTTACATTTGATATATTGTTCATTTATACTTTAGCAAAAGTTACTTAAGTTATTATTTCAATAAAAGTTATTTGATGAATTTATATTGTTATAAATTATGATTTTTTTTTCTCGTTTGAATTAAAGATCTAATAAAAATGTTACTAATCTTATTAACATTTTTTCTACAAGTCAGTCATAAATTCTGTTTTTATGTTAAATTCGCCTATAAAACATCAAGTATATATAAAAAATATGAGACGTTATTTTTACAAAGCATCTACAAATGTCCTGTTAGATATACAAAATATTTATTTTATCACTACAGTAAATTATACATTTTCCCTTGATGAAAATCTGCCTCGAGAATGCACGTCCTTTTACAAACTAGAAAATTGTGGCAAATCAATATTTTCAGATATTCATATATTGGATTCATAAACGGTTTATATTCTTGATAATTCCGATTATACCAAATCTGGTTTCTATGTATGTCCGTTGCATCAGATGAGTTTGTAAAAATATCTGATATCAGATTGTAATATTCCAATACCACCACCATTGCAGTTCGAGTATGTATCAAGAATTTTATGGAAAACATTTATCAAGAATTCTCCATATAACAAACTGTTAAAGAAAATTTTTATTGATCTTTCTGGTTAAAGTTATTGACAAGATTTCCAGTCACTGCAATTTTATGTAAAATACAATCCTGCAAGAAGGAATTCTTGAATGTATAAAACTTTTTGTAATATAATATTACTGTCTTTTAGATCGTTGACTTTAAAAAAAATTCAAATTTCAATATTAAATTTTATATCGATCAGAATGAAATAAATTAACAGTCGAAATCTGAAAGAATATGTTTCAAAAAGTTTAACATGTTTTGTGCCTATATACGTATATCTGTTCCTATTATTCGTACTTGTGGCTATCGGTTTCTGACCAGACGAAGCAATTTACGAAACATACGTAAATTTCCACTGTTTAACGTAACGAGTAGAGATAATGTGTCGTTACGGTTGACGATATAAGAATTTATTTACCTCGTCAAAGCTTTAAAATCTCCATACGTATTAGGTTTATTGATTACAAAAGCTATAATTTTTATTTCATTCCCAAACCGTCAGCCTTAAAACCGTTCAATTTATGCACATCCATCTAGCTGTTCAGCAGTTTTGGTTTAAAAAAAACGTTTTTCGTTACAGTTTACCACGCTTTTATTCAAATAAATAGGTGGAAACGATCGTTATTACTCAAAATAAGACATTTTGGGTTAGCTACAACGATTTTATTATAACTCCTTATACTTTAACATTAAATGCTCAATTTTTATTGCAAAAATAGCATTTTCTTTGTGAATATTTTATTTCACATCATATTTGCAATTGCAAACAAATTGGCAGTTCAATAAATGCATGCAATAAAAAAACTTATGGAAATTTCCACGTTTTTCTAATAAAACGTATTTCATCATAAATCTATCCAATTATGGAATGAAATAAGTTTAAAAGATTCAAAAGAATATATCAGTTATTTTATATAAAATTATGATAAAAAATTCATATAACTCCTTTGTTAAATGACGCTGTTATTTAATGAAATGTAGATTAAATACAAAATCGATTTCACAAATGTATAGATTTTTACTCAGTGTTGATTTATTCGTATTCATTTAACATGATAAAGAAAGCATTAGACTACAAAATCTACAAGCTCATTAAGCTCAATTTATTAAGCATTTAGAGCCTAACTTAAAATGTATTTTTCCTTCAAAGAAATATTATCATTCATTAGAAGGGTATTAGGACGTAAGATAAATATAACAGAACCTAATCCAGATCCTTAATTCATGCATAAGACGCTCAACATTCCAAAGTTGTACATCGATAATACGTTCATTCCCAATTGTTTCCAACTCATTTAACCATTTACAGTCTTGTGAATTTTTAAAAAGAACATTTATAATATAGTTATATATAACATGTATTTCATGTAGATATACCTACTCAATTTATTTAAAAGATTTTTTTGAAAATATAATATATTGTTAGATTCTATTGTAATTTCAAGTAGTGACCCATTTAATAAAGTGATCCTCGACTATTGCCATCTTCAACATGGGATTCTCAAAACTCTTATGAATAGACATATAACAATATGCAAGAGGACAGCTCACAAGTTGTATGCTGCTATTATAACTTCATTT
Source organism: Sisyra nigra (assembly GCA_958496155.1). Classification (NCBI taxonomy): domain Eukaryota; kingdom Metazoa; phylum Arthropoda; class Insecta; order Neuroptera; family Sisyridae; genus Sisyra; species Sisyra nigra. The sequence continues at coordinate 33,617,838 of OY292313.1, read as the reverse complement.
TCTATTGAGCAGAAACTTGAAGAGGCCGCTATTGTAAATGATGTATGTCTACTCATATCAAATAATCACAAAACTAAATCTTATATCGTTTTATATCGCCTATATTTGCCGCAAAAAGGAAACACGAGAAGCAGGATATAGATTTTTTTTCTTTGATACATTGTTGTATGGATTGCTTTTAATCACGGTTTGATTAATTATAATGATTTCATATAAGAAATTGGTTGCATAGAATGATGATTTGGTAAATTGCCAAGCCACACAAACTATAAATCCTTTGGTAAGTTCAATAACGTGATGGTAGACGTAGATATTCGATATATGGGTATGCTTTGATCTGAACCATATTAGTGTTATTGGTTCGTACAAAGAGAAATCAGGTCAATGATTTGCTAATAAGTAAAATTTGGACTTTAACTCAGAAATTTCATACTAATTCAAATATTGGTATTGGTATATACTATATATGTATATAAGAATTCAAAATTGAAATAATTAAGGTTGAATATTATCTTAGCGGTGTACAGTAAATAACAGTTGAACACATTTAGCTAGTCGCTAGTATGAGAAACGAAGAAACTTGCATTGCAAAAATATTTTATGAGCATAGATATAATGTAGTTCAATAAGGTACCGATGTATTTTGGCGTAATATTCACCAATTCTTGGTTATATAACTGAAATTCACGGTGTAGTGTTTCGTGTAGAATGTTCTCATCTACGGACATAGCGACCGCAGGGTCGATACGAGGTCGAAACCATCGTAAACGTCGTTCATAAAGTAACTAAAGTCGTTAAGAAAATGTACCACTTGACTTGCCAAGTTGCTAACGCCAAGTCACACAACCGCCCCAATCCCGACTGGTCCTATATGTAGTTGAAAAGGATTTTATTCTACATTGAATTTCACCAAAATTACATACACACTATCAAACGTGACAATATTGCATAGTCCTATAAATAAATTAAAAACTATGCTTTTATTGTCCTTGGATTTTCTATCTTGGCAATTTTATATTAAAGAAAATTTATATTTTGAACAAAATTTGTTTTTTTTTTGCATTATGATTATAGAAAATGTTATTTCAAAAGTATTGTTTTTACCAGAAAAAAATAAATTTTTAACACAATAAGTATATAAACATTAGGTAACGAACAAATTGTATGAAATTATTTTCAATTTTTCTTTTTTATATGCGATTTTAAAAAAATGGCGAAAAGATCAAACACGGTTTGTTTATCATCGTCAAATTTTATCGCTTTAAATGGCTACAACTAGAGTTTTTGAACAACCTATATTTAGAAAAAGTGCTCAAAATGTGTTTTTTTCTCACTAAATTAAATTTTTATTGCAAATAGTGATTAAATTACTGTTAAAACATTATTATTAAGATATAATATAATCTTAGGTTAAATTTGAACATTTATTAAATAACAACTTGCGTGTGCGTGTGTGTGTGTGTTAGTGAACATCGTTGCATGAGAACGAAAATTCGAACAAACAGAAATCAAGTTCCAACCAAAACATAAATGAAATCATCTATACAACCTATACAACAAAGTATTTATAAACATTTCACTTATTATAAACACTTAGTTGCATAAAAAAAAAATTATTTGTAGATCGATTATAGATATAATTTAAATAAGACATTTTTATTTTAATTTAGATTTAATTTAAAAAAAAAAAAAAAAAAAAAAAAAAAAAAAAAAAAAAACAGTGCTATTAAGAACATTTAATTAAATAAACAATATGCTTTAAATTAGTCTTAAGTTATAGTATATATATACGTAATTAGTCATAGTATACTTGTGATAGATTTTAAAAAAAAAAAAAAAAAAAAATGGAAAGCGATATACTTCAACTTACATCTTCGGATGAAGATGAAGGCGCTCCTTGGCAGCGCAAAAAAGGCCGAAAAAGGTTGGGCTCCAGAGACAAACGACACGCTAATAACAAAAAAATTCAGCTTAATCCCGAGCCAACGCCGACCACCGCAAATCGTTATGAGCCACTCAATCAACAGGAGGAAACTGACAAAAAAGAAAAAGAACCTACTCCACCTCCTATCTATATACCAGCAGTGGGTGATATAAGAAATCTGATGCTAGAACTGGAACAAGTCATTCAAAGAAAAGACTACTCAATCAAAATAATTAAAAATGATAATATAAGACTATCACTCAAAACTCTAGAAAATCATAAGAAAGTGTATGATCAACTAAAATCAAAAAAGGCCAAATTTCATACGTTTCAACCTAAAAGCCAAAGAGCTTACAGAGTGGTAGTTAAAAACCTTCATCACTCTACAGACCAAGAATATTTGACAGAGGAAATTCAACAACAGGGTCACATAGTTAGAAGCATATGGAATATAAAGAGCCGCCTAACTGGGCATCCACTCTCCATGTTCTTTTTGGATTTGGAGCCAAGTAAAAACAATATGGATGTATACCAAATCCAAATCTTGCAAAACCAAAGAGTCCAGATTGAACCACCCCTCCAAAAGAAGAGTAGCATACCTCAATGCAAGAAGTGTCAGAAGTTTTTTCATACACAAAAATATTGCGAACACGATCCAGTCTGCGTCAAATGTGGGCTAGCACACAGAACCGAGAACTGTCAACTACCTGCTAGTCAGCCAGCTACATGTGTTCACTGTGGCGATTCTCACCCAGCCAGCTATCGAGGGTGTAAAATCTATAAAGAAATAGTAAAAAAGAGATATCCTTCTTCAATATCTACTATAAACAATTACAATAAAAAAGAAAACCCTCTACCCACGCCAACAACTAGCTACAGAACAAACAACGACACAAGTATAAATCCAACAATGACAATGACATATGCTGAAGCAATAAAGGTGAACAAGAGTACGTCTCCAGTCGCAGAGAACAATATCAACCAAAATAACCTAGCAGAACTGTTCCGAACGTCCTTCGACAGATTCGAAGCAATTTTAAACAAACAGGCAGAACAAATGTCCTCCCTCATGAACCTGCTCACATTACTACTGAACAAGCTAGTCAAATGAATAATAACTATAAAATAGCAGCATGGAACGCAAATGGCCTCTCCCAACATGTTAAAGAGGTCGAAATATTCTTAAATACTCAAAACATTGACATACTTCTAGTGTCTGAAACCCACTTTACTGATAAAAACTATCTCAAAATACCGAATTATACTTACTACGACACTAAACATCCAGACGGAAGAGCACATGCTGGTACTGCAATTATAATTAAAAAAAACATAAAACATTATGAGATAGAAAAATATATAACTCCACAAATTCAGGCTACATCCATTCGAATTACGGATTGGGGAGGAGAAATAACAGTTTCAGCGTTATATAGTCCACCAAGACATTCAATCAAAAAACAGCAATACATAAATTTTTTCAACACCTTAGGAAGTAGGTTCATAGTTGGGGGAGATTATAATGCCAAACACCACTACTGGGGCTCCCGTCTTATAACATCAAAAGGGCGAGAGCTGCATAAGGTGATAACAGAAAGAAATTATGAAATATTCTCTACCGGCGAGCCTACCTACTGGCCAGCTGACAACAACAGGCTTCCTGATGTTCTCGATTTCTTTGTTGCAAAAGGTATATCAAGACATCAAATAAGTATAACCTCAAGCCTAGATATTGCAACAGATCACACTCCAATAATCATTATCATAAGAACCCGGCTGGATCATTATGAGGAAACTGAAAGACTATATAGCTCCCAAACACACTGGAACCTATACAGATACCACATAGAGAAAAACCTTAATCTCCAAATACGACTCAAATCAAGACAAGATATGGAAGAAGCCCTAGAAAAACTCAACAATGTTATACACGCAGCAAGCTGGATGGCAACTCCAATAAACCACAAAAAACAGAAAAAGCCGGAATATCCACGAGAAATAAAAGATCTGATTGCGGGAAAAAGAAAACTGAGGAGAGTATGGCAAGCCCATAGATGCCCACAAAATAAGCACAATCTAAACGTCTCAGCGAGAAAATTAAAGGAGCAAATTAAACAAAGTAAGGATGAAACGCTTAGAAACTATCTGCAAACATTAGCCCCAACAAAAAACGCAGATTATTCTCTCTGGAAGGCCACCAGAAAATTCAAACAACCAACTCAGCAAAATTTTCCTATAAAAAAAAGTGATAACAACTGGGCGCGTAGCGATTTCGATAAAGCTGAATGTTTTGCCACACACTTACAAACTGTATTTACACCAAACCCGACTCTCCCACAACATTTCCACGACTTAGCCAACATTGAAGAAATTATTGAAGCTATCAGAAATATGGATATAAGAGGAACACCAATCCGATTTACTTCACCAAGAGAAGTAAAGACGACTATCCAAACTTTTAAGTCTAATAAATCGCCTGGATATGACCTTATAACGGCAAAACTATTGAAAGAGCTACCGAGAAAGGCTATAGTATACATAACAACTCTATTCAATGCCATAAATAGACTATCTGAAATGCCAGGTCAGTGGAAGGTGGCACAAGTAATTATGATAAAAAAGCCAGGAAAACCACCTCAAGATGTAAACTCGTACAGGCCCATCAGTCTACTACCGGTGCTGAGCAAAGTATACGAAAGAATCTTGTTGGCTAGAGTCTTACCCAAATTAGAGGAAAAATCAGTCATCCCTGAGCACCAATTTGGATTTAGAGCCAAACATTCAACTCTGGAGCAGATACATAGAATTGTTAAAGTCATCAGAGACGCTCAAGAAAATAAACACTATTGCTCGGCAGCGTTCCTGGATGTTTCCCAGGCGTTCGATAAGGTGTGGCATCAAGGTCTCCTATACAAGGTCATGAGGGTGATTCCGGAATATGCAAAAATTCTATCGTCTTACCTTGAGGATCGCTTCTATCAGGTAAAAGTAAAAAATATAACAACTGATCTACGGCCTGTTAGAGCGGGTGTTCCTCAGGGTAGTGTGCTGGGTCCACTGCTTTACCTGTTATACACGGCCGATGTCCCAATAATTGATCAAGTATTGATGGCCACCTTTGCGGACGACACAGCCATTATAGCGACGGCGGAAACACCAGGAGAGGCCACTGCGAAGCTCCAGAGTTGTTTGGATGGAATATCCCAATGGAGCAGAAAATGGCGTATAAAAATCAATGCCAGCAAATCCGCCCAAATAACATTTTCAACCCGAAGAGACACTTGCCCCCCTGTAGTGATGAATGGCACAGAACTACCAAACAAAGACGTAGTTAAATATCTGGGTATGCATCTGGACAGGCGACTTACCTGGGCAGTCCACATTAAAAAAACAAGAGAAACATTAAACAAGAAAGTTAAAAAAATGTACTGGCTGATGGGAAAACCATCCATGCTGTCAGCAGAAAACAAGCTCCTTATCTATAAGGTTGTACTGAAGCCCATATGGACCTATGGGATCCAACTCTGGGGTACTGCATCAAATTCAAATATAGAGATTCTTCAGAGATTCCAGTCGAAAACACTCAGGCAAATAATTGATGCTCCTTGGTATATAAACAATATAAAAATACACAAAGACACAGATATACCAACAGTCAAGGAGGAAATCCAAAAGCACAGCAGGAAGTATCTGGAGAAACTCAACGAGCATCCAAACCACCTAGCAGTGAACCTTTTAGACAATAGTGAGTCTACAAGGCGACTTAAAAGATGGGATCCCACGGATCTCCCTGAAAGATTCCCAGACTAGAAGAAAAAAAAAAAAAAAAAAATCAGGAGTAGTCCGCTGGGCCTGCTCCCACAATAAAACCAAGAGAGCAGAAGCACTTATTGCACCACCGTGCAGATTGCGCTATAAATCAGGGGGAAAAAAAAAAAAAAATATGCGATTTTGCGTAATGAAAATTAATTTTTCTCTAATTCAAAGGAAATTTTCAAATTATATAATACTGAACTCTTGTTGTGAACTATATCTATTATATACTAGCTGATTCCGCCCGCTTTGCTGAGCGTATCTAAATTTATCTGATAGAACAATTGAAACCTTCATCCCAAAATAAGAAATTCAGCTATTTAACAAAAAAACAGAGATGGATATTTTTATACTTTTGGTTCATAGCAAGTTTATGAAATCTATTAAACTACTTTTCCAGGAAGAGATATAAACTCTCTCATAGGGCCTATAGGTTTTAACGAATATTATACAACAACTATTAATATCCTTTTAGAATAATTTCTAAAAAAGGCACCAAACTTATGCCTCAGTAGCGCTAAAATGTTGAAACATGAGAACTTTGTTCAAAACAGCTTTCGCGTGTTTAAGCAACTATGTTTAAATCAACGATCAACGGATCGTCAAATTCAATAAATTGTAATAGTTTTGGAAAATTTCATAAGAAAACTTTTTTTTTTCATTTCTAATTTGAAATTTGAATGAACATATGATTTCTATTTTAGGATAATTAGTGATACGTATATTCTTTATGTTAACGTTCAATTTTTTATGCTTCCATATTGTTTGAGCCAAAAGTAAGTTCTTGACTCGTACATACATAACAGTGTTTTCCCGATGCATACATACATGTACAATATACATAAACAAAACCCTTTTCAAGCCCGCTGACTTATTTAGGTAGTTATTATTTTATTATTTAATATGGTTATTTTAATTTATTGAATTGACTTTTTTAGAATTCCTAAACAACAAAGTTTTTATTTAATTAAACGTTAATATAAAGATTTACAATTATTTTTCAATAAATTAAAATAAAAAATTGAAATGCCTCTTTGGAATCATGTGTCTCTAAGATGCCCCAAAATTACATATTATAATATGTTGAAAATTGTACATTGTGTCCAGTGGCGGCTCGTGACTTTTTTACATGGGGGTGCTGTATTAATAAATAAATGAAAAGCAAAACAGACCTATTCAATTTATTTTTTGTATATAAAATCTATTCTACGGTTTTTTGCTTTACAAAATGTTTCTATAACTTTCTCATTAAAATTATTTATTTAAGAAAGCATGATAACAGCAGTTAATCGGTCTTGCTCCATATTATTTCTTAGCAATGATTTTATTCGTTTTAATTTTGAAAAACACCTCCCTGGTTCTGCTGTTTGAGTTATAATGATATTTGGTGTTGATCAACCTTTATCTTTAATTTCAAGTTTTTCTTCTAGTGACAATTGCGAAAATGTAATTTTTTTTAAATATTCTACACTGACTCCAATGGTGATAATTACCCTAGGTAATCTATTTAAAATAATAAAACTGAAATAATTTTTTTCTGTAATAAAATAAAATACATTTTTAAAATTAAATAAAAAAGGATAATTCTTTATTGATTACCGTTAATTGCTTGTGAAATATTTCTTTAAACATACAGATTAAAAAATCTAACAATGAAATACTGATTTATTTAAAAACAATGCTGCCTGTTATATAGAAACCTAATACCAGAAATCACAGTGTCAGCTTCAATTTTAACATGCATAGATAAGCGTATGCTTGTAGTACACAAACTTAAGCGTAGATAGACGAAGCTGAACGAAGCCGGCTGCATTGACACTGTCAAAAACCCAGTGTCAAACTACATATTTCAACGTATTCTAAGCAAGACTTAAATATTTCGTTTACATAACAATTGAATTGGTAATATTTAACAATTTTACTGTACACCCATACCTCACTTTGCGTCGTGGATACGTTTCAAAAAAACACGATGCAAAGTGAATTATGATTTTCTATATAAACCCATGTAAATATCGAAGATATGTTCCAGGGTTAGAAAAATACTAAATTCAATTAAAACAAAATGATATATTCAATTAATTGATACAAACGCAATAAAAATTAAAGTTCAAGATTTTTTTCTGGGTTTTCGGATGCGACGGTCGCTAATGACCATAGTAGTTGATGCAACCTTAAATAAATCAAAAAAAAAAAATTAATCACTGTCTGATGAGTCCATAGTGGCTGTTGTCGTAAGTCGGCTTTCTTTCACCAAAAACTGGTCCAATGTTTGCTGAACAGCTTTATTTCTCAACGTAAAATAAATTTCCTTGTAGCAATTGATATTCGTAGCTACCGCCTGAGACACCTTAAAGCTCCTTCCGTTGTCAGGATCGTTTTTTAAAATAATCTCCATACCTTCGTCAATAAAACACATTGCTTTGGAAATTTGTTTGGAGGTTAAATTTTGTCCTTCGGAGATTTCTATTGAACGGTCACTGTCATATTCTTCATTAGACAATTCTTGGTTGTGCGAGGTTAGCAATTCATTTATGTCAGTTTCCTCCATACCTTCAAAATTAGACTCTCTAGCTAAATATAAGCTACATTCAGACCATATTTTGCGCCAAACGGAAGGAAATTAAAAAAAAAATTAAAGACTCGAACCTAAAACAACGCAACTTCAAAAATCTAACGACGCAGAGTGAAAATTAGTACTAATTCAGCAGCGACGCAACTTCGAAAAAACGTAAAACGAAACGACGCAAAGCAAGGTACAGGTGTATTATTATTATACCTCCATCAATATTATTGTCATTTAATAATATGAAGGTAAACAGTGTTTTTACATAATCTATTTGGGGGTGCTGCAGTGCCGCAGTGCTTAGGAAAAACCACCACTGATTGTGTCATCTACGTTCTCTCTTACAAAGTTGACATTGACGTTCATATTTCCGTTTCCGTGTGATGATTTGAATATCTGCTATATTTTTATTTTGTTTATTCCGTAACCGCTAAATATTTTCTTTTGAAACGCGTTATAAGGAATAATAATTAAAGAAAAATGTCTACTTTTGTTTTTGGTTATCTAAAAACAACGTTTCTACTAATTATTTATTATTACAGTACAGAAAGATGGTTGGTCTAATTAACGGATTATATTGATAAACTACTGGTATTAAATTAAAATAAATAAAAATAAGTACAAGAAACTAATAACATAGAAAATTATTAATTGAGTTTCCAGGAACATTGTAAATTATATTTTAAGAACACATCTTTTAAGATCAATATAACATAAATTATCAATTTATCTTCATGAAGAACAGATGCCTTATTTTCCTTATCTTATAATTATAAATCAGTTCAAGCACATGATAAAGCAATTAAGTTTTCCGAACTGTTACAATATACCTAATATTGTGCGAAAGAAGCAATATATAAGCTCTGTAAAGTGTTTTGATTTAAATTATCGTGTATGTAACGCAATGTTTTTATTTTTAAATTTCAAGAACCGAAATTGAAAACGAAAATAAAAAAGTACATAATTGAAATAATCAAAAGTGAGTTTCATGCATAGAGCCGCGTTAATTTATGCCATGCAATTTATTACCATTTGAGATCGAAGGATATGGAAAGGAAATTATACATAGATGTATTTTCACTCGCTAATACGCTATATGGAAATATTTAATATGGCAATGTGGAATCGTTGAACAGCAAGGGAAATAATAATGTGTCGTTTTCACGAAGAATGATTTGTTGTGGTGGAATAACGGTCGTAACTGTCACCGGGGGATGAGTTAGGAAGTATTCCTACATCATATCACGTTGTGCATCCATGGGACATTGCAAATACGTATGTGCTGATCAAATCCCGTTGTTCGTCGATTTTATCCGCACAAATCAAGACGTCGAAAAATTGTCGTCTCCAATTTTCTTTAAAGAGAAAAACTGCAAATCATCACAATATGCTTGCGAACGTTAGAAAATCAGTTCAGTACATCTTTTTCATATGTCAAAAGTTCACCCTGTCAATGAAAGACGAAGATGTAATCAAAAAATGGAAGCAACAGCGTATTTTATCAAAAATAAAAAAAAAGTTTTCTAAAAATACAGAAGATATAAACATTGAAACTGTTATGAAGAAAAAATAATTGTTCCGAGAAAACAATCTCGCTTTTCTTATGAAATTTCCTTTATTGAATTTTACTGTTGAGATATTCAAATAGGCAAAAGTTACCTTTCAAATAAGCGAACGTTAAATCAAACACGGTGAAAAACAAACGAGTTTATTTTGTGAAAATATCGTACAGTTTCGACATTTGAACGAGATATAAATAAGAAAAGGCTTGCGATGAATAGTATTTGAGGACACGCAACATTCACGAAACGTAACTTTATGTTGGCGTTCTTGAAGTAGAAACTCCTCACATACTCAATCTTAATGTAGTTTAAAGAAAAGTTATATACACTTCACAAAGAACGTCAAGCACGGCGCTTTTTGTCAAGCTTTCGACAAAAGTTTTTACTTCTTCTCTTTAATAGTAAATTGTTTTTATTATAGTTGACCTGAACGTCAATCAAATATTCTTTGTAAGATTTCAATTAGAGATCTACCTTAATTATTTAATACATTACTCGTTATTGAAGACAAACGTTAATTAAATCCTTTAGTTCAAAGAGACTTTTCAAAAAAAAAACACCTCTTGTACAAGGCATTTTAAAATAAATACTTACTACAAACAACCCCTTCGTTATTTTCGATAACTCAAGGTTATTCGTTATTTAAAATTTATTTTAGATTAGATAAACTAAATTATATAGAATAAAATTTATTTGTAAAAAAGAATAATTACTTCGTATTTTTACTCAAATTTCTTGAGTTCTGAATTTCCAGTGAAAACAAAAACGTTTTCACCCTAGGCTATCATATAATTGCTTTAATTTATTCCCACATTTTATTTTTCTCGTGCCGTTTAAATTTTATTCTCAATCACATACTTTAATAGGAAAATGAGAAAATTAAATTAAAATAATAAACTGCAGAGACTGAAACATGGATTTATCAAAGATTGAAATTAAAAAAAAATTTGAACAAAAATATAAACCATACACGAAAGAAACTCACAACAGTAAATGCCATAAGCATTACAGCAATTTTGAAGAAATTAATAATGAATTCATTGTTTCTTAACAAAGTTTCATATACAATATTATAAAAATAATTAGTCATTTTTTAGATAACCCAAAATTATAGTCAACAAAAATCACAATATTTTTAATTGGAGTATGTTCTTTAATTGATCGTTAAGCTAATTGCGAGAAATTGCGGAATCCTTGAATTTCTTTGATTATTAAATTTATCATCACTAATAAATCTTTCCTACTAATTTCCGTTGTGTAAAATTTCACCAATGAAAATTGTAATTAAGACGTGAGAATTAATGGATCAGATGATTGTACTCTTATGATATTGTAAATTGAAGACATAAAGCTAATTACAGGTGTGCTCAGTCTTGTCAAATTAACCTCTAATTATAATTCTCTCTTTTGAAAAACTACTTGAAAAATTGATCAATCAATGCTTTCAGTTATTTTAATTTGTTATCAGTGAAATATTTTTTCTTTCGCTTAAAAAAAAGCGGAAATTACTCACCAATTTTATTGCAAATGAATTAGTAAACAAATTTTGACTAGTTTTTTGTTTATTTTGTAATCATATTATTATACTGCGATATTAACGCACGTTTTGTTCCAACGTTACAAACATTTTACGACTATTTATACTTAAACAAAATATTTTTTACCATTATCTTTTTTATATACTCAGTTATATATGTATTTTAAATTGAAAATATTTAATGTGTTACGTAATTAAACGATGCTCATAATTTATATTTTTGTGTTAAAATTATATTTACTTAAGTAATTTATATAAATATTATGATCTTAGAAATTTCTCAATTTGATGTGTTTTGTTATTCATTGATTTTTGGTTTCGAAAAACTCGGTATAAAAATATGGTGTAGGTAAAGTTGAGATTTTCTAATAAAAAATTTAAAGAGGAAAGCAAATTGCTTCTTTTTTAATTTAGAAATGTTATAAAACCCAATAGGTAATTCACCAAATTCCTCAAGTCACACAAGCATCAAATCAATGAGATATCAAACGTAGCAGCTGTACAGAGTAATTGAATAAGACCGTTTGATTTAAAAGAATTGTCTGGCATGTGTGCAGGAATCACATCCTGGGAATTCCAGAAACTCTCTCAGGGTGTTGAAGGTAGATCGTATATACTTTACGGTTTCTGAACCACTTAATTGAAGAACACTCAGTGGTCCGGAATTCATCTAAACCGGGACTACTCAGCATTAACACACCTACATTTAAAGGCGATTTCATATCAACCGTTACTATCTTTCTGCGCTTCACAAAACACTAGATAATACTTTCCTCGATTTAAAGCTTTCAGGAAAAATCTCATCTTTGTAGATAATTTGATACAGATGTTACCATTTTAACATATCAAACGATCGTATACTAAATAATACGTTATACGTTTTTATAAGAACGTTTTTTTCTAATTCATTCAATGCCCTTTACATTTTTACAACTTTTACTCTCCATAAAAAATCTCAATAATCTATGCCTTATACTTAATATAAATAAATACTAAAAATTAAACTTTACTTTATTTCACATGCAACTCCTACAAATTCATTAATCTTTGCAATTTTTCTACTAATTTAAAACTTGTTGAAATATGAACGAGGCCCATTTTCAGTCATAGACTTTTATAAAGATTGGTTCATAAGCGCAGTAGCTGAACGCCTTAGGCTTAATGACGATTTGCAACTTGGTTAAAATTAAAAGTGTTTGAGAAGAAGGAGAAAACTTTTGGTATTTGCATAATATTCTTAAGCCAAAAGTTTTACTCACGAGAAATATTATATAGATTATCTATAAAAAAGTTTTCAAACTTTTAAACTAAAATATGTAAGGGTTGGCGAATTGGAATCGAAAAATGAATCCGCTTATTTTGCAATTATCTTCTTAGTCACAGATTTACTACAAACACAGATAAATATATATTCCACTTTCCAGGAAATTTTAATGAATTTTTCCCAATCAAATAATTTTCAGGAATAATAAATTTTTAATAATTCTAGCCGTGAAAAGCTCAAATGTAAATTTAAATTAAATTAATCTTTAGCATTTCTGCTGATTATTTGAAGCTAATGAACTGAAACTTATGGTAATTTATTGATTGTTTTATTTCAGTAGTAAGACAATGAATTGATAACGGTTATAAGTTAAAAATTATTATTTTTAAAATCCCATAAAATATTTTTTTTATGTAATACTGATAAAAATTATGACGTTTATAGTTATTCCATAAAAATTATAAAAAAATATATAATTTATGATCATTTAATTGAAAAAGATATAAAATTATTTTATGATATTCTAAAAGTATCAATCTTTTGATAATTGAAATTTATTTCTCTAGCTGTTATCAGTTAAATATGCATCTAAAATTTAGCATGTATGCAAAAGGTAGATAGGTACCGATATTCCCAGAACGTTCTACATTTGAAATCAATATAAGACCAAGTAATAATATTATTATATGACTGGTAGGGCGTTAATGACCGTTAATGGCTCATGTCGAAATAATTGCAAATTCACCCCCCGCGTACCTCGTTTCATTCCCGTTTTGTATTGATGAGTTAATTAAGGCATTTATATTCTACAAATAAACCAAACTTAATTAGCGTAATAGTGAACCAAATATCTGAAAACATAATAATGTTTTAGAGCTTAAATGCAATAGTCAAAATTACTAGAACGTTAAGTTTTCAACAAAAATTAAGTTCCATTTTAAATTGCGAGTATTACAAATGGTTCAAAGCCACCAGTAATTTTCTATTTTCTTGTGAGTTGAACGAGAAAAGCAATAGGTAAAACCAAAATTAATTATCGTAAGTGCAAGACATTTACTTTAAATGTATAACTTCAAAGTTTCAATTCAATAAATCAAAGTCATCAAAAGTACAATGAGGCATGTTTTCAAAAACCAAGTGTTAGTTTAAAAATGTCATAAAAATAAATAAACTTGTATCAGTGCAAAATTTATTCTAAGAGAACGGTAACAATACGAGGAATATAAGAGAAATTCTTTGAAGGAAATGTTTTACATAACTTGATCTTGAATACGAGAAATTATTATGCGCCAATGTCTCCTGGTACTGCTGTACTTGTTTGTTTTCCTTATTAAAAATTATCTAATGTGATTAATTCTTCTATCTAAAGCTACACCAGTGCCGAGAAATTCATTTTGCAAGGAGAAGAATATATTAAAGTTTAGTTTATACAGTATTAAAACATATCTCTCGGAACTAGGCGATATACGCTCTCTATCGACGTCTTTCCTTTCGTTATAATATATAAGTTTCAGAATGTTAATGAAGGTTTTGTGGAGAAGTCAAACGGAAAATTTAATACAAATAATGCTTTGCGACTCTATCCCGAGTACGATTATATTATGTTCGGCTATTCATAATATTAGTTCAGGAAACAAAGTTAAGAAACAAAGCTATTTCTTAGAATATTAGAAATAAAAGGTTATTAAAGCATAATTCTTTCTACAAAGTTAATTTTTTCACCGTATTATGTCGATATTAGAAATCTATACATATGTATGTATTATATAAGTAGCATCTGCTGCATCTACTATTAAAAGTTTCGGTCGTTGCAATAAATGCTACGATGAAAGTCACCCATTAAATCTGAACAACACATAGCTTTTCCTTTTGATTTCATTCACTTTAAGCTACACTCTGAGTTTTGCTTTGTTTTATATTATTACAATATATTAATTCTTTCTTTTTTCCAATTATGAGTTACGATTTCATTAGTCTGACAATTTAATTATTTTTATCGAGATTAATGATAAATATTATCTTCTATTTTAAATAATAATTTAGAAGAAATTTCATATTAACTACCTAAATAAAAACTGACTTTCTTTTCTAGTTATTCTAATGAAATTCAGCCATTGACCTTACATAGTTGAAATGATAAAAACGTAATATATATTAAATTTGAAGAAAAATAAAGAATGTGGTTAAATAGGTTTAATAACTTTTACCTGAAATTTGGTTCAGGCAAAATACACAGTACTTGTTTTACATGTTTTTACTTTTACACGGTTTTGAAATTAAGTTTAAAAAAATTCCTTCTACAAATTTTTATTTCTTTTTGCTTTATGTTACTAACTGTTTTTAAAATAGTGTCTTCTAAGAATTTTTGATATAACACTAGACCATTAAAAAGTTGGATGAACAATTAATTAAATTTTAAATATATGTATAGGTACGTCTACATGAAAAAAAATCAAATACAATATTTTAGAAAAAAATTTTATTTCTTGACCCAAAAAATAAACGAAAATTGTTTAAAAGTAGATAACAATGAAACATTTAACCTTTTTGCAAACATAGTTATGAACTAATGAAATCTTAAGCATATTTTTGATTTACACGGTTTTATAATATATATTCTTGTATAAAAATTTACAATTTCATAATTTACAAAAAAACCTTTTTTCTGTGTTAATCGGGGATAGGTGTAATACTATGGTCTCAACTAAGTACTTTAGTAATAAAATAGACTTACTTTTAACATGAAACATAATTGCTTAAATTATTATCACTCGATAAAAGAAAATTAAGGTTAAGTTTAAGGCCTTAACACGGGCCACTGTACTTTACATTATCATCTTATATGAAAATTAAAGCAAAGCATACTCATTTGAGAGAGCTTTCAAAAGAAGACTTCAGCATCTTTAAAAGACGGACATGTTGAACTGTTGAGATAGCAAAGACAGCCTCTAGGCAGGTGCTGACTTTCTTTAAAAGCCTGATGCTTCCGTAGATAAAACAGAGCGTCACATCACAATAAACCTCATTGGTCGCGGTCATTAAAAAACAATTAACAAATTATGTACAGTTTTGCAAGGATGGTTAACTGAAAACAGTTAAAACGGAGTAAGATATTAGTTATTAGCAGCTACGATGTGCATTAAGGCAGTCAAAAATTAATTGTTTTAAAGGTTTAGAAGAAACTGTTCCTTTAACATTTAATCACGAAATACCTTTAGTTTTATATTAACCATATTACTATAATCTATTTTGGAGTAGCAAATTTAACGAAAAATAGGTTTTTTTGTTTTTACTCTTACCTAAATTCAAATAAAAATACACATACAAGCATAAAACTTATAGATATAGTTTTTAAATGCTTAAAATAATTTTCTTTTAATTTAGGTATTTAAACGTAATTCACTTGTATGTTTGAATGAAAATTAAGAAAATGATCACATCACACCAAGCTTTCATGATGATGACTAATTTTTGGAATGGTTAATTGATCGTCTTCTTAATCTTTTTTCCGAAAAATAAATTAAATGTAACAAAAAGCCTGTACCTACCTACTTGAAGCGCAGTACTTCATCATGGTATTTAAGGTTATTTTCATGGAAATATTAATTAATTATTTGTTGTCATTAAGCTCTCAAATAGATTACATTGTGGATTTATGCTTTGTATATAGTTTCATTCATTTCATATTTTCCGGAAGAAACAATTTTTATTATTTTAACGTGTTTTAAAAGCATTGTTTTTGTTTGTAACAAAAAGCTAGAACATTGTCAAAGCAGGAATTGTTTTACAATTTTGTAATGATAAAATGCATGCATACATTCAATCTTAACCAAAACATATAGGTACTATCTAGACAAAGTATCTTTGAGGCTGGGCAGAAAGTTTAGACGCGACAGAATAATCTGGCTCACATCCGGTTATATTTTACAGGGAGAGAATGTTGCCTTGTATCTTGTTACGAAAGGGTGGGAGAAGGTTGTAAAAGATAGTAAAATTGATGCTATTTCTACATAAAGAAAAATCATTTTCACACATTTATATACCGCTTATATAACTGTCACAGAAAGCTTTTTCATACAAATAGACGAAACGGACGAAACATTCCTTCGCTGCAATACGTTGCAGTTAGAAAATTAAACAAAAGAAGTGAAGAATATGAGTAGCATACATACACTCATCCATCATATAAAATGTTCGCTTGACAATCAAATTGTGCACTAAAGTAGAATTTTTTACCGTTTTTGAACACCATCTGCGTAGTAAAATAAATGGAATTAAATTATTACTTTGATGTAGACTAAATGGTTCATATATGCATTTATGCACAACATTATTTTTTCGATTGACATGATACTGGATGAATTTCAAAAGACAAATTTAGATTTCATAAAGTAAATAGCTACAAAAGGAACTATTCTTAATTTTATTTTCTAAAGATAAAGACTTTCACTTCAAAAATGAATGTCTTTTTGTATCACCAATGAACAGGAAAGTTAAGATGTTTAATAAACGAAAATACGAGTATATAAATACTAAATAGTAAAAGAAAACGAGGAAACTTTTTAGTTGAGGATTAAGCTTAACAGTCGAATTTGTTTTTAAATAGATAAATAAAATCCGTTCCTAAATCTTCTACCCAAACTTATTTAATTTAAAAAAATCACTGTAAACCCTACCGTTACATTTATGGTTAAAGTAATTTTTTATTATATTTCACATTTCATATAATTAACTAGAAATTAAAACTAACAAAATTGAACCCCTTCCATTTTAATTTCACCAAATCAACATATTCTTATAATTTTGCTATAGTTTGGGATTTTGATAAATTTTTTATTATTATCAGCCTTTCAAGAAGCAAGGGTGAGACCGTGAGTCTACATATGTTTATATATATATATATATATATATATATATATGTATATATATATATATACATATATATATATATACATATATTGTATACCTACCTACTTATAGATATGATAGAAAATCCGTAAAAAGTTCGTTTGTTGAATCCATCATTTTCACGTTTATTGAGCTCTATACACACATACAACAACAATCCTTCCTGTGCTCCTGGCTATAACCGTTGATCTAAAAAGCAATACTTAATTGAATTTGATTGAAAATATTACGATATCCTTTATGAATTAAATGAATAGCGGTTTATGTTGATAAAAGATATGAAAATATTTATTTGTGCGGTGTAAAAGAGAACATAAATCTCTCACACACAAACACACTTAATTTCGATTTTTATGCATTAAATAACACAACGGCACTCGAATGCGTTTCGTGCGTAGGTATAGGTAAAAAAACGAGCTGAAAAAAAATACTTTTTAAAAACGTTTAATGTATGTTAAAAATATGTTAAACAAAAACCCTAAAACACCACCTATTGACGCAATAGTTAGAGAATTGCTCTCTTCGCCTCATGCGTCAAGTAGTACTGGGTTCTATTCCCGTTGAATACTAGACTTAAGATCCTAGACCTCAGATAAAATTGACCAACAGAAATTTCCTGTGTTTGGACAGATATGACCTTAGATGTTAAAGCGACTTAAACACCAAAAAAAAAAAACAACAACAATAAAAACGTGTTTCATTAGATTCATTATAGTCTCTATTTTTTTAATTGTATTGCTATAAAAATTGAATTATATATCAGTAAAGTTTATTATATGCTCAGCAAAGCAGGCAGATACCTAGCAATAATTCTTTTCTATAAAATTACATGTCGTTTAAAATACTCTATATTTAGTATAAATCTGTATTTCAGTTATTTAGCAAACTTAAAACCTATTGACATAAGTCAATACGACTAATTTAATTTTATTGAAACAGCAACCAAATCGAAGAAATTTATGCAGTTACTGTCAACACAATTAAATTGAGTAAAAGTACTGAAAAGATTAACTTGATTATTTTTTTGTGACTAATGCAGTCTTTGAATAAAATATCGATCATAATCTTACAATGAAACAAAATTGAAGTGTCTACACGTTGAAGTTTGATATTTGAAAACTGAAAGAATAAGAAAAATTGCTTCGAAAATTGTTTATATATTCAATTAGAAAATGTTAATGAGTTTTTTAATTATGTTTATCATAAGTAGAACTTTTTAAATTTTGTTTTAATAACCACTTCGTTTAATAACCACTAGCAAATTGTTTAAAATCGTGCTAATTTAATATTGACTCAATCAAATTTAATCAACCATTTTGAATCAATCATATTGAATTGTGTAAACCCGTTTTTGTAGAAAGTAAATAAATAATTGAAAAAAAAAATTGTTGAATTTTGTGAAGCTTAAAAGTCTAATTTTCAAACCGGAAGTCGCGAAAAATATACGGAAGCCCGAAGAAAAATCATTTTGAATCTAAATAGCCCCTCTCTACACATTCCACATACTTTTGTACACTTAAAAATTCAGCATAAGGTCTATTGAAACTTTCCAGTTTAAGAAAGCTGCCAACTTAAAAGCTTGAGAAACACTGGTTAACTAAACAACATAATTTATTATCGTTTACAATATCATGAAATAAGAAACACATTTAAGAAACAGTTTGGATTATTATCAATTACCCCTAATTCAATAATTTTTGCTTTTACTTTTAACATCTTAAAAATTAAGAATTATAATTGCAACAAAAATTAAAAAATACCATTTTATATTACAATTCTTATTATAAACTGTAAATAAGAAAGAACTTTCGCCTCGGAAGTTAAATATTTTTTACCCGTCTGATATTATTTTTAAATAACAAAGTGACTTGTAATCTTACAATATTTTACCATGCAAGAGTTTCTGTTTTACTAAAAGGTTAATTATATTAAATGTCTTTGAAACTAAATTGGTTATAATTAAAACCATACAACGTATGAGATACAGCTTTAAAATTCTTTGGAATAACAATGCATGAAGAGGAAACTTATTAAATTTGATTCTCGGTTGTTGCAAGAGTATACACATTCCGGTCTCTTAAGAAAATTCCTTTATCTAAATTAATATGTAGTGTCACTCTTCGAAACTATAAATTGAAAAATATCTCATATTTAAAGTAAATGTAATTCATTTAAGAGCGAGGTTTTGCTTTTTTTCTTGATAAATATGGTTATAAGAAAGGGATATCGAAAGAAAAAATTTAAAGAATTAGGATTTGCTGAACGTTGTTCATTTTAGGGATTTATCTAATGGCTTGGGTATGATTGCTTTTCGTATAGAATGGTGTTTGTTTTTTGGATTGGGGATGGTAATTGCATTTGTTTATATTGATTTAATATGTTAAAATGGTGCAATAGCGAGTATTCATATAATAAAGGTTTCCATAATAGGAATGGAGAAAACGAGGCGACATTCACAATTCTATATATTCGTTATGTGGAATCCTGCAAAGCGTTAGTCGTCTTTAATATTATAAACTAGTTTCGCGTAGAAAAGAGACACGTTCTATTTGGGCGATAACGTTGTAGTTAGCTGGTGCAGGGTCATAAGAGCATCTCACTTTGTCTATTGGGTGATGTTCACAATGAAATAACATTAAACGGGGTTGCATCTTACATGGATCTTAGACTCAAAGATACAATATGGATGGAAAGCGTCGCGAAGCTCCACTAGCGCAATGCGGTGCTCTTGGATATATGAGTTCGGCGGGGATAAGATTGTAACAGGTCGGTTGGATTACGATTTACCACCCGGTTTATGAAGTAGATATAAACGTGCGTGCCATAAAACATTCTATATGGGCACACAAATACATAGTCAAATTCACGCACTGACATACCCACGGGGTACACACATGCACTCAAATTATATTTTACCTTTGCATCTGTTCCCCTAACACATTGTTTCATAAATAATTTCTAACCTCAGACCAGGTAACTTTGTGTACAAAATTTGAAAGGGAAGTTCCGTGCTGCAAAAATCAGAACAATAATTTGATAAATTATACACCCAACCGGGATGTGTTTCTCTAGAGGATTTTTTAAATTTCAAAAAAGGTTTTGTATCAACAACGGCTGGAAATGCTTCACTTTTACACCGGCACACCATTAATTTTAAGTTATGATTTTGTATTAAAGCGATAGTACTCAAACCATTGAATGCAGCATCCACTACAACAGTTGTTTCACCTTCTTATCATAACGAACAGTACATTAAAATTTCATCTGCAACGATAAAAATCTAATTCATTATTTCGTATCATATAATTTTAATCACAAGAAATATTTCGTTCATACTTAATTCAAAGAAACGGTAGCTGTTCTTTCAAAGAAATTATTTAATTTTGTGAATTGATGGCTCTATTCCATTGAGCTTACAAATGCTTTGATATTTTATATTGAAAAAATACAGTTCAGAGAAAAAAGATAAAATACATTTTTGAGATACTTTCACAATAATCCATGTTTCAATAAAAGAGAAAAACTTTTTGAAAATCCCGGTGTATCCGAAATCAATTACTTCCTGAAATATATAATTTATTAAAATCTTGTTAAGCTTTCAATTTACTTTTTGTTTATTTTCAATTCATTTTTTTTAAATTTTTTAACGAAGAAACCTAAACAATACAGAACAATGTTTTTCTTTTAAATTATTTTCATAAACTTTTTAAAAAGTTACAAATTAAATATTCAAATTGAATGAAGAAAACATTTTTGATAACCACCACAAAATAAGCTTTTCCATATTTTTTTAAAGTAGAAACTGTTTGAATAAAAAGTGAAAACCAACGCATTTTCAAATTATAAAAAAATCAATTTGCATTACCTATACTTGTGTTTTTATGGGTGGTACCGGTGGTACCTATACTTTGTACTTCGTTGCTATAGTAAAATTTGTAATCAGTATTAATTTTATCTAGCTGTTTAACATTTCTAAAATCACAAAATACATAGTTAGTTAATCTATAGATATATAGATTGCCAAATTCATAACGCTTTCCTTGTTAAAAAACGATCAAATTTCATGAAGAAACCAAATCCTTAACCCGACAAGACTTAACTCTACGAACTCTATATTTTTATCAAAAAAATGGGCTGGAAGTTTTTAATCATCACACAGACAGTTTCAGAAACTTAAATAAGAAACTATAAGAAACTGATCTAAACTTAGTTTATTATGTTTCATTAGTTTCCCAGCAATAATATTAATTAAGATTAATTAATCCCTCTAATATTATTGAGACTAAAACTATAAGTATTTTAAAATATAATCAGAACATCAAAAAAAAAAAAATAGGTAATGTTCTGAAATATGAATCTTCTTTTAATGTTTTTAACTGCGCACTTTTTAATTAATGATCTCATGACTCATGAGCTATCAAAACCATTAAAACTATTGACTACTTAGACAATAAACCAAAAAACAAAAATTTGCGATAAGGCATAATTTATAAACTGCATTAACGGCGCTTTACTTTATTTCTAATTCGCATTATTTTGAAGATTTTGAGAGTCATAAGTATTTTAAAGTTGACTGTAGTAACGTTTTCTCAGCTTTATTCAAACTTCTTGTAGTCCCCCCCCCCTCCACCTTGTTAAATTATATAACTGCACTATTGGAAAAAAAAATTAAAAATAGGTTCCAAGATTTAATAAAAATTAAAAAAAAAATTGTGCTTGTCAAAAATGCGTCTTTTAAAAACAACGACTATCTCAGAGTTGGCAGAAATTTTAAATTGGAATTACTAAGAGTAATTCGATGATTTCATCAATTTTAAAAACGACCACAATCTAAAAGCTCTGTTTAAAGAAACTGTTTGGAATCCTGTTTGGGTCATGGTTAATATAATAAAAATACTGGTAAACATTTTTTTTACTATACGTATGTGTTGGAATTGTGTTTTTCTATAATGAAGTACACAAAACTTTGTTTTCTAGACTTTGATCTAGATGATATAATAAGGTTAACATTCAGCAACAAGCCAGCTCTTGATAAACTTTTGAAAAAGTGTTCATAGTATCAAAATGATTACTGTCTTCATGATGAAAACTTTACCATACTCTTTACATCATAATAATGGTTTGTTTACTTGCCGTACTTAATTTGTTTTATTGTGACAACCTTTTTCTGTTTCATTACATTAAACATATTCATGATGTGTGTCGTCCTCCATGTCTATTCAATACTATTAATGATTTTCTGGAGAATTTGGACCGAGGAATAATATTTAATATTTTCTTTCTTTTTGGTCCCTATTTAAAAGGTTGAGTACGATTGGTCAAAACAGGTAGTTGTATTATATTAATTAAAGACATATAAATCATAAACTACAATATTATATTACGTCATATTAATATTATATTAGTCCAAAGTACTTAATATTTTAAGTTGTTTAATATGTAGGTATGTTATTTAAAGTATTGTAAAACATCTTATTAGCCTTGTTCAAAAGCATGTATCATAACAGACAATTTTTATTATGTAATTTTATTACATCCATTTTTTTGAAATATCATTAAAGGAATATAGTCAACAATAACGTATATCGTTTACGTAGCTTTTTTTATCTCAATTTCAATCAAATATAAAATATATCAATCTTAGTGATTCAAAGACCACAATAAAATCTCAGATGTTTTCCTTTAACAATCACATAACGAATACTCTTTGTTTGGTTTCTTAGAATAAAATTTTTCTAAGGAATAAGATTATCAGCGAAATAAGTACCTCGCGTTCACACGAGTCAACTTTAGTAGACCGATTTTAGTTGATCAACAAAAATTGAATGAAAAACCGCGCGTAAACCTCTGTGTTAATTAAGTTGATTAATATAATAATAATTGATATGCCTAAACCCTTTAGATTGAATTGGCCGGTCAGTTTGCTTTTTACTTTGTTGGTATTATGCTTCACTTCTCGCACCGCTACTCCCAAAACCATTCTAAAAGTTAAAACGGTTTGAGCGATTTTAGTTGAAACATCTGAACGAAAACTCATTCTAGTCGCATTCAACTTTTGTCGTTCAACTAAAGTTGACTTGTGTGAACGTGCCATTAGGTACTTATTTCGCTGATAATCTTATTCCTTAGAAAAATTTTATTTTAAGAAACCAAACAAAGAGTATTTGTTATGTGATTGTTAAATGAAAACATCTGAGATTTTATTGTGGTCTTTGAATCACGAATCAAGATTGATATATTTTATATTTAATTCATAAGATACTTCCATTATATCAGTTGTTTTAAGAAAACTTTTTTACTGAGTATGATAAACTATCTTATTCAGTAGCTTGTCATTAGATATTAAAAATAAGCAAACTTTCCAGTTACAAACAAATCTTATAGTTTAGGACTCAATAAGATTCTGTGAAAGGCTATCCATAGTTATCTATCAATTTTTTTAAAAATCACAAGACTTTTCACAAGGTTTTCAACAAGGTTATTCATTTAAAAAAAAATTGCCGTTTTATGATATTTTGAAGAAGTAAATACAATTTTGAGTTTCAACAGTATCTTACAATTATAGAACTTATAGGGTATATGTTTCACGAAAGTATTTAAAGAAAATTACACTTCATTTAAAAAATTGAGTGCTGTTTCTTTCCGTTGGTGAAAACTCCTCGTCAAATCTCACTGTAATTATATCATTGAAAATAAAAACTTGAAATGTATATATTTTATCCTCTTACACGAGTTTATCCGTTTACAACCATTTAATTTTCTATCGGTATAAAAAAGGACCAAGTAACATTTTACACTTGAAGTTCAGAACATAGCTTTTATAGAAATAACATCGGATGTACGAGTATTTTAGATTGAACAAGAAACTAAAATGGTTTTCATTTTCAAGAACATTTTCAACATAGTACATATGTGTTAAATTTGAGCATGTTTCAATTCTTTCAATTATTTTCGAAATGTAAATTAAACCGAGAAAACTACGAAGGGAGATAAAATTTATTAAATCGTTATTTTATCATTGCACTGACACGCGAGTAGAAGAAATATCACTTTAAGTTTCTCGGCAATAAAGACATTTTTATCTTGGAAAATCTAGAATTTTTAATAGAAAACTTTTCAATTGAGGTTTTAGAGATATGTTTGTTCAACGTATATAATATATTTTAATGCGCGGTAAGCGTTTGTTGACGATGATTTCGAATCAATTTTAGTTGATGCTGTTTTTCGCATTGAGAACGGGGTTTCCCTTGAGAGCGGAATATTCATGAGTGCGCCTCACTATGAAAGCTAATAATTAAATACCGTTCTTTATATTTCCCACACGTTTATAATTCGTAAACAATTTTCAACATAAAAACCAACCAACGATACGCATATGTGCGGTAATTATCACTGAGCAAAAAGTTATGTTCCTATGTAAATTTTGAATTGGGAATTCAACACTTGAATTGCACACTACAAACAAAAATGCGTCAATATATTCACATTGGTTTTGGGATGGTAAAAAAAACTCCATCACCACCGTGAAATTTTACGACTTTTAATTAAATCCCTTTAAAAACTAACAAAAACAATGTTTGAATATTTCGTGTCAGTAAAATGTTGATGAATCATTACTTATGATTAATCCTTAAATGAAATATCCAAAAAAATGAAATGAAACAAATTAATTTCACACGCTTATTAGTTTTTTTTTTATTTCTATCTTTTCAGATAAATTCAATTTCATATTTCGGTGTAAGCTGCAATAAAAGTGAATTCCTCTTCTTCTGTTTTAGTGATAAAATCTTTATGCAATATTAGGGTATTGAAACTCAAGAGAATAACCTCATGCATAAATATGAAAATTTAATGCATTTTCTTACATTCAACCTTTACGTTGGTAATACTGAAACATTGCAAACTTGTTATAATTTGTCGATTTTAAGATCTAGCGTCTCTTTTTCCATTATATAATCACTATATTTTTGATATCTTTATTGTGTTTCACTTTTCTTTAGCAAACAAAGCCATTGTGCTCATATTCTAGCAAGATATTATCTAATTTATTCACTACTCTCTGGAGAATGTCTTTTGAACTTGTGATTAATGCCTAAACCGACATCAAAGAATAGGGAGTGCTCTATTTTAGAATGATTACTTTTAACAATTCTCAATATCTACATTGTAAGTTTGAGTGGAATAATTAATGATTGTAAGTGAAGAAAGAATCGTGCGACTCAAAAAAAATTAAAATAATTTTTACATCTTAAATGTTTATAAATTCTCAAATATATCTTTAAATGTTTGATCCTATTATTAAACAATCCTTAATCAAAAAGGACCTGTTATTAAATGATTCCGGCCATAAATTTCTATATCACTTTAACTTGAAAAATGACTAGTTCTCACATTTCGAGTCAATCAAACTGTTATATATCTGACAAATAATAGGCTGTTGCGTCATTACACAAAATGATTTCGAAGAGGTATCAGAGTGTATGTGTATGTGTGTACTTTTCTCTATATAACTACATAATATAGCGACTTATACGGTACAAGCAATTCCAAACATGCAACCTCGTACGGGGTAGTTATTAGTCAGCTAATTCACCCTGAGAGTTATAATGGATTTTGATAGACAGCTGCAAGTTTGTGGTCTACAAAAGCTCACTAGTTCTCTGCTCGGTGCACAACTTACCGATCCCAACATGCATATATAATTGCTAAAGCTCTCATACTGATAATTAATGTTTTATAAACTAAATCTCTTTAACTGAAATATCATTATTAATTTAAGCTTTATGCGTCCTAAAGAGTTTTGCAAAATAATATCCAGAAGCATTCTCTTTCAATTGAAATAAAATTAATATATTAATATACACTAAACATTTGTAGTACTCTCACAAAATTCACTTTGTAGATTTGAATTGTAGCAAACGTTTTATTTATATCAAATAGTATAAACAAAAATAAAATTGTATCATAAGTTTTAATTAAACCTGCTTTTCATTAATTTTCAATTTTACAAAATTTAACTTTTCTTTGAGCCTTAACAATTCTAAATAATAAAAAAATTATTTTATTATTTTTTAATTTTATTTTTTGTTGACTGTATTTAATTAAAAAATAGTAATATAATAGAACATAGATTAACCAGAGTTATGATGGAAATGAATCATACGAAATAACAACAACTACTCGTATGTTAACCAAGATATTTTTTAACCAACCCAGAGCCGAAAGAGTTTCCCCTTTTCACATGTTATTTTTTTAGATCATCCCGAGTGGAAATTTTAGACCTATTTTGGCCCTAAAATGGATCTTTTACCCTCATATCAACCTACAAAGAGTAAAATGAACCTAATCTCAACCTAAACAATATTCCTTCGTACTCATTTTAACCTACATGAAATTTTTTTTATATTATGTGAACCTCCGTTTCGTCCTAAAAAAAGTTTTATCATTAAACATAAAACTAGGTTGTAAACCTGCTTTTTTTTACAATACTTAATGCAAATATTATTTACTAATAACCCAAATTTTTGATCTCTCTATTTCCCATACTTAGATGCTTAATATAATATTGTGTAGCCTCTACCAACATAGAATCTATTGTATATCGGGATATGATCCATTACTGGTTTGATTCTTAATACTGTTCACTCTTGTTCATGTTTACCCAGCTTTAGTCTCTTGTTAACCGTTCGAGTGGCTACGTTCGTCATAATACAATAATTGAAAAAACTTATTTCCCTACCTATTTGATTTATTTTTCAATATTGTCTATATGAAAAGGCCTAAAAGTGTAAATGTAAAAAAATTAAAAGTAAAAAAACCAAGTTTAAAAGAAAAAGTGTTTCAAAAAGAAATTTGCTTTAATTTATTATCTTGAAAGTAATCAAAGAGATGTTATACAATTAAAAAAATTTCTAAAGAAATACGCATGGTTGGAAATATCTTTTTTTTCTTTTTTTTTGGGGGTGTTTTAAGTCGCTTTAACAGGTAAAGTCATATCACGACTATCTTAACACAGAAAATATCTGTTGATCAATTTTAATCTTAGTTTTTAGAATCTTAATTCTAGGATTCAACGGGAATCGAACGCGTACCACTTGACGCATAAAGTGGAGAGAACTACTGCTCTAGCCACTGCGCCAATAGGTGACTGGTTGGAAATATTGTGGATTATAATAACAGGAAATCCTGAAAAAAATTATGGCAATGGCGACAATAAAGGAGCTGGTAAACGAGGACAAGGAAATTAAGAATTAAAAACTGATATTTGTAATATTCTTATTACTTTTAAATTTATCGCCAATATTAATGAAACTTGTATATTTAATGAATAAAAAAAAAATATTAAAATAAAAATATTATTCTTTTAAAAAAAAACCCTACCATTAAAAGAGAGTGACAAAGGAAGAGCGGAGAAGAGAGAGAGAGAGAGAGAGAGAGAGAGAGAGAGAGAGAGAGCAAATAATAAAAAAATTGAACCTCATTTGAGGTTCCTCAAGAACCTCAAATCTCCTCGAGGAACCTCATTTCATATGAGGTCCAAAATTCAAATGCAAATCGTCCTCTTGTCAATCTACTTGAACCTCTGAATAGCCTAGATTTTGAAGGCGAAAATAGGTCTAAAATTTCGACTCGGGATGCATTAATTTTTACTTAATGAACCAGGTTTAATTTTTTTTTGTTAAATAAAAAGTATTTCAGTTTGAAGGAAAACTCCACATCTAGGGGACGAAGTATTAACTTTTAATTGGATGATCCGATTTTGATAATTTTTTTTCTATTAGGGGAAAGATATCAAGTTAAATATGATTTCCCTCTAAATTTTAACCTTAATAATTTAACCCGATTTTAGAAAAAAAAAACATGAAATGATGCTAATCTTTATTGTCTGTACCTATAGGTACACGTTGAAAATAAAATTTTACGAAAAGGTTTTATAAAAACCGTTTGAGTAAATAATAACAGCAGCTTTGCACTAAAAATACAAAAATGAACACTCTTACATAAAAATTCAGTTGACTTAAAATATTTACTCAATAGTTAGTTATCTATTACTTGAAAAAGCAAGATTTTGAGTCGGTGCCATTCACATATGCAGTGGCGGATTCAGGGGAGGGGTCACAGGGGTCATAACCCCCTCCAAGCTTTTTTTGCATTATAAAAATTTAGCTTATTATTCAATTGGTATTCTTTTTCTTGAGTTAACCTTTTAT
Source organism: Sisyra nigra (assembly GCA_958496155.1). Lineage (NCBI taxonomy): Eukaryota > Metazoa > Arthropoda > Insecta > Neuroptera > Sisyridae > Sisyra > Sisyra nigra. The sequence continues at coordinate 33,589,054 of OY292313.1, read as the reverse complement.
TTCTTTCTTAACTTAGGTACCACTTGCTTTTAAGCAAACGTTTTTGAGGGATGTATTTTTAAAAATTTTCCAGAAGACAACCACCGAATCCCCCGGTTAGTGAGGGGTACCCCACATCACCCGGTAATGACCCCCCACCAAGCTACACCCTAAATCCGTCCCTGCACATATGCTGACATATGCTATACTAAAAATAATTCTTAACATAAAAGTAAGAAGAATTGGCTAACTCAAATTTTAAATTAAAAGGTTACAATGCTTACATTAGGTTTATACTACATTTAATCTTTTAAATGATATCAAAACATTTTTAAGTTAAATGCTGAATTAAAAAAAAGGAAATCCTCCAATCCCAGAACCTATTGGACGAGATATAGTATACCATATAGTCGCTAAGGACCTTCGGGTTGATGCGACTTTAAAAAAACAAAATAAATAAATAAATAAACTCGATGAATTCTCAAAGCGTTAGAGATTCAGGAGTCAGGACCCTTACACTTACAAATACTCTGCGCCTTACAGCGCCAACGAGCGCTATTTTAAATTCTATTTGGTTAATTTCTTTAGCACAAAGACACATCGTACGTACTTCCTATTGCCTTCACGAATTGATGAACACTGCAAAGCATTGCGTACGCAAATCTAAGCATTTCCTCGTATTACCCCATAGGTCTCTTAACACAATCTTGAGTTTTCAGATTTCTATAAATTCTAATACAATTTGAAGGTAAAAATATTTGTACAAAACGTTTATGGGCATAATTAAAAACTACATTTTTAAACTTCAAAAAAAATATTAAAACGGAAAAAATTTACTGCATATTTTAATAAAGACAGAATAAATTTAAATATTAGTTTACAACTTTTCATATCCGTTTTTAAAACTATATACTAAGTAAACAGTTAAAAATTACATTCCACCGGCAGCAGCGATATATTAAAAGTAATATACATTTTTATTTTTATTTTTTTAGAGCTACGCCGCGGCCGTCTTACTGTTTCTCTTTCTTATAATAAAGTTTGTTCTAGGAAGGGTAATTTTTTTTTATTCTTATATTTTGTTTTTCTGTTAATGAAAACGATAGCAATCAAAATATAAGTTTGCAACATAAGTTTGAACGAAGATTAGATTCAATTACAGAAGAGTAATCCTAATTGTAAATCTGTCATTCAAAAAGTCCATTTGAGTGAACAATACTGACAGTCTTTTGTGATCCTGTCTATTGTATATTCAAAAGTTTTATTCAACCTTTTTCATTTGCTGTATTAAAATTTTTACCCTTATCTTTTAAGTCAATTGATTGATTTGTACTTTTTGTTAGAACTTTTGAAAGAAAATTACTACATAATTAGAAAAACGGTTGCTTAACTTTTACTACCCTTAATACTTACTATCAAATACAATATATTAAATTGAAATTCTCTTTTCTAAATTCTCGTAAGTATGTCATTATATTTTACTAAAGGAAAAATTTTCAAATGTATAATTATCATAATTACTGATGAAAAATGCACCTTTGTATATATAAAATTAGTGAACATGTATTTTCAATGTCTCTCTTTCAAACTTAAATTTAGCCATAAAGTAACTTAAAAGTTAACAAAGAAGATTATCTGTTTTATAAACTGAAATAACAATTACTTACTAAAATTATTTTATTTTAAAAATTACTAGCAATTTGACACTCTTTTTTTCACTGTGATGCAAGTGCATAATAATATGATTTTAAATATACTACTATACCATTAACGTAATTGGTTCCTTCCATTCATTAATCAAAACGTATTTTGTTGTCAACTAAACATTCCCCTTGCACTCTCTGAATTTTATCCCTCAATGCGACGCGGAATGCATTAAAATATAATATTGTTATATAGAATTGCTTCTCAATGTTTAAAACCGGCTATATAGGAATATTTATGCGAACAAATTGTCTTTTATTATGATTAAATATATAAAATGTAGGTATTTAAAAGTTACAATATTTCTTAGATTTGCAATTCAACTAAAGTTTCTTTAATATGAAATAAGTAAACGCTATAGCAATATAAATATGGTCTTAAAATTCTACTTTTCCTTACTTTCTTAAATCAAAATAGTGACTTTCGACTACAAATAGTGAATAGTCACTATTTGTAATCGAAAGTCACTATTTCGATTTAAGAGAGTAGGATAACCATAATTTTTTATAAGAAATATGAACTTTACAATGCATCTGAAATATAATATTTTGTTTTATTTAAACGGAAGCGAATACTTTGAAACTATGAAAAATTATAAACAGCTGCATTAAATTCTCTGATTACCGGTTCTAATAACGACTACGGTGCATATCAATACAATATACAGTGCACACAAAGAGCTACGTCCCCGCGGGTTCTGCCAACAATTGATTGTTCCTTTTCAAAGTACATATTTCAATCCTTCATTATAATAGAGCAATAACACAAGTACTTGTAACTATAATTATAACGGTAACAAGTTAAAGTTCAGAATGATATAGTTAAGGAAAATTATTCAATGTAAAATTAAGTTTATTATGAGGAAAAGATGGTAATTTTATGAGGTTTTCTTGTTCATAGAAAATCCATTCGTGAGTGATATGCAACATAAATGCAGTGTCATCGAAAGTCTTAAATCCATCATGACGTAGTTTAAGCCACAATATTTTGCTTTGAAAGAAGCTACATGTTATCTTATATTATATCCTAGTAATAGTAAAATATTTTACATTTAAGTATTTTCCAACTCAGACAAAAATGTCAATAGTTGTAGATTCTTTACTCGCAATTCAAAGTACATTCACAAAATCTTCCGTCTTCACTGACAATTTTAGTTATTTGCAACATAAAAGAAAACTTGAAAATATTAAAGATGAAATTTCGAGTCTATTTACAATAATTTTATGTCAAGTATATTTATGTTTAGATTCACAAGGACAACTTGTTCGCAGTGAGCTTTCACTTTATTATAAATTGGGATGAAAAAATTGAGTCGTCTACTTATATAAAAAGTTGCAAGAACTAGTGTAAATATCAACGAATCCATTTGTCAACTAGACCGCAAGTCACATCCAATTTTCCATATTATTACAACAAAGAGCTACTTATGTCAGTCAAGCGTCATCTATCTTTATATATGAAAATTTTACATGCCTTTAGCATTTTCTGACATAAGAACATGTCATTGACAAATTTTCTTAGTTTCTCTCAGATGCTTCATTCTGTCAATTTTCAAAATTTACTCGTTCTTTGATTTCAATCTCTATAAGTCATGTAGCTTTTCAACTTATTAAATAATTATACGACTTTGTCTTTTTAAAGAAAAGTTTCCCAAAAAAGTGATTGCTGAGTAAGACTAGAATAAAAAGCTAAATTAAAACCTCAAAGTTTCAAATAACTATAAAACTACATTGTTATAAATAAAAGTTGTTTTTTTAGTTCTTTCAACAACAAAATGACACTTAAAATAAATAACAGTACCCTAAGTTCGTGTCTATAAGCTGCGGTTTAGAGAAAGAAAAAAGTTGTGAAAATAGAATATCGGCTTATACACAAAATCAGTTCATTAAATAAAGTTATACATAAAAAAAAATAATTTTCAGAAATTAAAACCATCAAATCTTCAACAGATGTATGCATTGGCCATTAGGATAATGGCCCTTTTATACAATCTGTTGGAATTACTCCCAATGGAACATCTCTTTAAACCATAACCGGGTCACGGGGCATCTTCATCTTTAATCGTCTACTATTTGAGGCTACAGAGCTGGTAAAATCTCTTATTGGCTACTTATGTTATTGATAAGTCCGTACGAAAGGCTTTATTGGTCATGTATCATGGAGCGTCTACCAGCTCTCTGAGCATTTTTGATTGGGCTCTTTTTAATGTTTAATGTTTTAATGTTGAATTTGTGGGTAGAGCCCCATAGCTCAATCCCATATGTCCAGATTAGGACTATTATTACTTTGTAAAGAAAACCTTTGTTTTCAAGGGAAAGTTTGGAGCGTTTTCCCAAAAGCCAGTGTAAATTCCTTTTCTAGGTAATATTGTGTTTCCTAGTAAGCCTACGGTCCAGATAGATTTCAAGGAACTTAACACTGTCTGATGAGAGGATCTCGACAGAATTTATATAAAATACTTTTATGTAAATAGAATACTCTCTCTCTGAGCGCGAAGATGCACTGACTTGGCTTCGTTTATAGTACTGTTTCATTTGTTCGCCTAAGTACTCAGCAGATCCAGGTGTTGTTGGATATGCTGAGAAGCAGTGAAATTTCTTCAAATTACATATGGCTGTTGAATATTTCCTGATGACATCAAAATGACTCTAAATTTTTTATTTTTTAAAACCATTGAAAATAATATTAATGTAGGGTGTTTCTGAAGATAAAACTAAATTGAAAACTATGAATTGAACTATGAGTTTGTTGATGTAGGATATTTTTAAGCGTATTCTAAAATATTTTTAGAGTTAAAAAATATTTTCCAAAAACTTTCAAGATATCATTAATATTGTTGAACAATTTTAACTCTATGTTTTTTATACATTTTTACTTTTTAAGATCAATTTCTTAGAAATAAAATTAGATGTAAAGTGTACCAGCATTTAATACATTGATGCTACAATCACATCATTATTATAATAGTAATATTTTAAGATTCGAGAGCTTAAAACTAATGCATGTGTTTATTGAAAATGTAACCACAAGAACAGTCAAGTATGAAATGCAAGGTTTGAATTGTAATGAACCAACACGATGCATGTTGATTGTGTGGTATTTGTTAGGTTGTTGAGGAAGAGTTATACAAACTAAATATTGCAACATAAAATACATAGAATAAAACAATGAAGTATAGGTACACGGTGTAAGAATGGATTTATATCATCACCAATCAAAATAAGCTTTTATCTAAAGGAGAATTAAAACCGTAAGCGCTGGTAAAATATCTATACTAATATATAAAATTGAAGAGTTTGTTTGTTTGTTTGTTTGTTTGTTTGTTTGTTTGTTTGTTTGTTTGTTTGTTTGTTTGTTTGTTTGTTTGATTGGTTGAACGGGCTAATCTCAGGAACTACTGGTTCGAATTGAAAAATTCTTTTAATGTTGGATAGCCTAATTATTGAGGAAGGCTTTAGGCTATATAACATCACGCTACGACCAATAGGAACAGAGTATCGATGGAAAATGTTGCAAAAAACAGGGAAATTTTTTCCTTTTGAGAGCGTTCGTGGCCTGCCTTGCGTAAACGATTAAAGTTACGCAAAAATCATGCATGAGCAAAATTGTTCCTCTTAAAAAGTTCTACAAAAAAGTCAGCGACGACATATGCCTATCTTTTACGGTTAGCCCGTTATAACCTTTTTAATGGTTGTTAAGGTTGTTTCAAAAATAATTCATTATTTGCGAAATTGTTTTTAGAAAGATATTATTAATTCTTACCCAAATACATATGGTTTTTAATAAAATTTGGTATGATGATAAATGACAATCTGAGTCATAAAAAAGAATACTTTTTATAACGGGAAAATGTCTAATTTATCCGGGAAATTGAAAAACGGTTTGGAGAAAAAATTATGCATAAACTCTATTTTTAGTTGAAAATGGATTTTGGTGATATTTAAGTATGATAAATATGCGAATCATTATCTAGAACACGTTTTATTTCGGAAAAATTTCTCATTTCATCGGGAAAATAGAAAAACTGGTTTAAAGAAAAATCATGCTTAAACTAAACATTTTTATCTGAGTACAATATATTTATAGTAATAACTCATAAGGTCCTCAAGGCAAAATCATAATTTTTCTTTTCATACAGTCCAATTTTTATCCAGGAAAAATGTATGTTCCCGTAGGATAGATACGTTTTTGTTTTTCACAGAACAAAAGAATACCATAATTTCTTGCAATATGGTGGTTGAAGAGACAGTGAATGATATGGGCTACTTTTTATGTTAGAATATTGTACGGTTCCCGTAGGATAGGATAAAAATAGAATCCTTCAGGAACTGAGTATTTCAAAGAAGTTTTCTAAAAGTTTATGAATAAGAGTTTTAACGAATTTTCCTCAGGAAAGCTTGATCTCTTTTTTATCCAGGAAAAATCTTCTACTCCCGTGGGATAGATATGTTTTTGTTTTTCACAGAGTAAAAGATAGACATGATTTTTTGCAATATGATAGTTGAGGGATCAGATAATAATATAGATTATTTCGTATGCCAGAATAATGCACGGTGCTCAAAGGATAGCATGATAATTGTCTCCTGCGGGAACCGTGTGTTAAAAAAAAGGTCGTGAAATAGATCTTTAAAGTTCGTGAAATAGCGTTTTAACACATTTTCTCTTTAGGATTAAAATAAAAATTACTATTTTCACTTGAAGATATGATTTTTTATTTAACATCCGAAAAATAATGAAAAATTTTGAAACGTTGAAATTTCTTTCATTGTTAATTTTCGAATACAAATTTAGAATTTAGCGTGTTAAATTACATTTAAAAAATCAACAATTAAAATTTCAACTTTTCTTTTTAAAACTCCCCACTCTTTAAAATATGTTAGGCCTTCTAAGTGAGTGCTTGCGCTTTTCCTTCTCAATATTTGTGTCCATCTAACTTTTTTTCAGGAGTCAGTACTGAGCTGATTCATAGATCATTAGACATTCAGGCATTCAGCTCCTTGCAATATATTATATCAGATACAGAAGTACAAGTTTAAAATATATTATTTGTTACAACGGTTACAGGCGTTGCAATAATCAAATAACATTTAAATTTTTTTTACGTTACTCTTTGTTTAAGTTTCATATATTCTTTTTCCTTCATTATATTTTAAGTTTACATGCGTAAATTTTATCAATAAAACACCCCAGTAGTGTTATGCAGCGTTCCTTTATTATTCCCGTTTCCGTGACATTTTCTACTATAGTTCCACTCTTACTGATCATAGTGTGATGTACGGTGTACCTAAGATAGCTCATGTTATACTGTTAAAGTAGAAAAAAAATCTTCAACTTAATCAATAAATATTGCTCATTACAGACATACAATGTTTTTCTTGGTTTCGTCCGCGTGGTTTTAAATTAGCATTATAGGTACCAAATTTTATCTCTTCAATGGTTCTTAAGTGATTTGTGGATAAAACAAAGCAAGTTTTAACTCCTTTAGAATTGTGCCATAAGTTCCCCACTCTTAACCATCTCCCACCCTTATGTGACGCAGACGGAGTTGCGTGGGTCAGCTAGTAATATATAAAGTGTTTTAAAATTACAAAAAAATATACGTGAAAAATGTGAAGTAAGAAAGTAAAAATGATGAATATTAATCAGCACTCAAACTTAATTCTTATCTAAAAATTTAACGCTATTTTATAAAAACACAAACATGTATGAAACCCATTCCATTTTTTTTTTTGCTAAAAAATTAAGTCTGAGTGTTAGAAAAATTTTAATTAACCTAAGTATGTCATGTAAACAAGTAAATGATTAGGCTTACAAAATGAAAGAAGCTCAATGTGAAGAAAAACAAGTTGTTATCAAAATTAATACTGAAATCATCTTCTTAACATTTCACGTTAGAAAAATATTTTGGCCGTGGGTTCCTTTAAAAGCCAACAAAAATCTTTTTGTTCGTCTTACACAATTTTTTTAAAGAAATTCAATAGAGAATTGGCGGTAAAACTGTCGGAATTAATCAGATGTTTGTCACATTATATAATGTAATCATAACTTCTTTGCATTTTATTTGAAAAGATTTTTTTTGTGCAAAAATATTTGCTACAAACTTACTTTTAATGAATATTTCACTACGATAATTAATATAAATGAAAATAAACTTTATTATGTTAAACTGATATTCTAATATCATTAAAACAATTATTTCAATCATTAAAATTTGGAGTTGAATTAAAAAATCATTCAAAAGATGATTCAAATAATCATTAATTATTTCGATAATATAATCCAATAATGTTCTGCAAATTATATGTATATCCTTTTTATATACAATGATTTTAGGTATCATATTGAATATAGTTGTTAAGACGTAATTTATTTTGAAATGAGAGATTAATTGAAAGAAACAAGACCCATAAAAATGTCTTTAGAAATATAACATGAAAGTCAATAAAGGAGAGTAGATATAAGGTAGTTTTGAAAATATATGATGTTGAGAATATACAGCGGGTAATTGTCTACCCAATTTTATTCTGACATGGTTATAAGCTGAAACGGCGACGCTGCAGATCTTCCCAACGGGACTATTTGCATATGTTGTGGCAGTTCGGTTTGATGTTGTTTTTATATTAACTGTTATTATTTCGCATGGTTATGTCACCAGAGTAATTTATTTATATGTACGCAAAATGTACCAGAAAATAAATATACGATTCCTTACAAAGCTTTTTTAACTCTTCAAGTCTTTTACAACTTTTTTTTTGAGTTATTTTATTTTTATAAGCATTGAAAGAAAACTAAATAATACTTTACAACCTCTACAATTTTTTCAAGCTTCAACAAAAATTTCAGATAAAAAATGATTAGATAAAATAAAATCCTATTTAAGCGAATACAACATAAATAAAATCCATGAGCTTTTTATAAGATCGCATTTTCAAGGAAAAATCAAAACGAGAATTGAATAGTTCTTTCTCTCTAATAAAATACAAAGATCATATTTATACCCAACGTTAAATGTATCTTTTTAAATCTCCGTAAAAGGCTATAATAAAATTCCTTACAATACCGTATGTGTACTAAGTTGTATAAAAGGCTCCCGCTAGAAGCTTAAATTATAGACTCCTTGACCGATATTTGAGCTTACAGTGGTCAGTATTATGTTTATATATACGTCGTGAATTTTATTAGAGCTGATGTATGGTTTTATGATATATTCACAATAGTAACAAAGTTAAATTACAAAAAAAATTATGAGAAATTGTTTTGAAACAAGACGGTATTCGAATTAAAATCGAAAACTTGTAAAAGTATTGCCAAGTTTTTTTTTCAAGTTTTTGATATGATGTTCAAATTTTTTAAAGAAATTGTATTTTGTTACTTTTAGTACATGCGTCCTTTGTATAACACGGTTAATTCGTACCGTGCTATATCGAAACAGTGTTATACGAAACAAGGTATACCGTGTAGTATCAAGACCTTGTTTTGTGTTATATCGAAACCGTGTTATAAGAAACCTTGAAATAATATAAATAAAGGCAATGTGTACCGTGTAATATCGAAACCAAATCTTAAGGTGTAAAATTTTATGATATCTATCTAAGCGGGCCCAGTAAGATTTTTAGCCTGATGTTTATTTTGTTCTTCTCCACGTACACCCCTAAGTAGGAGTAGTAAATATACTCAATATTAGACCGCTACCCCTTCTGTTATCGGAGCTAGAGGGGTTACAACCCTTAACTTAAATTTGTTTTCTCCAAAACTAATAAAGATAACGGAACAAAATTTTCAAAATAACATTTAAATCAGTAACATCTATATTCTGTATTTTTTTGGTGCTCATATCAAAATATTTAAGTAGTAAAAAAAAATTATTGAAATATTAAAGGGGCTGTTTTTATACCTCCCTCTTAGTTGACACCTACCAAAAAAATTTATTTTATGCAAATATCAAGTACCTACTTACCACAAAAATTGTTGAAAGAAAAGTATACTCCCCATTCTTAAAATTTGTATTTTTGCGTTTCAAGAGCTATTCTCCGTTCAGCGTTTAGACTTTTCTTTTATCCACATTTATCAAAATTTTTCCAACGATATACTTACTACGATATGACTGATAAATGTGCCTTCTTCACCAAATTTTAGATTGATCTAATAAGCCGAACGATACTCTTTATTTTTGCTATAAATAATAAAAATACATTTCTCGTTCAAACATTAATACGAGAGTTGCATTAATACTATTATTTTACTATATTAGAGGAATAATAAAATAATGAACTTATGTAAAACATTCGCTGTTTTCTTGTTAGTAAAAGTAACTAAAAAAATAATAGAAAATTATAACGATTTCTATGAATATACATTGCAGTTCGTTTATTTTTACTTCGCTTATAATGACCACCTGCTTAATACGACGTAATAACAGCGCGGATTAGATAATGATTGGAACTTTATTTTCGAAAATATGTTTTGTATGACATCCACTTAGAATGACGTATTTGTTAATTCTCTGTAATTCGTTTAATTAAGATACGCTCAGCGAAGCGGGTGAGTATCATCGGGTAATCCATAAAATAAAATAACCCTTTCAAATTGGATAGAAACTTTGTTTCAAAAAAACAAATTTTGTTTACAATAACATTATTGAACCACTTATTGTTAATGTTTTGGTAATTAAATTATCACTCTATATGGCAATGTTTCTGGGGACGAATTCCAGCATAGGTCCAAGATTTTAGATGTTTGCTAATATAAATATGGCGATTTAAAGGATCTAAAACAAAAATGGGTAAAATAATACTCTGTTACCTATGGGTATTTCAATGATTTTGACAAATTGTTTCACGTTCTGTCTACAGTGTAGTAAGACATAAGCATCAATATTTTTCTGAAATAAATTTAAAAACAATCGTAATTTTCTTCGATACTTTTAACGGTATTTATCATTTTATCGTAAATTTGTTTTTCATAAAAAGAAAAATATTTTCTTATAATAAATAAGATCAAATAAATTGATCATCTTGGAGTCATATTTTTCAAAATCAAAGCGTTTTGTTTCTCTTAAAAAACTTAAAATACCAACCGATAAATTAAGAGAAACCTTGATAAACGTTTTTATCAAAACCAATGGTCGATTAACGTATTTTAAAGGTTATATTTTATCAAACGAATTAGAGGCTTACTTTATTTCAGGATTAATAAAAGGAACTATAATTTTTATATGTAATTTCAATTAAAAAATGCTAAATTATATGTGAAATATTAAAAAATTTTACGCTTAAAATAGATTGTAATAAGATAATGAAACTGAATTTTTAAAACTCAAATAAAATGCACTATAGAATATTTGTGAAAATTAGTTAAAAGTAATTTTACAGGATTAAAACTTTAAGTTTTAAAATGTTACTTTATTTAGAAACTTTAGACTTACAAGAAACTATACTAGTAAATTTTCTAGTCGAATTTTACTACACATACGTACATATTGTCAAAAATAAAGAGTGTTTGAAAAGTACCTGTCAAGCTTTAAAAGCAGTATTACGTGTACAGCATCGATCGTCTTAACATAGGTACAAACTCATTTCGGTGAGGTACGACATTCTCGTAATATCTAATATTAATGTCTAGAGGCACCAAATGCAGATTAATGTATACAGTTTCGTAAGTTTGAACACAAATTACAACGCAAAACACGAACAGTTTCACTCCTCACGATCCAGATAAAGCTTTTACTTCACTTCTCAAATGTGTACATATGTTTAATTGATCTTTCTCTGACGATAATTTTATAGGTAAAATATTTTGGATTGAGTTAAACAATATTCAATTGTGATTTCAATTACAGAAATGTATTTGTAAGTATAAACTTTACTTTTAAATGTTTCATTTAACTGCCTCATGATACAAGTTAATAATAAGTTTCAAATAGAATAACTCACAAACTTGAAGTTTCTCACCTGGAAAAATTACCTTAAATAAAAAAAAATTAATTTAACATTTTGTATTTTTTCTTGCTTTGAAAATAAACTTTTGAACCTGTGAATGCCTTATTTATATTCATTTTTTCATTTTAGTAAATAAATACAAATCCCTGTGTTTTCTACAAAAACTAGGTAATGGTACGAGGTTTACGAGTGTTGCATGTATAAGCTATATCAAGCTATCAGTTTTTATAAACTTTTATTAAGCTTTTAAAACAAAAATAAATACGACTTTTTTTGCACGAGTATGCGTTAACAAATATTTAAATATGAAAACTATAATTACAATCATAGTTACTAGTATAGTCAACGAGGTATTTCCATAAAAAATTTAGATGAGTGCTTATTTCTTTATATCTACATCTCGAAATGCTTAAAAATAAAAAAAAAGATTTTTGTTTCAAAATAACTCGAAATAAACAGTTTTAAGAAATATGTCAACTAAAGTTTGTATAGAAAATGTAAATACATCAAATAAAATCGGATCTTAATGCGCGGCAACTAGGAAAATGAGAAAGAAAAATTAGTTGAGGTTTGAGAGGTTAGCAATTATCCGGTCATCATTTTAATTCTCAAAAACCTCTTCCTGATGAAGTCATTTTCTATGTCTGAATCTCTATAACTGAGACTAACTTTCGAGTTTCACCCTAGACTGCCATGAGAGAAAATCAAGTTTATATAGATATTTGCTTTTTATAAAAGTTTATATTTAGCTGTAGTTGAAGTTTTCAATTCAAAACAATGCAATTTTATGGTCAGTAAAATTTCGGTAATTTTATACAGCTTATATAGAAAGAGTAACAAATTACGACTTGTCTGTGTAAGTTTGATATCTATTTAAATATTTTAGAACAGCTTAGACTCACGAACCTGTTGCAAACCTTCTTTATAACTGTAGATATTATATAAGTTTCACTGTTAAATTTTATTGCTATTTTTATTTATTTAAATCAGAAAAATGTTTTTCGTCTCGAAATATCTCAAGTTGTACATTCAAATTAAATTTGAAAGCTTACAAAGTAATTTTCTGTACCAAACGTGTTTCAATTCATTCTTCACACTTTGAATATATGATTTTATTTTCATTACTAAAAATTTTTCCTTCAGATATTGTGTCGCTGTTTACTTTACATAGTTATGCTTTAAAATTATTTTATAAATAATTAATTTATACTTAAAAATAATCATTTTCCAATAAAACTTACTTTAAGGTGATATTCAGTTATGAGAATACGATATAAACTACATTGACGTTTCAATTGTTTTTAGTAAAAATTATTTTTAAATTTATTAAAAGAAATATTTGTGGGAAAATAAAATGAACTTTAAACGCAACCGTGTCTAGTAAGAAAGGAAGTTAGTGACGCTCAATGTCTATATCCTAAACCACACTCACCATATACAACAAAGCATTATTGCGCCCCATGTGGCAAATAAACTAATCACTTAAAATTTATCGACGTATTTCAAAATTATATTCTCTTATTGTTTAATCGTTTGGTTTTGGCAGTAACGGTTACTATCACCATTAGACCGCAAATGAAAAGTTGGACGCAGGAGTAAGTTCTGGTAGGGACGGTGATTTATAAATCCAGTAGTCTGCAAGTTGGCCCCAACTACGAGTCAATTATCAAGCTCCAATTCTGTGCTAAATTTATGTGCGTTTGCAGCTTTCTCTGTTTGTGGCCTCACATCAAACATCCCGCCACTGATTCGCTAACAACGCCTATTAAGTTCACATGTCATCACGTCATATATCAACCACCCCGTTTATACACATGTGCGTCGCACAACACCACCATAACCACCACCCACAAAGATTAAATAAGGGTTTTCATTCAAATCCAATATTAATCACTTAATAATTTCAATTTCGACTAAAACTACTTTTTAATATCCATTTTTCCGATTTCAGGCAAGTAAATAATTATTTCTCAATTAATGTCTCTCCAGTTAAAATTCAATTATGATATTAACAACATTTTTGTAATTCAATACCACTCACATTCATCCGTTTAAAGCTCGCATTTAACATGGTTATTGTGATTAATTCAATTTCAAGTTAAACGATGTATTCACAAAAGATCATATGAAGAGAACGCGAAGTAGAAATAAGTTAGTTTAGAAATCCCCAGTGCAAAAGAGTGGAAGATTTTAAGTGATCTTCAATTTAGTAACATCTATATGGTGGTTTCGTAAATAGAATTCAAAATTTCATTAGAAAGATAAGTATCAAGTTCACTTTCAGTTTAATTTACTATATTGCTATTATTCGCAAATTGTAAATTAGCTCATTTATATAAAGGTGGGCATGTGCCTTAAAGGCCTCAATAAATTCACCAAATGAATGATAAAAAGTATCGTTTTTTTTTTCTATAGAATATATCGAAAATCAAATAAATGGTCATTGTATAATTATTTCTTAATTTAATAAGTGTTGACATCTTAATTTATTGCAACGAGTTAATAAGAAAAACCAAAAACAAATGTATAATAAAACCTTCAGCGGCTGAAATTGATCTCATCGAAAAATTTTTCTCGTTTAGCAACTGAACACATTGTTGTTGGTTCATTGGTTTATTTAACAGCTCTTAAACGAAAACGTTTATTATAATAAATTATTTTTAGACTCCTGATTTTTTCTAATATAGATTAAAATGGGTTTTGTTCGTAATTAAAAACAAACACAATTATAAAGTTGTTGAAAAAAGTCTTAGAAATTTAAATTTGCCCTACGAGAATAGATTTTTTCTTTACAAAGTTTTTTTTTTCAAATATGTTAAGCTCATAGTTTTTTATCAAAAAACTCCTTGTAGATTACACTTTTTTATTAAGCTTGAGAAAAAAGTAACGACTTGAGAAGCTTCACCTATAAAACTATATTGAAAATAAATTGCGAAATTCATTAAGTATTATACTCGTAAAATGTAGAGCTTGATCTTGTAAGTGAAGATAATCTACTTTCGACAGCAAAATTTGGTAAGTTTATTAATGTTAATTTCAAAGGACTGTTACCTACTTGTTTTTGAAAGGCCAAGGCCAAGAATGCCACAAGAATTAAACTACCTTAGATAAATTAACCGACATTTCAAATTGAGTCAATAGCAAACTATAATTATTCATCGATCTGTTTTAACTTAGTAGAAAATCAATTTACCCTTATTGAAATAAATATCCAGTATTCTATACAATCATTTTCTTTTGTTATAAAAAAGTTATAATAGTCTGTAAAGTACTTATTTCATTTTTAATACTTGGAAATATATGTACTTTACCTATACTATATGAAAAATAAATTAAAGTGCGATATGAACTGGATTTGGTTTCATTTTAAATTAAAAATTTTATTAATGAAGATAAAAATCCATTGAATAGATAGTTATTTCAGTAGTTCGTATATAAGCGATTAAATCTATCTAAGTTGAATTTTTTATTCGTTTCGAAACGTTATCATTAACTGGTAAGGTTTTCTTTGATTTGTTACCGATAATTATTGATATCACACGGATATCAGAAACACTTATTAAATTGGGGCTGCGTATAAATATGATTCTTCCAACATTATAAAATAAATTGATTTAATTGTATAGTTTTATAGGCATGTAAGTGGTAGTGTAATTAAAATAACTATACACGTAAATATATTTGTACGAGTATTGAAACTCGGTATGGCCACACTTACGGTTTTGGAAAACGTGAATCGAAATATCCAAACTATAATTTACCGATATTGTTATATATCGCGGCAAGGCTTTGAGGACGAAACGGAAGAGAAGTAGTGTAGATATTAAAGGTTTGAAACGTATAGTAGACAGTGATTTAGCCGTTTAATAATGCCCAGTTTTCATCACGACCGAAACCCGCACATAAATAATACGGTGGTCCGCTCACGAACTCCACACCTACCTACCACCTTTACCGTAAGACGTGCGCCCGTTCGTCTTATTTCATTGTAATGGTTTTCGCCATAGATTAGAGGTATCCCTGTTATTAATTGATATTAATCTAACGATGCATCATTGCTTTTATTAAACCTTGTTAAATATACAAAGTTTCATGCCTAATAGTTTTGATAATTATTTTAAAATATAATTTCTTTACTATGTAAATTACACAAATGATTGACAACCATTTCATAAATCGTTTTTTTATTTAGCACAACATACCTATCGTCCATTTAGCTGTTAGAGTCAAATGTAAAAGTTATAACAAATTGCTATATTCTCTACAATAAAGTTATTTATGCAGGCTATCTCAAAAATTATGATAACCCTGGAACATAAAGATAGGAATTGCCATTTAAGACTAACAATTTGTTAGTTGTTCATGCGTGGACTATCACTATTGTACGTTCATACACACCTTACTTTCGACGTTGCTTATATAAGCTATTACTAAATCGGAGTCCGTGCCTTTTCTCTCCCGCTCATTTTGTCTTCTCTTCTCACTCGTTGTATGTGACTTTATAGCATTTGAAGAATATTTTATTTATAAGACCTACACCACCATATTCTCGGGCAGAAAAGAATTATTAATTTCTTCTTTAATGATTTTGTCATTTTTTACACAGTTTCGTCAAATTTTGTAAATTTGTTTTTTCTCAGAATTATTTTCAACCCTCAAAAATTGAGCATTATGTTTTTTACCAAATATTAAATTTAATAATTTATATGTATTGTCATCGTAAACATAAATTTGTGCTTAATTATAGCTTACCTGATTACGATAAGTGGGAATATATTGATAGATAAGATTCCGTCATCACAATGAATGAAGGTAGAATAAGCGTAGTAAAAGAAACCAAGCTAAAAAAAATTTTAAAAAAATATTTTCCAAAGACTTTATTTTTGATGGTTTTATTTCATGACGAAAAAATGATATTACCAACCTAAAAAAAATTACGTTTATTTTTTTAAAGAAATTTAAACCTTCACCACCTTCAAACTCGTATTTGGCCTTAACAAACCTTCATTCTGTTGAAAATGAAAAATATAATTTTCTGTGATAAAAAAGTGTTTTATGAAACGTGAATATGAAAGATCTTTCTAATCTTTCTAAACTACATTTTCATTACAAAGGCATTCTAATTTATGTATATTCCGGCTCATAAAGTGGGGCTCATACAAATTGGTCAGTTTTGAATTATACGTATTCTACATGTATACAATGTGTATCCGGAGTGCCTGTTGGATTGTCATAAAATGTAAATTGTTATGACAAGAATGATAAAATACGAAGGAGTATATTTACCACGGGTGCAATAATTACTTAGTTACAACTATAGAGAGTATACGCGGAAAGTAATCTCAATAACAGTTTTGCTTTAAATTTAGTTACGATATCTAATATAAAATAATTTACTTTTACCAGGCATGAACAACAAAACTATTCTTTAAATTTAGTTAAATTACGTTATTCATTATAAAATAATTGTTGTTAAAACATTTTATTAAGTCAGTTAATATCATATCAGAAATTAACCCAGAACAAATTATGAAGAATCTCAATAAATGAAAGTTATCTTTAGTTTAGAATTAAATACGTATCTATAGTTATTCTTCGTTTAGCGTTAACAAAGTTGATTAATTTCTATTCCATCAAACCCAAATAAACTTATCTATAGATTATTTTATGGACAGCTAATAGATTAGTTTTGCAATTTAAGAACATACCAAAAGAGTCCAGACGTCTAGACAATCTGATTAAAAAATAGAATTTACATTTTCAAGCTTTACCTAAATAAATATTTCCCAAGAGCATGAAAACCTTTTTAATAAACAAAATGAATTATCAACGATCAAAGCAGTATCTTTCTCATTGAGGCTTTCAAAGATAAAGTCGACGTAGGGCAAACCACAAGTTTAAAGCCATTTAAAGAAGCTACTTAATATATTGATTCGTAATAGCTTTTTTAGTTAAAAAAAAACTTTTTTATAATTCTGTTCTTAATCCTTCATTTTTTTGATTTCTTATGAAAAAATGTATGAAAGGTATATTAACAAGGAAAAAAGGTATTTAAAATTTAAATAATGGATAAAAATAAATCTATTTCATAATAAAGTCCTCATATAGAAGCAGCTTTTGAAACTTGACAAATAAGTTAAATTTCAAACTGTTTTATAAATATATATAATTTTAAACAACAAAAAAAAACTGTCATAAAATAAATTGCTCTTTAAATAATTTATATTAAAATTGCGGTACATTAATTAAGACAAACATTGGTTTGGTAAAGTTGTTAGAAAATATTCATGTAGAACATCTGACAACAGTAGAAAGAGTTTAGGGAGGCTTAAGACCGGATATGATCCTTGGAGCGTACCGGAAGCTAAAAGTTTGCGTGAACATTCCGGAGCGGCTGCTCTATATACTAAACAGATGTATGCCGATGTGTGCACTCGTTCACATAATATGTGTTCTTACATAATGTAACAATGTATTTTAGCACTTTACTACTTATAGCTAAATATAAATAATCATCATATAACAACAACGTCAGAATTTAAGCCTACAACGATATGAATACCAAAGTTAGAATAGACATGAACTGCTTCAGCACTATGAAATTAAACTGCTGTAATAATATTTTCGTATCATATTTCATTAGTAATATTTAGTCTTAGAATATGTTTTCTTCTCGCATTCACACTTTATTTTCCTTCGCCGAATTTCGTACTTGATGAATAAATTTATTTCATCTTAAAGGTTTATACTTTTCATATTTAGATTAAACTTGCCATTTTCGTAACACGCTCTGATCTGATAACACTTTATTTATGAAATTCAACAAAATGGATAAATTTCAAACTTTATTAACAAAATATTTGCAAATCAGACAGATTTAGGTTAAAGGAAATATAAATGAGATACAAAACTTAAATGGTACATATATTTTTATAATCCTAAAATACTTTTATTATAATTCCAATTAAAATAATTTAAAACTAAAGTAAGGTTATAATTTCATGTTTTAAAAACTCGTATTGTTTATTATGTTTGTTATTTCAAACGGAAAAACAAATATACCATTTAATTTTTATTTGAAATGTAAAATATTCGATTTGATTCAAATAAATTATTATTATTAAATCCTTAAGTTCAACTTTCAAATATAGAATTCAAAGTTCATAGTTGGTTCATAGTTAACAGCAGCATAATGCCAACATATGCAAACAAATATATATCAAGAAATATCGCTCACCAAAAAGTAGCATATCTACAAAATTTTAATTTCAAAAAGAGAATGATATTTAAAATGGAGCTTTATTTAATTGAAAGTTTTATGCAACGACAATATTTATGTGTTTATAATTAAGTAAAAACTTTTTTATTGCTTATTTTGTTGTTTATTGATCTAAAGGTTCGTTCCATTTAACAGACAAGGCGTACATTTCCATGCATTTTCATACATGAACGGCAATATGACGTTCTACATATTCTATGACGTTTTCTGGACGGGCGAGTTTATATACCAGATGACCTCGGGATTTTATGATGTACAAATCCGAATCCGTGATACTGGTAGTCTCGAGCAAGTATCGTTAAATATCGTTTAAAAATGACCAAAACTAATCTAAGAGTTGACAGGGGTCACAAAGTAAGGACATAAAAATTTTTTAATCATAGCGTTAACGTAAAAAAAAATATTAAATGGAACGAGCCTTATGTTATTGGATGTTTTCTAGACCTACCAACTACCGCAGTTTATGTCCCAATTTATTTTGTGAATTAAGATAAATCAAATTTATTAATTGGTTGAAAAATTAGACAAATTAGACAAAAAATAACACTTGGAATAATATCAAAAACTTTGTTGGTTGGGAAAATCAATTTTGTGAGTATTTTAGTACAGTCAATTAAGAATTATCATTTTTCAGATATACCACTATTTTCGCCAGTAAGTACTCGTACATATCTTCTAACAAACGTTTTGAGTAATATAAGCGATGTAACATTTATTAATCCAACGCAAAGTAATAAACCTTTTAACAATTTTAATTCGAAACTTAATAAGCATAGTACTTATTGCACCCTGATGCAGATAGTGCTTTATAAACTAGAATTACAAAAAACTTAATAATAAATTGTTATAGGTTTGTATCCTTGGAAGATTGAAACGGAATCTATTGTATTGTTAACTTATTTTTTTACTACCTACATATTTTTAAAAAAAGTTGGTTTTGTAAATATCTTTAAGATTATATAAACTGAAAGAAGTTTTAATTTTAGCAGTAGAATATTGTAGCAAGCATTAATTTTTTTAACAATTTGCTGTTCTGTTAAATATCAGAAGATTAAAGGCTCATTTTCAAGTTAGAAATAAAAATCGAGATTATATCTGAACCCATAAAAACACAAGCTTTTAAAATTATTTATGAATACAGAAATAATCTAAGATCTACGAAAGCCTTTTTGTGGTTCTTTACACATTGAAATTATAATCGAAGACGAAATTACATACTTAAAAATCATTTAATTTCTCATAAATCCGCTTTCACTTACAACATTAATTTTGTATTTTGCGTTAAAATTTAAAAATAAACTTTTTTTAATATACAACAATTTATCATTTCACTGTTGTTGACATTTACTTATTTCATATTTGAATAAAAATAATAATATTTTACCAGACAATTCATACTACTATGAATAATTTAAAATAAAAACAAAACTAATTTATGTAATAATTTCAAACAAAAATTCGTGAATACGTTCATGTTAAAGTTGAAAATATTTTTAAAATAACTGAAGCAAAATATATTTTATAAACTTCCATCCACAAAAAAGTAAACGAAGCACTGAATCAAATCCTCGAAAAATCATAACTTAAATCCATGAAATATTTTTTATCAAGCTATTTTTTCTATGTTCACACTCTATATATCAAAGTTGAGATACAAAAGCCATGTTGCATACCGAATAAACTGAAAAAGTAACGTTAAATTTTCTCCCTTCATAAAAGTGAAAGTTCACAAATCCATGAACGCTAAAGTGAAATACAAAAAAAATGTTTAAAATATTCAATCTCATATAGTGTTTGGTCATATTAAATTGAATTTCCCCGATTTTACACCCGAGTAAAATAAAAAATATATAACCCAAGGAATTTGAAAAAAATTTAAGAAATTATTAAATGTAAATTTATTCGTTGTTGCGTTTAAATTCTGCATAACAAATTAAATATTTTTAAAACTTAATTAAACCATGTACCCACATATTTTGACGATTCAATAGGTTTTATAATCGCGATAAGAGAATAAAATGTTTTTTTCAATTTGGTGCTTGAAAAAAAGTTTCATCAACTATTGAATAAAATCATAAAAGCGAACATTTAACGCAATTACGTTTCATTTTTCTTTGTTTTATTTACAGATTCCAATTTCACATTATTTACTTTTCCAATTCAAGAAACATCACGACAGCTATGCTTAACACAATGAAAAGAAATTTTTAAAATACCACATTAAATAATTAGAGAAAGGGTTGCAAAATCCTCCATGACAGCAGACTGATTAAAAAGGTTGATAACCATGTCCAGCCAGTTACTCACAATCTATTTCACATATTTTATATTTCGACATTTATTTTTACAGTCAGTTTGCATGAAATATTCCACGCCAATGTTTATGAAGAGATTTATATAAATTTCAAAAAATATTATTTCAGGCAAAGCGATATAAAATTGCATTAAAGGCATATAATTTCAAATCATTCTAGCCATTCCCATCAATATGACGGAATGATTTGTATGTAAAATATTCAAAACTTACTAATCGATAACACGATATTGGCAGAGAATTGAAATTTTTGCTTGATTTTCAGTGGCGAAACTTATTTCGTATAAAATAAATCAATTTGAAAGAGCCCCTTATATTTTCATAACATTTTAATTAAAACATAAATTGTTCATGATACTACATGCTTGACTCTTTAACTTATGTTTAAAATAAAAAATAAAAACGTGCTTAGAATTAAAGCCAAAAGCTCAAAATACTTATATAATTCAATATTCTTCTTTATGGTAGCTTTACAAGTCTTAAACTTTTGTATTCAGTGGTGGGTGAAGAAATTTATCGTTCGCTAGAAGTTGAAAATAAATTTGAGCGCTACTGTTTCACATTCTAGAGAGAATACAACAAAGACCCATGAACCCTTGATTAATGAACAGTTGAGCGACGTGATAAGGATTGTCCTACAAATGAAATCCTGTTTCGGATGCTACTGACGTAGACAGCAGGAAATACAATTAACTTGTCATTAACTAACGATATTGTCTTGCCATATCCATTTAAAAGAAATAATTGTTGAAACTTAAAATTAAATTAAAAATTTTTGTATGACAAAAAAATGAAACAATTTGAAAATTTTTCTTACAAAAGCACTAAATCAAAACGAAAATGTTTTTTGTTATTTCACATTATCGTAAAAGTAAATGGAACCCAAAACTTTTATTCGACTGTAATCCCGCAGATATTTCATCTTAAATATCTGGCATATTTGCGTTAAATTATCAGATAACATCAATGAGCGTTCATAGAACGTCTTGAAAATGTTCAAAGAACAAAGTGGGACGGGTAATAAACGAGGCAAATTTTCAAACAAACAATAAAAGCGTTCATGATGTAAATAATTGGAAACATAAGAAAATAATTTGAGAAAACTACGTAAGACACAAAATTCTTGCGGTTATAGGAAAATTCAATGCCTATTTATATGTAGATCAATTCAGTTCATGTTTCGCGAAACAAGTAAATCATTTCTAGCGCACACAGAAGAGAAGAGTCTCAAAGTGCGCGATTAATTAACATCTGACAGAATGCGATAAGGAATATACAAATCAGTGCACTGTCTGCAGCTCGTATTTGCCCATTCCAGAAGTCTAACATTATCTTCTTGCCACTTCGCCTACAGCTCGTTATTGCGATAGGTATTTGCTACGAGAAACTCGTTGGATTAAGGGATTTGTCAGTTTTCAAGGAAAAATGACACCTCAATCGTAATTATAAAGTTATATTTTAATTTCTTCTGCTTGAATATCATTTCAAATATAATTGTTTTGTGGGAAAAATTTTTTTTTAAATACCCATTAAAACTTAGTAGTAAAGTACTGTTATAAAACTTGAAATATAGTAAATCTTAAAATCCATTTTCAATTTAAAGGTTTATGTTAGATTGACAATACGGTTTTGCTCGATGAAAGCATATATATTATTTAAATTTAGATATGTCAGTACCTTCTACATATATTTTAAATAACAGTAATTGCGATAATAATGGTGTCCAAAAAGAATTTATAGCCTATTAACGTTTATAATATAAATCTACAAGTTAAAGAATTATTGTTAAGAATTTTTGTATAAATCGCCTTCTTTTTTATAATTTCATACTTATTAACATCTATAAGCTTTTATTTGCCAAAGAATTTGGGCGTATACCTACTAAAAATAATTTTAAATGTATATTTTTGAATAAATAAATTGCTCATTCCCTGGACTTAATATTAGCACTTTATGGTGACATATAATTTGTAGTGTTGATTTGAGCTTTGTGTTCCCGTTATCGCACATTAGTTCATAAAAATAATATGAGCAAATACAAGTCCGCAAAGGAAGCTGACTTTTGATTTTATCTAAACATCTAAAGAACTGTTATATTAATATAACATTTAAAATTATTTTCTTGGGAATCGAATACTAGATTATCTTCAGTAGTCAGTTATCAAAACTAAATGATATTTTGAAAAATTAAACTATTTATTCTTTCCAATGCAGTGAACATATTACCTCTGGTGCCACAGCTGTGTACATACTGTACAAAATAATATCCTTATTTTATAAACCATTATCAGAAATAAATAAGGTAATAACAAAATAAAAGTTCCCCAAAAACGTTATAAGAATACGTCATTAAAAAAACTATAATGAGAAATTAGTAGGTATTTATAAAGAGACTATATACAAGTTAGTATCCCATCTAAAACAGATTAGCATAAAAGTAAGACTTAGCTTAGTTAATTATTTTGGTCATATTTGGTCACTTAGTTTTAGTTATTAACAAGTACCTATTTATAAGAATTTCCAGTTAATTAATAATTTAAAGGTCTTTTGGGATGATACAACTGATAGACTCTTAAATTTTTTCTTAAGAATCAAAATTTTTGAAAAAATTATTTACACTTTTTAAAAAAAATATAATTCTATTTTTATATGTTGCTTTTGATCCATAATTCTAGAAGAGACAACATCCAATTTTTGATAGATTTTACATACACAGTATTTGCCCGAAATATTAACGGCCAACAAATATAGTATACCTTATATTCATAGCAATATATTATATTCATATAGCAATTCTTTATTTTTGAATTTAAATAGCATGCTTTTACTCGCTTTTAGCATTAGTAGGTACCTTTATTATAACAGATTATCTAGAAATAATAATCAATAATGCACCCTTATTAATAATTCAAGAAATGAGCTGACGCTAAATTCACTAAATTGTCAGGATATTTGATAATTTATTAAACGATCACGTCCTTTCGAAATCTAAGTTACAATTGACAACTGTCACCGTTAGGACAACGCATTAGAAATTGCTCAGCATACTATCGTATTAGATTGACAAATGTGAAATCTTTATATAATATATTCATTGATTGAAGGACACTTAGGAAGACGTATTGAACAAATCATTAGAATTGTACAGATCTGCAAATAAACTATTATTTGAGGTAACTCAGGCAAATGTTGGTTTCATAGAAAAATTAAAAGTGAAAACATAAAAATCAATATTGTTGTTCATATATCCATTGTTAATTTTTTTCATATCTCTATAAGGTTATAAGGATAAATTGTTTAATAATATTTATTGTTCAATCATATATAGGGGAAGGTAACCTAATTTGGACCACTATGGTATCCAAAAACTTCAATGGTCTCATGGTTACATAAAAAGAAAAGTTATCCGTTTGACTAAGTGTAAAATAAGTTATTTGAACGTTAGAGAATTCCGTTAATTCGTTTAGGTGTAAGAAAATTAATAGTTTGTTTTTGAGAAATTGTGTTAGATTTAAGTTTTGTACAATATCATAATATATATATAAATATTATATATTTAAATATATATCAATATTATATTAAAATGTCCTACAATGGACCGAATATAATTGTTTATAAATTAGACCAGTCCAATCAAATAAAAAGCAATACTCCGATAGCTCATCAACTTCTTGCAATTTACCAACTACCCCGAAAGCGGTGAAAATAACCAGCAGCTCTTATATGTTGCGATTAAGTCAAAGCTTAAAAAATGCAGAAATATAACAAAGGCCCTGGTAGTTTAGAGATTTGTATATTACGCAAAGGAACTATAAAAGCTTAAATCATCCAATGCATAAAATGTCGCACTTGGATACATACTCGGTGTGCTCGAGTTAGTACTAAAAGTAAAAACTTCTTTTGTTACAATTGAGCCGGTTAGCGCACACGTTGATTAACTCCACTTTTTCAATTTTTCAAATTTTCATGTCAAAACACTTGGTTGACTTCTTATTTTATATATCCGAAATAAATTTTTCTAATAATAAGTAATAACAGCTCCTAATTAAGGATAATTTACTTTTTAGCTTTTGCAAAACAAACACTGTATTTTGGAATTCTATTTTATCAATTTACTCAACTTTTGCACTGAGCGGCTCAGTTGTTAAGAAACAGGTTTCTTTACTTAGACTAATGGCAAGGTTTTTTGATTTTTCATTTTTCACTACTATAAATTTTATAGAGTTTCTTTTATACTTGTTTATTTTTATATACATTTCGTATGTATTTAACTTTACAATGAAAGATATGAAATTGGTTTAAAATTAGACTATCTTCCCCTACAACGTTTTATCATTAACACAACTTTGTTAGGTACTTTATAAAACCTGAAAATTTTTGTCGTTATAGTAAGAAGAAGTTATAAAAATAACGAAACGCTGTACATCTACGTAAACAATAAATATATTTAAACAAAGGACTCATCTATAAGTCATCTATAGGTCATCTATAAGCGAGAGATTTTCTGATAGGTACCTAATTTTTTTGAAAAATGGTAAAATGTTTAAATTGGTTTTTTTTCTATGCTCCATAGATTAACCTTTTGGAGAACTTTAAATCATTTAAATTGCTTTGGATAACTCGTATGAGAGCTTCTTCAACAGAAAGTTTACATATAAACATTCACATAATTTATCAAGTTTTTTCAGTTGAAAAACTGTGACCTAGTTATTCGAAGCTATAGTCAACTATAAATAGTTTAATTTATGTTTTTATTAATTCTTTTGAAAATATTTCCGTTGGGTGTATTTATGTTCTAACCACGTAAAATATAGCTTTACCACAATGACGTTAAACTTTTTTTTTAAACCATTTTCCCATTTGTACTTAAAACAGTGAGTTTGTGCAAACTAAATCGAGCTTGGCAAATTTCTAACAAACCCATAGTGTACATTCTAATGTATCTGACGAGAAAAAAATTTATACAATTTTTACCGCGACTAGTTTTTTTTAAACTAATGCAATACATTTGCAATGACATGAGACAAACACACATGTAATATGAATGTAAAAACCTAAAAAGTACAACGATTGCATTCCCATATAGCCACAAACGAAGTGAATGCACATGGTTATGTTTTCGCCAGTAAAATATTTGAGAGGCAACTTGCGCCCGGTCCAGTGGTCTGTACATTTTCCTTTTAGAGCGACGAGACAAATACAACACAAGTGAAATACTACTGACTACACGCCAGCGTCAGTTCAGTCGCTTTTCCCAACGGGCAATATTTTCCAACCTCAAAGTTTTTACATCCCTCTGCCTCGCGATGCAGCGACGACTGGTCGAAACTGCTCGACATCGCTTTTCCGCCTTCTATATGTTGTTTTTACTTTCGAGTTATGATCGTGTCTATTTTTTGTTCGCTTGCAAAACTCTAAAATCATTCTAATAACAGACGCAGCTTATGACACACTAGACTTCACAACTTTATTATATAACGACCGTTATTTGAGTCTAGTTACCTTATTTCACTCTCTAAAGCCAAGATAACCTAAATACCATACAGTTTCCTTATACCTACCGCAAATCTTATTACACCGTCGTTCAATTTACAATAAGGGTTACAAAAGATTTTTCTTTTACTTTAAATGGAATAACAAAAACCGTTCTATAATTCTTTATATCCCTAGTCGTTTTTGCTAGGAAAACTCAATTTAAACTTCTTTTTCATTTCATATTTTCTAAACAAAACTTTAAATTGCACATTTATAAAATGAAACGTATTCTTCGTATAATTACTTTTGAATTCCATATTATCTTACCAATCTAAAAAACAGTTAACAGTTTGATATAATCTGTTTGAAAATAGTTTTGAAAACACGGAGTTTAAAAAAAGTTGTTTTTTTCTATAAAAATCTTTTAATTTGAAACAATTTTCTATTTACATAAATTCAAAATGAAATACTAACTTTTACAAGTTGTATACGGAAATCATATTACTGCAATAAAAGCTGATTTTCGGAATATGCAAAAAGGAAAAGTTTTTCAAGAAGGAAAAATCGTGCAGTCAAAACAATATATATTCAAAAAGTTTTCATCTTAAAGCACATGGGTTTGTAAAGTTCACATAAATATGTTACTTTTTCTCAACGGGACGAACCAACTGACTATACCAAACGTCGGTCGTAGACGCAAATAGCATTAGACGAACTTTACATCCAAGAATGGAGTAACTAAATAGATATTGTGAAGCTATTCAATTCACGATGCAAATAATATATATATATATATATATTGATAGTTGTAAGTGACGTTATAAACCAATAATGGCGATTTTACATAAAACCAAATGGACATAATATCTGTCTCGTTTGCAAATGATATAAGAAATTTATTAAAATAAGTTTCGACTGTCATGACTTGAATATTAGATATTTACTTTCACATAAATGAAATCATAGATGCTAAAAGAACGAATAAAATTTTTATGAAATCAACTCTGAATAAAATTAATATTTACACAAATTCTAATAAATTTCAACGAGACTTTTGCAAAATTTAAATCTTATATACTCATTCATTTTTAAAATTGTAATTTTCTTAGATAACAAAAGAATTGTTCACGATATAAAACGAGCAACAACGAGGGCAAAAATTATGTTTTTGTGTTAAGATAATATTTCCAAATTGAATTCTTTTAGGATATATAAGTACGTTGCAGATGCGATAAATAATGGTAATAAAATTTGATAATATTTACCGTCGATGTCTAGAAATATCCCATACTACCCGATAATGGTGTCCTTTTGACTGTGAGATCAAGAGATAAAATCGAATGCCCCAGAATGCCCCTTCTTGCGGCGAAGCTTTTGATAAGAATATACTTCGATAAGAGATTGTCAACGAGCCTACATATAGCTTTGCCTGCTTCCTTCACTATATCGTTCACCTCTTCAAACACAATATAACACCAATTTCCACTCCACCTCTTTACATTTCCTTTTTAAGCATCTAGTTCTTGGAAATAGCGTTTTTAAAATCCTTTTATTAGTTTAAAAATATATTTCAAATTGTCACAAAAATTAATAAAGTTTCAGCTAAACGTTTCGAAAGTTTGATAGTTAAAAGATTTTTCTTTCATTAAATTTTTGACACGTTTTGTAAGGGCAGTTTAATAAAGGTGTTAGAAAATATATCCATAAATCACAAGTACTAATAAAGATTTTATGGTGGGCCGGTACGAGGAATGCAATTAGCTTTGTAGCACGTAATCTTCGAAGTACGGTCGCAACCAGAAATGCCAGGGAGATTTGACACCAATATTTTATTATGTCTAACTCCACTTCGAAATATTGTGGTTAATCGCAACTAGAATCGTTTCTAGTTTTCCGAGATTTTTTTATTTGATACTTTCAAACAAAGTGGTTCATTAACATGTTTTTTAAACTAATTAAAAGCTGTGAACAAATCTAATTTCTCGCACTCCCTTTTCTATGAAACGTCGCAATTTAATTTATCAATTAGAGAGCATTCAGAGGGAGAGTCAGTTATTATATATTGTCCCAATAACGAATATCTCCCGAGTCGTTCAACATTGTCTCTAGTGACGAGCAAGTTGATTATCTATGGTTGAATGCTGGACAAATCCACCCAAATATCACAGTTGATCTGTTGCAAAGTTGAATTGACAATGACAGTATCACTAATTGTAAATTCCAACTCTTTTTTAATTTCACTAACCTTTCGAACAGCCACTCTAATTGTTAATGATATCAAGTACGTTAACACAATATTATTAGTTGGCAAATTAATAATTTATTTCAACAGTATAATCCACCATTACCAACATATTTCAAATTTTGTAACCGAAAAATATAATTTATATATCAGTATCTATTATAATAATATATTATAATAAACATTACGTTGTAAACGAACTGTAATTCAAATGAAAATTATATATTGTAAAATAAATAAAATATCCATATGTTAATATCATTTCGTTAAAATTATAATCATAATACATCAGTACAAAAATAGAGGATTTTAGGACCAATATCATAATTGCATCTAGTTTATAAAGCTCGTCACATAATATAGTATAATGTTTTACAATATAATATTACACATTTTACAGAAACGCATTTAGCTTTAAAATCAGTTTAACAAATTATGGTCAAAAGCTATGATGTCTAATTCCATCAATCAAACCAAATCGTTTAAAAGTGTCTCTAAATGGTGAGATTAAAGCAGCCCCTATGTCAATTGAATACTTCACTAATTGCAAATTTTGTGAAAAATCATTACAATTCTGGTTTTAATCTAATCAGATGTTTTCTATCTAATTTCGTAATTTATCGGTTAATAGGTTTATCCAGAGACTTATCAGAACGTTGCCCAATTAATTTCTTTAAACCAACCACTGTTAACACAACAAACTATAAAGGCCTCGTAAGAACTTTTAAACTAACTTGAAAATAATTTTTAAAAAATGTAATTGTCAAAAAACTCTTAACGTTCATTTCAACTTGAAAATTTTATTGAATAAAACAACCTGTTTATTCTTATTTTAAAGACATATATATATAAAATATGGAACACATTCTTGAGCTGCTATTTTTTCTATGATTTATTTTTGCTTTAGGCATTAAATGCCTCTATGTACGTGTTTTACGTTTTGTCACACTCAAATATTTTTATATTAAATGAAAAACTGTCATAAAAATGGCATTTGTAGCAGCACCTGAATTCAGTGTTTATTTAATTTGCCTGTGGCATCTGACTTTTCTAGAATACATTAAAATGTAGATGTTTTATTAACAAATACTTGAAATTTCAATAAAGTTCATGTGCAAATTTCTCTCACGATCTCTTCTGTGTTTTATGAGATAAGTTGTTTTCTTTGTTTTAAAATCTAATTTTCGCAAACTTCGATTAAACAAAATTAATTGCGAGATGCAATTAAAGCATTCCTTAATATACTTAAAATTTGGTTTTATATTTCTTAAATATTTTTGCTTGAAAATAAATGCAAGTTTACAAAGTTTGTTTTTTAAAAAAATATATTAAGTAAATAAATATGTTTAATGGTGTAAATTTACTATTATGTACACCCATACTTCGCTTTGCGTTTTTTCAAAGTTGCGTCGCTGATGAATTAGTACTAATTTTCACTGTGCGTCGTTAGATTTTCGAAGTTGCGTTGTTTTGGGTTCGAGTCTTGTATGTAAAAATGCTTGCTATAGAAAATCATAATTCACTTTGCGTCGTGTTTTTTTGGAACGTAACCACGACGCAAAGTAAGGTATGGGTGTATTTGATTGATATTACTTATAGGTAACATACTGACTCCCAAAGCCCTTAGTGACTACAACACAATTGGCTTACGCATGCATGTGAAGTAGAACCTAGAGAACTTATCAAGTTTACTCTTAAAACCAGAACTGCTCACCTCCCCATAACATTAGACGGAAGGATGGTGCCAATGGTGGACACTAGTAAATACCTAAGACTGACAATGATAAACTGATCTGGAAAGAGCACATAACGACTCTCACAGCTCGACTTCGATTTCGTCTTAAGTAAGTCGCTAAGTAGCTAATTGCCAAGAAGGTTCTCTTCACACACCTTAAACAGCTAATATACTTCCAAGTCCATACCTCCAGATGTATGGATGTGAGCTTCGGGGGACAATGCACTCTGAGACTAAAAATAATGGTTAATAACTCTAATAGCGGGTTTCCGTGATAAGTAAAAGTCGTCACTTTGCACTATAACATACAAGTACTAGAGGTGTAGACGGTTGTACTGAGGAATAATCGGAAACTTAGCAAAAAATTCGCCCCCTCGCAAAAATTCTGCATGACATGCAAAAGTTAGTTACTTGCCTTCACCTAGGAACCAAGCGAAAGAGACAGATAGACATGACATAATATTATTCCAAAAAAAAATCTTTTTAAGAACCATCAGAGAATTGTAACCTTAACCAGGTGACAGATTAATCTGGCTAAGGCCAGAAATATAATTATATTCGCTCAACCATAGTGCCAATTGCGTAGAAGCAAAAAATAACACTGTATTAAAAATAATTTGAATACAGGGTTTTGGTAAAGTTGTGGAAATTTGAAGTGTGAAAATAAAATATTTAAACTAACTCAGAATAATGCCAAATTACGTTAATTTTTTAAAGAAACTGTTGAAACTGAGCACCATCCAGGGTCAGGTCAGCTATAGCTCTAGGTTCTCAGGCTCGGTTTGTAGCACCTTGTAGACCTCGTTAAGATTAGCACAGGTAAGAGTAATTCGACATTCCTAGCTACCTATCTACAATCTTTTTAAAATGTACAGTTCAAAATATATTAAAACATTTAAGAAAATTGTCTTAAAAATTGCAATTCACTTTCGTCTTGTAATTCTTGGATGTATGTATCTTAGAACATTCAGAGAAAACGATAAAATTTATTTGCGACTATTTGAAATTTACTATATTTCTTTTGATAGTGAAAGCTCCCACTTACCCCTGCTTATGTAAACATTGGTCTTACAATTTTCTTATAAAGAATAACTTTGTTTTTGCACTAATCTTATTGTTTTTGTTCCGCAACGGAAAAAGTAACTATAATTAAGTTTTTTTTTTCAAATTAGTAATTTCTTATGCGTTTTAAGGCTTTATCATTAATGATATTAATATTCGATGAGAAAAACTCGTATTTTTTATTTATTTTTTACTAAAAATTTAAAATGATAAAAGCAATCTTCGGTACGAGTTCTGGTTGTGCCAAGCTACTGAAGTTTTAAAGCTGACGGGACTATACCGGATCATCAAGAAGATTCAACCAACGAAATATCCCATAATATTTTATTATTCGCAATGTGAACATAGATGTCGGAGCAACTATAAAAGAAAAAGTTAACACAATTTTAAGAAGAACTACTTGACTACAAAAGCACCATAATTGGTCGCCATGTTTGTGACGTTATAATATTAAAACGACAATATACTGTCACAGTAGCAGTACGATTTTTAATATCAGTCTGTGTTTCAAAGCTGAATTCAGCTGATGTTATGTATTTTGTAACAACAGAAGCAGCTTCAATATGATAAACACTGTTACCTGATATAGTCCCAATTTTTGATTCTTGAAGATTATTAATTTTAAAATTTTTTGATGATTAACTTAAAATCTTCTGCATAGCTTGTTGTTTTCTTCTTTTTTCTTCAGCTATAGTTACATAGGAATCCTATTGCCTTATCGTTTAAGGTTAGGTTGGAAATTTCTAAATGTTATAATTGGGATTTTAGTTAATTAATGGTATTTATCGAATTTTATTTATTCAATTTAAACGGCAACATAAATATTTATTAATTATTATATTATTATAAAATACTTATATCAAAATGATTTTCACAAAAAGTTGATACTGTTTTGAGGTTAGACCGTCGCACTGCTTGAAACCATTAATTTTGACGTTTAACACCTTTTGGAACAAAAATTTTTTAGGGATTTGTTTTTGTAGCATTCCTATAATGGTATGAAGCAAGCACGATAATTTTAAGGTCTTACACTTTTGTTATATTTATAAATATATTGACGATAATAATCAGACTCACCTATGTGCTAAAATGAGTAGAAATTAACATTGTGACGTCACACGTGCTCGAGTTTGTTCAAGGATTGTCGGCGTGTTTTCGATACTGGGTTCAAAAATTTATTTTAATTTGATATAACTTTTTAATTAAAACAAAAAAAAATAAAAATAGTATTATTACAAAACGTGTATAAGATCTTTCCAATTATTAGAGAATTATTTTTTCTTGAACCCAATTATTAGGTTCTTACCTCTTTCCACTTGATTATTAGGGAGCGGGGCGGGGGGATAAATGTTAACTTTCTTAACTTTTGATCTACAATAGCATCACTTCAAAGAATTTTAATGAAGAAGACTACTCAATTTTGCTTTTCCCAAATTTAAATTTTTGATTAACTCTTGGCCTTCTTTTAGTGAAGATAAAACTATACTTTGGTTTTACGTAAATTCATTGTTATGTTTCCACTTATTAAAATATATTGTTAACCTTTCTAAGGTGTCGCTTAATTTTGCACAATTGTTTCGATGCACCTTGATGACACCGATACGAATGAGTTCTTCTGTTGAATAAAACAGTAATATTGGAAATAGTTATGATATTAATAAATATATCTAAATTGAGTTAAAATGACAGTAAGTAGATTATCAAACGCCTAGTTAGTCTTTAAGCCCATATGCAATCTGTTTGATATCCTTTAGTAATTTAATTATACTTCACATATTCACTAAGTGCAGTTCAACATTGTGAGCATTACATTACTAAACATGATATGTTGATAATACGCATTTCAAATATGAGTAGTTGAATATAAAATCTGATTTCCTCTTGAATGAATAATTAAAGGTAATGGAACCCTAACAATCTTATTTTGGACAATGAAAATAATCAAAAATATTGAGAAATATTAAAACAGAATTTTGATTTTTCTTTTGAAGCATTATTTTTCAATCTTAAAATAACGAATCAATAATAAAAAATTAAAAACAAAACACAACATTTTACAGTACCTTTGTTTTTGTTTGAAATACAATTATCATATTTTTTGTTTAAAATGTTTCCAACTATATAATCTTTTTATTATTATCTTAATCATGTATTTTTTTTCTTTAATTTTTTAAAGTCGCTTCAACTTCTAGGGCTATTAGCGACTGCGCATAGTGGTACTATGCCTAGTAATTAATTAGATTTTTGATAAAAATAATAGATTTGAAGTGAAAAAATTTTGATATAAGCTGAATAGTGGTAACAATGATAATAATAGCAATAGTAGTGACGAAGTATTTTGTTTTAGATGATAGAATATAATACTAAAATTTTAAAATACTAGTGTTTAGCAATCCATTTGTTTGATGGTTAATTAGAGGGTTTTGTAGAAGGTGGAGTTCTTTATTCTCCTCCAATGCTCGTCAAATTCGGGGTGTTCCGGGTCGAGAGCAGCCCTCAGGTCTGATTGGTTGAAGGACAAGTCGCAGCTGGGACCTGGGAAAACCAGGTGCGGTACATCTATCCGAGCCCCACAACTTCGACAATTCGGTGCAGGCTCTCGAGAAAGGATGTAGGAATGGGTAGCCCTGGTGTGGCCTGTTCTCAGTCTTGTGAGGGCGATTTCTTCCGTTCTACTAACTCTGCCGAAGTTTGTCACCCTCCCTACTTCAGGTTTGATCAGCCTCAGTCTATCGAATGATAGATTCCACCCTTTCTGCCAGCTTTTATTCAGTCGTTCTTTTATAATCGTTAGGGCGTCCCAGTAGGTTATTTCGTCGTCTTGAACTTCTGCAGTAATGGCACGTTTAGCTGCTTGGTCAGCTATCTTGTTCCCTTCAATGCCTATGTGTCCCGGGATTCACATTAAAGCTACTCTAGGACCCAATTGCCTGATCAACGATTTTATATTTTCTATTAGGTTTTCGTCGCTTTCCGTGGTGTAGGATGAGCAATATTTATTTAGTTTTACCAGGTCTTCAAAGTCGTCCAAGATCCAGGCACATCCAGTTTTTCCATTTATTTTTGAACCATCGGTGTATATAATTTTATGATTGGTATAATTATTTTTAATTTCTCTAAATGTTTGGAATAGTAGTGAAGTTGGTGTATTTGCTTTTCCCAGTTTTTCTAAGTTTTTCACTGTTTCGGGTTTGAATTCTATCCAGGGGGGGATAGTCGGCTCATTTTGTTGGGCCAAATTTGGAATGGGGATTTTGTGGAGGCTGGAGCCAATTATTGCTTGTGCTGAAAGGGGCTTTGAGAGGTTTGTCTTGGAGTATAGAGTATTATTTAAGGAGTTGACGGTAGCAGTTATTTTGTTTTGGGCATTCAGGTTTTTTTTTTTATTTTTAGAGTGAATTTTTGAATAAGCAATTCCCTTCGAAGGTAGAGGCCTGGTTTATTGGCTTCTACGAGAATGCTGTTATTTGGGCATGTAGGGAATGTTTCTAGAGCCAGTCTGATGCCTGTGTGATGTACAGGGTCTAGCAATTTTAGACAGGTTGGTTTGGCTAATTTTGATCTGATGAGTGATCTATATACTCCAAGTAGGTGGTTTTTGTTTACTCCCTTGTTGTTGTGATTTAGCACTTTTAAGACATTCATTGTTTTTAAACACCTGGATTTTAGGTCTTTAATATGTGGTATTCAAGAAAGTCGTTCGTCAAATTTTAGACCTAAGAAGGACCAGTTTTTTACGCGTTCGATTACGTTGTCATGGAGTTTTAATGTAAGATGATTATGAGTCACTGTTTTTCGACTGAACAGGTATTTAATGAGGTCTTTACTAATTTTTCGCTTTTATGGGTTTTGATAATTCTAATTCAATTAAGAAGAGCAAAATTAAAATAAAGTGTAATTTAGAGAGGTTCATCATTTTAGAACTCTTTATAGAGTAGGTATAAATATTTAACTAAATCTCATTCAAAAAAAAAAACAAAGAAGTGAATAACTTTTTTTTTAATATTAGAGGTTCTCTTTACACTACATGAGGTTGGAAATAACGAATATTGAGGCTGAATAAGAAGGTTTTGTGTTTTTCCTAAAACATATTTCTAACTCTATTAGAAGAATAATACTAAACTTTATGAACCTATAAGTATTTTTATATAAATCAACTAAGAGTTGGTAAATTTAGGGAAATTAATTATCCATTTTATAGTTATTTTCTAAATCTTATAATATTTGGTTGATGCATAAGTAACGTCGTAGAATGCAATACAAGCGATAGAGAGGCACGATAGAGTTCTGCTACTGGAACGCCGCCACGCGAGCTTCTTCGAAAACGTCTACAAAAAGCTCCGCCTCGTATTCAACAATTATTGAATACGAGACAACGTGTTTTTTTCTACAACTTAAGAAGATTTAATTGATTTCCTTCATAATTTTCAGTCTGATTTCATTTTGAAAAAATTGTAAATTTCAATTTAAACTCTTTCTTTGTATTATACAAAATAATCACAATTCAGTGATAATAATTCAATTCATAAAAGTATGTAATTTTTCATTAATGTTTTTTTATGACGTTATTACGTAAAACTATCGTCCGTAAACCGACTTTACAGACAAACATTTTTTATTTACCAACTATATTAACATCTGTTTTTATTAATGTTATCTTGTATAAAGGAGGGTTTCTTGCACCATTCTTTTCAGTTTGTTCTTAGCGCTTGAGTTTTACAGATATACCTGGTACATTTTTAAGATGTCAGAGAAAATAGTGCATATTCGATACTGTTTACTTTTTTTTTTCATTTATTTAAGGTCGCATCAACTGCTATGGTGCTATGGTCATTAGCGACCGTCGAATCCGAAAACCCAGAAAAAAATCTGGGCTTTCATTGCGATTCGAACCCAGGACCACTGGCGTATAAGGCAACTATCTAGTCCACCACGCCACTAAGTGACCTTGTTTACTTTTTGAATTTCATAAAAAGGCCATAATGTAACTATGGTGATCAAAAAAATATGTGATATTTACGGCAAGTAGAGGTACTATCAATGCCCGAAACAGTCAACGAGGGTTTGCTAAATTCTGATATGGTAATTTATCAACAGCTCCTGAAGAACGAACCGGATGTCTTTAACCACTGATAATGATGCTCTGAATGCCATACTTGAGGCTGATCACCGTCAAAATACCAGGGGCATTGCATTGAAAATGGGTATTGATCAATCCACGGTGGTGAGGCATCTGCATCGTATTGAAACGGTTTCTAAATACGACGTGTGGATCCCGCACAAATTATCACCCGCAAACCTGTTAGACCGAGTTTCCACGTGTATTTCTTTGTGTGCTAGACAAAAGCATGAGCCATTTTGCATTGACTAGTGACGGGGAATGAAAAATAGGTTGTCTATAGTAATAAAACTAGAAAACGACACTGGGTCCAACCGGGACAAGTCCCATTAACTACTCTCAAAACAAAACTTCAAAAAAAATTAATGCTTTGTATTTGGTAGGATATGAAAGACATTATTAATTATGAGTACTTGAAACCTAACCAAACAATTAATGCTGAGAGATATTGTGAACAACTTCAAAAATCAAATTTGGAACTCGTAAAATACGTCCCAAACTAAGCAATTTCAAGGGTGTCATAGAAAACACGACATTACGTATGCATCAACTTAATATTGTAGGTACTCTATAGGTACCTATTTTAACTTGTACGTCTTAAAATATTACTATTGACATAAACTAATTGGCTTTATTACATATAGAAGAAAATCATCAAAAATATGTACCTAGATATTTTTGATTGTCGAAAAATAATGACTTCAGCAAAATGTAAATCCTTGAGAAAAAACTGGCAATCAATTAAAATAAACTTGAATAATCTAGAGTCAAAAATAACATTTTATTTGGTTCCACTATGTTTTCAGCGAAATGAACATTCAGAAATACCTAAGTTAGGTAATATAAATATATGATATAAAAAACTATTTTAATAAAAAATATTGTTTTCATATCCTTTCCTACTCGTAAGATATTTTAATAATCTATTCTATATTTTTGTATCTGGTTTTCAAATTTTTAAAACGATTTGAAACTTAAACAGGAATGGTAAATACAAGCGCGTTATTTTAATTATATCTAGAGCTGATTTATTTCTTAAGCAATAAGTTATAGGTAAAATGACACAATTATCAAAGTTTCAAATAGAAAAACCTAATAATTTTTGAACCTACACCCGAAATTAGAATTTATTGATGCTAATTGTTCATAACAACGGATAATTGTATATCATCTCAACAGAATAGTGTATTCTCATGGGCAATTAATCGCAATCAATAGTGCAATGGATGTCAGGTCGATCGTGCAATTTGATTCACTTTAGAATTAGTGGCAAACAATACCAATATTATATCGTTGAACAAGTTACGTTGGCTATTAATTAAACTTATCATTGTTATTATTCCAAGCCACACCGTTTTAACGCCTGTATTAAGAGCTTTTTTCTTCATACATCATCCTTAATGATTGTTTTTTTACCATCAGCGTTGCCTTATTGAATTCACGATAAAAAATGTGTTTACGAGTTACAAAAGATACGCACATAAAAGCCTTATATATTATACGAAGAGGATTTTGCAATAAAGAAGAAAAAAAATCTTTTCTTCTGAGATTCAAAACTGTAAGCTGTTATATTAAAGTTTTCATAAATATTTTTAGGGTTCCTGTTAAAGAAAAAAATACCGTTTGTTTTTATTTTTGTCGAGAGTGTTTTCATATGAAAATTTACGTTATTGAAATAAGTATTTCCTTTTTTCACCAATACTTGCTTTGAATTTCACATTGCCTTAATATACCAATTTTGTAATAATATTTGTTGAAACGACTATTCGCTGTATATTTGTTAAATATTTATATTTATTTTTATTTTAAAAAGCATTGAGAAATTCGCTATACAATTATATAATCAAACAAATATTTTATTTGGCATGACGTTTCTTAAATTGATCAATATCAACAAAAAGATTTATTTCCTAGTTAAATCTTTTCAATTAGGAAGCAGAAAATGTATTTAATGATATTAATATTTCATGAAATTAACATTGAAAAAATCGTTCCTGATAATAATAAGTATTTTCTATTCACAGATCATTAGCCATGACAATAAAGGATAATAGACGCGCATTCATCGATACTATGACACACCAACATAGTCCTGAATATAATGCCCGTTTTAGATCGCGTGAGCTGTCACCCAAAGATATTTATATTGTCCATTCCATTTTCCAATTCGTGATTATAAAATATTACTCGAATGCACAACCACTTATTACTCGAATGATACACAAACGATTCGTTCAAATGCATTATTGCAACCCATTTTAACACAAATAGTTCATCAATTAAATATGCAACAGTTCCACCATTTTTTTAATATTATTAACGCACTTCAAAGCTTGACATTAACAACTAAAACAACAACAAAATAGTTGGAACAAGCCGAATAATTTTTGCAACAATTTTTTTAAAATGAAATTTCAAAAAATTCACTCTTTTTTCTCATGATCCTATTGTTTTAATTCTATTGTGGAAATAATTTATACTTCTAAACTGCACTTGTAAAATCATACATAAATGAATTTAATACTTATAGATTTATATTGGGTTTGAAAATAGCCACTTCAAATAAATATATATCAATAAAATACATTGCTTCCACGAGTTTCAAATAAGAATGAATTTATTTAATATATCAAAGAAACGGGGATATTTTATTCATTTTATATTCATTTCCTTTGTTAAATAAGCTTCCCTTTGTATTTGTTTTCTTAAGATGTGCGTGCGTCAAGAATTTACTTTCCAATTATGGCTGCGAAAAAAAGAACAAACGAAAAGATCTAAAATAACATTTGCCGTTGAAATAATTATTTCCACTTTACATTTATAAGAAATAAAAATCTTTCTCGTTAAATTTTCGTTGATTCAATGGAAATTTCCGTTATCAGATTTGAACTGATAAATTACATTTTCGAAAGATAAAAACTTTTTGTGTGAATCAAGAAAATATGCGAAAGTTATGAAATCTGCTAAAAACAGGAATTCTGAAATGATACATGAGTCTCCGCTGGGAAATAATGTGGAATAAATTGAGGTAAATTTCTAACAAATATTCTAACATGATTTATTTTATGACTTATGGCAAAGCGGAATGAAGCTGTACTTATACAAAACTTGAATTTCAAAAAGATTAAAAATTAAACCGCAACAAATGTCGTAATATAAAGTAATGTAAAGTGAAATTTAATATTTGACAACCTTTTTGAATGTATATTTTCTGTGCAACGGAATATTTGCTTCATCTATAAAATTTCCATAGCTCAGGCGAAATTTAAATGTTCTCCAATGAAACGTATAAAACGTATATGTACTAAGTATGTACTTGTATACAAACATCGACCATCTCTGTTACGTTTTCTGAAAACAAATAAAATTTTTTGATAACGTACCGGTTATTATAAACATAATAATCCATTTGTATATATAAGTTTTCCGTGCAATCTTAAAGTGTCAAAATTGGGAAGTCTTTCAATATACTTTAATCAACATTTTCATATAAATTTATATCAATTTAAATTTTCTTGACATTTTTCTCATTAAAACTCATAACGGCACAAATTCCCAAAAATATTTATCATCATTTTGCTAAATCAAGAATTACTTCACTGTCATCGTGTAGTATATTAATTAAAAGCACGCGTTAAGTAAAACTCTCTTGTTACTTATTTATCAAGCATAACTTAGGTACACGCAGCCTTTCTACCACAATTATGTATAATGAAAATATTTAACGAAAATTCCTCAAATATTTCAATCGAAATTATTTAGTTATTCTTTTAATAAAGATGTCGCTTTAAATATTCCGACAATACTGTTATTATCACGCTATTGTCATAAATTAGCTCATATAATTGCACGTTTGCATTGTTAAAATTTAATGTAAGAATTTCTAGAAGATAATTTAAAAGTTAAACGTAATTTCAAATTATATAAAGTTGAATTTTCTTTTTAAAAACTAAGAAAAGAAAGTTAAATGCTAAATAATATAAGCTCTTTGGAAAGAATGAGACTATAACACATAACATATAAAACGAAGATGAGTTTACTTTAACCATGATTTATGCGTTTGAAATGCAATAAGCACATGAATTATAATCTATTGTTGACATTTACATGAGTATTAGTGTCAAAATGTACCGCAATGAGTCAACAACTTAATCATTCTACCAATTCAACTGTATATTAAACGTATCAGACAGGAGGATATTCAGCTCAAATCCAATCAACCATTTCAACTTCAATTCAAAATGGCATTTTTCTTTCAATTTAAAAAAAATTCTTTAGAGCTTTGCACTCAGTTTTAATTTTGAAACTCTTTATTCAAAGACGCTCTTCTTCATGTCGAGTACCTGCTTGCTCAAAGACTCTATTAAATAAAACTTTCGAAGATAGCGATTGTATCACCGTCTCTGATAGAAGCTCTTTAATTCAATGTAACCTTCACTTCCATTAAGTTTCCTCCGGTGCCGCAAGACTGCACATTCGCTGAGAGCAGTGTCCCTAATGCAGCAAGGATCTGCTAATCAAGTTGTTCGGCCTCGAATGACAATTGACTGTTCTACACATAGTAATATTCCTGAATTTACTTCCTGTAACTGGTTGCAGCACTTTATGTAAATACCTAAATAGTCCTCAATGCTAATGGCGAATAATAAGTCTAACTAGATCTCTGCATAATAGAAACAAGGATACGAGGGAAATAATTAGATAATAAAATTGAAATATCTAACTTTTATAGTTAATTTAAATTATTAGAAAAATTAAAAATTATTTTTTGAAAACCTAAAAGCTTTACCGAAAATTTTTTTGGTTATTCAAATTTTCTGGTCGCTTAATTATAGTAGTGGTTAGACAAAAATAAAATTTAACAAAATATATAAGCAAAATTTGAATTCATAATCAAACGTTCAAAATTATAGTTATTTTTTTAAATTACAGTTTTAAAAAGATATTCAAATACACACCCTAGGGTGTGTGTATTCTAGTCTAGAATATTGATGATTAGTCTAGATTTTTTACATATTTTTAAACTCTCAATTTCTTACTATTAACAATGATTATTTTTTATTCTAGTTCAATGACACTGCGATGAAGCCGCAATAACGCAAAAGTTGGTTATTGGAATTATTTGCTCTATTCTTAACAAAACGCTTTTTTGAAAAACAAATAATTATAGGTAGGTACCAAACTGTATCTAAATTTATTAAATCAGTTTGCTATAATTTTTCGTAGTTTGTACTTTCTTTTACTACTATATAGTAAAGGAAGTATTGTTATCGGGTCGAATTTTCAAATTTTAGCTTTCACCGGAAACACATGGTTTTTAAAAACATATCCGTGTATGT
The DNA here is from genome assembly GCA_958496155.1 of Sisyra nigra. Taxonomy (NCBI): domain Eukaryota; kingdom Metazoa; phylum Arthropoda; class Insecta; order Neuroptera; family Sisyridae; genus Sisyra; species Sisyra nigra. The sequence continues at coordinate 33,546,868 of OY292313.1, read as the reverse complement.
GTGTGTGAAAACCATATCGTATCGAAAGCGTTATCCGAATTTCACAAAACTTTGGCCAAAAATTTGGCCTCCATTTTATATCTTGTTGTGCCGTGAAGCTTTTGTTTGAAATCGGCTAACCAAAAGCTTCGTTTTATTTTACGAGTTTTTGAGCTTTTTAATTTTTTTTCGAAAACGGCTCCAACGATTTTTTTTAAACTTTCTATAGTGCTTAGACTCATTGATGTCGATATTTTTTATTCGAAACTTTTTCTGGGAAAATTCAAATAACGACGGTTCTGAGGTTAAGGGTTGGAATTTGTATAGACATATAGGCTGTATACACTACCTTTTTTACTACCACATAGTAAAAGAAGTATTGTATTGTATTGTTTTCACTGGAAATACACGTTTTAAGGTCCTTTGAATTCAAAAAAGTTGTTAGAAACATTTCTGTGTGTATGTGTGTGATAGCGATATTGTATCGAAAGCTTTATTCGAATATCACCAAACTGAGAATTTAGTCTGCATATTACATCTTGTTTTGTCGCGACGCTTTTGGTTGAAATTGGTTGACCGGAAGCTCCACTTTATTAAAGGAGTTTTTGAGCTTTTTCATTTTTGTTCGAAAACGACTTCAACTATTTTCTTTAAAATTACTGCAGTTCTTAGACTCAATAATGGCTACAACTCTTATTTTAAAATTTTTCCTAGGAAAATTTAAATAAGGACGGTTCTAGGGTGAAGGGTGGGAGTTCGTATATACATAGAGGCTATATTCATCTAGTTCTGTTAATATAGTTAGTATAGTTATAAAGTGCTAATAGTTCTTTTAACCAACAGCGTTTTATAAATGAATGTGAAAGAAAGTACTGTGACGCCTCGCAGCAGATATTTTTCAGTTTATTATTATTATCTATCGCTCTAACTGCTATATAAATATAATTTTTATACTTACTATCTTTTTTTAAATTAAAACATTGAAGAAGGGTGGCAAAATCAATTTTAAAGATAATTGTCGTTTTGCTTTTTTTTCTTAGAAACCATTTCAGCCAGTACGTCCTTCTGTTACCCTTACACTTACCAGCTTATAATTAACTCAGATTCATTTTTTTTAAATTGTTTTTATTCTAAAACATCGATAAAAATGTTGTAAATAGGTAAATAATAAAATAAATTTGTATTTTTCTTAATAAATTTGAAAGAAACGTTTAAATGTTTACAATAGGCAGGTAACAATAGTTATTACATTATGTACAAACAATTAAACGATTAACTATACGAAATATCCGTGTTCAAAGGGGTCTATATCGACTCTAGGAGTCAATGACGACCTGTAAGAGGTTCATGTTGTTGTCCATAAAGAGTCAATCTCATTTAAACAGGTTGTAACGTTTCAGGACAGGTCATGTAGGGCAAGTTGATAAATGAAATACACAGATAGAAACAACCAATTCATTTTGCTCTAGCTACACCCGTGACTTCGTTCACGGGAACTTCAGGATATTGCCCATTAAACTTTTTGAAATACGATATTTGAAGACCCGTCAGAGACATCAAAAATAGATTACAAAGAAATTAATAGATTATTTTTATTCCATAAATGTTTATATATTTTATACCTTAATATTATCCCTGACAATCAGTTATCATCATATCAAATTTCATCAAAATCCGTTCAGTAGTTTCCGCGTGACACGGTAACAGACAAAAAATTTTAAAGACGCAGATTTGACCTCTGTATCAATTACGACTATTGAAATACATTTTTCATTATACTACTCATTTTCACATAGATGACTTAGTTAAAATTTTCCCGGAAGACCTTGTACTGAAAATCGCTATTATAGTTCTAAAATTCTTATAAAATAATAGAACTTGCTATCGAATTTATATGACTTCATACACATTTATTATTATATTTTATCAATAAGTCGCTTACACTAAATACCATAACTCATGATCGATTTGTACGTGAATGATCTACTCATCCGTGAATCCTTTAGTTGAATATAATGTTCAAAGCGATTGTTTCCAAACCCATAACTCACGGTTCAGGAATCAGAAGAAGGTGAATGGTGAACATGACATGGGAATTGAATATGCCATAATCATGACTGAGTTACCGACATCTTAATAAGAAACAGCTAAAATATATAAATATATAAGAGTTATATTATTTTGTAGTTTTTATTTTCTTAAGAGGTATTTTATTCTTCGAAAACAAATAGGTTATCTCTCTTTACGTTTTAAAGCCAATATTTTAATTAGTAATTATTCTGAAAATTTTACCATTATGAAAACTAGACTAGGTATATATAATTATTTGAATACAAGCTATTTTAATATTACTAATATAGTTTAATGAAATGTTTATTTATTATCTACTTAATGAAAATTAACATTCAAATTGATTTTTTTAAACATTATATTTTATGAAGAAACAACAAACCGAATATTTTGGTTAAATGATAACTAAAATATTTTGATGATTGTAATTGATTTTAATAAAACATGTAAATGATTTTAAATTTAAATATGAAATTAATTGTACAATGGTAATAATTATAAAATAAACAAATCCCATTGGATAAAATTTAAAACCGGAAAATATGTTTTGATATATCCTTTGATATTTGAATTAACGGAATTAATGCATAACAATAATCAATCAAATAATATAAACAACAAAGTAAACAGGGAATATTACAGCAGAAAATACAGTTTCAATATTTACAGTGAAAACATTTGGCAGAATACGCTCACCTCGGAGTTAATCAATTTAATTCATATGTTATATAAAATGTTTAATACCTTCATTTTTTACAGCCATTTGAAACAGAACGGCGACGTGTATGTGTGTATATGTGTAACATGTTTTTAAATTACATCCGTTGAGATAATCCTTACGAAACATTGTTCATTCGGTGCGCTTGTTTGGCTTTATTTGCTTATTTCCTTGCATTCGTATTATTTACGATTACGATTTTTTACAAAAATGTTTATTCCTCTAAGTGATATATAGGAATATTGTGAAAATATGGAGTTACTATCGTTCGCTCTAGTTTTTGTGAAGCGCTTTCAAAATTTTTTATGGTTTGGTCTTGCTAGAATGAAATATTTACTCTTAAATTTTAATCAATGACATAAGTTTAAGTACATAAAAACACATTACATATATAAAATCTAAAATTGTTTGAGTAACAAGTCACAATCAAAAAATGTAAGTGCCTTGTTGGAAAATCCTACCAAATCTTTTAAATGAATAGTTTCCACAAAATTTTGTTTCAGATGAAAATAAAACCGTACATGAACGGTAGAATTGATGCACAATGTATTAAAAGTTGTTATAATTAATTGTACACGTATCGTAAATGTAGGTATGCTTTTATTTTCATCTGGAACAGACCTAAAACATATTGTAAAAGTTCTTTATGTAAATCCTCTTAAAAGTATACAAAACATTTGCCATAAAAAAGGTTTGTAAATATATTCTTCATTGCTGGTTACGTTTTACAAATTGAATCAAGCAGATTGAATTACAATTATCCCAATGTTATTGGTATGCAAAAATGTAAATAATTTGTGGAATTATCTTTGAGGTTAATTCAAAGAGAATTTTAAAAAAATATGTTATAATCACATCACGACGCGATCATGCGAGATTTATAATGTTAAATGTGCAAGTTGAGTTGATTTTATAAAATAATTTCATGCTAAAGCTGATAGTAGGTTGACAAGAATGTGACGTCTTACACTGTTAATTAGCAAGATGAAATAAAGAAAAAAATTTTAAATATTGTGCACTGATATCAAACATGAGCGGTATGTGAAATCCAAAGATAATAGCACATTTATTATACCACGTTTATTCCACGCGTACCAACTCTTTTTGCATTACCTCCTGTAATTATTGATCAATTATAAAAATCTTGCTTCTACTTGATTGCTACTCTTTACGTCTATGATATAGGGAAAATGAATAGCAAAAATGTGACCCAAATCACAAGTTTGAAGTTTGCAAAACCTGTTCTATAAATGTATTTTTTGCTTATTTTCATTATGAATAGTAAATTAAAAACTTATCTTAGTATAATTAGCATAAAAGTTAAAATATATGTGTATCCATTCATCTGATACGCTTCAAATTAAATTACTCATAAATTTTAATGAGACTCTTAAATTGAAAATAAAAACAAAATGTAGGAATAAAACTTTTCAAAATTTCATTAATTTTTTTGAAAACATAAAAAAATGTCCAAATAATTATACTTTATTTTTTTCATCTATCTTTCGTTGCAAACAAACTTAGCGACTATTCATTATTTACAAAGCTGTAGAAACGTTTTTTATTGTGTTTTCGTTATAATTTTATTCTTGAGTTCAGTCACGTTCAAAAATAATTATTATTTTTTTCTAACGAATCTTAACTTCAATAAAAATTGTACAGCCAGCAAATTTAAAATATATTTTATCAAGATTTTAAAAAGTTAAAATAGAGTTTAAATGTAATAATATTCATTTATAATGTCTCCAATGCTTATAATCTTTGGCGACTATAGTATCTCTTGTGACTGTTTTATTGGTAGGATATAGACAATTTTAAAGAATTTAAAAACCAAATATAAAATGAAAAATTAGTCTCCGACCTAAACATGTTTTCAGCTGAAACCGAAACCAAAATCAAAAATAACATTAAGTTTAAATAAATTCTCATTACTATGTGAAATTTTGTAATAATTTTAAAAAATACAAAAATCTTCTATTTCTTAAATGAATTAAACTGAAAAGTGTACGTCCACGTCATTATTAAAATAGCATTATAACTAACTTTAAATGTAATTAACTCGTTAACCTTTCATGGAAAAGAAATACATTTCTTCAATGCAATCGTAAACATGATTTTAATCTAGTTGTAAATATTTTTGCAATAAACATCAACATTTTATCAGACAGTCATCGTTTATTTTACTATAATGCGACTTTTCTTCACATTATAACCACATAATTTCTGTATGATTTAATAAGAATAATTGCACAACTTTTTAATTTCAACACTTTAATGAAACTATAATTTATCAACAAAAAAAAATTAAAGTCTTGTAATTATGACAGTTAAAATATTATATTGGAGTAGGACACCTTATGATGACCATTATATGATGTTTTAATTTTTGCAGGTAAATCAGTGTTTAATATTATAATTAATTTTACTATTACAAATTCAATTATCAACTTCTTTCATAGTTAAAATTTAGTTGATATTATAGTTGAAATAGTTAAAAAATTTTCTAAGATATCGATACTTCATATTAAAAATGTCTACATAGATATATATAGTATAATAATATTTCACATTTTCATAAAAGCGTAAATTTACACGTAAAAATGAAAGAATAATACATTAGTATTTGCTTTTTTTTTAAATTTCATACAATGGCTACTATAAAAATTTATTTTATAGAAATTAAAAAAAATATATTTTCAATAGTGAAAAATCTTCATTCCCATCATACATTTATTTAATTTTCAATGAAACCCTTCCATTGTCAATAATGTACAAACATGGAACTACATGAAACATTTTGCCAATTATTATTTTTAGAATTGCTACCCAACCAAACACTTTTATCTGCATTTTATCGCTAAATTTTCCCATGAACCTACAATAAAAGACCTATTATTTTAATGTGTTCGCATTCAAAAATAATTGCGCTCATGTTAATTTAATAATTCAATATTTACTCTATTGAATAGGCATTTGTCCTGAAGGTTAATCGATAAAGCCTTTAATTAAAGTGTAATCCTTCTAAATACCATCCAAAGATCAACTAGTTTCATAAAGGTATTATTAAAGAAAAAAAAAGTGGACAAATTAAATATTTTGATAAATTAAAATATTTAAATATTTAAATAAATTACACATTCGTATCAACCTAATGTAAATGACAATTATCGTAAGTTCAGTGGCCAATAAATGTACAATGTGTGGATAAAATGGCAAAAAAACGCTCAGTGTTATTTGATTTTTTTACCATGTTTTTAAATATCGTTTAGTTTATCAAATAATTATTTTCAATTTGGGGAACTTAATTATATCTTTTAGATTTCTTTAAATAACTATTATTTTCATTTTAATTGTTGGGCTTTAACGTTCGTATTAAGATCTTATAATTTTCTTTTTTATATTGTTAGGAGATGCAATGCGTCTTGAGCTCTCATAAAATTATATTTTACTTATAAAACAATAAAAGAGTAGATATGTGAATCTGAAAAATAAAAGCATCTGCGCGGATTTAAAATCTTGTTCTCATACAAGGTTATTTTTCCTGGTTATATCGAACAAGATTAGTAATGACAAGAATAAATAGTAACCAGAATATGATTAAAGTCGTGATGTGATCAATACCGCGGACTTTATTTTACATTACACCTGCCGAAGAAGAATGTAGTCTGGTTACTTGATTGCCGCTAAAGCCAGGCTACACTCTGAAAGACATCATCAAGTCGCTCAGAATCCAATTCTGTATCTATTCCAAGCCGACTAATATCATTTGTTAGAACCTGTGTAATTAAATGAGTTAATAACTAAAAATTTACATCGTTAAGTTGCAAAAAAATGAAACCATCTCACACTTTAGATTCTCTGTTAGATAATTTTCTTAAGTAACGCAGTATTCAATAACGATGATGCCTGTATAAGGTATAGTTATCCAATATTTTGGCTTCAGGTTCAAATGTATCTTTAAATAAAACATTAACTTGTTTATTGAGAAATTGCATACATCAACATTTGGTTTTTTGTCCTCAAGGGTAAATTTTACAAGCGAAAATATACTTCATAATTATTCAACGCTTCATTATACATAGTTACAACAAAAATCAAAGCTCCTAACACATATGGTTAAAAATCTAAAAAAAAATCACCACCGTTTATCAGAAACTTCAACATCTTATTATTCTACCATTAAACTTGTAAATGCGTTTCTAATAACCAACTAAGAAAACTACTCACTTTACGATTTATATAAAATTATCAACCATAATAATATTATACAATAATTCCACAACTGTAAAATTTATAATTTTGAATCAGTTCTACTATGCTTTTTCACCATATTTAAATTGCCTGTATTTATTTTTTTAGTTGCAATAATTCACTTGTCTTTATATGAGATAATAGGCAATAAAGCATCATCTATTTTTTTTTTCAAAACAAAACCAGTTTTTGATATAGACACTGAAGATTTCTATTAGATACATTCATTCAATTCCCTCAAATCAAAAAGTGAAACTTGTCCCAATTCAAATATTTTGCACTACTTTAAATACAATTTTAGGTTTTTCTGCTTTACGGCTACTTAAAGCAATAAATTTGATATAGTAAAACTTATAAATAAGGAACAGAAATTTTAATTGGTGGAATTTACGCTTCCTTCTATTCAACATATTACCTAGTTATAAGACAAGCTAATTAAAATTAATTTAAATGATTCTTAAATAATATGTAAAAATTAACAAGCATAATACTTTAGTGAAATAATTGTTAATACAACATTTAACATTACATAATAAAACCAAAAGAAACCATGTAAATTAAATTCTTAAATAAATATTTTATGTTAGAAATATTAAATACTGTATTAAAAACGTAATGATTAACTATTTTTTAATTTACGCTTTCCTATAAAAATATTTTTAACAACTTATTAGGCCTCATCTACTTTAAATTAATTCAATAAACCACCTTGGTTATTGGCCGTGATTAGAGCAATTGCTCTCTCCGCTTAATGCGTCAAGTGGTACTGGGTTCGAGCCCCGTTGTAAACTTAAGATCCTAGATCTAAGAAAAAATTGACCAACAGAAATTTTCTGTGTTTAGACAATCGTGAAATGACCTTAGATATTAAAACGACTTAAAACACACAAAAAAATTATTCAATAAAAATACTTTATGATTTTATAAACTTTAACTGGTTAAATTATCGAGTTTTGAAATGTATAAACTGTAAACTTGGAGCCGTTGAAATCAGATGTCCAGCCAACATAATTAGCCTTAAAAATTTGAAATATCTACAACAAGCTTTTCCAATATTACTAACATACTAACCGAATGTGCATCATACCCATAAAAAACGATTCAATTGCAAAATCTACAATTTAATCTTCTAAATTATCAATATTATTACCTTAAAAGCTATACTCTGGTAGTTTACGTAAGGCAAAAGAAACACTTAAAGAAATAGTTGTTTAAGAAATGGTATTTGTTACTATTATTTAATTTAACTTTTATAATTATTATTTATCATTTATTTATTGAAATCAGGCCCGGACAGGTCAGATCGAGCAATTAAATAAGATGGACTGGTCAACTCAGAGAGCCGTTTAGCCTGCAGCGTTGGTTACATCGTGAAAAGAACTTTTAATAGTCTTTTAATAAGTCTACCCGTGACTTCGTTCACATAAAATAAAACGTGTATTTCCGGTGAAAACTCGAAATAGAAAATTGGAACCGATTACAATACTTCCTTTTATATAATAGTAAAGGAAAGTAAAAAAATATAAATACAAATAAGTTTAAATAAATAAATAAATACAATTTAATTCATTAAACATTAAAATACATAATCAAAGTTTACCTTTAAAATAAAAACCGGGTTTTATAATCAATAGCAATTATAAATTATATTACTTTCGATTAAACATTAATTTTTATACAAATAACTCCAATACTATCTGTAGAATCAAAATTAAATTAAAAAATATGTAAACTACTTTTTTACTAGCTAAATTTCGCAGTGTTGTATCATCCGATTCAGATAAAAACCCCTCTAAAAATTAAATTTCATCATATTAAAAATGTATAAAAAATGTTTTTTAAGAACGTTTGTGGATTTCTTATATTTCAAATTAAATACTATATATGAAACTTTAAATTATCATAAAGTTTTAAAAAACTTTCCAATTTAAAAATGACAGTGTCCCACTTTCAAAAGACAATTATCAATACATTAAAAATTGAAAACACCTGGAAAAAATTTTTAATTCTGATTACATGCACTATCCTTATTTATAAAAAAAGAAAAAATCACCGCGCAAATTTATGTTTAAGTTGCACAGTAAAAACTCGTATTATGTTACGGCGTAGACTTTTATCTTGTTTGAACACTATTTATTTTCTGTTGTTTTCTAAGTAATTTACAAAAAACATAATGTTATATATAAATCTTAGCACAAAAAGAAATATTGAATCACAATCTTTCTGTATTGAATTTGAACCTCCTTCATACCATTAATGTCGAAATAAGAATGAAACGTTGTAAAGTGTAATTGAATATTTATTTAAAATCAACTTCAGGTGATAATATAATACTCATAGAAATATTTAATGAATAGAAGAGTAAAATATATATAGTAGACACAATTTCCAACTGCATCGTTTTATGTTAATGTAATGAACAGGTCCCAACATATTTATTCACTGTCCAAGAATAACATTAGCCGCTGTTGTTTGCGATTCTACTTGAAAGCACCTGCTTGTTCAATATTGGTTTGTACAGAGTTCAAACATGATATTATCAGCAACAGCATCAACACACCAATGATTGATTCTACCTCAAATCTACGAAATTACTTCTGTTACATAAACAAATCAACATTAGATAGGTACTCGAATTGAAAATAAACTAAACAATTTTTTATATTGGAACTATTGAATTTTCATTCTCAGCGAAACAAACTCTTATCAGATTCTCCGCTTCTTTTATTTAATAAATAAAAAGTCTATGTTTGAAAAAATCTGACGAAGATAATACTTAAAGGAAAACCTTTACTGTATAACAATTTCCATATCCTTTTCCTATATATCTTAGACTGAAATTACTGATTGAACGATAACCCAATCTTGCCTTAATAATTTATTGAATACATCAGATGGAATGGGGTAAATATTTTTTTATTCCTCGTAATCGTATTTTATTAATTGTTTCGTTTAACAAAAAAATAACCATATAAAACCTTGCTAATAAAATTATTGTACCATACATAATAATTCCTTATCACCCACACATTAAAATTCTTGTCATGTTAATAATTAAAAAGAAAAAAAGCATTTATCTATGTAGTATATAGAGCAAAACAAACAAAAACCTTTAAAAAACTCTCATCCTCGTACACTCCGATGATGAAAGTTTCCGATTCAGTTGAATTTCAGATTGATTAAATCAATCGTATTAGCATTTCAGTCTTTCCGTCAGTACTAAATGGAAAAAAAAATCATAGAAAAAACTTAACAAAGAACAAAATGGAAAATAATTTGACGAAAAATTCAATAACTAAAAACATAACAATAATCTTGATTAGTTTACTCAATTAATACTTTAATAGTTGCGTTTGTGCAATTATAACTAATATATTTTACCATTTTGTTCGTTTATTTTATTTTATTATCGATTATCAGATTAACAAAGAGCTACTTTCGATTTAGTTTTATGAAAATTTAAATGAGCTTTATTTGTTTTTATTCTACCTAACAGGAAATGGAAACAGGAAAAAAAACAAAGGTCGTCTTTTATTTATACTTAAATATCAAAGGTTAAAAAACGTGTATTTATATGTATTTTGATAATTATGATTCAATGAAGTTAGATAGAATTCAATGAAATTATTAATTTTTAGCAGTTCTTTTACTTCAAAAATAAATTTGGTAAGAACAAAAAAAAAACTTTCTGTTTCATTTTTTTTATCTTACAAAAAGAGCGTTTTGATCTACTGTTTGGTATTTCAAACATATGAAATACATCTTGTGCACTGCTACCCTCAAGCTATAGGTGTAATTGGCCATAGTAAATAGCCTTAAAAGGAAAGCATCAAAAACCTATCAAAGTTTATATTGCTTATATTATCTATCTACTGCAACAGTATACAAACAGTACTTTTTATCCTTTGAACTCCACTTCCTAATACAGAAACATTTATCTTCTAGTCTTAAAAGGTATAATCATAAGTTAAGCGGGGAAAACTATTTTTACTCAACTACAGTGAAACCAAGAGAAGGGTTAATGATTTTAGCATGTTTTAGCATGTTTTATATTTGTTTGTTCATCTATTTCCAACTACCATTTAAACCACTTCTCATAACTCGACTTATGATATCTCATTAGAAGCATTTTGAGTTTTGATAGTCTACTAGTGATAGGTTATGTGACGTCACATAAAGATCATATGGTGTACCCCGGATAGTGGAAAATCTTGTATTATTTTAATTTTGAAATACTAGGTATAACGGTTGGCAAAAAAAAAATAACTAAACCCCCAAACTTTCATAAATAAATATATTTGACTACATAGTCTACGTCATAACTTTGCCTTAATAGTTACGAAGCCAGAAAATCTTTTGTTAATAGCTTATATATTTCAAATTTAACACAATCATATTATAACGATGTTGAGAAAAGCCATCTTTTCATGCTTTTTTAACTTGTCTTAAAGATTTTTTACTTACGAACAATTAAAAGTTGCCTGTACTATAAAAGATCTGCCCACCAATAGCTAGAATATTAAGGACTTAAAATGTGTTGGTCGTATGTATCTTTTAGGCCTATCTTCTGATCATTACTATAGATGCATGTTAAATTGAAATTGCTCTTATTTTAAAACTTTAGCCTAAGTCACGGATTTAGTTTTTCAAATATTTTTTTTTTTTTTAATATTTAAAACAAATTTTACCCACCAATGTTATTCTTCACTAAACAAAACTTGCTTTTAGCAAAATTAAGGCTACAAATACCTTAATTTTCATCATGTTATCACAGATTAGTTCAAACTTTCTATAACTTCAGCGTCCCAAATTTACCTTAGGAAGTTGTACATCTTGTGATATAAAAACATCGAAATATTTTTGTTATAAAATTTTCTCTCATAAAATATTGATGTAATGTTAAAAAATTTATAAGATCCAAGTTGAGATTTTCATAATATTTAAATATATTTTTGAATAATGAAATATGTAAGTAGGCATGCAATACTTAGTTGAAGCTGTAATAGATTTAAGACTTAAAAAGCTTTTCTGACTTTATTCTCAAAGTATTTACTGTAATAACAATGCTGTAAGAATAAAAATGCATTATTAATACGATTTAAAATTAATTTCAAAAAGCCTTTAAATTAAAATAAATTATTCATGCAAAATACATTTTAATTTTTCTCATATCCAGAAGCGTCTTCAATTAGGTTTTAAAGTGATATTCTATAACAAAAGGAATGCTTGCTAAATTGTTGAGCCTAAGGCAAAGCTCGGTGATGTACTACGTCCTGCCCACATGATCGTGACATTCATAAAGTTCATTGAACTGCAATAAGAAATACTTGCGGTTTGTCATAACATAGATAATATTTTATGCAAGTTTTCTATAGTAAAACTAGTCAGACATCTGAAAATTAGAATATTAAACACAATCATGACAAAAAGTTGTTTTACGATCTGAAACACGTTTCAATCCCTTTATTTTTCAATTAGCAACATCGAATAAACACAACCTATTTAACTACTTTCCGAACATCTTAATTCATTCGTCGTTTCTTTTGTCTTGAAATAACAATATATTAAATTTTACTAAACATTATTTAAAACTATTTAAAAACCAAATATTGATTACCAAAAATCAATTATTATTGTTTACTAGATAAACTTTGTCAATAACGAAACAGTAAAAAGCTTTACATATTAATGCTCTTGATTACTATAAATAATAAAAGCATTTTCATTTGAACAAATTGTGAAACCAATTATTAACAACATTTGTTGAAAAATATGACCATTTAAATACACCAAATACTAAGCTAACATATGTACATTAAATAAATAATCCTAACCAAAATGATCATAAAAACCTCGTGGCTCGAATTATTTAAAGTTGACGGATTTTCATCATTCAAATATAAACCTATGAAAAAATAAATCTAAATGGGTATGTAAAAAGTCTTTACAATCTTTCATTTACCATTGTTGTATTTATTAATGAGAGAAGTGGATGGTAAAGTTGATTACATAAAATACACAAAAAGGTTTTTTTATAAACTGATTCCTGTGACAGCATTGTATTTTTAAGCAAATTAAAAAAAATATAAAACCTACGTTTTGAGTAAATATTGTGTATTTAAATTAATTAAAATGAAATTTGCAATCCTAGAATTTTTTAAACAAATTTGGATGTTTTAAATTATTTTTTATTTAAGAGCCAATTATTTCTTTGAAAAAATGTTTTATACAACATTAAAATTACATTGTTGGATGCATGTACATACTAAATTATAAAGACTTTATATTATAAAACCAATTGAAAAGGACAGCATATTAATTAAGTCCAGGTTATTAAAACAGTTGTAGTGGTTTTTTCTATCTAAAATTGCGGCGTCTATAAAGTTATATCTGTATTAAATAACTTATTTTTTTAACTTCTAGATATTATTAGATATAAAAGCTTTTTTAAATATACCTACATTTTAATTTTTAAAGTTAGAAGTTGTAAATCCCAATAAAATAAAATCTATTCTGGTAGTAAATTACTAAAAATTAAAAAATAATAGATTTAAGTACTTAAATGCATCATATCCAATAGTTTAAAATCAATTGGCCGAAAAATCTTTGGAACGTATAAGAACTAAGTTCATGACAAAATGATTTGTAACGTTATTGAATAAAAGTTTAAAAGTTTTTAATATGAAGCTATTTGTAAATAATTATAAACATATGCTTCAGAAATAGTTATTAGTAATAAAGGTGCTAAAATTCAACCGTAATAAAAGTGTTTTTTTTTTCGTGGATTTTGAGATTCGCCAGTCGCTAACGATCATATAGCTTTTAAAACGACCTTAAATATTTATATAAAAAATACAACATATAAAAGTTTAAAATTCACTTAATTATTGATTAATATCAATAAAATACTCCTATATGCTAATATATACCTACTTACTTCCATCAATTATTTTTTGGTTAAATACTCGTCAACCAAAACCTATTAATTTTCTATTTTGTATATTCACAAGGTTCGTTTTGTTAAAATAACGCACAAAAATTATAATAAAACAAATAAACTCGAAATGAAATAAATTTTAATTTTACAAATCTGTCATCAATAATATTTCCGATGTCCAATTAAATGTTTAATTGAACATGTGCTGCCTACATGACACATTCAAATTCACAAATATATAAATTAATCATAATAAAAACTGATCCAATTAAATCAAATAAGTACTAAAAATCCGAAAAACGTTCTAATTTTTTACCTCTCAATATAATCCTTTATTAGTATCTATATTGGTTTGTACGTTCGTTTAAATGATTGCATCAATATTGGCTGCGATTTCATTTAATTAGCGAGTTTACAATTGGAATAAACAAATAAATTTAATTCCCTGCAGAACCTCTTATAAGATTCGCTTGATTTTCACAAAAAGTCATGACACGGTTTGACGATTTTTTATGTATCACGAGTTTTTTCGATGTCCATTTATTAGCAATCTAAATTTTCAATCTGATTGTGTGTGGTTTTATCCCAAGTTTTACAAACCCATATTTTACCCGGTCTCATTTCACGGATTCGAGACGTAACCCAGTTATGCAAATTTTAGATACATTTAACATTTTTATCATGTGTATTTAACTCCCTGTAGTGAATTTACTAACCAAACTTTACCTACTAGTTTTTTTAATGTAATTTTTTATGTTAATTTTAAGTTGAAAACTTAGGTTTTTTTCTTAGTTTTATCTTTTCAAAAACGAATTTCATCACAGAAGTCAAATTTATTTTTGGTAGTAACAAATATGGGGTAATAAAAACATTAAAAACTTGTTTTTGAGAATTTTTATTAACTCATTAACCAGGATGTGATAGTTCGAGATCAATCCTAATCTATACAATAAAAACTCTTAAAATAAAGTTTTCTATTCATTTTTAAATTTTTCTGCAGATATCTTCATAGAATTGGTAAAATAATTTAAATAAGATTAAATAATTACATTTGGTATAAAAGAGTTTAAGAGGAAGATAAAAACGTATTTGCTTTTATTTTGTCATGAATTCAGAACAAATTTAAATTCGGTATGAATATAAAAGTTCGAATGAAATAAACTAAATTTTACCAAAAGAAAATATATACTTACGTGTTATTTCTATCATGATACGTTTTAGTATTGCCATTTTGAACTTCTATGTATGCAATCACATAGAGTTGACACTCTCAACATACTTTTCACTTACGGACCTATATAGCATTTATTACCAATATAAAAGAATAATATTTGTTGTTGAATGTGATAAAAATAGCATTTCCTTAATATTAACACTAATCCATGCCTTACAGTAGTCTTCTTACTTAACACGTTGTTCTTAAAACTAGGTATCATTTGCATCTATGTATGTATATCGAACGGCTAGTCACGAAGTTCATTAAGTGAGAAGCTAATGAACTTTAAATTCAGCGGATTCAATTTGTTATCAAATTTTTATATCTTTACCAGGGAAGTTTAGAAGATCTTAAAAGTCTTTTGTTTTAATTAAAATAATAGAATACCACATGTAAAGAATATATTATAAAACAATACTGCAACTATTGCCATGTAATTTTAAGATTTGATAAACTTTATACCAATTAAATACCACCTTTAAGTTAATTTACAAAATAATACAATTTTGCGCACTATCAGAACTTTGACTAAAAATAACTAGGTACCTAATTTCAATGTAGGTCATTATTTCAATGGTCCTACAACTAAAGGAGTTGTTTAGTAAAACTGAAGTTTTGCAGTACTCTTAAGACCTTTTGACTCTTCATTAAATATTTGGTTGTTATTGGAATCCTTTTTATTATATTTATTTTTACCCTTTTGGTAGAATAGTTTTTCTTTTATATTTCGGAGTACACACAACGGTTGACCGACACTTAGGTATTTATCGCGTCTGACAGAACATGACAACATACACGTTTAAAGCCAGACTACCCCAGAACTTCTAATTGAAAAGTAAGTGAAAAGAACAGAATGTATATACAGAATATATATACAGAATATACAATAAAATATACAAGTGAAAATCAAAAATATATACTTAATTATACTGTTTTAAATTAAGTAATATTATAATTATAAGTATTGTATTATAATTGATATTAAATTTTAAAAAATGGAAGGACATTTGCTTGATGGTGCATAGTGCTTTATAAAAAAGTTTTTTTTCCTTTTCACTGGTTTTAAAACTGACATTTTTGACAACAGCTACATACCATAAAATTTAAAAAATAACTGTCTCTAGTTCTAAATATAAAAATTATAAAATAAAGGAAATAGTAGAACTTTTTCAAAAAAACATAAATAGTACTCAATTTTGGGAAAAATAATAAAGTAAAAAGGAAATAGGTTCTATAAAATAAGTGAAAACGATATAACCCCTAACATTGTACTTTCTCAATTGAATAAATTACTAACTTTTGGCATAGTTCAGAAAACATATTGAAATATTTACATCAATGAATGTTACTCCTTTTATTTAATATTTCATTGACATATATTTACGTAAAGAACAAGCTTATAACTAGTTATATCTAGAATCCACAATATACTGTACACTTGTATACTTGTAGTAAGCTCAAAAAATATATTTTGATTTAAATCCAAAAGCTGATGTTTTGTTCGTAAGTATTGCTATATGAAAAATACTTAAATTTTTAACATTTACAAATATTTGTATTTGTACAACACAAATTACTTTATACTTTTTGTGATTCATATAGCTCTCTGTTTTCACACTGTCTTTAACTTATTGTTAGTAATATATCTAATAAGAAAGGTATCTAATATGTAAATTTTTTTTGTGAATTGTGACTTTTGTAAGGAATTTTATGAGGTGCAAAAAATAATTTGAAAATGAATAAGTTAATAGGTAAGCTCTCTTGTTTATTAGCAACTGTGCAAAAACTTAAACCTAATTGAGTCATCATAAAAAATGATTTTTATCTCTAGTCTCACTAATAGATCGAAAACCGCTTATTTTAAAATGCTATTCTTGAAATCATGAAAATTTGAAAACGTATTCTTTGATGTTTATGGACAATGAAAGCCAATTCGAGCTGCTTCTAAATATTTTATTATTGTATATTATTAGTATATATATTTTATATACATTTTATATATATATTTTAATATACCTACTCTCTTAAATCGAAATAGTGGCTTTCGACTACAAATAGTGACTATTCACTATTTTGTAGTGAAAAGTATACCAGCAAATTCAAATAGTGGTATACTTTTCGCTACAAAATAGTGAAAAGTCACTATTTGTAGTCGAAAGTCACTATTTCGATTTAAGAGAGTATAAATGTTTAGGGAACCAATCTCTTATTCACAAATCAATATCGTTCAATCAATGCATATGTTACCAAACACTACTCCAAATATTTTAACCTATTGTAAGAATGAAAGATTCGCAACGTTTCTTGTATCAGTCAAAGAACTAATGACATTAAACATGTTAAATTACTTTTAAACCTTATATTTTATATTCATGGCGTCCTTGTCCGATGGATTCAATTTCTTATAATAATAAAACAGAAATTACAACTATACCTATAATATTATGAAAAGCAGCTAGATATTTGCTGCTTTATTAGAAAAATGTGAAAATTTTAAGCGGATTCCTAAGAAATGTTAATTTTTCTATAAAAACTAAAAAATCACTTAATCTAAAATTCGTGTCCAAAGAAAAATAAAGTTGAATTTAGAAATGCAGTTTGTAGATCCTGGGTACCACTGATTTTTATGCAAAGTAACCGATAACGTATTCAATACGAAATAATTAAAGATATTGAATGATCTTAATTTATTTTTTGTCACTTCAGATAAAATAAACTAATAAATCTTACAGAAAAATAATTTCTGAATTTAAGAAATCTTTTTTCGTCGATTAATTAACCTTTGAAATTAAATAGAAAATCAATTAAAAGTTAAAGTTATTCAAATAAAATATCGTACCAGTTATCAAAAACTAATCTTAAATTTGCACCTAATAAATTATTTTAAAAACTTGATCTGTTCGTTTTTAAAATATTTGTACTGTATAAAAAAGTTAAGTTCATTTAAAATAATATACGTAGAACACTTTTATCTCTGTTTTTACTGGTGTCTGAAGTTTATTTTTAAGTTTGAATTTTAAAAAATATTAATTATTTTATATTATTAAAATTATTTTCTTCCACATCATTGATGAAAATAAAATTCCAGTTTAATTTTTTTTTTTGAGTATTTTTTTATTATTTAATATTTAAGTTAATTTGAAAAGTTAAACTTTGTTATAAAGCTAATTAAACAAGTTTTTTTTGTGTTTGGATGAGAACTTTCTACTAAACTCAAACAAAACTTTTTTTACTATGAATGTAAATTGCAAACTTGGAGTAGGTGAAATGAAAATGTTGATATGTTTATAGATTATTATTGGTATACTCGTATGTGCTTGTACGTATGGTAATATTGGCTAAAAGCAGCTGTTAATCATTAAGTATTTTTACCAACATCCATTAGAATGCAGGATCATTAACACGATGGTAAGAGAAAATGAGATCAACGGGTAAAGGATAAAGATGATAGTGACTTGTTCGTGCTCAAAACATAAATATATAATGCGCCTGTAGACAGTGTCGGCTTCTACAATGTAAACCGTCCATTAGCCGACAGGAACAGGCAACTTTTAATTAGATAGCACTATATGCATTGCGACGGATGCTTCTCGCACCCAACTTTCCAACTTTTATTGTGATTATTTAGATGTATCCCGCTTAGTACGCTACAACGTTAATACAAATTCAAGGCATATCTACGTGTAAACTATATAAGTGTAACATTATTTCCTTGTATAAGATTTTACGGTTATCTGATATCTTTTTGTTTGCAATACTTTTCAAGAGTTGAGAAGTTTGTTTAATTTCTACAAATTACACAAATTGAAAATTCTTAACTAAAGACTGATCTCATCAAAATTTACGACTGTTATACTTTCACTTTGGCATTCGTAATGGGCCTGTCAAAAATGTCTGCGAATATTTTTAAAAAAATTGAACTAATTAACATTTTCTATTAATCACAATCTTATTTTAAAATCTATTCTATTTTTTTTCAGATCACATTTTAATTAAAGCGTTTAATTTTTTTTTAATTTTTATAATTTACCATTTGAATCCTCGAATTTCTCCATACAGTATACACAATTAAAGATAAAAAACGAGTTGCAATCGATCGATTCAAAAGAGAAAATATTTCCAAGTGATAAAATAATATTTATTCTAACTTGTCGATGGACTGTCGTTTATCATGTCGTAATCCGGTTTTGTTGTCGAATATAAATTTGATGTAGATTTATACATGTGTTGATCGAGAAAAAGATTTGATAAATTTGTGAGTTAAATGCTAGTAATTAATATAGCAATTAAATATAATTGGGTGACTTGATTTAATTTACGATCTATTAGCACCAAAGATTTTCTATGAAAATTTTGGTGATCTCAGTATGTGATAAAAGAAATATTTATGTGTTATTTGAAATTACAAGATCAATATAATTTCTTTAAATGCCACCGTTTGAAAAAAAATTCTTTGAAAATATTTTGAATAAAATTTATTTATCGAAGAATCAATATTTTATGTCAAGTCTGTAATATCAATAAATCATTTCATGAAACTCGTTTTTATTTTTCAAATGAGAAAAAAATAGTTTTCTAAGACCTATATTACGTAATAATTAATTTTCATCTAGTAAAATATTATCAGCTAAGCTCTAAAGCTTCGATAAGTCTTTG
Organism: Sisyra nigra; assembly: GCA_958496155.1. Classification (NCBI taxonomy): domain Eukaryota; kingdom Metazoa; phylum Arthropoda; class Insecta; order Neuroptera; family Sisyridae; genus Sisyra; species Sisyra nigra. Next base: position 33,527,041 of record OY292313.1, on the reverse strand, counting down.
TCAAGCAATAAGGTATCAACATATACAGCGCATGTCTCAGAATCGCTCAATATTACTTTAAAATAAGTTGTACGATAAATAAAGAGACAAAATCAATATTAACAACCAATATGAACGGCAATATGACGTTTCGTTAAACCAGGGACGTATTTTGGGTGGGTGAGTTTAACATGACATAAATCAGATTTTTGGTAAGCTCTGAATCGAGAAACTACTATTCAAAATTTAGAATGGTTACCTCAGCTTTGAAAGATATTCAAATCACACTTGTAGGTTCGGAAATTCAATACAAGAATGGCCCACGAATGCTTCTACATTCTGGATATCAAGTGAAGAGTGCCTAAAAGAAGTCTTCTGAGGCCCAGACTTCTATACCTTCTGTATACCACGAACCTACCTACATTAGAGAAAACTCTAACTCGGTTGTTATTTCACAATGTTTTAAACATCATATAAATCTCATTCAGAATTTGTCCAAAAAATAGACGATAAAATAAAAAACGGTTAAATCGATGATCAGATCGCAGATCACTTTTATACGTAGAAAAAAACCATATCCATTTTCACACCGAACTTATTCGTGGTACCCAGAAAAAAAAGTCATACACAGCTGATATTTGTAGACAAGTACTGAGTAGGTACTGGGAAGAAACTCTTTTTCAGCTTTTAAACGCTGTGAAATTGCTAACAATTTAAGCATCAATTTCATTGAATCAACTTAATCTATAACACTTAGCGAAATGGTTGATGCTCCATGGTGACAAATGTGATAAATGAGCAACTCTTCAAGGCCATACAGTCTGTCAGTAACCAACATAATCACTAAATAGACTAGCAACTACTTCAAAAAATTAAATTATCAAATCAACCCTCTAATTACTTGCTTGCAGAGAAAAAAATCCACGTGACCAGAGGATGACGATTAAAGAGAACTAGAGGTCGCCCAGTGGTCGAAATTCGACCATAATTCGTTACAATTTTTACATACTGTCACATATCCAAGACACCCATTTATGTCTGGCGCCCGAAGGGCGGGATTAAACAATCACCGGCGATAAGAATTAGACAAAAGGATGGACCCCCTGAAGTACTGTTATGACCACGGATTAACATTACAAAGGATGAGACGAAGAACGAGTGTTTTAGTATTTTCTACATTGATTTACCAATGGAGGAGAGAAAGACAGGCGCTAAGATTACAAATAGAAAATTCTAGAAACGGGTGATCGCTTACTATAAATAATCCGAAAGATGAGCCAACAGTTGAGTATAAAATAAACCATCGAAGAGTATTGAAATAAATTCATCGACAGTATTCAAATAAACCACCGAGTGTGTATTCAAATAAATTCATCGAAGTGCTCAGTGTTAAAGTGAACAGTGTTATATAAATTCTGAACATTGTTAATAAAGTGTACATTGTGTATATAGTGAAATATAAACAGTACTGTGACTATTGTTGACAGTGAACATTGTTGTAGTGTATAATTGTTAGATAAATAAATAAACAACTGTTTAAAAATAAATTCGTAGTCATTATACACAAACCAACGAACCCGTAAAAACGTTACAATACCTAAAAGTATACTTCACTTGTAACTGCCTCAAAAACTTTAGTTACTAAGCTAACTACAGCAGATAATGAATTGCATTTGCGAATGTTTGAAAAATAATTTCTTGACAAATTTTTTCTTCAAGGTTCATTTAAAGAATGTGCATCATATAATGATTGAAAATATTTATTTTAAGTTAAGGAAGGAAATAGGTGTAAAGGTTTCAAAAATTTACTTTTTTTTCTTCCATAAATCTTTTACAAAACTATTTCAGAATATTCTCTAAACATTTCAAAACTAAATATCAATTCGTTCCCAAGTTATAGATAAGCAATTAAGTGGGTATCCGGACAACTTTTTTATAACGCGTTTTCTTGAAATTACTTTTTTCTAATTTGTATACACTCTAGCTCAAAAAGTTTTTCAGCAATCATTTTCAAATTTGGCACGTTTGGCACATATTTACATTCTCTTACTACTGTATAGTAAAGGAAGTCTTGTAATAGAGTCGAATTTTCGAATTCAAGCTTTCACTGGAAATACATGTTTTGAGGTTCCCTTAGTCCAAAAAAGTAGTTTTTAGAAACATGCCTGTGTGTGACAGCCATATCGTATCGAACGCTTTTCCGAATTTCACCAAACTTGGAAATTTTACTTCATATTATATCTTGTTTTGCCGCGAAGTTTTTGGTTGAAATCGGTTAACCGAAAGCTCCACTTTATTATCGGAGTTTTTGAGCTTTTTCAAATTTTTTCGTAAACGGCGGCAAAATTTTTTTTTTAAACTAACGGTAGTTCTTAGACTTATTAATGGCTACAACTTTTGTTTGAAACTTTTTCCTGGGAAAATTCGATTAAGGACGGTTCTGGGGTGAAGATTGGAAATTCATAAATACATATATATTGTATACTTGTATGCATATAGTTCTGCTATGTATAGTTATAAGGTGCTTATATCTTTCTTTTAACCAACAGCGAGTTTCATAAATGAAAGTATAAGAAAGTACTGTGATACTACGCAGCAGATATTTTTTTTTATTTTATAATGTTGTAAGTCAATTCAAATTACTGTATTCTGAAATATTTTTAGACAAACAAAAAAAATATGACTATGAAAAATCAGAATTATTTTCAAGTGAGTTTCCTACGTTCAAAAGTAAAGCAAAAGTACCTTTATGTTTAGATTTTTTCATTTTTAAAGCCAAAGATAAAAAAATTGGAATTAGGCTGCATAAGTCCTGTTTAAAACTTTGAATTAAGCTCAATCGACGGAGGATAGATTCCTTTCTGCGAAATATCGTTGAAATATTGTAATAAATAAACATAATATTTAAAAATATATTATAGTTTACTATGTAAAAATATATTTTTAATTATATTACTCAATAATCATATAATCGGTTAAATTTGTTTCTTTCAATTTCAATAATTATAATTTCAAAATTTAAATTCTTCTCACAATATTTTGTTTAAATAATGACATTTGGAATATGGTTGAAGTCTGTGGTCAAACTGAACAACTGAGATTTAAAAATCTACATATTTGTATGTACTGTGTGTCTGTGTGTGTCAAACGCATGGTAGTGTGTGTGACGTCTTTTTTCATTAATTTAAGGTATTTTGAAGCATTATTATAATAATATTATCTCAATACGCTACTTCCCCATATAAACTTCAATTGTGCCAAATTTCATACTCCTCCGTTTGTATAATAGTTGGTAAAAAGGTACAACAAATTTTTGCTTCACGTATTAATATATAGATCTCTATTGAGAATGCCTTCTATCACGCCTAATCCCATAAAACATAAAAATTGTACAATAAGGCATGAATTATTCTCAGCAAATGAAACGTAATGAATACAGACATTTGAAACGAATTTTTTCCATCAGTATAAAAACATTTTGTTTACTCGGATGACGACAACGATAACGATGAAATAACTTCCACTCCTACATGCTTAAATTAAATTTTTTGATGAATAATGAATTTAATAATTGGGACTCTTTTCTAATTTCGTATATAAGTTAGTTAATGACTTTCTGTATTTTTCAAATCTGTCCCACAAGTATAAAAATTTTGAACCCACTCTTTTATTTATACTACTAGACAAAAAATTAATGAAAAGTTGATTTCTGCTAACATAAAAATTCAACTAAAATTAATGTTATTGATGTTTTGAAAGTGGCATTTAAAAATAGTGTCAGTTTAAATTTTGAAAGCTTAGACCTCAATCATATAAAAATGAAGTACCTAACCATAAAATAATTTTAATTTTATGGAAATAAAAATGTTGATTGCTTAAAGAGTTTGAAGTAAAGAATATATCAGGTTTATCTGGCAAAAAATGTATGACAATTATATAGTTGCACACAAGTTTGAATATTTGCACGCAATTATAAAGTTTATTGATAAAAAACTGAAAAAATATCAATTGAAAGTTACCTTTTTTAAGCTGTGGATTTAATAGTTTCAATTTATTATAACAGTACTTTTAAAAATGACAAACCATAATCGGAGATGTCATTGACAAACAAGTTTACTGCAAATACACGAATGGACGTTAATAAAATAATAATCATGTCAACGAGATAGAAGAATCCAATTTTATTACATTTTTTATCAAATCGAGCATGACAAAAACATATATTAATAGCTTATAGAAGAATCAGAACACGAAGAATTCATACTGTCGTCAAATGATGCACGAACAATGTGTTTCTTTTTAAGTACCTACTAGTAATTATCAATTAGTATAGAGCAATTAGGTTTTCAATAATTTTAAGAATGATCAATCATTAGTCGCTTTTTGTCGATATTTGTAATTTTATGAACATTTTCTTACCACATATAAGTTATTGTCGTTTTTAACGTTAAGTTTAAAATATGATTGGAATTTTACAATATTTTGTTAGATGTGCAGCAACAAGTACCATTAAATATTCAACGACATACCATTTCTTATTCTTTACAATTGGTAGATTTTTATGTTATAAATAAAATATCAGAACCTTATTGGAGAGTTAAATTTTAAAATTTCAATTTTCATTCATGTAAATTGGCGTACACATTCGTAAGATAAATCATACGATCGATTTAGGGGAAACATTTTATATATTCGAAGAAAATATGCCTTTGAATTTTTCAATTTTATGTAAATTATTAGGAAGTGAAATAGATGTTTAGAATCATTAATAGCTGCGGATGAATGTATTATAGATATATACTTTGCTAATGTTTAGTATTTCTTATTTTTTCTTAAAGTATTACAGTTTTATTTAAACGAATAGCAAATGGAATTGAAATGCTAATAAAAGTATTGAATTTATAGTTTCAGTTGAGCTCTTTGAATTTCAATAAGATATTATAATTTCTCATGTATTATCAAAAAAGTTAAGAATATTAGGCAAACATGGAAAAAATTATTTAATTTTAATGCTTGTTTTGTTGAAATGTAATTTTTGGTAAGTCCGGGGTAGTTGACCTTATGATTTCTTAAAGACTGTCAGTAAAAACTTACGCGCGCTTATTAAAATAAAAAAAAATTATTTTTAATTAAACTTCAATTATCAGCTCTCACATCTTAAACATAAAATTAACAATTTCGTGTAAAAAATAATTTTAAAAAAGAACTTTTATATCATAGTTACCTATATCTTTCCCGAGATATCAGCGAATATGATAGCCATACTACATGGCGATAGATGACAATAATTTAATTCTTCTTAAATACCTACGAGTAGGTATTTCTTTACATCCTTACTTTGATATTGGCACTCTTATTTTGCTACAATAAAGGGCAATTTATACAATCATTGTACAATTTTTAAATATTAGAAAAATTTCTGCTGAAAATAATTTTATCGGAATCAAAACAATCTAGTGAAATCTGGTTAGTACGCAGCAGATAATTATTGATGGTTACTAGATTTAAATATCTGCTGCAAGGCGTCAGAGTACTTTTTTTCCTTTCATTTATGAAACTCGTTGTTGGTTAAAAGAAATAAAAGCATTTTATTACTATACATATAAACAGAACTATATGTATATACAACCTTTATGTAAATACGAATTCCCAATCTTCACCTAGAACCGCCCTTATTCGAATTTTCCCAGGAAAAAGTTTCAAATAAAAGTTGTAGGCATCAATGAGAACTATAGAAAGTTTAGAGAAAATCGTTGCAGCCGTTTTCGAAAAACATTGAAAAAGCTCCAAAACTCCTAGATTAAAGTAGAACTGCGGTTAACTGATTTCAACCAAAAGTTTCGCGGCACAACTAGATGTAATATGAAGGCTAAATTCCAAGTTTGGTGAAATTCGGATAAAACTTTCAATACGATATGGCTGTCACACACAGACACAGTGTTTCTAAAAACCACTTTTTTGGACTCAGAGGATCTCAAAACATGTATTTCCGGTAAACCTCGAATTCAAAAATTCGACCCGATTACAATACTTCCTTTCTTATACAGTATAGTAGTAAAAGGAAGTAAAAAGGAACATATATATAGTTTGATTATATAAAAATATTTTTATATAAAACTAGTAGTTCCTCATTTTTATGGGACAAAACCAAAAAAACTCACTTCTTAACGAGAAAAGTTCGATAAAAAGATTTAAAAATACGACACAAATCATCGTGCAGTTTTTGTATTTGCTATACTTATGCTACTAAGAAGCGTTGATAATATTAAAAACGATGGGAGTAAATTTATTGCAAAACTATGAAAGGTATTTAGATATTTTTTTGTACAATATACTTACCTTTCTTGTATTAATTTCAATAAAATTCATAAAATTGGTGCTTTAGTTTTTATTTTAAGGCTACAGTTTTTCGTAGTACCTAAACAAGAAAGTTAAAAAATTATTTTTCTTAATATTATGGGACACTCTTCTAATTTTTCAGTTTTGGTTTAATATTATTCTAAGGCCTTCTAAGTTTAAAGTGATTAAAACTATTCTATTTTGCAAGTATCATAATATATGCGAATATTTATAGTAGTTTAGTTGTAGTATAAGATATATATATATACCATCATGTATTTACTCTTTGAAATTTGATTGTGTAAGAACACTTTAAGACTTCATTAGAAAAAAATTAAAGTTTAATACTGTTATTTACTTACGTCTCGTTATGTTTCAAGCCTATCACATTTAAAGAAATGGAAATAAGATTTCTTTAATTTCATTCTACCTTATTGTGTAGGTATGTCGCTACGACTAGTATCAGTACCACACAGAATAGCCAAAAAAAATATCTACGAGTATAATACGACAACAAAAAATAAAACGTATTAAATCTTAGAAAATAGTATTCTTTTAACCTTTAAGCATAAAAAGAACCCCGATCTTTTCAGTTTCAAATTAATCGTTTTTCTCTGTACTTATCCAGTTTTAAAAAAGTTTGTTTGCTACTCTTATGCTAATGTAAAATAAAAAAGTTCCCGAATAATAAAACCAATAATTTTACTGCCTTCATTACTGAAAAATTGCATAAAAATAGAGATAAAAAAATTGTAATTACAGTTTTGCAAAATAGTATCTATCAAAGTATCAAATATGAAAAGTTGTACGATTATCGCGAGAAAAATAATTGAAATTGTTTCAAGTGTTTTTTTTTTTCAATTTTATTACGCTATAACCATATCGTTCTCCGATACCGATTTACATACCTACTACCTACTATAAATATATTTTAAAATGAAAATTTAGATAGCGGAATAGTTAAAACTATTTAAACTCAGCAATTGTGCTGTGTAACTACGGAATAGATTATGCTCGAGCGCATTTCCTAGAAATACGTTTTCATTCCAGACAATCTCACAGTAAAGGTTTCAAAAGTTTTTTGCTGATGTAAGCATTTAAAAGTCATTAGTTCAGAGGTGGGAGTTACGAACAACACATTTGGTACAGACAGTGCTTTCAAATTATTTGCACCAATTAATTCTTTTTTTAGATTTCTTTATACCTGTTATTGATTGTATCTTGGTTGGAAAACAGAGACCGCTTTAACGTACCATTGGTTCATAGATACGCGACTCGAAACTCTGAGTTTGACAGTTTGGAAAAGAAAATAAAACAAAGCAACCCATCGCTTCCTCTATTCTTACCTTAAAAACAGCTTTATATTACGACCAAAACATATAATCCATAACTTCTTACAAGAAAAATAAACCATGATATAATCAAGTTAAAACTCGTTTAAGTGAATTTTTTATCTGTTTCATATAGAAACCTTAACCCACTTTTAAAGTATCCATAACTTGTAAGGAGCTTAAACACGTTTGTTCATAAATCAAGTTATAACCACTGCAAAAAGTTATAATTTCATAGCCATATAAATGTCGTATACTTATTTAACATTATAATGAATATTTTCTAAAGCCAAAATAACAATTCAAAACACTCCTCTAGTTTAAATAATAAAATGGAAGCAGCACGAAAAAAATCGTTCATATGTGATTTATTTTTCCATGCTGTTAACACACTACCACCCTTGAACTGGACAGGTCACAATAAAATTATACGCAGCCGGGAAAGCATAAAGAGATTATTTATTTTTCCATAAAAGATTTACCCAGTGAAACCTAATTATTCGCATTACCCGAATTTCTCTATTAAAACAACCATTCTTCCGTTGTGAATGCTGACACAACTTCACTGAATTTGCTTTTCATTCATTTTAATTATCGATCGTATACCAATTTTGCCTTAATATCCAACCTTTTTCCCAAATACAAATAATACCGCTAGACGATATAAAAAAGCGTTTGACAACCATATTTTTAGAATAAAATAATAATTTATCTAACTTTTTCAATTTTGTGAACGTGTTATTATATTCATAAAAAAAGTTTGGGGTTGAAAGTTTTACTTTCAATGGACATTTGAATAAAATTAACATTTTATTACGTGGCAAGTACAAATTTACATCGATGTCAACAGTGTAATTAATAGTTTGTATTTTTTTGGATATTACGAATTATCATAGGGAAAAAGTTTTCTGTAGTCGTGGAATGTGAGGCAGACACAAATTTTCCCTTATATATTATGTTCACATGAGTTGTTGGCCATAAAGAAGAAAAAAGGGGCAAAAATTATAGTAATTACGCAGCGTGCAACATGTTATCACACGAAACCGTCAACCTATTACTTAGAATCAGAGCTAGTTGAATATTGGACTTATCCTCTGCGGCCACAAAAACGCCACATGCATCATTTTTCCACGCCCTTGCATATGAGTGCAACCGTAATTACATTTTATCTCGTCACACGAAAAAATGGATATTTTAATTTCAATAAGTGCTTGCACAAATCGACAAAAACCCATAAAATCTCTCGAAAATCTCCATGAAAAAATCGAAAAAAAACCCACAAACTTCAATTGAATTCAAGTGTTTAGCACATTTTATATTATTATACGTAATACTCGAAACACCATTATACGAGAAAATTTATATGGCATCGTCACTTTTCTCGCGTAAATATCAGTTATTTTCATAGCATTAGAGCTCTCGAATGTATTTGTTAATTCTAATTCCCTGATAAATTTCTTCCTCATATATTTAATCATTCTTAACTACACATTCATCGGCAGTAGCATTTTGTCTCTCTATATAATCATTTCAATATTGCATGCACTACTCTTTTAAGTGACATTTTGATAAAACTGGGTACATCATTCTCTTCGTTTAATCTTCTTACGATTTGTTAAATGAGCTCGCACAGCCTTAAACAAACCGTTTCTTCTCGTTTACATCCCCAACTCATTCTTTTTAGGTTTAGTAATGTACTCAATCTTTATTTCAACTTTGAAAATTTGCGAATGATATTACACTGCTCTAATTAAATGGTTTGTTTAATTTGATGTATAGAGTCGAATGTCGATTTTAGGAGTAAATTTTTTTATACGTTCTTAACTTAAATTTCTTAGGTATGGGTTTAATATTAAATATTGAAATTTCATCATTGAACAAAAAATAGGTCTCAGATTTCATCGAAAATTAGCTTTCATCATCATAAAATATGCAGACTCGCTGATTATTAAAAACATATATAATCTTAGGTTTACACCTTGACTAGAAAACCGAGACAAAACTATGTAGGTATAGTGATATCAATCAAATAGTTAATTATCATGATAATTTAAGATAACGGGTTGTTTAATTTTTTTAAAAATAATTTCAGCGATCATTTTAATATTGTCACAGAGTTGTTCTGCGTGACCGGATGTAATAACCACATGAATGTTGCCCGTTACTTTGAACTTCCAATAACAATCTTGTCGACATAAAAGTTGAAATACATTCAAAAATTGCATAATTAATTGCAACTATAACGTTGATTTTTCCTTGAAACTTTTAATAATTTAATTGTCTGGGAAAATGATGTATCTTCTTTAATTGGCACTTAAATAACACATATTTAGAGTATAAAACATAGTATAGAAAGTGTTGGAAATTGAGTGCTCCTAAACTAAGAATTTTAAAGTTTATTCATTAAATCTTATTGTAAGTTTCATAATCTAGTCTTTCAAGTACTACATTTAAACTTAAATTACAATTTACCAACTTCCCTTACATGCATTGTTTAACCAATTCCTATTTATTAGGTTCTTAATTGTCAAACAATTTGAATGTTTCTAATTGAGTTGAATCTTTTGAATAGAATTTTCACGTTTGAATTGATGATAACCTTTTGTTTTCTCACTAGGCGTAATTTAAATTATTAAGTTCTGAATTGGTTGTATTATAAGAATGATTTATTTGCGGATAAATATAATTTCAATCGTGGAACATAATAAAGCGATCGTATCGTATTTAATATCTCAGAAGTTAATAAAGCAAAAGCTTGTCGCCTCATAAGAAATTGATGAAAAGGAATAATTCAAAATCAGTCCCTTGTCAATTTTTTTTACTTAATGAATTAGTTATTTTTCATTTTGCTATCAAAATTTTATGAAAGGAATGATTTATGTTTGAAATATGTAAGGAAAATAAAATTGAAACACAGATTTCTTATTAATAACCTTTTCAATTAAAGTAAGTCAATAATTAAGTTTTGAAAGTTAAATTTCATAACTAGCAGGAGTATTACATTTTATAGGCATAAAATAAGTTATATAACAGACAATAATTCAGTTGTGAAATTCTCTTTACTTGAGTTTAGTTGTTACTTATTTGAGTTTGGCGACTAACTTAGAATATTAGACTTTTGGGTATCGTTTCACTTTATGTGCCTTTTGCGACAAGGGAAACGAGAAAAAAAATTTTTTTTGGAATTTGTTTATTTTTATGATAATATGCAGATAATAGAATTTATTCTCAAGCATATGAAGTGAGACATGTTTTTAGTTATATACCTATATTTATGGATACATGGAAAATTTTTGAGTTGAAATAATAAATATAACTTGTTTTAGCTGCATTTATTCCATCAAGTGGAAACATTTTTTGCGTGAAGTTAAAAGTATTCACTAAGGTCTCATATATTCATAGTTTTATTATTCTACAGTCAACACTTAAAACTGTCACTGCTTAATTAAATTTCCATGCAAAGCGACCAAATCAACTGCAAACAATTCCTCTGTTTAGCTCAGTACGGATGTCAGAGTAAATAATTTAAAAAGGATAAAACATCATAAGTACACTTATGATATGTGAAATGAATATTGCACAGTTTCAACAGTGAATTGAAATCGCTATTGATAAATAAATAATGATAATCAAATTAAATTTGGGTGACACAGTGAAAAGGTAAAAGCTCGCTTGGATTATTATAAAATATGACGAATGACATTGGATTCTCCGTGACTCGTGAGTTATTTCTCTGATCTCCCAGATAAAGTGATTTGAGTGTATATTCAACCCATATTAACTAGCTATAGATTCACAAGCAATTAAAATTCTGTAATGACGTTATTAATTACAACACTTCTTGATCAAAATGTGCTTTACAAATTTATAATTAGCACCTTATACAGACAAATAATCATGTTTGGAAATTAAATCAAACATTCACGAGCTTGATAGCTATTTTACAAATAAATTGGGTAAATTGCATTTATTTCAAAAACACTTAAAAGTAAAAATGAATTGAGTTTTTAATGAAGTTTATTATAACAAAAGTTTTTTAAATATGTACTTCTAACAGAATGAGATGATTGAATATTGTAAAAAAAAAATATTTTTTCACTGCATACAAATTTAATGTTCTTTATTTTAATTAAATATAATATGGAAGTTACGAAATAATCACAAGAAACAAACTTATTCCACTCTTTTTGACAACAAAAAAATTCCTTCTTGTTTGTCAATCTCATTTCATGTCTGATTTATAAATAGGTTTAATTAACTCATAAAGCAGCATACTATAATTAAATTGATTCTAGTGGGTAGGTAAAGTTTCAAGATTCCAAAAAAAAAAAGTGTGTTATATTTTTTGCAATATTTTTGTTTATATTTCTGAAGCACGCCAATAATAATTGATGATAAAGAATTACTGGGTTTATAATCTAAAAAATAAAATGGTCTTGGTGTGGTGTAAATGATTCACGCTGAAAATTTTCAGCATATACGGTTTAAAAATCACCTGCGTTGTGTTATAATTTCAATGTTGTGTATTCAAAAGTTCACACCATCAAGCGTGTAAATGTATAAATGTGAACCTAGCAGATTTTAATTTTATAATTAAAAGTTAAAACCACAAAATAGTGTAAAAAAATTAATCACACCGTGTGAAAAAACAAATTTTAGACCTTAGAAATTTCACACCGTTATTTTGCACTCACACAGTCGTGTGTAGTTTTCGGGAACCGTTTTCATATTAAAAATTTTTACAGTGCACGACACATTTGTGGTACAAGTCAACATGTCCTCTTTGTTCAATTTGGATCAAGTTGATATGTGACCAAAGGTTGAGCCTCTTTAGACGCTGGATCTATGAAAAAGTCACAGGTATTACCCCATCAAGGTAACACTTGTTAATTCTTTTATTTTATAATTGATTCTATAAACCATTACAACGTCGATTTTTCTTAAAAGACTTAAATAATATATGGTAGCACTTGTAGTAGAATCCTCTATTTGAGGAATTAAATACTAATAAAACGTTAATAAAAAATACATCAGACATACCTAAAAATGATTTTTAAATGCTTCGGTTTAATATGGTTAATGATGTAAAAAAATAAGTTTTACAACAAAATAAGTACTCCTTACTTAATCTTTAATGTTTTCATTCATTTAAAAACGTCATTATTTTATTCTACTTTATTAGAGAAATAATATGACAAGTTTTAATTTGAAAAATCTTTTGTTAAAGTTTAAAACCCATTTTACTTATAAAACTTTCCTTAAAATAAAATTAAATAAAATGTTTACAGTCATAATATGAATTTCATCTTTAACATTCTCAAAATATAGTCAAGCAATTTAACATAATAAAAACTTGGAATATCATTATTAGTACTAATATTAAATTTATATTAGAATATGTAATATGTAAATTTTTAAGTAATTTATTTATAAATTTAACGAACAAAACGTAATTTGCTAAATTTTAAAAATATAATGATGTCAAATTCTTATTTCAATAAATTTCTTTGAATTTTAAGACGCATGTCAAGATTAATTAAAATCATTCATTCATATGAATAATTTTCCAATAAATTTATTCGAAAACTTAATTATACGAATGCTTTTTGAAATGAGTAAAACTTTTTACTAAACATCAACAACTTTTTAAACTTCCTTAAAGTTTTTCAATTTTTTTTTTTTTAAGTTTTAAAGTGTGTTTAAGTGTTTCGAGTTTTTTTTTTTATTAACTGAAGAAGGTTTAAAAAAAACAAATCAATTTTTAAATGCTTTAATTAATTTGAAAAATGTTACAGATGCTTAAAATATATCATGAATATACCCTGAAACAGACTAAAAATATTAATTAGTTTATGGACTATGAATGAATACAAAACGATCCCACTGGGAGGTCGGCAGCAATTTAAATTTCTATTTTAACTTATTCATAAAGTTTGTAAAATATCATCAGTAGTCTTTAGTAAATGTTTGTAATCGCATCAGTGTTTCTTTTCAGGCAATTACGTTTTGCGACAACGTATTAATTTTTCAACATAATACGCATACAATTAATTCGTAAATATAGCACGTCATAAAAACGTAAGAAATGAAGAACTATTTTCTATTTGAAATAACATCATCTACAAGTTTTTTAGTTAAATTATATGAAAGCCTTATTTTAAAAAGATGTTAAAATTGCAACTATTGTATGATTTCAATAAAAATTTTGACTTTTTAAAACTACTTTCATATTTTCAGATCTTAAAATTTTCCCACTCTAATAAAAAAGGCTCATAAAAATCAAATAAGCGTGGATAATTTATTTAGAGCTAAAACTCTATTTTCAATCTAAAAAAATATCATATTTTATAACGATGAATATTCGTATCTAATTGAAATAAATGAGGCAAATCGAGGTGGTCCAAGCGCAGCCATTAGACAATCAGACGACTAGACAGCTTTAGCTCTACCGAACAAGTGTTACGATTACAAAGACCACATAAATGATGATATATGATAGCGACAATCATCATTTCAACATTTGTGTGAAAAATAGATGGTAGTTATTCATTAAATCCTCGAAAGATAGAGACGAATATATATTCATATATATATACATATCTATGTAGTTCCCATGTTCCACTAATCAAATAGAAAATTTTCCATGCTTTATTACTAGTTACCTATTGTATATATAAAGTAAAACTACCATGCCATGTCACACACATCTGCGACCTTAATTTTTTCCATATAAAACTTTTGAAATTTTCCAGTTTACCCTTTTTTCCAATTAAAAAAGGTTGTATAAAATATCCCTAATACCATAAAAAGCGACAATAAACATTCCCCATTTCTCACATTAAAAAAGAACGATTAACCCATAGGCTTATTGAACTTTTAAAATCCAATAATACGATGTTATTAGTTAATTAATTGTAATAGATTAAAGATTTTACAAACAAAATACCACTTTATTTATTTTATACAGGATTTCAATTTATTTAACATCAGATATTTATTGAAAACATTATTGTAATGGTTCAATATTTAAATATCTATTAATCTAAATATCCTGTTTTATAACAAATTAATTTTATTTCGTTACACCCTTAAAATTTATTGATTCTCACAAAAAATCTATAAAGCATTTATTCGAAAAGTTATTGGTTGACATTAATAATTTAGCTTTGCCACAGTGAATTAGTTTACATTAATTGTGGAAACTTGGGTGGTCGAGATATTTTGAAAAACTTAATATTTATGACTTAACTCGCTGACAAAAGTGAGAATTTAAAAGATATTACTAGTGAAAGCTAAAAATATAAAACATTTTAAGAGGAACATAAATACATTTTTTGAGTAGAAGCGAGTATATTTTGTTGATTATAAAAGCAACGAAAACTTGAAGATTTAAAAGGTAATTGTTTTACATGCATAGGTTAGAAACAGTGCTGGACTGGCCCACCGGGATACCGGGAATATCCCGGTGACCCAATATACTATCCGAAATACTACTGGCCCAATATCCCCGTGGGCCTATGGCCCACAAATATAGTCAAGTTTTTTTATGAAAATTGATAAAAATATGAATATTGATATTAATAAATATATTGGTTGTTGTACTGATGGTGAAGTGAATATGAAGGGTACATATAAAGATTTTAATGCATGGCTAAATCAAGTTCATACTTGTATTATGCACATTTATTAAATTTAGTTATTACGGATATCACACAAAAGAGGCCATCTCACAATGTGATATCTTAAATTGTTGATCTTAAATACATGAGCGTTTTAAAAAAAATCTTATAAACGATCAGTTTATTACATTATTACTTAAAGTTTTTTCAGTTGTTGGAATTGTTATTTTTGTTCATAACTCTAATGTTAATTATACATTTTTTGAAGTACACCAAAACTAAACGACAACTATTTTAAATATTTTGAAATGCATTAAAAATGTAAGTATAGTTTTATTAGATTTTCGAAAACTTAAAACTTAGGTTTTTGCACGTAACATCACGAATCTTATGACCCCTTCTAACTCTTGTAACACAATGCCACACTTCGTTGATCCTCTTCCCTCCCTTTATCTAGTGGTTGACTAGATAGGTGCCCTGTACGCCAGTGGTCCTGAGTTCAAATCCTAATGAAAGTCCAAGATTTTTTTCATGGGTTATCGGATTCGACGGTCGCTAATGACTATAGTAGTTGGTGCGACCTTAAATGAACCCAAAAAGAAATAGATAACTGAACATTCTGTGCAATAAATTGAACTTAATATTTTATCTGTGAAATGAAATTACTTGTGTATTCATATTTTAGTTTTAACTTGACATGACTTGATATTGTTATTAACTTTGGACTTGAGTTTGTACAGTATAATTTTGTCAGTACAGTTCTTTGCGCAATAACCAACGGACATTTAAGAGAACTTTAGCTGCCTTAAACGCAAAACGCAATTTATTATAAAATTTGTCATCTATTCTTCCTAGATAAATTATATTTCCATGGGCTTGTAACCTATAGTAATTACAAATTTTTCGAATCCACTGGTTAGCTATGCACTCAAATTACGCAAAATATTTGATTCCTACATCTTTTATTTCATTACTTTTACCATTACTTTTTAATTTCTTATAAAACCTCCAGATAAAACAACATAAATCTGAAATACGACACCGCCTATATTAAATAAATTGGATATTCTAAGAAATGTTATTAAATATTACTTCTATCACAAATTTCATTAGTCTATTATGAAACGCTTCTCATCAATCCGATTATCCTCCCTTTAAAGACATCCCTGCTTCCTAATTGCTAAACCCTTTAGAATTATAATAAAGAAGCAGCCTCTAGGGATCTTAACATTCACTATTTACGGTATTATATACATAGATTGATCAAACGTTTTGTCATAAATATTCTACTTGTTATTAAATAATTAGACCGTAACAAAGATACCTGCCTGAAGCAGCAAATATTGTTTATACTGAAAAATTAGCAACACTAATTATTATTAATCATAGGGTTAAATTATATTTTTTTCAATCTTTTGTCTTAAATTTAAAGAAATCGTGATATGAAAAATATATAACATATACTTATCGTCTTTAATATATAACTATTGATTATGTTTAAATTTGTTTTTTTTTTTGCTGCAAATGATTACTTTTAATTTAATTATTGAGTAAATCAATAATTTAGAGGATAATGAATGCGATTTGATTTGAAATTAGTTTAAGTCTGGCTTAATTTAAATTCGATAATTACTAGTTTAGGGTTTAATTTAATTTTATTAGTTTGAATTTCAAATTATTAATTGGTTGGGAAAAAAATGAGTTTCAAACATGGGTTCACATGTATGGGTTTTAAATTGAGTTACCAAATATTTTTAATTATTATAAGCAAGGAAGTTACATATTCATTCTTCGTGAATTTGTGTTAATTACTTTGCACCTCAGTTGTCTCCTTTATAAACCTCTGAAGAAATAACCAGTTTAGTTTGACACGCACTGTTTTGTGTCTTTATACAACTAATTCTCCTCTGATGGATTTGTATTGTTCTAAGCTGACGTTTCTAATTGTCACGTCGACCGCAACTACCCTCTTAATTCGCATTTAGCACAAAGCGACATTATATGTTCGGCCGAACAGTAATTATTGACGTTAATTAAATGAATTGGAATTAAGCGAAAAATTTGCATTTGTAGTGCAATTCAGGTGGAGGGGTGTATTTGACTTAATGCTCTAAGCTAAAAACATAATTCATTTGAGACGAAGTTGTAGATGACATGAACATGCTTTGTAAGGGGTTATCGTGTATAAATGCGCGTTTGGGCGTTATCATTGGCATACAATACTGTTGTTGAATTTACTCATGTTTGATCACCTGAGTAGGAATATCTCCAACAATTGTGTCGACATCCTACTCATTGACATGATATCCGTAATAGCCTCTATTCAAATAACCAGCATTGAGAACATGTTGTGTTTCGCTTAAATTGTATAATATAATATTCATCAATGCCGTTTAATTTCCGTTAAACAAATTAATCGCTTAATATTTTATTAATCACCAATATAAGTAAAGTTTTAATTTAAATTAAAATTTCCTTTGCTGTTTGTTTAGGAATTTAATCGCATTATTTTTGTACGTTTGTAAATATAAAATGTTTAAAATAAACAATAACCATCGATGTTTACCAATGAAATTGAATTTATTTAAAAAAGAAAAAGGAAAATTGGTACCTATATATAGTCAAACAGACACGTCCTGTTAGTCGCGTAAATAAAACAGATATCTGAAAAGTTATACCACTGGGATAAAAGAGACTTGTGCTTTGGAGTTGATAACAAAACCACAAAAAATACAATAAAATATCTTGCTCTTTTCAATGTCTTATATTTTATAATATGACATTCATACCTTCATCATGCATATTGATTATTGGCATTCAAAGTTTTCTTAAGATTTTAGTTTAAATTTTTCCCTTCTTATTACAGTTTTTTTAATGACTTGATGCTTAAAGATATTGGTTATTAAATTGATTATTAAGACATTAATGAGGATACGATTTACAAGCTATTATCTTCGTTTTATATGAAACCAAATTTAAAAAGGCTAATCAATTTCTTTTTTGTGATGATGATATATTCTATATTAAAATTCATTTGTATAAATATCAGGTTGAAAGTGATGGAGTTGGGAAAAAAAATCTTTTCATTCAAACCTTTTTTATCTGTTACCTACACGAACCCACTGATATTAAATAATTGGGTGAGACGAAAGTTGTTCTCTCGAATTACTCGTATATTGGAGCATTGGCTGCGTTAGTTCTCGATAATAAAACATTTGTTGGCAGACGGTTTCCACTCGTTCACTTGATACTAATTATTGGAAGGATATAGAAGAATGTAATTCTACGTGCTCGTTAACTGAATTTACGCTACCAGATTCATAGTCCGCGTCTAATGTTCCTTTTTTTACGTTAAAACGAAAGGAATTGATGCTGGTTAATTTAATTGAGGAAATTTGGTGTGTCTTATATTGTTGTTACAAGAAAAAACAATTTTCAGGAAATAAACGGAATAATTTCATTTATCGTTAACAACGTCTTTCAATGTAAATTTCAGGGTTCAGAATTTAGATTTCTCGTTAAACAAAATGTAGGAAGCGTATGAAAAAAAATTAAGATAAGAATATTATTTTCTACAGATTTTTACAGAACATTATTCAACCAATCGTTTTTACCAACTATCTAAATTTTTGTAATAAATTATGTATACATGGCGGCATAGACAAAGAATATAGAAAGAAAATTATGATTAGTCATATATGTAAGTAAATATTAGTAGAAACACTTTGAATGCGTAATCAAATTGATCCATTATTATATAAGAACTTTAAGAGTAGGTATAATATTCATCATCAAAAACATTAGAAAAAACTCGTTTCTTTTCAAAACACGATATAATTTTTTGCTAAGAAAATAGCTTTTCGATCAATGTCAATTAGACTATCTTTTTACATAGAACGTGTTGATTATCCATTTCACTGAATCGTTAATAAGATATCTTCGATCGTAATGTATTTTACTCACCCGTAACAAAATTTATTTGAAATAAAATTATTATAAAGTAATATAAATAAGACTTTCCTGCTGCTGCACTATAACTAATCATGCAAAAGTAAGCTACTTCGGATGCATCTCTATAGCGATATAATTACACCAATATCTCGTTATAATTGTATAAGATCAACTGATAAAAAGATAGAGCCATGAATGTAATTATCGATTTTTACTGTCGTTAATGTGAGAAACTTTAATATTGCTCGGTGTCAGTGGCAAAAAAAAATATGAATTCATATATAGTATTAGTTACAGAAAATAACCTTAACTCAAATAAATCTTGCAAATATCAACTTTAAAATAAAAACTTATAATTATTATTTAAATTAAATTCATGGCATCTGCCTTAAATACAAATATTAAAATAACTACAAAAGTTATAAAATATATTTAAGAAAGGTACAGTCGTCACTGACGGATAAATTGAGTTGGCCATCTATAGGTATTATTTAAATTTATATTTATTTATATCATCATTAATTTACTATAAATATTGTTTTCTTTATTAAAAACTTTATATTTTGAATATGTTTTAATTAAATCTCTAAGCATTTTTTGGCATTATTTTATATTTGTTCATGATTACTAAAAAAAAACAGTGATTATATTACCGATTCGCGTTATGGATCGAGTTTACCTACACCCTACACCCTAATTTAAATTGATTTTTCAAATTTTATATTTACAAAATATTATAGTTTTATTACACTTTTTTATGTTCTCAACACATCTTCGAATTAAATGCTTGAGTTATTACGCTATTAGGTGCTGAAATTAGGCTACCGTTTTCACAGTTTCTTCGACTTATTCCATTTATATTTGAAACTAGCTGATACCCGTCCGCTCTGAGCGTATCTAAATTAAACTGATTTATTAATATGTTAGAAACCTACATCCCAAAATATAAAATTTAGCTATTTTGACAGAAAAAGATAGATAGATATTTCTAGACCTTCGATCCACAGTAAGTTCATGAAAATCCGTTAAACTTCTTTCTCAGGAAGAGATAATTGCTATCTCATAAGTTCTACACTTACATTTTTATGAATATATAGTACTTAATATTACTTAATTATTAATTATGTACTTGTGTTCCTTTAAGACTTCTTTTGTCAAATCCTGAATTTTATCACTTCTTTTAGGACACCCTCAATTTTTTCACTTCTTTTGTGGTATATCGTACAGGAATTCTACATAGTAGAATAAGGATACAACTTAAAGTTGTCCGTAGGCTGAACTGGAGAAATCATATTATCTCAAAAATAAGGGAAGCAAATACTCGTTTAATTCAGCTTTACCCCCTTTTAAATAAAAAATCAAGTCTTCGCAGCGAGTGCTCTTTAATCTCTTTAATCTATAAAGCTATGATCAGACCCATATTGACTTATGGTTGTCCTGTTTGGTTCAACATTTCCGAAGGAAGTTTTAAAAAGTTACAAGTATTCCAAAATAAGGTACTGCGCATCATTTTAAAAGCACCATGGTACATTCGGAACTCTCAGATCCATAACGAGCTGGACATGACAGGCATAAAGGAGCACACAAGAAGTCTTGCAAAAAGATTCTTTGAAAACATCTCCCTCTGTTCAAGTGCCGTCAAACTAAACTTGGGTCAGTGCAGAACCCAGAGAAGACATCCCCAGGAAATTATTAAAAATAATTAAACAATACAATGCTCGAGGATCAATCTTAAACCTCTAGTTAATTCAATACTAAAACACTCATATCAGCACTATGAATAGCGACTTTTGAGGTTCGCTGAACAAGTGACAAACTAGAAGAACAAAAAAAAAGTTGTCCGTTTTGAATAAAACACTTCTAGGTATAGTTTTCATACGCGTTAATTTCTTATGTGAGAGAATACATAGATACATCCGTCTTTTTACGGATCAAAAGTGAAGCAGACTTATCTCGTCTTTCAAGCTATAAGCTTTAGCCTGCCCACAGTAAAATGCCGACACTAACTCAAAAAATCCAATTTGGAGATATATATAATCCCTATATGTTACCCCAAATACGATATTTTCGATATTTAAAATATATTCTATCCTTGGATTTTATAAAGATGCCCATAATTTCTAATAGGTATTTTGTCTATTATAAATCGTTATAAGCTATGTACATTTATTTTATACTTTTGGTTTTTGTCAATAATTATATTTTATTCTTGACATCAATTTTTGCTAAATATACGAAGAGTGTTCTGCTGTCTTAGTTAGTCCAAATGAAATAATTAATTCAAGATAAACAGAGTAACATATTATGAAAGAAAAATATAAAAAACACATTCGAGGTACTTATACTTAAGACATGTTTATTAATACTCTTTTAACTTAGAACCATAAACGTTTAAATGTATGTAATTAGGGATAAATAAATAACACTTTCTTTGAATGTATGAAAATTCAAATATTTACTTAACAACAACGTGAACAGTCCTAATTAAAATTATAATCTTAGGATTACGAGCTTAGAAACCAAGGAACATAACAAAAAAAATAATACAAACTATACTTTTTATTATAAATTTGTTGTCGCTTATTATTTAAAAAAAAAACTGTGCATCAAAAGCGTTATATACATAGTATTAGCTTCAACCGAATAAATAATGTATCAGCAAGAATATATGATGTTAAGAAAGGCGAAATCAAATATTTGGCCTCGCTTTCATTTATGAGGACTTCTTGACACTAAGACCCATGCTTATCAAGTTAATTATAAGTAAGTTCAACTAAGATAATTTATGTGTGCAAAATCTTGTTTGATTTAATAGTCTCAGGAAGAGGAAGCCTTCATAAAAGATGTCTCTCTCAAAATTCATTAAATATTAAAAAAATTAAAGCTACAATTAATTTTTTAGATATAATTATTTTAAATAATAAATTATTTTAATTGCAATACGGTTATTTAATATCTTATTATATAAATGTTTGGTAAAGAATTAAAATTTGGCAATCAATTAAAATATCCTCGCTATATTAATACCCTTAATAAATTTTACATAAAATTTATATTGAACGTAAAATTAATATCTTATTTAACCTAATTAGTTTGCCGAAGTCCCATAATTAAGTAAAAATTTTATCGACGTTATTGTCACAGAGTCTGTGATGTGAGAAAAACGAAAATGTGGACTTTCGTAATTCGTTCAGTTTTATTGTAGTATGGTCTGCACTACTTTCAGCTATGTGTAAAACGTTTTCGTTACTTGTACAAAAATCATAAATCAATATTTCATCAGGGAACGCACGATATTGCAAAAGGGTAAAAACTTTATTACAAATTACTCTCTTCAATTTACAGATTGAACATTTTAACTGATTTATTATCACTCTTCTCATAATCCGTTCTATTTCAGCTAAAACTTGTTTTTTCTAGTTTGAAAGATGTTTGGTTTTTTTATTTATTTGTAGCGATTACTAATAAAAAAGATGAGGTAATTATTTAAGAACGTACTTTAATTAGATCTAATATACTTATATGTTTTATTTGGACATAAATAGTTTACTGAAACATAAAACTATGTATGTATAATGAAGAAAACGGATTTAATAACCTTGATTTCTTAAGAACAAGTTCTTATAATCTTGGCTGTTACCGCGACAGCCGTTTACAGACGTCTTACATTTTTCTTCCTAAAATTCTTCACGTAATAATTCCATTTAATTCCATCTAATTTTTCTATCAAATGATGGAAATATAATCTGATTAAAAGTTTTTATTTTCATATTCGAATAAACATGCTATTGATTGAAATGATTTTTTTTTCTCTTTATAACAGTATTAAATAATTTCAAGCCGTTTAAGTTATGGCTATCAAATAGCTTTATGAATCTTTTCTTATGCAAACAGTTTATTGAAATTGCATAATAAACTTGCTGAACAAGTGGATTAATATTATTCGCTTATGCAAAATTTCAATTTAATCGGAGTGCAGAAAATAAGCCGTTAAAAATAAATGATAAAAATTACAGTGAATGGTATTAAAGAAAACAATAAATTTTCAATTTATCATCAGTTTAATTAAGTAACGAAAGATGCTCATTTTCACAAATAGTTTGATAAATTTAGGTATAATAAATACATTTTATGGAAGCTGTAATAAACTACAAGACGTTGACATTATATTTATAACTGTTCTGAATGTTCTTTGATTTTATTCTTCCCAAAAAATGTACATTACCTAAAACATGAAAATACATATCACACAATCGGGTGCCTGAAATTAGCCCTCTTTGAATCCTTTTTTTATTGTTTTTTCGTTGTTTGGTCGCTATTGTTAGGCAGTAAATATCGTTTGTCCGTTTTTATTTATTTTTAATTTTGATCTTTAAGTTGGCCCCCCATACTAGAGATGTTTACTTTTAACGCTCAAATTAATGAATTTTCATGAATAATCGTTTGCTCGATCACTATTGATGATTATTCGATCATAAATACAGCTTAAGCTGCCAACCTTACTCAACGCAACCGTACGTGAACAACAGTTTTTTTTAATTATAAATATTGAATAATTAAGAATTAAGCTGTATTTATGATCGAACAATCATCAATAGTGATCGAGCAAACGACTGTTAATGAATATTCATTAACTTGAGCGATAAAAGTAAACACCTCTAGTATGGGGGGGGGGGAATTTTAAGACCAAAATTTGTTTAGTTAATTATAAATTAATAAAAACGACCAAACGATTTTTACTGCCGAAAAATAGCGAACAAACGACGAAAAAACAATTGAAACAAAAAAGTTCAATTATCGAAAAAAATTCAAGAGGAGCTAACTTCAGTCACCCCGCACGATCCTAGGAACTCGTTACTGTAGCTGATATAAAGCACATTTAATTCTATCATAATGAACGTGTAAGAAAATACTTAAAATACGTAGGTACTCTGCTAATATATCCATTTGGTTTGATACTAGAAACGATCTGTTAATGTATTTTAATTTTTATCCCTTCTTCCCCATGCTTATTGAAAAACGGTAAGAAATTATAATTTGTTAATGATAATGGATAATTGGAAAAAATATTATAAAAACTATTTGATTTTTAGATAAAAAATATAGTTTTTCATTTTCATTTTGAATGAGCATTGCCATCTCTGTGGAGCAAAGAAATGTGTTCCCAATTCAAAAATATTGTTTATAACGATAGGTACATTTATAAAATCAGGTTTTACAGTGAAGTTTGTGATGATGAGAGTCAATATCAATTTCCGCTTGTTCTTGTATTAAAGTCATGCGAGGTCAAACTGATTTAACTATATTATGAAGCTACAAAGAATCTTTTTTCTCCGCCAGAAACCGGTTCCAACGTCTATTTGCTTTATTTTTGTACCGTCCACATCCCACAGTAGGAGAAAACACTGTGGTATGTCCAGCAATAATATCATAAAGTTATAAAACTTTATATCTGAATCCATAGATCGAAAGAGTGCATTTCGGAATAAAATCACATCATCGAGAATATCTAGAGCACTAACTCGAACATTTTTCATTATCTTTTACTATCAAGCAGTAATTGTTGTCATTAAAAATTTACTTTGAAATTTTACATCGTTAAATTTCACATTAAAGCCATTGGAGATGTAATTATTTATTCGCTAGGATTTTATGCATTTCGCCACACAATTTCATACCAATTAGCTTTTTTCTTAAAAAAATTAAAGCTCATAAATAGCTTTATATTACATTCTTATACTTATCGCACAAAATCGAAACGCTAAGATCTTCTGAACTTAACTGATTTAAGTTTTAATTTGTTCGTTATAAGAAAGAAGCAAATAATCTAATTTTAACATATCCTTTTTTTATAAAATATACCTGTATGTTAATACTGGGAGTCGTAAAAGAAGTAATTAGCTAATGCACCCAATCTCTGATTTCCATTACCTTCTTTATATTATGTACGTATATTAACTGTAATAATAAATGCACTCATTATTTCAAAATAAATAATTCATTACCTTACAGCTAGTTTTTGCAATATTCTACCTCCATATTCATTTAACTAAGTGAAAATATATTTGAACTGCTTTATTAATTTAATAATGAAAAGATTTTTTACCTATAAATCAAGGTATAAAAAGAAATAATTCAATATGATTAGGATTAATGAAATTAAATTGATATTCTAATTATTTAGTTGATTTGTCTAAATCTTATTTTTACTACTCTATAAAATATGCACAAAATATAAAAACATACACAGAAAAATATATTGAAACACATAAGTATTCTTTACATCGCAGAAAGTACGATCTAATAGTTATTTTTACATGGTCCAGGCCAGTTCAGGCGTTATTTTAACCTTATAAAAAAGGACACTTGGATGTGGTTATTTTGATACCAGTTTCAAGTCAACGTTTTCATACCAGGTTTAAAGTTACCATGCTTTTGTAGTTACATATATGCAAAAAATATTTAGGATTTATATACAAAAGTATCCTAATTTAATTATATGTACATGCATGGTCTGTATTACAATTCAGTCTCACAGAATATATAATAAACAATAGGAATATACAGATCCTATGATTAGAATAATAAAGAGCATTTTTACCTTCTGTAATGAAAACCCATGCTAATACAAACTAATTATAAGAATTTTATTAAAACATTAATGTATAAGTTCTGACAGACACTTGAATAAGTAACTTATATGCGTTTTATCTTTAATACCTTGTATTTACACTACTTCTTAATTAAAAAAAAAAGCTATTTAATTTCTAGAAGTAATCATTTCTTCTTCTAAATCTATGTAGTTTTTTGTATTCACGCTATTTTATGGATATTACTCAATAATTATACATAATGTTCAGTTGCGAACATTATAGATTAGTTCGGATAAATGCAAGAGCAGAGAATTTTCTTCATCTTTTCATCTTAAAATTTGAGTCTTCTTAATGTAGGAGGCAAGTAAAAATAAAACTTATAATTTATTGTAAGATACTTGCTAAAAATTTAATATTTTTCCTTAATTAATATAACGATACAACGTTTCTCTAATAATAGAATATCATATTGAATTAATGGCTTTACTTTTTAAAAATTAAAAATTTCTTGTACGATTTTCAGAGAAGGAAATGTTTGAGTTGTAAATCTGATGGGTAAAAAAAGTTACTAGATGGTATTATTATTTAAATTATCATAAGATATTTATATGAGGATTTTTAAAATTGAATCGTTTTTGCACCTGAATTTTTATCATTTTTCATTGTAAAAATCTTCTTTAAAATCTATTCATTTCTTTACCTCAAATTCGTTCTTCTAACAGTTCAATCCAAATTCAAGTTTAAGCTTCACATCGGCTTTGTTCCGTTTTCTATGTTATATCAACCAGAAGTGGGATTAAAAGTTGTTTGCCCGTCATAAAAGTTTGTTAGTAGACGATATTAGTTTTGTTTATCGGGGTGTGAACGGTTTGTTTGTATTACATGATATTTTCTATTAAGAAATCATAGTTGTGTGGTCTCTTCAGTGCTTTTATCTTCTTTAAATATTTCTCACGAGTTGAAAATGTCTGATTTTACTACTTAATTAGTTTTGAAATTATTCCCTAATATTTTATTTCAATGGTGTGATGAAATTAATTTCAATCGTAATTTAAGGTAAAAATAAAATAATAATTAGAAATCAGTTGCAGATTTAAGATTTAACATAGTCAAAACCATTTCTAATTATAATTTTCAACTCTCCTGTTTTTCTAATTAAGAATTTTAATCGAAAAGTATAAATGAGATTTGAAATTGATTTCGTTTTTCTTATATTATTTCTTCATATTTATGTCAATCATTTAAAAAGTATTAAATATAAGTTATATTTGAGCTGTTTGATCAAAGAGCATTGTTTTGAGAGGGGAAAAATGTGGATGTATAATATAGAGGTATTGAAGTGTTATAGAATTGAATGGATTGTAGCATGTAAGTGTTGCGGTAGGAAAATAAAAATCCGCCCATTGAGTTCATCGCTTGTTGGTTGAATATAGAAGCTCCGGCAAACTTGTCTGACGACTGTCGGACTGCCGCTAAGCGTGGCGATCGTGGTGATTCGCGTGCCCGAAACAAGTCGATCTCGGCCGAGACAAAGCGTGTACCGGAGCCGAATACGAGGGTCGAACCGGAGTCGCCCATGGCTATCACATATACCTGCTGTTTTCTCCCCCTAACATACCATCATGACAAACACTTGTAGCCACTCTAATTACAGCAAACCTCCACAGCCCTTCATCTAAATCACTGAACAGCAAACTATATATGTATGCACTTTTAACAGCCGTGCGACAACATTCCATACAAACGTATGCATTTTCAAACGCGAAATAAACCTCACTCAAACGCAAGAGACTCGTTTTCACTTTCATAACAAAAAATTTTAACCAACATGGAATATCTTTGACGAAGACGAACTATGCAAATGAGTGCCCAACAACCGCGTTTATATAACAGATTTCTAAATAGACAAAAAATATTTTAAAACCCAAAGAATTTCTATATATAAAAAACCATGAAAAAAATGTCAACTTTAAAGTTAATCCTGAATTCTTGTTCATAAAGTAGGTACTTAACTCTAAATACTGTCAAACTCGTAAATAACTTTAAAATCATGTTTAAATTTCTACACCGATTTAGCTATTCAATCAATTTATCATTGAATTTAACAATTCATAATCAACGAAAAAAGTTTGTACGGATCAAACATTGTTAGCTAGTTTTATTAATGTCTCTAAGCATGTTATTGATTTAAATTTAGGAAAACTTATTAATAATAGATATATAAAAGTCGTCCATTAAAAATCGTGAAGCCTCTACCGACCTATAAAATTCGATACCCTAGTTTGCAATCATTCTAATAATATTTATAATATTTCTCAATGAATTTTTTAGTTTTATTATTTAAATTTGAAATTTTCGTTCCAAATTTGTCGCCTCCAAAATCTGCCACCCTAGGCTCCAGCCTACTCAGCCGACTGGTAAATCTGACACTGGATCTATGTACAATTAAGACTGATCGATGGTTTCGGTTTTAATTTCAGTTACGGCTAGTTTCGGCCACCAAAAGGTGGTCGAGGGTTTGAATACTCTTTGCTGTCGTCACTATTGGGTATTTTTGAAAGAAATTCATTCTCTGTACATCATATTGCATAATTTAATTCCAATTTTTTATTTAATTTTTTTTTTCTATTTTTATTGTTGCTTATTTATTAGCTAAAACCTGCATAATTTTATTACGATTATCTAACAAGAGAATTCCATCTAGTCGATGCTTACTATTCTAATTTTAATATTCGAAAAGTGTTCAAATGATGATGAGCTGTTAAAATTGCTACCTACTTGCAATATTATAATAACAACTATCTCTAAGCAAACTTCGCTAACCCCCTAGTCTGTTCCTTTTATTTAGAATGTACGTCTATGTTTTAATAGAAAAGGAGAACCAAGACTTAACTGGACTCACTCATATTCTTTAGTTGCAAAAACCTATACAAAAAGGAATCTAATTTGTTTAAATGAGATTGTCAAAAGAAATGTGCCAAAATGTTTCACTAAAATTCTTAAGTAATCTTTGAATATAGGATAAAAATGAAAAACATATTATGCAAACCATGTTAGATATGCAAGTATTAAGCAAAGATAAAGACCTTTGAGGAAATCTAAAAGTATTGAAAATATGTAACTTGAGCTCTGCAGATTATTTTAATTACTCCTATATTATTGTAAAGTGATTATACGTTTCCTAAACATAGGAATTTTTTGTTTAATAAATTAAATAGACAATACTGCTTATTTGTATTGCTAAAGTTAACAAATGTTTAACTAAGAAAAATTTTAGTATTTTTATTATTACTGTTCTTTTTTTAACTTGTTTCGTGTGTGTTCAAATTACATTACCCCATTTATAACACCTTTCCCCTATCCAATCATCACCAAATTTTGCATGCATGTTGAACTTGGATGACATGACCCACCATAAAAATTTTGATTCTAATGTGCTTAGATTTAATTTACTTAAATATTTTCTATTATATTGACTTATACCGCTTATACCTACACATAGAAAGATTTGTCTTAGATAACTCTCCAAATTGTATACATTCATTTAAATTTGAGAAAACCGTTACGGCTAGTTTGCATTTAATTAATAAATTGTGAAAAGTGTAAAGGATACAAAGTAGAAAATTAATTTGATACAGTCATTAAAATTAAAATTGATAAAAGAATCTATAATTGTATGTTAAATTGATCATCTAATTGATCATCTAATTGATCATCATGATTATAAGACCAGGGTGCTCTATTAGTGGTAAATGTTAGACAAGTAAATTAATTTGCTCAGTTAATGAAAAATTTCAGATTACTGAATTAATTTGGGCACACTGGTCTTATAGTCATGATGATCGATTTAACATACGATTATAGATTCTTGTATCACTTTTAATTTAAGAACTGTATCAATGTGGAATATAGGGACCTTTCTTTTCGTAAATTCTAATATAATATTTATTTTCTAATTTTTAGTACATTTTGGAAATTAGATCAGTTTTTAAAAATGTTTTTTTATAAATGTTTTTAAAGCTTGTCTATCACTAAACAGCATTATACTGCGCATACTACCAACAATACTATTCAAATACAAAATGTAATTTAACGAAAAAAATTATACCAATAACAGCATTTATGTTTTTTATAAACGTTGTACAGACAAAAAAATACGCTGTGTTTTAAAAGAAAAATAGAACAACGATTGCATGTACAACCTCTTTGTTGTCTACTACTCAATTTTTTTAATTTAAAACACTTTATCTACCCGTTTTTTTAATGTCATTTTTGTTCCAACGCCTTAATTTACTTGTTATCTCAACGTTGTCAATTCAATTTCATTTTTAAAAGTTTTGTATGTTTTAGCATCTCTTTTTTAAAAAATAGCAGCCAATGCAAAATTCGTTTTTCTTTCACTATTGACAAGCATTAGCAATAACCATAATGGCATTTCATGTTTGTTTGAACTTCTATAAACAACTATGCTTCTTTGTCAATGTTCTTTAAAAGGATATGAGTATTTTAAACATAATTTCCTATTTTGAAAAGGTTATAATCTTTGACAACATAATTAGTATAGTAAAGGTAAATGGTATACAAGAATATCTGAAGTAAAGAGAATTGGAAATATTACAGTTTTTAGTTGTTTGCTTTATTTTTAAATTTCTTACAAAAAAAAAATAGTAAAAAATGTAAGTTAATGTTATGAAAGTTCAGTTTTAAAACTATTAAGATACTTTAAGGTTAATAAAAAAACAAGCTGTGCTTCGTGTGCTTGAATAAGTAAGCACATATCCAGCTACAATTTCTAACATGTTATGAAGTTGCTTTGCAATTGCAAATCATATACAAAATCAGTAATTTGGTTAGAATTCAGTCAGGATAGACTCCAAAATTTTGATTTACAATATGATAATCAAACTTTTCATACAAGGAAGCGCCGCCAATTTGATATGAATTGAATACTCAAGTGAATAACCCGTTGGGATTTTAGTGAATAGAGGTCTAATTATAAACTTGTCCTTACATTATAACATTGAATTTAAATTCAAATTGTTACTAACAAATAATGATTGGACAACAACTACGAACAATCTTTGAGCATTAATATTATTTGATTAAACCACTTTCCAATTAAAGCAATCCAAAGAGTTCAAATATTTTAAACCTGTCTCAAAAAGATCAAACGATAATCTAAATTTACTATGAACAACATATTTTACTAGAAATATTTCTAATTTAAAACATTCCCAACATAATATTTGTAATTATTGACAGTAAATTAACCAAATTGAAGACGTTTGCATCCTACACATTTCAGTTGCTTCTTTCTCACGATAACTGTTTTCAATAGCTTTTTTTATATTTGCTTATTAAAATTCTAATTTAATCATAATATTATTTTATTAATAAAGACATTTTAAATTTTTAAAAATAAACAAATATTTATGTAAAAGTAATATCTCACATAAAATTGAAAATTTACGTTTTACAACTTGAATATTTTAAGATGTTAATAACTTTAGAAATTTGTGGTAATATGAGTTATATAATTTATCTATATCAAGAGAAAAACAAATCAGATTGGATGTTTAATGAAAAATTTTTATGATAAAGTGGGATTAGAATTGTGGTTCAATCTTAACAAGAATCCAATAACCCCCTACAAGGTTCTTTTGAATATTATTTGTACATTTCTTTGATCAAGATTACGCTCAGTAGGCACAATTGTTAAAATACAGAAGACCTCACATACACTAGTAGCCATAAAAAGAAATATGAGACGATAAAATGGAAGAAAAACTATTTAGTTATGAGTTTTTTTTTAATTTAATATTTATATAATAAAATAATTAATTGAACCCTAAGCTAAAAAAATTGTTCATGGAAGCAAACAAGAAATTTGAGACATGAATTTTATAATTTTTAATTAGATGTAGGTATATCTAAGCTTCAAAAAAAGAATACGTTTCCTTCAAACCAAATAATTATCATTTTGTTTCAGTAGCTCTGTTAATGATGTTTAATTTGTATAAAAACAAAGTCGAAAACCTCAATCTCAACCACATTTGAAATCGTCGAGACAATAAGGCTTTGAATAAAAATTTTAATATCCATCCCTGCAGCCATCAAGGGCAATTTAAAAGGCCCATCATCCAAATCGAGACAATTGGATGGTTTTGAGTAGGACTTTTAAGTAAAGGTAATGACCATAATTCATAACCTTTTTTTTCGGACGCTTTCTCAATTATGTGGGATGAAGTGTAGCCTCGGCTTCTGGCTATGTACACTACCGGATTTCAAGCGTATCATCACCATAATCTGCTTGGTTTATTAATGTCTTGTTACTGTTCTATCACGTTGTTTTCCAATCGTGTTCAACTTAAAACCATATGTGTTGTAATTTATAGATCAGTCGTGTTCGTTTAAACATAAAAATATAGACAATCTGTTATTCGAATACAGGTGTATTATTCTTTACACACAACAGCTGAACTTCATTATCAAATAATTTAACTATTTGTCTATGATTATAACAATAATAAACCAAAAAATTATTATTAACGATGACATTCCAACACTGCTTTAAACGGTTCTGCAGGAAATCATTAATAATTATGTTTCAAACCGCGAACAATTTCCATGTAGTTCATACACACCATTTATCATTTAATCGCTTAAACACCAATATTAATAAGTTAAAATATATATTTAAATAAATAACATTTTTAAAAAATTGTCTTGAAGCTCTTTTGCAAGTTCATATTAAAATCTCTTAATCAAAATTTTTTATAAGAAATTAACTAAAAAGATCACGTCTTAATTTCATTTTATATCACGTACATCCACTAATTTATCAAATCTATTATTTGTTCTTTCAAAACTGTACTTTTACTAACTGTAATTTTGTACAATTTAAGAAAAGAATCAAAAAAGTATGGTTTTCTCCTGAGGCGGTTGATGAATTATATTAAACTTGTAGTTAGCCTTATAGAGAGCAAGGCATTTTTGACGATCGACGATACACAATGTATCAATACGATTTAACTTCATTTTTAACGATCTGTCAAGATATAAATTTTAGATTAATAGATTAAGATATAAATCTTACATTTTTTCCATACATACATAAGTCAACAATTAAACCTTGGATATAAATTCCTCCGTTCTGCAAACCGACGAATAAATCCAATTTTACGATAGGCAAGTCTATAAAGATAGCTTTTTAAATATTAAAAAGGAAAGTTGTTTGAATTTTCCGTGGTTGTTCGGCCTAAAGGCTTTATCGGAGACTTATATAGGGCAACATAATAACAACCACTGGAGTGAACTTTGTAAATTTATCGCGATTGCATTGTGACTACTTCATTTGGTTTATTATGTTGAATGTTAACCACACTAGCCTTAATAAAAGTGACCAACCTGCGGAACAAGGGCCAGCAATTTGCAAGAACTTTCTACAACCCTCGAATCTCACTTATATAATAAATAAATCACCCTCGACCCTAAAAGTTTGTTCTTCTTTTAACTAGTACTAAAACTTCACTCTCTTACGCCAATAAATTTTCGTGACTAATTTAATACAACATACTTTTAATCAAGTGCATTATTGAATTTATTATCGTAAATATGACCAGTGCAAAGAAATCTGGTACTAATTATTCTAATTACTAAAATTTATTTGACGCGTTTTCTTATTTATGGAAATTCATTAAAGTTGCTAACTTTTTTGCACTTGAGACTTTATAAGTTTTCTTTTTCCGCTTTGAAATAGAGTACAAAGTTCAATTATTTATTTGTTATAAGCATATTTTCATTAGGTATGTGTATTAAAACATTTATGAAGAATGAAATTATAGATTTTTCAATGAATAAGTATAAAGTAGAAGATCGAACATTACGCCAAACTGTTCCCATCGACTTTTCAGACTAATTATTTTTTCAATGAAACACAATGTATCGATGGTATCGATAAAGAACTTGTGCATTTTACTTGTAGATGGCCGTTTTATATCCTGATAATTAAATATTTAACAAAGTTTCGATGAAAAAATTTTAAGTTACGCTAATTTTTACCAAAATTTTGAAACTTGAATATTACCAAAAAATATATAAATTACTATATGAACACCATTTGTAACGAATTTTTCAAAATTTCTACTTGATCAATATAAAACAGACTTTATTTTTATAAGCAAAAAATTATTGTATGCATTTTTGAGTTTTCTCTATTTAAATTCAAAATTACAGCTTTTCATATCTGTTTCTAAAAGAATGTTAAAAAATGTTTATTGTATAAATATTTTTATGTTTTATAATATTCGCATTTTCAGGTGTATTCACTTTGAATATCATTTAAAAAGCTTATTTTTTGAATTCATAATGGTTTTTATTAAAAGAGGTAGGTACTATATAGTAACCGTAAGTTCAAAATTGAATTTATAAATAGATAGGTACCTACATAATATTGTTTTTGATGTTCTAATAAAATCAATTTGTATTAATAAAAATAAGAATTCATTTCAAAATTATTCTGAAAATTAAATTAAAATATTTAAAGCAATCTTACGAATACACTTTTATATGTTTTTATCGGGTATCCATTCAATATTATTCTATCATAAATTTTAAATATTTATATTAAAACGATTATCATATTTGAGGTCTTAAGCAAATAAAAAAAAAAGTTCATAGAATGTAACAACTTTCTCGAGTCTCAGCTTCTTAATATTGTCTAAAAACATGAACCTAGCATCAAGCCCTTCAATTTTTTTAGATCAATAAATTACTTGATAGCGGAATAATCGTTTTCTTAGCTTTCCTTTAAACGTTTATAATTTTGATTTCTTATTTTATTGTATCATTATACATTCTCATAAATAAAGTAAACATCAAAATATTCGAGCACCTATCGTGCGCCATCAATTATGCCGGTGGCACAACCAGATTATTCCACAACAAAGCAATGTACAGTATGTTAATGTCGAATAACTGGCTTTACGACGATATAAAATGTATGATTTATATGTAAAACCAATAAATTTTAACCACTTTATCAACATACGATACATTCAATGTCAAATTGATCAAATAATTAAATAAGTTTAGCGATCAAAGAACGTTTTTATATACCAAAAGAAAAATTCTGAAAAGCTTGACTTAAATAATATGCCGAATTTTTCTTTTATTTTTTTAATGAAATTATTTTTTTATTGATAGAAATTTTACCAGATCAGTCAATAAGACAATTGCTATACATGGTAGGGATGGGGGAAATTATTTTTATGACATCGACATTTAAGTAAAACTAAAATGATTTTTAAGTTATTGTTGATTTTTTATAAAAAATACAGAAGCTAATTGAAACTTCATTTTATAATCTAATAGCAGTACCCCGTGTTTTTCGCGTAAAATAATAACGTTGGTGTGTATTTGTTGAGTTAGTAATCATGACTTTTTTTCTATTGCAGTAATTTAACAGCTAGATTAAAGCTTAAGTGGATAAATTCCATCCAGTCTGTTGGTGTCCACTTTTTTGACGGTCTCTCCTGTCAGCCGAAGATTGGATTAGCTGAGACAATTTCCAAATTTATATATAGGTTTCTTTCCCCTAATCTTTGCATCGTCTTTGATTTCAAGGATTTTTTCTGAGGAGTTTTTATATCAGTTTATCAGTTGCTGTAGTTTTCATGGATTGGAGGTTTGAGAGTCAGATAAGAAATGCTTTGTGTAGATTATCTTCTTATTTTGTTGTCAAGGTGCAGTTTATATAAATACGAAAAAATAGTTTTGGAAGGATTGTGAATTGGTGAAGGGGGAGGGCACATAAGCAAGCTGAGGTTTTATTTTCACGCTAGTTCTTAACTAGTTCTTATCATACTGTTAGTAAATAAAATAAAAGGTTATAGTTAAGTACATTTTCAAATTAAAGGCGCAAATATATCCACTTTAGAGGACCAGTAAATAGTTTATTCTAAAAGCATTTTGTATCAGAATGTGTCAGAGACTCTTCCACCTCCGACTGCGGCGAAGCCCAAGTGGATAGTAAAGATTTATTCCTTAAGAAACAAAAAAGCACGCATTGAAAAAATAAGTATAAAATAGCTTTCATCTTTCATTTCTGAAAACAGTAAGTACTTTCCAGTCTTTTGTTAGATTTCTGGAATCGTTAGAGAAAAATAAAATTAATTTTGTTTTGTTTTTTGACAAAAAACATTAATTTTTGTGTGGCCTAAGAATTTGAATGAGTTTATGAATAACATTTTATAAATTTTTGTTTACACGTTGAGGTCTCGTATCATTGATACGGCTGATACAGTGGTAGCTGCGCCCCTGTTGATAACCACAGTCTGATACTATAGGTTCGTTCCAGGTGGCATTTTTTGTATATATATATACAAAATATAAACTTGATTAAACTTAACTTAGTTTTGGGAGTTCTTAAACAATACCTGATAAAGACCAAGTATTGGTATCCCTGGTTCTGATTTGTACAATACAAAACCACTAGTTCATTTTGTACACAAACTAACCAATACAGAAACGTCACAGACTATCTAAAACGCTATTTTTACATTATCCCTATCATCTTCAGCTCATGTACGGTTGTTTGTGACGAAACGAACCTACTGTTGCTCAAAGAGTAGTTAGTTAAGATTAAAATCTTTCACGCTAATATTTTTATACTTAAGCATAATTTTTTTTATTAAATTAATCACAGACACTAGACTTAGAAGTACATATCCTAAATTAAAACTACAATTAAAATTTTTTTAAATATTTTTCAAAAATAAAAAAAGTTAATAAATTTTTAACAATCTTAAGCCTTATAAAGCCTGATAAAGATAAGATAAAGATAACAAAACATAGTATTCCTAAGGTCACTAATTTAAGTAATTAAGACTAATGCGTTCAAACATTTAGTTTTTGGCTTTATAAATTGTATGTTTGTACAGCATATAAACCATTGGTATGGTATTGGTACCTAGCCGTATTTCTATATAGCTTTAAAAAAGAATTCTAAAAGTGTAGTTACCAACTAAATTTCAATGATAAGGTAAATATCTTTCCGATAAATCAAATACCAAGGTTATTGCGACTTAAAATTAAAGTTCAGAAGCTTTCAAAAAGTTTAACTCATCATTCAATTTACAAATGGGTCACATGAAGGAGCCATTGAGATTTGAGACGAATGTGAAATAAATCGCTATGCGAATGTCACTTTATTTTCATAAGGAAATGCTCATATCAACTTATCGAATGATATAAAAATATTTGATAAGGACATTTGAAAATGTCATGCACATGAATTTTCTATGTGAAAAGGTGTAATGTTGGATTTATATTTTCAATAATAATAAAAAAATTGGAAATGATTTTGTTAGTGTTTATTATTAGTATCTACTTAAATAGTAAAATATATTTTATGTCTCTTTTGTGACTGAATCCAAGAAATTAAATTTATCAAATATTTTTGTCATCAAGAAAGTATTTTTTAAATATTTATATTAAGTCCTTAAATACCCTTAAAAATTTTAATACATGCAGTATTAACAATAGTATTTTTTTTTTAATCATATCAAGATCTTTATTTATAAATTAGTTAAATTCAATAAAAATCAGTCATACTTATATGATAGATAAATATTAAGTGTCATAGTAATGCGGTTAAAATGAATCTAATGTACCTGACACGGGATATCACATATCACATATTAATTAGAAGATATTCGTATCTATATTATGTGGTCCAGTGGTCATTCAATCTAATTTCATCTATTTATTATCTTCTAAATATAGCATAAAATATAGAAAAGGGAGCAAAAAATATATTCTATAGAATCACTTGATTGAAGTTATCACTTTCAAACAAAAGATCATTTAAAACTAGAAAGGGATTTAAAAATTATAAAATTGATGAAAAATGTATTTACGTTTTTTAACTCCGTTTTTAGATTGAAAAAATGAAACTTTTAATAAAACGAAGTTATGTATACATTTTTTACGTGAAGTGTAAGTGAAGCTTTTGAATAGGGCTGTTTAATTACATTTTGAAAATCTAATCATTCTTTGCAATTTGTCATTCTAAGGAGTTTAATTAAAATATTTTCTGTAATAATTCTTCAATAAACGTGACTCTATTAAACAAGCGACACGCATATGACATTTTTGGATAATAAATTAATGTAAAAGAAAGGAAAAGTTCGGGGCATCAGCTGTGAGTGCCTACGAAACTTTTGAGCAAGACTTCGAATTGAATGCCAAGGTTGAAAGATGATCTCTTTGTTTTTGTAACGAAAAACTTTGAATTTATCTTATACTAAGTGATTTACAAAAAATAAAAAATGATAAAACTAAAGTCGCGTTTACATTTAAAGTTGAATGTTCTTTGGAAAAATAATACTCGTTGAAATGGAAGAGATGGAAAAGATGTAAAACTGAAATATATGCGGTAGACGATATTGAAATAAAAAAATATAAAAAAGTACAACGTAAGTATTATTGTAATAATACTAATATTCAACCGCAATGACTGTATACGTTCATATTTATAAGACGGCAATGGCTGTGATGGTTGATCTCGTTTGATATACGAGCAGGAAGGAGGCAAAAAGGCGTAATGTTGTGGTAGTAATAGGATGATCTCAAGATCAGAGAAATCAGAAACGAATCCCTGGATCCGCGGTCTCCGACCTGAGTTACTTTAAAATACCATAACAGGTTCTAACTACCTGTCTGCAACACCTGCTTGTCTCACCGTCTTAAAAATCAGCGGCGTGCAATCAGAAATAATATATATCAAATGAACTCATTTCAATCTTGGGAGAAGAAAATTGATATTATAGCTATTGATCGATAACGTCTTATAAATTTAATTATATTTATATGCTCGCCAAATTTAAAGCAAATAACCATGCCTAAAAACGTGCTTAAATTGTTTAATCTCTTAAATGATTCATGCTATCAATAATTATATTAAGACACCGTTGTCTATAAGCTACAAATCAATTACAAAACAAAACGTTTAGTTTAAATTGCGATTAAAGATAAAACTGCTTTTGATCTATTTTAAATTTGAAAGATTTTTTATTCATTTCCACTTAAAAATATTTTTAAGATTTAAACCACAAATGTGTAAAACGTTTTATTGAAGGGAAGGTTCAATATTTATAATCTTTTGGCTTTTTTTTACTATTATATAGTAAAGGAAGTATTGTAATCGGGTCGAACTTTCGAGTTCGAGCTTTCACCGGAAATACATGTTTTGAGGTCTCCTGAGCCCAAAGAAGTGATTCTTAGAAACATGTCTGTCTGTGCCTGTGTGTGACAGCGATATCGTATCGAAAGTTTTATCCGAATTTCACCAAACTTGAAATTTAACCGGTATATTACATCTAGTTGTGCCACGAATCTTTTGGTTGAAATCAGTTGACCGGAAGATCAGTTGCTACAGTTCTTAGACTCATCAATGTCTAACTTTTAAATGTGTTTTACTTAGAGACAAACAATAAAATATTGGTAAGTATTGTCTACAATCAATGTCTAATTATCCCTAGGTTTAATGCTGTGTAACTTACGCTTTGCAACAAATTTACATTAATAAATATGGCGTATGACGCTTTTTGTGAATCACTGAACTGTGGATTTATCTATTTTGGTCTCCCACTGGTACAAAATATGGAATGCAAAAGATGCAATAAGTAGGTACCAGAATCTTGGTACTATTTTCTCCACTCGTAACTTGTATATTATTGAGCTCCATAACTATAATCATAACTGTTGGATATCCACAATAAAAAATATTTATCCGAAATTATAACCAAATCTAAAATAAAAATTTCGTATAATTTTGGACAAGGGTAGAATCGAAATGAGACAGGTTTTTACAGATTTTTCTTCGGTCACCACATTTTTAACTAAACAATGTACAGCTAGTTATAATACCGGTACTTGCTTATGTGTTAAGAAAGTAAAACTTAGTTTTTAACTAGTGTTATGTAGCTATATCGCCGCTTAAATTTTCGATATATGATATTCTGAAGATTCCCTCGGTCGATATTACTTTAGATAAATCTTGGAAATAAAAAGGACAAGATTATTAAGAAGAATATATAAACCCTACTTGTCACTTATCAACTATGTAACTTAAAACAACATAAACTGATAGTAACATTCGCACGCAAGCTCATGCCTCTATAATAAGCCTCTGAAAATAAAACATTGCAATTAGTGAGAATTTTGCTCGGCAAATAGGCTTGCTAGGCTGTAGCCTACAGCGGAAAATTTTCAGACAGCAAAGTCTTGATTAATATATATAGAACTGTAATATAAGATAGGTGAAGTGTTGATTTAGCCCATAGGCGGGATATTTATGAATTCGTCAGTTGTTATAACTACTTTAAATAATTTACATAAGAAAAATATTATTCAACAACCAACCATTTATTCAATAGTTCTAAACAGTATCCAGTAACTATTAAGTACTACCTATATAAGTAACTATATCTAAATTATTTCATTTTGCCTATAGAGAAACATATTATGGGTCTTAGGATCTTCAATTTCTCAGCAATTTGAATGTTTTTTAAGTTTTCAGTTTATTTTTATTGAAAACCTGAATTTTCAAATTTACATTTTTAAAGATGTCGCTAAAGAAGAATAATTTATTACTTCTACACCATA
This sequence comes from Sisyra nigra, assembly GCA_958496155.1. Classification (NCBI taxonomy): domain Eukaryota; kingdom Metazoa; phylum Arthropoda; class Insecta; order Neuroptera; family Sisyridae; genus Sisyra; species Sisyra nigra. The sequence continues at coordinate 33,486,562 of OY292313.1, read as the reverse complement.
TTACTAGACAAGTATCTAACTATTTGTAAAATTATACCTACTAATTCACAATTGCATTATTAAGAATTTATTTTATTTTAAATTTAGAAAATCATTATGATTGTATTGTTCAACATAATCGTACTTTAATTACCGTAGGTATTTACCGGACGATAAGACGAAAAAACATCTTAGGCTTTCATTGGGATTCGAAGCCAGGCCACTGGCGTATAAGACAACTATCTAGTGCCACTCAGTGACCTCAAATTCACTTTATTATTGTAATACATAGGTATTTATTTGTAGGTAAGTTTGTTATTATAATTAGTTATTATATTATCGGACTATAAGATGCATAAACCACATGCAAGACCATAAGACGCACCCTGATTTTAGGTCAAATTTTCAAAGTAAAAAAGTGCGTCTTATCGTCCGGCAAATATGGTAATTCAATGCAATATGCTTAAGTAATGTACGTATACAAATTATATCTAAACGATTTGCAATGAAAGAAATTCATTTTTTTTATTGAATTATTAGCTCCATCTATTAACGTCGACGATAACATTCAACTTGAATTAAATCCAGTTTCAAACCGGATGAGATTTTAAGATTATACTTAAGACTTAAGAAGTGTGGAAGATTAAGGTTGAAAAGATATATTATAATGGGGATCCGGACAATTGGGCGGGCGACAACTGGGCGGGTGTCAATTGGGCGGGGACAATTGGACGGGGAACAATTGGGCGGGGAACAATTGGGCGGGGGACAATTGGGCGGGCGCAGGTTGACCTAGGTCATTCATTTTTGTCCATTCATTCATAAAATTGTTTTCATCACATTTTGTGAGTTTCATCGTCGTTGAAATTTCTTACAAAACTAAATTGCTTGTTGTTTGCCTTCTTATGGCGCGTTTTTAGGAAACTGAGCGCGGTGGCCGAAAACTGCTTTACGATGGTCATGCTTATGTAAAAGAAGCAGAGAATACATTAAAAACACACTGGAAATGTGAAAAGAAACGAATTTGCAAAGCTCGCTTGCATACAATTTTGAATCCGATGCCCGGTGCTGATGTAGAAATACGCTCAGAACATACTCATCCTCCTGATCCGACTTTGTATGAGGTAATTAACGTCGTTAGTGTCGCCAAAAATCGAGCACGTACAACGCGTGAAGCAACCAGTGAAATTGTCACTGTCGCGTTCAATTCAGTGTCTTCTGCTGCTGCAGCTCAAATGCCTACACAGTCGACGTTGCAAAGATTTATTCGTCGGCAAAGAACTGTTGCTGGAGTTTTCTGCCACCGCGCTCAGTGTCCCAAAAACGCGTCATAAGAAGGCAAACAACAAGCAATTTAATTTTGTAAGAAATTTCAACGACGATGAAACTCACAAAATGTGATGAAAACAATTTTATGAATGAATGGACAAAAATGAATGAGGTCAACCTGCGCCCGCCCAATTATCACCCGCCCAATTGTCTCCCGCCCAATTGTCTCCCGCCCAATTGTCTCCCGCCCAATTGTCTCCCGCCCAATTGTCCCCGCCCAATTGTCCCCCGCCCAATTGTCTCCCGCCCAATTGTCACCGACCCATTATAATGATCATTTGTGATTTAAGAAAAAAAAAAATTATTTAACTTTATAAATGTTTAACGGGCCACCTATTGGCGCAGTGGCAAGAGCATTCATGCGTCAAGTGGTTCTGGGTTTGATCCCCATTGAATCCTAGACTTAACATTCTAGACCTAAGATATACTTGACCAACAGAAAGTTTCTGTGTTTAGACAGTCGTGATATGACCTAAGCTGTTAAAGTGACTTAAAACACCCAAAAAAAAAAAAAAAAAAAAAAAAAATGTTTAATTTGAAAAATTTGATTAGCATAAACCCAGCGTATATAAACAACAATGATGAGTAAGACTAATATAAGTAAATGATTTTACCATATGTATTGTGTATATGATTTATAAACAAATAATTTTCATTAAATAAGTGAAATTATTATTCTTTGAGTGCTTCGAAGAACTTACCAACATAAGTTAGACTCATGTTATCAATTTAATTTTCACCTGTTTTTAAGAAAAAATAAATATTATATACTTAAAAACGATTTCAAATAATCGAATAATTAAAACTTTGCTTTACGTGTAAGTAGTAAATTTACTAATAAATAATGATTGTTTATTACAAAAAAGAAGTGAAATACTCGTACTAAAATTTTACAATAAATATCTATATCTAAAACCATTATATACATGTACATTGTTATAGCCCTTAGATACGTACTGTTTTTCAATTGTAATAACTATTCAAAAATTAATCTAGCTATGATCATATTTTTCATCTTTTGCTGACTAAGTTTATAAATTTCCTTAGAAAATTGTAATACTTTAATAGAAATGTAAGACAGAGTGTCTTGAACTCTGGGTCAGAACACAATACGAGATCGCATAAAAGAGTTTTTGGGGTCAGAAAAGTTTTCTAACTCTTCACGAAAAGTTGCAAAACTTTTCTCAGAGAAAACCTCTTTAACTGAAAAATTTTCTTTGTATGTTTCATCGTAAAAGTTTACCTGCATATACCTATGTATGTGTATGTATGTAGATTCCAGGTAAGTATAGAGCTGGATATATATGCGTATATTGTATAAAAGTAGTTAAATGAAAATAGATCATGAATAGTTGACAAAACTATCGAAAAAGTTCAGAAATATCTTGCAGACAAATAATATATTTCAAATAAATATAATTTTACAAACATTTACCCTAAAGATAACTAAACCGAGTATATATAGAGACGTTGAAAACGTCTAATACCTTTTCGTTTTTTGTATCTCCCAAAGGTTGTGGAACTATTACAATAACTCCATGTATTTATAAAACAAAATTAGCCACCCTATAGTTATTAAAGCAATACAATTACACAAAAACAGAGTTGACTAAACTTTCCGATATTGTTTTCTTAGTAAAACAAATAATCAGTGTTCCGTTAGAGCTCGTTAGAATGAAAAAAGAAAATCTCATAACGTTCTAATCTTAACGTTATTAGTTTCATCCCAGAAGATTGGAACTTTCAATTTATTGTTGTACGCATTACCTATATAATATTTTCTCATTATCACCACAGGAAGTCTGTTAGCTTGGTGCAGAGCAAAAAGCTGAACAATAATCATATGAAAGTGGATTGAGATGGCAATAAACTGCACTTAACTAAATTAATTCTTGCCACAGTCTTCAATTATTGAAAGCTAAATAATCGTTTAGCTTATAATTTATATAAAAGAAAACGAAATAAATCTATGTTTGTAATTGTGAAAGAAAATTTCAATTCTTAAATTTTTCTCCTCCAAGAAAAGATTTTATTTTTTGAGAAAATCCATTTAGTGTTGTTGTTTTTCGTAATATATGTTATTTATTACGAAACAGAGTCTATCGTACTGATGAAAAATTTACATAAATTCTCTTTATTTTGCTAATATATTCTTGAAAATATGGTTATGAAATAAAACTGCATCTTCAATAGTTTTAGTGCTCCCGGAAGTGGAGTCTACTTGCTAACCAGCCCTAGACTTTGCTCACCGCAAACCACAAACGATCGCCTTTCTACGCTACTACATATTTTAATAATGAAATTATTAAAGATCAAATAAAATAAAGTTGAAAAATATTTAAAAGTATAAACTACATAGACTGAAGCAAATTAAAAAATTCTTGTTCAGAAATAGATTTTTGTTAAAAATCGCTTTCACATGAACCCTATAACGACAAATATATGGTATCATTGATAGAAAACATGCAGATGAGACGAATCACAAGTAATGGTGTAATATGGAATCGTGCTTCCAACTTGAATACAACACTGTAATTCCAATGTAGCGTGAATTGATTCTCATCATGCATGCAAATGTAAAAGATTTATTTTAATTTGAAATTGTGCCTTTGTATCTTCGTTTCATGCGGCACTAGAATGTATAATTCTTTATATATATTTGAAAAAAAAGTCAACAAAACCAAGCTTGTTTTATGTCGATCCTTTTATTTGGGTTGATTTAAATTAGAGTAACTATAATAATAAATTAAAATATATAGGAAAATTCTTTAATCTTTTCAAAATTGTAATTAGCAAAACGTTTATATTGTTTTCTTTTTTTAGTTTTTGTCATTGATTTAAAATACTTGTAGATAATGTTATATGAGAAATACATTTAGTAGGTATTATTAAAAGTCATACTTATACTTAAATGTATTAAAAAGGTTTGTATAAATTTTTTACCAAAAACCTTTGGGCTCACTCGAGTAGTGAGCCCAAAGATTTTAGTGGGATTATAGATCGTAAGCGCTTTCCCTTCATCCGCAACAGAAATCTGTAATTTTTATCAATAATTAAAATAAATAAAAAATATTGTAATTGGATCGAATTTTCGAGTTTTCGTCGAAAATACACATTTTGGGGTTTCCTAAGTTTAATAAAAGTGGTTTTGAAAAAAACGTCTGTGTGATAGCGACATTATATCGCAAGTTTTATCCGACGTTCACCAAACTTAGAATTTTAACCTTCTCGACAACAGTGAGGATTCCGCCGGACTGAAACGCATGTCATTTCTGGAGCTGCCCTACAGGTACTACTACAGCATCCACCCCCTCTAGGTTGACCTGTCCCGTCCATACGATCACCAAATTCGCTTATTGTCTTGAGACAGATTGCGAAATTAAAAAAAAAAATATTTCATCGAGTTATGTGCAGCAAAACTTTTAGTTAAAATCGACTCGCAGGAAGCTCCTATGTTTTCCATCGGTTTTTGGATTATTTGAAAACGACTACAACGATTTTCTAAACTACCTTTGGTTGTTAGACTCATCAAAGCCGAAAACTTTTATTTGAAACTTTTTTCTAGAAAAATTCAAATAAAGGGGGTGTAGAGTTGGAGGATGAGAGTTGTATAAATAATTAAAACTTAACTTAATTTATGCTTACTAGCGAAGCTTATTAGTGAAAATTATGAAACACTTTACTTAGCTTTTTACTTTTACCAATCGTGGATTTTATGTTCCTTTAACCAATAGTGGCTTTCATGTAAAAGAAAGTACTGTGACGCATCGCAGCAGATATTTTAATTTAATTTAAACAAATTTATAAACGACATAATTTATTGATGCGTAGTTAGGTCAGTAACTGATCTTCACTGTATGCGTCAATGCGGTACGTAGTTCTATCCGCGTTGAATCCTAGATTTAAGATTTAGATTCTTATATTTATGACCCACAGAAATTGTATCTATATTAAGACTAGCGTGATATAACTGTAAATGTTAAAACGACTTAAAATGCCAAAAAAAAAATAAAATAATTTTAAAACGCTTATGAAGTACATACATGATTTCATCTAAAATCTCTTGGTATAAAATTAGAAATTTTGTAAGGTAGTAATATAAAGAATTAAATTACAGACTGAAATTCATTAGATTATTTTCGCGCGGATTTTTTTAGATTTTAAGTGTACGTTTTAAGATACGTGTCATAAACAGCTACATCTATGATTGCATTTACTTTTTTGTAGAAGCTTGAAATCATTTGTATTACATATTAAGCACTTGAATTTATTCAACCACTAATATACCGTAGCATTTGATATTAATTTCAATTGGATATTTTTGCTAATTTAATGGTTCGAATAATTTCGAAGTAAGATTGGAACTAAAAAGCAAATGGATGGAGGGATAAACAAGTAAGGCATAAAATCTCCGTTTTCTTTTTTTTAAGACATATGGAACTCTAAAAATATGAAGTCAAAATAAAACGTTATAACGAATATCAATGTAAAGAAAACATAAAAAGATACTTTTATCTTACATAATAATTTTTCAGGAAAATAAATTTGTTTTGAAAAACTCTCTTTATCCATCAATAAATTCTTAATAACCCTAAGGAAGCAGTCAATATAAAATAAATTTATTCACGCAACATTTGAAAAATTTAAAGAGCGTTACATCTAAGCGTTTCCATATAAGTATATGTACTTAAATAAAACGCAAAAATAAATACATTATTTATATTTCAGTAATGGATGATATTTAATTTATTTATATGTGTTTCTACTAACAATTTAACAATGCGCTTTTATTTTGAACAGATGGTTTGAAAAAACATTTTTAAATTTTTATAAACACAACTCAGACTAACATATAGGCTTTTGAAATAAAAATAAAATAAGAAAATTGCATAATTTTATTGAGAACACAAAATTAAAGAGCTATTTGCGAAATATCTTCTCTACATATATAATATATAATATTTAAAGATTTCATCTCATCAAATATCTCGTCGTTATGTTCTAATTATATTTGGCGCGTGGTAAATTCAAAATAATAAAAGGCGTAAGTCGGTGAAATTACTCGTGAAGAAATCGATTGTCTGAGACAAGACGATTAATAACATTAAAAAAAATGGTACGACTTTCAATAAAATTTCTTAGATAAATATAAAAGGTTACAAATTTAATGATTTATTGAGTTAGTATTTGGAATGAAATTTCCGAGAAATTTGCATTAAATTTTTGGAAATAATTGGTGGTTTGCATCATCTTGAATAATATTACACGGAATTGTTTAAGTTTCGGTGTAAATTTCCACACAGATAACAATATGGTGCAAGCCCATCTGTTTTGACCACTACGAACCATTTCCATGTACAATTTGAAATTTCTCTTCACCATGGAATAGATGTAGTATAGCTAACGTTGCTATATATAAACCATTATAAGTCGTTTCTTGTGCTTCCAAATGTTCAATACTCAAGTGGTTGGACGTTGGCAAGCGTTCAAACTTGAGTTTATGTATGAACTCCACTCGTACGTCTACTCGTGTGAAAGTGGTTCTAAAATTGAAAATGAAAAGAAAATATTATGTTTGTGTAATTTTAAGTGTAAGTATATATGTAAATATAGGATATGATTGGAAGTGTGAACACGGATAATAAGTAAAGCTTAAACTGAACGAAGAAAGGAAATATGCAAGGAGAGGAGTAAGTTCTCACATCATTGTGGCATGTTAACACACAGAACTACCCTATTTATCACCTTAGAGTTCCTTCACTGTCTCCATAGTCTCCAGCGACGTTCGCACTGCCACAAACAGCAGATTTCTCACCCCGGCGGCAATTACATAACGTCAAGCTTGTGTACTTCTGTGATCACTTACATTTCAAATCCAGCTTTTCGAATTACATTACATCTTCAAAGGTAATATTCAAACACTCATTCAGCAAAATTAACTATAATATTAGCTCAGGTATTTGCTCCACGTTAAGGATCAAAAAGCAAAAAGTCCCTCGTCTTACTTTGTCGAGTTTTTAGTATCCTCTTTCTTAAAACGCCTCAAATGGTTCTACAGAATTTATTACACTTACGTGTTGATACGACATAAAAGCTTTTAATTGATTCTCAAGTTTTAAATAATATATCTTATTTAAATTTCAATAACAAAGAAATAAATCTTTTACATATAGGTACCATACAATAATATTACCTAATATAGTATATTTCATTAAAAAGGCTTGCCGCAAATAACAGTTAGGAATTATGAACTATATTCTCAACCCATCACAATTTTTTTCCAAAAGCCATAACAAAATTTTCCGATTAGCTTTGAGTATTATGTCACTACTGACAAAGAATCCTAAAACGGAAATACAATTTAGATTGAATCGATTGTATCTTCCAAACGTCGGATTACTTATTTCAAAAAGCTATCTAGGATTTAGTAAAAATCAAAATATATCTATTATAAATGCTCGTTTATCTAATATGTATACAAACCAAAACGTTATCTTATTCTCGAATATTTCGAAACAACTATTATTAGTGCAAATCAAACCCTTTTGAGTAGAGATGATGAACAGTTAAGCTTCAATTTTACGTACTAAAGAGGTGATTGCATTTTACGATTATTACGATTTGAAATTGCCTCAAGGTGATGATGTATGACTGGTACTGCCAACTAAAGCAACCAGTCGATTATTTCAGAAAATAACGGATGTAAGTATAAATGTAATATTGAATATATGCTACATCGCTCATCTAGGCAGAGTTACGCTAATTACCTTTGACGATAAATTGCCAATACTCGTATCAAAAGGAAAACTATATTTTAATTAAAATCGTATTCTAATATTTTCAAATTTATACGTGGGTAATTAATTATCAAGTTCACTAGAAATTTGTTGTCTATTACAGCGATTCACGTTGTCAGGTAAATACCAGGTTAAAAAATAATTTCCCTACTGTTCAATTTACCTGAAGATTTGAATGAAATGTTTTATATTGCTTATTTGGATACACTTAAATTTAAAAATTAATCATGTCATAAAAACAATTGAGGTAGAAAAGAAATTCGACGATGCTAATCAGTACAGGTATAGTTGGGTCAATCAAAAGCTGTCCAATTAAAAAAAAATATTTAAAAAAATAATTATTAAATTTGTTTTATTTTTTGGTTCTGAGTACATTATGAGACCTTGTATTAATAGAATCTCAAAACAGGTATCTATACGAAAAGTTATAGATTTCTTTAACTTATGGAACTCTCCAATGTTTTACTTTTAATTACAAAGGGTTAAAATAGTTGGTTAAAGTTATAGTGGTTTTAGATTTTCAGTTAGCGTGGTTTCTGATTCTGGGAGAAAAAACGCAAAGGTTTTTTAAATTTTTTATTTTACTTATTGAAATTGAAGTTATTTAGGTTCTACTATAAAATTTTCAAGTTTGGTTATTAACTAGGTTTTTTTTTCATAATTAAGGTTCTAATAGTTTAAAGATAAAAGTTTTAATGAGTACTACCTGCAATAGGTAATATTAAATGCTTCTACATCTTGTAAATAAGAATATTCGCTCATAAAATGTTAAAAAATTTTACGGTTCTAAAAACTCTTGAAAACTTATAAAAATTAAAAGTATATACATGTTGATGTTAACGACTAAAGCATTTCCTTTGGTTAGCGACATGTAAAAGTATTAAACAATTATAAACTGGGAAAAATTTAAATACAAAACCCCGAGGGAATTGCTTGCATTCTCAGAACAAATAAATATGTTTACCAAACAAATCTAAAATTGAAGAGGGTTGAGATGCACAGTAATTTTACTTATTTCACAATGTGCCATATTAAAAAATAACCCTCGGCAATAGCGGACTAACTTTACGTTAGTAATTGTTTTTTTGGCAAACAAAGCTTTTTATAAAAGCACAAAGCGTTGACACAGAACAATTTCGTAACTCTTCTCTATATTATTTACATAAAACCCTTCTTCATTTTTATAAACATAAATATTTCCAAATGGCATTATTAAAATATTTGTGTTTATTCAATTGTAATATTCCATTTCAAATGTTTTCACAAGCCCAGTGTTCGGTTGTAGAATGTTGTCTATGAAATATTTTTAACACAACATATTTCTACATAGCTTCTGACATGACAAATATAAAAATTCATTCATATGTGAATTGTGAAAGCTACAAGCCTGACACTTTTATACATATCGCAGCATATTGAATACATTCCTTATCATTCTCTTTCAATATATGTAGGTACATTACAAGAAATTATATTTTTCCACACATGCATTTCAAATAATGAAAATTTCTATTAAAAATAACAAATAAGTTTTACAACACATCGAAAAGCAGGTCATATCGAAGAAAATTTAATGATAATGATAAATTATCTAAAATTCTCTTTCAGTGATTTTCAAATAAAATTTGTATTTCATGTGAATTTTCTAAAGCTATTCATAGAAATAATTTTCAGAGTAAAAATTTTGTTGCAGCACTAAAGAGGGCTTTAGTAATGCTATTCGCGTTCTGATTGTGGTAAATTCCCCGGTTAGGTGATTTTCCATTGCTACACCAGTGTCACAGCATAGCGCTAACAATTTACAGGTCCATTAGCTAATTGGTTCTTCATTACATCTATTTTCTTGCCAATACCTACATGTTCTTCGCACGTCAGTGTTGGACTGAGAATTGATTAAAATGTCTGTTTCAAGTTCTTGTCAAAAAGCAAAGAAAACGTTCCTTGTTTTGTAGACTTAAAGTCGCTCTAAGCTTAAACGAGTAATTTATTTTTATTGGAAATAGTTAATTAATAAACAAACTGTCGAACTTTATCTTATAAAATAATCAATTTTTAAGAATTAATTTCACGAATTATTTTTTAAATAAAAATCTATTTACTTTAGTAATCTGCACTTCCTTCAATAAAGTCCATATTATATTGGTTTAATTTATATTCTCCATACAAAAAATTATACTGCCATTTTCACACATTTCTATATTTTAATTATTACATAGATAATTCCCTCCCATTCAGTATTTAACAGTTATTTTTATGTTTCAAATACATATTAAACTGTTTTATGTTAGGAACCCTAGTGCCCCTAGTGTCTTAAAAAACAAAGTTATGATTTCTTTCAATTAATTATAGGGATATTAGACAAATATATTTGCATAGTGTAATGTTTATATAATATAAATATAAGCTGATACCCGCTCGCTTCGCTGAGTGTATCTAAATTTAACTGATTGATTAAAAGATTCCCTACGTTCATTGCGAAATATAAAAATTAATCTTTTTTGACAGAAAAAAAAATGATAGATGTATAAAATTCGTAAAACTACTTTTCAAGAAAGAGATGTTAGCTGTCTCATATCAGCTTCTATACGATTTTTAGTAAAAAAGTAACTGTATTCCTTCCTTTAGTACTTGAAAATCTTTCATACCAAATGTCATTTAAAACCAGCCCCCTACAACTCCATGTTACAAAAATGTGACCATTTTTACTGGATTTGCAGTCACTAGTTGCGATTTAGTTGCTAACGAGTTGAACGAAGAAGACCACAAAGACTGACGAAGATCGAAGAATTTATGGAAGTCGGAGGTTAGAAATAATTTTTTTTAAACGTCAGGCAAGTTATTAAAATGAAACTTTTTAAAATGTTTTCATTATTATTGTTATTATATGAGAATAATTATGATAAGTATTTTTATATAATAATTATAATAACTCTGATAAGTTTAAGTGGTAAGGGGCTGTTTGAGACGTATGACTCTTATAACAACACCGATTTCCGTAGAAATCGGTCACGTTTTTTTAGCCTTTCTCGTATCTAAGTGACAGGGGGTTGTTTAAACCCGTACAGCTATTTTAAGGGGCATCCATTAATTGCGCGAGGCGTTTTTTGCGATTTTTGAAATCCCATCCCCTCCGCTCTGGTAAGATGTCTTGAGATTTGACATATATCATTCCCCCAACCCGCAATCTAATGTGATATTTTTCAAAACAAAAAAATACGTGATATTTGCGAGACCTTCCCTTTCCCCAAAGTAAAGCCCGTTTCCGTTACAGACTCACGTCGAGAACTCCCGAGAACACCCGAGAAGCGTGAATGTGATGGGTTTCTCGCAGTCTCGTTCTCGCGCTCGCCTGTTTTCCGATCGGTGTCGGTTTTTTTTTCCGCTTCAAAGGGCTTCTCGGGCGAGAAAAGAGAACGATATCACATTTTTGTTGAATACAAATGAGAAGGTTGCATGAATGTGGAAACTTTCTCGGTTCTCGCACAATATCTCGGCAAGACTTCTCGGCGATAGTTCTCGTGTGAGTCTATTGTCGGCATAAAATTAGATGAGATTCGGCTCAATCCCATCAGCCCCTGAACGCCTCACGTAATTAATGGATGTTCCCTTAACAGAATAGATTAGTAGCTATCCTACAGGGTCTTTAGCAAAACTTCATTAAAATTCGTTCCGTTAAGTAATTGTTCAATTTTAAAATTTTTAGTTTATTACTTTAATACGTTTATTTCTAATTAATATCTTCGACAATGAACAATGATAAAATTCAAATATTTTAAACAATTTCTTTATTAATTTTATCGGGTGTTAAATTGAAATTCATATTTATTTTCCACTAAAATTTGTCAATTGTAAATATCAACTTTGTAGAGATTTCTTTTGTTATTGTGTAAATTTGGAAGGAAATGCGTTAAAATTTTATTTCACGAACTTTACCGAAACTTTTTAAATGTACGGTTCCTCTAGGATATAATTGTTTTGGCATCCCATGGGACCCATGCATTATTCTAGCCTTAAAAGTTAAAAGTAAGCTATATATCCCCCCCCCAAACTACCACATTACAAAAAATATATCAATCTTTAACTCTGTCATAAACAAAAAACATATCTATCCCACGGGAATAGTACATCTCTCCTGAGTAAAAAGGAGATCAAATCTTCTTAAGGAAATGAGTTAAGACTATTTCGTGGATTTTAATGAAACTGCTTTTAAATACTCGGTTCTTATAGAATACATACTTGTTTTGCTATCCCATGGGAACCGTTTAATATTCCGGTATGAAAAGTAATCTATATCATTTTCTGACCCCTAAACTACCACATTACAAAAAAGGAGGTTAGTCTTTTGCTCTGTAAAAAACAAAAAAATATCTATCCAACGGGAACCGTACATTTTTTTTTTTGGATATAAAGTATACTGTATGTTAAACCGGATTATAATCTATATCTATGCAAAATTTCATCCAGATCCATTCAGTACTTTTTGAGTGAAAGAGCAACAAACATCCAACCATAATCACAAACTTTCACGTTTATACCTAATATAAGATAATAACCCTGAAAAAATATATCGAAAAACATGTTCTTGGACAAAATGTATACCAGCGACAAATATCATTAGAGGAAATATCGTTACCTGCTACAAAAAATCAATAAATATTTCCTCTGATTACATGACGATCTTTTACTTTTCCCTTGTCTCTAAATGTTCCCTTTAAATCATACTTCAATCTTCTAACTTACGACAATTATATGTGTAGCATCCTTCATGAGCTTGCGCATAGTGGAATACTTGTTCCACCCTCTTTATCATGTTTGTGGTCAAAAAAATATTTTTGTTTTAAAACAATATTAAATAGGTAATTGAAAATAAGTACTTTTCTTTTACTTCTATTTTTTTTTTTTCATTTTCAGAAGGTTTCCGTGGTAACTATACCAAATTTGTAAAAAATTTGATGAATATTTATCGAAGACAGCATTGTTTTTTAAAATATTAAATTACAAATTTTCAAGGTAGGGTCAATTTTTAGGTCCTCATAGATATAGGGGAAAGTGGGATATTTGAGAACACCTAACTTAAAATACACTAAATTATTAAAACAAAACCCCAAACTTAATGAACATTTGTTATAACATTAACATTACTTATCTATTTACAATAACTGAAATAAAAAATCCTTAAAATTAACATAATAATTACAAAAATAAAAAATATTACTCATTTACTCGATAGTGTGTGAGGTAGATAATTGAAATCAATCCACGGGGGAAGTAAAAACTAAATTGGGTAATATTACATACAATACAATTTTTAATGATTGTCGACAATGTTTCACACAAATCACAGACGTAGCCATTAGACGTAGATTGACCGCTTGTGTCCACTTGTATCATTTGTTACTCATGGTCAAATCTTCTTTAGGAGGATATTCATATTTTTCCGTGCAGAATATACATTAATAATCTTCGTCGTCACTTTCCTCGAACACCCTTTTCAAATTTCTGACGACCGCTTTGTCCTTAATTGATGGTGGCTTCAAAATTTAATATTGCACTTTTTTGTTGTACCTACTTAATTAAATTTCTTCTTTTTCATTTTTCCTTAGTTTATTTTTTTTTGTTTTTCTTCAAATTGATTTTTTACAAGTATTAATGTTTGGATCGATAATGGTTTGATTATTATGAACAAAAGTGGTACTGTGACTCTGATGACTGTGTGTTGTTCATAAACGTTTTTTTTTTTTCAGCTATGTAGTTTCACGAACGGAAGTAATTGACTATTGACTGATTTTACTATCATTGTAGAATTTATTAAAAGGCATGTGTTCAAGGCATTTGTTAAATTTGTCTAAATCATTGGGTAGAATTCCAGCCTCTCTAAATACATTGATAACTCTGCTTATGTTGGCTCTCTTGTACGCATTTGCAAAAAGCTCGGCAAATTTTTATTGCGTGATCCGTTTGCCGGTATTGTTAACCACATAAAGCCCACACTCTCGATTATAGGCAGTTTTCAGTGCACTGAAAAAAGTTAAGTCCAGTGGCGCTGCATTTTGTGAGATACATGAGGTAGTAAGAAAAAAACATATATAGATTGAGTTCTCGAAAAAATGTGTATGCTCTCAAGCTAATGTAACTTGCGTGATTATCTAGTATTAGTAAGACTGGTTCTTTATCGGTAAATTTTACACAAGAAATGAAATGTTCTAGATCACATTTCACGTTCACGTTTAACCTCCTGATTCCGAAATACCCGAAGTAGACAATTCAAATCAAAATGACCCACACTCAAAGTATTTTTTTCAGTGAACTAAAATAGCTGCATAAAATTTATAAATGGATTGTACATGAAAGATAATAACTAAATATGGTACACTAAAAAATATAGTTCAAATAACATACCTACTTTATTGATGTTTACATACGGCAAAAATTGTAACAATAGATCATGAAATATAATTTACCTACCGTAATAATATGTGGACGTCTATTTAATTATATTTTTATCGAGCAACTAATGGTCCTAATGGTCATCAAACATGTCTATTTAAACACTTATAAAAATTTTCGCGAAGAAAGAAATAATTACAATTCAACCGTTTCAAATTAACCGGTGTTCTCAAGTACCCAACCTTCCTCTACATATTTATTATTATGAAAATTATGATCATAATTATATATATATGTAGGTATGTTTGGTGAGATTATTGAAAAACCCATCCAAATTTTTTTTGAATCCATGATTTTCTTTTGTTAACAATCTGTTGGTTCGCTTTTGTTAACATATTTTCATGTTAAAAAAAGAATAGTGCTCTTAACTATTGCTTGACTTCATCGTAAAGGTGGGTATGTATTTCAATAAATAAATCAGCTTCAATAGATCAAATGAGTTTGTCCTGGAGCTCGAATTTGCAACAATAAGTGGGAAATGTGCTCACAACGGTCTTTATTATATCACATTCAACGGCCATTATATAAAAAGAATTTCCAACTTCCAGTGTCTAATTTATAGCAGCAAAGATCAAAAGAATAAATGAATATGTTTCAAATTAGTGCAATGGTTTTCTCTTTCATATTTTGTGTGTTTAAAATCCCGTAACGGATTCAAATACTCTCCCATCTGCAGAGTAGATTTCAATTGCAGAAAGAACTTTTTATCTTTGGTCGAATAACTTTTTGCAATATAATTTAATTCTTTTTAAACAAAAATTACTCGGAAAATATATAACTAATGCAATATAATGTATATAATAATATATTGTTTATAAAACATAAAAATAAAAGAAAATTCATTGTTCAGATACATACCTTGATAATAAAATCCGTATCTACCTGTTTACTTTATTCCAATTTTATAAAAATTACAAATGATATCAAGCCTATTAAGATCATTAAAGATGCTTAAGGATAAAATAATTTTAGTTTATGTAGGTCCCTCTTTCGTTATATGTTAAAAGTAAAATTCTAAGGTAAACCTGATTTCGAAGAAACACACCACTACGAAGTACACTCTCATACAATTTGGTACACTCCGTACACGCGTTATATGCTGAAGATGCTGAATTGGGTTCATTGAATTCTCAATATATCTCAATGATTATGAAACATTATTCAGAAGAATTATCTAAATTATAAAATTAGCCCCAAATTTTCATCCACACTAACGTTGTCCCTATTAAATTTGCTTACTTACATTTTTTTTATATAAATAAACTATATATTTACAAGAAAATGATTTTGTCACGAATAAGTACTTCATGGTGAAAATGATGAGCATATTATTTGTTTCTCTAATTACGATAACTGTAAACGCTGTAAACATTTATAATTTCGGAAATAAAAAATGTCAGTAATATCAAAGCTTCCGATTTAACTCTAAAGTAATAAACATTAGTTAAATAATTATATTCAATATGTTGTATGTGCTGTACATAAAACAAAATATTATATATTATATTTAGTTGTGTACAGTAGGTACAGTACATGTATATTGTATGGTGTATACTTTATGCAAACTACAATACAATATTATTAATACTACCATATTATAATGAGCGTAATGTTACACTAATACATAATTTGAAGACGTTTTTATTTATACTAAATAGCATAAAATATATATAGAACTGATATAGCTATAAGCTTTTAACTAGTTAATTTTTTAAACCTGCTTATATCGTTGTCGGGTTATTTATAAAAAAAACAAATGCAAATTTCAATTTATATACATATATAGGTAGTAGGTACATTATTCAACGATTGGTTTCATTAAAATTTGAAAAAACATCCGAAAATTCGCTTTCTTCAACTCAAAATCAGTTGAATACATTAGGGATTCTCATATTTCCTACCAATCCACACTTTTTAATAATTTTCCAATAATTTACTAGGTTTTCCTTGAAAACAAGAAGTTCTTTAAAACATTAATCATGAATCCCTCGTAGTTATAAAATCAATCATTTGAACCAAAACGATTAAAATATTTTTAATACTTTAATGAATCAATATTTTCATTTATTTTACAAAACCTTTTGAATAAAATAAGGATTTAACAATGAAACAAGCCACTAATGTAATTTAAATTATAAATTTTATTAAGTCTTTGATGAGTTTACTAAAATGTATATGTATATAAAACAGAGTTGTTTTATTTCCAATAATATAGTTATGAAAGGAATCCAAATAATAATTCACTGATAAATTACAAATTTATTAGTATATAAGATTAATACATAATAGTACAGAATAAAAGTAGAGTTGTAGGTAGAGAAGCAGAGAAAATGTTGCGTTGGACTTATTAGGAGTGGCGGAGCTCTTGAGCGATGACTGCAAATCGAGCGGCACGTCTCCAGGGCCAGAGAGGCAACTTCAATTTGAACGTCTCCTTATTGACGATCTGTAGCGCGCAACTTTTCTTCAACTGCTTCTTGACTTGCTTCAGATAAATCCGTCGCTTGAATATATTTTTGCACACCCACAAGTGATTTCTTCAATGCATCAAACGAACTGAAAAAAAAAAACAATTAATTACAATTTCATTTCAGACAATGAGTGTGTGTAACAAACCTAGAGTATAACATCTTCTTCTTAACTTTCGCGGTATCTGGACACCAAGACATAAGGAATAATTTTTGCTTCTTACTTGATTCAGATGTGCCTTGACATTGATGCATGTATTCAAAATCATAAAGTCCATAACGACATTCACCAGCTCCGCCGACCTATAAGTAAAATTTCACAAAAAAATTATTTTGATGAATATTTTTTAAGAAAATTACTTGTTTTTTTTTTAAATAAATACTAACCTGAAGATCCTTCAAGAACTCTTCGTACTCTGCGCTACGTTCACCAATAGCCTCGACGTCGATTTGTTTTTCATCCCTGATAAAGAATACAACATAGCGGTGTTTCTTATCTTTTTTGATTTCTTCGTACGTAGTTTTACACGCATCAGACACAGTCACTCCTGACGCCTATAAATTTAAAAAAAAATAATTAACAAAAATTTTATAATTATCAACCAATCGAGGTCAATCAAATGCAACAGTGATACTCGTCTAATTGCAATGAGTAATCAAACCACAAGTGATAATTTTTTAAAAGAATTTCGTCGTACTAAATAGAAATACCAACCATTTTTTGACAACTTAGATAAACTAATGGCAGAAAAAAACGAAAATTGGATTGTAAAAATTCGAACTGTCACAGATATAAAGTAAAAATGCACACGATGAAACGTAGGGCGAGGCTACTTGGTTATGAGTCACTGATATGACTGGGCACATAAATTAACCGGTTTACCAAATGCGTCAATGAACTTCACGCTCAATAGAAACGAACACGCTGTACGCTTTTATACAATATTAGGCTTATTTTAATTTTTTGCTAATTTCACCAAAAACTCACAATACCCAATATGGCGTCATCACCGGCTTACTTGTGTGTCCAAAAAAGGGAGTGCATGCCAAATTATATAGAACGGAATGGGGACGTTTAAAATATTATTGGAAAACACTTACCATTTTTAATACTATTAAGAACTATACAACGAATACTTAAAAAGTAAACTAATTGTACAAGCACAATAAAATAAATCCTTAACACCTCGCGGCGCAGAGCACTTTGATTGCAGTCTGTGATCTGTGGGGTTACTATTAAAATGTCCCACGCATGCGCCACAAATATATTGTATCTCTACGCCGAGTCCTAATTTGAGAACTCAACTTAATATTATAAATTTCTAAAATTAGTTTTTATACACGTCTTTGGATTCTAGATTTAGAATCTAAATCAGTTTATATTCACGCGTTTTAAAAAGTAAAAGTCCTCTTTTTTAATATTTACATTTCATATATGCACAGGACTATTTTATATACGCCGCCATAATAATTTAAACTTGAATCTATTTTTCCTATAATATTAATATAATTGGAAAATAAATTAATAACACTATATCAATTTCTATAAAAAATATCTTTGTCTGAGTCATTTTGAAATTTTCATCAATTAATGTGTTGGGTTTGTAGGGAAATGTATTGAGATTCGAAAATTTGGAGTGCCGGTCTATTAACCAATGACAAAAGAGTATTCTACAAATGCCCATTTATGGTCAATTATGAGCAAAAAATGAGGAATTGATTATTCGCGCCTTACTTAAGTTTACAACAATGAAAGTTTGATTTCTATTAAAAAAATGTTGATGAGAACATTAAAACTTATGATTTTTGAGTCAATTATCTTGATTAAATGTTTTATTGCTAACAATTAAAAAATTAAATAATACATAACTAATATAACATAATTAATAATTATTTTTATAGTAAGACAACACATTTTTAAAAAATTAAAAATATAAGTAATTAATATTTATGGAAATTTTATAACTTTTAATATATAGGTATAGGTAGTATAATTTATGAGAGCTTATAGAATGTGTTATACTTAAAGTATTGGTTCTATTAATTGAATTCAGGGCTTTTTACGTTAGATTTATAGAACGTAATGGTACGGAATTCCAGTAACTTTTTTCTCTTTGTTTTGATGCTTCATATAAATATTTTTAAAATGTTTGTTTATTAATCTCCTATGCCAGTGCTTCTTAAACTTTTTGAAGTCACGTTCCCTTTGTAATACAAGTCAATATACCACGGCCTCCTTATTTTTTTTTTAAATTTAGTGTATGCATACACTTACTATGTGCTAGAAAACTTAGAATTTTGACTTTATTACATGTACATTAATGCCTACAGCTTTTATTTGAATAGTTCATCATATTTTGTTATTATCTTGTTATTACCTAAATTAACTCCTGGGCTTCTGTCTCACATAGCCAATGTACCTATTATTCCTAAAATAAATTAAAACAAAAAATAAAAAAGAACAAATTCAATTACAAATAAAAAGTGCAACATTAAATTCGAAGCAGTCATCAATTAATTAAGGATAAAGCGGTCGTTAGAAATTTTAAAACGGTATTCGAGGTAAGTGACGACGAGAACTAATACTGTATATTTTGCACGGAAAAATATGAATCACCTCCTAATGAAGATTGGATCATGTGTAACAATGTATCAAGTGGGCTCACGAGCAGTGCACGAGCGGTCAACCTTCGTCTAATGATTACGTTTGTGATTTGTGTAAAACGTAGTAAACAATCATGTATCATATTATTCATTTTAGTTTCTATTTCCGCTGTGGGTTCATTTCAATTACCACTAAAAATACACACTATCGGGTAAATAGGAATGGCAATATTTTTTATATTCTTTATTTTTATTATTATTTTGTTTCATTAATTATGCCTATTTTAAGTTAGATGTTCTTAAATACCCTACTTTTCCCCTCTCAAATAAATAAAATAAATGCTTCAAAGCAAAGATTTAAAATCAAGTAAAAACAAAAACGCGTGCCTTCAAGGAATGATTGTATAATATAATACTTATAATATTATATATATTAAGTATTGCTTATTAATTAATTCCTATTAGATACTATTAAATTAAATTCTTTGCTAATAAAAATTACACAAAAAATACAATTCGGCACTTTCTTTTTTCAAAAAGAAAACGTTGCTTGTAATAGTGAGTTTTAAAATTATTATATCTTTCTATTAAAACAATACTTGACAAAATATTAATTCAAATACATTATTAAATTCCGATTATTCTCTCTAAAAATTATTGCATTTTTGCAGATTTTAACAGTGCAAAATCAGCCAAACATTAGCTTATGTTTTTTTTTTCTTAAGCCTCTCAATAATACTTTTGGCTATTTTTATAGTAAAAATCAAAAATACACTTAAAGTAGGCGTAAACCGCAAATACTAACAATAAGTAGATTTATTTTTAAAAAAGTTTTTTTTTTATATTTTTATTATATCTAATGAAAATGAAAATTTTACTGAAAGTTTACTCAAAATGAAAAAAAGAAAAATAAGCGATATCTATATTATATTATCCGCGTACAATGATAATCTAATCAAATTTTCAAAATATTTCTGTAAGATTTAAATTTATCTTTATTATCCAAAAACATAAAAGTTAATTTATATTTATCAATTAATAACTTTTAACATTTTAGAGAAATGTAATAATATTTAATATCATATTGTCCTCAAAAAATTCACATAAAGCCTTTTAATTCATATTGTCAACATTAAGTTTATACACTCCAAAATATAATATACATATATTAATAAACAAAATAAATAATTTACCATACAGTCAAAGTTCAGTAAGAACGTAAAATGTAGATATTTTGAAAGAAAATTAAAACATATTAATTATTAGCTCAGATAATTAATTCAGAGAAGAAAAATATTTAAAGTTGTATACAAAAACGTGAAGAGTGAAAAAAAGATAATATAGGTAGGTATTACAGTTAGATAATATCGGGGCATATTCAATAAACTATAATAATCTTAATTCTTAATTCTGATACTGAAAATAAATGCTATACATAAAATCTAAAAGTTTCGCGAATGTAATTGCAAATTTGAAAAAAAAAAACATGACAGGGGTGGTCCAAGTCCAACTGATTTGTACCTATTGATAATTTCGATAACTAATTATTATCATTTCAGATGCATTTATTTGTAAATACCAATATACTTGTATTTTGTTTCTAAAGTTCAATGAAAATGACTACATGCAATTACTTATCTTTTAGGTACTTTATCTAGAGCTTAGTCTTTATCTTGAATGGTATTGAAAAATGGTCATGGGTCAGATGCAAAACTAAAGAGAAATATGTAAACAGTTGAGTAACCCAAATAAATTATAAAGTTATTTTCATTGATTTTTTTCTTATACAAATTTTTTTAAAATTACTTTAAATAAGTTCTTGAAAAACAACAAAACAAATCTATATCTTCATCATTAAAAAAAATATTTATCATGAGAATTTCTCATTATTTGCTCATTTATAGCAAATAATCACTTTGCTGGTTGAAAAATATATTTTATAATAATAAAAATAAAGTAATGCAACTTTTCACGCTTATATAGAATGAATTTTCCACGACGACAGTAGATGCTAATAGAAAAAATGTGCTTTAAATTATTAAATAGTGATAAAGATGTTTAATTTAGCTTATTTTGAGTGTATTCGCGTAAACTAATATAGAACATATTATAATGTTTTTATATAGGATCATCATTTAGCGATCCTTTAACTTTGTAACTATTGCTCAGCATTTTATTATAGCTACCTACTAGTTTTGTATTTATTATTTTATAGTATATATATACATATATATAATATCAGGAAATTAAAAAAGGCTATTTTTCAGAAGTATTGATGATGTTACCTAATCTCATTTTTAAAACAATATAAATTATAATAAACAATGAATTATTATTTTATTTTTAATCAGTCCTTATTGAGTTTTATTTCTTATCAAATAACAAAACTTACATTAGATGCAATCATAATTTATTTAAAACATAACTAATATACCTATAAAATTCATAATCTTTTGAAATTGTCTACCATTAACTATAGAATTAGTGTAATATTATGTAGTTAAAAAACAACAGAATTGATTTCCTTAATATAATATTTTTCTTAATAATACCATATTAGGTATGAAAATTGTCATTTCCATACTCTATTTTATTTCTTATGTAATCATGTATCATTCGAAATTGCACTAACTTTCAAATAAATAAAAAAGAGTAAATGAATCTACTGTGTTGTGATTTATTTGTTTACGGTTGTACCCATTGTATAATACTATACATAAAAAATTTTTCTCAAAAAGAACGCCTAATAAAATTAGTACCAAAAATGAGTACCTACCAAAAATAAACGAAATCGTTAGCTCATAGCTGTTTCCAATTATCAAAAATGATAAAAACACTTTCTTTTCTTGGATTTTCCTACAATCATAGTGTAGCATACCACAAATTTATACACAGATAGTAACGTCAATGGTATTATACCAAATACTTGGGTTTACGCCTAGACCCGGGAGGCCTGAGCCTAGGGCGGCACAATTTTAGGGGCGACAAAAACTTTGAAGGTGCAAATATATGAAAACCAATTAACAATTGATTTGAATTCGTTTTTTATTAACGCATGGAAAATTTTTAGTTTAAATTTAAATAACTAACTAATAATTGAAATAGTTTCAATAGTGTAAAATTTATAAAGTGAATTATTATGCAACGAAAAAATCTTTAAAACGTAGACATTGTTAGATTTGTATAGTAGGTACAGTGTACACTGATATTCATTGAATCATTCTATACACCGTAATTACTACTCCCAATACCGAAACAATTCGTCATTTTTAGATCACAATAAATATTAATTCCACTGACCTTCAAACTGATATAGAATAGTAAATATAATAATATTTCGTACTCACAGTGAAATTCTTATAAACGTGTTCATTTGTTTGTTGTAATTGCCTAGCACATGTTTACTAACTGTTCCCCACAATACTTCTGATCACGTATTTTATTGTTTAATTTACTCTCTTAACGACAACTCCTTATAACACAGTAAATTATTCGATACTTTCAATTTTGCTTTATAGAGTTTACAATGTAAACCAACTGAGGGGTATATTTAAAATAATATTGGAAAATTTAAATATTTAATAACTAGATACATAAATTTATCAATTTTTACACGGCAAAAAGGGCGGCACATCGGATAGGGCCTAGGGCGACATCGAATCTAAATCTGCCACTGGATACAGCAATACAAACTTAAAAGATAGAGTGAGACATATAAAAATAGTTAACGATATAGAAAAATAAGTACATATACGTAATTAACTACGGTTTCTATAGCCATTGAACTAAAATCACTAACATATTTTTGCAAATTTATTAAAAACGTGAAGTTTGTTATAATACAAAATCCTCTTTCAGGAAAAAAAGACGGGGAGCGATAATAAGTAAATATATTGAAAATATGTTGAAAGAAAATGTACGAGTTCGCTTGCTCCTACAGTGCATCTAGATCTATGTAAACTCTCGACTTTAGATGTTAAACTCAACGTTAGAGCGGGGACACGCGAAGATTCGAACAAAAGGGAATCGGAAAATAGGGCTGCACTGCGTGTATTAGATATACGAACGTAACTCTCTCCCTTTCTGTCTTTACCAACGTATATCTCCCCTTTCAACTTCGTTCGCCCCGTCAGATCACACTATTCGTAACGCTTCTGTAACACATTCACCAGTTTAATCCCCTAGCCCAGCGCACGTAAAGAAGTTTTACTTCAAAAAAAATAAAAATTAAAAAAGCTTAATTTCTTTAAAATTATTAATTTTTTTTATTAATAATTTATTTTTTGGTTCAAAAATATTTTCACAAATTAATAATTTAATTTTACCAAAACTAATTTTAATGAACAACAAATAATTGAAATCACGGTTTTAATTTTATACGAATTTCTATGACTTTATAATATACTCAGGCGATAGTTTTTTTTAAATATTGTTTCTAAACGTTCGTACGTATACTACCAATAATATTAATTTAGTATGTATTAAAAATTCCATAGTTCTTAAAGTTTCGTCATTAATTTCCAAGTATAAATTTTATTTAGAGATGATTGTCAGAGTCAATGTTACTCTAAATATAGTTAAGACAGAGGTGGTGTAAGATAAAATTAGCGATTGATAAAAAAATTCTTAACCTAGACAATATAAGCTCTGAGGAATGTTTCAAGTTCGCACATGCGTCTATATGATATTTAAGCTTAAGGAAACAAGCATACAATCGATTATATGACCTATACGACCTATATCATTATATTTTTTCAATAATTTTTGAATTCTGATATAGGTATAAAACGTTTACATTTTTATAATAAATATTGATTTAAACTTATTTGTCTTACGTTTATTAAACAAGCAGTTTTTAAATCTTGATAAGAATTAAAACAAAATATACGGTACCTACAGTAATATAAAAATCTTTTTGATAAGAAAATTATAAAATGTTAAGCATATTAATAGAATGTGTATTTAAGAATTATTTATTTACGGGGAAAAAATATTAACATCTAATGTCATTTTAAAGGTGAATTTAAGTTACCATAACTATAAAAATGTCCACTAGTATTAAACTTGTCTGTTTTTTTCTTAAAATTTTGTGTTTTGAAAAATTTTATGTATTTTGAATGGTTCATTCACGATATCATTCAGTTTTCACATGGTCGGTTACAATCGATCTAAAAAAGTAATGCAGAAAAATAGTGATTTGATTTTTAACTGATTTTCTGTTATCATTAAATGTCGGAACACGTGCACAAGTAGTGTTCTAATATTAATTTAAAAATAAATTGAGTGCGCTCCTGGCACGGCAGACATATATATGGTATATATTTTCTAGAAATTTTACTCGTAGTAGTGTGCATCTCGCAAGCGCGTTGTTGCATATATAAAATATAATGTTCTGGATGCCGGTAGAAAATCGGTGCATTCGAAATAGAATTTTCTACGAGTAAACTTGCAAGTGCTTGAGAATCTCTTTCTAGTCAATAAATACCAGTTATCAAGTAAACCAAAACAGGCCTGTGTTGAACATGAGTTACGTCAATAGTTTGTCTCGTTAGGGTTCTACGGTCAAAGATAAAACAGCGGGTCATCACCTTTGTCTCGAGATAAGGTCACAGGGTCTTTTCGTTAAAAGGAAATTTTTCATATAATTTTGACTTATTTTGAAGTGGGAGTGCAGTGATATATGTTATTGTCGCTCTGTACAAAAACTTTATTCAAATTTAAAACTGTATTCAGTGTTGTAAAGTACGTTACCCGAGCAAAAATGGCTGAGAATTCAGTTAGTTCAACTGGAAGTATGATTGTTGTTTCCAATCGACTTCCGTTTGTACTTCAACGAGACGAAAAAGGAAATCTGTTTAGAAAAGCAAGTGCTGGTGGGTTGGTAACGGCTGTTGCACCTGTTGTGATTAATGGAAATGGATTGTGGGTGGGATGGCCAGGAATGCACTTGGATGACCCCAATGAAAAGATTCCCGAATCGGATCCCAACGACAACACACCAACGGCTGGACTTCGTTCGGAACAAGTCGTTCCAGTTCATACAGATCCGGATTTATTCGATAGTTACTACAATGGATGTTGCAATGCGACTTTCTGGCCTCTTTTCCATTCAATGCCCGATCGTACAGTATTCTCCGCAGAACATTGGAAATCTTATGTAAAAGTCAATAAAGAATTTGCAGCCATGACCATGGTAGCTTTAAAAAGAACACTAGAACCTCACAACGAAAGTAAAGGTACTCCTCTGGTTTGGATTCACGACTATCATCTCATGTTATGTGCCAATTGGATACGACAAAGTGCCGATGAAGAAAATATAACATGCAAACTTGGATTTTTTTTACACATACCATTTCCACCATGGGATATCTTCAGATTGTTCCCTTGGTCTGATGAAATCCTACAAGGAATGCTTGGCTGTGATCTAGTAGGATTTCATATCCAAGATTATTGTTTAAATTTCGTTGATTGTTGTCAAAGGAATTTAGGATGCCGAGTTGATCCAAAAAATTTACTAGTTGAACATGGTGGAAGGACGATTATTGTGCGACCATTACCAATTGGAATACCATTTGATAGATTTGTAAGTTTGGCGGAAAATGCACCAAGAGTAATGGATAGCACTCAAAAAATTGTCCTTGGAGTTGATCGTTTAGATTATACTAAAGGACTCGTAAATCGTTTGAAGGCTTTTGAAGCGTTACTTGTAAAGCACCCAGAGCATAAGGAAAAAGTTACTTTACTCCAAATTGCTGTTCCCTCTCGTACTGATGTTTTGGAGTATCAAGAATTGAAAGAATCATTAGATCAATTGGTTGGTTGTATAAATGGGCGATTTACAACACCCAACTGGTCACCGATTAAATATATTTATGGATGTGTGAGTCAAAATGATTTGGCAGCATTTTATAGAGATGCGGCCGTAGCACTCGTAACGCCTTTACGAGATGGTATGAATTTGGTCGCAAAGGAATTTGTCGCATGCCAAATAAATACTCCTCCAGGTGTTCTTGTTGTCTCACCTTTTGCGGGTGCGGGTGAAACAATGCATGAAGCTCTGTTATGTAATCCATATGAAATTTATGAAGCTGCTGAAGTTATACATAGAGCATTGACAATGCCAGAAGATGAACGTACTTTAAGGATGAATCATTTACGAAGACGTGAAAAAGGCCACGATGTTAATTATTGGATGAAATCGTTTTTAAAAGCAATGGGTTCGTTAGTAGCGAAAGAAGACCATGATGAAGTTGGAGCGACAACAATGCCCGCTGTAACAATGGATGATTTTGATGAATATCTTTCAAAATATATTGGCAACACTAATAAATTAGCATTGTTACTTGACTACGATGGTACATTGGCTCCAATTGCTCCACATCCAGATCTTGCTGTTTTACCCCCAGAAACAAAAAATGTATTAACCAGATTATCAAATCTCTCAGACGTATATATAGCAGTTATCTCTGGTCGTAATGTGGACAATGTAAAAGCGATGGTTGGAATCGATGGAATAACGTATGCTGGTAATCATGGATTAGAAATTTTACATCCTGATGGAACTAGATTTGTGACTCCAATGCCAAACGAGTTTCAAAATAAAGTAGCTGATTTGTTAACTACATTACGAGCTAAAGTATGTGTTGAAGGCGCTTGGGTTGAAAATAAAGGTGTGCTTTTAACGTTCCATTATCGGGAGACTCCAGTTCATATTCGACAACAACTTGTAAGGGAAGCCAAACATATCATCGAAGAAGCTGGATTTAAAGCAGGAAAAGCTCATTGTGCCATCGAAGCGAAGCCACCAGTTCAATGGGATAAAGGACGAGCGTCTATTTATATTTTACGAACGGCTTTTGGCGTTGACTGGAGCGAACGTATTCGCATTATTTATGCTGGTGATGATGTAACGGATGAAGATGCTATGCAAGCTTTAAAGGGTATGGCCGCCACATTCCGAGTAACTTCCTCGAAAATTATTCGAACAGCAGCTGAACGACGTCTTCCGTCAACTGATTCAGTTTTGACGATGTTAAAATGGGTTGAACGACATTTACAAAGACGAGGCCCATTAGATATGCGTTTCCGTTCTAGTATGCATAAAGGTCCCGCAAGCACTGGCGTTCCAGGATCAATGGTTTTTGTAAATAAAGACACAGCTAAATAAAAACTCTTCCGTTTATCACGTAGTTATTGATTAATAAAATTAGTATAACCGACTGATAAAAAGGGTGATAAAATTAAAAAAAAGGGTTTCAAAAAATATGTACGGCTGTAGTTTATGGTAAGAATAAAATATTCAATTCTATTTTTACAAGATTGGAAATGAAATTTAAAATTAATTTCACTTATATAATGTATTGTTAATAAATGTATAGGTCGCGCACTATAAGTTAGATACCTAAGAAAAATGCGTTTAATTATCTACATTTGCGGGCCAAAATACTAACTCAAAGAATTAAAGATTGAATTTTATATTCAATAATTTAAAATATTTAAATTAAATTAAAACATATTTTTTATGTAATATGTAAGCATAATATGTACACATTGTATATTACATGTAAATATCGTAAAATTGTTTGTGAAAATGTTCATACCAATAATTTGGATATAGATAATTGAGGTTGTTAAGAAGGAAATGAGAAAATAATGAGAAGTTTTTGAAATTGTTACAGTAACAGTACAAGAGTGATAATGTGTTTTTGAAAAAAATGTAATAAAGAATAGTGCACAAGTATCAATGTTTGAAAAAATATTTTTATATTTGACAACGTCGAAATTTTCATGTTTTCAAATTATTTAATCAGTTGAAATTTTTTTAACATTTACACTATAGAATAATTATATTTACATGATTTAAACATTGTTTATCTGAGGTTGGCAGGTTAACACATTGAGAACTCACGCCACGTATAAATACGTAAAATGATTATACAGAATGACATAAGTTGTACGCTCCAGCCCCATTTTTCTTGGCAGCGAAAAATTTTGAAAAAATTAAATAAAAATTTTTAATAATTTTTATTATATTTTATTTTAATTGAAACAATGTTTTGGTCTATCATCGTAGATGATACAGCATCCAAATTTTGGTTTTAAAGTAACCGTTATACTTTTTTTTGGCATATTTCAAATGTGCTTCAGCTTCTGGCAAAAAAAAGTTTTGAAAAAAATTGTTAAATTTTGGCAATTTGAAGTATCAAAATGAAATATTCTAGCTAACTCAAATCAATGCAAAAATGGTCTTAATTTTTCAAAGAAACTGTTTAAACTAGACATATGGCTTCCCTTTTCAGACAAGTCATAACTCTAGATTTCCAGGCTCGGTTTGTAACACTATTTACGGTGGCCTCGTCAAGATTAGCAAAGGCAAGAGTAATTCGACATTCAAGCCATCTACTGGAGTTATACATTTTTAAGATTACCTCATGAAAAATGTGGTTCATTGAGGTTTACCCAGACACCGAGCCAAGGAATTCTGAGCTATGGAGTACCTAACTGTGGATGGTGCCCAGTTTTAAAAGTTTTTTCAAAAAAATATGATAATTTTGGGATAAAACTGAGTCGGTTTGAATATTTTATTTTCATATTTCAAATTTACTACAACTTTCTCAAAACTTAATCAATTTTCATGTTTTTTGCAAGAAATTAAGCACGTTTGATATATGTCAAAAAAAGTATAGCTGCCAATTAGAAAATAAAAAGTTGGTTTCTGTATCTTTTAAGATGGACTAAAAAATGTTGTTTCATTTAAAATAGAATAAAACAAAATGGTTAACAATTTGTATTTCATTTTTTTTTTCTAAATTTTTCGCCATTAAGAAAAAAGGAAGTGGAGCGTATAACTTGTGTCACCCTGTATATACGTTTCACCTCGTCTATTTTCTATAATCTATATTCTATGGGATTATGTTGAGCGAGGCTTTTCTTCACAAATAGTTACTTATAACATTTCTTAGCATACAGTTTGGCTATAGCGACAACTGACAAGTATACATACGGGAACAGAATAGATTACCTTGAAGCGTCCCAGTAGTTCGTATAGGAGAGCCCACGCCCCTCCCAAATACTCAATGAATTAACTTATGTATTTAGCATTAAAAAGTATTCAATGCAATTGCCGCTTGGCAACTTCTTAACAACCTTAAATATACGTTATATTTTTTCATACAGCATTTACATGGGAAATTAACGCATGAAATCATATCAGTATCAAACTAAAATGCGCGAGCTAAATAGCATTCAAGTATACATCTAATGGATACAAAATTTAAAAATTTGTATTATTTCATTCAATTCTAACTTACAGAAAAAAAATATACGATAAAATTAATGTCATTCATTCCTGATTATATTTTCAAAGTGACATCAATATGTTCATATAATAAAAAAATGTCTTAAATTTTATGTCGTATTTTACATAATAAGATTAATTTTAAAATTTCGTTACAGAACTAGTAAAAATTAAAAAGGAATTAAACACTAATTATTATTGAGTTCATAGCAGTTTGTTGATGAATTGAACATATTTCCCATCTTGCAACCGTTCCATTTCTCAAATAAATTATTAAGCAAATTTAATAAATATTCTAGGTTTTTAGTTATTCGGTCATTTTAATAAATGTATTTGTTTAAACCATCAGATTTGTTAATAGTATTTTAATACTGATAACCTCTGATTAGGGAATACTTCGCTTGTTCAAGAAATTTGATTAAATTAACCCCCGTTTTTTCTTGTAGTCTTGTAAATTTAAACTTCGTCGGGGTCCGGAATCTCGATCAGCTGCAGTTTTTACAGCTACATTTACGGTAGGATCTAAAAAATATATAAGTTGTATTTCAGTTAGTCAATATTTTTATATTTCTTACTTGGTAAAGGAACTTCTAAATCAATTTTAATATCGAAATCATGAGCAGAAAATAAATCATCGTTGCTCGCTTTTTGTTGTTCTGTCTGTGGCGCTGGGACATTCTCTGATTGTTTCTCTGTGATATCGATGGTTTCAGGTATTTCTTGAACACTTTTCGAATTCGATACTGAATCATCATTGGAACTTGGTTTAAAATTCATTCGTGGTTTTGTTGATCTTCTTGTAAATGGATCATCAGATTTCTTTCCTTTATTTGCTCGAAACTAAAAATAAACCATATTAATTTATTTTAAAATGTGATTTTCAAAATTTACCTCTTCCATGATGGCTTTTTCGGCTGTTTCTACATTCTTTTTGCGATTTCTATCGTTTATATAAGATATACTAGAAATGGTTGACGTTCTCATTTTATCCAATTCACTGGCACGTTCTTCTAGCTCTGCTAGTTTTTGGATAATTTCTCTTGCTGTAACTTCATCGCCCCGAGCTAAAGCTGTATCGCGTTCTTTAAGTAGTTGTGTCTTTTTCATAGCATAGTTATATGGGTTTTGTTTAAAGCGTTCCTTTTCACGAATGATTTGATCGACATCAGCTTCATTGAATTCATAAGTTAATGCTTCACGTATGTCCTTCTGTTTCTCAGAAATTCTACTTTTCTCAGGTAACTCCATATCAGCCTAAATCAATAAAATAAGACTTAATATAATGATAATATTTTAGATAAAACATAAAAGCATACCATGGAACAAGCCTCGATCCATTTTTGGAATTCAGATTCCGAAAATTCTTGATTAGAAACGAATTCTAAACGGAAAATACGTTCTTGACCTCCATGTTTCAATTTCAGTCCTTTATTGGTACGAGTTTGCCCCAGTTGGTATATCTAAAGTTAAAAAGGATGATAATAAAATAAGGATTTTAGAGAGCGGCATTTTAAATTACTTTTGCTGTTTCATAAACTCCAACTATTTCAGCTACCCGATATACTGGTCGTCCATTATTATTTCCAATTCCAATACGAACGAAACAACCGGTTACTACACGATCAAAAAATGGAAGATGAACAAATTTTTCCATTTTATGACGTGAAAGTCGGATTAAGTTGAGTTCTTGTCGGGTTTTGATAGATTCAGGTTGCGATTGAGTTGGAGGAGCAGCATCGGAATCACTGGACGAAGAACTACTTCTCGAACGAACCTAAAAAATAAACACAATTGGAATAATGTCAAGTTATGTGAAATTTATGGTTGTAAAATTAATATTTATAGATGTGTATTTAAGTTTGTTCTATATGAAAATAAAAACGTACATATATTGTACAATACAAGAAAATCAAACGCAAAAACTTATTTAGCATGACTTGTAACATACAATGTACGGTTTTATTTTCATCTAAAACAAACCGTAAAAATTAGCTGAGTTTTGACTTAAGAATTCGAAATATATTTCGTATAAAATTTAAAATAGGAACTTTTTAAAGAAGAAACATTATAAACTTATTCCAGATGAAATTGAAATCGTACATTGTACAATTTAGGTCATGTGCAATATAAAAATGTTGTCATAACTTTGTATTGGTAACGTATAATGTTCGGTTTCATTTTTATCTGGAACAAACCTAAAAAGAGATCTTGTATTGAAATCAATGTAGATCTAAGAGTCTAAACTACACTATAATGTAAAAGGCATCGTTTTAACATTCAACTATCATAAAGGATTCACAATATTTCAACAAATTGACGTCAAAATATCCTTTCTTATAATTTCTGTTCAACTTTAAAACTATGAACATAAAAAAACTAATGGAGTAATCAGTTTACTTGCTCTATGGATATCTGGACAGTGAACACCATACAACGTTACGTTGGGTATTTGCTAATTTCCTTAAGAAATATAAATTTTTTTTAATGAATTATAAATTATTTAAATTTATCTCTGATAATAATGGCTCTGTTAAGAACGGTATTTTTTAAAAATTAAATAATTTTTTTAGTATTCTAATTTTTAAAGTTTTAATTTTGGTCAAGAATAAGTTAAGTACTGAAGGTAAGTACATTAAAATGATTACATTTTATCAAAATTCACAATAAAAGTTAATTAAAATTTACAAAGTGACCATATTTTTAATTTCATTGCTATATATTATATTAAATGATTAGATCAAAACAATAACTAATTATTTATTAAAACTAAATTCGCCAACCTTATGAAATTTGTGTCTTTCAAATAGTTTATGGGTAGAACTCATTTTCTAGTTTTTCGTACAGACGTAAAACATAAAATTTAAGAGAAACAAAAACTTTTTTCGAATCAATCACTTAAAAAATGTCTTCACATAGAGTATGAATAATATTCATAAGAATTTATCAAATTTTGTCTTCTATCAGTTGTTTAGACTACCTAGTACAACGTATATACAAATTAATTTTTCAACGATGATTTCATTCAATATAAAATGATAAATTTTATGTTGCTTCAACAAAAGTAATTAAGAAATATTTTATCTTAGTCTTCGATAATACTTCATCATAAAAATATATTAGTTGCATACTTTTGATTTCCTCTGAGTCATCTTTTCTAAGAATTTTATGAAAAAAAAGGTTGGTTTATGCATCAAGTATAAAGTTAGTTAGTAAATGTCTATTATGATAAATTACTTGCTATAATGCTAGTAGTTAACTTCTTAATTGGTTTGAAAATTAGTCGATTTTACCCTTAATAGAAAATGTGTGAAAAGCATTTTCAAGGTATGATATGTATTATCTATGTGTTTGATAATAAATAAGCCCGATTAATTGTCTATAATATAATAACTGGCCGTTCTTCAATAACAAAGCATTGTACGGCTTTGTGCCGCATAATATTGATGTTTAATTAGAATAGATTAGTTAGTAAATGCTACAGTAGAGTACATTCGTCTTACTTCAGGTTTTGTAGAAAGATTCCTGGATTTAGCAACCTTACCTAACATGTTTGTGTAAACACATTGTTTAATCGTAGGGGAAGCCCGGGCAAAGCGAATAGCTGAGGTAAAGCGGATAGCCGATATTTCTAAAAAACTATAATAGCTGGTGTTAGAAATTGCATATGCGTAGACAAGTGATCTGTCTAGAGACGTAGTGACAATTAATTCAAAATGAAATTAGACGTTCGTTTGCTTTAGTGATAAAAAAATCGTTTTGCGTGTTTTTATTGTGATTTTCGATCAGATTTGTATTCATTTTAATTGTTTTTACTGTTAGCAAACTGAGGAACAAAGTAGTTTTGTAAATTAACAATGTTTTTAAGTATAACTTATGATATTAATATTATATTGAACTGGCATTGAACTCTTAGAAAATTGGTATATTTACAAACACACATTTTGGGCAAAGCGGATAAATTATCTTCTTTATCTTTAGTTATATTAGTATATCCTTTGGATGAAACAAATGCTCCTTAATGTCCGGAGCGTGTAGATACTAATCCAACTACAAATCGACCACTCTACTGCCTACGGTACAAGAAATGGGTTATTTGTCTACATCAACAGCTACATTTTCGCTATACGAATTAAGACCGATACTAACTGTGGCTACTTATAAATTGTAAAATTGTACGTTATAAGATGGGCAATGGAGCTATTTCTGCGATGATTGGCAAGAATAACTAGCCTATCCACTTTACCCACGGAAGATATCCGTTTGCCCGACCGGGTAGGGCAAAGCGAATAATTGACGAGTTTTTATTTTAGTTTTAGTTTGATATGAAAATGTCAGAATTTGTTCTTTGTGTTTTTATATATATTCAAAGGTTAATATAAATGCCATACAAAAAAAAATTAACTTTGTTCTTAAGTTGATTATTTATGTGTTTATTTTTCAATTTACCTTAGCTTATCCACTTTGCCCGGGCTTCCCCTACATGTAAATTAATTTAAGTTTTTTTTTTATACCAGTCCTGTGTATAGATGGAAACACATCTTTGTAAGACAGATATATTATCATATGTATGTATATTATCATTATATCTGTACTTTCTGGTTAAATAAATAAAATAAAACCCACTTGATGGCGCAGTGGTTAGAGCCCTTAAGCCCTCTCTGCTACATGCGCCAGTGGTTCTGGGTTCGATCCCCATCGAATCCCTAGATATAAGATTAAAAATTAAGATTCAAGACCTACAGAATATTTCTGTGTGTAAGACAGTTGTGATATGACCATAGATGTTAAAGCGACTATAAACACAAAAAATAAAATAAAATAAAAATAAATATATAAAGTTTCAAGACGAGCTATTAAAAAATAATTTCTTTTTTAATGGAATCGTCCTATCAAGATGATAAATACACTTCAATAATGCCAACTTAATGAAAAAAATGTACTTTAAATTTTATGTCGGTACTGCTTGCGCATAATATTCGCAAGAAACGCTTTTCGAATGCTATCAATTTTAAAGTGCGATGCGTTACTGTAGTTGGAACACTTGATGCTAACCATAATGCCACAGTACTTGTAATTTGCCTAGTATACTAGTAATTTGAAAAGTTTTACATCTTTTTTGGTAATTTAACTTTTTGAGAAAATTAAATCTCTATAAAAATGCATGGTAAATTAGTCACTTTTTAAAATTGACAGTCAATCGATAATATTAATATTTCACTACACTTATTTTGAATAGTCATTAGTTAAAAAACAACTGAGTTAGCTGTTAGCTAATTAGCCAGACTAATCCGATAAGAAGGCTAAGCTGTCAGCTAATTAGCTAGTCTATTTAGGTAAACCGGTTACATTGACTAGGCTGACCACCTAAATAGCTAATTAGTCTGGTTGACGGTTTAGCCGGATTAGTCGGCTAAATTGTACAACACTCCCAGATAATATTCAAGTCAGAAAGACTACTACAAGAATTCCTTTAAAAGATTTCGTAATATTTTGGTTTAAATATATATAAAACCTAGTACACATTGAACTTTTAATGTTGTGTTAAATGCGCGTTAGCAACAAACATTGGAAGCGTCCAACGGGCGTTTTTGTCGTTTTTTTTTCCAGAATTTACCTATACATTGAGTGTACTAACTTATTTATATCAATGCATTCAAACAAATCCACATTTCCTCCCAATTACGTTTCTTCAATATTTCATTTTGTAATCGAACTTTCCATGTTCCAAACGGCTGTTTTCTTGTAGATCTCATCATTATAATTATCGCTATCAAAATGATTTTTTTCCATTTTAATCAAAATATGTTCACTCGACCGACTCGAACAAATGTACAACGGAATTGTACCAAATATATCTTGAACCGTGCAGCTAACGACAACAAAACGCGCGTTTGAACGGAAATCTGAGAATGCGCGTTTTACTGGCGTTAACTTAAAAACGTGCGTTTGCGTGTGAATGGTATAATTAGGTCTCATCATTATTAGAATACGCGTTTTCAAAAGATGCGTTTCAAAACGCCTAATGTGTACAAAATTTAAGAATTCAAGTATTGCACTTACTGAAGGGGCTCGAGGGGGTGGTGAGCCTTTATTATCACTGTCACTATCATCATCGGAGTAAATATCTGAAGCCTTAAGTTTTGTTTGTGGTTTTGCAGGAGCCAGTGCGGCAAGTTCATCCCGTTTCCGTTGTTCTTCTCTGCGTTGAACCTCAAGTTCTTCCTTCCGTTCTCTGCGAGCCTTCAGTTCAGCCATTGCATTAACTCGCTTATCAACTTTACCCCGGTTTTCTTCGACGGTTTTTTTACGTTCCTTAGATCTCTCTTTATGATCTGCACCTTTCCATCGTTCTTTTGCTCGTTCAGCTTTTTTAGCAAGACGAAGTTTTTTCTCTATTTCAAACCTACAATGAAAATAAAATGTCAGAATACACAAACTGTTTTTATTTGTTGATTCAGTTGTGACAAAAGCTATCTTGATATATTTCGACTGTGTTGAAATTTCATTTTTATCAGCTTATACCTGGTTTTCATGAGTTCTCGTTGTTCGATACGTTTGAAGATTTCCTGTTCTCGTTCTTTTTCAGTTAAACTTGCTAAATGTGCTCTGTCTTCTTCATCTCCCATTAACTGATCGTCGTAGCCATCGTTAAACTCTTCTTCGCTTCCACTAGAAGAACCGCCCGATGATACTTCTCCTTCTTCAGGCTCTGACATGTTACCTGGTAAATGTTAAAAAATTAGTTTTTAAATATATTTGATTATTTTTGTTGAGCTTACTATCTTTATTTTTGTTGGTAGAGTGGTTTGAAGGTTTTGAACTCTTTGTGTTGACATTGTCTTCTTCCTCGGAACTATCACTGTTTGATTCGTTTGAACTTTGTTGTTCAGAAGAATTTCTTCTTTTTTTCTTTTTCTTTTTGGATAAGTTGACTTGTTCCTGAAAATATACACATCGAGAAATATTTGATTTGATTAGTTTTGAAATAGTAATGAAATCAAGGTGAGTTTTGAATATGAATAGCTTAAGATCGAGTTACCTAAATAATTTGTTTGAAAAAAGTTGTTGTTGTAAATAAATGTTGATTGGTTTTGTTCTGGGAGTATCTCAAGAACAATTTGATACATTTTTTGGCTAAATAAAATAATACAACCCAAACTAAAAGAGTGAAAATTCAAAAGAAATTTGTTTGGGATTATTGATAATGAAGAATGTTTACAAGGTAAGAAAAAATGATGCATCGAAAAAATAAATAGATTCGAAATGTAATTTCTAGGCGCCTAAAAATAATTTTTAAGATTTCAAGGATAATTGTTTTGGCCAAAGCGTGAATAACAAATACGTTACAAAACAAATTTTGTATAATATGCACTTACCGATTCTCCAACATCGCTTGATTCTGAATCTGAATCAGAATCAATTAACGCTTGATTTTTACGTTTTCCCATTATTTTTTTCTGGATATTTTCGTGAAAATTCACACTAAATGTTCCCTCCAAATGCACTTTTTGTCTTTTTTATTTAGAAAGCAATGAACAGCGTGAACAGCATCATTTCATATTCATGATGCTTGTCAAATGAAATTTAATTTTACCTAGATTGGATCACTGTTGGCTGATCGATGTCTAAAGTTTACTACTTCGAAATTTAGCGCGTAAAATTCAGAAATAAATTATTTTCACTCATTTACTTTTATTTATCACAAATTGTTTGTAATTGTAGTTTTAGCATTTTCTTAACCTCATTATCTTTTTTTTTGTAACAGTTCCGAACGTTCGGAATTATAACGTTCTGGAGGTTCTCACGGTTCTCAATTGGTTCTCAATGCTATTTGTATATCTGTATGGCATGGCAATGAAACAAGAACGCTTTATTGATTTGGAACCATGAATTCCACAAGCTGAAAAAAGACGGCCAACAACAAGAAAAATGAGAAAGTTTATCCCGTTTATTCCTTAGAGTTAGATTCCTTAATTCAATCATCCCCATATAATCCTCATGAATAAGGTATGTATTGGTATGTATCGTATGTATTGTGAAACACGTTTAATACGAATATGCTTAACACGAAATAATACAGTGTATCCCATTGGTGGGTTTAAGTTTGATGCCGCAGTACGATGGGGTACTGGGGGAACGATGGAGTTTTCCAAATTATATATTATCTAATAACAAGACGAACAAGACATTTTGTTTTTCATTTCGTTACATGATAGAGAAGGCAGATACGACCCTTAAAGAGAAAAAGAGTTAGGTATTTTGACGGTAGAAATAGGAATAAAAGGCACTGATAGCGACAGAATTATATGGCAGTGACCATAAATCTTCTATATAAATAAAATGATAGCTATTTTCCAATGTTCGCTTTTAACTCAATAATTACTAGATAGATTTTGATCATTTTTTTTTTGTTTTACTTCTTATATACTTGGTCCTTATCTAAAAAAAGTATTATCACGATATCTTAATTAAAAACAAAGTAATGAAAGTTTTTAAAAATGTGATTTTTACAAGCAAAACGCGTGAAGCGGTGAAATTTTCGTCACTTCGATAGAGTGGGGCAAATGATGAAATGCGCATGGGCTGAACTGAGGTTGTTTCTCCTTCCACTACCTAATGATTGTTTGGTATTTGAGTGTAGACTTAATGCAGCACAGCAAGATATTAGATTAATAATGATTTTTTGAATTCTATTTTCGATTTGTTTAGCAGTTTTTTGTAGCTTTTTTTAAAATTCTCTTTTATCATTTTTTATATTTTACTGTAAATACATATTCTAAATTCCCTTTTTAAGTTACAACCGTAATAATAATCAAATTACATTTCAACACTTCCTTTTATTATTGCATATATTTTTTAACCAGAAAGAGTTACCTAAGTAAGCGAGAAACATTTTTTTTTTAATAAACTATATGCCAAAAATTGCTCCCTCAAAATCCCCAATTTCTCTAAGAGTATATTTATTAATTGATTAATAATTAAATTTTTAAAAAAGTTTCAAACTCAAGAATTAAAATCGCTATAAAACCCAAAATAATTTTTAATTTAAATTGTTTTTCTTTTTTTAAGTTCTCTACCTGCCCTTTTCATTACGCAAATAATTGATCAAATTTTTGTAATATTTTTAATAATTAATTATTTTTAACTATTTATACATGCATTGTTGTACTGTGACGTCATCAACTGCCGTTGGATCTTATTACATGAATAGTTTAAAAATTGAATTATTAATTAACTATATACCTGGAGCAATTGTGGATCCGGAAAGAGCATTTAAGGAACAATTTTTTGAAAAAAAAAAAAATAAAACTGATTATTTTGGATTATATAGCAATTTTTATTTTTGAATTTACAAATTTTTGAAAAATTAAATATTGATTAACTAATAACTATACACTTGGAGCAATAGCGGATTCTGCAAGAGCATTTTTTTGGCATATATGTAGTTAAAAATGTTCTATGCTAAGTTCTTTCCAGTTATTTTTAATATATTTTTGCTTTTAATTTTTAAATGTTTTTCCTCTGTAAATTAAATATGTTCTTAACATAATAACCTACGTAGACGTCGTCGCGGGTATCAGCTAGTATGAAATATTTTATCAAAAATAATTTTAAGTATCTTTATTAGTATTTACGGAAAACTTTCCATGTATTAATAGCAAAACGAAACCAAATTAATATTTCATTTGAACCATCCTTATATTTGTGTAACTTCAAAATTTTTCCGCTCTTGTTTTATGCCACCTTGTAAACCCGGGTCTAAGAGTATATCCATCACTGGTGTACCCAACTAAAAACTTACCAACCTTTTTTTAAAACAGACATTAACGCAGTTAAAATGGTATCTCTATTATTCTCCGCTTCGCGTACCGGGGCACCGCTCAAAATACATATGCGTCGCTGTTTTTGAGGGTTAATTATGCTCATCGACCAACAACCACTAATTCTGGTTGTTATGGCTTTAAAAATCGGAAAAGTGAGTAGTCTAATGTAATAAACAGGGGCTGTAACAGTCGTATTCATAAAAAAATTGCGTTAACTGCTATGATTATTAGCGACCACCAAATCCAAAAAAAAATTTAATTTCTATGGGGAAAAAAATTCGTTTAAAACGAACATAAATTGCGTCTGTAAAATAAAGTTTTGTCGTTCCGTATCTTCTGTTTTGTCTTAACCGGGTTTTAATGTATTTAAATAAATTTTTAAAAAGTTCCATACTAAAAAAATTTATTCAAAATTATAATATAAAATAGAATATTAGGGAAACATAACTTTATTTGGGATGTTTTAAAATTAAATTGCAAAAATATATGAAATGAAAATATATTACATGTCATTTAAATATACGGATTAAATTGTTTTTATACAAATTAGTGGTCTTAATTTTTAAACATTTTTACTTTTTAAATGGCATTTTCGTATTGCTGTATTTATGATGCACGTGCGCCTAATTTACGTAGAATCGACAATCCTTGTTCTTCATATTCTTTTTTACTCAGCCAAAAATTATCGCGATCTTTCATGACTTCAGCTAAAACAGCACCACCAATGAACACCATGTCTTTACGGCGAGGTGGATCTTCTATTCGAATTTTAAATTTCTAAAAAAAAAAAAATTGTTTCAGATGAAGTTTGGAATTGAATAGGATGATAACATACGGCTAGTTTTTCGGTGTCGTTTCGTAATACTCGTTCCAAGTACAACTGCTTGATTTCTCGCTCTAGTCGAGATGGCAATCCTGGATACATTGTAGAACCACCGCTGAGAACGATATGTTTGTAGAGTTCGTGACGCATATCCATATCGGCCGCTTGTATAGTGTTGAACACTAATTCGGCGATTCCATGACCTTCAACGTTTATCAAGTGTGGTTGGAATAAAGCTTCGGGGGCTTCAAATCGTTCACCTCCTACTTTAATAACTCGACCATCTGGAAGCTAAACAAAATATTTCTTTTTGTTAACATCGCATAAAAATAAAATCAATGACAATTATTGACAAATCTTGAATACGAAATTGTTTAAAATCAAAAACGATTAACACGAAAGAAATATCGAATCACGAAAATAAAACCGTAAATTAGATGGTACACGTTATGCAGAATATAACGTTGAGTAAGGTGCCGTTCATCCTGAGCCGATAAGTAATATATGCTACGTACAGACGTAAACTTGAAATCTGAAGGGAGTCGATAAGTAAGTTTTACACTCAATCGACTGGACAACATATCGCACCTTCTGTGCTTATACTTGCTATATACTTATATATATATCGTTTATCGCCTCAGTATGAGCGTCGCCTCATGGTAGATTCTTATATTGTGAATTTTTGTCTCAAAGAAATAAATTCGGGTGTGAATGAGGATTAAAATGCCGCTAGTTGGCGCTGTTAGAATCTAGTTGCGTATGTGTAGTGTCGAAAAAAACCGACAGCGCCACGGTGACTATTCTGGAACTATTTATTCAATATCTTTATTATAAAGAATTTTTAAGTTTTCTGTCTTAAGAGATGTACATTCTTTTACAAAGTCCATACTTGTATTGTATGATATATGGTTTTATTTTCATCTAGACCAAACATAGTGAGAATCCAGGTTTACACGAAAGTAGCAAACCGAAAGAGAATACCAGGGATCTGATACTCAATGTATTTGCTCTATAATTTTATTCGTCCTAAGAAAGGTCGGGCAGGCAAAATAATATTTTAGTAATTTCCATAGTGCAAACTAGTGCCTACATAAGTGGTGCTGATTTTTAATTGATCGAATTAATTAGTAATTATGTACCCCCACGTAGCTTATAAAAGTACATTTGTTTCAGATGTATATTAAAAATGAAAAAAAAAAAATACTGAAAGTTTCAAGCTTAAAAAGCGTAGACATAACTGATAATAAATTCACAACGAAAAATGACGTTCGAGACGTTACAAAACCCCAGTTTTCTGTTGTTCTTTTTTGTTTGTACAAATAAGCCTGTAGTGGAATGCTAGTGTCTCCGGTTGGTCAAAGATTTTATTTAAAATTAAAATAAAATCCCCTCCCCCATCCAAACAATCGCATATTTTTACAACCAGCTTCCGGATTTTCAAAGGAGAGAACGACCTTATTTCCACTATTATTGAATATTGGTTCATACGAGGTAATGATTACGGCCAACTGGCTGATGGGTAGTAATCTCGCCCAGTTCACGACTTTGTGTAAACCTGGCTTAACATATTATATTACAGTAGCAATCAGTGTCTATAATGCGAAATGCATCCAAAATTAGATTTAATAAAGACTGACGTCTTCGAAAGTAATATTTCCTTTAACACAAAATATGTTTCAGTTTCGTGTAAATCGTTTTTCATTATTTCATGTAAATATTTCTTACAGTGTAAGGTTCGACTAATACTGTGGTTTCTAATGCAAGTCGTTGTTCAGTTTCGATATTATATCCAATGTAACAAAGTTTTTCTTTCATCATACGAACAGTTTCGAAGTCAGCAGAATGATTGAAAGCATATCCTCGCAATAAAAGCAACTAAAGTAAAAAATAGACGTTATTTAAATGAAAAATTATGTTTGATCAATAATTGTTGAGAACAAACTTTGATTAAATATCGTGTGATATCACGACCCGCAATATCCAGTCTTCTTGTTAAATGAGGTAGTGCAAATTCTTCATAAACAGGACAAATATGCGTCACACCGTCTCCTGAATCGACAACGACGCCACTTAATAATCCTTGAGCATATAGAGTCAATACAGCTTGAATAGCGACATAAGCACCAGCAAATCCATACTTTTCAAACATTACCTTAAAAATTAGAAATAAGGTTTATTTAATATCTAAATATTTTCAAACAATGTGCCAATGCGATTTGAGAGCACTTAATAACTTTGCGTAGAGCCGTGTAGTTTGAGTTTTATTTCTAGTTAGTTTTATCAGTTAATGGCCGTTCATTGTTCAGTACAGTACATTATATGGCACAAATCATGCGCCATATAAAATGATGGTAACTTTTGAATATTGCATTTGACTTGCACTATGCAATGCATAGTTTTATTTGGATCAGAAACAAACTCCAGAAATACACATTGTTATCAATTTGTATTTTTTTCCGTTAATTTGATTTGCTGAGTGAAATAGAACTTTTTTTTAAATAGCCGCTTCCTATTTTAATCATTAATTATTTTTGTCTACTTTTTTATAAATTTTAGGTATAAAACAAACTTTTTACGATAAAAATTGACAAAGAGATTTAAAGGTAACAAAAGAAACCCATAGCAGGACTAATAAAATAAAAATTTCATTTAATGGATCTGCGTCAAGATATTGTGTGTTCTCAAATCACGTTTACACACTGTATATCAATATTTACTTCAATCATTTTTTCACGATTTTTTGTTGGATTCATTGGTGGTTCAGTGAGCAAAACTTTTGCTTCAGCTGGATTCACATTCATTTTCCTGGGACCGAAAGTGTAGTCCCAAACATGTTGCATGTCTTCCCAATTTCGAACGACTCCATTTTCCATGGGGTAACTTACTTCCAATAAAGAACGAAGCGCTGAAGCTTCATCTCCAACCATTAAATCCTACTCATAAAACTGTTATAAAATGTATGTAAAAAAACTTATATATAACTATAAAAATAACTATTTAAAGCGAATTTACGCGTCCAAAAAAACAAAAATCGCTATTTATTTGCCACAATGCAACTTGACTTGAAGATTTCGAAATTTTTTATTGCTGATTAATGATAAAAGTTTTTAAGGAAACTACTCAAAAATTACTTTTGTTATGAATGTTAAGGACGTAAATCAGGTATGGGACAGCGTCTAAATTTCAATAGATTTTGGTGCAAAAACATAATCAAACATTAACAAAAACACAAAAATATATAGAAATTATACATGCATAAAAACTGAATAAAATGCCCGTTTTTTTTTTGTAGTTAAAAATAAAAATTGTTGAGATGCCTTCATACTTACGGGTAAAGTATTGGAACATTCCTAGAAGCGTGCAATGATAAAAAAAAAATCGGATTAATAATAAAATCAAGCATTTCTTTAAATTTTTTTCAAATCAAACAAATATTTTTAAATAAAAACCAAAATAAATACGCTTACAGAAATGAAGAAATTCTTACGTCTACATGGTACCCCTGAAATATCAATAAGTATCCGAAAATTAATATCGTTAATGTTGATTTTGCCTGATTTACATCCTTGTTTGAATTTATAGGTAAAAAGTTGATAAACCTAATTGGATAATATCATTTTGAATAATTCTAATATTACCTTCACTTCAATATCACCAATTTTGTTCACAGCTCGAATAATTGGACGCCCAACCATCGAGGGAAAAATGTGAGCCGGAAAATTACTGCCAGCATAACCGCATTTGACGAACTAAAATTGAACCATGTTAAACATAAAATATTCTTTACGTGGTTTAAAACAAATATTTACGCCTGTCCCATTGTCGCAGACAATTACTTTCCGCCCTTGACTGTCCATTATTTATAAATTAAATAAAATTTTATTATAAAC
This sequence comes from Sisyra nigra, assembly GCA_958496155.1. Lineage (NCBI taxonomy): Eukaryota > Metazoa > Arthropoda > Insecta > Neuroptera > Sisyridae > Sisyra > Sisyra nigra. The sequence goes on along the minus strand of OY292313.1, from coordinate 33,442,104 downwards.
TATCTTTGCTATCTTTTGCTTATCGATGATTCAAGTTTGACACCTCCCAGAAACTACTGACATGTTCCACTTGCACTTCACAAACTGGTGGAGCATAAACCAGCAGTACCCAATAAGTAATAAGTTGAGTTACCAAGCCCATTCCAAGCCTACCAAGCTAACCAAGTTAACGCTTTAAAAATAAATCGGCCTAAAACTAGATGTAGTAAATAAAAATAAATGAAAAATTGAGGAAACAATTATACATTTTATGCAATAGTGAAACCAGTGAAACATTCACATGTATATATATATATTAGATTAATCGGATTATAATCGTTATAAAATGGTTATAATCATTAATTGATAGATTTTTAAGCATCATTAATGGTATCATTGGCGTCTATGGGCATCTATATACAAATGATCCATAATACAAATCATACAGATCGAATACAGATATAGAGGACAGAAGGGAATGCAAAAAGGGGTGCTGGGTGGTGGCTGCACTTGCCTGAAAGCAGGGCTTATATGTTCTCCGATGTGTGCTATCTGCTCTGGGGAAATGTGCAAAACTGCAATGAAAAGAACGACGGTGACTAGCCTCAAATAAATCCGGACGTTCCACCAATACTGGAGTACCCACCAAAATGCGATTTTACCTTATATGGGTTCTCTAAAATTTTAAGAGAACTACAAGGCTTACAGGTCCCGCTTTGCACTAAATTTAAAGCTAATTAAATTGTCTACAAATTATGTTCAATAAGTTCTTCTAGTAGGATCAACGGTTTCGACGCAACTTCGATCCAAACAAGGTGTAAAACTAAAGTCTTCAATTTTCGAAAAAAACTGGCCTATTTTCCAAGTGCCGTAGCTCAGTGACCCATTAACGTGCAGTGCTCCGCTTGTGCTTAATTTGTCACAAATTTGATGCTTTTAAAAAACGTACAGAACAGCTTTTGATGAAAAATGCATAAATTAGGAGATTACGAGCAGAATCTGAAACAAGTCCAAAATTTTCACGGTTTTTCCTCTATAAAAATTTTTCCACAACTTTTTGAGAGTTGCAAACTTGAGAATAGATAGCCCTAATGGATCCAAACAACATACTAAAAAATCAGAAATACATCATGTTTTGCAATTATTTTATGTCTATTTTGACTGGTCTAAAAGTATAGTAGCCTTATTATTTTTATCTACATTTAAATGTAAGAATAATAGTACCTACACACTTTTTCTCCCCAAAACAAAATCTAAATAGGCCAAAATCTAATATGGGGATATATAATTTTGGCCTACGGACTTATTATACATTTTACAGTTACCCGCATTATCATTTGTGTTAGCCACTCCTGAAGTCTACTAATACTAACGATCATTACACCGTTTTATTTGCTTTAAGCTTCTGATACTTACTTGTGTTCTGAAAGCGCCCTTTTAATAATCGTTCATTGTTCAGAAATGCTAAATCTTTTTTAAGATTTTGATAGTTTTATTTCGATTCTCGTGTATGTTACTTAGACATCTCAGTTTTAGTATTAAAAAATTTAGCATCGCTACCCATGCCTTTCTTAGTCTCGTTTAAAATAGAGTAGTTTTGCGAGTTATGAGAAGTTTAAAAATGGAATTGAAACTTATCAAAAACAAACAACCAATACCAATTAACCGTTAAATGATCATTAATTGATGCAATACTACAACATATAGTAGAGTATTTAAGAGCCGATTTATTATGATTTTTGAAGTAAAAGTTAATCTTTCTTGTAAAAATTAAGATAAAATAAAAATAACATGCAAAAGATGCAGACAATCGCGTTAAAACTTCCTAATTCTAGAAATAAATACTTGCATGTTATTTAAATAAAAATGTTTTCCCAAACATTTTCTTGTATATTACAAATTATATATACTTACTTTGAAATATTGGTCACTACATCTAGACTTATTTAACTTATCCAATCATTCACAATGTTTCGTTATACTTAACTTTTTAGCCATTTTTTTCTTATTTTCTAAATGAATTTTTAAAAAATTATTAGTCTTGTTAAATTTTTATTAAATTGTGGTTATTATTAACTTAAAACCAAAAACGATGTAGGAGAAGGTTGGTGCAAACTAGGGTTTTAGACATGAAACTTATCATATATTTTACACTTTATTAGAAATTGATTTAATTTGCCTAACATATAATAATGAGAGTTATACCCGCCCCCAATTGTATTTAAATAATGATCCTAGTGAATTGTGTAAAACAATGACACATTCCGAACGCAATAGTTTATATCTCTGGTAGTCGCTATGTAAAAGAAAATTACATTCACTTAGAAGAGAGTAAAGTAAATTATCTAAATACACAATTTCTCATATATTGTACACTGATTATAATTACATTTAGCGGTGCATTTATGCATTTGAAATTAACAGTCTAAAAATCACTCCATCCCGTTTAGTCTTTTTGACTAGGACAAAGAGATCACCAGCGCTATCACCATTTCACTACATAATTCAACATAGTCCACATTGAGCAATAAATTTAACATCCGTTCTCAAATTCATATCCGCTATCCACATTTTCACAGTACATAAAACGATGAAAATACATCAACTTTAGAAATTTTGTGAAATTTGTTTCAATTCGTATTTAGCATGAGCATTTAATACAAATCGATATTTATTGTCCTATGTGGATTCGAAATCACTATTTTATAAAACATCATTGCAATAAAATTATTTGGGCAATTATTACATTATTGGTGTTTCATCTTTTACATACATTCGACAGAACAAATTCTAAACAGAATAGTTAATGTATCCCATTGTTGGAATATTAAATAATTAAAAACACTAAAGAAATGTTCGTTGAAATTTGTTTTGTACATTGAGGATTATAAAAATAAATGAGTTATTAATTACAATAAAAATATCGAATGAATTTTTTCAATAAATTTATTATCACTGTATGTAAATTTAATGTTGTTTAGCAGTCACATGAAGAAATATATTCTTTAGCGCGGCTGGCATTAAACAAGTAAAATTCGAATCTATTTTACAATAAAAAAGCGGAGTTCTAATGTATATAACACTAATGTAAAGCTTCAAATCTACAAATTAGTGTGCTAATAAAAATTACTTAAATAATAATTATATCTATTTCAATCAGCCATACCAGTTATATTCTTCATGCATCTTATTTGAATTCATTTTGAAAAAGTTGTCTTAAATGATTATTATATATATACGTTATATTTAATTGCAAAAATCGATGAAATTTGCTAAGTTTATTTTTTTTTTTTAAATAAGTACACACATTAGATTCACAGGTTTATTGACTCAATCATAACAAATATCGTTTTCAACACTGAATAATTCTTTTTGTCATTTTTTTTTCTTCTTAATGGTGTATATTATTTTGATTTTTTTTTACTTTTGGTATATATATTTTTTAAATGTGTTTCTTTAGAATTTCAGTCTTTATGGTAGAATTTTTTGATAATTATCGCTTAAACATTAGAAGAATTCAATAAGAGAATATGGATGATTTAAAAAAAAATGAATATTCTTGTTAGTTTTGTAAAATTATGATTTTTAAAGATGAAAAATGTACATTTTAAAAAGCCATATTCCAAAAATCTTCGTAATGTTTATAATGGTAATTATTGAAACTGATAAATGTTATGAGTTTGATTTCTAGATATATATGGGGATTGTTTTAATGAATTACTTGTGTATATAACTTCGTCTCGTCCTAGTGTTGTAAATAAATTATATATTTTCAACACTATTAATGCAACCCTGCACACACATGCATTCAATCACATATACGTCACGTACGCTTACGTACAAATGTATTTCTGATAATAGGTAATATATAATTGTATAAATATATACATCGCTTATCTTATTCGGTAAAACACTATCAGTAACCCATAATAATAAATTCATTTAATAAAGATAAATTAACATTGCCAAATATATGTGTTGTATTATGATTTTGTTCAAACAAATTTATTGAACGATCGAATTAAGAATTTAAAACATTCATTCGCCAAACAAATTATTCTCAATTTTTGTTAACGCTTAAAACAATATTCAATTAGAGCTTCACAAAATTGATTCTAAATTTAACGTTTTGGCACTTGAAAATGAACGTTTTAATACTAATATTAAAATTAAAAAAAAATTATATACTTGACAAAATTTTAAATATCGCCAGCAATTTCATGGAAAACATTCATACAAAAATGAAAACTAATTAAAGAATCGTTCAATCAATTTATTCTATAAATAGATTTTATTGAAAACATATATTTGATCTTAATAGCGCGTGTTTAAAATATAAAATACTGTATATATTAGCAGAAGAAGCCGGCCAATCTGAAAAAAGAACAATTTTTCCACTTCAGTTAAAGTTATTTGAAAATTCACACTATTTTGGCCAATTATTAATGTGATGCAAAACAAATAAATGTACGATTTTTAACTTGGTGTTAGTGATTCGAGAGAACAGTTCTAATTGGCCATCACATTTGATGCAAAATTTAAATTGGAAGTGGATTTCAATCAGGTGATGAGGCCGGCTCGCCGACAGGCAGTCACAGTTTTAACTCGTTAGCTATTTTACTAGCAATATTTTTGAAACCGATACTTGTCCCTGAAAAATTAAAAATATTTTATTTTTTATGGATATATTAGTCGAGACAATAAAGCAACAACATCATCGAAAACTTCTTAGGTCTCCGAGGCAGCTCAGATTTTTATGATTTTTTAATGTTTGGTTTTGTATATTAATTGAAAACAAAAACATGAATGTAAGTAATTAACTATTTATAATGGCAACTTATAATTAAACAATGTAAATTATTTTTACGCAACAATTAATTATTTTTTTCACGGTTCTTATTAATTTTAAAGAACATTAAAAATATTATCAGTAAAGTAAATAGTCCAGTAAATCCGCCGAAACAAGCTTGTTGTATATAAGGTCGGGTAGTCTAAAATTGGTATATTGTTATAGTTATACCTAAGCTTTCAATTTCAAATTTTGAATCTTATTACGCAGCCGCTTGCTGCGCAGTAGCATAAAATCAACAAACGTTTTGACTTTTTCTATGAATTTGTTAAATATCTTCTAAACGGGTGCTTTGACGGAATTATTACTTCTTAATTGATTTGAACTAAAGTAAATTTTCTACAATTTAAATCTAAAATTGCTCTAAGAGCAGATTGTACAAAATTCGATTTCTAATTTTAAATATAAAAAAAAGCTAAGATGAGCCATCTAGCTACCATAATGACAGAGATATGAGGCTTTCAAAGGGGGGTTTACCCAGAATTATATGGTAAATCTGCCCCACGGCTTTTTCGATTTGCAGTTGGAGGATCGATTTGACATCAAACAAAAATAATTAACCTAACAATAAACCTAAATTATTCACCAATATCATCACTTTTAAGTAACTCTAATTCAGTAACGGTTATAAGGTAAGAAACAGGTTTTGAAAGTCCCAGCCGATAGCGTAAACGACTATCATCTAAGCTAGCGCTGGTTTAAAAAAATAGTTTTCATTTTTTTTTATTATGTTCCACTACTCCAAAAAATATGAAAAAATTCATGAGTGTACGGAAGGTAAAAGACATTTTCTGAGAAAGTTTGGTGAGTGAGATTTTTAAAATATAACACAGTAAGTTGAGATTAATTATGATGGTGTCATAACATCTCTTTTACTCCTAGAAATTGGGAAAAAAAATCATATTCATGAATTTTAAATTTTACTATTGCAAAAAAATTAAATCGAAAATAAGTTTTTTTTTTCGAAAATCTCGAAAACCGTTTTAAATAGCGAGCTAAATATTTAGATGAATTATTTTTATTTGATCTCAAATCGATCCCCAATTGCAAATCTGCCGCTTTATAATAATCAAATTTAAAGATGAGTTAGTACTTATTATGCGGTACTTATAATTGCGCATATTTTTAAAATTCTAAAATTTGGGAGGTTCATATCTAATTGTAAGTTATTATTTTAGCTAAAATGCCTCATTTTAACCTCCAATACTACCAAATTTACTCTTTTTAAATTAAGTAAGAATACATTTTTCTGTAAAACTAACCATTTTAGAAATATTCAATTCATTAATAGAAAAAGTTTTGAAAAAATTAGATATTTTTTGATGATTTAATGTGTCAGCGGTTATATGCTCTAAAGCATTTTTTTTTAAATTTTCATATGATTTTAAGCTTTTATTAATTATAACATTAAAAAAAAATTTACTCTTTACTATTTAAAAATTAATAAAAAGTAAAAACTAAAAAGAAATTGTTGCATAAAACTTGTTTTTCTTGTTTCAAAAATATAAATACAGTATAAATCGTTTATAACGACACCGGATATAATGAACAACCGGTTGTAACGTACAAAACCTTCGGGCCCCGTGATATGTCTTAGATAAGACGATACATGCGATACATATCGGTTATAGTGAATATCGCTTGTAACGAACGAAATTTGACGATCCCCTGAAGTTCGTTATAAACGATTTCTACTGTAGTTAACTGCGTACATTTATGTTTCTGATATCATACAATATAAAAAACCAAACAAAAAAAATAAAATCTTCATTGACTCGATTATATAAAAATATTTTAATTTCTTACCAGAAATACGCTTGAAGCGTACACCATTTAATGATAATCGTGGCAATTTGCAAACTTCTATTTCCCATTGGACCAAACTGTCGGTATTTGGATCACCATGAACGCAAAGTAGAAGAAACCGTTCTCTTTGTTCATAATCACATTTATTAGCATCCAGTACCTGTAACAAGAGAAAAAGTTGAGTCACTGCCTAATCAATCATTGAAGAATCACTATTTTACTTTTCGAATTTCAGCCATGATTTCTGATGGGTCGCGACTTGAAGTTGTTTTCATCGACCAAGTAAAACGCAAAGATCTTGGTTTCACATGTTCATCATTTCCTTGACTCCTGTTAAAATTACAATGATTAATAAACAATTTTAAAATAAAAGAAATACAATAATGCATATGTGCTCTACATATGAAACGTTTTTATCATAAAATACTTGTTAACGGCCAGGAAGGCAATTATTATCATTCATTTTGTAGTTACAAAAAATGTAGGTATTGAAGTATAAATTAATTTTGTTACATGCTTACCCAACAACTGGAAGAGGTGATTGCCCGGGTTTGCCAACCTGACCGGGCTCCAAAGCCCTGAAACATAAAGTTTAATATATATTCTTGAGTGCTTTGTCGTGGTTACTATATTTTTCTATATTAAGTATTAATAACAATTAGCACTCAAAAGTTACCAATAAGATATCAAGTTATTAAAATTTTAACTTTATAAACTTTATGCTTATAAGTTAGTTCATACGTAGGCACATCAATTTTATTAAAAAAAAATAAATAAATAATCTTTATATCAAATGTTTTAATTTCTAAATGACTTATGATTGTTATGATGAGGTTGCAATGAAGTTAAAAAAGCAATAAGCTGTTGAATAGTTTGTAGTTTCTAATGATTACAAAAATACTGGCATTACAATTGCTATAAAAAGTATAAGTTTTATATCAAAACTTACAAAATGCATTCAATTAAATAGCATTTTCAAAGTACTTGCATATAACATTTAAATATAAAGCTTATAACAAGTGAATTCAAATTAAAAATAAAAAATAAACTTAATACTTTATTAATTTCCAACAAACTAAGTAATACACATTTGTGAATTGAAATGTTAAAACTTAATAAATAAAACTGTCTATACATAAAATGCATCAAGTAAAATTTTGGAAATAATACAATATCAAGATAATAATAATTTATAATCAATACAAGAAAAACTGTTTGGCGTTTGAAAAAAATAGAACTAGTTTTGCTTGTTTTTTGTTTTTATTCATATATGTAAAATAAAAATAATGCAGTTATAGTTTATACATTTATTCATTTGGTAAAGATTAAAGATTTTTTTTAAATATAGTTTTAAATTTTCTGTATATATATATTTTTTTATATCAAATAATATGAAGAAAATATTTGATTTCAAATTAGATTTTCATATATATATATATATATATATATATATATATATATGATATATAACCAATCTGTAATAAAAATAGCGTATTTTTTCTAAATATTTATCGTTTCCTCTTTCGTTAATTTCAATGAAACATAAGTTAAATTTGTAACAACATTAAGAATTTGTAATATAATTAAATTTGAACATTTACTATTCCATTCTATTAACAAATATTACTTAACACAATCAATACCGTTGAAAACAATTTAGTATACTTGAGAGCAAATGAAATATTAAAATAAATTTCAAAGTTATATTATGGCTTGTATATAGAAGACTGAAAAAACCGGAAAAACTATTCCTTATGCTGCTTATACACACACCAACTTGGTATGTGAACCATTTTGATGGTTGGAAATGAAATTATACGGCCAAGTTGTATAGCGTATAGATTTTATGTAGTTTTTGTTTTATTGCAATTTACAACTGATGTTATCTACTTTTTAGGATATTAGAAGTATTTTGTGCGTTAAAAAACGTTTCAAGTTTTTCTAATTTGAGATTAGAGGAACTTGAAAGCAATTGAAACAAAATACTACCAAAAATCTAATATGGAGAAAATGACATCAGACGTAATGTAATGCAAACTTCAAAAGGAATTAACTATTAGTATTCTTTTTGATTGGCATATTATAAGATATCTCATTAGATAAACATATGATATAAATAAATCTGCAGTGTTCCTAAATCATGAAATGTAACCATATAAGTATCTAATACTAATCAATCAGAAATATGTTTTACCTAACTTTAATATCGGCAACTTAATGATGGTGTAAAAACTCGTTATAAAAAAGTGTTTCAGGGATTTAATCATTGGCTTTTTCTATAAATTAAATAAGTTTTAATTTGATAAATGAATCTATTTGTAAGAGGCTTACATAAAATTTTGTGCAATGCTTCTAGAAATTTGTCGTAGTCTCTCTTTAATTTGTATGTGTCTTTATTACATCTAATATTGCACATATAACAAAAATTTGGACAAAACACATACAAAAGACAGGTTTGTTATAAGTTGCTTATTCATTAAAAACGACCAAAAAAATTCTTAAAAAAAATTTTCTTAAAAAAAATTGTTTTCGTTGGTCCTATTAATTCTTATCTCTGATTGAGATTCAATAGATACTTAAGAGGAAACTTTCTACAAAATATAAGATCTGTGCCATGCTGTATGAGTTATTTAGTTATACCATTAACTAATATAAAAACATAATACCCTTTATGTATTTCATATTCATGACATGCAAATATATGTATATTAATTTTTGAAGCGTTATCTCTCTTTTGTACCGTATTATAAAGAAGTACTGGCTACAATTCTATTAATTTTTATCTTATTGTTTTAAAAATAACAACAGAGCCATTTACCTTGAAAGCCATCTAAGTCTATTTCAAAAACAGTTCATATGTTATAGTAATATTAATGTTAATATGCCGCAAACGTTCTTATAAGCCTTGAAAATATTTTGCTTATTTTTTGAATATAGAAAATTTTCCACTGCTATAAATATTTTAACATAACATACGATTTGTCTTTGAAATGAGCTTTGAGTATTTATGAAACAAACTTGTGAAAAAATATTTTTTTACAGCACTGCCCAAAAAGTACGGAAATCAATGCATTGTTTAAACACTTAAGTAAAGTAAAGAAAAATAATATAATAGGTTCGGTCGAGTCTCCCTAAATTTGAATTGACTCGAGTTGGTTGTTCAGTTAAAATTCAAGTATTTGAAATTTCTCCACTTCGGTTTGTTCGACTATGAATTCAACCGGGATACCATCTATTTTACTTGTAAATTTCTAATACGAATATTAAAAAGGTACATGAAAAGTAAAATAAAATTAAGACTTCTTTTACATAATTCAGTAACAGGTCAGAACAGCGAATTTGAAAAACCAGATTTGAAATGCTTCTATCGAAAAGACCGAAAGCAGTTCGGTTGCTAATGAGCTTATGCATATGACAAATCAGTTCAAATCCAGTCCCGACATGCTCAAACGAACCTAATATCACATAATGATGGTAAACAAGTAACCATACAAAAAGTTAACGTTAACAGCACCCAAAACGAATGCTGTTTATAATTTGGCCATTTTGGAATCTGAGGTGAGTATAACAACAGCGTAGTTTAAGGATGGTATTCAAAGTCGTCACTCAAATTTGAGGAAACAATCAAGTGTGGTGATAAACACAATATTTTGTAAAATAATTTGACCGTCTTCATAGATCAAATTCATCACATGAGTATGAGTATATTTACAGTATAATATTCCAATTAAACGCTGGTTTTTGTAGTTATGTCTAAAAATTGAATCTAAACTTAACCACAGCTCAATTGTAATATTATACAACATATATCTAATAAGCATTTACCTGACAGAGCTCCAGCCTTCATAGTTGCAAGTTGAGTATATATTCAACTCATGCAATGAATTTGATCAATGAAAAATGTCAAAATATTTGAGGTAAATGTTTACTTGAGTGAATATAATATTTTGTAATGAATGCGTTCTATGAAATCAAAATTAAAATGGTAGACATTTACCAACATTATCATAATGACATTATAACATTTCAGAATTTCCTCAAATTTGAGTGACGACAATTAATACCGCCCTAAGATATTTTTACTAAAAATACATCCTTTTTTCACTATCGTCTGGCAACATATCTTAAATCAATGCATATTAGTCGTCTCTAGTAATCCTTTTTTGTCATCAAGGTCCCGCAGACAATGCATAGGGCTAAACGTCTCGTCTTAGTTAAAAATCTCGATAAATATGATTATCTAATATTCTTTTTCAACCTTCACAATCACGATGTTATAAAAAGATGCAAAAACTACTCATGCAACAACAATAATCATTAATGCAAATAGTAAATTTTTTGACCAATAATGTTTTGGTTTTGACATCAACAATTCTGGCAGTCCGTAATATTGAATTTTCTAATGGTTTTATTGACTTATTATATTTTTAATTCTTACGCTGGTTAATTAATATAATATGGAAGATATAACTGGTCGTGCCCAATTAATATATTTTAAAATACCTCTAAAATTTATAAAAATCGAGCACATGATCTAACAATTGAATCGTATTTTGAATATTGAATCGGCCAAAGAATTATAATAAGTAATCATAAAGGTGTGCTTTTCTGAATACATTAATCGTTCAGTATCAGTGGCATTTACATTTCGAAAGAAAACGATTCACGTCAATTACTTATAAGTACTCTTTAACGGTTAATAGCTTAACAATTAACGATACATCAAGGAAAACGGACCTTAAATTGTTCAAAAAGAAAGCTTTTGTCTTGGTTTTTTAGCAATACTACTGTTTACGTAATAAACAGCGGCTAAATACGAGATATATACATTTTTTGTTTGAAAATTTATTTTTTTGGCATTCATAAGATCAGTAAAATGTAAATAAAAACGAATAGTATTAACTTTACAACTGGATGAACTACGAGTGTACTTTTTTATAAATAACAATGTAATTAATTTGGAAGTCATTTGTAAATAAAGGTCTTAAAGACTTCTAAATTTCACTGATTTGAAGAGCTATAAAATATAACTTTTAATTTTATTTTAATTTTTTTCCTCTACTACGCTCTCATTATATGCAACGCTTTTTCACTGTATTATTGTAACTATGATGGTTAAAAAAGAGTGCTTTTATTTGCTTTCAATAATCTAATTTCCGAAAGGAAAGAATCACATTTTAAGTAACATGTAAAATACAAAGTGTACAATAATTCAATTAACTAAAGCTAAAATCACTTTTAAATAATAAGTTGCGTTAAAAATGTAATAAAAAAAGCTAGTTAAATTTTTGTACACAAACGTTTCAATACAATATCAAATAATATATTAAAAAAAAAAAAAAAAAAACTAAGATGCAAAAGTTTCAATTGACAAAGCTTTTGGTTTTTATAAAATTGAAAAATTTAACTAAATTCATATTGATTACATCTTTGGGGTCATTTATATAAACTTCAAATTGCTTAAAAAATCACTATAGCAAAGTATTTTATAGACATAAAAACTTAGCCTTCAACAATTTTAACATTTTATCGATGACTTTAACTAAGATTTTATACAATTCAAAACTACAGAATAAATTCATATATTATTTAAAAATATTTAAAGCTAAACTCCTTTTATCTCTTATATACAGTCTTAAACAATGTTTGTCTTCAATTTTTTTGGGCACGATATAAGATTGGCTAAAGTGTTTTACGGTTTGTAAAAATAATTAAATTTTTCATTAACAGTAGTGTATAGCTTGACAAACATTTAAAATGCTTCAATATTGACTAATTATATTAAATTTCAAGCATTTGTCTCATATGCAAACAAATTAAATGACTATAATTTTTATGTTTAGTACGTACATGTATAAAAATGCAGAAATCAAACATTACAGAAAAAAGAACACAATGGCTTTACTTCTTTTACTTACTTATTTAAACAACCACAGATTGGTCTTATATTCGCAATACTAAGAATTATTGAAAATCTGTATAAAAATATAACTTATAAGAAAATGTGCTTGCTAAAGAGTCTTCTAATATAATAATCATTATAGTACAACAGGCCGCGTTTTCGAGAGAGAATTTCAATATATGTAGTTGGATTTTTGATATACTACCTCTTTTGTTCTCTTGGTCAGTTTCCAGACCGTCTGGTTAGCGATGGCGGTTGCGTTTACTACTTCGCATTACGGTGTTTCAAAAAATAAAAAAAATTCTTATGGTAAATTGAAACTATATATTAAAATAAAAATTTTGGCGACAAAACGAACTCTTAATATCAATATTAAAGTTTGCCTTAATCCATTTTTTCCACATTTTCCATTTATATAACAGAATTGTTTTTGAACGTTCATAACTTTGGAATAGTTTTAAATTTAAATTTAAGTATAATTTTTTTTTTTGAATCGCCCTAATGAACAGTAGTAAACGCAAACGCTAGCTTCAGCCAGACGGGCTGGAAACTGGCCAAGTGAACGAAAAAGATAGTATAAAAAAACCAACTTTCATGAAATTCTCTCTCGAAAATGTCACTAGCACTTAGACTATTATGAAAGAACGAAGATAAAAACGAATGAAATTTTAAGTAGCTGAGTTCGATGGATTCTTTGCGCTTTAGTGCATTTCGTTAAATTGAAAATTAATCAACTGGTAGTTATTATGAATAAATTAGTAAGATTTTAATAAAAATTAATTTATTAATAGAATAAAGCTTGATTTGTTCTGTAATGTTTGAGATCATTAAATACAGTTAATAATCAGCTACTTGGATGAAATATCCATTTATAGTCTATTTATTAAAAATAAAAGGCATAAATAATGCAATAGATATTAATTCTACAGATTATTCTTCCTAAATTAAAGATGGAACATGATCAGTCAGTCTGATAAAAATAAATTTGATAAATCCCACAGGCAGTTTATACGTGGTTATCCAATAAAATCTTCCATGGAACAAGGGAAGAAATCACGTTCTTAGTTGATCCTAGGATAAACAGACAATCACTAATTTTATTGGCATTTCAAATTTCGTAATATCTTAAGTAGTTGCTTTCGTAGCGATGCACAATGTTTGAAATATGTTACAATTCTTTTCTGTAACTGCATGATGCTATTAATGTAATCTTACGATTAGCTCTGTGGGATCTATCAAGTTGACTAAATCGCGGTCAGCTTGGGGATGCACAATGTTAAACTATTGTTCTACTGTTGTTATAAACAAGCCCATCACAAGTAATTAATAAGCGTTGTGTCGTTCATGTGGATGTTAAATTAAATTAGATTTGATATGATATAGATCCCTAAATCTCCCTATGTATTACTAAACGTCAATTCAACAAAGAAAGAAATACCATATTAAGTCATGCACGTGCTACGATTACATACAAGCAATTGTTTTAAGACAATTAATCGATGAAAGAAGGCCAACATCTTCAATTTAGTTATAACTTGACATGTTCGATTAACTGAACTACAAATAAATAGTATTATAACATTCAACCACTCAAATAAAATTACATCAAATATGTATTCAACAAAAAAGAAAAAATTAAGACAATTCATTGTGCATCCCTACAATTTTAACCACGTAAAATTGACTGATTTTTAAAAAAACTTGTGTATGATAGTTGTAGGACAGAAGTAAGTCCTTAACGATATCCTAAGTTTTATTAATTTTTATTAAGCGTTTGAAGAGAATTAGTCTAAATTTTTTCCAATATTGTAATATAATACCGTATTTATTTTAAAAAAATGTAGGATGCAAAATTATAGAAGCATTCCACTTCACTTATAATTACGTGATATTACATCTATCATACACCGAATTTACTCACATATAAAGGAAAAAAGGAACTAAAAAAATCACATACCTTTTACTGAATCGAGAACTAATTTTCGAAAAGAATGAGGGACGAGTAGAATGGGGCGAGTCACCTCCTGCCATTCCATGTCCTCCATACATCCCACCTCCACCTGTACCACCCATTGTATTATTACGTGCTCGTGTTTGACCTAAATAATTTTTATGAATTATATATTGAAATAAAATTTGCAACTAGCTCAATGTACTCACCAGAGTGAAATGTACTACGTGATGGTACATTCCTAGGAAATGGAGGTTGTCGCGTATTGTTTACAACTGGCGATATTGCCGCTCGATTAACCATACTAAAGAAAAATGATCATTAGCCAACTGCAATTAATTTATTAACATTTTAAAAAAATGAAATTTGAAACAAAATTAGGTCATAATAGCAACTTAAAGTAATGATTTGTATTAGTAAAAAAGCAGTACCCGTTACCATGAGATGAAAATAAAAATAATAAGATAAGAAATTGGGGCAATGAGAAATATTACCTTTGCCGTAATGGGTCTACATTTGGTTCTGGATTTGCGGCTGCACTGATGGATGCAGATTTCACATGGCCTTTAGCTGGCCGCAAAGTATCGTTG
This sequence comes from Sisyra nigra, assembly GCA_958496155.1. Taxonomy (NCBI): domain Eukaryota; kingdom Metazoa; phylum Arthropoda; class Insecta; order Neuroptera; family Sisyridae; genus Sisyra; species Sisyra nigra. The sequence goes on along the minus strand of OY292313.1, from coordinate 33,427,027 downwards.
GTGGTTGTACTGTGCGGGCAAGCAATACATGCGACATGCGGTTAGTGTTTAGTTAATTATTTTAATTTAAAAAACTGAATTTAAAAGGTCATTAGTTGAATTTTAAGTTAAATTTAGAAAAATATTACTAAAGGAATATAAATTAACAGTTGGTAATATTATATATTGGCAAAGCAAGTTTAAAGTTTTATTTTTAAAGATAGTACTTCCCTGAAACCATTCCTTTACAGAAATTTTTGAATATTTTTTAATTTCAGTTCTTAAGGTTTTTAAAGATACATCCGATCACTTGTCTAAAACATAACGAACCCCTAGGGCTACCAAGTTAAAAAATAAATATTCAATATTTGTTTAAGAAAAACTTTTAAGGCTACGGTGACGTTTCTATTATTTTTGCAGTTTTTAGTAATTTTTTTTTTTTCAAAAATGTATAGGTTGAATTTTGTCAATTGATTGAGTTACAGCCATTTCTCTAAATCACGTCATCCCAAATTATTGGAAAGATGTGCTTGCGGATTTACCCAAATTTTGTTGAGAACTGCATACGAAAGATCCATAAAAAATTACAAAAAACAAATAACGTTTAATAAGGTTTAATAAGGTTTTTTTTTGTCCAGTTCACTAACTATGAAGTATTTAAGTAACGTTCATCACTATGACCCATCTCGGGGACGTAGGAACGTAGCCTTCAACGAAGAAAATAAACATCTGACTGCGTAAATTCTAAACTCCGCAACGGTTAATAAAATACATTAACTTGAATAAAAAAAAGACGCTACAAAAATTTTTATTTTTTTTCTTGACACTACTTTTCTGATTTCAAGCCGATTCACAAGGAAATCGTGAACCGGGCGAGAATACAACCAGTTTTAAGCGGGCGTAAAGTCTCCGATCGATTGGAGATTTTACGGCAGCTGTTTACTTTTTAAGGGAGAGAACAATCCCATTTCTGCTATTGTTGGTTCAAACAAGGTAGTGATCACGATCTACTGATATACAGGTAATGATCTCATCCAGTTCTCGAATTTTTGATAACACAAAAATTTATCAGACGATATAAATTTTATTTTTTGTTTGTTTTAAACTATAAAAAATTAAACTATAGCATTGTTACGCTTAGTTGACCATAGCTACACTTCGTTTTAGAAAATTTTCATCGAGATATTGATGCCACAAATGAAAAGAGAATTATTTTTCAATCATTAAATAAAGTCTCATAATTTTGTAAAATTTGAAAAAGAATTATATTAAATAAACAAGTTTAATGTTCAATCAGAAAATAGAAAGAACCTCTAACTAGAAAAAATCGATTCTATTGTTAGTTATTTTTTTGAAATTATAGATTTGTTCCAGATGAAAATAAAACAGTCCATTGTACGTTAGAAACCATGCGTAAAAAAAAGATACACGAATCGATTTTTTACTTTTAACATCGAAGGTTAGGGAAGTACTATTTCAAACTATATAACCTATATCTACATTATATTAATAATGAAGATGGTTTGAAGAATTATGATGATCAATAAAAACGTTTAAAACAAAACAAATACCTAGTATTGTCTCCAACAGCAAGATTTGTTTTTTCGTTTGAAGCTGCTTTTGCATCGTAACTGATGGTAGATCGACGTCCAACGCTTCCTCCTGTAGTTAACGTTTTGTTAGTACCCCCCGAGTTAGGTTTGCCTGGGGTTGTTGTACGTGGTTTTACTGGACTTGATAAACCTAAAAACAGAAACGACAGAAAATTTGAAAATGCCTAATGTTTCTTAAAGAATAATAATATCACCTGAATCAATATTTCCGCTGATTTTGGGAGTTGCACTTGCAGGCCGTGCAGCTTGCATGCGTTGTGTATTTTCTTTAATCGTTGCACTGTCGACGGTATTTTGTCTTTTGAATCCTCCTGCCGGAACAGCGTTGACTGGAGTGCCACTTGTTGTGTTGTTGTTTGCAGGAGTACCTCGTAACGTCTCGCCACCACTAGATGCCCTATGTCAAATTAATGTGTACATGGCACAATAAGCAAAATATGTGTTAATTAATTAGTAAAAAAAACACTCAAATATAATAGTTTTGATCCTGTTTTTCTCCTGTTAATTAAATAATTGTAACACTTTAAAGTACCTGCGACTTGGTTTGGCATTGCTAGCGGAAATAGATCGATGAACTCCTCGGTGGCTAGGAGATTGGACGGCTGGAGCAGTATTCGGAGCTCCTACTTGACCTACACCTCCCGCGATGTTACGTAAGGATAAACTCGAACCACTACGAGAACCATCACTTTCCGGCTATAACATCAAATGAAATATTATAGTTTCATGCTAAGAAGTTGATTTTTTGGTAAAACTTACATCGATATTTTTACGCCCAAGTAGGAGATAAGTTGCAAACACATCGTCATATTTTGCAGAATCTAACGAAGCTTCGATATCACTTCTGTTATAGCCCAAAGAAACGAGTGCATCTATATAAAAAATTGCGATTAAATTTAAATTTTTTTTAATCAATGGGACATCGAAACTAAACAAGTCCGACTACATGCTTAATTAACTTAATCAACACAAGAATTACTAGAACAACTTGTAACAACAGTAACATTTACAATGAAAATAAATAAACGTATTTTTGTCGGACATTGTTATCTAAAATTTCACATGGCAATTAACAAAATGAATATAAATTATTTTTTATATTTTTCATACAACATTTTCTATTTCATGCCAACTATCTATGTAACATTGAAATAATTTTGAACTCAATTAAAAGAAAACAAATAAATGAAACACCAAAAAAATTGAATTATTAAACATATACACTCACAACATTAATTGAAAGTTGTGATGCGTACCATACCTACCAATTCTTTTATGATCGGCTAAATCACTTTCAGGTTCAACATAAGGTTTTAATTCGTCATTTTCAAAGCCCATATTCATCCATTTATCTTTCATAATATTTTCAAGAGAGGCTCGTTTACTAGGATTTAATACTAAGAATTTCTTTAATAAATTTTCACAATCAGTAGACATATAAAATGGAATACGATATTTTCCACGTAACACCCGTTCTCTCAACTCACGAAGCGTAGAACCATCGAATGGTAATGAACCGGATACAAGAGTATATAAAATTACTCCTAACGACCACACATCTACTTCTGGACCATCGTATTTTTTACCCTATAAAAAATCAAAAGTGATATAGTCGAGTCAATGAAGGTTTTTACTTCTTAGTCCTCAGGGAAAGTTTTAATTTTAATGATTTTTTAAGAATTTTATTTTTGTATATTTTTGAAATCAAAAACATGAATAAGCACAATCACGCAATCGAAATGATTTATATGCAACAATTAATTTTTTGGTAGTTTTTATTAATTTTTTAATAGTAAAGGGTGGAAATTTGATTTTTTTTGTTACAATTATTATTAAAAGATTTAAAGCATATGGCAATTAAAAAAAAATATTAACAAGAAATAAAAGTCCAGTAAGTCTGTCTAAAAAGAGGCTTATGGTGAAAAAGGTCGGGTACCTCAGATTTTTGGGTATGTTGATACTGTAATGCCTTAACTTTTAAATTCAAGTTATGGGAACATATTGCGCAACCACCCGCTGTGCGGTAGCATAAAATAAACCAATATTTACTTTTTCTATGAATTAGTTCAGTATCTTCTAAATGTTTGATTTTGCAGAAAAATTTATTCTTGTTTAATTTAAACTAAAGTAAATGTCCTACAACTTAAGGCTAAAATAAAAATTTTAGTTAAAATAATGACTTAGATAAAGGTCTTTCAAATTCCAGATTTATTTTCAAGTTTCGCAATACATGATTTTGTTGACGTGTTTGTGCAATATCTCCTAAACTGACTCTTCTTTAACATTGATTATTATAAATACTGGTTAATCACACCATTGTTTAGGAGATATTACGCACAAAAACTTCCACAAAATCATGTATTGCGCAGCTTTTTTTTTAAATTCTGAAATTTGAAAGATCCATCTCAGTCAATATTTTAGCTACAAAGATCATTTTAGTTTTAAATTCTAGGAATTGTCTAGTTAAAATTAAGAAAGAATATTTTTTTATTATATTTAACTAATTCATAGAAAAAGTCAAAATTTTTGATCATTTTAAGCTACTATGCAGTGAGCAGTACTTATAACTTGTAACAAAATTTGGATTTAAAAGTTAAGGAATCGCAGTAACAACATAGCAAAAAATTAAAACTACCCGACCTCTTGTACAGCAAGCCCTTTTTAATGGATTTATTGGACTATTATTTATTGTTAACAAAATGATTTAAACCGGATCTGTCCCTAAGGACTAAAAAATTTTAAGAATTTTATTGCTTTATTGGCTCGACTATTAGACTAAATGTAATCAGAAAGTTTGAAATATATACCTGGAAAAGTTCAGGGGCAGCATACGGTGGACTCCCACAAAACGTGTCTAACTTACTACCAGGAGTAAATTCGTTTGAAAATCCAAAATCTGCTATTTTTATGTTCATTTCACTATCCAGTAATAAATTTTCAGCTTTGAGATCTCTATGAATAATTTTCTTTTGATGACAATACTGTACTGCGGAAACAATTTGACGAAACTTGGCACGTGCTTCTTTTTCTTTCATTCTACCATGCAAAACTAAATAATCGAACACTTCTCCACCACTAGCATATTCCATTACTAAATAAAGAGTCTTTTCCGTTTCGATCACTTGAAACAATTTCACAATATTCGGATGGTCTAACATTTTCATTATTCGAACTTCCCGAAATAATTTTTGTAATGAACCAGGGTTCAGCTGTGTTTTATCTATTATTTTAATCGCAACTTCTTTTCCGGTGGGTACATGTTTCGCTAATTTGACTTTGGCGAAATTGCCTTTTCCGATTGTTTTCAGTAGTTTGTATTTACCAATGTGAGGTTCGTCTGAAGTACGCGAACGTGAACTCATTCGGCCCCCCGAAGGGGTTAATTCACTACTTGCCTGCAAATTAAAAAAAAAAATTATTTTATGTTAACTATTTTAAAAGCATTGACTAAATCTTACACACTTATTACTAGTTTCATTTTGATTTACATTTAATTTATCGCAAAAATAAGACCACAATTTTTTATAATCTTCAAAAAATATCTTAATTTTTGATTTTGACATCGTAATTATTTCAAATGTCAACTTCGACGTTTGTTTGAAAAGATTCATTACAAACAAAATAGCATTACATCGTAGAAAAGATATAATCAACTTCATTTCAAATCAAAGAATTATTATTATAATAAAATAAAACATGTGATTTGTAAGAAAACTCAAATGTGATAAAATAATATTTTTTTCAAATACTTAGTTGATGCGAAATATTTATCAGTTTTGCAAAATTTCCATCATTTTCTATATTCATATTATATTCAAACTGTTAGACAAAATATAAGAAAAACCTTATCTATTATTGTTAAGCTTATTATAAGCAGCAATGCAGCCTAGAGTTATTTTTGTCATTTGTAAAAACGTTTAATGTAGATATGCATTTAACAATAATAGATCTATTTTTATCATTTTACCCTCGTGAAAGACAGTAAGAGAATATATTTCTAAAAAAATCTTCAACCCGTAAATAATAGTAAACAAACCTTTAGGGATACTAATTTAAAAAAGTAATATTATTTATTTCCCGTATTTTCAAATTTACATCTTTAAGATAAAAAAAAACTTAATATTTCCAATATCAAAATAATTATCAGAAATTGAGTATCATTGAGAAGGTGGTTATCTAAACGTATTTAAATCAATTTACTCCTTCACGACAACTTATCTATAATTTAAAGGTTTTATTTTCTGCTTGGTTGACATAAAATCTTAGTTATATTTAATCTCGTGGTTCGTAATATAGACTAAATATCGAGCTTATGTGTCTAACAGAGGGATAATTTCATTACTATAAAAAGAGTAATTTAAAAATAAGCTTCTTTTTAAGACGAACTAGAAATATTCAATTGAAAATATTTTTAACATATTGAGAGGAAATATAGAATTTAATACGTTTTAAATGTAAGATAGCACCATTTGATACACTGATCTAACGTTAAACTATCCATATTATTATAATCCGCGTGTTTTGAAAGTGGCGTACATCCATTTTCCAAATAAATCAAACTAACTACCTTAATAGTATATTTTTACATATTTTTTTCCTGTATTTGTAACTCAAAAATATTCCGGAAAATGAAAGATGAAAAACTGTATTGTGAAATTGGTGTTAGCCTCATTGTGAGGTTTTCAAACCGATACAGAAAGTAGAAAAACTTTAATATAGCCGATTTTAGATACGCGAGAACTTAAAAAGTATTGGAACTTTTTAACCATTTATTTAAGTTTTTCACTTAGCTAGGTCTCTTATACAAGAAGATACAGTGAAAGTCTTTCTCACATAGAGGTTACACAGAAGAATGTTAGTTTGAGTTGTAGAGGTTCAGAACACTTATAGATGTTTTTTTTTTTAATTTAATTGATAGTACTTCATAATTAGCCTTTATCTGGTTTTTTTTATTACTCAGTTCTTCCTCATCCAGGGTCAACTGTAATTAGGGATTCATCAAGTCCAGTAGTAGACATTTTTTAAATAAATTATACTTGACATTTTGAATTGCTGATGAAATAACTTGCGAAGGTATTGATTTGAAATTTAAATATTAATACATGACTCGAGTTTGACTTAATTTTAAGTTTTTAGGGCAATTCATTTGAAAATCATGTCAATAATGAGTCAATAGAATCCTCGTATTTGTGAAGGATGTGGATATCTTGACTATCCGTGGATACGAATATCCCAGGATAGTAGAAAACGACTTGATTTTAAGCAGAAAAAAATGTTTAAATACATTTATATGAGGATGGGCACGGCGATACGGGGTGGGCATGCCTATAATTCCTGTTGAGCTCGCTAAGCTAATGTTATAGCTAACGCATGAATGCAATTAAATACTTTAATAATTTAAAGAGATTAATATTTTACATCTTCTAGTGTTCAGTCTGTGACTTTACCCTATCTCTGTACAAGATTTGGGCCGAACCATAGTATATTATCTAAACGTGTAATTTGTACTCGCACTTGGCCATATTTTGGGTGCCCGTGATCACTATCTTTTTGGGGTTGAATCCATAGGTATATGTACACATTTTTATCGCATTAGAAAAATATAATTTTACAAAATAAAGTATATAAGTTTTATTTTGTTTTGAGGTCATTTTTGGATGGAAACATTTAAAACTTGAACCGAAGAACAGTGAAACCGCGAGTACGAATACCTTACTGTACGAGGATTTATTATATTTAAAATATTTCAGGTTATAACATCATTTTCAATCTCTCCCGCATACTTACATAAAATGAAGAAGAATATAAGGCCTATAATATTTAACAGAACAAAATTTGAAAATTTTTAATAGTTAACTTAACTACAATTAGTTGAATATTTTAGTTAATTTGCTTTTCAATGAACTTGTGCTTTCTTAAAAATTGAATCCATTTAATTGATTTTGAAAGTGGCGCAAGTCCATTCATTATAGACATCAAAACCAAATAATTTCTTCCATAATGCTCATAAAAACATTAGGCCTGCAAAAAATTATTCTGTTTTGCTATCTGTTACATACTTAAATTTTGTATTTCAACATCGGAAACTCTTCAATATCTTGATTCGATAAACGAGATAAACGAACTTAACCCACTTTCAAAATAAACAATTTATTCATTTCTCTTATGTATGAAACGTCAATTAAAATTTGTAATGTTCTTGCTTTAAATTTAGTTCGCTATCACTATCTATTACGAACAAAATCATCAGTAATAGCAAAACAAAATCCAAAATCGAGTTGCAAAAGCGAAAAATTTATCGTTAATCTTATTATGAATAGCCTATAACTGATTGTTCTCAAACTTGGTATTAACTTAAATAAATTTGATGTTCGAAATCGCCCTCACTAAGCTGAATACATATAACTTAAACTTTTATCAATTTAAAAAATAATTTAGAGAAAAAATGTTTACGAAACAATTTAATTATAAATTTATAAAATATCGCGATGTTATGAATTTTTACTTCTTCACTAGAATTATGAAAACATATTTTTCACTATGCAATTAAAAACAAATGTGTTTTTAATTAAAGAAGGAGGGTTAAAATCATGTCAACCAGTTTATCCCGTTTTTTAATGATAAACATTAAAACTGATAATTTCCTGATTTTTTTTTAATTTCTATGAGTATGTATTTTGAGAATATATTTGTATTTATGAACTATGGCAAAATGTTTCATTTTTTTCGATTCTGTATTATTTAGTTTGAAAAATCTGTCAAAAAGTAAATTTCTAAATTTTCAGATCCCTTTCAATTAAAAATTAAATCTAATCTTATTTCAAGTTGAAAATAAAACCTTCAAAATTTCAATAAGTGATAAGTTAATTTTTTTATACCTAATTAACGTCTATTAAGTTTATTTAATTTTTATTTTCAATGTCCTATCAAGTTATAAAAAAATATATCATTTTTACCAAATTTTAAAAGAAAATATAAGCGAAATTACATTTATTTTTATTAAAAAACCTTTTAATTTTTACCAGTATTTGTTGTTAAAAATTCTATTAAATATTAATTATGCAAAGTTTATTAATTAAAACTAGTATTATACTTTAAATTTCAATTAACTATAATAATTACAATTGTATTATTTAAATGTTAATTTTTTTCGTCGATTAAAATATTTTAAATTTCCTTTTCAAAAATAATTGATTGTATTTTTTTTTAAAATATATTTATAACTAATAATGGCATTTATATTAGTATGAATTTCTAAAATTATTATTCATAATATATTTAATTTTGTACTTCACGTGTTATCTAAAAAAAGGTGTTATCAAATAAATCCTTGATTTTATATTTTTCAACGTATATCAGTCTAATGTTTTACATATTATGTTAATGGAAGACATCGAAAATAAATAGCTATTCAAGATTTCTTCGTCTATCTCTCACGTGTTAGCTACCACGTGTTAAGTGTGTACTTTGTAGAAATACTGACCATTTTTATTTAATTATTAATTAAAATGGCAAAAATTGTCTTTTAGTACCTCAAGAGTGTGTTTGTAGATATTTTTTATAGGGAGTCTAGGTTTAGGAACGGGTTTATCTTGAGCATCAGATGCAGCTCTGTTAATATTGGCCCGTATTGTGGGTCTGATACGTGGTGGAGGCGTGGTATTTCCCATGCTAATCCTGGTTGAATCACCGCGATGGAAATCACCCAAATCGTTGGAATCACTTATTAAATACGCGCCAGAACTCGTGTCAGTGCTAATTCCACTTTTTAACAGATTTTCTAGTTCCCCATATCGATTCAAGTAATTGGGTTGAGCTACTTTTTCCTTGTTCAACGTTTTCACTGTCAACTCATTGATTTGTTGCTCTAGTTGAGACAAAACGGCTATCGATTGATCATTGTTTGAAGTTGATGTTACTTCAGGTGGGTCCAAGATGTTTTTTAATTGAACAAAATTTGGTTTTATCACAACATTTACACGCTTCGGACCAATTCCTACATTTTCGGTCGGTTTTTGAATGAACTTCTTATCGGTGATATCCCTTTTTGGTACCGGTGGCTTATAACTTGCATCCCTGGCACTATCACTTTTCTTATTTTTCACTTCTGATTCAATAGTCACAATCGGTTTAATTATGTCAGAAACTTCATCTTGAGTCATGGCGGCGACGTCGGTTTTAAGCGTTCCATCTCTCGGCGAGAATGATGCCAGTTTTTTAGGTACGACGCGAAAACTTTTTCGTCCAAAATGTTCTCGATTTAACTCGGAATTCATGGTGACCATGTATTTTTTAAACAAATTTAATTGAAATTGATAGATGGTAAACACGCATTCGTTTCAATTCTAATAAATAAAATAAAAATTTTGATAAGTTGAAACATTTTCATTAAAATTATAATAAAAACGAGTTAAGCCCCCACGCCGTAAGCGAGTTCACACACGGCACAATAAATATGGCAAAGACGGCACACAATAAAAACACTATACATGATGATAATTAAAAATAGGCACAATACAATGATGATCAACGTTTGGGTGATTAGATTTATTTAGTCTTTAAAAGAAATGCATTGAATGTTCAATGCTAAAGGTAGATACATTTATCACCGCAAATGATATCATTATCAGACTATCAGTGTCGATGATATTGGTCGCTTGCAGAAAAGGTGATAACATTAAAAAATATAACATATCACCGGTATTTTATTACCACATATCATTTAAATTTAAATAAAATTTAAAAATACTATAATTGAAACGTATTGACTCACTACAAACAACTTACTAAAACGTTATAGTGAAAATATAATTTTAATAATTTTATTAACAGTACTAGCCAGTGGGCCGCCAACTTCATCTTAAGGTCAAAGCAATGATTGCTTTCTCAATATTTTCAATGATTTATTAAATATTAAATATATTGTCACACAACTAATACAGTTCAATTCTTGAAAATTGTATACAACAAAAGAAAATTTCAATGACGCTTAAAAATGTTAAATGTGTTTGAACGTCTGGCTTCAAGGTAGTTTTAATCAGCAATACAAATTACCGAATAAGATTATTAAACAAAAAATTAATGCTATTAAATATTTACATAAATTTCAAGAAATTCATTTAAATTGCTCACTGAGAATATTCCAACATATTTCACTTAATGCATACATTTTATTTCCGGAAGAGTTTTGATAATGATGATGTTATGATGATTCATATAAAATGTCATATTCGCCTTGACTATGGTGTAAAAGTTTGAAATAACATTTAAATAGAAAGATTACATTTTTCAACGAGTTACTCGCTTCCAAGATACAAAACCCCGAGTATATATGTGGCTGTTAAAAATTCTATCAAAAACCAAATTCGATCTACTAATTGAAGTTCGGCATCCAAAAAAGTTTTATTTTTAATATAGTACTTATTATAGTAATATAAACTCATAAAACATCAAGGTTACTTCAAGATCATTTCGTGATGATGATAGTACAATAATAAAAACATGTTAAAAATATTTTTTTATTATTTCATTTACACTTAAAGTATATGAAACGTCAATCAACACCATCGTTTTGACCTATTAACAATTTTTATATTAATGATTTTGGCATGACTTTATTGTATTTAACAATGATATATCTCAATAATTAATTTCCACATTGAAACACTCCAAAATCAGTTGATATAAAATTATTGGTCCAAATCATGCTCACCTTAGCATGACCATGGCTGCTCATATTAAATTGCAATTATTCCTCATCGTATTATAAAGTGAAATGTTCGCTTACAACTTAATTTTGTAAGACAATTACATTAAAGAAAGAACAAATAATAACGAAGCCTCAATATAAGTTTTGTTCAATTACTGCATCATATTTTTCTATGAATACATCCTAACTTACTTATCTAAATATAAAAAAGATAAGAATATCTACTGACACACGAACAGTATATAAACTAATTACAAAGGATATAGCGAAAATACTTGAAGTTTGTATTACACGATTTTTATCTTACGCCATTAACAGTAAGGTTTTAGTTCAAAAATTAAAGATAACGATTACATTAACATTAATAATTTAAAAAAAAATGCTTTGGTTGCCAAAAAATGCCTATTTATATAAATACTATTTTTTTCAAGTTTCACAAGCTTATACAACGTAAAAAATTGAATCAAAAACTCCAATGAAAATGAAGATTGAAAGTAAACACGTATTTTCACTCAAATATTTTCCGAGTTTCCAAATTGATTGGCCGCTTGTTTAAAAATTATGACTCGGCCAGGTAAATTGTAAAATTTATCACCAAGAACACGTTTTTGATTTGTTGTGCTACAACCAAATAAAGAGCAACTCTTGAAAACTTGTTCCGTATCCGCCGAGAGTGGGCTGATTTACAATTTTATGTGCGTTCAGCTTAACCTACGCAATTATCAGCGATTTTTATGAAATTTAAATACTTGATAAAGTTGTCTGGATTAGCTTAGAAAGTCAAGAAATAACTGACGTATTGAATCATTAATTTAAAGCGATAGGTGTTATTTCAACCGTTTAATTGGCTGCAAAAGGGAAATATTTTTTAATTTTACGTGATTTTAGCATATTATTTAATGCAAATGCACTAAAAGTAAATTTTAAAGTGAAATTATTTATTTAAAAAATAATTATACCTATTTTATGTCCATTACCACTACTTTCATTTAATTATTATACCAATAACAACAAAATAAAGTTGTATAAATCGTAAAATATTCTTACAAATAATGAGAGCACTGTTTAGATGAGTATTTTCACTGTTTTGATAAATTCTATATTGTAACATTAAAAGATATTAACCTTACTATAACAACATGGGTCACAGTGATCCTATAGTAATTTTGAAAAAAAATTTCTCTTTTTAAAACAAAGGTTTCCAACCTGGGTTTTGCGAAACCTTAAAGTTTCCTGGAACGTTATAACAGAAATTTTGCAAATGAACCATTTTTTTTGTTTTGGTATTATCTTTGTCAAAGTATTTTATTTATTGTTTAAGCGAGAGTTTTTTTTTTAAGAAAACTATGTACTGAAAGGGTTTCTAAAAGCTTTACACAGAGATGTCAAACTTATTCCGGTTGGCGGTTCAATTATTACAAACAAAATGCGGAGTGATTCAAATAAATTTTATAAAGATTATCTATGACTTTTAGTGATTGCCTAAATCATAAGAAAAATTGGGAAAATTTTTCATTTTTGTAGATTTTATATAAAACATATACATAGCATAGTAACTTTTATTTATTTATTTTTTATTTCTGAAACTCTCTGCGAGCCAAAAAGAAACACTTAGGGAATCGCTTTTTTAGCATCCTTGGTGTAAAAAATTGATAACCTTTGATTTAAACTATAGTCTGATGTATATCGTAGCTATTATAAACTGTCGCTATGATGCTATCTCAAGGAAGTAAAGTTTTAAATACCAGACTCGTATGGTGAAGATATAATTTAAAGCGTAAATAGTATTTCAACAATCGAAATGTAAGTTCAGGAACACCCTGGCTCTATTAGGTTCGTTCCAGTTAACAAATCGTACATTTATGAACGTAAAAATAGGGTTCCAGATAATCCGTGACCGTTTCAGAACGGATTAGTCTATGTACCAGATGAAGTTGTGATTTTATACTATATGAATCTGAAACAGTAATACCAATACTTGATCTCGAGCAAGTATAGTTTAAAAACGCTTAAAACGAAGCTAAGGATAAACATATGCTTCACAAAGTATATATAAATATATACAGTTCTTTTATAATTGCTTTTATCCAGAAAAAACCTATTATAATGTTTGCAAAACGACTTTTGGAACATTTTTTTTTTTTGAACAAACAAAACCAGAATTTTTTGACTCCAAAAGCTATTGCTTACGTGCATAATCATATAATGAATGAAAATTCATCTAAATGAATTTATTTACTTATGTTACTTATATCAGAATCCTAAGAATAAAAGTTCTTAGCGACACAATGTTCATCACCGTAGCGGTCAGTGTGTAATAACCACAAAACTATTTCTGTATCCGTTGTAACTATGGGATAAGTTATTGTTGTAGACGTTTATATCTTTTTTATTATATTTCATAATGTGAAAAAAATATCCTTTAATTATTAACACATAGTTTTTCAAAAAATTATCTTGTATTTAATTTCACAATACTTTATGAGAATAAAATGTATATATAGCATGCCTCTTTCATTCTTCAAAATAAATTCCGGACAAACGTGGGGTAGACTCTAACGGAAATACAAACTTTAAATGTATGTAAAGGGTGTTCCAACAAAAGCGCCGGATTTAATTTGAAAGAAAAACGTCCTTTATTTTCGAATTACGCAATCATTTATATTTAACATAATTAATTATTATTATATATTATAATTATTAATTAACATAAAGAAAAATAGCTCCGATTAAACGTGAAAAAAAACATCAGGCAAATGGTCACCACGAAATCTCTGGCACAGGGTTATTCATGTGTTGAAATTTTGAATAACATTTTCATATAAAGGTGGCTGTATTTCACCAATAACGAGACGTATTTTCTCTTTAAGATGTTCAACTGTTTTAGACTAATTCGCATACACCTTTCCCTTCACATAACTCCAAAGAAAACAGTCCATCGGTGTCAGATCGCACGATCTTGGTAGCTAATGTTGATCGGCAAATCGAGAAATGACACAGCCTGGAAACTTAGTCTGCAGTGACACCATTATTTCACGGGCTGTGTGTCAGGTTGCACCATTTTGTTGGAAAAGCATGTCCTCCACATCAATTACATTCAATTCGAATGTAAACATTTCCAGTGCTTCTGGAAATATTTAATTCTTCACCACGATGCCAAATGGAAGTTCCTATATTCTCGGCCACAGATTTCTTTACTGTGGCTATATTTGGAGTGACCGACAAGTACGACGACGAACAATGATCTTCTGATCCATCAGCATAAATTTGGTCCCAAATTTTGTAATAAACGCCTCATTATCGATTCATTTAGCGCATTATGGCGACTGAAAACTTGACATAATTGGCAAACTGTTTTTGAAAACTTTCACCATTTTTGTATACCTATAACGTGTTTTTACAATAATTAACAGTTGATGGTTTGAAAACTTCTTCATATGCTTAAATCGCGTGGTCTCGACGTGACAACTGTCACAAAAAAATCACTGTACAACTTGTATTAACAAAATGGCGGGAAAATTAAATCCGGCGCTCTGGTTGGGACACCCTATATATACAATAGTGAAAATTAGCCTTCGGAAGCTACTCTAAGCTACAAATTTTATTCTTTCTTTACTTTAATATAATCACAAATGACCATTTTTCGAATTTTTTTCCTTAAATTGTGCCATAAGTTATAACTACATTTTATGTTTCTAGATCCACCGGAAGTACCCTATAATTTTTTGGAATGCCAAAATATGCAGTACAAATGGCTCTATGGTTTAATGGGATTGATTTAGGAAGGAGGTTGAATTGTTCTCACTTCCAAGAAACCACCGAGCTTAATATTTGACATGTATTTCTATTTAATAGGTTTATATGTTTCTGCAAAAACCCGTTTTCACAGACAGACGGACAACATATAATCTTAAGGGTTCTGTTTTTTCTTTTAGAATTACAAAATCTTAAAAATAATTAAAAATCCAGTATATTATGCTATAGAAAGAGGCATCTTTAAGAATTTAAAATACTGTTTAAGTTTTTGAAAAATTAAAAAAAAAAATAATAGAGCATTTTTTTTAAACAACATTGTAACAGATTTTTTATACCAAAAAAATGTACTGTAAGTAAATTTTGATATTTAAAAAGAAGAGGTTTAAATGTACATTAGTAATTTGTTTTGAACCATTGGGATGATCCTTGAGAGTCAAATAAAACTTGGTGCTATTTTAACGTCATCCTATGTAAATTCTACTACAGAGAGTAACGGTTTATATTAAATTCAAAATTAAAACGAAAATATCTGAATTACCTTTGTATTGCTGCGATCATTTAATGGCAGTTCGTCAATGGTACAAATAGTAACTTGGTTTTCATGAACTAATTGTAGCGCATCATTACACGCTAATTTTACAACAGCATTTATTTCGTGCTTGCGATTTTTATTATTATTAGAAGATATTCGACGTCGAAATAAATGTCTAAATTTTCGATCATTCGTAGGCGGTTGTAAAACATTATGTGACACTTTTTTTATAGCACTTGCTGCGTCTGTTTTATTACTAGTAACGCATGCAATGTCATACATCATAACAAAAATGTTTAAAAACCTCGACATAAAACCACTTTTAATTAAATTTTAATGTAACATTTTGTCATTCGTATCTCTTTGAATATCAATATTTCATATCAGTTTCAATTATCGAATTGTACACGAAATAAATATAAACTTCCTGAATTCATAAAACTGAGTAATTACGATTTTGTATTAAAATTTATTTGTGATTTTCTCGGTCGTTATATTTTTAACTTTGGATGTTCCAAATGATAATGAAATAACATTGCAATATTAATTATCAAAGTGCAAACAATTTATACAAAAATTGCTTGCTCACCTGCGCGTAGCTAAGACTTTGTTAAAATTTAACAAATAAAATAATCACAGTGGTACTGAATGATATACAAATAAAATAATTTAAAAATAATCTTCTCATAAATTTTAATATAAAACCCACTACCACTTTTTGTTATATCCATGAGATTATTGCGCTTATTTCGTTTTGGTTTAGAATAATTTTGAAAATTTAAAACTTTCATAATTAAACAAGTATAATCATATCATAAAGTTTTCCATCTAAATATATCTCTATTTACATGTCTTCTATATCAAATACGTGTATCAGTATACATAAAACAATTCAAGTTGATTAAAAATTTAATTCGACTTTATTGAAACTCATAGCGAAGAAATCGTATTACTTGCAAAATTCTTTCTAAATACGCTGCATATATCTTCCAATTAACTACAAAATTAACTTTGAAAATCTTTTAGCTAACAAACATGTAAGTAGAAACCAATATATTTAGCTTAATACCACAAACTCTTTAATCCTTGATTGCAAATAACAAATCTTTCTATCATTTGTTATAAAAAATGCGGTTTCCTACAATGTGGTAATTGTAAATACTGAGTTGAATTGAAATATGAAGAAATAATTAAAATTTAAAACTAACAAGAAAAGGATTTTTCTCGCCTTTGACGGTTAAAATCGACTCCAATAAACCTCACAAATTGAGCTATATTATGTAAAACGTTAATACACAAATATCATGTAATTGTCAAATAAGTACACAACATAAAGGAAAAAGCAATGAATATTTTATTTCCCAACACCGAATATTAACTTGATTCCCAACGGATAAAAATGAAAACGATAAGAGAATCCATAGATTCCAAATATCAAAAATTTTGCTATACCAAAGCAGTAATGTAATCGTCAATTAGAACAATTATCGATTGGAATTTCAACATTTCCAAGTTCAAATCATTGTTTATAGATACTATAGCCTCTCACAGGTATTAAACCATTAAATTCAGAAATTTAATAACTTTTTTTCTGCTCGTTTTATTGACATGCTTTATATTTAATTTTTATGCCGAGTTATAAATAATTAAAAAGACCTCGAGTTTGTCAATTATGTTATTGTGAAACTTTAAATAAAATAAAAATAATAAAATATCATTTAACGAACGTTAGATAGTTTTATGTTGCAAAAGAAACGATATTTCTACAATAATATGATAATTACATGGAGATATTGATTAAACTGAGTAGGAGTAAAATCAATTTTATTCTGTTTAAAATTATCTTATAAATGATTTTTTTATAAGCAAGATTTGTTTTGCAGAATTTTATCTAGGTAACAATGAAGTATTTTAAAATCAATTTTATAATGTTTTTATATCTAGTTTAAGGCTATAATACTTATAAACTATAATTTGAGTTATTAACTTTCGGTATTTCTGTGAAACGAAAACTTACCTTTGTCCCAGTGCCAGCTCGAAGCTTGGCTCCAGTAACATGATCCGCAGGAATGCTCTCGGGCACAGTCTGGAGTGTGGTGCGCATGGCGCCTGACATAGTAGCTTTACTTTATCCTTAAGTTCTATTAGCTGCCCTTAGCTAATTACTAGTCACTAACTTAAATCTAGTCAGACTAAGAGTGGCGTGGAGGTGTGCACCACTTGCAAACTTGAACCACCTCTAGTTGTACTCTTTTTTTTCATCACCTGTAACATATAAATTCATATATATTAATTAAACATCAAATTCATACAATTCTATCATCATATTATTATCTTAAAGGATAACGGCAGCATATCTAACATAAAATAACCTTCATTAATTAAAGATCATTGCGAATCAAGGAAATGACCAAATCAATTAAATCATAAATGATTAATTTGCTTTTCTGTCTTGATATAACTGGTTAGAATATAGGGACATAAAATTCAAAACTGATATTCTTATCATTTTAATTTAAGAAACTAATAAAAAAACATCGTTGAATCATTAAGTTTATTTATCAACGATTTACTATTTCAGATGACGTACAAAATTATTTTATTTCGGTTTCATTTCAAATATTCATTTACTTCATTTCATTCTAACCAAATAAATAAATTCAGTTTAAAGTAAAAGTACATACTAGATACAAATGAATTTTCTTAGAACTTATAAAAGGTTCACACACAAATACATTAGCTTAAAAAACAACACACATTTAACTTGACCATGATCATAATTGCTGTTTTGTTCTTTAACTTCAATTATAATAGCGAAAAAGAAATGAATTAAAATTGATTTGTTAATTTCAACATAAAATCTTCGAGATTTTGAAACATGATTGATCTCTTAAGCATTGGTCTTATGTAACCATTACAGTACAGTATTAATCATTATAATAATAAAATAAAAAAGGGTTTTAGTTAAAAATATTTACAAATTTAGATGCAAATTTAATTTGAATTATGGTAATTATAGGAAGTATGTGAATGAACAAATGAGGAGGTTAAACACGAGCTAATTCAGCATATTGCTTGCTTCGTTACTATATTGTGACTTCATCGGGTGCTTACTTTTTTAAACTCTATGAGTCAACGAGCTTAAAAAGCAAGCACCTGATGATTTCAAAATTGATTAGGAAACATCGTGACACACTGAATTCGTTTTTAATTCATTCATATGTCCACATGTTTTACAAAATTTCTTACATTTTCTTTTAGTATTATCTATTATTATAGATTAGGATATCATTAATTTGACAATATAATTATTGTTTAAACTACAATTGGAGAAAGGCAAAAACCCTGTGTACAACCTGACATAAGAATGACTTTATCAAAAGAAAATAATGAAGTCGTATAAGTAAAAATGGTTTACGGTTACCTGAATATGACTGATTCATTACCCAAATCTTAAATGAAAATTCACGTCATCTATTCACTAAGAAGTTTGTTCTGTATGACGATATGTAACATATTATGAAGTAAGTGAAGAAGATAAAGATGCATTGAAATAATCAAATGAAGAAAAACAAAATTACATATAAGTTATGAGTGCCCTAAGCTTTTATCCTAAGCACTAAGTTACCATAATATATTTTAATAATAGATGCTAATTTCAAGGTTTCTTTCAATTTATGTTTGCTTAGTGTTATCTGCTATAATGGGCATCACTATTTTTACATTACGATCATTTATAAACTACAGTTGCAGAAAGGTAATTAGTCTACAAGACGACGTAAACCTGACATCATAATGACTTTATAAATATGAACATTTTATAGTAACATTCATGTACAAGATTAAATATTTTATTTTACTAATATGACGCAAAATTATCAACTTTGAATTATGTCAAAGTTGTAAATTAAACGTCCCTGATGATCCTGATCACACTTTAGACCAAGGACCCCTAAGCCTAAGTCTACCATGTGTCTCACGGCGAGTGATATTTTTTTTGTACATTTTATGGACATAAGAAAATATATTGAAAAAAATAAAATAATAAAGGAAAGTGTTGAATTATAATCTGATTATTGTAACGGTTGTAACTAATAACGTATTTTGATTTTGAACTTAATAATATGTATAATAACGTAAACTATAAGCGAATAATAAATAAATAAAAAATCGCTAAAAGAGAATTTAATTTAAAAAGCTACTAAAAATATTTTAAAACTGCTAAATGATAGACTTCAAAAAATATTATATAATTTTAAAAAAATTGCACTGAACAGCAGCAAGTCGCTCGCGGATATAATCATGAGGCAGAGATAGGAAATAATCTCCTTTCCTGCGCATGTGCATCACACCACTTGTCCCTCACAAGAAAACACACATTGCTCAACGCGTAGTGCTTGTAAAAATAATAATTTCTTAAACCGTTAATAACTTCGTATTAAAGGAAGATATCGTGATCATTCATTTTTTTAGATAATGGCTAAGTATCTAAGAAGTAACACAAAATATTTTTAAAAGCTAAATGGAATATTTTATAATAACCAACGCTAAAAGCCAAGATTGTCCATTGTTGTTTCACTACTATACTGGTGAAATTACGAGGTCCCTGGCGCAACATTAAAGCAGTATGGCGGGCAAAATACTATGGGTCTCCGTCCCGAAAGGACTGTGGGTACTAGAGTACCATAGCATATAATAAAATTTATTAGTTCCATCCGATGAGCTTGCCACTGACCTCAAACGGTATAGTTACGCTACTGTGTGGAGTACTGTTAGTTCGGTATATTTTACAATTAAAGTTAAAATTAACTGATTGTTTTAAAATTACGATATTACTACAGTATAAAGTCATAACTAACACCTAGGGACATAGGTACTTACTCAGGATGCATACACCGAAAGTGCATTTGGTGGGTACAAAAATGTTTAATTGAGACCATTTTTAATCTCTTAGACTTAGCCAAATGATTCAATATTGAAATTTCGCGTTGTACATCAATTACTCTATAAGCTTAAGGCTCCACTCCGGGGGGAACGAGCCCTAACCTGGCTTTCTTCTAACGGAAAAAAAATACCCTAGGCGCTACTAAGAATAATAAGAATAACGTATCATACAAAAAACTCAAATATTAATTTGGTTTTGAAAAGATACTACTGAAATACGCTTACGTCATTTATACTGAAATTAGCTTGTTTATTTCTAAGAAAAAAAATTACTTATAAGCTGTTTTGAGTTTTAAGAGAACAAATGAAAAACGCTGAAATTTTTTCAATTTAATATAGAAATGTTTTACTTAGCTACACAATATAACAAAAAAATTTAATTCTAATAATTCAATCAATATAACAAGCTTAATGAAAACTTAAAACGTTACGGTTGTATCTATGAGGAATTACCCGCAACAAAATTAAATAATAGGAGCATTTTTTAAAAATAAAATTTGAACCATAATAATTATAATTAAAACAACTGTCGTTTAAATTAACTTTCTTCATAAAAATTATGATTCAATGTCTAATTCATTCAAATGGTTTTATGAAATGAAATTTTGAAAAATCATAATGAGTTGAAAATAAATTCCATTAAACTTATCAACTATGTAAATCAACTACTCTTTCCATTTTTACTCTCGAATATTAGCTAAGGGAACTTGAAAATTATTTTCATAGTAAGTTATGAGTTGTCTATTGGGAATCGTTTACTCGTATTTATCTCAACTATGTCAATTCCCATAGAAAATTCCAATATAACCTGCTACTCGTTTATAAAAATTTCTATTTTTTTAATAATAAAAAAACGAAGCAATTAAAAAACGAATGCAATCACAGGTAAATTTCTAAAACTAAATTATTCTACAGGAAATAGACTGATTTACTTTGGATTACACAGAGTTAGTAATTTAGTGAAAGTCAATGTAATATTGAAATGGTCTTGAAAACGTATTATTCACGATGCATTTACTTAAAAGAAGAAAAAACGATTCTTACAAAAAGGTAAAATATATTTCCCTTGAATTTATCTAAAACTATTATCAGTGAACACTTCAACGGCTTTATTTATATATAGATCAGCATAAAAAGGAAATATGCATTATATTATTAATATGTTTTTTCTATACAATAAATTAGAATTATTTAAGCTTGTAATTACTAAGTTATTGTGAATTTAATGATAAATATTGTTTAAACTATTTAAACGTTCTGGTTATTTATGAATCATAGTAATTATAAAGAATATAATACAGTTATTATTTATTAAATATGATCAGTGGTATCGTATTTGTCTATTAAAACTAGAACGAAAATTATTTTGTATACGCTTTGATGATTTCAGAACCTTAAATATAATTACAATGATATAACTGTAATACTAATAAAAGCAAAGCTTGTTAGCTGGAGATTTTGAAAAAGTTGTTTAGTTATCGATCACACAAAATTTTGGAAAATGAATTATTTTTATTTGTACTATACCAAATGTTCTTTACTGACCTGATATGTACTGTGTTAAATAAATAATATGGAAAATATTTTTACAAGTAATTACAGGTTATAAAATTATGCAAATAGGCAATAGCCAAATGGATATTTCTACAATATCATTTAGCCCAACGCCTTTCAATACTTAATAAGGGCAATAGTTGTATGCTTTTTATATCACTTGAACACATTAACCAAAGGTGTAAATCCATTATAAGCAACAGTAAGATTAATTGCAACACCCTTAGAATGAATTTTTAGTTGATTAAACTGATAAAAAAATCTCCCTTGTACAGGTGAAATTTTGCACAGAGAAAGCGATTGACGTACACGCAAACAAACTGTCGTAAAATCTATCGTATTTATGGACGCTTAGATGTAGTGACCAGTGTTATTATTTGTAAAGAAAGAATACATTTAATACAACTAATTTAAAATGTACTAACCCATTCGTTTATCAGTCCTCAGAAAAAATTTATTGAAAACCGAACACACACATTTTACATTTAACTTAACATTTTCCAAAATGGCTGAAAAATGACTACTTGTGAGTTGAGCGCATATAAGCTAGGACATACGTTCACTTTTTATTATTTCCACAATTTCAATTAAATTAAGATCGACTAAATATCACTATTGTTTTAACCGTTTTAACATTATTGTACAAAATAGTTAAACACATTTTTTTAGAAAGTTATTGTCCCAACCTCTCCTTGATCAAATTAATATTTATTTCGAATTTCCTAAAAATAAAACTGGGGTTTGCTCCCATCTCTTTCCAACATTAATAATACAGTTATATTCATCGCTTCAGGCGAATGAATCATTCGGTCGCAAACTTTTTTGTTGTACGTATTTATATGGGAGATAAATATGAAATTTTGGATCCACCTAGTTTATAACTCATGTAACAGTAATTATAATTTAAAACAAAAATCAAATCGATTCTTTCAATCAAATTTAAAAATAATTCATTGATATTTGTAACATGAGTAATTTACATTAAATATAACTGTTTTATTTTATATCCTGTGTAATAATTAAAATAATATTTATCACATCTTTTAAGGCACTTCCGTTTTCATTGCCCTTTCAAAATATGTAACTGTATTTAACTGATTTGAATATAATTGATCAATAAGTTGAAAAGACATTTAATTATTTTTATTATAGTTTTATAAAGAAATTAATAATTGGTTATTGATAAATAAAATTCTTAGGGATCGTCCAATAGTGTAAAATATATTCTTAACATAGATCATTTTTATTATTACGATTATTACCTTTCAAGTCAAAACACTTTTATTTTGAATACAGTAATCTCAGAAACTGCAATTTTTAATCTTAAAAAAACTGATTTTCATTGCCCTTAACAATCTTGAAAAGGTTTTCGGCTATTTAAAACTAAAGTTTTCTTTAGTGTTCTAAGCAAAAAAAAAAAATGTTAGAAATAAAAAAAATCATTCGTTAACTATACCGACTATACCTACCTGTACCTTACCTTATAGTGTACTTAATCTATACCTTATAGTACGAGATCCGTTATAATAAATACATATATACCTTCAGCTATTATTTAATGATAATAAGGAATATAATATGCTAGATATTGTATACATTGATACTTTGCAAATAAGTTGCTTAGCTAAAGCACGTGCCGATGGAGTTAAATAATGACATATTTAATTCAATTCTTTTGATCAACTTCCCCAATTAATTATTTATGAAAGTCAGGGTTCAACTGAAAGAATATACCCTATGGAATTGAACAAATAAAGATTGCCTACTTTCTCCTGTGTGCAACTATGAAGTTGCCAGGTATAAACATGTAAATAACCGTTATTTATATAGTAAAGTTTATAAGTTATTTAATCGAATTACAAATCAAATGAAAACTTACTTTATTCCCAATCCAATCGTAATAGTTTGCATAGTCAAAAAGTTTGTTGAATCTATGGTTGCCTAGATTTAAAATGTTAATTTCCTGCGCGACCGTTGAGAGTGGCAGTCAGTGGCAGTGAAGCGTTGTACGCGCAGTTTCATTTAACAGGAAAAGATGCAGCGAGGCAGATTAGTGCCCGGTATTAGTAAAAGAGAAATGCTCCTTATTCTATATAATAGACAAGGATGACTTCAACAAAAATTTAACATTTTGAAACTAGGCAACCATGTATCCAACCGATCCAACAGACTTTTTGACCATGCAGCCTAATACAGTTGGATTGGAGAGATTGAGTATAAAGTAAGAGTATTTGAGAGTAATTGTGTATATAATGAAGGTATATTTATAACGCTTACTTACTTAGGCAATCGATAATTTGCGATGTATCAAATAATCAATGTATATGTACCGTTAAAGCATATAATCCGTTATTTCATGACATAGCTATAAGTGGACAACCACTAAAGTTTTGAATGGGAAACCAGAAGTTGATAGAAGAGAAAGTTTTACCCAAATCCTACCCCCGCAAAGACTTAGGACCCCAGAACAGAGGACCGAACCCCTCCCCCAGGATATTTCATCCCATATATTTAATGAATTACCTAGTTATTCCATGAAATAACGGATTACACGCTTTAACGGTAACATATACATTATCTAGCATATTTTCTTAATAATGGTTAATAACTGTTAAAAATAACAGTTGAGGGTATGTATATATATTTCTAAGATCATTTTTAATCGCACTATCAATTTTTTTTCAAAACTACTCTTATTAAAGCTGTAAGAAATTATAAACATATTTTAAAATTATAAATTTATAAACGGAAACAATAACGTTTTCCTACCAATAAAAAATAGAGCTGTCAATGACTACGACTGTCGCTACTAGTAACGACACCGTCGGTTTTTTAATCTCCTCTACGGCATACACAAACCGAATTCGGAATAACTCAATATGTACTATATAACCACTACAATCAATTTTGTTTTGTTTATTTTAGATCGCATCAAGTACTATGGTCATTAGCGACCATCGGATCCGAAAACCCATGAAAAAATCTGGGGTTTTCATCAAATAATGTAACATACATACACTAGTACAACACTGCGTTGCAATCGTTACTGTGCCAGAATCTTATCAAAAAGAAAATAAAATTCAATTTCATTTTTTTGGATTGAAACATAATATAAATAAAACATTTTGAACCACAAAAACAAATTTATCTGAATTATTTATACTATTTACTGCAGGCCTTGTCAAGTACCTTATTAAGCGCTGTTCACATTGAGACCAAACACATACAAATACTAGAACTCTGAACGGAAGCGTTAAAAAAGGTTTACACTGGCACGATATATCGCTTGAAGAGCCGCTTGTTGGTCGCATAGGCGATATATCGCGTGCGATATTTCCATGATATATCGAAAACTACCAAGATAGGATATAACGCACGTGGGAGGAGCAAAAATGGTATAAGTGACATCACTCAAGTTAAGAGGAGAGAAACTAACGTATTGTGCGCGATTTAAAATTAAACTGAATTTTTTCAATTATTGTTTTAATTGTTCTAGAAATACATAGAATATATCGCTTTGGCATACCGCGTACTGTCATGAACTTTCCAAGCGATATATCGCCTCTATGTGACCGAAGCCTTCTAATTGATCTAAAATTTAAATTTATTTTGGTTTACATTATTTTCTGCTGTATTATTCAAACCATTCAAACGATTACATTGTTAAAAACTATTTTATATTTATTTAAAACTGTATAATAATTTACCCTTAATTTTTTCGATGAATTCGAAAGAAGAATTTATTTTTACAAATTTTACGAGTAAGTTGAAATAGTATTTAATTTTCAAATAAGTATAAAAAATTAGTACAAAATATGGAAAGAACTACTCTTTGGAAATAATCACCATAAAAAATATTTTTAAGTATAATTCATATAGTATACAAATTACGATTTGATATATGCAAATAATGCGATTAAATTTAAAAATAAGGTCTCATCATTGAAGTTTATGATATTATTTAAAGAAGACTAGAAGAATAAAAACTACAAAAAAATTATTTAACAGGAAAATATTGAGACATTAAACTTTCATAGACTTTTAAATCTTGAGGAAGAAATACTACAAAAATAACTCTATCAATGGGCGAATCCGATTCCAATTTACTACGAACTGTTGATAAGGCAACATGCGTGGCTGGTTCTATTGGATATCCATAAACACCTGTAGAAATACAAGGGAATGCAATGCTTGTAAGTTTATTTTTTTCTGCCACTTCCATAGAATTTTTGTAGCACATTTTTAATAATTCTGGCTTCTCTCCTACAGGTCCAACAGTATGAATTACATCTAAAATTAGTATTCAATTAGAACATTTATAACTAATTCAATTATTATTAAGTATACGTTTAGCAGGTAATTTATAACCGCCAGTTATTTTTGCCTCTCCCGTTTCGCATCCCGATAAGGTTATGCATTCATTTAAGAGTAATTTTGACGCCGCCCGATGAATTGCTCCATCCACACCTCCACCACCTCTTAATGAATTGTTAGCAGCATTCACAATTGCATCAACCTACAGCCGAAAAAAAAATTATGAATTTAAATGTAATTAAAACATAATAATGTTCAAGCGAACCTCTAAAGCTGTTATATCTCCTTGCCAAAGAGAAACTTTATTTGCTAAGGCTGCATTTTTAGATGAGTCTACTTTTACATGATCGGATGACGGAGAAATGTTATGGGTCTGGTAATATTCGGACCAAGTAGGTATTTTATTTAATTCAACATAATTTTTATTGCTGTAAACTTTACGTTTATCATTAATCGGCATTTGTAAATAACGAGTTTTTTCTGTTTCCCAATTCATTTCTACATTCGACATTTTTTTAAATTTTGTTAAATTCACACAATTACAATGAAATTTTTGGGTAATCTTCTACAAGTCCTCTACATAGATTTTGCATTGTTGGTGTACAATGCAATTTTCAGTCATGTACATGTCATACACAAATATAAGTTGGTATTATTGTAACGAAAATCCCTAGATGTAACTTAAGGTGATGTATAGATTGTATAGCATGAAAGCCAATTGTTGATGTTTGTTGACATCGTCGGGATATTGTATTTATTATCACTATACGTATATATTATGAGATAATTAAATTTTTTAAATGTAGATAAGCCTGCGTATATTGAAAATATTATTAATTACTTTGGACCTGAATAAATACTTATATTATACCACCTTTACTATTGATGTTCTCATTAATTTTTTTAAAAATATTTTTTGATAAGATTCAACAATTTTTAATATTTTTATATCTATTAAAAAAGAAAAATATTAATTGCATGAAGTCCTATTTAATCACATTAATTGATTTCACCAAAACTTAACAGAGATGTTAATTTTAGAATTTGCGTGATGAAGCTGAAATAAAGTCGGCGAAACGAAGCATTTTTTATAATATAATATCTTTAATTTTGTTGTCCAAACTCCCAAGATTTTATAATATAAATTGAAAATATTTTCTTTTTACTCTGGCATTGTCGTGCGTTGTAAAGTTATTTACACTTTATAGAGCGATGTAAAAATTAAAAGATGTTGAAAAATATTTAGTTTATGTTATGGAAAATTTAACATCAAAATGGAATAAAAGAAAACTCGACGTTAAACATAATAAAACCTCTAAATAGTAAAAATAACTAAAATCGTTAATGGAATCTACGTAAAACAGTTAAGATGTTATCTCAAGACATCAGCTGTCTCTAGTACTGTAAAAGATTATTTAAAAATGTAGAGAAAAACATAAGTAAGGAGAGGAATGTAATAGCAATTTAACCAACTTTTTTTAAAATTAATTTCCCACTTTCTTCGAAAAACTTCAAATTATTTGATAAATTATTAAAATATTTTACAGCGATATAGCTTGAGCTTTTACTAGAGATACTTAGTAATTTTGGGTACAGAGATTAAATTATGTCTAGTATTTACTTTAATATCACAGAGTATAGTCGAGTCATCACCAGTTTATATTTATAGAATATATTATTTAAAAGAGTACAAGTAAAACTAATAGAATATGAAATATATCGTGTGAGAAATTAGTTTAAAAAAAATTTACGTAAACTCTAAAAATTACATGTATAAAAGAATGTTAATACAATTTTTTTTTAATGAACAAAATAATTCTTGAACATGGTATATAAATAGTACTATACGACGGCCGTTTGATGAGTCTGTGACTTTTTAAATTAAATAATAATTTTGGCAAATGTTATCGTTTTGCTCGATGTTGTATTTACTTAAGCGTTTTTCCAGTTTTTTTATTCCCAAAAAAAAAAAATAGTTTTCCTCAAAGCTCTCAAAGGTCACGTTTGTTTCGGTATATGAACACGTCTTCATTCGACCCAAACTTTTTACACCTCAGCCATTTTTGCAGGTTTGGAAATAGGAAATAGCTGTCACAGGGGGCTAAATCTGGAGAATATGCTGGATGAGGTAGCAGTTCATAGCCTAATTTGTAGATTTCGACCATGGTGACCACACACGTATGCACTCGTGCATTGTCCTGGTGGAACAGCACTTTTTTTCGCCAAATGTGGCCGTTTCTGCCTCAAAACGTTATCAAATCTTTCGGAATAGTATTCGCCGGTGATATCGTTTAACACTTTTTAAGGTAATTTACCATGAGGAGGAAGGAATAACGCATTACATGTATCCCAAAAGACTGTGGCCATGATTTTGTTGGCCGATAGACCCACTTTTCGCTTCTTTGCACGTTCGCCAGGAGAAACCCATTGCTTTGACTGATTCTTGGTTTGTGGTGTATCCATGCTTCGTCCATAGTAATAAAACGTCGCAAAAACTCGTCTGGGTTGCGATTGAACATCGTCAAACACTAGGTGGGAAATGCAAACAGTCACTAACTTATCAAACCGCCCTCGTATTACCGCCTTCATCTGTACCACGTTGTCGTCGTTGTCATTAGGTTTTACTTTCTTTTATCTCTTTAAAAGCCACATCCAACTTTTATGTATATAGATATCTTAGACTGTTGGTCATCGTCAGCTAAAAATTAAATCAAGTATGATTTTAGGTTATCGTTGTTTTTGAAATTTTTACCATTTAAAGTTTTCGAATTAAATCATAATCATAGTAGGTATTCAAGTTAAGATTTAACAGATACCTACCAAAGAAGTTAACATTTTCACACATATAAAATTATATATAATATTTACACAACATATTTAAATATGCTGATTTCGTTTTCATATTTTTAAAAGTGCAACAGAACGATTCTGAGTTAGTTAATGATCTGCAAAGAATAAAAAATAAATATATGTTACAGAGAATTCGTATTTTCAGTGAGATTATATTCTCACTAATGAAATTATATTTTCAAATTACAAAATGACAAAAAATATTTTTAAACCACTAGTAAAAATGTTTTACTTAAAACTGAAAAAGAAATTATGACATTATTAATTTTCGTTCTCTGCAATAAAAGCGGAACGGTAAAGGTTTTATTTCTGTCAACATGGAGATTGTCAAAGTTTTGTCATTTTTGAATCGGATGAACTCGGACCACTTCGAGTAAGATCGAAAAACGTTCACAATGATACCAACAAAAAATCACCAGTCACTACCAAAATTGTGTATTGTGACATGTAGATGACTTGTGCAAGATTACCAATTTTTGTTTTGACACAACAGATAGCAAATGCACAATGCGAGAATTGCGGAAGGTTATCATAACCTATTTTTTTCACACAAGTCTGCACCGTCTGCACAAGTCAAAATCGTCAAAATCAGTCAAAATCAACTGAAATTCATGCAGAGTTTTTGACCTGATGTGATCTAATCACTAATGCCTAAGATGCCTAAGGTCACCCAATAATGCTACAGTTAACTGAGTTTTAATTTATACAATAACTATAATCGCTATTAATTACTAAAATCTATGATATCCGAATGTATAACATGTCTTATGTAACTGTTTTAACTCTTTTGAGTTTAAACGGTATAAATATGGGGTTAAACCGGTATAAACTATAATAGAGGCAGATGGAGATAGAATTAATTTTTTTGATTTATTTTCAAATAACCGATATTTAAGTAAAATTATAGCTGTTTTCCAATGTTCACTTTTAACTCAAAAACTACTGGATAGATTTCAATCAAATTTTTTTTTGTTTTACTTTTTATATACCTGGTCTTTATCTAAAAAAAAGAATTATCACGATATCTTCATTAAAAACCAAAGTAATTAAAGCTTTAAGAAATGCGATTTTTACAAGCAAAACGTGTTAAGCGGGATTTTTCCTTGCTTTGATAGAGTGGGGTAAACGGTTTAATGCGCATGGCGCTGCAGAGATAGTGTTTCTCTTTCCACTGCCTACTGATTAATCCATATTTGAGCTGCTCAGTGCACACATCGATTAACTCTGTAATGCAAAAAGTTGAGTAAATCTCTTACGAAAAAGCTATAAAGCAAATTTTCATTTAGAGCTGTTATGACTTATTATTAGAATAATTTATTTCAGATATTAAAGTTAAGAGTCAACCAAGTGTTTTACCATTAAAATTTGTAAAAGTTGAAAAAGTGGAGTTAATCGATGTGTGCACTGACCGGCTAATCTGAGCGTAGACTTAATAGTTAATGCAGTTCAGCGAGATATTAGATTAATATAGCTTTTTATAAAATTATCTTTTAGCATTTTATATATTTTACTGTCAATACAAATTCAACATACATTTTAATGTGACAACGGTTACAACCGTTACAATAATCAAATTGATCAAATTACAGTTCAACATTCTCTTTTATTATTGCATAAATTTTTTAACCAGAAAAAGTTAAGTTGGCGAGATTAAAGTTTTTTTTTAATTGCTCCTCAAATGCTCTTTCCGGGCCCGAAATTGTTCCAGGTGTATAGTTAATAGTTAATTAATAATTAATTTTTTTTAAAAATTTTAATCTTAAGAATTAAAATCGCTAAAATTCCAAATTAATTATTAATTGAATTTTTTTTAAGCACTCTATCTGCTTTTTTTATTACGCAAATAATTAATTGATCAAATTTTTGCAATATTTTAAATAATTAATTATTTGTAATTATTTATACTTGATTGTTGTATTATGACGTCATCAATTGCCGTTGGATCTCATAAACATGAATAGTTTAAAAATTTAATTACTAATTAAGTATACACTTGGAGCAATTGCGAACCCGGAAAGAGCATTTAAGAAAAAAATTTTAAAAAAAAGTGATTATTTTGGATTATATAGCAAATTTTATAAATGAATTTACAAATTTTTGAAAAATTAATTCTTAATTAACTAATAACTATATACTTGGAGCAATAGCGGATTCTGCAGGAGCAATTTTTTGACATATAGTAAAACATGTTCTACGCTAAGTTCTTTCTTGTTATTTTTAATATATTTTTGCTTTCAATTTTTTAATTGTTTTTCCTCTGTAAATTAAATATCTTCTTAACATAATAACCTACGCAGACGACGTCGCGGGTATCAACTAGTTTCAAATATAATTTTTATTTTTCATGTTATGCACAAATATTTTAGGCGATCTTGGCACTTAGCGTTGGAAATTGTGTATCAAATTTTATTGTAATTGCTGTGTAGGTAAATTTCCTATAATATGAATGTTCTTCGTCCTTTCAACTACTTATGCTTTCAACATATAAATAAGTCAAATTTTTATCATGTTAGGCGTGTTAGGCATTAAGATTCTAATTGCCTATGAGTCAGGCATAAATAAAAAATGCTGACTTATTACTGGTTTTATTTTAACTCACTTCGTGTGTATGTTCAAAGTACATTACTCCATTTTTGAAAATCTTCCTGTTATCCAATCATCACCAAATTTTGCATGCCGTTTGAATTTGTTGTCGGTTGACACGACGTTGAATTCTAGTGTGCTAAGTGCTTAGATTTTCAGAATATTTTCGATTTCAATCTTATAACAATGAATTTTAAATTTAACAATCAAATATTTGAATTAATATCTAATATATTTGAATGACACGAATATATTTTGCAGAAAGAAATTAATTAAAAATTTGAAAAAACCGTTACAGCTAGTTTGCATTTAATTAATAAATTGTAAAAACTTTGAAGACGAAAAAGTAGAAAATAAAAATATATAAAAAACCATTTTTAAAATCTGGGCTTATTTCTAAAATGCACTAAAAAGTAGAAAATAGATTTTATATTAGAATTTACGAAACGAACGATAGATATTAGATACCTATATTCCAAATTGATACAGTCATTAAAATTAAAAGTGATACAAGAATCTATAATCGTATGTTAAATTTTAACTTATGAGTTAAAAATGTTCAAAAATTTTTGTTCACCCCAATATGTTTTGTTTTTTATTCTCTAACAGTCTAATGTATGCATACGAGGGCTATAACAAATAAAGGACTTTTTTTATTTTTATAGTTAAAACTTTTTTCATTCATTTTATTGTTTTTCTTTTTTATTTCTTAATATAACGAATAATTAAAAACTATTTGAAATTTGTGTATAATTAAAAAGAATTATTGATAAGCCCAGCTAAACCCTTAACTAGCTTTATTATATGTAATAATTTGCCAAAATTCTGTTTAAATTAGAATTAATCAGCTTATCTAATTAGATAAATTACTTCATCTCTACTCAAATCGATTTTTTTTAAGACTTCAATGAAGTAATCGTCTTAACTTAATTTCAGTTGAGCTTTAAAATGTAGATTAAAAAAAAATATTTGTTGCGCTTGCTCTGACCTAATAAAGGTATTGATTTCCTGAGCGCGCAAGTTTTCTCATTTTATGAGAATGTGAACATAGTGAGGCTTTCGTATTGTTCTCAACCAAAAAAAAACCAAATAATTTAATTTCCACGTTTTCCAGAACCATTTTAATTTATTTAAATCTAAAGTGTCGAGGAAAAATGGCTTGTAAAAAGTCTAGTTTGATTTTGAACTATTTTTTGGCGTGTAAGTGTTAAAACAACTTATATCAATTTTGGGAATTCAATTCATTGTTACATTATTGATTGAAAAGCGTAATTAAATTATTTTTAAGCTTTCTTTAATGGTTTTAACATGATACCATTTATTTTATTAATTAATCTTAATAGTTAATATTTGAAGTGACATTTTTATTAGCTTTTCAAATACTGCAACTGTAGTCAATAGATTTTTGTTCACATTTTTGTTGAAATAATGGCGACAATTTTTTTTAAATTTAAAAAAAATATTTATATTGCTAGTAATTATAAAATACCTACATTTATTCTCGTATTTACCTTTATTATACCATTTTGAAAAATTAATAAATTATAATGGCTTTTAATTGATTTTTTTTTCAAACATTTTAAAATAGTTCTTTTTTTAGTTTTATAGGGTTAACAGGGTTTAACAGAGTTTAAATTTCAAGAGTACTTTGAAAATTTCGATTAAAGGAATCTTTTGTGTAATACACTATTTTAGGCGGATGTATCATATAAAACTTATGCCATAGCCATTAGCTTATCTGTAAATCTAGTTGCATATACACTCACACAATTTATTACAATGAAGTTATGCGAACGACTGGAGTATTTGTAATAATCTAAGTACTGTATGAAATTTTTCGTAAAACAACTACGCAAAACTTATGGAAAAACATTATTATATAATAGTAAAATATGACAAAGTAAATAGTTGTGTTTTCTATACAGTATAACAAAATATGGTATATAGTATATATAAAAGTAAAAATATGCTCTAACGCCGCATTAGATAATACCTACCTAGTTAGATATGAGCGACTTTTTAAACAAATTATTAACATTTTGGATTAAAAAAGAATAAAAATTAAAATCTAAAAGTTAATAGAATTAATTATTTATTCAGTATATTATTCAGTTTTGTTAGATATGATATAATAATGTTGATAGCTACGCATATTTTTTACTTAAAACTTATTCATAGCTAGGAATCTAATGAGTATTACCTACCTACGCTGAAATAACTAAATAAAATATTTTTTAATAAATTTGTGTACGTATTTGCAGGCTATTTATTAACTACAGTGACAGCATTAACGTTGCCTTATCTTACCACGAGAAAACCACGAATCACTAAATATATGACTACCACTCTACATCCTCCATATCCGGTATTAAATTACAAGAAATTTTTATAAGTTTTCATATTTTAAAATTTGTTATAAATATATTAGGGAAGTATTGAAAATTTACAAAAATCCGAAGTAACAACATCTACTACAACTACTACTACTGAGGCAAGCACATCGAGTGTCCTTTATCGAGTAAACGCAACTAACGGAGCTACTTGTATACTGTTACGAACAGATGCACTTGTCAGCATTAAGTATACTTCTAAAGATGGAGAGGAGAGGGTAAAGAAGCATTATTTTCCAGCTGCATAAAGTAAACTTACCAAGGTTTATTTCATTTTCAGGAAGGTGATGCCTTTGTTCCTGATAAAGCTGAAGTCTCAGGCGATTGCCGAAACGAAGATGTAGCTTTAATGAAAATTACTTGGCCGGGTTTTTCGCTAGATTTTCGATTTGAAAAGGTAAAGTACATTTAAAAAAGTCAATAAATTAAATTTAACATTATGTTTTTCTGCCATAAAGACTCCGGGAGGTGAACGATGGTATTTAGATAAAGTAGAACTTTTATTTGATACCGAAAATCGAGTTTTTGAACACATGATTGATAGAAAACATTGTAAGCATTGTATGATTAATGTTCAAAGTTTATGTGTTAACTTAAATAATTTACAGCTAAATATTTGAAGTTGTCAACTAGCCAAGAGCATAGCGCTATGTTATTTCCTACACCCGTTGGAAGA
This sequence comes from Sisyra nigra, assembly GCA_958496155.1. Taxonomy (NCBI): domain Eukaryota; kingdom Metazoa; phylum Arthropoda; class Insecta; order Neuroptera; family Sisyridae; genus Sisyra; species Sisyra nigra. Next base: position 33,392,127 of record OY292313.1, on the reverse strand, counting down.
TCATATACTTGCCCTGATGAAAAATCAATCTCGTTGACTCCTGCAAACCAAAAAGCTGCTTATTTCAAAGGTGTTATTCTACTAAGAGATTTACGAGTGCAACCATTTATGTACAAAAGCAATGACTTCAGCCAGTCGTTTCAATGCTCCAATCAGGGATACATTCGTGATGAAACTGCACCGATCGCCGTTGGTTCTACTTTAGCCATTGCCGTCTTAGGGACCATTACAGGATATGGCCTATTTAGGTACTACAAAGTTAAAAAAGTACAATACAATACAATGGAATAAAATAACAAAAATGAAATATTATAATGCCAATTAAAACGGATTCTTATTTAAAACATTTCAAATAATTTAGCGCGCATTTTTTTTTGCGAGTTTCCATCTTAAGCTGGTTAGTTGCGTAAAAACTGACTGATGTGCAAATAAGGATAATTTTTTGAGGATGAAAATTTTCTTATTTTTTCAAGTTTGAAAGGAAAATATCAAATATTTGTTGTTGTTTAAATATCTTAATGTTAAGCATATATTAAGAAAGGCGCTAACGAATGTAAGTGAATATTGGGTATTTCTAATACTCTTTATGAAAATGACTCAATTATTTCTTATTATTTTTAAGTAAAATCTGTCTTATTTTTTATTACTAAGAAAAGGACTTATTTTATTTAATATAAGTAGTAGAGATTTTTAAATCCCTTGAAATTTATTCTGTGATAAATTAACTTTATATTTTAAAAGTTTTTATACCTCATTTAATTGTATTTTTGTTTAGTTTTGCTCTTCGCTAATTCATAATTAGTATTTTGGGTTATTCTTATTCTTCTTATTACCAATCAATTTCAAATAGCAATTCAAATCGTTTTTAATAAATAATACATCATTAATTCAATTATATGACAACAAAATCAATTAAAGGGCAAATATAAGTGGATTAAAAATATTCTATAGCGTTAAAGCAAAAGAATTTGAACATCAAATATAATTTTGAAATAAAACATTCTTGTTGAATCAAGTATTATCAAAAGTTGGACTTTATTTATACTTTATATTAGAGGATACAATCGTTTTGAGTTACGGGTGCAAAATAAAATGTTTAATGCCTATATAAAATGTTAATTAAAAGTAACCGTAATACTTAATTGAACGATGATTCCAGTATAGGTATCTATCAACTTTAAGAAAAGAAGCAATTTTACTTAATTATCAACATATTACATAATCAAATTGAAACATACATGCATTTTTATTCAATATAATAAAGTTTTAAAAATATATAGCTCTAATGTTATGGGATTCTTTATATTTTTAACATAATTTTTTTCATGTATGTCTCGAGTTTGACAAATTGCGACAAGAAAATAAGAGAATTGTTTAAATTACTAAAATGTAATATTGATATTTAATGCTTTAGCTAAAAGTTATAAGCATGCATGTACATAAGAGTGTTAATGACCAGTTATAAATTTGTTTTTATTGAGAAATACATCACGAAGGGAGCAACCATTTTATTCTGAAATCTCAAAACACCATAAAAGTACCTATTACTTACTAGTATTTATTTATAAATTGCCTCCAAATACTAATGTATGTAAATATATAAAAATTATGATTAAATTAATTACTTAATGTAGTTATTCAATTGTCAGAGTAAAATGTGTTTGTCAATGTTTTTTTCAATAAAATCAAACAAATCAAAATAATGTACATTTGCCACGTTAAGGTCTTCCAATAAAATACATATGAATAAAAATTATGAAACCATATCACGATATTTTAATTGTTAGATAATTAATCTAAAAATATGATATATAAAAATATATGATATAGTTATTATAGAAATAATATATTATGATATATATATATATGTATATTATTTAATTAATGTGTGTGTTAAAAAGAAGCAAAATCTATTAACGTTATTTAAATGAAAATTGTAGAAAACTTACTCAAATTCAAATATAAAGGAAATTACAGTGCATTTTCTTTCTGTTTTTTTTTTATATAAATATTTTCTTCCAATAACTGATAAAAAGAGAAGACATGTGGAAACCTTTATTGAAATATATGTTCGTTAAGCTAAGGTAAGTTTGATTTAATTATAGCCAGTGATACCATAGGAAAGTAAGTTTTTATTTTATTTAAAACAAAACTGTATTAGTTTGTGACTTATTTACTATAAAACCAATCATTATTTTGTAGAAACCTACTTATTTTGTTTAATTTTCTACACACGTAGATATAGGTTAGTAATTTTATATAATCAACAACTTTAAAATTAATTATTATATTTACTGCAAAAATTAGCTGCCTTTGGATTATTTATTCAATAGTTAGTTGCTGGCTCGGACTAATCATAGGGCAGATGGTGTAAATTCTCGATAGACCGGTCTGCTAAAAGGCCGTGTAGTCCGCAGCATCACAGACGTTATCATTACTAGGTTGACCGCGGGTACATTGCTCATAAGCCAATTTGTAACATATGATCCAATCTTCTTTAGGAGGAGATTCATATTTTTTGGTGCAGAATATGCAGTAATAGCCCTCTTCGACACGTTCACTTTCTTTGAACACCATTTTCAAATTTCTGATGATCACGTTATCCCTAATTGGTGGCTTCGATTTTAATGTTTTACTTTTTTGCTTTGATTGAATTTGTTCCTTTTGTCCTTTCAATTTGTCTTTATTTCGTTGTTTTAAGCTGTTTTAACATCTAATGTCATATCACGACTACACGCAGGTCCTATTTACACACAGAAAATATCTGGAAAGTGGAAGTCATCTAATCTTAGTTCTTAAATATTATATCTAGTATTCTAAGAGGATCGAACCCAGTACCACTTGATGCATAAAGTGGAAATCAACCCATATAACCACTGCGACAATAAATAAAACTTGTCTTTTTTGTTTTTTCTCTAATTGATTTTTGTTGGTATGTTAGATAACATTTGAGAATGTTTTCTATTTATTTGTTTTAAAGTTGTTATTTAGAAATGAGAGGTACTTTGATTATTTCAAACAGAAGCACAAGAGTTAATGGAGGAACAGAAGTATTTATAGCGACATTTAGGGGAAACTGGGGTATTTGAGAACAATTAACTTTAAATTATCTTAATTAATAAAAGAAAACAATAATTTTAGTAAACATTTGCTATAACATAGACATAACTTATCTAATTTAATAATTTGATCACAAAACTTTTTTACATTAACATAATAACAACAAAAATATAGAATATAAAAAATAACGTGCTAAAGCGTAGAAAATGCTTTTTATATTCATATTTACACACGGCAAAAGTTGTAACGAAGGCACCTACTTACGTATTAAAATTACTTATCTGACTTACCGTAACAATATTTGGACGCCTTTTCACTTATAATATACTTATATTATACTTTTAAGTTGAAACTAATGCAGTCATTGATCATGATTATTTAAACATATAGATTGTAGTTATGAAAATTTTTGCAAAAGGAGAAATATTTGAAATTCGATTGTTCTAAATAAATCTATGGCCGTTTTCAATTACCCAATCTTCCCCTTAATCTAGGAGTAATGCGAATTATGACAATAGTTGTTTTGCTGTACCTTTTTTGCCATTCGTATCTACTGAATTTTTCGAACAACAAATTGAAATATTAGATTTTGTTTTTTTTTTTTTTTAAACTTTAGCTGCTAAGTAGGTAAGTACATATAAAAAACAGTAGACTAAATTTTGCTGGTGTGGTAGCTGTTTTATTATTTTTCTTAATACTTTCATCGCATGATGCATTTTTGTACTAGTTAAAGATTCTTTTTAACATTCAAACCAGTATGAAGAAAAATATAATTTTTCTGTGGTGAAATTTTATTTAGTACCTACCTAGAATTTTTGATCTTTAGTTTATGGATTGTTTTTAACGGTTTAGACTATTTGTGTGTATGTGCGCCTACCTAACTTGCAAATTGATCGAAATTAAAAATCTAAATTTTTATGGCATATCTACTAGTATCTACTTAGGTAATTTATATTTTATTTTGAAAATTAAATTAGTTATTTATTCGAGAATTTTCGGAGCAATAGGTACTTCGTTCATTCTTAACTGATATTGTAGTTTCGTTTGAAAGTGAATAAATATATCTACCTATAGAAAATTAACTTGAATGTTTTGATTAGGTATAGAGTCGTAAAATTAAAATAGATTAATATATTTTACCTATTGTTTCATTGGAAAAAAATATAAATTCCCATTTTAAAAGCAGCTATGAGTCCTATACAAACCTATACGTAATATCGTAAATCGTAATTGCAGTTGTATTATAAATCGTGTGTAGGTATGTATATATACCAACGTTTAAATCAAGAACTTACTGCAAATAGTGTTAACAAAATGAGCAGTACCTACCTACTAGTTTCTAGAATATAATTGAAAATGCACAACAATTGTCCTCAAATAGAATGAATTGAAAAGGATATAAATCCGAATTCTTCATAAAGTGACTGACATCGGAGGGTGAGAAATGGGCGGCTAACAGATGAAATCCTCTTCCAAAGCTTGCAATAATATATAATAGATCAGAAGCTACTGTTCATGGTGCAAACCTCGTCTTTATTAACACAGCATACAAGGTTTATTGTCTGTCGCTCAAACGAAGGGTGTGAAGAGAATCTCAGATTACAAACTAACAAATCACTACCTCTCTCCAGAGCTTTTATAATGCGAAAAAGAGAGGGCTAGAGGCAAAATTGAAATACTTGACATTCATATGAAAGTAATTTTAATTTAGAAATCAGGTATTTGCAGTAAAAAATTTGATTTCTCTGACAAAATTTGTTTTTTATTCGTAATTTCAATTTTCCAACTTTAAATACCAAATACAATTTTTACCTATTCACATATCGTACGTAAATCACAATGCTTTTGTTGTGATGAGTGTAAAAATACAGGAATGACATGGTACATGTTTTGGTCTCTATAGGGATGTAGAATGTAATGTCTCTTCAAAGGACGACTTGATAATGAAGAGGATTTGCGACATTATTACATGCTGTCTGACAATGGAAGAGCGTTTCAGGTTTCAAGTATAGGTTTTGTAATGCACAGTTAGAACAGCCCTTTTTAGTCGTAATGTTTGCCCTTCCTTCACACTTTAATCACTAACAGGATAAACACCCTTAACATAATTATTCAAAACTGTGCATTTAGATTAATTGTTTCAAATTTAAAAATGTTGAATCTACTTTTTTTCTAGACTTAGTGAGTAAATCTTAAAAGTTTTATCATGTAATCCTCAAAGATTTGATGGGACAATGATAAATGTACATTCAATAGATCAGGCAAACACAAGGAGGTCTTTTGTGTTTTGTGTAAACTTCAACACATCGATCTATTGAAGTTGCACAATTATGACATATTTTTCTGAAAAGGTACTTGACATGTTGATGATGAGATAATTAAACCTTCCATTCAAACAGACAGATTGCAAATATAAAAATATTTTTTGAGAAAAAGTTATTTAGAACTCAACATAATGTTAATATTATTATAAATATTTTTTATTATTCAATACATAACGTGAAGCAAAATTTTTCACGCTTTGCAATTTATTGACTTACATTAGATTTTTATGATGAGCATTTATTTAATAACAAAATGATTTCTAGTATACGTTTGGACTCTATAGAAAATGCAGGTTTATGCATTTATTTTATCATTTTATATTTACTTGAAACTTGATATTTGTGTGAGAAAATGTTTGGTCAATGATAATATAAAATGTACGTGCTAATTCCAAATAATGATGCTGAGAATGCATTTACGAACATTGTCCGCCCGCCCGCAAATTCAATGATAGATAGAAGATGGAATAATTCCTATATTTTTAAAACAAACATTATATTTGAATTAATATTTCGTACTTTTTAACTTATCAAAACTAAGCGTTTATTGAATAATTTAACTTATTGTTGTGAACAAATGAAGGTATAAATAATAAAGACCTAACGGATAGCTGAAAATAATTGACTTGCTTTTCAGCTAAATGTGAGTCAAGTAGCTTGAAAACTAAGCCAAGCGGTGAATCATAGTAGTAAGACAATTGAATGGATAACAGTTGGTACAAAATTTTACATCATCATTTTTACATAATTATTTTTAGTTTTTAAATGAACGACTTAAAGTAAATAATTTTAAACACCTGTTTAAAATAACTAAATTAATAATAACTTGGTTGGAAATAACTGAAATTTTTCTAAATAATAAAGAATATTTTACTCTTAAATAACCTGGTGGTGATTAACAGGAGTGATAAAATTACATTTTGTAGAGTCACAAATAAACGGATATATCTGAGATTAACACGTTTGAAGTAAAAGCTTTTTAGCTTTATATAGCACAAGATAGATAACAAAGGTAAGGAATTTTTTGCTTCAATATTAAGTTATGGCTATGGTCAAGTTGTTATCGGAATACCAAGCTTTAAACTAGATAAGTATGAGAAATTATTAATAAGGAGGAAAAAATAAAAGCTTACTTTAATTAATTTTTTTCAAATATAAATATTCTTATACAATTATTACAAAAACAATATTCTACTACTTAACTTATATATGTATATTATATATTAGATATACTTATTTTACTAATTTCTAAGTCAGGTGATGTATTTTACTTTTATGTAAGTAGAAAAAAGGAATTTCTTTTAACACTTTATGTTTATCGTTTCAGAAACAATAAACCAAAAATCGTTCAACCTAAGTTGCTATGAGCGCAATTGTTAAAAGTGGACGTGTCTATAGATATTTATTATTTATGTAAATCTTTTGTGTACGTACTACGCTAATTTGATGTAAATAAGTTTTATTACTTAAAAAAAAACTTCTGTTTAAACATTTCACAGTCTTAGAATTCGAAATAATTCCTTTCAACCATAATTGAATCAAAAAACTTGCTCATTTGGAACAGCATGATTTATATTGTAATTAACGTAAAAACTTCAAAACTTGATTAATATCTTAAAAAATAAATAATATATTTTGCATAAAAATGTTCGATATAAGTCACGGAGGGGTTGAGATTTGTTTTTAAAGGTCTAATTACGAAAAAAATTCAATGCAGTTTTTGCAGCTTACTGCATTTACTAATTAATCTCTCGCCTAAGAATTTGTCCCTAATTAGAAAAATCTACATTTTTTTAAGAGAAGATAAAAAATATTTTGATTTGTGTGATTTGGCTCGTAATTTATGGTGCACGTGTTGTGGCTCATATTATCAAAGAAGTGAAAGATGCATGTGTTGGAACGTAGTAGTAGAAAAGTCTTCACATTTGGCTTAGATTGCATCGACGGCAGCTTGATCGTGATGATGGATTTGTTCCTGCGGGTATCTTCTTACACTTTCATGTCCATCACACATTTTACGTGATGCTTTTGCCACTTGTTATCACTGATTACCTTTATTTAGATTACAATTGACATCTTTGATATTATATGAGAATTTCTCATTTATACGCAAAAGTCTTCAGTTCTCTCTTGCCAATTACAAATAAATAAGAAGTTAAAAATATTTTCTGCTGACGGAAGAGTACTAAACATACGAGTAGATATTTTTTTTAACTTTAGCAAATACATTTTGCATTGATTTGTTACTGTTTTTTAATATTTGTTTGATCAGTGGTTCTTCACCTTTTCGAAATCATGGTTTGATGATGGGAAAAAGAGATTTATTTACCTAGTTAATTTTTCCATAGGAAGAATTTGAACATTGTACATCTTATTAAAAACTAGCTATATCACACATTATGAATATTGTTAACACTTACTACGTCTATATTTTATAGTTTATACCTATAATATATTTAATGATAATGTATATTTTTTGATAAACAATTTATCACAAAAACCACTGTTCAATCACTGACTAAGATTGGATCCATTTGACTGACTTTTTCTCCTTATATCGTTGCTTGGACAAATAATTAAACTCTCGAATTTTCTGGAGAACTTTTCGCCAAATAAACTAGAAACTTTCAAAACTGTTGGCTGTCAATAATGAAACGTTACAATGCCTATTATTAAAATTTCTATAGAATTATCTAGAATGCTCCATTCTTTTCCATCGCGGTTCGTTGTATCTGTCTTTGTTTGTTACAGTATGATTACATACTAGTTACATTACATGTTCAATTAATGGTCCTAAGGGAGTTACGGCTCTAGAATTAGGTACCTAAATAAATTTACTAATCTATCTGCTTATATACCTAGCTATTATGCGGATTTTTAGTTTTTACCAATTTTTTTGCGATGCACTGGTTAAGACCCACCGTTTTAGATAATACAAGTAGGTACTTCAAGAAAATTAAAATGACAGGTATTTGTTTTGAGATAGATATTTATTCTGTTTTATAATTTTGCGTTGCAACTATATCAGTGGTATATTGGTAAAATAAGAAGTAACGGAACGCATGGTGAAATCAAAAATATAGTCCGCGACTTTCCATAAGCAGCTTCCTAAAAGATTTTTGGAGATTATCTTATTTTAAGCAAAATTTTGTTTTCCTTGTAAGTTTTTTATATTTTTTTTTTGGTACTTTACTAAATATTAACAAATAAAATAAGAAATTCGAAAAAATAAAAATAAGACTGGTAAAGCCAACACAGAACACATTATGCTTATTTGATTTAAAAGAGAGAAAGAAACAAGACACAAAAAGCAAGATAAATTCTCTACATTCTACAAGTTAACATACTTTTTGAATTGCTTTTGCAAATTTGCCAATTTAAAACATAAGTAATTTTCATTTGGAATTAAAAAAAATTATTAAGTAGTTACTAAAAAAAAAGTACCGGAACGCGTTCCGTTTCTGGTAAAAAGTGCCGGAACGTCGTACCGCCACGTCCCCCCCCCCGGAATACACCACTGAATTATATTAACATTTATAATGAAACTTCTTATTTCTACCTATAAAACTTACCTACATATGTGTCCTTCAATCTATATATCTATATTTGATTAAACTAAGATAAAAGATTATTACCAATCATTGTTAGTATAAAAATCAAAATAATTCTATCTTACTATCTAAATTTAGATCAATTATCCTGTGCATCATGGATAATTGAATTAACAATATAGCGAGGGCTACACCCTGGATAATGAAGTAGTTACTCGACAATTGCATAGTTACCAATCCTGGTAATTGCCCATGATGTTTTTTATTCTGAAGGCTGTATTTCAATGAACGTCAAATAAACATTATAAATTTCCTCGACTTTATATAATGACGCATTTATGCAGTATAGTAAGTACGTAGTCGGAATATAGTTTCGAACAAGCATAATTGCACTCGGTACGACGTCTCTCCCTTTGGACTTAATTATATCGCACACGTATCTTTTATAAGGGTGTTCAGATGTAACCCTAAACCCCTAATATATAATATGCTTTATAGAGGATATTTATTAGTTGATTTTCATGAACTCGATTTGTGGTGGAAAATTGCTCATTTTATCAATTATACCTGTTCAACAACGACGGATAAATGTTATCCTAATTAACTTAAAGTTTTATAAATTGGAAAAAGAGTGTTACTATTTGTTTAAAAAAATAACTAAAAATAATAAAACATGGCGTATTTAAATGTTTAATATGTTCAATAAGTAATAAAGTTTAATTTAGAAATTAAAAAAAATTAGGTAGGTGTTCCGCATCAAGACCATATTTCGTATGTTAATATGACACCGTGTACGATCCATAAATCATAACTAAGATAGGTTTAAAACTCCGACTCTTTTATGGTCCATAAAAATTATTTTTAATTGTGATTGTATTAAATTAATATTTTCGTAGTTTCTTTGGATTAATGTTTTAGAAATTAATTATGAGCTTAATGCTCAAATTAATTTTAGAATTTAATCCATCAAAGCTTAGTTAAATTGATATAACTACTTACCTACTTTTATATAATTTTTATATATACCTACTAGAGATGCAACGATTATTTGGCTACTGTTCGGTATTCGGCCTATGCGGATGCATTTTTTTATTATTCGGTATTCGGCCGAGTACAGAATACTAATTCATAACAAAATAAATGTTTAATTCGAAATTATAATATATATTTAAATTACAAATTAAAATTGAAAATCAATTAGGGAGAATTAATTATGATGAATCAAAACATTTTTTTTTGCATTTGAGTAAAGTTTCCTCGAGTAGAAACCTGCTTTGAGTTTATAAAACCACTATACTTACCTATATGGATCTAGTGTCCGATCTAGGCGAATACTTTGTAAATAAAAATCAATTTCAGTTGCCGTTAATTTTTCTTTTTTTTTTTTTGTAATAAACTATGCGTCTCGTGATACGATTTACTCAGAAATGAAACGGCCGAATATTCGGTACCGAAAGTGTGGCCGAATATCTGGCCGAGAGTGTGGCCAAATTCGGTATTCGGCTAAATCACTATTCGTTGCATCTCTAATACTTACCTATCTAGGTAGTGAACGTTTTAGATTATGAAAAAGTACTGAAATTCATAAATGCACCTACTTATATATTTTTTGTCTCTTATAATTAAGCAATTTTTTTAATACTTACCCCTACTCTGTCTTCAGAACTAACATTACCTACTTACAGATAAAACATTCTCTTAATTGTTTTTTGGTCCAAAGAATAACTAGAATACCTGAGCAGAAAATATTATTGTTGTTACAATGAGTGTACCTAAAGCGATTTTACTCGACGTGATTTATTCACTAACAATGAAAATAATAATTATTATAGATATCTACTTAATAAATATTATCAATAACATATAAGTAGGTAATTATAACATTTACCTAATAAAGAAAATAAAATTAAGTACCTACTTACTTAGTTACTTAGTCTTTTACTAAATCTAATTTTTTATTATTCCTGGGCTAACTTAGAAACCTAATATCAATTCCGTCTTTAAGTTACATGTAAGTATTATAATATTGTAAAAGAATTGGACTTGTGCGTGATGAAATTAAAAATGTAGAGTGAAAAATATTTGGAGAGGCATAGAAAAACTACTCAAACATAAGCTTGCTAGAAAATAATGAAAAAACATAGGTATAGGTATAGGCTTAAAAAAGGACAGCTATAAACCTTCCAAACAGAAACTAGTAAAAAGGTGTCTTGTGAGTAGGGATTGCAATCCAGCATTGCTTTCAATCCCTCGGGATCCGTCATATAGGATAGTTGTTTTATGGAATTCAAAACAAAACTCCCGCTATTGCTTTTAGTCAAGTAGTTATTTATATATAATTTGACATTTTTAATTTCTCTTTTTTTCTTAAGTGTTGACCATTAATAAAATTTTCTCCATTCGTCCGGAAAAATATTTTAACCTACAGGTAAAAATTTCAGTACTTATAGTACAGAAAATTTAAATTTATATTTTTTATACAGATGTATAAAAAAAAGAACTTAAAATTTGTAAAAAAATCCGCTATTTAGGTAAGAAGGTACTTATGTCTTTTTAAAATCAATATGACTTCCTGCAAATTCAGTATGATATTATTTCTATTAGGATGGCAGTACCTACTCCTGGGTGTACATTGTACAATAAGTTCAAAAATGCTCAAATTTTATGCTTCAAATAAGGATTTGTATACCTACTTAATAATAATTTAAGTACTTATGTAATTTTTTATGTTATCTACTGATTGATTAAAGCAAATTGAGTTTATTCTAAGTTAAGGTTGTTTGCTCGTACATATCTTGCTTTCGACGTTGTGTACTCGTATATCAAATCATAGTTAATTTACTTTTAAAACCCTTTTTTATGCATACCCTGAATACCCCAGCGCACATTTTCTAACCCCCGCAATTCAGCGCCTTTTTTTACTTTTTACAGTATTCATGGAAACAATTATTTTATTTCTAAAGAGTTTAAAACTAAGTGAGTTAAAGGCGGCAAATTTGAATACATTTTCATCATTCGGTACTTGTGGGTTCGCATTGTAGATCCGCAATCTAGCGGGATCCCACATTGCTAGATGGCAATCCCTACTTGTGGAATTGCCATAGAATTTACTTATTTTATTTCTTAGTATCGAAACATTATTGTGCTTGATTTTTTTTCTCTAACCTCTACGTTAATAATTGTAGAAGGCTGACAACTAACCAATAAAATTGTTTAAAAACAGTCCAAAAATAAAACCTGTCACTGGGGAGGCCTCATCCAAGCGTCATAATTGAGAAACTATTTATATGTTAGATACCTACATTTATTACACCTCTGTGGCCCCTGTGCAGATAATGTTAAATGTGAGATCAAGAAGGTTGAAAATTAATTAAAGAAGTAAATTTCTACAAGATACGTATTACCATTGATTAAGTATATACTTAGTATTACCTAAGTGATGCACATTTTGCATTTTGAGAGTAGTTTATAGAACCTAAAAATACTACTTATGTTACTTAGTTCAATTGTCACGAAACACATATTGATACCTAGGTAGCTGTACTTATTTTGGCAATAACAACTACTTATAAATGATATTTCAGTAAAATAAATATTTAAATTTGAAAATAGATGCACAATGTACACGATGTTAATGTTTTTTTTATTGCGAAAAGCAATTAAAACTATTAATTACCTATATTATTATTTAGTCAACAAACATAATTACTGTAGATATCATATTTTTTCGAATATAAACGTTATTAGTTTTATTGATTAATTAATAATTTATAGATATTAAGGCAGTATTCTAGTCTAGAGGCATGAATTTCAGGTAATTTTTGAAGTGTCATAAAAAAAGCAATTAATATTAATTAATATCTACTAATTAGCAGCTGATGAACTGGGGGGTCTTAAAAATTGGCACGTGACGATACCAATGATTTTAAACCTCCTAGCAATGTGAAACCAAAAAAAAAGATTATTAATCTAGAATAATGTCTGGAACTACGGAAAAGTTGTAAAACTTTTTTTTCACAAAATGGCGACTGCCGGAAAAAAATTTTTGAACCCCTGTTTTGACTGTTTCGAATTTTTGACGTGATAACGTCTTATAAATTGATGAACACTGGACTACATGCACAAAAAAATGTCACGTTCCATTTGAGGCTGTGAGTGCAAGCGACAACGTGATACAAGCGATAGAGAGGCAATTGTTGAATCCTAGACAACGTTTTTTGTGTTTTTTTCTACAATTTACTTAATAAAATTTAAAATTATAATTTTCAGTCTGATTTAATTTTGAAAAAATTGTTAATTTTCAACTGCCAATTAACTCCTTCTTTATATATTATATAAAATAATGACCCTTCAGTGATAATAATTCAATTCATAAAATAATGCAATTTTTGATCAATGTTTCTTTATGATGTTATCACGTAAACGGTAAAACTATCGTTCGTAAGCCGACTTTACAGACAACCAATTTTTAAAAAAAGTAAAATTAAAATTTGGGGATGGACATAGTTCCCGGTATAGACAAATCTATAAAGAAGACTCTAAAAATTTCAGGTAAATCGGTCCAGTAGAACCTGAGAAATCGTGGGTATCGTTTTGAAAAAGACAGTTTCGAGAAAAACGCGTTTAAAGTTTCGGGTAAAGTTACATCCAGTGGCCATACAATGGTAGTTAATACTTAAATTTTTAATCAGCGATTCCTGGTCCAAAAATATTGAAAATGTTGAAAAATCCTCTTAAGGGTATATTCTTAAGGTTTAAACTTTGAGAATATGAAATAAAAGAAAAATTGATTTTTTCAAATTTCTAGACTAGAATACCCCCTTAAAGGTGAATAGATAATTATTTGATATGTAGATAGATATTCATTTAATTAGGTAGTGGTTGCTATATCTATATTTTTTAAACTGTGATTATATGTAACTAATGTGTAATGCAAACAGAACTCAATGTATGTAGGTAAATAAATAATTAGCTGTATGTATAACTAATAAATAGATGTAAACTTCACATTACTTATAGTATTTACAGCATAGCATAGGTAGGTATGTGGTATATATCTATAGCAATATCTACATAGTAGGTAGGAAGATCTAGGTATCCTTATTTTAAATAAGTAGGTATCCATATAACAGCAATTAAATAATTATTTTCTGTAGGTAAGTACCTAACTAAAATTCTGATACAGTTTTTGATTTAAATTCTACTATTTTGTATTAACGTATGATACATTTAGGTACCTACTTAAAAACACTTTTACATATCAGTTTATTAATTATTGAAAAAATCTCTCCCTTAAAAAGATATCCTTTAATTTTTATAGTAAATATGTTATTTAAACACATTAGATACAACTATACGTTTCTTTTAATTGTAGGTAGGTAGGTATTCAATTTTTGTATTGTAAAAAGAAGTTCTAGAATTTTCAATATAAATATCGTATGTCGCAGTGTAAGTAATTTATATGATATCTACTTATAAAATTAAAAGTTACAATACTGACCTGCATGACGTTTCATTCATTGTATGTCAGAGAACTATAACAATCTTATTTTAACTATAATTTATTATATAAATCTAGCTAAACATTGTAGATATCTACCTATATACTGATCTATAGGGATATTTTAAATTTCAGAAGAATCTGTATAGGTAAATTTAATTTATATTAGAGATGTATTTTCCATTTAAACAGAAAGAGCGAGTAAAAATTATATCTTATTGCTAGATTGAAAAAGCCCTTGTTACCTATAGGGATAATACAAAGCTCCCGTGAAAAGTCAATTATGTAGCGCAAATCTCATTGGTCTGCGCTAAACATCACTATGGAAACTGTACGTAAGGAATTTTTCGATTGGAGAACCTAAATCGGGGTGGAGTCTCCAAGGGTTTATGTGTACTAATATTACATGTTGACGCAGTCCTCATCGCTCGCGGTGTTTGTAGCCATAAGTGAATTATGTCTATCCCAGTGCACTTGTATGTGTAATGTTTTGTAAACTAATGCAATTGTGCATACACGGAATCCCCCACGTGTGATTCAATCCTTACATTTATCAAATGTGCGAAAATAATTGCGATCATTATTTTCCATTGACGCGTTTCAATTAGGTTAATTTAAATATCTCAGTATCATACGCAAATTTTTATGTTAAGACCGCAGCATTACGTTTTAATGATTTCGTTCAAGTTTTCGTTATGGAAGTGAATACAAATGAATTTGAAACATCGACTTCAAGTATTTCTAGTACAGGCAGCACCGAAGATCATGGCCAATCAAAAAATATTTTTTCTTATTACTACCCTCATCATCAAGATTTGTTTCTCGTCAAAAAACAAAAGGAGTCTAATCGAAATTCGGTTTATTATGATTTGAGCGAAGCTAAACAGGTTACAAATTACTACAATACAAACATTAAAAGTATCAACGATAAATTAAGTGAAAAACAAAAATATTACAGTGAATTAAGTAAAAAATCACCCAGTAATTGTGCTGAAATGGAAAATAACAGCTATTTTAGCAATCATAATTTAAACAATAATAAAATTAAAAAAGACACTGAATATTTTAAAAATAGTGCAATAAATTCTAATAATAATATTTACGGCAACCGGACAGAGACCATTAAAGTGTTTAACACAACAACTAATAATAATAATAACAAATCAATTGATTTTGGATCAACTAATATTCGACCAAATATTTCTCGATGCTTAAACTATTCAACAAATAGTGACCAAATAAACGTTGAAAATTCTAATAACGTGAATCTAAATGTCAACAGTAAGACAAAAAATGAAACACGAATGCTAGAACTTTCAACATCTTCAAGTGATATTGTTAACATCAAAAACGATGTTAGTTTTTCCGCCGAACAAGTGCAATGTATGTGTGAAGCTTTACAACAAAAAGGTGATATAGAAAGGCTAGCTACGTTTCTATGGAGTTTGCCACCATGTGAGCTTTTAAGAGGCAACGAAAGTGTTCTAAGGTACTTACATGCTTAAAATTTTATGTACTTATCACAATTTTATATGCTTAAGTAGATGTTATACTTAATCTATTGATGACTATTGGAAATTTCAAGATCGAAACCTGAAACCTCTTATTTAATTTTATTTATTTTGAAATATGAAGCTCAAAGCATTTGAATGGATTGGTACTTGTTATAAAATTAATCGAAGTTTTATCTTAAATTAGATTTTATTAAAGACAATAAAGAACGTAAATTAATTTTGCTTTACATTAACAGTTTTATACGTATCGTTACAAGTGTGTTTATTTAGGTAATATAGAAAAGGTAATATTTTTATATCTTATTTAATATTACCCAGCTTTTGCAATTTTAAAAATTATCTGATACCTATGTTTCATATCAGTATTTTTGCAATCTTATCAAAAAAGATAAAGCACATTTGTAAGAAAGAACAGAATACCATATTGGTTAAGTACCTATGTTAATTGTGGCCATCTATATTTATATTAGGATTCCTTTTAAAAATTAATAGTTTTACCTACTTAAATAAAAGTGCCTCAAAATTAATAAACCAAATCCCGGTTTTCTACCTAAATACTTTAAAAGCAACTTTAAGTTTATGAATGCCATTTAATGTTATTGTAATTTAGCCGCTTAAGTCGTCACTTATTTTACGCAAACTATTAAACCTTAATTTGTGTGATTATTGCGTCAAAATTATTCTTAGATCTAAACGATCTAAAGCTGCTTTAAAAACATTTCCATTTGTCCATTTTAGTTTATAGCCACTAAGTACCTATGTTTTAATTTATTCATTTTTTAAAAATTACATATGACATAGAGCACGAGCCAATGTTGCATTTCATCGAGGAGTTTACCATGAGCTTTATGCAATTCTTGAATCACATACTTTCAGTTCACATTATCATAATGAACTACAAGCTTTGTGGTTTGGGGCTCATTACTTGGAAGCTGAAAAAGTTCGAGGGAGACCATTGGGTGAGTGCTTTACGTTACGATATCTTAAAAGCTAGCTATTTTATTTATGGTAAGCTAATTCAATTTGTAAGATGTGATATATTTTAAGTTTAGAAAAACAATGGTGGTTACAGTAGAAATGCATCAACCCTTTAATATAAAAACTATTGATTCGTGAATAAATAAGTACCACAATTAATAACATAATGAATCGTGAAATGCTCTTTAGGTAGCAGTCGAATTATTATAAGTCTTAAGACTATAATAAAGTCTAAATGTACAAAATTACAGCAAATTTATAATTTTATAATCATTTACAAGAATAATTTTTAATTTTGTTTTGTAAAGCGTTTGACTAGTCATTATTTTAGATTTGCCATAAAGAGTTGGTAAATAAGAACTTGCAAAACATTTTTTTTTCAATGTTTAGTACTATTTGGTATCTACCTACTTATTAGAAAGCACAAACTAAAAACTAATATTTGTATCTACTAGTTTTAAATTGGACTGTTCGAAAAAACAGTAGATATCTGTAAAATCTTTTAGTGTAAAATTCTTTCATTATATTAGAATACTTAGAATAGGTAGGCACTTTACTAGAATTATCTTAATATATACAAAAGAGTAAAATTATTGACTACCAGATACGCTGGAGGTTAAATCATTGAAGATACAAACATGAATTTTTAATGTGTTATTCTTGAATGAACTGTGATAATCACTAAGGAAGTATTTTTCGGAGTTTCACCACCCCTAAGAATTTCAAAAAGAGGTTGGAGGAGGTTTTGTATTTTTTAAGTCTTTCTCCTATACCTACCTACTTAATAAAAATTTTCTAAAATTCTATTCTTGCAATTATTTATCTACGTGCATGTAAATGTTAAAAACCTCTGCTTGTGTAGTTTCTTAATTCGTTCGTTTAAGAGTTGCAGAGACTTTCAAGAAAATCCCCAAATATGATGTTTACCTATTTATTATGTTCTAAATGAATTTTTTCTCTTGATCATAACGTATGATCATATCATATATTATATTCTATTGATCATACTCTTTAAAACACTTTATTGTAAGTTGTTACATTGGGGGAGGGGATACAAAAATTAATTTTTTTTCTTACCTATTATACGTAGGTAATTATCGCACAAAAAATATTTATTTTGGAAATGACGCTACAATCTTATTAAATGGCGTATGAAAATGTTGGATTTTAAAAAGGTTTTATTTCAAAATATATAATATCCGAAGTTTAATTTTTATCAAATTTTACCTAAATGAAATCACGGTTAGCCGCTAGTATTTTATAAGTAGCTTCAAAACTATAGGAAAGGCATAGGACTTGGTTAACTTTTGTAGTTTAATGAATCTTTGGGGTCTAAAACAGGGAAATGCATAGATAGAGGTAGCTATTTTTTATAAGTAAATTAAATTGCAAATTTTACTAACTCTATATTAGTAGACCAGTATGGTACTGTAATAAAAATGTAATTCTGATAGTAAAAGGAAGATGGTTCAATAGTTTTTGGAAACGATTATTATTATGGTACCTACTAACTGAATAACTGTTATTAAATATCTCCATTACTTAATTTAAAATCTTTGATACAGACCTAAAATTTAGACAAACTCAAAAAGTTTAAAAAACTATTACTAACGTAAGGTCGTATCAACTACTGGTTGGTTAATAACTATGGTCATAAGCGACCGTCGAATCTGAAAACCCATGGAAAAAATCGTGGGCTTTTATTGGGATTCTAACCCAGGACCACTGTCGTATAGGGCAACTATCTAGTCAACCAGTGCATTTATTTTTGTTTTAGTTTATCTTGATATTCAACAATATTCGAGTGACATGATGACCTACCTATATATTCTCGTACTTAAGTAATTAGTCGAAAAGCAAACTTTTGAACAATAGCATTGCGACGGAACTGTTCATGTTCATACCTGCGTGCTTTCGCACACTGCAAAGCTCAACAATAATCACACCCTCAAGTGTTTTAATTACACGGAATTATATTAAACTATCTATAGGTATATGGTAGGTACCTACTTAACTTGAAAACTTCTATTTATCTTGGTACTTAAGTCTTAATTAGGCACATGGGGTAATTTCAAATAGCCAAATATATGTTGGAATGTTGGTTGTTAATAATTCACAGTTTATTAAGTATGTGACTAAGTATGTGACTTAACATATTTGCTTATTTTTATACGCGTTTAAAAAGTTTGTATATTTTGTTGGAGTAGTTTTATAAGCAATTTATTTTCACAGTTATTAATTACAAGTATATATACAAGTAGATATATTAAATTAATCGTAAACCAAGTATTTGCATAATCTTTTAGTAACACTCTTAAGATATCTCTATATAGATATTATCTAACATTATGCCATAATTTATTTAACTAATAGATATACTTATACGATTTTTATTAAGCAATAGTTATAGATGTGTACATTTTGTGTTTAGGTGCTGTAGATAAATACCGACTAAGGAAGAAATATCCTTTACCAAAGACGATATGGGATGGTGAAGAGACTGTGTATTGCTTCAAGGAGAGAAGTAGATCTGCATTAAAGGAATGTTATTCACGTAACAGATATCCAACACCAGATGATAAACGAGCGTTAGCGAAACGTACAGGATTGACATTAACACAAGTTTCAAATTGGTTTAAAAATCGGCGACAAAGAGATCGAACACCACAACAAATCACTGGAAGACCGTGAGTACTCAACAATTGTAACTTCGTCACTTGTAAAAGAATACGTTTTTTATTCATTAATTAGTATTTTGTACGTATTTATTATGCTTATTTCTGTTCATGTAACTATGCTAAAGTAAATAGAGTTTAAAATACAAAAGAGTTCGAAGAAATACTTGTAAAAAACACATAAGAATCGTAAAAGCGTTTCCGTGATCTACAGGACTTGTTAAATTGTCAATGACAGGCAGTTAAACGAGAATATTTCCATTTCAGCAACGGTTGAAATTTTTTTATGAACTTCAAATACGTGACAGTTTCGATTTCTTCATATTGGCTACGCCTTTTTTTACCGCCACGACCTTTCACCTACAAAAAACTTATTTGTGTAGGCGCGTTTTTGATGCTTTTCCGCTACCAATTTTATTGAAAACTAGCCATTTGTAAAAAAAAATAAAATTTAAATGCCATTTTAAATAATAATTTATATACAAATTTTTATCATAGAATTTAGAATTTATAAAAAGTATTGTCTTCATAAACTTAAATGAAAACTCATTTATATAGTTCCAAACATTTTTTTTTTCATCCAAATAAACATCACACAAATAACATCACCCTTGTAAAATAGAAGGGTACTTAAAAATTTGTTTATTTTAGTATCACTCGTATATTACTTAATTGTTGTTTCTAATTTCAAATGGATGGTTTGTTTAGATACCAGTTCTTACTAAACTACAATATGATTATTTCACAAATATTTTTATAATTTACCTACTAAGTATACCTAATATAGAATTAATAAATAATTGATTAAATGATTAAAAATATTACGTTCTACAGTTTCTTCTTATTTTTTATTTTTATTATTGGTAACTAAACTTTTGATTGCGATATTTTCTATATGAAGTTTTTAAGTGAAATTTTAGATTATATTTTACAATTAAGTAGTTAAAATATATGAAAGCACTTATCTAACTGTTTTTAAGATTTTTGAAGTGGTAATTTTTATGTAATTTGTTAAACTTAGTTATTTGAAAACGCTTAAGTCTCCAATTAAATCAAATCAAATTAAAAAAAAAAACTAATAATACTTTTAATTATTAGCCATCAGATTTTGTGTGCTTTTATCCAATTTGGTAGCAAGTGCCTGATTTTTGACTTATAAAATTTTAAAATTTAGTAGGTGGCAGGGATAGACGCATAGTTGTACGTTATAAATGAGATTTTTTTAACTAATAGGTATTCGGCTTAAAACATGTGGATACAATGTACGAGTATGTAAAGATTGAACTCATACTAACTTCTTAAAGCTTACATTCAGATATAAACTAGGCTTGATTAAATATAGCTTCCCTTCACTTCAAATAATTATTAGTTAGGTACTTCAACAATTTTACAATTAACTTGACAATTTTATATTCGCAAAATATTTTCCATATTTGATTATTCCATTATTATTGTAAATCCATATTTTTTTATTATTTATATTATTTAAATGCTTATTTTTATGATGATATCATACCCGTTACAGCAATAGGTATAATTGTTTTATTAAATGAAATTAAAACTAGGTATATAAGTATCAGGAAAAAATTCAAATTTAGATCATACTAGCGTACATTAATCGATTTTGTATTTCTTACATTGCTAATTTTCATGTTTACTTCTATCATTAAAAACAAAACAAAATCACTCTAAAAAACTTTAGGTGCTAGATACTTTTGTAGTAGGTATGTATCAGTGATGTAACGAATGTCCGGGTTTTCACATTCGCTAATGCGTATGCAAATGCGAATATTTTTTTCCAATATTCGCGAATGCGAATGCAAATATTGACTTTCAAATAAAGTACGCGTAAAATGCTAACTATGCTAAAAATATCCATTGTTTTCTTTTTTTGAGTTTGTTAATTATTTAAATGGAAAAATATATAGATAGTTAAAGCGAAAGATGAACTTCGATAACTAGGTACTAGAAGTTTAACTTGGTTAAAATATTTTTTTTTTCTGAAAAAAGATATAAAGTTTAAAATTTAATTAAAATCGTAATTATTATCTTCTTAATAAGTACAAATCTTACATAATAAATTGCAACAAGGCTTATTAGACCTAGAATAATATTACTACTTAATTTGATTAGATTTTCAAGTTCGATTTTCATAATATATACTTATATATAATTTTAGAAATGGAGTTTCTGTGAAAGTGAGGAAGGAATTATTTTTTTAGTTAAGTTGTGATTTTTTCATTATTAATTAAACAAACGAGAAAAAAAAATATTTTTAATTTAGTAGCCTATCTCAAAACTGAACCCCTAATCATTTAATTATTCGAATGTTTTAATGAAATAAAAAAATATAAATTTTATCAGTTGTATTATCATTCCATATATTTTTCTTTTGCTTTGTCAAATACATTCGCAAAACATTCGCGTCGTTTCTTGCGAATGCGAATGGAAAAAATATGCGAATATTTGCGAATGCGAATATTCGTTACATCACTAGTATGTATGTACTTTATGACGGATAATTTGTAATAATCATCATTATAATATATACGTTTGCGGAGGTATTATTATAAAATTTCAGCTGATATTTCAAATAAATAACGTCATATTTGTTACCAATAATTGAATAATTGTAATAATAAAGAATTAAAAATGCATGTTATCAAACCTATACTATTGAAACTATTGAATTCTTGAGGTAGATAATAATTTTTAATTTTCTTATTAATATCTATCTATTTTTGGCGTCTCTTGTTTTTTAATTTCAATTAGTCATAATACTTACATACTTTTAACTTGGCGCTTTGTCGTTAATTAAAAAAAATTATTTTTTGACTTTTGATGTTCAATTAAGTTCTTCAAATGTAAGACAGTATTTAATAGGCTTCTTTCTTTAATATTTTTATTTTCACCTGTTTGATGTAGGTATGTATAGCTATATGACGTATTAATGTACTCAACTACTAAAAATATTTGAGTTTGTGTCACTTAGGCAATTCGCAATACAAGTACGAATACTAATAGTAGCTACTAGAAGAAACACTTCCGTAAAGATGGTATTACAATTAAACATCTTACAATTAAATGTGAGAATGAGAGAATAGGAGTAAAAGTTACACCCGTTTATATTATATTATTTTTCAAATTTAATTAAAATAGCAAAACATAAAACGAATTTTATTATTATTTCTAATCAGTAATCAATGATAATCATTTATCGACAGCGTGGAGAATTAATATTCATAAATCCAAACATATTGTATTAACTATCGGTAGACAATAGATGATGAAATCATAAAATAGTATTTATTGTTCTTTGATATTTTTGATTCTTAATAAATCGTTTTTATTTGTTGTAGATAAACTTAATAAACATTTAATATAATTGATTCATGATCCCTCTGTTAATGTACATGTGGAAAGATTCATCAAATCAAGTATTTCGACATTTAGTGCAATGAATTGGGATAAATATTTAAATTTGGAAATGAAATAACTTGAAGATTCAAAACTTAACATGACTTAATATTTTAGTATTAACATTTGCCTTGATCTTAAGCTTTTAAGTAAAGTATCTTGAAAATAAAGTCATGTAACTTAAAATCGAGTCAAGTAGTGAATTCCTATAAATATAATATGTAATCATTTCCTTATTTTTTTTTTTAGTGAACTAATGGTCCCAAATATGAATCTTGGTGGCAATTCCTTAGACATGGCAGCACTACAACAAGCAGCTAGCAGACTATTTGAACCTGCATCTCATGTAGTAAATTATCTTCCTGATTATTCATAGAAAAACATAACTAAAAACATATAATTAAGTTTTTGTTATTTAATGTTATAAGTTAAAAATTATTTTAGAAAAATTAGCTTAAATTTTGTGATTCAAAATGTTGAAATAACAGTTTTTTCTTTGAAATAACATACGTTATACAATATTATATTTAAAAATATTAAGAATGAATAAAATTACAAATATTGTTCAATTTAAGTTCGAGCATTCAGTGTTTTGTATTGTAATCTTCAATATTAAATTAAAAATGAAGATGTAGATGAAATTTTTTTGTCCTGACAATTTCCAATTACATTCAGATGTAAAAATTTTTTTAAATTTGAAATACTTAATATGTTGATGGAATTTATTTTTAAAAACGAATCTGTCATATCAACTTGACCTTTACTTTTGATAGGCTATCTTTGTTAAGTAACAATAAAACTACACTATTTAGATGCAGCTCCAATGCAATCATCGACATCAAAGCCACTGTAGCCGCAAAAATCTTTTTAGTATGACACTAATCATTTAAATACTGATACTCACTAACTTTTTGCTTTCATCTTTTTATTAGTCCCGTTAAAATATTTTGTTTGAAATTGTTGTCTTTCATAAAATTGACTTTATTAATTTTTCAGACATAATTGTAATGATAATTATTGAACAAGAAAAGTAAAGAGTTTATCGTGTTGTTAAATAAGAAATGAAAAGAACTGAGTGTGGTTATATGAAGAAATATTGCTTAGAGTAATTATTAAAAAAGTTTTTGAAAGCTTTCATGTCTTGTAATTATTTGAACTCAGTATGTGGTTATTTCATGGTCAACTTCAAATTGTTTTCTTTAGATGATTAGTCAGGTTCTTAAGATAAAATTAGACGGGCCATCTTAACTACAAGATGATTTGAATTGTACGTGGGTATACCTGTCTAAATGTTTAAAATAAGTCTGAAAAATAAAGTATTTTTCTATATAGCACTAGTTATATTATAGTGAAACCTACAACTATAGGTATTTACAAATGATTTGATAACAATTAAAAATGAAAAATGGATTAAAATATCTTACAATACATAAATACTTTTTATAGGCTTCACTGTAATAAAATCTATAGTAATTACATTTTGAGCAATCACAATAAAATAATATTCATGTTACTTAAAAAACGTGATCGAATTTAAATGACGTTAAGTGGTCAAAGGAGACCGCTTTTGAATTGAAAACTGAACACTTTTATTTTTACTCTCCTTTTTAAATATATAATCACCTCGAACTGACTTTCTACATCCAATTTATCGTACCTATACATATAATAGACAAATGTGATGATTGATTATTATTTTAATTTGCCAAAAATTTTGCTAATGAGATAAAAATTTACGTTCATGATATTTTTATTTCAATAGTATCTAATAGAAATGTAAAAAGATCATTAAACTTTGACTTTTAAATCTATTACGAATACGAAAAAATAAAATTTAACACTTATTGATAAATTGTAGATAAGAATTTTAATAATTATTAATTATGTATATTTTTTGCAATATAAGAGAAAGGTCAATGATTTAGTGAAATCAAAAATAAATATGCCAAATATTTATGAAAACCTATAATAATCATTTTCTTTCCACATTTTAAGTGATTCAGAATATTAATTGAACGTAGGTGGCACTTTATGTAATATTTTATTAACGTTATTATAAGAAATATGGCATTTAATGAATTTAATAAGAAAATTTTACCTTTTTTTATTTAATTCTGGTATTAAATTACAAAATTAAATTACTATACAAAAAATTGCTACTGCAAATAATGCATTATTAATATAAGGTAATTGAGTATTCAAATTAAACTTATGTTTCCTTAAATTAAAATAGTTTGTTATCAAAGCTACTGGTTTTTTTTCATTTGAATTGCAACTTTTTTGAAATTCCAAAGTTTTGTGTCATGTTATAGTACCTAATGAATTCTTATTTAACTTGAATTTGCAACTTAATTTATTAATATACCTGTTATTAGGCAATTATAAAAGTTAATTTAACTTTTAATGTTTATTTTTTTGGTGAAAATGTGTAAAATAGCCAATATAAAATAAAAAAAATATACAGTTTTTAACTATAAAACGCTATATTATCATTTACCAATCTTATTATTTTCAATCAATGTAGATAAATGATAAAGAAGTAAGTAAAATATTTTTAAAAATTATCAAAAATAAAATTAATGGCGCTTTGTTATCAATTAATTATCGTTAATCGATTTTCTTTGAACTTAGTTATATATACTTATATCAATTTTAAGTTCCATATCCACATATCTATTTCTATTTATCATATATACCAGGGGTGGCTTTTCTGTATATAATATCTACTCCTATTTTTTTATCTTAAAAGCGTGTCGCGCTCGAATTGTTGTCATAGGCGTAGCCTAAGGAGGAAGAAGAGGTGTGAAATGCATACCTACTATAATTATACACTGTATTTCAGTATGAGATGCTTTCTAACGAGGTATCAATAGATAAATAAAATACTATATTATGTTCAAACTATTTTTATTTTTTAAATCAGTTATTAATTTTTTGAGACATAGGTTAGTATTCGAGATATACGATCGACCAAAATTGGTCTCGAAATCTGGAATGTTCGATCACGATCGACTTGTTGGCCTTTTGTTGGCCATCCCTGTTATAGGGAAAGGTTGGGTATTTGAGAGCACCGGGTATTTTGAATAGTTGAATTTTAATCATTTCTTCTTTCACGAAAATGTTCATAAGAGTTTAAATGGACATGTTGACGACCATTAGTTTGTCAAAAAAAATATATTTAAATTGACGTCCGCATATTGCCACGGTAAGTAACTAATTAAAATTTGATCTTTTGTTACAATTTTTGCCGTATGTAAAACTCTTTGAAAAAATTATCCAATCCATTTATAAATTGAATGTGGCTGTTTAAGTTCAATGAAGAAAATATTTTGAGTATCGATCATTTTAATTTGAATTGTCTGTTTTGGGTTATTTGAAACAGCGTCCGTGGAGTAAATGTGAACGTATCTTATTAATATGCAATAAAGGAGTTGTTTAACATTTTTTTTCTTCTGGCATAGGATATATTTTTGTGATTTGTGCCAAGAATGGAGTTCTGAAGCATTTTATCTTCAATTTACTATCATTTTGTATTTTCTATTTGATATCTAATTGTAATAATTATTGTTCTATATTACAATATTAGCATACATATTTGATCTCTATAATAGGTAACTTTAAAAGTCTGATTAAATGAGTACACAATATTAGTGTCATAAATTAGCGTTAATCTCTATCGACTAAGTAGCCAATAAATATTGAGACTCATTAAATAAATACTACGTAAATGAGTAATAATAATAAGTTATTTTTATATAAAACGAAAAAAAATTTGGTTCATGAGTTTTATACTTATTACAGTAAATAATAAAATGTTAACCCGTTTTGCCCCAAGTTTATCCGTTTTCTCCAAAGGGAGTTAACCGTTTTAGGCTTATGTATATGGTAAAACGGGTTATTGATAACTTTGTTATTTTTTAAAATTAATAAATACTTGACATTTAATATGGTCAAATCGTATTTTATTTCCAAGTTTAATTAATATACTATATTAAAAGTAAAACAATCTACCATATAATACGAATGTTACATTTTTTTTTTACCTTTGCGCTTAGCGTACCCGTTTTGGGCTCACTTCCCCTACTTATTAGTTTCTATATAGAAGGCAAGTGATAATAATTTAATAGAAAAAAAAACTTAAAATTAAAATTTATTTAGTTAAAAATTTAGCGTTTAAAATATGACATATTATCTCCTATACCCATGTTTCTTTACCTAAATGCATACTAAATGCTTATACCTACAATTGATATTTCTTGGTATAAGGTATCCCTAAAACACCAATCTTGATGAAGAATTTATGTTGACTAATACAATTTTAATGCAAAAGCATTTGATTTAACTAAAATCTAATTATTTTTGACAGGTCTTTAGATAAGTTTGTTGACTTTAGATTATTTTAAATTAATGTAGAAAAAAAATTATAAACAGGGCCGTGCCTGACGGGCGTTCATTGCGTGCACCGCACGCAGGCGGCCGAAATTAAGAGGCGGCCAAATCGTTACAAGTTGTTTACTGGGCAAAAATACAATCGGTTTGTTTTCATTAAGATACGAAGTAAAAACAGTTTCTCTAATCTAATCTATCTAAAAAGAGTTTCTCAGAAATAAGAAATGTATAAAAACTGATTAGGTCGTTGTAGTATTTATATACCTAGTCATGCGTCTGGAGAACGTAGTTTTTCTAAATTGAAAATCATAAAAAATTACCTACGTACTTCCATGACGCAAGAACGTATGAGCAATCTTTCAATTATCGCGATTGAAAGTGAAATTGCTGAATCTTTAAATATTCACGAAGCAATTGACGATTTTGTCAGTAAAAAATCCCGTAGGATTAACTTTTAATATGTACTTTATTTAATAATTGCTTCGTGAAGATTCAGCAATTTCACTTTCAATCGCGATAATTGAAAGATTGAAAGATTTCCCTAATTAACCGGTAACCTAACCGAAATAATTTTATGAAACCGGTTAATTAACCAAAAACCTTTACTATTTTCAATATCAATAAATAATACGTAAGATTTGATTTTTTAAAATCAAATAATTTTAAATTGTCACTGAGCGACACCTAGGATTTTAAATTATTGTATTCCTATGTTCTTTATGTTTGATAATTTTGTCTGTGATTATAATACCAATACCATAATTACTTTTTTTCATGTTACTATTAAAGTAAGTAAATTAATTCTATTTTGTATACCTCCCAAGTTGCAAGTCAGCCCAGATCTGCCATTGGCCACTGAGCTTTGTTATCCTAATATGTTAGTATAGATTTAAGGGTTATTCCTTGTTCTTTATGTTTGATAATTTTGTCTGTGATTATAAAACCAATACCATAATTTTTTTCATGTTATTATTTTTGTTTAAATTTTAAATAAAAAAATGTTTATTTTGTGCATTTCTTTTTCTTAAATTTCATCCAAACATATAAATCTCATAAAACCGGTTTTTAGCCGGTTTTTCTTTTCAGAAACCGGTTTTGGGAACAAAACCAATATT
This sequence comes from Sisyra nigra, assembly GCA_958496155.1. Lineage (NCBI taxonomy): Eukaryota > Metazoa > Arthropoda > Insecta > Neuroptera > Sisyridae > Sisyra > Sisyra nigra. Next base: position 33,363,604 of record OY292313.1, on the reverse strand, counting down.
TTTTTTCGTTCTCGATTTCGGTTAACCAAAAACTGATTTTTTTCCCGGTTTGATGCCCTGTGTATAATAATAAACATTAAAAATTAAAGTAGTTTTTTTTAATGTTATCCTGGGGGCGGCCATACAGACTGGCACGCAGGCGGCCATATACCCAGGCACGGCCCTGATTATAAAACATATGTGTTGTTTTGTTTGATGTACCAGAAATAGAAATTCATCGTGTTGAGAGTACTTAACATTTTTTTGAATGATTTTTGTTTGAAATTAAGTTTTTGTATTCCTGTCGTGAGGTTTATTAATTTTTATAAATTGTTCAGATGTAGGTATATTTTATATACAATATTATTGTTCAATGTGTATGTTTAATGTTTATATGCTTGAAAAACGGTTTTAATAATTTAGTTTTTGTCCGGATTTATCATTAGTCACTTTAACATTTGACTCAAATATTTTCAACTTGAATAATCTCAAATTGTCACAATGAAGCAACACGAATAAGTGGCAAAATATCATAAATTATTGTATATACATTTTTTATCAGAGTACTCTAATGTGTTTTTCTTGTTTTTTTCTGGTTAGAAAAAATATATTATCCAAACATAACATATATGGAGGGAAGTATCATTTTATTAAATTTTAAGGTGTGACATTAAAAAATATATAAACTTTAATGTCTTATTGATACACCCTTAATCAATAGTGGGCGCTATTATACTATACTAAAGCTAAATAATAGAAAACGATGGATCGTTATTAATAGTGGGCAGATGTACTTAAAATTATGGATATTCTACAGAATGATTTACGGATATTTAAATAAATATCAAATACTCAATGCGTATCTAATTAAATAGGCCATATCAAGAAAATTCAATAAATTATTTCGAAATACTCATACAACAAATACCTATATGATTTTTATGTGTTTGAAATTTTCATTAAAACGAGCCTTAATGGTTTGAATAATTAGCTATTCTTCAAAAACTAAAGCTAAAGTTTATTTGTAATTTTTCCCGTTAACATGACTAACTCAAAGTTCCATTCATCACTTATGATAGATTTCCTCTTATTGCATTTCAAGATCTTATTGAAGAAAACTATTATTTTCAGAATTTAAATTGTATTTTTGTAGAAGTACCTACATAAAGTTAAAATGTACCTACTCGTTAACTATTTTAAGATATAGTGTCATTCTTATTTAATGAAATAGTTAGCGATGTAACGATTTTCATAAAGACGACATTAGTTGCTTTTTACAAGCTTTTACTAACTTACAATGTTTGTTTATGAAGATCAAATTTTTGAAAATGAATACGAACCACTTCTTCTTACTCTATTTAGCTGAAATTTTGCATATTAGTTCAGTTTCAATGATATTTCATTCTTATACCTAATACGTGTACCTAGAATCAACATCCTGAATAAGAACACGTAAGCAAAGGAATTATACAGAAATGAATTGAAAAACTGTAATTATAACGTAAATAAAATACCGCATTGTTTTAAATTTTACTATCGAAATACATCATGTTTAAGTATAGTTCGTCTTTCTATTATCACAAGCTTTTATTTTACTTGCAATATTTGTTTGTTTAGATCGAATCTTTGAAATTGATTTCCAACCACTTCCTCCTATTGCACATGCCTGAATTTTTGCGTAATTTAAAATTATTTTAAAAAAATAATTAGTATTTAACGCAAACTTAAAAATTAAAAATAGAAACAAGATTAAAACACATTTTTAAAAGAAAAATTTTCTTTAATGCTTTAAAAAGAAAAAAATAAGCTTTGAATTAAATCAAAACCATAAATTTACCAATTACGTTTTACATTTTATTTGATATAAAAGCTTGTCGTGATATTTATCTACTTAAATAATTTGAAACTTAAATTGAATTTGAAATTTTTATAGCAAAAAGGTTTCATACAAAAACAATTATATGTTTAATATTTAAAAAAAAGTGGTTGCGTTTACTTATGTACGCGCGTGAGAAGTTATACTTTTTTGGTATCATTAAAAATTAGTTTTTATTAATTTTATTCAAATAATCAATATAAAAAAACTGTTATTTAATATTTAATAATAATAATATAGATATTTAAAGATATAATTATTAAAAATAAAATTAAGAAAATAAAATTTTAATTTGTATCAATAAATAATATCCAAAGAAAGCTGCAAGACGTATGAAATTTGTCAGGATCATTTTTCTGGTTAACAATTTATGCATGTCATGAAAACGAAGCTTCATAGAAATTGCGAAATAAAGTAAGTAGCTACTTGTCAAAGTAAATGTCTTAATCTTATTCATATCTTGTGTTACTAAATTATTATTCTAAGATAGTTGAATCATTTCAGAATCCCAGATTTTGTGATAACTAAGAATATGCATGGAATGCAAACGTCATTTTCATCATTAAATTTAAAATAGTATAACAGCTACTGCAAAATTCGAGAAAAGTAATAACTTATTTATTAACAATATGTGTCATTTGTATATATAATTATTTTTAATTTAAATATAAAAATTAATAAATTAGTAAATAAATACAACAAAAATTTAAATTACGCGCATCAAGTTAGAAATACCGAGGCGTTTTGCGGGCAACTTCATCTTGTTAATTAGTGATGATAAAATAGAACGCTACTAATGCTTCTGAAACCGCGCCGCGATGCAGACGGCATTTTCATCATTAAACTTCAAATAGTACCTATAACAGCTACTGCAAAATTTGAGAAAAGTAATAACTTATTTATCAATAATATGTGTCATTTGTATATATAATTATTTTTAATTTAAATATAAAAATTAATAAATTAGTAAATAAATACAACGAAAATTCAAATTACGCGCGCCAGAAAACCCAGTGGTTTTACGACTAACTTCATTTTGTTAAATGATTAATTTTGTAAAATTTCACTCTCATCATTTTTTCATAACGCGCCTAAAGAAGTATAACTTCAAAAAAATACTTCCATTTAATTTATCGTTGGCACTGAAAAATGGAGAAAAAAAGAATTACATTTTTTTAATAGCACCTCAAATTATATGCATGTTATTTAAATTCGGAAATGTTCACCTCTGTGTTGGTAAAAAAATTTTTTCTTTCTATATTATTAATAGTTTGAAATAATTTTTCCAATTTGTTGTTTAATGTTTTCTTTACTCTTCTTTTATCATTGGTATTTCCACATCAACAGTAACGGTTAGATTATGGATGTAAAATATATATTGATATTTAAAGGATGAGGTCAATGTTTGAAGAGTGAGCAGTATTTGCAAGCTAAAAAATAAAATCTATATTTACGTAAATTTTGCGATAAGCTTTTATATAAAATAAAATGTAAAAAGTAAGAAAGTGATGAATTTGATTTAATTCAAAGATTTTTTTTTTCTTTTTAGAGTACTTACTTAATTTAAATAAAGCTTCTTTTTAAAAATACAGTTAAAAATATCGAGTTTTTTGTATCTATGCCTCGCTAATTTTGATATATTATAGAATAGAGAAGGAACTTATTGGTAACAATTTTTATTGAAATTTAAAATATAAATCTAAATATAAGATTAAGAAAAACAATGTTCATACAATTGTAGTAGGTACTCAGACTAAGGTAAATAAAATTTAAGAATTAATGTATACCTACTATTGTTAAACTTGGTCAAAATCTAGAACAAGAAAATATCAACATTGTAAGAAATTGTTACTGTTAAAGAAAAATATAATATTTCTAATATTAGCAAAAAATCATTATCCAGCTCAGTGATAATCTGCTTTATCTTTTTATGTTTCTTGTTTTAAAGTATTTATGTATGATACTTATGACAAATATTTTAATCCTGCATATAGTCATTGTTGTAATCAGCCTTTAATTATCGTTTAAGTATCTAAATGATTTTAAAAACGATATTTGTCATATACCTACACGTAGCTTTTTCGGTTAAGTAAGATATTTTTGTTCGGAGAAATCTTTAATTTATTTTAAATCTCGTTTGTAATATACCTACTATCTAAAATCTCCAAGTCAATATAAAATAATACAAAAAAATTCCCACATTTTACCATTGGTAAGAACTAAAATAATATTCTGATGCAAATTTTTGTCTGCATGACAAGAGATGTTTCAATTTTGTGACAGTTATATTTTGATAATCTTGATTATAAATTTACCCAGCATGAGCTTCTTTATGTTTCTTTAATTATGAGTAGGTATACCATTTTAAAATTGTTTAGGTTTTTTAATATTTTGTTAAAAGAATTTTAGTTATTATTTTTAAATTCTCGAAAAAATAAAATTTTAATTAGCAATATCTACTTTATTTTCTAATGTTACTTAAAAACCGATTTCTTTTAGTTTATACTTCCAATGATTAAGCTCAAAAGGTAACCTGTGAAAATAAATGCTGCAGTCTGATTTTTTTTTCGAAAATCATTAGAAATGACTTATTAAAATTTTACTAGAAGCGTTCACTGATAGGGTATGAGCGCTGGGCATTATGAGAGTTAAAAAGTTCCTTCCTTAAGTTTTTCTTAATTAACTAACTTAATTAATTGTAAGTATTAAGTTAAACATACGATTGCATTTTGCACCTGCATTTGCGTTTGTTAAGATTTTCATCTCTCTTTCCATAACTCGTTAAATATTTATCCTAGTGGAAAAGAAAAAGAAACGAACGTCCTTTAGACCAAAAATTAATTTATTTTGGTTTTGTATATTATTTTTCACTTGATGGCATGATTTTCGAAATGTTTAAGAAAGAAGTCAAAGAAGGTAACTATTTCCTTAGTGCCTACATCTCATAGCTAAAGATAGAAAAAATAGACTTTGCCATTTATTTATATAAATTTAATAATATCCTACCTAAGGATTCGTAAAGTAAAGTAGTTGGAATTTTTAAAGTGAACTATATGCTTGATATTTGGTACTTTTAAATGAAATAACTTGCAAAATTAATGCTTAGCTTGATTTGACATATAAATATGTGACTCAAATTTGATTCATAAAAAAATACCGAAAATAAAAAATCGGTTAAAAAAGTTGTCTTTCATGTTTTTGCAACGCTAACTTTTTTATATACCTATTCGTCTAGATTTTAGAATCTACCATTTTTTAAAAATATCTTTCTAATTTTCTGTAAATGGTATTGCATCCTAGTTCGATATGGTCCGGTGACGGTGAGGTGTGTCTTGGGATGCTACCCAGGAGTAGTCCCACTCTGTGAATCTACTATTTGTTAACTAAAATATTAAAATAGCTATGAAGTTATTGAAACCTTTCTCAAATTTCAATAGTTACTTTATTTAATAAAAAAATTAATTGTTTTCGTGTGATTAGTCGATATCTGTACTCCCATTGCCAAAAATGCGCCTCTTGCCCTCTTCGTAGTTTGGCTTGGAGATTCAAAAGACATTATTTTCAACTAATATACATCTCCTGACTTTGCAGAAAAGATAAGTAAACTGTAAAACCGATTTTTTCTGTCCTTACATTTGTGCCGCCCAGGACCATAGTCCTCTTTGTCTCCCACAAGCTACGCTACTGACTTGGTAAAACTTTTTAGTTTTTCAGCCTTTTGAACTTTACATTCGTCCAGCTAATTAAAAAAAAACTTCATATTTACCATAGGAGAATTGCAAGTGAAGAGGTTGGCCATAAGTCAATTTTTAAGATATTTTTTTTAAATATGATTCACAGTGATTTTGATGAGACACTTGAATATCATGAACATACTCGGATCAACAACAGACAAATAGTAGGAGTATAATATTTCACAAGCATTAAGGATGAGTAAGATAAGCCCGGACTTAAAAGTAAAAATAAATTAAATTACTAATAAAATTACTCAAATTGACAATATTCACTCATAAAAGTTTCCAGTAGTAAATTATTAAGTATACCTTGGGTACGCTAACTTATACAAAAAGTCCAAATATAGACTTCGGATTATTGATTTGATGTTTGTTTAAAGCTTTAATATCTAATGTGTACCATCAAAATTACCTTGAAACGTTTATAAAAATTAAGTACTTTGCAAAGGAATTTTAATTTAGTGACAATAAAATATAATAAAATGTAATTTTATTTGGGTGTTTGGCGCGGCTTTGTGTGGGTCGTGGTTATTTCATAGATATAACATTCTTCAGTCGCTCACACCTTTCAGGGTTTTTGATATATTTTCGTAAAAGACGATATGATGTGGTTTAGTTCTTGTGATTTTCCAAATGAAATTTGGCTGATGTGATAAATGAACGTATATGGTAAATCAATCCCACGATCTCTGAGTAATAATATAACAACAATAATGATGTCTTTTTATTATTATTACTAACATATGGAAATTTGTGTCTTTCTCTATAAGTAGTTGCTCAAATACGATATAATCTCAATAAATAACACGTAATGCATATGATGTACAACTCTGCTTAGTCATTTAACATGCGGGCTTTAAGTACTTCGGAATGCGAAGAATTTAACACTGTTTATCAAATAAAATTGTTTGCCTTTTACGTTCTTTAAATCCTTATCTGCAAACGATTATTGCGTATTTATAAACTTGTTATATTTACGTCGCATCGCAAATATTTTTAACTTGTGCCATTTTATTTATATTTTCATCAACAATTTTGACTTAAAATTTATAATTTTTTAAAGTCTATTTCTCAATTTAATTGTTTTCCACAAATCTACCAAGACAATTCTGAAGTCCTTATCTGTTGTTGACTGAACGTGTTAATTTTAAAAATCGTTAAGAAAAGTATGTAGATGTATCCAAATACCGGATATACGTTGTATAAAAATAGAATTCTTATATGTTATTTCTAGGATACGATATGTGGTTGATTTATACACTTTAAAATATTTAAAGGAACAAATAGGAAATTGACCGATAACAAAATTTAAATACAAACAAAAAGGCAGTCTTCACATTGTTCACGTAAAATATTTTGTAGTTACGCACCTACTCTTGAGACGGAAACGGTATCAAATAATTATTTGAATCATATTTTATTGTAACAACCATATAGGTTTTTTGAGAAGACAAAACGTTAAGACATAAGCCTTCAAAGAGATAAAATAATCCTTGTAACTAAGGTATATTAAAAATAGCAGTATTATTTACTAACCTAAAACTGATTTTTTTAAATATATTTTTTTTTGGTTTATTTAAGGTCGCATCAACTACTGTGGTCATTAGAAACCGTCGAATCTAAAAATCCAAATTCCATGAAAAAAATATTGGGCTTTCATTGGGATTCGAACCCAGGACCACTGACGTAAAGGGCAACTATCAAGTCAACCACGCCACTAAGTGACCCTACTGATATTTATTACAATGATACTGTCAGCTAATATTACTCTAAAAGTCGTGAATATTTTCGAGTACATAAAGTTGAAAGTAGATGAAACGTTATTTATGCATGATACCACAAAAGTTAAGGATATTTATTTAAAATTACTTGCTAGAATCATAAGAATTTATCTTTTAATTAAGTGGTCCAAAATAAATGAGCCAAACGTATTCAATAATGTTTAAATCATGGAAATGTGGTATTAAAAAAAATCAAAATTATTACTCTGGCTATTAATTGCGCGCATTTAAATGAAATCCTTATCTAATGTTGACTAAATGTGTTAATTTTAAATATAGCCAAGAAGAGCATGTAAAATTTATACCGGAAATATCTCATACAGATGACAGAATTCCAATGTAAAGATTGTTGTTACTTCACATAAATATTTACAGGAATAATTAGCCAGATGATTTAAATGTTCTTGGTCAAAACAGCTTTAACTTCACTTCGCTATTACGTTTCAAAGCGCAAATTGAAAGATTTTCAAGATAAAAGCAATGTTAAGATAGAAATTTGAAATTTAAATAACACGAAAAACATTTTTTTCTCTGATTAAATATCACGTTTTGCTTGTATGTGTCCATATTTGGACATTTAAAAGTTGGTTTTTTGAGATTTTGTTTCACATTGGCGCCTGGCTTGGTCAATTATTGCTTAATTATCTACTGATTATTTTAAATGTGATATAATCAAATTGTTTTATGTATTATGTTATTTGAGTGGCCTAAATATACAGAATGAAATGCGGCCAGATTTTTACTTCAAAGAAAACCGAAGACAAGTTGTTAATACATATACGATATTTAATCACAATAATTTACAATAAAATGTAATGTGCTATTATAAAATGTATTTTAATAAGAATCTATTTAACATCAAGAAATACAAAAATTACTTGCATCATAATCGGTAAAAATCGGTAATTTAAAACCAAGTTCCAAAAGTGAGAATTTTTTTTAAAGGAAGTAAACTACTTATGTAAGTATCTCAAAAATGGAAATAAGTATAAGAAATTAAATCAGTTGAAAAGCACCATGTATCATCATGCTTACAGAAAAATCTTTTATTTTCAGTATACAGTAAGTAATGTAAAATACGGTTTGGTAACTTTTTAGATTATCTTCTAAAGTTGATGATTCGATAGCATAAGTTTGTTAACAGAAAAAAGTTAAGGACACATTTTCCAGTTTAATATAACAATTTTAAGGCTATTTTGCTACATATCTATATTTAAGGTTATCATGGTGAAAATTTATTATACACCTATCAATTGAAAGAATAAACTTAAAGATATAATTGAATTGTATGTATTTCTTTAGTATTAAATCTATTAATCTACTTTGTATGCTCGTAATTCTACCAACAGAAGATATTCATGAATGGCTATTTTTCAGTACCTATATGTACTTTTACCCTTGATTCTAGGTACATCAGAATTCAGAAGTATTCTTAATGCTATTTTTAATAAACGGTTATAGTTATAGAATGTTATGCTACAATGTATATTTCTTTTCTTTCTTTCAATACTACATATAAGACTTCTAAAATAACTTTTAATCTTCATAAGGACCAGTCTACCATCATTAAAAAAATTATATAAACGAGCAATTGTAAAAAATTCGGGAAATTTAGAAAAATATTCTACACTGTTTTACTATTTTATAAGGCTTTGAATACGCTAATCCCAGTTATAAAAACTCATCTGTGCTTCAAATCATTGGTCTCCAAACTTATTGTCATCGCGAATCAGCCGAAAATTGATAATTTTTCGACGGCCTAGTGTGATGGGAAGGAGACATGCATTGTATATTTGAAATTGTTTTAATTCTCCCTTTAACTAGTTTAAAAGTTAACTTTAAAGTAGTATGTTCAATTTTTTGATTTCTAATCAAGGCTTTGGCGGGCCGTTATCATTTGCTCTATAGAGCAGGGGTGGGAGACTACGACTCTAAATGATCCTGATTAGCCTAAAAATGACCAAAGGCCTAAACGCTATTTAACAAATTTTCTTCTTAGATTTTGGCAAAAAGCTTACTTCCAGTAAATATCTATCTTTAGTTTCCTTGAATCATTTAATTTTCTTTATATGCTGCACAATGTACATTTTAAGGTAATTAATATACCTACGAGTACTTACATTGGAGTACTCAATGCTTAATAGAAAAGAATCATTAAGAATCCAAAAATGAAGTATTCGCAATCATGTACATATTGAGATGTCATGTTCTGCAGTTTGTAGTTAAGTTTAAAAGGCAAATTTTTTTGCTTTTAATATTTTTCTCCTTTTTTTCAATTGACGATATTAGTGTGAAAAATTCTTTGATTATTAATCATATGTGAGTAACAAATTAGACTGTAAACACCGAACATAGGTAAGTAAACCTCTAATTTAGAAAATGTTACCAATATGATAAGAACTAGCATATCGTAACATTAAACATAAATTTTAAGGCTTTTTACTGTAATATCTCACATATCTACCTATCATCAATTTATTTTTTTAGAATTTGGATTAAAATCTAGTTATTATTATGAGAACCTGCTAGAAAAAGAATACTTAATATGTTCATATCATACCTATTTTAAATAGGGTTGTAAAAGAATGATTATATAAAATAAAACGACGAAGAATAGTGACCATAAATTCATATATACATATATATACATTTATTGCTCATATATTCATTATACATTTTGATGTTGAGTATATACTTTCTATACAATACAAATAATAATAGTTCTATAATGTTGGTTAGTAGCAAATAGGAATAAAATGATCAAAACTTCAAACTAAAACTGAATCTAACAAAATCTGTAGAGTAGGTTATTAACACTATTCAATTTAAAAAAGAATTAAATATTTCTTCAAATAACTATCTTCATCTTTCGTTAACCTAAACATTTAATTATTTCGATCTCACAAAACCAGCATAACTCGATATCATTGAAATTGAATCAAGTTATCAGAACGTCTATATAATTTATGTGTCAAACATATCAGTGATAAAATCTTGATTTATACCACAACTAAAATAAAATCAAACAAAATTATAATTTTTTATGTAAATTTTTTACAACATTCGTTCGTGTTTGTTTGATTAACATTAGGGAAAAGCATTAATATTATTATGAAATATTCTTTCTTAATAGCGAATATCATAAGTATAGCACATAGTAAACGAGATGAAGAAATTCTTTAAAGCTGCTACAATAATTAAGCATTACATAATTTTTTTAAATGTGTGAGAAGTGCAATTCGAATAATTAATGCAATTCGGAATGTTTTGATATGTTAAGCTCATCTGTTCCTTGACATCTGGACTATTTAAGCAATTAAAAATTTTATAATTAATATTAATGAAAATTAGTTCTTAGGAAATAGTCGGATGATAATGATTTATTTTTTGTGGGGGTTTTGATGTGATTATTTACGTAGACTATGGAATAACAAAGATTATATATTTATTTGCATAAAAAAAGAGACACCATAAAATATGTTGCAAATATATTACATACTTACCTTTATATATATTTAGAGATTACTTCACTGTTTATTACAGATTTAAAAAGGTTTATGAACAGTTACTTTTTATACCTATATTATCCTATTTTTAAAAATATTTTATGAGTTTTTATAAGTTGATATAAAACTGCATGATATTAATTTAAAAATTCAGTAAACATAAAAATGATTTAAATCACATTTTAAAACTCTTTTTGTAATGGAATAAGAAAAATATTTGCGTGCTTCTTGAAGTCGCTAGTTGTTTTTGTGAGCAGTTTTTGATTATTAAAACCCACAATTTCCATTCTTATTTCATAATGTTATTAATTATAATTATAAACTGAATACTTTCAGTTGCAAATTCTGGTAATTATTCTGTTATGTGTATCATTTTAACGTTTACACAAAAAATAAGATACAAATACAAAAAGTAAATTGTCGGTCGAAGACATGTTTTTTAATTTTGTAATAGGTGTTATTATTACGTTTATCCTCATTATGTATGTAATTCTTGCTTTATCTTCCATGACCAACCTGATATTAGCCTTAAGGGATAGTCACATATTACTCATTATCTGAAATACACGGTTTCCGATGAAATCAACATTTGGAGTATTGCGTCACGATTTTAAATGAATCATGTGTAATGTGTAACATTTATTTGACCAAGTGTTCGTTAAAACTGTACAGGTTAAAATAAAAATATATTTGCAAATAAAGATGAAAATCCTGATAAATAGATATAAGTTTTGTAGATAATTAAATGTTTTACTTTCTTTTACTACTACATAATACATAGAGTATTGTAATATCGGGTCGACTTTTCATTTTCAAGTTTTAATCGGAAATACACGTTTACACGAAGGTCCTTGATTCCGAAAAATTGGTTTTTAGAAAAATATCTGTGTCTGTGTATGACAACGATATGGAAACGGCTTTTTTTTAAACGACTCCAAAGTATGCTTTAAATCTGATATGGTTATTAGATTCATCAAAGCCTACGACTTTTTTATCTGAAACTTTTTTCTGGGAAAATTTAATTAAAAGGGAGTTTTGAAGAAGGTCGGAGTTAATATAGTAAGTTACACGTAGTTCGGTTTAAAATATTTATATATAATACTACATATTTATAATTTTTTTAACTAACCGTGAGCTTTTTTTTATTATTTTAACCCCCAGCGAATTCATTCATGTAAAAGAGGGTTCTGTGCCGCCTCGCAGCAGATATTTTTATTTTCCCATGCTTGCAATGCAAAATACATATTAGAGTACCTACATGATTAAAATTATTATTTCTTTATTTGTTTATTTATTCGTGAATATAATATATTTACGATGTTCAAAGATGTTATATATTTTTCTTTTTTTTTTTCAAAAAATCAAAAGTTTAGGTACAGTAAGATGTGTAGTTGTAAGTATTTACATTTTTTTTTTGGATATTTTAATTGACGTTTTTTTCCCTTGAGCTTTGATTTAGCCTTTTAATCTTTACATAGTATAAAACAAAGTCGCTTCCGCTGTCTGTTCCCTTAGATCTTTTAAACTACACAATGGATTATAATGCAGTTTTCAGCAATTGATGGAGTGATTCAAGAGGAAGATTTGCAGCTTGTATAATACATGCATATTTTAGTAGAGAAAAGTCGGTAAATTTAAAGATTTGTAATGTGATGTCCTAACAAACATATTTTTTGCACTTCCATTGCAAACGCTGACTAATTAACCTTACGAGATAGATCAAACTAATATGCGGCGAAATTGTGAATCTTAAAAAGATTGATAAAAAAGTCCGCGGCGGTATATGTCTATTTCTTAAGGATAACCCACAGGAACTATTTTTATCTATTGCATATTACAAAAAAATTATTGGTTATTTACTAAACTATTTTAAACAATACAGTATTATTCTTTATCCCTTTAAATACATTAGATACGTTGTGCATTTCATGTATGTAGATCAAAATTGCCGTTTAAAGCATATCATAAAAATGAATATCTTAGAAGATATCATAGATTTTAAAAAGCGTTGGTAGTGCGATTGGATGTTGTACGTCGTACATAGTGGCTGTTTTATGGCTACCTTTTTCTTATAAATATAAAAATGTTATGTTGGTCCTTACTTAGGACAAAACTTCTACACAAATTAAGTATGTAAGGTACATATACTCTTAAAAGAGTACGGTTGTTCACCCTACATAGGAAAGCATAACAATTGAATCCTACAGGAACTTTGTTTTTTGTAGTATTTTTGGTAAGTTTTGTTAAAGTTTGTGAAATAGCATTTTAACGCATTTTCCTCAAGAAGGCCTGACCAATTTTATACAGTAACGAAAGAAATCTCTACAAAGTTTAAATTAAAAAATTGATAAATTTTACTAGAAAATAAATATTATAAATTTCAATTAACACGCGATAAAATTAATAATGTAATTTCTTTAATATATTTGAATTTCTTTATTGTTCATTGTCCAAGATATTAATAAGAAATAAACGTATTAAAATAATAATATAAAATATAAAATTAAATAATAATATTTAAATAATTAAAAATTACTTAACGGAACTTATTTTAATGAATTTTTGTTAAAGATACTTCAGATTTTAACGTATTGAATACCATTTGTCCTAAAAAGGTTCCTGTAGGATACCTACGAATCTATTCTACTAAAATAGCTGAACGGTTATATTATAAATGATATTTGAAATGACAAATTTTTAAGTCTAAAGGAACATTTTATATTGAAAATTGTAATGAACCTGTAAGATAGCTAATATCTCTTCCTAGAAAAGTAGTTTTAAGGATGTTGATGAACTTACTTTGGATCTAAGATCTGAAAGTATCTATCGTCTTTTTCTGTCAAAATAGATTCATTTTTAAATTTCGTTGTGAAGGTAGGGGATCAATTAATCAATCAATTAAATTTAGATACTTTCAGCGAAACGAGCGGGTATCAGCTAGTCATCAATAAATTGAAATTCGCGATAGGCTTTTACAATTGGCCAACTAGTCAACGACAAGCATAACATTAATTCAAACAATAAAAATAATACCCACCACCGTTATAACGATCGATTTTCCCAATAAATATACAACTTTGTTCGCATAAGAAAAATTATAAGTGCGTTAATAAAACATAACTATCCCGAAATGCTAACTAATTTACTTATTTGGCTGAATGGCAACTGGATGCAGAGGTGTTTATGTGTTAATCACGTTTTGAAATCTTATTGGTTTCATGATTACAAATGATGTTTCATTGAATGAAACATAAACAAGGTCTTTCATATGTAACGATCAAAGAAATTTTTACCGGATATTATGTTACGATGAACGTGGTCGGATTGGAATATTAACATATTGGTTGGAAGACCACACAAGAAAGGAATTGAAATGCATCGCATATGGTTTAATTAGCTTTCTAAGCCAGTATTAATTATGTTTAATACAACCACTTAGTGTAATAACAGAATGACATCCACAACAAATTTAGTTCATGTTTCAAATGATATCAGATTTGCACTGAAATTATAAGACTTAATTTGGATTTTTCAATCCAGTTTTATTTTAATGTACCAACTGCTGTACTTTTTGGTGTGTTTAAAAATATAAAAATGTAATTTTAATGACAATTTTTTGCACTGGTGTAAATTTTGTATTCTATTTATTTGAACCCATAAAAATTAAATTTATTACAATTAAATGGTCCTTTTTTGCAGGTCAACGAATCTTGAATTGAGAATACAAAATTCATTTTGCTTTTTATGTTAGTTAATTCATTTTATGATTGTGCTCGCTCAATGGTATTTTAAGAAAAATATTTCAATGTCATAGTATCTTCACTATTATATACGTAAATATATTTTTTAAGAAGACACCTTTTTGATATTAAATTGGAGATTTAATTTCAATATTATTATGTTTTAAATTTATATTATTAACAGAATATGTAGAAACAAGCATTTCAGTAGTGATCAAAATCATTTGATAAACACTTAAAGAATAGATAGATAGATTTTTTGATTCTGTAAATTCTCAACCGTGGACGGCTCAACCGCGCCCGTTCAATTGCAAGATAATTCAAGATAAAATTAGTTTTTCCGTATGATCATTTGATCATACAATAGTGAAAAATGCATCAACAATTTCAAATATGATTATATACATATAAAATATAATAGAATATATAGAATATAATCATATAAAATATGATCTTATATAATAAAAACGTCTCCAAACCCCCACCGGGAGCTACGGTAGAACTGTCGTCCGGTTAAAATGTCGTTCGGTAGAACAGTTGTTCTGTAGAACGGTCGTCGGTTGCATTGTTGCGATCGAACTGTCCGCGATTCTATAGTGCATCATCAAATTTTTTGAGATAGCTGATGCAATATTTTTAGTAGAATATCAATATTGTTCAATTCTATAATAATTTTTAAAAAATGATTAGTTACAATTAGTTTTGGTGATTATCATTTGTTAAATATAACATTTAAAAAAAATATATAAAAAATCAAATTACGTTAGAACTTTTAATAATTAACGTCAATCGCAACCATATTTTATGATTTATTACAATAACGATAGATGCTGATTTGATTTAGAATGTCGATATCTTATTTTCTTTAAAGATTTGATTTACTTTCAGTTCTCATTAACGTTTATATTCTACTTTTTTTCGACGGCAAGGTCTCTAAACCTTGTTTTAATGACTGATCGCTTTAAAAAATTCGATGATATTTGTGACATTTTTCGATGTCCTTAAATATTTTTTAGCACGCCTAAGAGTACCGTTTAGGAGCACATCTCAAAATTGAGAGATTTTTTTTTCTATAAGATCAGAGATTGAAGCATATTTTCGATTAAAATAAGTAAATTTTCAATTTTTCTTGGTTTTCCAAATAATATTGAGAAATATATATTAAAATTATTCCTTAGTATTATTGACAGAGATTGTGTTTTTTCTATAAAATTTTATTTGTAGAAAGCTTCAACGTAACCGTTTGATTCTTCAATAATTTTTGTAACTAAATCAGTTTCACTTTGAAACGTTTATCAACCGTAAGCAGTGTATATGTTCAATATATTGTCTAAACAATTATTTTTACATTTAACATTTTTGAAGAACTCTTTGAGTACTGGGTGTACCTACCTAAAACATTTCGAGTTGATCTATTAACGATATCTACGTCTGGCTCTCTAGGAAGATCGTTACTCCTATTTTTAAAACGATACTGTTGTACAACTCCTGAATGTAACTGTAGTTAGATGTGTGAAAATGTAGTTCGAATTGTTTTTTTACTTGTGCACTACCCATTCTGGCATAATCACAGCAAATACCTGTTTTACATTTTTTTTTTAAATTTTGTGCATTTAAGATATGAATTTAAATAGGTATAACCTTGAAATTCATAAAAGCTTTTTAACGAAATAAAAAAAAGTGCTTGAATAAAACAGAATAATACATTGCACATTATATGCTCAAACAAAAAAATATAAACCAATAAGTAATAAGAAAAACAAAATTGGAAGACTCGAAGAGTTTTTAACGTTTATTTAAATTAAAAAATAAATCGTTTCAAAATAAAGTTGTTTATAATCTGATTGAAATAAATAATGCTCATTTATAAATGCTATGATTATATGAATAATTACACAAAAGCATCACGTGCGAGTATTTAGAACACTTATAATTTGCATTGACACTTATTAATTACATTTGAAATATTTTTAGATTTTCGTGTGTTTGTCAAAGTTAATGCACTTTGAAGCTCGAATGGGCATAAGACCACGTTAACCTCGTTTGATGATTGTGACCGCAAATATTTAAGGAAAATGCAATTGAAGATCAAAAGAATTTCTTCGAAAAAATTCTATCAATATACCTACCTATATATATGCAGATATAAACATAATGAAATTTTTCAAATTCATTTACAACCCAGAAGTTTTATGTGAATAAAAAAAGATGTTTAAAAAAATTGTGACTAACATTCTAGCCATAGTTGAAAGCATACTTTTGCGATGATTTGAAGTAACGCCTTAAACCAATACAAGCTATAATTATTTTCATTTAAGATCAAATGAGTATGTTACAACAAATTTGAAAAGCAAAATAGTCTTAAGTTATGCAGCGGTCTTCTTCAAACATACAAAAATATAATCATTTCAATTTTAACAATAAGAATGATTTATTTACATATTTAGATAACCGTAACTAATCAAAAGGACGTATTTTTTCTTAGTTCATAAATCTATATTTAACCAAGAAGTAATTGCATTGAATATTAAGAGTATAATCACAAAATAAAATTGATCTATAAATCATAATATAATAAAATATAAAACTTTATTCTTTAGTATTACAATTTCTTCCATCTGAAATTATTTTGCTTGCGAAATGGAACATCCCTACTAGTGAAACTGCTATAAAATACATAGGTATATAATGATTAATAAATTTATATTTAGTTAAAGAGTAGAATGATTGAATAAACGTGAAAATATCCAATAAAATTAAATAATATCTACTTAAGTACCTATATTAATAAATCTTCAAAAACCAAAGTATCAGACGAATGAATTTCATCATAGAAAAAATTTCATTCGTTTTTGATTTGAAAAAATAATCAATGAAAACAATAATCATACAAGTTTTACGAGATCTAAAAATATCTTCTTGCAACTCTGGGTATTTATTAAAACAATATTAGTTGTATACGTGCATGAACTAGGATCCAAAAATGGATCAAGTAATTATAACGATTAATATTGCTGTCAATGATTGCACATTAATTTTAATTAAAATTTATTCATGGTGTAGCATTAATGAAGAATGACTACGAGAAAATTCAAGCAGCCCATCAAATGAAGATAATTTAAACCAAAATAGGCAACAATTTAGAGGCTAATTTTGAATAGGGCGTAAATGGCTTTAAATTTAATTAATATATTATTAGTTTCCAGTATCGAAGATCGAGAACGTGTTTAATTTATTCATTAAAACTATTTTTTTGTGTAGACACAAATCAAAATTTATTTCATTTTTATATTTCAGTGTAATCTTAAATGTATCATTTGGTGTTTTTCGAAGGTCATTTACATACACAAAAAAATTAATAAATGTTATAACGTTTGCGTTTTTTACAATACTGTTAGTTGATCAATTTGATTTAATATGCACTATTAATAACATATAGGCCATAAATATATTTTTGTTGTCACAATAAATCAAACAGAACTGCTGCATATTCGTTTATATTTCCTTGGTGTCAATGATGTGAAATGGAATGCGTTATTTTGTACCAAAAAGTTTCTTAAAATAATGTTTTTCCATCTAGGTTTATGTTATTGTTGATTTAGGTGGAGTTTTTAAATTTAATACAGTTAAATCTGATAAGTGAATGTGACAGAATTTTGTAGTTTTTTCTATCGTGTATCGTCGGATATTTAGAAAAGAAAGAAGTAACAATTAGTTAAAGTTTAAGTTTTAGGGTAAGATCTTAAAAATTCGATTATAACATTTAGAAGTAAATAATTTAATAAACGTTTGATGAAAATCAAAGGTCATTGGGTTGGAATGTTGTAATGATCATCACAAATGAGGCTCTTATTAAGTTTAAATATAAATCTAATGAATAACAACTCAGTTATTCGTTACAGTTATGAAATATATCTCTGCATAAAAAATCAATTACTACGTGATGTTATTTCAGTACAAGTTATAATTGTAATTGAAATATTCTCAATTTTCGGTTCGTTTTAGTTATGATATTGATCTGATCCTTATCCAAGTACAACAAGACAACAATAGTATGAAGTCCTTGAGATATATTGCACGGTCAAGTTCATCGAATAATACACCATTTATTCGCTATTCATTTCCTGAACTACAATTATTTTGATTGTCACCACTTTATGTACGTTGCTTTAATTGATTTAATTAAGGCCAACGAGATGAAAACTGAAATGAAACAGTGTTTGAAAACAGCCATTCATAAAATATTTGACTTAATTAATCGAATGTAAATATTTGAACGGAAAGAGTCTATGTCGCTCTTAAAATTAGCCAAATATTTTTATTTTTTGAAGACTTTATTAATCAAGATAATTGACATGTATTCTTCGGTTATCTTTT
Organism: Sisyra nigra; assembly: GCA_958496155.1. Taxonomy (NCBI): domain Eukaryota; kingdom Metazoa; phylum Arthropoda; class Insecta; order Neuroptera; family Sisyridae; genus Sisyra; species Sisyra nigra. Next base: position 33,344,611 of record OY292313.1, on the reverse strand, counting down.
CCGTCTTTGTATGAAATTTTGAATATATGAGTCAAAATGTTTTATTTTTTATAAAACCAAACTTTTTCTTTTGTAATGAAAGGTGCTTGTAGGAAATGCGGAACAAATTAATTTCTTAAGCAATAATTTCTCAAGGTTTAAATTGGAGTTTATTATGTATTTGGATCATATAAATGCATTCGTTTATCTACTAATTATAAAGATTATGTATGTTAATGTACTGAAAATTTGCTTTAGGTTCTTGTAATACGCTTTAGCTATTGAAGGAACCGAAAAATAAAATATTTTTTCTGATATATTTTCATTCAAAGAGCCTAAAACTATAATGGTAATTTTTGCTTGGAATGTTTTTTTCATTATAAAAGTGTCATAAAATAATTTCTAATAAGTGCCTATAGTCAGTGCTTGTGTAGTACACAGTAGTGGATTCACCCATTTCCGTTAGTATGGTTTTCAAATTTTATCACCCATATCGACCTATACAATTTGATACCCTAATTCATAATCATGAAAATTCCAATTTTTGTCAACGAAATTGTTATTTTATGATTTATTTTTGAAATTTTGGCTCCAAATTTGTCGCCTTTTATGATCTACCGCTCTAGGCTTTAGACTACTCAGCCTGCTTCAATATATCTCTGGCAGTATAAAGCCATTGAAAAAACTTACTATAAAACAGCAGTTAATAGCATGAGAAATTTTCAAGTATTTTGGAAGCAATTCTCATCGAAAATTGCATCAATTCTATCAACAATACATCTTGGTATTAAACAGTATCTATTAAGAAAAGCTTAATTTTTTTTGGAAAATTAGCTTTCTCTAGCGCTTTTGGGCCAAGTATTAAAGTTATGAATAAAATATTACAACTCGCAGGCTACTGAATAGTGGCTATTGTAAAAATGTTAAAATGTATTAAAAAAATTATTTACTTTCGACAAAGCCTACTTTTCATAAATATTTTCAATGTTACTTTTAGATTGTTGGCAATTTTTTTTTAGTTATTAAATTAATCCATATAATAAGTCTTAATCAATGTATAAGCTTTTTTAAATCTGGAATATCCTTTTTTTATGGTGTTCATGTCCCATAAAAAGTCGCTATATGTTTGGTTCTTATGAAACCTGATCTATACGTACGAGTATTTCCTTTTTATAATCAATTTTGTTTAGGAAGATTCTTTCGAAAATTTGACTGGAGGATTTTGAACCATGATGATATTGTAGGGAAATTTTTCAAAACTGTTGTTGTGAATTCTTTTATTCAATGAAAACGTATAGTTTTAAACACTGTCGAGTATCAAATCACAGTTCAATTATAACTATCTTCCTTGAATGGTTGTTTTCTAATATAACCTTTGTCCTATAAAGCCCTTGTTTTGAAACATTTTTAAGATTTTGATCGAAAATTGTCACCTATTTGATTTTCGATTATCGTTAAGTTTCGTTGAAACTTTCGATAATGTTTCGCGGCCTTGGTTGGCTCGATCTTGTTTTTTTTTTATCTTTGCCCGTTACAGAATTTCTTTGTATTCAGAAGACAGAGTTCTATAACTTACTGTAAGCATTTAAGTAATAACGCGTATTAGTATTTTCAATTTAATTTTTTGTTTGAATACGATTATCTTTATCTAGAAGCCGTTGAATTAAGTTAGCTTCTTAACATTTTTTTCTTACTTATAATACATACTCATATACGAGTAATATGTAGTATAGAAAAAAGTTTGAGTTGCATTTGTTACCAAAAGGGTATTTTTAATATTAAAAATTGACAAGAAAAAGTAATAATGATGTTCCACTTTTCTAAAACATAACACTTTTATAGCTATGGAACACTTGCGTTAAATATTTGTGAGTAGGTAAACTAAGACTTAAGCAGAAGGATAAAGTTAAACCTCACTAATAATTAAGAACTCAATAAATAATTTAAAAAAAAAACAAAATTATTTATTTGACTTAAAGCTCGTTTATATGTTATGGTAGAATGTAAATGTTGATTTCAAGTATGTAAAATTTTTAGGCGAAGCTTAAACATTTTTATTATTAAAAAATTAAACAACTTATTTGAGTGTTGATTGTTTCATGCATTGAAAATAAAATCGTTTATTTTTTGGTTTTTATTTAATTTTCTTACATTGTTCATTCAGAATTGTTTAGTCTTGTCTCGTTTATAAAATAATAAATAACAAGCTTCAATACACAACTCACAAATTTTTCAGTGTTCATTGGCTTCAATAACAACATGAAAATTACATGAGGTAATTTTAACATGATAGCAGTCTTTGAATGAAACAATTAAATAAGAAATAAAGTTGAATTGAACTACTTTACTTTCTCTTTATTTAGAAAAAAAAAGAAAATTAAATAACTTATAAACACCTTTAGCCAAAGTATACTTAAACTATTATTAGTATAAATCTAGTAGGTAATAACTATCAACATAAGTATCAATAATTCACTAACATTAGCAATGTGAAATGTTTTCGATAGCCATTTTATTTAGACTTGAAATCGCATTTATAGAGGAAAATAATGCTATATACAATAAGTTACAATTATCACAGTTGTAATATTTTATTTCAATGTTTTGAATGGTGTTCTAGTTTTAAATTATTATTAAGATTAAAATTACAAACATACGAGCTTATTTAATGTTGATTGCAGTAGGTATACAAATTTTATCGGTTACTATTAAATGTTTAAGTTATATAAAATGATTGCTGATGTTGTACGACTCAAGAAAACTGTTTATTCAGCATTCAAATGGAATATACCAATAAAATAAAAGATTCTATATGAGGAAATGTCAACATTTATTCTTTGTGATTGTGATTTTTTAATTAACGTAAAAATTAATGCAATTATTAAAGGTCAAACTAGTTTTATAATGCCAGAGATGACAATTGGATTGATATTTTCATTTAGGGAAATGTTGAAAATATTTAACAGAAACATTTAGTTAACATAACACTTAATCACCAACATTAGCTAATAAAGTTTCTCATCTAATAGTATACATGAACGATATGTTCATGTGTGAATATTTCTTTGTGGGCGTTAGAAAAAAATCATACACGAGTTATTGACTTATTACGATTACAAGGTGTGTGATTATGAGTACAGGTTTTCCATCTAATCTACATTTCTAACGAAGAAAAAAATGGAAGGACTTTGATAAAATATTTACTATTATATTTGCAAATTACTTTATATGAAACTTTAAGTTCAAAGTATTACTTTCCTTCTTGTATAACCCTGAGACAATGAGCTAGGCCAAGGCTATTAATTACTGAAAATTTTGACAATATTAACGTAGTAGCGACTAGTTATGAACTTATAAATAATGTATTTATAATTGGCAAGAAATTTTCAATTTATTTTGCTTGTATTTTTAAAAGATTAAACGGTTTTTTTTTTATAATGGTGCAATAAATTTAAATTGGTTTTAAATTCTTTCCATCTTTGGTGATTGATGTTTAAATTTATTGAGATCTTATCGAAACCCAAAAGAAAAAAATAACGAGTGATCCGTCTGATTGTGAGATAAAAATGTAAAGCTTAAATGGTTTGTCTAAAGTAATAAAAATATAAAGTGAAAAAAAAAATACTTTTTCACTTATACCAAATCGAAAAAAGTATTGAATATTCAATTTTATATTGCGAAATAAAAAAAATGCCCAATACTTTCCAATAAATATAGCATGAACTAACAATAAGTTTTATTTTGATTAATTTTTTTTTGACCTGGATATCAAATTGAGTTTTATTTTTTAAACTATAAACTATAAAAAAATTAACTTAATTTTATGGGATGAATTTAATTTATGTTTAGAATTTTAATATCTAAATAAAATTACCTGCTCTTTAAACATTCATCGGTGATTTTTTCACTAATTACAAGTGCATACTTACTCTTTGTCAAAGCTAAAACAAAACCTTCTGAAATAAATAAATACTCACAATATGATTTAGTAAAATTTCACTAATTCGTTGTGAAAAACATTGATTTATGAATGAATATACCTTTACTTACATAAGTAGTGAAATTTAAATTGATTCATGTTTAGATAGTAATGTTTTATTATAGAGACAATATCCAATATCTAACAAAAATATATTGTAGGTACCTACTTAAAAACAGTTCATTATGGCATTATGCTCATAAATCCACATAAAACGGGTGTTTGATTTACAATTTTTCTGGAGTTTGATTAAAAGTTACATTGGTTTCTACCTGGAAAACACAAAAACAGTCCATTCAGTAACTTTGGCTTTAGCAAAACAGGCTCGTACAACTATTTTAACGACTTTCGTTCTTTATTTGCCGTTTGAGGAGACGAGGTCTGTCTTCACCGATCAAGTGCTGTATAAAACACGTTTTATACGTCCAAACTAAAAAAAAAACTTTTTCTGAATCAAAAAGTTTGTTTAAGGACCTATATAAAATTTAAATATTTTATTTGTTTATAATGGGTTTTTGGATTCTTGTGAACTGCTTTTCCTAAAGTCATTAATACGAATTCCGCAAAGGTCCTATAGGTACTTTTAAAAAAGCATATCTGTATTCATTACTTAGTTAAAATTAATTCAAAAGACTTTTACAAAGTTCATTTTGTAAATGGTAAGTGTAAGTCATTCTGTAGTGGTTTTCAGCAGTTTAGGTTATTTACAAATATATTTAGATATTGTTCTAAAGTCTAAACAAATTTTGCCTACAGAACCGTTTTCAAGATAGAGCACAAAATGTAAAACAGATTACCTAAATATAAAATAATATAGCAATTGATGAAATATTGTCACAAATCCAAGACACCCATTTGTGTCTGGCGCCTGAAAGTCGAGGATTAACCAATAACCAACAATAAGAATTGCACAAAAGGATGGACCACCTAAAGTTCTTTTATGACCACGGATTAACAGCACAAAGGATTAGACGAGGAGCGAGTATTCTAGAATTCTCTCCATTGGTAAATCAATGGAGGAGAGAAAGACAAGCGCTAAGATTACCAATCGAAAAATCTAGAAACGGGTGATCGCCTACTATAAATATCCCGAAGGGTGAGCCAACAGTTCAGTATTCAAATAAACCTCCGACGAGTATTAACATAAATCATCGAGTGTTCATCGACAGTATTCAAATAAATTCCTCGAAGTGCTTAGTGTTAAAGTGATCAGTGAATTGTTAAATAAAGTGAATAGTGAATCGCGAGTATAAATAAATTGTGATTATTGTAAACATTGTAAATAGAGTTAACAGTGCAATAGTGAAATATAAATAGTACTGTGACTATTGTTGACAGTGAACATTGTTGTAGTGTATAAGTCTTAAATAAATAAATAAACAATTGCTTAAAATAAATTTGTAGTCATTATACACAAACCAACGAACCCGTAAAAACGTTACATTGGTGTCAGGTGTGGGGTTTGTGTGACATAAAATAAATTAAGTGATAAAGTGATAAAAAAATAAATAAATTCAACATGTCGACGTTGGACAAATTGAAAGTTTCGGAATTAAAAGAACAATTGGAAGACCGAGAGCTGAGCACCGAAGGAAAGAAAACGGTACTCAAGGAACGACTCGCCGAGGCCCTCAGATCGGAAGGACATGATCCGGAAACGTTCCTATTCAAGTCGTCGGAAACAATGTTGGAGGACTTACAACGGAAAATCGAGGCCAACAATGAAGACCTGCAACGGAAGATTGAAGCCAACAATGAGGATCTACAACGAAAAATCGAGGCCAACAATGAAGACCTGCGAGCTGAATTGAAGAAGATCGATGCCAACAGCGAGGATCTTAGGGCAACGATTCAAAAGAACAACGACGACCTCCGAGCGGACCTAAAGGGAACGATGGAAAGCAAATTCAACGAAATGGAAAGAAAACTCGACGAAGAGGTCGGTAATATCCGCGAAGAAGTCAACGGCATGGAAGAAAAATTCCGCGAAGAAGTCAACGACATAAGGGAGAAACTTGACGAGAAAGTCGACAACATTAAGGGAGAATTCGACGACCGATTCCAGTCCATCGAAAAGAAATTCAAGGAATTTGTGGTGAGCCCAATCGTTGGTGAAAATAAAAATATCGCAAGGGCACCTTTGGCGACGAACTCAGGTGGTCACAATCTGGTAAAGCTGCTAACATTCGATGGGAAAGTTCCTTGGGCAAACTTTTTCGCCCAGTTTGAAACTGTGGCCAAGCATAACAATTGGACACAAGCAGAAAAGGCGACTAATCTTGTGCTTTCCTTATCCGGGGATGCACTAAATATCCTCCAAGTCATGGCCCCGGATGACATGAACAATTACGAACAGCTGGTCCAACGATTGGAAATGCGATATGGGCAGACTCACCTCGAGCATGTGTTCCATACACAGCTAAAGAACCGGGTCCAGAAAGCGGGAGAGTCTTTACAAGAATTCGAAGCCGATGTGGCCCGAATGGCTCGCCTTGCTTACCCAGGAACACCGGAGAATATCGTGGAAAGATTGGCCGTCCAAGCTTTCGTCGACGGGGTACGGAACGGGGAAACCCGCCAGGCATTGGTTCTCGCTCGGCCAACCCGCCTAACGGAAGCCCTCACCCGTGCTCTCGAAATCGAAGCAGCAAAGCTGAGCGCCTATGGGGTAAGTCGGATCCGTGTATTGGAAAGCCGGAAACCACTCGAACGAAAGACCAAGGAAGTGAGGTGCTATGGGTGTGGAAAGTTGGGACACATCAGAAGACAGTGTCCCCACGAAAACGAGACTCATGAGCCACCAAAGTCGGAAAACTAGAGCAGGTCGATGTGAGGGGGCAATCGTCGACCTGTATCCACCAGGCCCCAAGGAAGATCAAGGAAGCCACTGTTGCCGCACTACAACATGAGCCCAGCAGCATTTTCGTCGACGGGAGTGTTGATGGAAACCAACGAGCTCTCCTGCTGGATACAGGGGCGACGAGAACGGTTGTGAGAAAGGACGTCGTAAAGAAAAAGCGCCTTTTACCATCACGATGGCGACTACGAACAGCAAATGGACAAGCCACCACCGTCCACGGAGAAGTTGACGTCATTCTTACCATCGGCAGTAACAGTTTTAAACATCGAGTGCTCGTAGCGGACATCGACGAAGAATTCATTGTTGGAATGGACATCATCGGAAGTCGGGGTTTCACACTGGATTTCAAGCGCGGTGTGTTGAAAATAAATTCAGAAGAACTCGTACTTCACCGTCGGGATGAGAACAAGTTGTGCATCGTCTTGGCCGAGGGTGTGTCATTACCAGAACGAAGCGAGACAATCCTAGAAGGAACTGTGGAGAATGGAGTCGCCAATGGAAACATCATGATGTTCGAGCCGAAAACCCATGATACTGAAGTCGGGAAAGGGATGATACTTGGAAAATCCCTGGTTCGTGTGTTGCAAACAATTCCGGTACGGGTAATGAACACCAACTATTGCCCGATGACGATAAAGGCGGGCACCGTTTTGGGTTACTGCACACCGGTTTCATCTGTAGTCCGACAGGTCAAGACGGAAGAAAATACGGATACCAAGTTCCCAAGTGAATTGACAACGCTATTGGCAGAATCCACCCAACAAATGACGCCGGATCGGAAGACGAAAGTGCGGGAACTCCTCGGTAAATATCGGAACGTCTACGACATCGGAAATGGACAAGGAGGAAGAACCAACATCGTCAAACACAAGATCAACACGGGAAATGCCAATCCAATCCGACAACCAGCGCGAAGACTACCATTGGCAAAACGTGAAGAGGCTGAAAACATCATAGCCGAAATGGAAAGCGATGGTGTAATAGAACCATCAAATGGACCTTGGGCTTCACCGGTAGTCTTAGTCAAGAAGAAAGATGGATCGACACGTTTCTGCGTAGATTACCGACAACTGAACAACGTGACGAAGAAGGACAGTTACCCACTTCCTCGGATAGATGACACCCTCGATACTTTGGCCGGATCAAAATTCTTTTCGACCCTTGACTTGAAGAGTGGATATTGGCAAGTAGAATTGGCACCCGAGGACAGAGAGAAGACTGCGTTTACCATTGGTTCGGGATTATGGCAGTTCACAGTTATGCCATTTGGACTCTGTAATGCTCCTGCGACATTCGAACGATTGATGGAGACTGTCTTGAGAGGATTGTCGTGGAAGACTTGCCTGGTGTATCTTGACGACATCATCGTTGTGGGACGAACATTTGAGGAGCATTTGAAGAACCTGGAGGAGGTATTTCGACGATTACAAGAAGCTGGACTAAAGTTGAGCCCGAAGAAGTGCCATTTATTCCAACGCAAGGTCCAATATTTAGGCCATATCGTATCCGATAAGGGAGTAGCAGTCGATCCAGAGAAAGTCCAAAGCGTGAAGGAGTGGCCAGTACCGAAGGACAAGCACGAAATCCGAAGCTTTTTGGGACTTTGCACATATTATCGACGTTTCGTACCTGGATTTGCCAACATCGCCAAGCCGTTGACCAAATTAACCGAAAATGGACATCACTACGAATGGACGGACATCTGCCAGGATGCTTTCGAAAAGCTGAAGCACGCTCTGACTACGGCTCCTGTTTTGAGTTACCCACTACCATCAGGGAAATTCATCTTGGATACCGACGCCAGCAACGTAGGAGTTGGAGCAGTCCTATCTCAAATTCAGGATGGAGAAGAGAGAGTCATCGGATACTTCAGCAAGACACTATCCAAGCCGGAAAGAAACTACTGCGTAACGAGGCGGGAACTACTGGCAGTAATCAAAGCAGTCGAGCATTTCTACAAGTATCTCTACGGAAAGAACTTTCTACTACGAACCGACCACGCAGCTCTGAAATGGCTCCTGCAATTCAAGAATCCCGAAGGACAAGTGGCCAGATGGATCGAACGACTTCAAGAATTCGACTTCAACACCGAACATCGAGCTGGAACATCGCATCGAAATGCTGATGCATTGTCAAGACGACCATGCCCTGACAATTGCAAGCATTGTACCAGGACGGAAGAACGCGATGCCGAAATCTACAGAACCACCGTAGTAGCGGACGACTGGCAAGCGACCGATGTACAAAAGGATCAAGAAGAGGACCCGGATATGAAACCAATTCTCGAATGGAAGAAAGAGGACCGTAAACCTACATGGGAGGAGGTGGCAAAATATTCCCCAAATGTAAAGGCGTATTGGGCTCAGTGGGAATCCCTGGTTGTCGACGGCGGACTCCTGAAGAGGGTGCTGGTGAATGCGGATGGAAAAGAAGAGCGGAGACAGACTCTTGTTCCACGTTGTAGGATACCAGAGGTGGTGAGGGAAATCCACTGTGGTACTTCTGGAGGGCACCTTGGAGTGACAAAGACGTTAATGAAAGTGAGGGACAGATTTTACTGGGTCAATAGCCGACGGGATGTGGAGGAATATTGTAGGAAGTGTACCACATGTGCAGCGAGTAATGGGCCACAGAGGCGGCAGAAGGCCGCCATGCGACAGTATAATGTAGGAAGTCCATTCGAGAGGATCGCTATCGACGTAGCTGGACCATTCCCGGAAACCGACAAGGGGAACAAGTACATCGTGGTAGTAATGGATTACTTCAGCAAATGGGCTGAAGCTTACGCTCTACCGGACCAAACAGCGACTACAGTTGCTGATGTACTGGTCAAAGAATGGATTTGCCGATTTGGAGTGCCTTTGGAGTTACATTCGGATCAGGGCGGAAATTTCGAATCTACTCTGTTCCAAGAAGTATGCCGAATCCTGAACATCAAGAAGACTCGGACCACTGCATTACACCCGCAGTCAGATGGATTAGTGGAACGGATGAATCGAACCATCAACCGATACCTATCAAAAGTCGTCTCTGACCATCAACGAGACTGGGACCAGTACCTCAGCCTATTTCTTCTGGCGTATCGATCATCAGTCCAGGAAACAACTGGAGAAACACCGGCCAGGATCATCATGGGTCGAGAACTTCGTTTGCCATGTGACCTACAATTTGGATGCCCACCTGGAAGAGAAATTGCTGGAGAAGATTTCGTGACGCAACTGCGGAACCGAATGGACGACATACATCAGCGTGTTCGTGTGAACATCCAGAATGCAAGCGATCGGATGAAGGACCGTTACGACTCCGGTATCAACGGAAAGATCTACCAGCCTGGCAGTAAAGTGTGGCTATTTAACCCAAAACGACGACGTGGATTATCGCCGAAACTCCAAGTTTATTGGGAAGGTCCTTATGTGGTAATCGAGCGGATCAACGACACCATCTACCGAATAAAGAAGGAACCGAATGGAAAACCTCGAGTGATTCACTTCAATCGCTTAAGTCCGTACAACGGAGACGGCAATCAGCCGACACAGGAGGCCCGCTTACGAACTATGGGAGCGTCAAAGGAATTGACTTTCGAGGAGTTCATGGCTGAATTCTCCGGGACTCGAACAATCCGATATGGTGTGACAGAAGAACGGAATCAAGACCTATTCCGAGTGCCTGCGGAGTATTCTCTTGCTCACTGCGTCTCTACTGATTTGGATATGTCCCATGGAGTAGCTGCCGTGTTCCGGACGAAATATGGAGGCATCGATGAACTTCGTAACCAACATCCTCGATTGGGTCGAACACTCCAGATCCCAGTTGGAAACACCAGGAAGGCTTTTTATCTCGTGACACGGACCAAGGAGGGCAAGAAACAGGGATATCAAGTTCTATGGAACGCGTTACATGAATTGAAGGAAGAATTACTGCGACAACACATCAGGAAGGTGGCGATCCCAAAGCTGACCAGTGCTTTCGACGGTGCTGATTGGAGGATAGTACGTACCATGATAGAAGTGATTTTCCGGTCTACTGATATTCACGTCCTGGTATGCTGCTACGGCCGTTCGTCATTATCAAAAGAAAAGACTGTGGACTGTTTCTTTTACCAAACATCGGGCTGCCGTTATGGTTCGGGTTGCCGCTATCGCCATGGATACCTTTCGGGGCGAAAGGATTTTAAAGAGGGGGCAGTGTCACAAATCCAAGACACCCATTTGTGTCTGGCGCCTGAAAGTCGAGGATTAACCAATAACCAACAATAAGAATTGCACAAAAGGATGGACCACCTAAAGTTCTTTTATGACCACGGATTAACAGCACAAAGGATTAGACGAGGAGCGAGTATTCTAGAATTCTCTCCATTGGTAAATCAATGGAGGAGAGAAAGACAAGCGCTAAGATTACCAATCGAAAAATCTAGAAACGGGTGATCGCCTACTATAAATATCCCGAAGGGTGAGCCAACAGTTCAGTATTCAAATAAACCTCCGACGAGTATTAACATAAATCATCGAGTGTTCATCGACAGTATTCAAATAAATTCCTCGAAGTGCTTAGTGTTAAAGTGATCAGTGAATTGTTAAATAAAGTGAATAGTGAATCGCGAGTATAAATAAATTGTGATTATTGTAAACATTGTAAATAGAGTTAACAGTGCAATAGTGAAATATAAATAGTACTGTGACTATTGTTGACAGTGAACATTGTTGTAGTGTATAAGTCTTAAATAAATAAATAAACAATTGTTTAAAATAAATTTGTAGTCATTATACACAAACCAACGAACCCGTAAAAACGTTACAATATTTATGTTAGAAGTACCATTTATGAATATTTGATCAACTAGTTCTATATAGAACGGTTCTTCAAAGTGTAAAAAGGTTGAGGCTTCTGCTTTAATAAACAGCGTCATCTGACGGCTTTTATTTTCTATTATATTCGACTATGGAGGGTAGAGGTAAGGAGCACAAACTCACATGGCTGATTTAATAAGTGTTCCCAGAATCAGTGAAGCCAGATCGTGGGATTTTTTTACCTCCACTTAGTAGCACAAACGTCGACAAATTGAGGAGAATAATGCCCCTTAGGTAACACACACTTACAAAGCGTTGTATGGGTGTAGTTTTATACATTACCCTCCATAGTTTTACCTCTCCGTGTCATATGGAAAGGTCATTATTCTCCTCAATTTGTCGACATTTGTGCTACTACAGATCTAGGGGTAAAAAAATTCCACGATCTGGCTTCACTGCCCAGACTAGCAAATAAAGAGGTCAGGATGGCGCTGGTAGAGCGGAGAGTATGGTTTGAACTTTTCGATGAAATGGAGTTTGCAGAGTGGTAGTTGTAAAATAATTTTAAGTGCTTATATAGACTATAGTAGAATAGATATTGAATATATTGTTATTAAAAGTTAAACAGCTAATAACATTAAAAATGGTCCTCTGGTACAGTAGCACCACTTTTATTTAAAGCTATTTGGGATACACTTTTCTTGATATAGAGATTGTGCTTCTTACCTCTACCCTTCATAATATTCGATTCACTTCTTTAACAAGATATACTTCCTTCATATATCCTTCACGTTTTGGTTTTTGCTACGGGCATACTTACCTAGAATTGACCACTAAGTAATCTCCTAAAATTGTTGGCTAATTTAGTTTATAGTATGCATTTAATTTGAAATTGAAATGCTTAACTGAAAAAAAATAAGGAGTTTTGTAAAGGAGCTTTGATAATGTTATCAAATAAAAACCACTAAAATAAATTGGAAATAAATTTTATTGAAATAAATTGTCTTATTTGCAGATAATATTTTTACCCATAATAAATATTCATTACAATTGTGGTTCGTATATTATCAAATTGTGTTTTATAATTTAATCGAATTATCAATAAATGAAAGCAAACACAATAATTGCAAGTTGTTTCACCTGCTTAAATATAAATTGTATATTCATCTTAAACGATACATAGTTTAAATATGAATGATTTATTTATTTTATACTTAATCGTTACAATATAACATATTATATGGAACTTGAAAAACTATCGATCTATCGTTTATTTAACAAGATTTAATTATAATTAACAAGAACTTGAAGTTTTTATTTGTATACAAAAAAATACAGGTTAACAGGTTGAGGTATACTCGATTTCAAATCCGATCATAAAGAAAAACATTTTTTTCAAAATTTTCCTTTTAATTACTTATTACTTTTTCAAGTGATTACATAATGAAATTTTGCAAAACTTAAATTTATGTGTGCTAAGCTCAATAATACTGACATACAATAACTATAGCCTTACGTATCCAAACCAGGTATTTTTGAAATTTCTAATAATATATGAATAACTGGCAAGTACTAACACATGTTTATTTTATCAGCAGCAATTAATAATTCATTATTTGAAAAAAGTGCAAATATAATTGAAAATTTATTTTTATAGCGATACTTTATGGTATAACAATACATATAGTATACATGGTTTGTATAAAACGACTATAGTAACATAACACATACATTGTTTTTAACATTATCAGTGATTAAACAACAATCTGAGATCTAAATATAAAAAAATAAAAGAGAATATTATAAATAAAATAATATAATTCTTAAATAAAGTTATAGAATAAAATAAGGAACGACTCTCAAACTTATAAGGAACAAATAGAGCTACGAATAAATATTTACATGATTTGAGTTCCTTAAAAGAATAGGCCTGTACATAAACATTCCAAGCACTTTGTATCATGCAATTTGTACACCGTCCTTGATAAAATTTAAACAAAACAAGACTTGAAATGAAAATTGTTTAAATCCTCAAGATTTCAATGTCAATCGACATGAATTCTTAAGCCTTGTTCATATCACGAAATAATTAACAGTCGGTTATTATATATTTTTAAATATAAGTTAAAAATTTAATACTCAATACATAATACACTTAAATAACATTTAACATTGTTATATCTGCATGCAACTACTGTTATATGTATTTATTTTAACATATTGATATTTTAAGTGAAATAACATTGAAAACGAAATTTATTTTCTGATAATAATGTCTAAAATGTAAAGAAAAATATTTGAAAATTCCTCACTGTATTTACGAAGCTTATCATTCGTGTTATCTTAATAAATTAACGGAAAATTCTACGAAAATGTACTGAAATGAAACATTTTAATTTCTTGTCGTTTGAAAGAAAAAGTGTTTATGTTTTTAGATTTCAAACGTGATTTTTATAATAAAAAAATTGCCAACAATGAACATAAAATACACAGAACGCAGTAGTTGCGTAAAACTTATTTAGATAAAAATTCTTACTTGCTCTTGTACGTTTCTTGATTAAGTGTTACTATGATTTGACTATGGTTTGCTCATCATTTGCTGGAATATTAGGAAACCCACGAGATGAGCAAGAAAAAATCTAGACATGAACTACAAACATAAACAAGAAATGATAGATTATTCATAGATTAGATCACATCACTCTTAAGTTTTCCTCTGATTAATCCGTTACTACGTAGTACTTCCCATAAAATATAAATACGCCTTGTTAACTAGAAATTAATCTTTGATTTTACAATAAAGTTATATGAATTTTGGAACATGCCTCAGAGCTTAATAAATATGACCATTTGTTGACGTTTACTTTTACCATATATCTTATGCTTCTATTTATTTTTAATGTAGTAATTATTATAAAAGAGTAACAAAAAAATGTCAAAACCTTAAATTGCGTTTTTAAAATTTTATCCTAACTTTAACAATAAAAACCTCTCTTTAAGATTAGTAATCAGGATTTTGTCGGAACGCTATTCTAGTGAACCATTTGAAGAACATTTGAATCATTTTGAACAGCACTTTATTAAAACCCTGATTACTACTTAGTTTTAAAGGACGTTGTAGACTGTGGACTTTGGGTTAGAATATTTTTATACGATAAACACCGAAAGTACCTACTGACACGGAGATGAATTTTTGGTTAGTGAAGCGTATCTATATTCTGTGGTAGTACTGTATTATAAGTCTTAACACCGATTAAAGTAGGTAAGTATACAAAAGTTTTGCTTTTTATAGTTCAACGCATATTTTTTTTAAGTTGCAAGTATTATAATAATGTTATATATCTAAGCATTTTCAGTAGAATTGAAAATGCAATGAATTTTAATGAATTAATTAATTTTTGTGAAAAGTTATAAACATTTCTCTGAGAAACTTAAAAAATATAAACAAAAATGCATTACCTATAGCATTTATGAGGAACTATGAATTTTAAAAGCTTAAAACAACATCTATACGTTGCTTTACAAAAAATGTGATTAATTAAAAATAATTATTATATACATAATAAAAATTGAATAGGTAAATAATATTCTAATTTATTTTAATAAACCAATATAGAAAAAAATCATAGTTATGATATCTTGCTTTGCCCGTCAAGTCTAAAGTTAAATATTTTAACATTG
Source organism: Sisyra nigra (assembly GCA_958496155.1). NCBI lineage: Eukaryota > Metazoa > Arthropoda > Insecta > Neuroptera > Sisyridae > Sisyra > Sisyra nigra. The sequence continues at coordinate 33,329,325 of OY292313.1, read as the reverse complement.
AAGAATTCAAAATTTTTATTTACATTTTTAACGAAAGATTTTAGAACCGGAACTCAAGAATTTAGCATTACAGTTAACTTAAGTAAATATCAAAATATTTTTGCATTGTTAATGGGTTTTCTCTAAATAATAAAAATAAAATAAACAATAAATAGAATCTTAAACTAAAAAAAATCTCACAAATCACTTGTTCACAATATTATCATTTTGATGTAGGCAAAATATATAAAACATATACCAATGAGATTCAATACGTGGAGAAATCACCAGTAGTTTAGAAAATAGAATCGAACTTGTAAATATGTTTAAAGAAAAAAAAAACCATTTGCTTAAACTAGTGGGTGTGTGTTAAAATACAAATAAACGTGCTTTCTATTCACAAAAATTAACACAAGTCTATCTCCATATCTTAAGACTTGCACAAAAGGATTACAATTTATCTACAATCTATTTTGTTATAAATGTTCTAGTATCTGACTTTCTAAAAAAAAAAAAAAAACAATTTTTACTTTCTGAGTCACATTCTGTATCAGTAATTAAATTTTTTGAGGTTTTAATCTATCATAAGACAATAGAAAATAAACAACTTTGGCCGTGGTTAATGAAGCAAGTGGAATTTAAACGTTTGCCAAGTGAGAAAATAAAATTAAATTAACAAGAAATTCGATGAGTAAATCGTCATGTCGGTAAAAATTTATGCAATCCAAGTCCAGATGTTTATGAATCTAGCATTTTTATTTCTAGCTCAAAAGCTTTAACAAATATTTTGACTTATCACGCAATTCTTTCAGTAAGTCTATATGGAATGTTCAGTTGGCTACGTATACTTTTAACGATCCCTTCCAACGTAGTGCACCCCATTATCACAAATCTACCAGCTTAGTATCTATTTTTAATTGAATTTTTGAGAATATGTTTAAATGTTTATATAATTTTTTTGTCATATAGCCAAAGGAAATAGGAAAGTATTTTACTTGATTGTTTCATTGTGATATTTGTACGTTGCACTTGAATCATAATTTGGTACATGTTCATATAAATTTAAATCAGGTTTGCAAATTTCCATTTTTGTAGTATGAAATTTATGTTTGCGACAATAGCAACAACAGCTAATAATAGTTATTATTATAAGTGTAAATGTGGAAAGAGATAAAATAAAAATGGTTCTGCTTTGATCGCAGTTTGAAATCGAGTTTATTATGGGATCAGTAATATTTTTTTCGCCGATTAAATGTAGAATTGTATACAATTCATCGATTGTCATATTTGTGGATTTTAAAATTTCCATCGCATGCGGATGTAAGGCACATTCGCATATATCGCAACCTTTACTGTTTTGACCGAAACCATGCATACATTGTAAGTGGCAATTGAGTAAAGGTTTACAATTGGCCACCACGGTTTGGTCAATTTCGCAGAAATGGGCCATACATTTGATTTCGCCGTCAACGCAAGTGCAACTTGTGCATTGGTCTTTTGCCCATTTTTCATTATGTTTGTAAACGATTCCATTTTCTGTGAGGCAAGTTTTAGGATGTACCAGTAAGTTGGTATTGTTGTGACAGTTTTCGATTTCTGAACATAGAATCAAACCGTTGTTACAGTTGCAATGCAAGCAGTTTGAGGTCCAGGTCGCTTTGTTGGCATAGACGATATTGTCTTTGGTCTCACAGGAACGGTTTTGGGATGCTGCTTGGCAATCGTAAATTGGACAGCATTGACCTGGACGATTCAGACTCTCACCTACAATTACGGCTCGTTCACCCTCGCCACAGTGAACCGTGCTGCACGACAAACATTCACAGACACCGTTGGGTAAAAGTTGGCTGTCATCGGGACATTTGGCTTCAGGCGGCGCAACCTCGGTTCGTATCAACGGGTCCGGCGTACTTTCTGGGAAAAAAAAATGTATTGATATAAAAAATGTTCTCAACTACTTTTAACATAAGTTATAATATATATGTTACTATATCTATGTAAAAATTATTTATTGACTATAAACCTTATTTCGATAACCAATTTATTGTGCAATCAGAGAATAGATATTAAATGAGTTTGCACATTATTATTCGTCACTTAGACAAACGTATATTGAAAACTTGTCGTTTCTTACTCGCTTTGCTTAGCGTAAATCAAACTTTATGAATATTTTTTTCGTAGTAAAAATAATTTTTGAATATTGCTAGAGTTTGACAACTTTATTCTACATGAAGAAAACTTAAAACAGTTAAATTTTTTCAACTACATTCAACTACATATTGATTAATTCACTAATATATTTTTTAAATTCGACAATAACATGACTGAAAAATAAAATAAAAAATAAGATCTGGAATTTTTTAAAAACAAAAATAAAACGTGTATTAAAAGCTAAAAATACTTGTTTCGTACTAAAAATACATTTACATAAAATCAATAAAATTATTGATCCAATCTCAGAAAGAAATTCCCAGTTTTACTATAAAATTTTAAAATAATTTCTTCACGTTTTTCTTTGATCGGTGCGGTTAAATTAAATTCAAGGTTCCACTATTTGTCTACTAATTTATCAGCTTTATTAAAATTCTATTTAATTTAAACTATTGATTTACATATAGACCGTACATAAAAAGGAAACTGTTTTTTTTATATCTTTTGAGATTTGAATGAAAATTGGAAAATATCTATTTAATTGATTTAAATATATTAAAATTGAGTATGTTTTTAAAACAATGATTATATAAATAAAAATAGAGATTTTTTTGAAGGCCAATATCCATATGTTTACAAAATGATCGAAAATGATTTATTTTAGGAATCTCATGGCTATGAATGAAGTTATTATTAATTCTATTAATTACAATTTATTTGAAAAATCAAATAAATCATAACCATCCAAATTATCAATTTAAGACACTATTAGACGTTTGATTTTAATATTTTTATATCATGTCCTTATAAGGAGCCAATAAAATCAGAATTAAAATCTTCTTAAACCTAAAACTTTAAATTTGGATTCTAAAAGATATGAAAAAGTTCTATATTTGGTTGATGATAAATTATTTTTGAACTTTATCGTTCAAAACCCAAAGAAAATACGATTTAATGTCTACGTGGTTATACATTATCTAGCTAAATAACTTGACATATTAAATCACTATAATAAACTAAATTATACATTTTAGCATTTGGTTATGGGAGAGATCATAGTTTGATGGATATAGTATGCCTTTTAAGTTTATTTGACTGTGTGAAATTACTGAATTAGGCAACTTAATGTTTTCACAAACTCTTTTCTTCAAGGTGGGTAAAGAATATAAGATAACTTGTATTGGTACTTGTTAAGAATCTGTTTATACTTAATTTAATTTTTGAAAAATAAGTTGAAAAATTATCAAAATTTGTAAATTAAAAAATCTTTGTGAATAAAATATATAAAAGCATCTAAGTCTGAATGTTTTACCTAAAGGTTCCAAATTAAAAAAGGACATGGACGTTTTATGGGACTGAAAATACTACTTAGATATAAATTAAGCATTTTATGAAAATATCCATAGCTTCAATAATTGTCTTTTTCAAAATAAAAGTAGTAAGCAAATTTAATAATTGGGGATCTTCAAGAGAAAGTATTTATTAGATAATGTAACTTTTGAATTATTTCTTTTGCAATATGGAAGGAGAATGAACGAAAAAAAAAACTAATTTATCTTTTTGCAAAATAAAAGATAAAAAACGATTAGAAAAACTATGAAAAATTTATGAGAAATACTTATGAATAAGAATTAAGGGCTTTATTCACGCTTTTATGGCCTAATATGTTTTATTCTTGTACTCGTATTTTAAGTTTTTGTTATTTTTGCTATATTAATGATTTTCTCCTCATCAGCTGGAATAGTGAACAATAATTAAAAACATATAATTTAGATACGTTCTGCAAACAAATACGAACAGTTTCTAATTTAATCACCTTCTATCAATTTTAAGTCTTTTACTCTTGAGAGATCATAACTGGTTACATTTTGGAACGCAATAATTTTACTTTTCATTTAATCCATTAATGAAACTTATCTCAGAGTACCAGATAAATGAAAACTCCATTTGCAAATATTGCTAATTTCAATTTAATTCAATATTATAGTGCAATTTTTTTTGGTCAAACAAAACGTCATATAAATCAAAATTAAAACCGCGTTTAAAACAAATTACTCACAAATCGTTTTAATGAGAATCAAATCATTAATGTCAGAAATGTGTAAAATTTATGTCAAATCATTTCAACTCATCGACATCGACGTTGGCAAATATTAAAATTACACATTTGATGTTTTCATTTCTCAGAATGCATCTCAAGTATTTGAAGGGAGTTATTGACCGACGGCTCGACAATGCCTTTTAATCAGTGTACATAACGGTGCCAAGTGCTGTAAATATTTTAAATCCAGATTGAACGTGGAAGGACTTTCACTTTGAACGACGTTTGTTTTGCGGTATTTATTTTCAATGGAAAAACGCCACAATAAAATAATGTTAATTCACACGGTCGTAATTCTGTGCAATTATGTATTCTCGTACAACAAATAAAATGGTTCGTAATTTATTTTATTTATGTACCACATAAAAACCAAATGAATCGCTTAACTATTACCATAACTAAAATTTGTTATTAAATACCATTTCATCTACAATAGTTCCACAAAATATTTCAATTTAATAATCGCTATCATACTATAGGGCATATATATATTATAATTTTAAAATTTGACTCTTCAATATCTTGAATTGAAATATTAAAAGATGATTCTTCAATGTCAGCTCGTTTGTATAAAATCAATAAATGTCTGTTAATTAACCTGCAACAAGTCTTGTTTGTGAAATATTTTCAACACATAAATTAAAAACTAGTTAATTGGCTTACTAATTATTGATTTATTTTAATTCAATTCATATGTGTCTACATTTCGATCGTTATTCGAAAACTGCAATCGTTTAAAAATATCTTATTAAGTAATTAAATTAAAAATATTTCATATTCAAATCTCAAACCCATCGATTTAGAAATTCACTATCCTGAAGAATTAAGTAATTACCAGCAATATTTAAATATAAATGAGCTTGAAATTTTAATTATACATTTCATTGTATGACAAATACAAAATTTCACAATCGTAAAAACCTTTCTCTTGGAAACACATCATGAAAACGTGTAAAACAATACTATAAATCTTCTTTGCATAACAATCACTCTTACTGTTTCATTTTTTAAAGTATTTTCTTGAATTTTTTTTTCTCAAAATAAAACAACATGGAAATAACTTTTATTTTCGAAATTCACTTGAATTAAAACAAAACGGAATTTACAAACAGAACTTTTAATACACAAAGCTTTAAAGTACTGTGAACTCTTGTTTTCTTTCTGTGTTGCAAAATAATATATTTAGGTATTCTGTAAAACGGAGAAACGTTTAAATACGAAATGCAAACATTTACATTTTTATAGCATATACAAAACAACAATTAATTCAACATCAACCATAATATTCAAAAATAATAAGACAGCGTCAAATTATATTTCAAATGTAAGCTTTAATTAATGATAAATAGATCCAAACTAAACGAACACATTTTTATCAGGAACAAAGAAACCACGACATTGAGCAACAATTCTTTGAGTCTAGACAATTTATTATCACGAGCTAAAATAATAATAATTAAATTATTTGTAAATTGATAAATATTTAAGTTTGCTTCTGTACAAGAACGAAAGAGAAATTAATGTACAATCAATCTATATTACAGTACTTAAGTGACAAGCCGACAACCAAAATTTAATCAAAAAGAATTCTTTCAATTTGAAACCTTTTCGACTTTAATTAATAAGAGTGGTTATGAAAACATCATAAAATCAAAATCAAGTCTCTTGAATACGGTTTTGTTTAAAAAAATCAAAGGATTAAAACTTTTTGGAATATTCAGAAACTCGAATGACTTACTCATATAAAATGAATATTAATATATTTTTTATGCAAATAGAAATAAGTACTTTGCTTTGTTTGTTTTTCATTTTACATTTTTTTTATTTTCAAGGTGCATTTGCTACTAGGTCATTAACACCTACCTACGTTCCTATTGTTTTCATTGAAATTGACTACGAGCTACGGGATATTTTTTAAGCATTAGTAAAAATTACAACAAACCAAAAACATTAAATGTAGATCAATTAGAAAAAGTACATAGTTAACTGTTTGATGTTTCAAAATATAAACGAACTACTCATATTGAAAGAGATTATCCGGAAGTACCAAAAATGATGTGTGTGAACTGACCGAAAACCTGAAGAAAGAATTATTTTATGTAATGCATTTAATTTGTTTAACACATGTACTGATTTATTTTCTTGACGAAGTAAAGATTTAATATTTCTTTAAAAATAAAATTTAATGAGAAATCTTAAGTAAGGATTACCAAGCTGCAATTTCATTTTGTTAAAAGGAAAATATTTCTCAAACTTGATTACTTATATACGAGTATAGATAAATAAAAATAATTTAACTAGCAGCTGCTATTTTTTTTAACAAATGTAGAAAATATCAAACGATACCAATGATTATTTCCTAAAGAAAAGGTAATAAGCATCTATATATTAAAAACTTTTTCTCTATTGTGAAAAATTCTAACAGGGAAAAAAGCGTTATAAAATAAAGTTATTTGATTAGTGTAAAATTGTACAATTTATTATTGTAGTACTTAATTTACCACTTAATGGTGTAACAGTTAGATCAGTTGATCCGCTCTATGCGGCAGTTGTACTGAATTAGATCTCCGTTGAATCCTATATATAAGATTTATGTCGTAAGATTAAAGGACCTACAGTTTTCAGTGTTTAAACAGTCGTAATATGACCTAAGATGTTAAAGCGACTAAATACACCAAAAAATAAAAAAAAATATGACAAGTTATTTTCTCTTTTAATTAAGATACAAGTTCATTTAGTCTTATGGTTCTTTGTCTTTCTTTTATTATTGAGTATTATAGGTACATACTATTTTGTTTTTTTCTCATTCTTCTAATCTTACGACAATTGGGTAATATTGGTAAGGATGAAATACAGGTAGCCCTCGGTTTACGCCGGTTCCATTTACACCGATTCACAATAACGCCACATGCAAAATCCCCGGTTTAATAACGAATTAGCCAACGAATTAAGTCGTCAACATTCAGATAAGGAGAACGAAAACGAAGAACTTCTAAGATTTATAAAAACAGCCGATCTAGAGTGTTGATCTTTCAACCATAGTAAAACGGAGTGTTATCGCATCAATTCGACCATATTCTGAATATCTTTAAGAAAGAAAAAGAAAATCCAGCAGTTAACACTCGATACTTTTTTCAAAAAGATAAAAGAGATTAGAAACCGGGAACTTCAACTCAGAAATAATAACATCTCTTTGAAAAAAGACTTTTTCATTGAGAATTTTGCCTACTTTCTTATGAGATGGAACCTTAATCCATACCTCCTATTATAATAAGGTTCAATTTATTTACTCTACCTATATTTTGAATCATCTTAAATTTGCATACGCCTCTTCAATGATTTTTAACTACTACTTGAAACTAAGTTGCACTTATCCTTAAAAAAATATAAAATGATAGTAAAACTGTGTATAGTACACAAAATTTTTGTGATTTCGAAAAAACATTTCTTACACAAATGAAGTTATTGGAAAGAAATGATCCTAAATTGAAATTTAAGTTTCGTTTAATATTTTTTCGTTAAATACGAGCCTTTTTAATAATTAATCAATTTAAATTGTACATAATATATAATTGTTACCTATATGCGTTGTATCATTAAATGATTAAAATTTAACTTAATCATAAATTAATAGATTTTCTTCAATTCTAAGTTTAACTAAATTTACTCTTATTGTTGAAGGTTACACACGTGGAAAATTAAAGATAAACATTTCGCCACATTATGTACAAACTTGATGTATGCATTTTAATGCTATTAAACTTGTCACAATGAACGCAATTTATCTGAGAAAGATTTCGACAATAAATGATATAACACTAATGTTAATTTCGAATATTTTACACAAAGTATATTTATAGATACGAGAAATATTTAAATTAACCATTTAAAATAAATGCAATCGACAAAAATTGTTCATATTGTAGACCATTGTTATGTATAACATTTCAGCATTAACTATTTGTGTTCTCTCATAATTTTTGCCAATTTAATTTTTTTCATGTTTTCTTTATGAGTCAATCTATATTTGTGAGTCTAATAAATTTATAAAAGTAGTTATAATTTATTTGAAATATTTCAAAACTAAACGAACGTTTTAAAATTTATTTATCATTAGAAGCTAAATAAATCTTGCCTGAAAAAATATAGCTTGAAACTACTATGCGTCGAAAACCATTCAAATTATACGGTTATCTTCCTACATTAACTGGCAAAATATGAATTACGAAAATATTCGTGCCACTATAAAAACTGATTAGCCGAAAGTGCTTTGACCTCCTTTTTAAATGGTTTATATTTTTTGCAACAAAATTCGTCGATTCCTTACCTTTTTGTTGCTATTGAATAATTAATAATTATATTAAATCACAAAACCTTCACATTGCTTTTATTGAAAATAACTACACAAATACACGGTGCAAAAATAATTAAAGCAATAAACCTTTAAAATAGAAAAAAATTGTTGGCAATTAAAAGAGAATTTAATTACCAGTAGGAAAATATTTTATTGATCGTTAAAAACCAAAACCTTGAAAGTACATAATTATTGTAAATACTAATAATATGATTTTAAAAAGTTGCAATGCTTAAAATAATTTCTCAATTAAGTTAAAATTACTCTTGAAACAATGTTGTCACCATCGTACTATTATGGAAATGTCAAAATGCAAATTAAACAAGAAAATAAATAACGATTAAGAAATTGTGCATAACAAAATTCTAATTAATGTAATTAGAGCTGATTGTTTGGCATTATATTTTTGACTCTAAGCATTAAAGTCAGCTCTTGATAAACTGTTATAAATTAAAGCTTGTGCATTCCAAATTAATTCTAATTAGACAATCGTCTGTTCCGAACAATGAATATCAAATTTTAATCTGAAACAGCCATGGCTGAGAAGAAAACAGGTTTTTTTCAGCGGTCAAATTAAAACAATATATTTTTTCGAGCTCAAATAATTCATTAACTCTAAACAATACGTTTGAAATAAGGGCGAGGGAACATAACTTTGATTTATGGCTTTCTTATTGAAGCTTTGCAATAAATAACTCAAAAAGCAATTCTAGGAAATGAACGTTAATAACTTTCATTTCATTTTCGTGCAAATATATTTATTATTAAGAGATAAGATTTCGTTTTTTAAAAATTTATTATGGGGCCTTAGACAATTTACCCCACTGTATTAAAATATCAAAATGATTTTTATTTTATATCTTAAAACAAAAAATACCTTTATGACATTGAAATTAGTTATTTTCTTCAGAAATTTTAAAATTATTACCTAAAAAGTCTTCTTTATGTTATGTCACTCACCTTTTGAAAAAAAAAACAAACGCATTTTCGAAAGTTTTATAAAATTAATTAGTTAAATCAATAAAAAAATAATGTTTGTTCAAATATAAATATTGAAAAATCTAACTAGTAAAATTCGGTGAACAGAAGTCTTCATTATTACATGGGTAAATAATAAATATTATTTAGAGTTTTTTTCAATATTTGATGAAACACTTTTTGACAAGTAATAAATTAAGTAAAAGGCTATTGTAAGTAGACGAATAAATGTAAAATAGAAAAATGTATCATCATATAATACTTTAATTAAGTACACAAACTTCAAAGTTCAGCTTAATATCTGAGAAATTAATTGTAGCATAAATCATAAAAACCCGCATCGTAATATAATTTACACTTAAAGTTTATTAGTTGTATATTGATAGATGAGATGACTTGTGTGAACGTGCGTTTAGTTCAAATAGAATCGAGGCCAATATAATGTCAAATTTCTGACCTGTCGAGAGTTCTTGATTCAAGTTAACGTTTCCTTTATAGTTAGCAAAAAATAATCACACCATTTATCAATCAGCTAAATATAAGTTATTGTTTTATTCCTCTGACACCGTTTGCGATTGTTGAACGTTGTAATTATGAGTATAATAGAGTTAATTAATGGGAAATATATTGAAATAAGTGTTATGGTATATTATTAATGTTATGTTATGGTATATTATATATCATATATATTCGTTAGTTTTAAAACTTACTTTTAGAACATTTAAAAGAATACTTGTGTTTAATTTTGTGTAAAAGATTTAAAAATTAGATTTAATGAAACTTGAATATTAACGCCTTGATTGAAAATATTAAAATATTCTTATTATAAATAAATAGGTACCTATACGCATGTAAAACTAAAGCTATCTTTCCTCAAAATAAATATATTTTCTGAAATTAACGGTATACAAACAGTTTCGGGGCCACTTATTGGCGCAGTGGTTAGAGCAGTAGTTCTCTCCACTTCATGCGTCAAGTGGTACGGGTTCGATCCTCGTTGAATCCTAGATTTAAGATCCTAGACCTAAGATTAAAATTGACCAACAGAAATTGTCTGTGTTTAGACAGTCGTGATATGACCTTAGCTGTTAAAGCAACTTAAAACATCAAAAAAAAAAAGTTTCATTCAAATTAGAGAATATTAAATTAGAGAGTATTTTATATTCTACTACTGAAAAGATAACTAATTACCAGGGTTGTTATGGATATGTTTCGTATCTGGGCACGAATACGGATATACAAATAATATCATACTTGTTTTGGATACGGTTAATTTGAGTTTATCGTTTGATACAATACCTAGTCAGTCGTAAAAGTAATTATGTACTATAGCTACTAAATTTTCAGTCTTATAAGTCTTAAGTACATATGTGTCGTTAAAGATCAAACATGGCCATCTCCATGATAACGCAAACGCAGAAAAAGAGGATTTTAATTTTGTTACTACATTAAGTTGTATGTAAAATCAAAAATTTAACGATGTTTTTCTCCCATTTAAAAGAGGTTTTTGATAAGTTTGATTTTACAAATCTATTTTATGTGCATCAATCTTTGTTTTAAAAGTAAAAACTAAAAAAATTCAAAAAATGGAGATGGCCATGTTTGATCTTTAACGACACATATATACTTGTTATAAGAGCTTTTTCCTTATCCAAAATCATCCGCAAATTTTCTGTCGGATTCGAAGTTATGGTTACGGATACATTTTTTATTTAGGATATCCGATAGTTTCGGTTATAGTTACGGAGCTCCTTGTCATCCTTACTAATTACTATTAAAAAAAACAACGTATCCTTTACCTTCACACCGGAAGTACTAGAAAACTAAGTAACAAATAATCAAAATGTCAAGAGGCGTTAGATTAAGTATAATATCTTTGTAGATGCATCGAATAGGAATCCAGGATATCAAACATTATTATCATCATTACTATTTGTGGTTTTTTTCTCTTTGCTTGGTTTTTAAATGTACAAGTTCTTTATATTTGCTATTTTTACCTCACGTTTGGTTCATATTCTTACGGTCTTTGAAATCCCGTATAGTAACTATTTAATAACTCCCGGATAATTTTATCAAAGTTTCATGATGCCATAATGTTACCTACTTATAAACGAGTATGTTAGCTTTTCAAAAGTGGGTACATCCTATAGCCAATGAATCCACAAAGTGAAAAGTGATAAACAAAGTGGTTGATAAAAAAGGCTGTCTTTATTTATTTTCGCTATTGAAATACACATCGATAAAATTAATCATTAAAAGTTAATATCAAGTGTAAATAAATTGCACTGTAAACTGCACTGTAACCCACTTGATGGCGCAGTGGTTAGAGCAACTGCTCTCTCTGCTACATGCGCCAGTGGTTCTGGGTTCGATCCTCATCGAATCCCTAGATATAAGATTAAAAATTAAGATTCAAGACCTACAGAATATTTCTGTGTGTAAGACAGTCGTGATAAGTGGGCAATCCTGGATCTTCCAAACAGACACTTTTAGTTATAAGTTAATATAAGTAGCATATAAGTATTTATATTTCAGTTACCTTTAGACAATAAGTGAAAAAAAAAATAATAATAATAATAATAATAGGTTTTCATAGAATAGAATCAAAACTAGGAATGAGACTTACCAATGGGTAAGTCTCGCACAAGCGTTTTTAGTGACCAGTTGCACTTATTGCACTCACGTGCAGATCGTGCAAAACGTAATGTATAATAAAAAAAAAAACAAGACAGTCGTGATATGACCATAGATGTTAAAACGACTATAAACACCCAAAAAAAAAAAAAAAAAATTGCACTGTTTGTTTTTTCTCATTGAATCATTGCACCTTTCAATAATCCAATAAGATTCAATTTACTATGTGCCCTATTTTCAAAAACCAATTGAATTATTTTATTTATTATTGAAAGCTAATGTCTATCCTACGTTGAATTTTTAACTTAAAGTGGTCAAATTTATATCTGTAGCCAGTTTGCTCTTCTTATCAGTAATACAGAAATCAATAGTTAATTTGTTACCAGCTTTAATTTATTATATCTATTTACTTCGAATATTAAAATTAGAAAAAAAAATAATTTAACAAATCAACATAATATGATGGGTTTAAAGTAAAAATACTGTAAGTCTCAGTACTGCCAATTACAGAACTGTGATCTAAATATGCTAAACCATTTTAAAAAATAGTGAAAAAAAATTTTATTTGTTTGTTAACAGATATAGTTAAAGTTAAAGTAACAAATATGGATCGGTTGGATTGTTGATAGTTAAAGTAATGTCAATTTGACTTACATCAGTTTTTAAGTTGTCTAAATTACATTTACGCATTTATATACATTCATTTTGTTGATATCAACGGTGATATAAATAAATATAATTAAAAGGATTTTTTAAACATTTTATCTATGTGAAAAATTAGACAATTAGTGTTCTTATGCTAAGACAATTTAGGGATGCGTGGCATCCCTTCAATGATGCTATTTAGCAATATTTTGGTTTCGGAAAATCTTTTACTGTGGCTTCTGCGACATACTAATTTCTGGAAAACAAAATCAATTTCACTTACATAATTGTTACTTTATAGTTTAAACCATTCATATCATAAGTCATTTTTTTTATTTTGAAATTTTAGTTTAATGTTTTACATTAATGTTACTAAAATTCATGCAATAAAGATATAAATTAATCAAATTGTTGAATTATAATATGTTTTTCTATTTTCAAGTTTATAATTTTTTTACACGCATATGCAATATAAATTTCAATATTAATGTATAGCTAGTAACAGTTAGTATAATTGCTGCTGGCTGTTAGCTATAGACAAAGATTGTTAATACTTTTTAGAAATTTGCTTCAATTTTAATAAATAATATTATATACGTATTTCTCCAATGCATTGCCAATAGCATATAACATAAGAAGAAACATCTTGTACTTATACTATGATTTTGACTACCTTCATTATAACTCTTATAAGATTTCATATTTCTATAATCAGGTTTGTTTAATCAACAGTTACAATTTTTTTATGTGAACAATAGTATTAATAGTCTCGTATAGGTATTCAATTTGTATGCTCACTTAAATGAAAAACAAATTTTTCTCAATAAGTTTCCTATATTTGCAGTTTATTAAAAACCTCCATGAAAAAGTTCTAAGATCTCATTTTATTTGCAAGTTTTAACGATGTCCTTATTTTTTATGCAAAAATATAAAAAACAGTTTTTTAAAAAGTTTAATACTTATATCAAAGAATTAATATTTTATTAAAATATGTAGATACAATATTTTAGGTTCACAGTTTTGTTTTTAGTTTTATTTGTTCCTGTGAATCATAAAATAATATTAAAATCCATTCGCTTAACATTTTGCATTAAAAAAACGCCATTAGAATTTTCTAAAATGACTAATAGGATTGAAATTGTACATGCAAAACAATAGTTACGAACTTCTATACTTTATAGATATTAGCAAAATTGGTTGATTTTAAGAACACTCCCAAATTATTGTACATTAAATTACCAAAAAAAAAAAAAAAACGTTAGAAATTACAATAGTATTATACCTAAGTAATATTCTATTAATAACGCTATTATATAATCAATCATATGCATAGATTGAGTCATAATTTACCTAATAACGTAAAAAATAGGAAATCGTTTCCTTTTATCTGAAAATTAGCATATGGCATTTTAGTGTGATTAAATAAAACTTGATAAATAGGGAAATAGCTCGTCATGTTTGTTAATTTAATTGAAATTTATCGACTAAAACTTAACGATAATGATAATGATTTTTTTTTATAAAATTATTTATTTAGGTCGAGAATTTCATCATGAAACTAAAAAATAGATTTAACATTTTTATTTTACAAATTATAATTATCTATATCGTTCTAAATATCCTATCAATTCCTAAAGGGCAATTTGGACGTTCTGATACCATCAACCTCAAAGGTAGAACGATTTGAATAAATTTAAGAACAGAAACTAATGCAAGATAAATCTAATAAATGATGTAAGCACTGTGAGTTAAAACGATTTATTAACATATTACATAATAGTTGGTTTTACTTTGAAGTCTTGTCATAAGTCGCATCCTATTTTAAAATAATTAGACATCTGACAAAATATGTTTTCTGTGATGCAATTTCAAAATTTACGATTCATTCAAACATTGTCAAGAACGTAAATATTTCAAACTGTTATTGAAAGTTAAATTGATCTACTATTTACTACTCCTTTGAATGTATATATAATTTGATGTAGTTTAAGCGTATATATATATATATATATATATAATATATATATATATATATATATATATAATATATATATATATATATATATATATATATGTTGTATGAAATAAATTATTGAGCAAGTAATATTTTAAAAGACCCCAATCCAATATTTTCCATCAAAATCAGTGTAAATTGCTGTTAATTCATTAACATTCTTCAATAATGGCAACTAAAATTAAAAGCAATTAAAGAACAATTTCTGAGAATTGCATGCAAGGAACAATTAAAAATTAACTAAAATTAATTGCAAAATTAATGAATGCACTTGAAAATGTTTCTCAAAGGAGGCAAAGCTGTAATAAATTTACACAAAAAAGAATACCGCAACGATATGAAATATTTGTGGATGCAAATATACGAAAGGTATTTACTGTTTCAACTTAAATTTAAGTTTTCACATTTTATTTTGATAAATATTATGTTCCAATGTTTGCCAAATTTTCTTCTTTCATTTTAAACACAAACGCTTTTTTTACTGTCATATTTAAAACATTTCGTGTTTACATTCAATTTTTGAAATTTCATATGACGTTAAAAATACTTTTTAGATCGTATGAAGTGCGATTTTCTACAAACGGCAGGAAATTTTCTTTGAAATGAGTTTTAAATATTTTTATAATATTTTGGAATATTTTTTACTGAATATAATACGATGTATTTAATAAATTATAAGTACATAAAATCATAAAATAAATAAAACTAGTTTCTAAAAATGTTCAAGCAATTTTTAATAAATGCATATGAATCCCTTTATAAAAGATACAATAACATGAGATAACACGATATAACCAAATAATCACCAACAAAAATTTTTCTCAAATAAATTGCGTAGAAAAAATTTTTGGTCACTTTCAAATTAAATTGAACGCTTTAACCAATAGTTGTTTTATACATAGCAATTAAAGATTATTGATGAAAGCTATAGTGACACAAATATATATGCATACAAGTAAAGTTAATAAATAGATTTTTTTTGTGGCGGCTGCTTGCACTTTCATGTAGACATTCAAAAAATATTTATAACAATTAGTAGAAGTGACGGTGACCATAGACTGAATTATTAAATTTTTCAAATTTGAACAATTGTTGGATCCGTCAACAAATCTTTAGCAGATGATACCTAGCCAAATACCTTTTTGATAGGCATCATTGTTAGTGAATATATAGTGGTAAAAATAAGTGTATGTCCTGAGTACTCAATAAGCTGACGAACTTCTTGAGTAGGATAAATACTTGCATTGTCCTTAATAATTACCCATATCGCAATTAAATTTAAAAACTACAAATTTAAAAACATATAATTAAATATCCAATTTGATTTGTAAAGTGTACAATTCGATTTATAAAATTTCCAATCATTTGTAAAATGTCTAAAACAAGGCCAAGTTCCTTAAATTAGTCACATATAATTATGGTAAGATTTTAGAATGAGCTTTAAGATTATAAGGTGTCTGTTTTCGTAAGCAAAAGCTTGCAAAGCTTTTGAGGTGCATTTTTTATTTCTGATGTATTGCTACCACTTAAATTAACATATTTATCAATTAGTAATAAAAAGAATAGTTATTTCGAGTTTCATTGGCATAAACTTTTATCTATCACTCGATCAATTAAATTAAAGTAGTTCTAATATGACTAAAAAGTGCAAATTTTTCGTTTACCTTGTAAAAGCTTTTCAAAATTTTCCAATAAAACCTTCAAGAAATATTATTTCTATATATATGGTATATATAATATACATAATATTTAAATAGGTGTCTTAAATGTAAAAGAATTTTAAACAATTAAAAACCGTATAGAAAAAAATACCTGAATGACATATTTAAGGAAACGGTAAATTATTAAAAGTTTATTACCCATTTAGGGGAAATATTTAATGCTTGTACGTGGCTATGAAAATTTTAATTTTGAAAATTTAATTTAGTAGAAGAAAATGAAATTTGTTGGTAATGAACATATTTTTTGTTCTTGTTCTTGTTAAAAAATTTTTCTTAATACTTTGTCACCGTTGTGTATATAAAAACCTAATATACCTAATTGAAACCCCCACTTACAGTAACTGTTATTAGCAAATTAATAAGCTTGAAATTTTGTAATACGGTTTCTTCTTCCCTAAAATACAACCTCGTTTCTGTAACAAAAAGCTTATAAATCATTGTCAACCTCATTGCAATTTCTGTCTATATATAAAACAGCTCATCCATTTGCAATTGTTGAAAATATAATTAAAAATTTTAATAAGAATGATTGATGATACTGATTTGTTCAGGATTTATATTGTTATATGTAGACACGATTTTAATTTTATAATAACATTATATAACCTCACGCTGCGATTATAATTTGTTCTTCTCAATAAATATACTATGAATTTAATTGCGTTTTATTTTTCAAATAAACATTTGCAATTAGCAATAGATAATCAAATTTTACATCATTCAAGTTCTAACATAAATTATATTTAAAAAAAATAATTAATAAAGATTGAAGCTTGAATATACTCTAGTAAAAAAAGGTTTCCAGCTTTTAAAAAATAATTTTCAAAAATTTAATACGTTTGATTTCTTTAAACTTGTAACATATTTAAGCTCCATGTTTTGTTTTTCAAAAAATTATTTAATTCTTTCTTGCTTTTAACATCTTTGTTGATTGACTTTTTAATAACGTTCAAAACGAAATAAAAATGAAAAAATTAAATGTCAACAGTGTGAGATGGTAAAAAGAATCCATTGAAAGACCTTTGTATAATTATGTTATTCATTTGTATATATCACTCTCCCGAAAATTAAAGCAACAAATTAATTTGAATATCAATAAATTCAACCAAAAAAAAAAAAAAAAATTAAAAGTGTTGATTGTAATTTATTCATGTATTCCAAATAGAAGCTTGTGTAAATTTCATTTGGTTCAACTCAAGGCTAGAAGACGTTGCATCTTCGTGTAAGATTGAACATTAAGATCTCCATTATTCATAAATAAATTTTACTGTTTTTTATTGATATAATTACCTGTAAGCTTTCAAATTGTGTTAAAAAGTGTGAAAAGATTTTAGATAACATAAATGAATAATGAAAATGGCAATTTTACAGTACGTAAAAGGAATGATTAATGACTACTTATTAAAACATGCGATTAATTGAATTATACGATTAATTACACATAAAGAATTTTTTTTAAATATTTTTTGCAATGTTAAACCTAAACAAAATGTCTTATTAAATATATTTATAATAAAAAAATCATACTTTTGGTTATTTATCCCGTTTTATTTAAGGTCGTTGTCCTTTTTTCTAAACAAAAGTATATACTTTCTTGCATATAAGCATTTCTTCTTATCGTTGCATTTGTGTTTAACTTTTTGCTTTTTTTCAACATCTCTCAGTGAAAAGTGTTTATTTTTATTATATGAGTATTAAACTAATAATGTAACTGCTTCGATAGCAGTAATTATTTCTTCAACTATATGTAACTAATCTCAAATCGCCACCTGTTAAAATCTTAGCTATCATTTTTTCTATCTGTTTATTTAAACTTAAAAGTTTATAAACAAAGAAAAGAAACATATACACTGCTATTTTAGCATTGAAAGATGGTTCACTTATTGGTGTAGTTGGTAATAGTTTCTTCTTACATGTTGGTGTTACTTAAAAATATTTTGATGAAAATTGTGTTCCCTCTTATTATAATAATAGTTACACCTAATATGATTATATAAAAGACCTAATAAAAACCATTCATTTTTTTTATTTTTCGAAAATAAAATACATATGTAATTTTAATTTTCGGGCATCTTAGGTGCCCATGAATACAAAGGGGCATCTCAGATGACTATGAATGAAAATAATAAACTTTGTTTTTGTTAAAAGAATTTACAAAATTATAATAAAAACTTTCTGAATCGATTTCTTTATTTTAAGGTAATTTTATATTTTAATTTATTTAAAATAATTGTAATTAAATAAAGACTTCATTTTAAGAAACTCGCAAAAAGTCAATGCATAAAAAATTTAACCGCATTAAACGTATATTAATATAAATTCGAATGAATTCAAAGTTTGCAAGCGATTTAAAAGTAAATCTGGATTTAAGAATATTGAACTCCACATAACACGTACGCGAATTTTATGTAAAGTTTATGATAATGATTGATGAATTAAACTAAAGATATCCAAACTTTTCATTTTTATAGATTACTATTGCCATGTTTTTGGTTTTAAGTTAATTCTCTGATGCTTATACCTAGTATTGAACTTTTACAAATAGTCAACTTCAATTTTTAATTGGATTTATCGACTGAAATGAAATGTTAATTTACTTGAATGTAATTTGAAAATGGCATAAAGAAGAACAATTTAAAATTTCTTCTTAATTTTCTGATTGTTCTCTTAAATTGGATTCGAGATCTAGTATGATAAAAAATTTATGAAAACTGCAACTATCCTGGATTTGTTTTTAGAAATAAAAGTTACACACAAAGAAAATAAAAATCTAATAAATGATACGACTATCGTATGCATAAATAAGCACTAACTGTGTAAATTAATAATCCTTTTTAAGTTGAATTTCTAGACAGAATCTGCTTAAAGTTATGATCTCAATATAACTAAACTTATTGACAGATTTTAATGAAAATGAACAGAAAATTCAGTTATATCATTAACAAAATATTCATGAATTTTTGGGGGTTTAGGATAATTTTGATCCAGGATATAAAAGAAAGCATACCCCAGAAGTTAAATTTTAACATGGATTGTTATGGAAAAATTTAAATATACGACAGAAAAAACTCTCTGTAGAAAAACAAATCTACAAGAATCGACTTAGCAGTGAAGGAAAATTACAAAATAATTAAAGAATCTAATACCATATACATTTTGCCCGAAGATATCGCGGTGTACCTTTGAAAGGTAAGATATTCTTCACATACTATAAAGTTCACTTACATTCAGTGAAAAGAAAGGCGAAAATGAGCGGAAGAGAGAAGGAGTGGACTTTGATCTTGTAACAACCAATAAAAGTGGCGTCGAAAGTATGATTTTTTTGAGCTGATCATTCCAACAGCTGATGAGGGATAAGTCTTAACTGAAATCCATTACCGAAGACACCATTGACATCTCACAAACCCCCAATTCTTTTCCGTGGCGTGAGATCCTTGCAGAACGGCATCGATCCCTGGGGTCGAAATAATATTATTTGGATATTAAAAAATTAAACTCCGGAATATGTAATCAATTTTAAACCTTTTTTTTTATGAATTTAACTACTCGATAATAATTTTATTTACGTCTATAGAATTCCAAAACGTATATGAATAAAATCTATTAACGAAATAGTGCGTGGACGTAGGGTACTTGTGTATGTACAAGTATGTCAATTTTAAACAAATATTTTTATAAGGTTACTTATTCTTTAATAAAAATATCATGGTTAATTTTATAGGGTAAGATTAAAAAATATATTTATTTATTTAGGTATGTTTTTCAGAGAAAAATTTGATTACTGTGTTTACAGTTGCAAGAACGCTACTGTAAACAGAAGGCTTTACCAAAATATGCTTTCCAAATCACAAATTTCTTGTAGGGTCTCCACTATTTTATTGCTGTATTATCGTAACTTATTTTAAACCTAAAATCTAGAATTTAGGTGCATAATGTTACTCTCTTGTACTTTTTCTGGGAATTCGAGGAAAAAAAAGTTAAATAGAGCAACACAATAATTACTCTTGACATCAAAATTAATTGAACGTTAAAATATGTAGCTTACTTTGTATCATCTTTTAATTGAATGAAATATATTGAATACAGTGGTTAATTATTAAAGATCCCAACTACTGCGATTTCTATCTTTTCTCGTCAAAACTTGTTTTTACTAATCTTATAATAGTTTCCTTCCTCAATTCGCACGTTACGACCTGATTCTAATGTCATTTGTAGTTTGAATTTATGACTATTCTAAAATCATTGCCAACAAGTTTTATTTTTAACTACAAAATAAAAAACTACGATATCACAAAAATGTACTTCCAATAACTTTTTAAAAAATTCAATTCTTTGATTAGAATTTGTACCTACTTGGTTTTCTAAGAAAATAGAAATCGATTTTTAAACTTGTATGTGGGTATGCATAAGTAATTAACTTTTTCTAAATAGTTTTTGATTATTTCCAAAATTACATTGGCTTTAAGTAAACATACGCTTAGATTAAAAACAAATATTTCTTTCTATATATTATCAATAGAAAACTAGTAAAATTCCACCCATTTTATTTCGACTGTCAAGAATTTTGAAGATTTACTGAAATTATGTTAACAGTTACTTGCTAATTTGAAATATCAACATACTTTTCAAATAATGACAATTTTTTATAATTATTGTGTGAATAAGTCATATGTAGAGAATCAAAAATATTTTTTCAAACACCAATTCTCTATTTAAAATAATGATAAGAGAGCAACGAACTCCATGAAATATTTATATTCAGATTCAATTTTCATTTTACAATTAATAAACTATAATGTATAGATACAATCAGTCAAATGGGTTTATAATTTGAATATTTTTATTCAATTCATTTAGTTTTATTGATTTTTTTTATTTAGTGCTTCGATAAAATTTTAAAACAAAAAGTTTATTGAAGAAAATTACGACATGAAAATATGTAAATGAATTTTCTTTCAATGTATGTGTATGCAAACAAGGCTAATCAATTCGACAACGAAAATATTGTTAGCGACAAACGTGTTAAGAATTATTTTCTATTTCATAATGAGAACGGCATACAAGATGCTAGAAATACCTTTATCTCGAGAAAAATTGGGTTTTTAAAGAAAATAGTCACTAATACTAGATATAGTTAACGGTAGTTAAAGATTCCTTAGTAAACCAAAAACTTTGTTTTTAAAAATTATTTGATGGCAGATTTTGAAATGATTAATCATAGCAGTAGAAGCAATACACTTACTTAAATTGTAACACTAACGTTTTTACATTTCTTTCATAAAATACCTTTACATCGTAACTTTAAAAATAAATGGCTCATAAGGCATACACATTTTTAATAGTTTTAGGTAGATGGGTTTTAATAGTTTTTAATATAGTTAAGTTGTTAAAAAAACCTCCATTGAAATTCATAATACTAATTTTCAGGTCCTAATAGTTTAATATTTTAAGCAATTATCAGGTGAAAAGACTAGTTTTTTATTTTAACAATTTATTTTCTGTTTTGTTAGATACCTGATGAAGTTGGATTAACACCGACGAAACGTAGTGTAAAAAGAAATAAATTGTTAAAATAAAAAAAATGTTCTTTTCACCTGATAATTGCTTAATATATAGTTAAGATTACACATTAATACGACAACTTTAATTGCTATCAGAATAAGCTCTACTTTCTCTCATTTGTGAGAACCATGTATGAAATAGGGAAAAGTGGGGTATTTGAGAACAATAAACTTTAAATTATCCTAATTAATAATATAAAATAACAATTTTAGTAAACTTTTGCTATAACATAAACTTTAACTTATCTACTTTAATAATTTGATCACAAAACTTTTTTAAATTAACATTAGAATAACAAAAATATAAAATATAAAAACTATTGCCATTCCTATTTCCCCGGTAGTGTGTGGGGTAATTAAACTCAATCCACGGGGGAAATAGAAACTGCATTGGGTAATGATAATATATATAATATAAAATTTAATGATTAACTATGTTTCACACAAATCACAGACGTAATTATTACACATGTATTGACCGTTCGTACATGCATCATGGGCCCATTTCTTACATTTGGTACACATAATCCAGTCTTCTTTAGGGGGCGATTCATATTTTTCCGTGCAGAATATGCAATAATAGTCCACGCCGTCACTTTCCTCGAACACCGTTTTCAAATTTCTAACGACCGCTGTATTGTTGACTGATGGTGGGTTCGTTGTACTTCTTCGTTGTTGAATATTTTTACTTTTCTTTGCAGTTTGCCGTTTTTGTTTTTCCTCTAATTGATGTCTTATGGGAGTGCTGGATAAAATTTGAGAATGTTTTCTTTTTCTTCGTTGTGAAGTTTCTATTTTAGGAATGATCGGCACGTTGGCTATGTCAGAGAGGAAGACAGGAGTTAACGGAGCAAGAAAAGTGTGTATGGTTAAATCGGTTTAATGTTCATGATTATGGTTGTGTGATGTTGTCGGTTGATCGTCCACAGGAATTGTTTTCTCAGCTGTAGTAGTAGTAGTAGTAGTATCACGAACGGAAGTAGTATGTGGACTGTCATGACTGTCAGCAGTGTTAAATTTATCAATAAAAGGCATATTCGCGAAGCATTCGTTAAACTTGTCCGTATCGATGGGATGAATTCCAGCCACTCTAAAACCATTGATCGCTTTGCTTATGTTGGCTGTCTTGTTGTACGCATTAGTAAACAGCTCGGCCACTTTGTATTGGGTGATCCGTTTGCCAGGATTGTTAACCATGTAGAGCTCACACTGTCGATTGTATGCACATTTCAGTGCACTAAAAAAAGTTAAGTCCAGCGGTTGCATTTTATGTGATACATGAGGCGGTAAGGAAAGAACATGAAGGTTGTGTTCTCGAAAAAGCGTGTATGCCCCCAAGCTAATGTGACTTTCATGATTATCTAGTATTATCAAGACTGGCTCGTCCTCGGTAGGTTTAACAAAATTAATGAAGTGCTGTAGGTATTCAACGAATATGGACTCATTTATCCAACCAGAATTAGAAACCGTGCCAATCATATCGTTATTAACGCCATTCAGCAACAGGTCACACATACGCCTTCTTTTGAAGATAAACATTGGAGGTACATATATACCGTTTGCACTTATCGCACAAACAACGGTAGTGGTGATACCGCGCTCAGCACTTGTCGCTTTTCCAACTTGCTTCAAACCTTTCGGCGCCAATATTTTCGAATTACGTTGAACAGTGTTGATACCGGTTTCATCAATGTTGAATATACGGTGACTAGGAAAATTGTATTTGCGTTGGAGGGCTTCTAGTTGATCGAAAAACAATTTAATTTCGGTGGCATTGAACGCTTGAATTCGGTTAAGTGACGTTGCTTCTGGAGTTCGTAGACTGATGGAGGGATTTCGAGACATGAATGAATAGTACCAGTCTTTACCAGCCATCTGAGATTCTTGGTTAAATTTATGGCTCAATTTGTTGGCTTCAGCAAATGTAAAGGCAATCTTTCGTAGTGATCTAGGTGTGATGCCGTAAAAAGACTCGCAACAATCGAGGATGTATTTTTCCAATTGATTTTCGTGACTATGATTGAAGACAGGGTTTCGTCCTTTTTTCGGTTTCTTAAATTCTTCTAGATGCACTTGTCGAAATAATGTTGATTTTGGTACTCCGTATTTGGTTGCTGCTTTGCTTAAAGAAAGTCGTCGACATCTCACATCATGTCTCGCGCGTTGGAGATTTTCAATTGTGTACCGCGGTGTTGTTTTTCTTGTGTAATTTCTGGGCATCTAAAGAGAGAATTTTTTTTTCCGTAGAACAATCATAATTATTGGAAACAACAGCACAAAATAAAATTGATCCAAACAAATTGATCAAACAAAACAACAACAACAACAACAACAAGTCAACAAAACGAAACGTTGCATCAGAGTTTAAAATAAGAAAATTCTTCGAAAAAATTGTAAAATAATTAATTTCTTACATAATAATAAGAAACGTCCACATTTACCCCGCGAAAATCGTTCCAAATTACCCGATTTAGGCAATTCATATTAAAATGCTCGATACTTAAAATATTTTCTTCATTTAACTTAAATAGCCACATAAAACTAATAAGTGAATTGTAAATGAAAGATAATAACAAAAAAATACGCACTAAAGGTCAAGAAATAATTTTTTTAAAGATTTTTACATACGGCAAAAATTGTAACAAAAGATCAAATTTTAATTATTTACTTACCGTGACAGTATGCGAACGCCAATTTAAATATTTTTTTCTGTCAGGAACGATAAAGCACACACTTGTCAATTCAAACACTAATAAAAATTTTTTTAAATACAGAAATAATTAAAATTTAACTGTTTTTAATTAGCCGCTGTTCTCAAATACCCAACTTTCCCCTATATATCAAGCAGGTTTATTTTCCTCAAGATATCCATGTAGAATAACACATACCTACTCATTTTATCAATAGAAAAATGTACAATACTATAATATGAGCAAAAAGTATTCCTTCTTTTTATTTAACTTTTTTTTTCATATCATTCACTTTCATTATTCCGTTTATATATTTCTGGTTTCTTATTATTTCTTTAACAAGAACATGCTTCTTTACAATAATTATATTAAATAAAATCTTAACGTTAACTAGAATTTTAGTACAATCTAATAAAATAAATTAAAACATTTATTCACTCCTCATACAAAATCAATTCATGTGCTAATATTATACATACTATATTAAGCTTAGCTAATCATGTCTATAAATGCTGAAGCACACGTGTTATTTAAATATTCAACGTTAACAGTTTTTCGATTGTATATTATGCTATTTATTTATGTATTTGCCTCGAACGCTTTGAATTTCAAGAAATTTTAACAACAGTTCAACAAATGGTAATACTTTCAAGTTAAAAATCGCCATATTATCACTAAATAAACCGACATTGTTAAACTAACACGCATTGTTTTTTAGCAATACATAAAATTATTTCGAAGATCAACAGGTCAATAGTAAGAGGATTTTATGTCGTGACAAAACTTTTAACTCTTTGCGAAAAAGATATAACACTAACGTGAGAAGAAAGCCGGATTCAAATAATAAAGAAAAGAATGTTTATTTCACGAAATTATGAAGAATTCGGTCAAAAAAATATGTTGAATAATTTTTAATCAAACATTGAATCTTAAAGTTAACATTTTTATTAACAATTAATTAAATTTTTATAAAAAATTCGATTAATATAAACATCAAAACGCTTCTTTGAAAATCGGTAGATTTAATTATAGAAAAATATACATATTATACCGTAAGATAATTACAGCGGCTTAAGCGTTAAATACGACTTTTAATACTCAATCTTTATAATTATAATAATCAACACGCATGAGGGACTTATCAAAATAAAAATTTAAAATTAATAAGCTACTGTCAAAACCACTTACTTTTACATGCAAGAGGAACACTGTCGTATTAAAAAATTTTTATTTTTAATCAGAAATGAAAAAAAAAAAATATTTTGAAATTAAGATTAAAAATCTGTGACGCCGACATGATTAATAAAATTCTTAAATCATTTCTAATTATATTTATGACGATAACACCGACAAAAATTGGCAATAAAAAGATAATACTTTGAAAATTAAAAAGAACATATAATTAATTAAAATAATTTTCACAAAAGTGAAGCTACTAAGTGAATACAAATTCAGCATAGAGCATATTTTGATTTTAACTATAGTAAAAATATCAAATCAACCATAAAACTAATTTTTATATAAAATCAATATGATAATTATTTTACATTTTGCTTATACTAGATAGGTACCTATGGTATAAATATTAAAACATTGTTTTACTGTTTAACTTATACTCTCTATAAAATCTGAATATTATTTTATTTTTTATTGGAGGTATTTTTGGTCACATACAATTGTAAACTTATAACTTCTCAAAGCCTTAGTAGATGTTTAGTTAGTTGTTTAACGGACTAACTTTGAATTTTTCGTGTTATTTATATCTTTAAAATGACTATCCAGTATCCAAATTGATTTTTGGTTTTCTACACACTATACAACTTTTACAGTTATCTTTTAATTTAATAGATTAAAAAAATATTACAACTTAAAATTTTTCCATTTTCAGAGGTTTTAATTTAATAATTTTTAATTAAACAGTCAACGATTAAAATTTTGACTGTATTTTGACGATGTCCCAATTGCCAAACACAAATTGATATTGACTATATCCTATCAGGATGTGGCGGGATGCAGAAAAAAACTTGACTTATCTTCCCCAGCGACCAAAATAATTATAACAAATATAAAAAATATAACCAATATCAAAATATAAAAATGACAATTAACATTACCAAACATTAACATTAACAAAACCATACCTAGCATTATTTTAATATTAATCTATTTCATGTTATTTTAATACGTTTTGTACGCTAGTGTATATAATCGTAACGGTTGAAAACATTTTTAAGTAAAAAAAAAATTTACTATAAATGAACTTCAATGGGTTCAAAATCGATTCAATTTCTACTCAAACGCTAAAATTGAAATTTGGTACTAATATATTCTGTGATAATACAAGTTTATCCATGAAAAAAACATTTCATATCAGCACGGATTAAAAAAAAATCAATACATTTCTTGTCTAAATATAGATTTTTGATAAAAGAATTTGTAATTCTAGGCTATAATAATAGATTGTTAAAAACATAGTTTTTATTAAAGGTATACCTATTTATAAAATGTTAAGAATGTATTTTGATAACAAATCTAAGGAAATACATAGTTAAGTTAGGTACTTAATTTCATTTAAAATTCACGAAAAAGATGTTCTTATATATGATAAAATTCAAAGGTGTCTCAAGGATAATTAGCACTTTCGCAAAACTTGATTTATGAAAATGAAGAAAAAAGTAAATAAAACTTATAATTTTTTGTTTTGAAATATATTATATGTTATCTTTAAAAAAACTATTTGATTTAACATCAAACTGAATACTACGGGTTATCAAAAGTTGAAGGGAAACAAATTTAAACTATTTGGAAATTTATTTAAATTAGAGAATAGTTGTAGTTTACAATAAGATCCGTATTTGCACTTTTATATAAATATAAAAGGTCTATGCAATGGCAAGTTTATTGCCATATAAAAACCGCAATACGTATTACTTTAAATTCTTATGTTTCTTAATTGTAAGCCAGTTAGTTAGAATTAAATAAATAGCCGAATTTAAAGATGTTCTTTGAGTGAAAAAAACGGTATTCAAATAGTAAGTATATCATTAATTATTATTATTCAAACTATTTAACATTAATTGCTTACCAACTAACACAAAAAAGGATCCATTTTGACGCCTTACCTGAAGAGAAAAAAAAAATACTATTAGAAAAATACATTTTTGCTACCATAATAGTCTTAATAAGACTTTTAAGGATCTTGTTCATTGCATACCTTAAAACCTTGTTCAAACTTGTCACTTTGTTAAGTAGTGATTACCAATCAAAAAAAAAAATAGTGATAACCAATTTAATAAGCTACTAGGTACTAACCAAACTAAACTATTCGACTAAATTACTTGCTAAGTGCGAACAAGGCATTAGTTTGCTAAATTGGATCCATAGTCCAAATCCATTGTCTATTATAAATAAAGGGTGAGGGGTAATATTTGGAACAATAAGTTTGAGCTGTTGAACTATACGGAAAAAATAATCAAGCTTGTGGCTATTTAGTGGATAGTGAAGTGTGATGAAAGACTCTACTGATTACTCGCCGGAAAAAAATATTTAAGACTTCAGTATTCAGTCAAGTGCTTTGGGGAATATCTAAGCTACTCGATTTGAAATTTTGTCGTTCTGTTTTTCAGACCTCGGTTGTTAGCCTTTGTTCCAAAACAAGTTTTCAACGATTGCGCTCATTGTCGTTTTTGTTGTCGCTATTTCACGAACTTTGAAGCATTCTAGAG
Organism: Sisyra nigra; assembly: GCA_958496155.1. Classification (NCBI taxonomy): domain Eukaryota; kingdom Metazoa; phylum Arthropoda; class Insecta; order Neuroptera; family Sisyridae; genus Sisyra; species Sisyra nigra. Next base: position 33,300,772 of record OY292313.1, on the reverse strand, counting down.
ACATTTATCGCTCTAATTCATTTCTGAAGAAGGGTTTACGTGATCAAAACGAAACTAAAGTTGTTATTAGTGACGTTTTTGACAAACACTACCACCGTCGTTAAAGCTGAAAGAACCTTTCTAAGCTAAGTAGTCATTCAACGTCGTTACTCTTTACCGGAACGTAGCCTAAGTTATTTCCAAGTGCGAATAAAACTAAAAATGAGTACACTATATTAGTAATTGAAGCAAGCTAAACTTGCTATTGCTAAATACTTTGTAAAAAAATATTTTATCTGAACTATGCGCATTTATTTTAGTAGATGCATCGAAGTAAAATATTTAATGAAAATAGTAAGGTTATATTATACACTGTTTTTTGTTCAACTCTTTAGTCTTTATATGTACCTCTTATTGTTTGAATGCATTTGAACTTTTTATCTTAAAAATGCATGTGCGTTATTCTTTACATGTATTCATATAATAATAAAAATTGTATAAGTTTCTAATATCAATTTTTATAAAACTTCTACGTTTAATAAAAGATCTATACATATCTATAGTATGACGAATTTTTTGTCAGTAGATATACCAAAAACCTAACAGTTCAGACAACATATCAAGTTTTATATATTGTTAATAAAAAATATATTGGAAATAGCATTTTAACTACCAATATTTTGCAACATCTTACATACTGCCAAATATATAAATTTTTCAATGTATATTGGTATTATTTAATTTCATTTAAACAGTTTGAAGATCAGAAGTTAAAATACATTTTATAAATGTTTTTTTCCATAATTTTTTTTGTAATGTGTTGCAGTTTTAAAATATACATATAAATTGAATAAAAATAAACACAATCACTTACAGATCAAATTTAAAAAAAATTAAATCATTTTTATGATTTAGGTAATAAGTAGTTAAATAACATTAAAATAATTGATCATTAAATACGCTGCATTCATAAACACATGATAATTTTAATTAATACTTAAATTATTTTTAAATGAATAAAATAATTGTTTAGTCTCTATGAGTCCAGAAGAAAATGAAATAAAACATCAAATACAGATGATGCTGACGAAAACCTATTTTTATTTTATATTGTAATTTTAGAGAAAATAAATATCAAGTTCCAGCAATCTACTTTTACATACATGAAATGTGATCTATAACGAGACCTTATTCTTGTCAAAACGATTTCAAAACCAAATAAAATACGTGTGCGTTTGTCATAATAACCACAATGTAGGTTTTATCAGTTTTTACGACGCAATATTTTACAACATAACGATGCATTTTTCAATCTAATAACATATAGAATTTAATCAGAAAAAAATTCAAGATTTAAATTAGAAATACAATAACAGATACTTATAAAACTTATGATAAGTTGAAAAGAAGCAAAGCATATTTTGTCAAATAATACTTGTAAAAGTTATTGAGGTTCCCAAAATTTATTTTTGATACCAAATTTAATAATCCACATATATATTTATTATCAATTGTGTATAAAAATAAACAATTTATATTGTAGAATAAACAAAAAAATATTGATTAAAAGAGACCTCATTGTTCGCCGTCTGACAAGGTTATTCCAAGATGAACAAGATTAAATTAAAACGATTTATCTGATATTAACAGTTCCGACTTAGCGCCACTTAATTCTCACTTAATTCGCTTCGCTAGATTTGTGAATTTTAATGATAGCAAAAAAGTATTGCTCTTATAACAAGCCAAAACAAGACGCTGGTATTAGGCAGACTAACCTTCACGAGATTTTACCGAAAGATAAAATGCAACTTACAAAAAAACTAACAATAAGCAATAACATTTCAAACAAGAATAGCAAACAAAATAATAATAAATTTTTTGGTGGACATTGGCTTTTTGGCATTGAGAATAAACCAAACGATTATGTTATCTAATAATAGTTTTAAATATTTATAATTTTTGAATTCTTTATATTAAAAACATATCAATCAACCACAGAGTTATTTCATAAACATTAATTTCCAATTTTAATCTCACTTATTTTATAAGACTCATTCAATATTCGTCATTGAATTAGCTCGTTTTCATTTGAAATGAATAGAAAGTTGATAGCGCTACGAGTTCAAATATAAAATTTTATTTTACGACAAACATCTGCTTCCACCGAAAACTTTTCTTTTCTAAATCAACTTGAATATGCGAAATAAATTAGACCAGTTAATTTAACAAACATTTGTTACAGATGAATGAGTATATTTTGCGGGAGGTTATTCAATATCGCATGATCAGTTAAAAATAAAGAAAATCAAAACTATTGCAATTTACTTACTCTCAAAAAGTGAAGAAATTTTTCTTCTCTTTCAATTTCTCAGCCAAAATTCAATAAGCGTCTAGGTTTTAAAAACGTAAAAACTTACATATAAGAAGTTTATATAATTTTATAAATTACATAATACAAATTAAATTGATACAATAGAATTGTAATAAGAGTTGCAAATCTTTTTAATTCACAAAGTCAATTTTTAATTATTGTAAAAATTTCGATTAACCTTAAATAAAGATTAAGGTCATTGTGAGATTAAAATGATGATTGACATTTTTACTAATCGCTTAACTATTTCAATGTAAACTAAAAAGTATCTGAATTATACCAGTAATACCAATTACCATATGGAAATTAGTATGGAAAAAATATTTTTTTGATATAATGTACAATGTACATGTACAGGAAAAAGTACCAATAACAAGTATGCAAATGTTTAAAGTAAATTATTTATATCCATTTTAGACTAATAAGTATTTGAACAAAAATTTAGGTAGTTGTCGATTAAAGTCGTTCCTGATGTGTTCCCATTTTTAGATAATTAAGTGATAGGCTTTTGGAACAAATGTCATGGGCATTGTTGAAAATACTATGTGTCGATACTCAAAACTTACCCAGTTTGAATCTCGTAAAATTAATTATGTATTTTCAATTACATAAATGCATTTTTACTTTTCTTTTACTACTATATAGTAAAGTAAGTATTGTAATCAAGTCAAATTTTTGATTTTGTGAATTCACCGGAAATACATATTTTGAGGTCCTCCGAGCCTAAAAAAGTTTTTTTTTTTTTAAGAAAATGTCTGTGTGTGACAACGATATTGTATCGAAAGTTTTATCCGAAGTTTATACCAAACTTGGAATTTATAACTTTTAACTGTACTGCAAAGCTTTTGATTGAAATCGGCTAGCAGCAAGCTCACTATATTCTATGGATTTTGTACGTTTTTTTAGTTTTTTCGAAAATGGTTCCATGGAATTTCTTTAACCTGCTTTGATTATTGGACTCATCAAAGCCTGTATTTTTATTTGAAAATTTTCCTCAAATAAAAAAGGCTCTGGATAAGATGGTGAGAAGTAGTATAAAATAAAATCATATTCAATTTATGCTTATAGCAAGGCCTATTGGTTAAAATTATGAAATATGTAGTTAACTTGTATTTTAACCAACAGAGGTTTTATGTAAATAAAATTCTGTGGTACATCACAACAGATTTTTTTTAATTTTCAAGAGTTATAAACTATGATTCATTTTGTGTGAAATAAACGGTCATATTCATTGTAGAAATATTTGCAACAAAAATAAGAAAAAATTGTATTAGAATAATGTAAAATTTGACTAGTCGCTAATGATCACGTCGTTAAAGCGACTTTAAATAAATAAATTAAAAAAAAATAAGAAGTTATAATAAAAAAGTCTCTAAATATATTAATATTTTTAGGTAAGTATTTTTTTATTACAAAAGTAAAACAGTTGCAAAATTTTTCAGTTTTAAAAAATTTATATCAAAAGTACTTGTACGTGAAAGAAATGTAAGTTTGGCATTTAATTAGCATTTAATCAAGGTCCTACGATTATTCAAAAAAGTAAGATTTAGTTAAGCATTATTGGAACTTATCCTCAAAAAACCATTTTTTTAATTTCTTCTTGTTTTTATAAATATAATATTCTTATATGTTTTTATTATATCTTAAAACCCATAAATATTTATAATTACAGAATTATGAGAAATGATTAACGTTTTCATCGGAAAAGCAACATAAATACGCAGTATCTTCTCGCTTTCGAAGGTGAAGTATATCTATGTATTACTAAAGCGTTAAGTTTGAAAACTACAATGTGCGAAATATGAAATTTCAAACCTTTTGTCTGTCACAAAGAAATTTAACTCCTTACTGTCCATAATATATAATGCAACTCTTTCAATGCTCATTTATCTTGTGCATCATTTTATTACTGTATTATTCCATGCATTTGTTTAATAAAATGAGTGCAGATGTGCAATCAAAAAGGTAATAATAGTTATTGTCTATGATTTACATATGACAACCACGTGTAAATTCTTTTCGAGATAATGGAAGGTCATAAGAAGCCAAATATTTACTTATCCTATTTTAAACCACACTCAAAGCAAAATTTCATTGAATTTTTAAATTGATTTGGGTTAAACATCTTAATAACTTGAACAATGGGATTTTTATGAAGAAGCTAGTTGACATTTAAAAAAGAAAAATCAACATAAAACTTAAAAAAATGTTTAATCACAACATTCATACAACTACTATAAATAAATCAGTATGAAATACTTGCCTTAACGAATAATAAAAATGTGAGTGAAACATTTCTTCCATGTTTTTACGGTTTCGGTTTGCGGCTGTATCAAAGAAAACCCATCGTTAGTATCGAGCTCTTGCAGATTTACTCAAAATAAACTTATAAAACTTTTTTTACGCCAGTTAAAAGTCTTTATTTCTCTTTCTCGTTTCATAATTACACCGCTGTTAAATTAGTCATATAGTTGTGTAAACATTATGTACCTAGTACCTGGTTTAATTAAAATAGGATTTGCTATAGTTTTGCGTATTTAAAACGTTAACTGCTAAGACTTTTTATTACGGCTTCATATTTCCCTTTTTTGGTAGTCGAAAAGCCGTAAAATGTTGGAGATTTCAAATCAAATGTACGATAGAGACAATGACTTTATTGCTATGAATTATTTAGAAGGTCTATTAAATTCCACTAAATAACTCCTTTGTGGCTTAATAAAAGTGTCAAATTTAAAAAATAAAGTGCTTTTATACATATTACTTCTAAAAATGTTGACCGTAAATTTAAATAATTTGATTTTTTGTCAGAAAACGTATAGCTTGGGCAATGAACGACATCTGAATTATAGGTAATAAATATTTTCAAAAGACTACGTCTATCCAATGCGTGTATATTGGATTTGGTAATAGAATATTTTAAGTTAAGACAGCTGTCTGAATATTTGATTTATATTGAACATTTTAAACACTTGCATTCCCTTTTTCCATAGCAAAAAATAAATAAATAGAATCGGATTAAAAGTGTAACTTACAATGCCTGCACAAAAAAAAAATACTAAAATTATATTTTATCCATTGATTAATTTACTAAAAAGCTTAATCTTAAAATTTCAAACAATATTTTCAAAAAATTGACCTGCAAAATTGAAGATTTGAACTCTTTCTGTGTACATATAATATCAACTTTTTCCTTTGGCATTTGCTTAGCTGTTATATTTGATGAATAATCTTTCTCTCTTTTTCTTATATAATTTTTTTTTATCTGCGACACTGTGATTTTATCTTTTATAATATAACATTACATTTATTTATACCTATTTCGAGTTTTACTCGCTTGATAAGTAATAAGACAGTAAATTCATAATTTAGTACAACTAAGATACATGTTATGAAATATACAGTTTTAGTGTTAGCCAAATGTTGATCAATACCATAAAGTTATTAACAAAAAAGCAAAAGGTCTATTAATTGGAACTTTTGATGTAGCAAAAAGCAAAAAAATTAATAAAAATTACTTTTATCTAACACAATAAACAATAATATGAAGATTACACTTTGCTCAATCGATTATTTATGCTTATCCGTGTATAATATAATATTTCACAGAGAATAATTTGGAATTCATACAATGTTGCCAATATTTTTCGCTGACAGTTCAGGTACATTCAAACTTGGAATGCAAATGTAAATGCATTTTTTTACCAATTTTATAACATATTATCAAACATAAAAATAAATACATAAGTACACTTTCGATCTTTTGACTAGAATAACTCGTAAAAGTTAATTTTTTACATTTTTTTATTCTCTAGAAAAGAAAACTTTCTGATACCAAGACTGAATTAATAACAACCAGACTTTAATTTATACAAAAAAAAAATGAATTGTACGACTAGTTAAAAAGTCACTCATGCATCATCATCTGTTGTAAATTGCATCCCGTCAAAGATTAATCGATGTGCAAAAATCTCGTTCTAAAGAAATAACTTTATTTCAACAAAGAAGACAATTTTTTTTGTATCAACATGATGGTATAAAAACGATTGAAAAGTTTTTTAAAAAAATTATAATTAACCATCACCAAATAGTAAATTGAATTTGAATTACCAAGCTTTTTATAAGTTAACGTCAATGGACAATGTCTTCAAAAAAAAAAAAAATTGAAAGATATACAATTAAACTCTTATATCAAAGACTTTTAAAATATGAAATGAAAAAAAATTTGCAGTCAAATATAACCACCTTGTCTATGTGCTTCGTTTTTACATTACTATAATTAGACTAATAATTTTCAATTTATTATACATCTTAGCCTTCTGGCCCTTACCCACCTTGAAATTATAAGACACTCAGATTTTTAATGTTGATAAACATAATGTAATATTAAATTACGACTTTTTTATACGTTCCATCTTCTTAAGTTTCGATTGTTCTTACCAAAATAGCCTCACAGAATCAACGTTCTATATTCAAATCGCGTCATGCCCTACAATCTATCGAAACAAAGTCTTTTTTATAAACTTGAACTTGGATTCCGAGAAAATTTATCGCATTTTCAAGGTTTGTTTGACCACGTTTACGTTGTTTTCTCGGATCAGACATGTTGTAAAAATTGAGCAATTTTACAATATTTCAATATACGTCTTTTGCAGTTATCCGATCATTACGATAAAAAAATATGCTGGCAAAATTACAAATACATAAAACTCGCTTCGAAATAATCGATTTCGTTTCAAACCATCAGTAAAGTAGTTAAATGTTTTTAGATAAACCGTAGCTTTTTAACACTTTCTGGAGACCGCGTCGCGGCTGTTATCTTGTCTAGTAACAGTGATGTTTGAAAGCAAAACTAGTTTTCAAATCTTTCCTTATTGGGAAGAGTAAAATTTGAAAAAAATGTGGATAAACAATTAACTCTTGCCCTACCCAATCAAAATAGAAAATGAAAATTTATAGCAACCTAGTTCTTGCATCATCTCGACTTAAGTTTGTACCTTTTTCGAAAACTGTCAAGTAAAGCTATCAGCGTTTTAATCACATGAAATTCGAAAGTGGAACGTATTATGATTTTCTCATCATAAGAAATGTCTATTCAGAATTCTCTTATGTTAAAATACTAAAATAAAACTAAGATATTGGTTTAAATTTTATAAGACATAAACAAGTGGTGTCATGGGTCATCCAATTGGAACAAAATTCCTTTTGTTACGTTTTATATTATTACGTATGTATGTACTGTCCCTTGTCCGCTTCGTTGAACGTAAACTAAACTCTATTTCGATTTTTTTTCGTAGTAAAAAGTTAGTTTAAAAGTCCCTTTGTTTGCGTTGCGATAATGTCAAAATAGAAATAGTTGTCGATATAAATGATTTAGATGAACGTAGTTTAAATCCTATCTCTATCTTATTCTGTCTGATTGAGACTGGAAACGAAAGTAATTTCTACTTCCGTGCCACTGTTCGTGTCTTTCAAATGCATTTTCTGCTTTTCTTCTGGAAGTATACCCACACATATACATTACGACAGTAGACTCATTAGTGTATTTATTACATGTAAAATTAATTACATGTTACGCTCTCTCTTACATCTTCGACATTCCTCTTTACATTTCTATCATCACAGTCGAAAATCTAATACTTTTTTCGATTTACCTCTCAATCGTCAAGTGTTGTGAGAGTACGTGAGATAAAGAACTTCGTTCCAATCAAAACATTTCTTGCAAATCAATATTTTATTTTATAGTGAAATTTTAAGCAAACGTTATAAATGTTAACTACATTAAAGAATTTTGGAGTAGGTAACGTAAAATAAAACTCAATTAATTAAAATTAAATTCAATAGACTGTGGATACAAATCAAAAAGTCTATTTTGGATTTTCTTTAAATAAAGTAAAATTCTCGTGGATTTAAAATATAAGAAATCACAAACAAAAATGTTTAAGTTACTCTTTTGTAGAAAAATTAAAAATAGAATAAGTGTAATACTTATGCTCAGTATTGAAGTATACAAAAATTAAAAATGTCTTCTATCATAGATGTTATTATCGATCTTTGAAATCGCAAACCATTATAGCAAAACTCGTGGTTTTCTGATTTGCAATCTTCTTACTCATGCAGTCATCAAATTATTTATACCTGTAAGCCTTAAAAGAGATTCTAAATTGTAGGAGGATTAGATCAGTGAGAAAAAGTTAAATGCGCAAAAGATAAACGGAAGGCACTTTAATAGATTCATCTTAAGAATATATTCAATACCTATAAATATATAAACAATAGCTAAAAAGTCCAGAATATCTATAATGTTAGGCACTGAACTAAAGCTATCTAATATTTATAATAAATTACAAAACCAAAATCAGTTACCTACTATTATTATTTGTTCGTTAAAATTTAGCAGAGAAAGTATATGTCATGATGCATTATAACTAATTTTGAGGAACTATAATGATATTTAATGAAATGAACTATTATCTATTATTTATTTTATTTTTATTAGATTAAAGCGCTCAGCTATATCATGTAGTAAGTACAGTATTTTTCTTTGGTTTTTGTATTATATAGTTATATATGTACAATAAAATAAACTATTAAATATTATTTATAAGTAAAAAAAAAGAGTTAAACTTGTATACTAAAAACGTAATTTAATCAAAATCAGAAAGGTACGCACTTCGTCAATTAATATTATGAGCAAATATAATGGTTCAGCTTGGAAAATTATTTCCTTGTTTATTCTAATTTAATAACTATCAAAGTTATTATTAATGGAGTTTGTTTTAGGTTAAAAATGTAGGCTTTTTATATATTGTAGTTTTTATTAACTTTTAGTATTTTTAGTTATTTATATTAACTTATATAGTTTTTCGTCAATTTATTTAGGTACTTAAAATATTATGATAAGTATATAAATTTAATTAATTAAATTTGAGTATAAATTATTTTTTACCTACAAATAGCAATTTAAACTAACTATAAGTTTTTTGTTGGTATCAACTAGGAACTTATTTTCATTACAACATCATTACCACATTGAATTGTTTTAATATAATTATAGAGACTTGCAATCAAATTGTTCAAATATTTTAATGTATTCATCATGAACTTTTTTTTCATTTCAATGACATATCAGAGTCATATTTTTTACAACCATTTCCGCCTGTAAAAAATTCTTTGTCCACTTATGTTTACACAAAACATTTGGTGAAAATAAAATATCAGAAACGCTGAATTTGTTCCACATAACTTATCTTTACGATAACATTTAAGCCTGCGAGGTTTTGGCGAGTTAACTAAATTTATAAACGGTCTCTATTTACCAAAGGTTTGGCTCGCAAATCAGAATCTACTGCCCTATAATTCGCATACGAAACACATAGATACTTTAGTCTATTGCGTCACTGTTAAAAATACCTATTTATACATTTTAGAATGGCTCCATCGAAGCTTATTGATTAAAACATATCAGCACACATGCGAATAATATTGATAATAAATTTTTGACAAAATAAAACACTTATCGGTCAAAGCCTTGTTTGAATTGTCTCTTATCATAGATGAAAACTTTCCAACAAAATTTTAATTTATTCAAATGAGTTTTTTTTTTAGTTTGGTTATTGTTAACTCATTTGGGAGGCACAAAATTAAAATATAATATGTTGATTGTGTCACATACTCGTACAATGTCACAATGGTAAACGAAGGGCCGATTTTTTTCTCGAATTCTTTCGTCAGAATAATTATTGACAAACATTAGACATATTTTGTAAGTAAAAAGGCGTATACTTTTAAATAATTCAGCCAGAATCGGCGTTAATAAACTTTCAGTTTTCAAAAATCTAAGAAAATTCTATGAAATACAACATCCTAAAAAATTTCGATTTCAATTCTATCTTCTCGTCTGAATTCAAAAGCTCCCAATTACACGTTTTAATCTTAACAAGCTCTAAATTTTATACCTGTCTTATTTAGTTATCAGTTAACTTTAAAGAAAAAATAACCTTTACTACCGACTTTAATCTTGTCTTACTAGACATTAAAAAAGAACATAACGTCTTCAAAGATTTATCTCTTCTTTGTTTTTGAACAAACCAGGCGCTCCTTTATCTCTAAAGGCCCTACGGCAGTCGCCTAGATTTGCCTAACGATAAACCGGCCCTCTTCAATGCATGCTTACAAGTTTGTTCCATGGCACACCTAAGTAAAAAATTAAGCCCTTTTATCCAACAAAAGCATAAAACTTAAATAAATAATTATGCTATAGTAATAAAAACAGGTGCTAAAAAAAACTTTATATAAATTTGACACAAAAACGATTAAAAAATATAAATAAAATTTCATAACATTTTCTTTAAATACGTTTTGTAATAATCACAAATAAAATAATTATATTTAAGTCAACATAATCCGTTTGTATCAGCACTCCAAATTCATTTACTTAGGACGAGTGATGAATGATTAAATTTTAAATAATACACATTGTAAAAATTAATTTATGATAATAATAAAATTAATTTATTACATACAGATGTTGGTCCTATCAGGGAACAAGCTGTAATCAAGAACATATTCATATTGCTTTTAATGTAGTAACCTTGAGTTTTGATTTAGATAAATTGCATCAATGCAACTAGTTTTTGAAGTTTCATGTTTCAATTTCATTTCATTATCGATATTTTTTTCGATACAATCATTTTAAAACTGTTATGCTATTGAAAAAAAATTCTTAGTCCTACACAAACGCCTATAGTGTTATCAAATGAATCCAAAAAAATAGATTAAAAATTCAACGACAAACCTAAACGTAACTCGTTGAAAAACATAAATAATCCATTAACTGCATTTATTTTCAAATTTATATAAAATGTTTTCAGTATTGTCCCATAATATTCCCATTACAATAAATCAAATTTAAATAATAGAGAAAGTATTTTTGCAAAGCATGCCTCGTTTCAATTGACTCGTGTGACTGATTGATTGATGTAATAATTGATTAGAATATAATTTATATTCTCAATACTTATGATATATAAAATAAAATAAATATGGAAAATGCTTCGGTATTTTATAATCAAATTGATTATATTCAAATTAGATGCATTTTCTTCTACATATTTCCTTTGAAAGCATTAGTAATATTTATGCTGCAACAAATTTGTGTAGCACGACTAAAATCGTAGATGTGGGTGTGTTTTGTCTAACTCAAATAAATGCTATGCTAATTTCTCATGTGAAATGTATTATTTACGAGTGTTTAGGTCATGATCAGCTGTGTAAAAGAAGGAAAGTTGCATCCAATTTGCATGTGCAACAAGTGTTGAAGTCGATAAAACTTTAATAGAGCCCAAAAATTATTTTTTTTTATTTGGAAAAAAACTGTCGTTAGTTCACACGTTTAAGAATCAATAATAAAACGTAAATCCCAAATATTTCTACGAAATTTGTATTTTTTGTAAAAAGTAAAACAAAAACTTTCGCGCGTTTCTTTTTAATTTCTTAAAATAGAATGTTAATAAGCTGTGGCAAATCGAAAATATTTTAATGTTACATCAAAATAAAAGGTGTCAAATGTCTTAAACATTTGCCAAACAACGCTTTCAATTTAATTAAACTTGACGGTTCCAGATGATAAAAATTTAAAGTTTGTGAATTTTTTTTTGTAAATCAATGACTAGTTTATTATGTTAGCATTAATTTATTTCTTACAGCTTTCATGACTAAGATGAATAAAAATATACCTGGCTTATCGTTAGTTGCAATGACATTGAAAACAACATTTGAATCTTCGTCTACGTCCACAATAATTACAGTAACATGTCAAATTCAATTCAATTTTTTTGCAGGTTTAATTGAAACATTAAAATCTCGTTTGGTTACATAATTTCCCAAAAATAAAACGCTCTGTTGTAATATTTTCATTATTGGAAAAATTTGATCCATCAGGAATTATCCTTAACGGCGCCTCTTTCATTTATGATAAATAGATTAAATTCTTATCAATATATTTATTAATATGTGTGAAACACAAAAGTGGCTCAAGCACTAAAACGTTCAAAATAAATAAATCATAAATGCAATCATAGCTGTTCCTCGAATTAAGTTTTATCAAAAAATTTAAATGCTTGTTCTACTTTCGTGCATTTTTTTTAATTTCTTCATCTCGTACTGCTTTTATGAATATTAAATAGATGTGTTTTATATCCATGTTGTAAAGATAGGCCTCTCTTAAATTTCATAATAACTACTTTTTACTGAAAAAATTTAAAATATATCTTACTAATTTTTAATAAAATTCTTATTAAAATGAAAGAGCAGCAAATATAAAATTGCATTTGATTTCTTAATAAAATTATACGTCCTCAAAATCTAGCTTAATCAAAAAATATTATATTTTTAAAGGGGAATAAAAATTTATAGCCTTACATAAAATATATTCATAACTTTTTTATAGGTAACTAATATTTGTAGAGAAAATAGAGTAGGTACTCAGATTTTTTGAAAAAAAAACTATAATTATCTATGAACGGTTTTCAGACATAAAATTTTGAAAATGAGATAAATGAAACCAATTTTATAAATAACAATCATCTAAATGTTATAAAAAGAAGTTTACTGGTTGAAACTTACAAATATATTAATGATTATAGCTTGTCAACTAAAAGTGAGCTTTGAAATTATTAATGTGATAATTATAAAACCGTTCATGTTTTGCTTCACTACTAATCATTTAAACACTTTTGTTAACTAAAGAAGACTACGAAGTTTACAAATATAGCACAAAACATGTAGGTAACACAATATTTAAAAAATCTATTTTTATCATAGGTAATACATGTTTTCCATTCACAATCGAATATTTTATTATATAAACCAAATTAGATTTCTTACAAATCAAATTGGATACTTTTTCTCATTAATTTTGACGTGATAACGTCTTATAAATTAATGAACACCGGCAGCCTGTACGAAAAAGTGTCACGTTCCGTTTGGACCTGTGCGTGCAGCCGAGAACGCGATACAAGCAATAGAGAGGAACGAGTTCTGCTACTGGAACGCCGCCACGCGAGCTTCTTCGAGACCTTCTACAATAAACTATACCTCGTATTCATTAACTGTTGAATCCTAGACAACGTGTTTTGTGTTTTTTTCTACAATTTACTTAATAAGATTTAATTAATTTCCTTCATAATTTTCAGTCAGATTTTATTTTAAAAAATTGTTAATTTTCATTTAACTCTTTCTTTGTATTATATAAAATAATGATAATTCAGTGATAATAATTCAATTCAAAACATAAAAGTATTCAATTTTTCATCGATGTTTCTTTATGACGTTATCACGTGAAACTATCGTCCGTAAACCGACTTTACAGACAACCAATTTTTTTTTATTAAACATAGTATTTAAAGAAATTATTAAAAATTATTGATAAAAATCATATAGTTGAACAGATAGATATATACATGGACATTTATAATTTTTTTTACCATGTTCACTAATGATAAATCCTATCGAAGAGGTAGGTATTTTCAAAAATTGACATCGTCACTTCTACTAATAGTCAAAAGTAAATATTTTATGAATGTGTACCTACATGAAATTTTCAGCAGCTTCCGTAGATATAGAATAATATTTATATAATAAATTAAATTTGTGTGTGCTTAATAAATATCTTAAATATCTTTAAATTCAAATATGACTTCCATCAATAATCTTAAATAACTATACCTATGTATAGACACCTTATGAGTGAAGTGTTCAATTTGATTTGTAAAATGACCAATTTGGTGTGTAAAATCTGTACAAATATCTTAACATAATAACTACGTGAGTGCTACACAAGAAAATGATTTGGGAATGAAATAATTAGATAGATAATTCAAATTTGAATGCATTTCGTTCTTGCATTTATTAAAATTATTTCCTCATCTGTCAATAAAAGACAAAAAAAAGTAAATATGAATTGCTGTGGCTCTGAAGACAAAAAATGTGATATATTCAAAATAAAAATTATATATATAAGTATATAGGTATATTTTCAATTATTTATTAAATATTGCTTTACCTACCTATTTCTTAAGACTCAAACTCTTCATAATTAACTGTTTATATAAAAAGTCGCAAATGTGTGTGAATAAAATGTGCTAAATAAAAATTTCCACAACAAGGCAAGCGATAAATATCTCGGAGAAATATGTTAAGAGTATCTAATAAAACTATGAATTATCGTTTCATTTTTATTTTTTTATTTCATTTCTTCTGATTACGGAACAATGCAACTCAATTTCATGGTTCGTTTATGAAAGCATATTAAAATCACAAAGAAACTTTATGAAAACACGTTTAAAATATTGATTGGAATTCTATTATATGTGCCGCTATGAAAAATTAATTTCCAACTTCACGTTTTAGATTAAAACCGCTATAAATACAGATGCACTTGTTGCTCGATTTTATTCAATTATGTGCAATATCTTTATCTTAATGCCATGTTATATATCAACGACTAATTGAATTTTTATACATGAATCACTTATCTCTTCCTCATATCGATTTATATAAAAAAAGAATGTAATTGCTTTGCTCTTAGGAAAGAAAACATCCAATTAATCACAATTTTGAGATAAAATTTTTTAAAAGACTTGCATTCGGTTTGAGATGAAATCCCTGAGGTTCTTAGTTCAAGTAAACATTTATTATCCCTTTAAATCATTGCTGGTAGATTTATTTGATAAGAGCTGGAAACGAGTTTTAAACATTATATATGTTGGATTAAGAGATATGTTGCCTCTTTTTACAAATTAGCAACAACGCCATTTTGCAAAATTTTTTGTTGTTAAGACCCGTCAAATATTGGCATTTATTAATTGTGATAATTTATTTGATTGAATGTATATCTTATTTTTAAAATTCTATAGCCACGTTTAATCTTGGATTACTGAAATTATCTTATTTTTTTCAACAGCTTTGTTTATGAAATATATTAGACGCTGGAAAATTTGATTATCACAGTTCAGAATAAAGAATAAATCAATCGTTTGGAAATCAATCAGGTGGGTTGTTCGTGATTGATATCTTATTTTGAAATTTATGACTAATTTTAAATTACGTATATAAAAAATTTGATAAGAACTTGTGTTGGTTTTATTTTTTCCTGTACATTTTTTAAGTTTAATGAAGCACTATTTCGTCATAATAGTATGCGCCTTTGTCACTACATTTTTGTTCAAGATAATAGGTATAACTCAAATTTTATCATACTTTTACTTTTCTCTTGGACGACTCCAAATCCATAAAATTTGCTTTAACTCATTTTTTATCGAACCAGGATAATTATTAGAGTTTTCGTGTCGCTATACTAATGAAACTTAAGCACATTTTTTTATTATATACTTTATCTCAAAAAAATAATTGAATGAAATTAATTTTATCTTAACTAGTCATTGTGGAAATAAAACAAAATATATTTTAATCTTTTATTTCTATTAAAGTATTTTCCAATTTTTATTATAGGTACCTACCTACTAAACGCTAACTTTATAGTGATTTTATTAAAATTTTTCGTTCGATAAAAAAAAAATCAATCAAAACTTTAAATTATCATGTTATAGAATTGTAAAATGCTCCAGTTGAAAAATATTTGGCTGAGTTGAACAAATTTTATTTTAACGAATTATTTTATCGGTGTCTGAGATAAGCGAAATATTTTAAGTCTTACAAAGCAAATACAGCACACTTTTTATAATTCTCAAAATATACATACACGGTTCTATTCACTTGTGTGAGTTTAAGTTAAAATATATTTTTCAATTACGTATGAAATAGATAAGTGTTAAAAATGCCTTGATTCTTACCAATTTGCTTGTTCTATAAACACGAAAAACTGTATTTAGGCGTTTGAAATCTTTTTTTTTTGTTTGGCCATTCGAAATAAAATTGAAATTCTTTTTACATCGCAATATACCGGTTATTATAATGGATTTTAAAACGATTCATTAAAAAGATATTACAGGCGCCACGACACGTTCAAGGTTCTCTTTTCCAAAACATTAAATACAATTGATCGATATGATTTTTCGATCATGAAATAATATTTAAATAATAATATAAGATGACCTATTTATTTAACCAACAGGGAAACCGCTGAGGAAAAATGTCAAAATTTTCTTGCAATCGGAGCCGAAAGGTCATACATATTATGAGAATTACGATAAAAATTTATTATGCAAATATTTTCGTTTGAAACAATTGTTCAAACATTTAGAAAAATTCTCTGAGATAAAAATAACTAAAAAAAAACTTACATGAAATAATTAATTTACTTATTTATTTTAAACATGAAAATTTCACTTACCTCCAAAAGAAAGTTGAATTAGCATCGTCGTTATGACGATCCAAGATGTAACGATACACATTGTTTTTTATGTTATTTAAAATAGAACGTATGACGAATTCAATTGTAGGCTGATAAGTTTCAGCGACAATGTTAATGGCTTATTTTTGCGTGTTTTAATTTTTCAAAACACCAAAATAATTCATCATGGAATTACGATTTTCCAAAAAAAAAAACTCACGGCTGCACTTTGAAAATAAAAACTTTAATTTTAAATTTTAATTAGTTGATAGAATTTATTTGTTGTATAAATAGAACACAATCACAATGATATATTAACTTAAATTATTTTTGTAATTTGGCTTTCAATAAACTCTGATTGTGTAGTTACCATAGCACAATAAGTTTTGATTAAAACAGCTGACCATACATTAAAGGCCAGTTTCAATCGAACCGAACAGATATTGAAGCGCGTTATTAAAAAAATATGTTTAAGAAATTGTTCAATTACTCAACACATAGCGAACCGATTCGAAATTTGCGAGGAAAAAGACGCTTTTCCAGTCGAAAAACACACTGCAGCGTTCGCGAGCACGATGTGGAAAATGCAGCTCAACAACAATAGCATTGACTCATGAACATTCACTGCTTGACAGCAGAATAATCTGACTTACAAGTTACAACACAACCTCGTGTCGACCGCACGTTTTCGTACGCTGCGTTTTCAGCCAAGTGGGGATTCTCTATTGAAAGCCTCACAAACCGCCTCCGCCGCCCCAAAAATTTTCTACTACATATACGGTTTTTGTTCAAATCAAAAAAATGATTCAACGTCTTTTTTTGCATGTCTGATTCACACATGTCGATTTCTTGCAATTGATAAAAAGAAATTTTCTTCATAAAAACCATCACTGATATTTTTAATTCTGATTATTCATTACACTTTAAACGCATTTCTAAAAGCATTTTTATCGTTTTTCCACTTATTTATCCAGAGGATAACAAACAAAAATAATTTTCTTAGAAACAAGAAATGGAATTTATGGAACTTATAAGTTGTAAATCCACCTTACAGTGCAACATATTCTGCTGCGATGTCGGGGCACCGAAGTGCAGAGGCGGAGGTGGGCTTTACCTCCCGATATCAGAGGGTGCCTTAATACGGAGAAGGGCATAGCGACGACCCTGGGTTTCCTCAGGGAGACGGGCATGCTTGCTGAAAGAGTATAGCCGTTTAACCATAAGCCAGCGGGCCCACTGGTTTTTTTGATCGGACGTTAATTTTGTTCTTATCCAAATATACCTCTAGGTGGGGGTAGTACGTATACTTGATATTAGACCGCTACCCCTTCTATTATCGGAGTTAGAGGGGTTACAACCCTTAACTTAATTATTTTTTTTCTCCGAAACTAATAAAGATAACTCAAAAATTTTTTCAGAAAAACATGTACAATAACAATTTCTATATTACATATTTTTTTCGTGCTTCAATAAAAATATTTTAGTGGTAAAAAAAATTATTGAAATATTTAAGGGGCTGTTTTTATACCTCCCTCTTAGTTGACACCCACCAAAAAAATATATTTTATGTATCTATTAAGTAACTACTTACCACAAAAATTTCCGGAAAATCGGTTTGGTGGAACATACTTTTAAAAAATATAATCCGCACTAATGTTTGGGTAGCGATCAATAATTTTATTAAGACAGACAACAAATTCAAAAACAATTATAGTTTTTTTTAAATTTCTTTTAAAAGTTTTGGTAAATAAGAATTAAATTACACAAAATGTTTAAAAAAATCAACATTTTTTAATTAATTAATCGTTATCACTGTCGCTTTCAATCGATGTAACAATAGCAGTTTGATCGAATATATGTATTAGTTAATATTTCTGCAGGTCTAATAATTTTAGAGTTCTTTAGGAATAACAACACGTTCCTTTGTTGAATGACAAATTAAGCAATATCTATTTGTTTTTTGAACTCTCTTTATAGGAAGTTCCACTAGTTCAGTTTCTGATGCTGATTCGGGTAGTTGCGTATAGATACGTACTACCCCCACCTAGAGGTATATTTGGATAAGAACAAAATTAACGTCCGATCAAAAAAACCAGTGGGCCCGCTGGCTTATGGTTAAACGGCTATACTCTTTGAGATAGGTGATGAATTGACAACCCACCCCAATTAAGTACCACATACATTAACTTCACCTTGCTAACTGGCCAGTTTTCAAATATTAGTGTTATTGTCACTATTTGTTTAATCTATTTTATTTATTTATTAAATCTTTATTATATATATTCATATTGTTACCATTGTTGTTATTACTACTGTTACTATTTATATTGTTTATATTATTTATTTATTATTATCAAATTTTGTCAGTACCTACTATTGTTGCTAACTATTTATAATTTATAACTATTATTTATTGACATTTACTTAATTTTATAAAATGATACTATCTATGTTATTATTAAGTCGTTAATGACCATTTTGTTAAAGCCACTATAAATAAAAAAATTAAAAAAAAAAGTTGTAAATCATTGTAACTCTAAATTCAAAGTTAAGACGAAAGAATTTTCAATTAAAAATTTTCATAATGGCTCTTATTTTGATTATTAGAGATGCCACACGACAATAATTACCATTTAATGTAACCGTATTTCCTACTTTCCTTCCTCTGCCCTCCTTTTTTTCTAAAATACAGTAATACTTCGTTTAAGTTTAACGTTAGAGATGCATTACTCGAGCACGTTACGTTAACCAAATCAGCGTTGTTAACGCAGGAAGAAATAACACGCAAAAAATAAGGATAGGTTATTAAATTGAAAATACAAATTTTTGAGCGGTTTATTGATAACTAATATATAGGAACAATGACATACACCTTTTCTTGACAAATTTTAAAATAGTTCGAAATGCTTGTATTAATTACCAAATTGGAACTTACAACACGTAAATAAACTGACAAGGTTTCATGATCTTAATTTTTTGCCAAGAATCTATCAAAGATAGATTGCGTTGCTTGTCTCTTCTTTTTTCTTTATAGCTCACTATAACATGTTAAAGCATTTGACACATTTGTTACAGCACAACTTCGCGCAAAATCTGGATCATTTTCGGACAAAATATCTAGCGAATTAGACACTTGACTCAGGTAATTGGACAATATTTTTGTAGTTAAAACAACGTAAAAACGCTCGACGACCAGCAATGACGTTAAAGCTAGGTATCGTTAACGGAGGTAATGTTAAACGAGGTATTGCTGTTTTAGTATTACTCATTCTTTTTAAATATTATAAAACTGGCGGCTACCCGTGACTTCGTTTACGTATTATTTGACCAAAAATTAACAAAACCTTGCCTTAAAAAATAATACTCTCTCTATTAAGAAAAAAATCACATGAATCACAATCACTCGACTCCAAAAAACAGGACAGCTTCTGAAAATTTCACTACAAAAATGAAACGGACACTAAATGATTGTCTTCGGTAGGTGAAGAATTAAAATTGAAACTGGACTGATTAAAAATAATGCAAACGGCCTAAAACTAAAAAAAAAACTTAACTTTTCTAAAAGTATAAGAATTATACTTATTGTATATAGTGGTGCATGAAATGTAGATACATAATTTCTAAAAAAATTCACTTTTTTGACAAAAATAAAATTGTTACAAATAAGGTCACTCAGAAGTCAGATTCCAATGCGGTAAAGTCCATTTCTTGATAATTTTATATAAAGCGGAGGTCCTACAACAATTGCTACATCCCGTATCTCACTCGTCATAATTTTCACTAGAGGTGGTAGCCTAGTAGGTAGTAGTTCTATAAGCATGACTAGTCTGTGTCACATCAGTCATAATTTTATATTTTGGTACATATTTTTTTTTAAAATTTTTATATATTTATTATAGGAATTGAACCCAAATGGCGCCTAGCCTAAAATATTACAACTCTTACATTAATATAGATAATATCTAGTTGACCAATGTCAACCAGAGAATAGGAGCTAAATATTATAGTACGATATATAAAAGTAAAATTTACATATGTTTTGGTTGTAAATAATTAACAAAATTAAATATCACTTTTTGTTCCTAGTAAAACTTAAATTAAAATAAATTATATAATTAAAAATTAAAAACTACGTTAGTAAAACACATACACTAAAATGCTATGTTAGTTGTTTACATACACACGCTCAAAATATATACATTTACACAGAATATTAAGTTGAATTAAAGTCATTTCTTTTTAGTCTTTTTAGCGCGGGTTCTTTTATAGCTTGCACGGCTAGATCGTTCGGGTGTAATCCCACTCGTTCCACATATTTATTTTTTAATTTTTTAAAATAATTTGTCACCGTTTCAATATCCAGGTCTCTTAGGATTATTTCATTTTTGACGTATCTTCCCACTCCCAGAAAAGATCTCAGAATCCGCGCCTGGCACCTCTCAATAATCATTAGATACATTACTGGGTGTTGCACTCCCCCACAGTTGAGCTCCATAAGCCCATGTTGGTCTCAATAATGGTACATATTAATAGAATAATTTATATGCTTTCTTTTGTTAGTTACTAAAAGATTTACTAGTCCTTTAGTTTGCAGTCTTTTTTATAATTTCTGAATATATTGCACAATTACTTCAAAAATAAATGTGAAAAAACATTCACCTTATCAATTTTTGTTTTGTGAATTTAACCGTTTGAGCTATTGAGCAATTAGTAATTAGATGTAAGAAGTAAAAGCAAGCAGTGAAACTTTAAAAGTAAACTAATCAAAATTAAAGGAATTAATATCTACCTACTAAGTACTTCCAAGTTCTAATTTATTCGAATTTGTTTTTAAGAAAATAACCCTGAATTTATTTAAGTGTTTTAACAGTTTATTTACAGGCAATTGGAACTTAACTTTCGGGAATTTTCCAAAAAATTTAAGCAACTAACCGAAAATATGAGATAAACGCTTTATTCACATAATATACCTATCTTATTTACACATATTTTTAGTTACGCCAACTGTTTCCAGAACCCACTTCTAAATGAAGTGAAGAAAATGTTCTTAAAACAAGACGACTATCTCTTTTAATTGTTTCTCAGTTATTCCATTTATTAAATTTTACGTTTTGAAATGAGATTTTTAAGCTCATTTTAATAATTTTTCTCATTCAAAGACAACACTGAACACGTTGTTAGTTTGAAGCATAAACCGAAAATTGGAGTTTTGATTAAGTGTGTAATTATAACTAAAGAAAGCTACAAATTAAAAATTTTTACAGCCTTTGTTATCCAAAGGAGAACTTAAGCATTTAAAAGTTAGAGAAATAATAAACGCTTAATAGGTAATTTTAACATCTAACACAGAATATGAAGTAATTTACACATTATAGTAACTGGCTTACAACCTAGTTTTTTTTTTCTCTTACTTTTAGACCATATCTGAATATTGTTTTCTTTTTGCTTATCATTTCCTGCTATTTAAATCATAATGATAATCAAAGCAGGAGCGATTTATATGAATCTTAAAGCAAATACACAAGAACAAAACGTAATCTTTGGGCATTTACTCTTACAATTACTAAGACATAAAGCATAACCTGTTCAATGAGTTAGTACTTAATTAAAATTGATAAAAGAAAATTTTTTCTAAAATATTCTTTTTTAACCATATTCTTTGTGAAAAATAAGACTAATATAGAGATTATTCGGATAACCCTTACCTTAACCTTAAATAAAATTCAACTTGCTCATACAAATGTGGTCATAAAAAATGTACATTTATTTACCAGATTTAAAGTAAACCATTAAATACACTTTAACATTTGTTGTCTGCTTCCTCTTTTTTGTGAAACATGTTATCATTTTAATTTATTATGGGATTTAACATTAAAAAAATCATAGATCTTATTTAGAGTAAACGTGTTTAATTTTCTCACTAAAAGTACCGAGTAAATAAAATTATTCCTAAAAATGTAAAAAAATTATGAATACTATAAGTAGGTATATGTATTTATAAGGCATATTATAGGTTCCTTATATTATCATTATATCCTTACATTCCTATAAGTTAATTACCTTGTACATTCTATCTTCTATCTAAAAGCTTTATAAAACGTATGATGTTAACCAGACTCTTTTAAGTTTTCAAAATCAGCGCCAGCCCAGGAGTAAAGCGAGAGGAGCGGTTTTCTAGGCGCCAGGTAGCAAGAGGCGCCAAAAAGTAAAATGCGAAAAACAATTTTTAGCAAAAAATTAAATTTTTTTGGTATCTTGTGAAAGACGCGGGGCAGTGTTGCTACTTTCTTAAATCGAAATAGTGACTTTCGACTACAAATAGTGACTTTTCACTATTTTGTAGTGAAAAGTATACCACCAAATTCAAATAGTGGTATACTTTTCACTACAAAATAGTGAATAGTCACTATTTGTAGTCGAAAGTCACTATTTCGATTTAAGAGAGTAGGCCAGTTTTTTGAAAATCTGTAGGGAGACGATAAAAAAACTGTAGATTTCCATTGATTGCATCTAGATATAAATCCGTATAGATTTACGAGTTTTTTTTAAATACTAAGTCTGATTTAATCAAAAACTAAATGTAACTATATGAAGCTATTCGATTAGCTTCGAACCTAGTCCACAAGATGCATGTCTTGTTAAGATGTATAGGTGACAGTTCTTTTGTTCACAGCTGAAACCAGAGTTTTTTAAAGGGCGCTGAAAGACAATCTCGGTCTACCCCAATCAAAGGCTAGGACCAGCACTGTTCAAAATATAATTAAAAGTATTGAATCGTAGGTATATTTTTTAATTTGTTACCGATTTGTTTGCATGAATATTTAATCAATATTTTCCAAATAATTATTATCTGAGATCTAACAAACAAAAATAGCAATAATAAAAACATACTCTCGTATTGCATGGGCAAAATTCGTAGTTACAATCTTCAATAATATTACTCACAAAAGATAATATAGGTATACTATATATTCAAGTAATACCTATTTACTATGAATCTCTTTTTGTTCATTATATTTCATTCAACTGAATAAATATTGTTCCCAACGTCTGTGTATTGTCATTATTGTATCTAATTGTAAATATTTTAAAGAAGCAAACACAATTAGTCATCAGTCTTTTCCAAAATAATTTTAATATATTTGAAGTTTTAGTCATTTTTCATTCAATTTTAAGCTCTAATATTGAATATTAAATAATCCATTAACAAAGTAAAGGTGAAATATAAAATCAACAAACGGTAAATCAAATTTAAAAGGTATGCCCACTATTTTGTTTGTATAGAAGTAAAAAATAAAGTTATTTTATCATTAAATAAATATTTTTAAAAATTAGTAATTAAATTCATTTAAACATTTTTTTAATTTAATTTTCCATAAAAAAATATATTAAAAATGTGAACTTAATTTATTTTTGGCAGTCTCGAGCTTGTTAAGAAATGTCGTTAAAAGTTTTATATAAAACATATGGTGTAGAAAAATGTGTGCTAAGTTGATGTAATATTCTTTCCTAATGCCTTAAATTTGTCGGCGCCAATTTTACATACCTTCTTCTTCAAATAAATGATCATCGACAGGTCAGTCTTACAGTCTTCACATACTTACAAACTGACATGACGCAACGATCCCGAAAAGTCACACGTATGATTGTTACATCTGTAAACATTGTACTTAATGTACATTGTATATTTATGGCTACAGCCTACACACGATCCCAGGTCACTTCCGTTTTAAATGCATTGGATTGCAATTATTTTAATTATATCATGCCTATTAAACGCCTTATTCGCTATAGATCACTAGTCGAGACTCAAATTATATGTATTTAACGATGAAAATCAAAACCTTGAATTACACTAATGATTTATTCCTCAATAATCAGTTTTAAATTCATATTGCATGTCGTATAAAGAAAGAAAAAAGTGGTTATAAATTCCAGAAAAATTAATCTTATTTCTTAATATCTAAATTAGTAGTTAAAACAGTTCGTTCAATTTGTTAACACAGCTGTTCAATTCTTAATAGAGCAAGATCCATTGAAAACCTTTTAAGTTTGATTTTGAGTAAAATAAACATGAGGAGTACAGTTGATAATAATAGCTTAAGTGCAACCTTTGTCAAACAATATTATTTAACAATGAATATTTACCTTTTAATTTTGAATTTAGGAAAATCAAGATGATCAGCTTACACGTGTTCAATAATATACCTGTATCTCTTATAGGTATTATTAGCGTATTATAGGAAATATTAGCGTTGTATTACTTAATCAATGGTATTACTAGACTAGCAGAATTGTTCGCAAATAGTTCTTTTTTATTGATAAATTTCAGTTACTACTCGTCTTCTATTGCCAAAAATGTACTAGAGTAGTAGTAAATATATTATTTTATAGTATACATGGCTATATCTTTCGGAATCAAAGACACAATTATTTTCGCAATAATTTTACTGAACGGTGAAATTATATCTAAGGGGCACATCCATAAATTACGTCACACGTTAAGAGGGCGGGAGGGGGTCGACAAAGTGTGACAAGGAGATGGGACGGGTCTTAAATTTTGTGACGTCACATTTCAAAATATATTTTAATCGTAAGTGTTAAGTATAACACGAAATTTGAACTATTAACGAAAAACTCAAAAACATTTGCAACACTATCCGTAGAAACATAAGGTTCAAATTGTTTAGTTCAAATTCGCTTTACTACACTGAGAAAAAAATTCTCTTCAGACAACTAAATTTTATTTACGCCAACAAAATTAGTTAATAGCCCATTGTCAATCAAATATTTAATACTTAGATTTTTAGATTTAATTGTCTGAAGATAATTTTTTTCTCGGTGTATTGTTACGCGCCGATACTATTGCCCTTTGATAAATGCCGCTAAATGCTGCACCGTGCCTAGCGGAGATATTGTTTTTATTTCACAATTTGTCATTTGACAATTGACTTTCAAGATTATTAAGTTTGATCATTATTAATTAATATAATAAGTCATTTTTTTTCTTGAAATGTTTGAGTTGATGTTAATTTTATTAAAAAAAAAAAAATTAAATTGGAATAAAACAAATTTTAGAACTGCTGTTTTAATTCAATAATTATTTGTAGTTGTAAAATTGTAAAATATGTGACGCCACACTAAGGAGGGGTGGGTCTCACAAGTGTGACCAGGTGTGACGAGGACGGGGGAGAGGGTCAAAATTATTAATTTGTGTGACGCAATTTATGGATGGCCCCTAATATAATTATAAAAGTATATAAAAGTAATGCTTGAGATAGTCTCGCCGTACTCGACGTTTACGGACATGACGGAGAAGTTTTGAAATGTCAAAAAAAAGTAGAAACTTATGAAAATATATGGAAGTAGTACCTATATTAAATTGTCCGTCAAGACTATCTACTTCCATATATTTTCATAGGTTTCTAATTTTTTTGACATTTCAAAACTTCTCCGTCATGTCCGTAAACGTCGAGTACGGTGAGACTATCTCAAGCATAAGTTGTTGTTACTGCTATTTAGTTTTAATTTTCTTTTACTAGTATGCAGTGAAGTATTGTAATCGGATCGAATTTTCAATTTCGAGTTTTTACCGGAAATAAACATTTTGGGGTCTCTTGAGTCCGAAAAATTGGGTTGTTAAACAAACGTCTTTGTGTCTATATGTGACAGCGACTTCGTATTGAAATATTTACCAAAAGTTCACCAAAGTTTGAATTTTGTTTTCATATTTCATGTGGTTGTGCCGCGAAGCTTTTGGTTAAAATCGGCTAGCAGGAAGCCTCACTTTGTTCTATGGGATTTGGGTATTTTTAATTTTTTTTCAAAAACAGTCCCAACAATTTTCGTTTTAACTTTGAATGGTTATTTAAGACTCATCAAAATCTGCAACTTTGATTTGAAAATTTTTCCTGGAAAAATTCAATCAAAGGGAGTACTAGGGACGAGGATGGGAGTTAGTATGAAATAAAATCATTATTAATGCTTTTTAATTTAACCAATCATGAACTAACAGCGAGTTTTGTGTCAAAGAAAGTTCTGTGACGCGTCGTAACAGATATTTATTTGAAGTAATGCTCTTCAGGAATTGTTTTGTAACTTGTGAGTACATGTTAGCCACTCCTATTTTAAAGGATAATTGAGAAAACTTTTGATCTCCCTTAACAGTTAAACTTTTAGGAAAAT
Organism: Sisyra nigra; assembly: GCA_958496155.1. Taxonomy (NCBI): domain Eukaryota; kingdom Metazoa; phylum Arthropoda; class Insecta; order Neuroptera; family Sisyridae; genus Sisyra; species Sisyra nigra. The sequence continues at coordinate 33,273,887 of OY292313.1, read as the reverse complement.
CAAAATCTTGTTTTATCTTGCTGGATTTTGTATACGCCAAGCCATTTTTCGACTAAATCGTAAATTTTTAATTGCATTATGCAAATAAAATGTATATAACATACAATAAAAACGCTAGACACGAATACGCACTGGATACGAAATTCGGTTAACACGAAATACATTAATTCCCTAACAAAACACCTATTAAAACTCCGTATTTTACGCTTCTTTTAACACTTTACAACCGAAATCAAATAAATTTAATAAATGATTTTCACTGTACCTTTGTATTTTCAAAGATCCTTCCTAATGTAAGTTACACAGCTAAATTTATAATTAAAATCTATTTTGAAGCACACAATTTAATAATACTAATTGTAAGAAGATTTTTTTACAAAATTTAAACGTGTACTTATTAAATGTCCAAAACCTACAGTGAAAGATTAAAGTTTAAATATTAAATATTAAATGTATTTCATAAAACATTGAAAATATATTTAAAATAATTTTTAATCGAGATTTTTGAGCTGTGGGCCAATTTTCAATTTTATTGTTTGGAAATGATGAAATATTTCAATTTAAGATAGTACCTACTTACAGATTTTTACGATAACAATCTATGATAAAATGTAATAACAACCGGAAAATGTGTTCTGCTTGAGCAATTTTCTGTTTACGATTCATTCTTACAATACAGGCTCCACGGCGTAAATTGTTGTACCTCATAAAAATCGGGTATGGTTAAGATGTGGGATGATTCAAGAACAGGTGTGTTGCCAAGAAAAAGGCGTAAATCCATGAAAATATACTGGAATCATACGAAGAGCATGAAAAATGTGTCTTTGTAAAAGAATAATTAAAGTTGTAAGGATGTGGGTGAATATTAATGGCATTAAATATCTTTTTAGTGTCTCCATAAAGATTTATTACCGACAATTTTAAAGAACTTTTCTACTTTTTACGGTTATAAAATCAAACTCTGATGAAACTCATTTAATTTAGTGCAAATATTTCAAATATTTCATTCATAATTAATTATATTTATGATTTGTAAGGTTATTGATTGCAAAACATACGCACCCGGATGTGTGTGCGTTTGAAATTCCTCGCATTTTTGTGGAAATACTATGCTTGTGTTATAAACGCATTTATGCTGTTCTATGAAAAAAAAATCAGATTTTTATTACAAATTTCATAAATACATCTTCAAAAGGTTTGCAAATTTTAAACTAAACCGTTTCCTGTCAATATTTTTTGTGAAATTTATTTCAATGAATCAAAAATATTGCAAAATATTCGGTAGACTAATTTCAGGCGATTCGTAACGTTCATTCTTTTCGGGTTAACTGCGTGCTGAATGACTGGTTTTATGGCTATAATTTATTATAAAACAAGTTTTGGAAATCGGAATGGAACAATTGAGACAAAAATAAAGGACTCATGTGCACGAGTAAGGTGAAATTGTTTTTTTTTTAATTGTATTGCAGTTTGATTTTACATAAAACCTTTACTGAACTTGACTCAGATTACCTTAAAAGTTTTTTCAAGTTCATACAACAGGTTTGACTGCACTTATTGCAAATATTAAGACTATTTAAATAACACTACAATCTAATATAACTTACATTATAAATAAAACATAAAATTTAGCATAACAGGAAGAAAAAATAAATGATTAATTACCAGTGATAGCATTACATTTTTTTCAAGCTCGGAAAATACTTTTAATACCTAATAAATTAACTTTTTCTTGTTTTTTTCAAAGGAAATTTTTTGAACGTAAAATTAATAAACCTTTTAAACGATGATGACGGTTTTTTAACTTTTATTGGGAATCAAGCTTTATTTCTGTCATCGTAAAACATGGGCTGTCTCATAAATTTCTTCTTATTATAAGATTCGTAAATAATTTTGAATCTAACAGTCAAATTTGTCCTGTAAAATAGTATCAATTTATTGAGAAAAATCTCTAAAGGCCATTAAAGAAATAAACATTGTTATAGGATATAATGAAAAATAGCTAATATAAAATGAAAAATGTAATTATCAAATTTTCAAAAAGATATTTTGTGTAGGTTTAAGATTTTTTATAGAAGCTGTAGTTAATATATGATATAGAAAAAGGCTCGGGGTCTGAAGAGTCTTAAAATAAATATTTGAGTTTATTTAGAAAGAAAAAAATATAAAAATATGTGAAATTATTATTGAGAACATATTTTCTAAACAATATCTTCAAGCAGGAAAAATGATATCCATCCAAGTCTACGGAACGATTCCCGTTATCAATATTATTTCATTTATTTTAATTGTAAGAGATATTTAAATAAGTTCTCATTCGTTCAATATGCTCTATGATAATTCTTTAATGAAATCATAATAAACCAAAGGCTTGTGTAGGATTTCAATTCAAAAGATTACTTGTATCATATGTGGGCTAATCAAAAGTTGTCATACTACTACATGGATTAAAAATCAAGGTTTATATTTTTAATTTTTTTACTAGTGATTGATACATTCGATTGTTTCAATTTTTGAGATAAGACAAATTAAAATTTAACAACGATATACAAGCATAGGCCACATACATTATATTAATAATAAGCAAAAGAAATACCATAAACAAAAAAGCTACAATTTTAATAAAAAAGATTACAAAAGCGTAACAGTTTTTTTATTTTTTGGTATATTTATCTCGATTTAGACCTTACAAATCAATGGATTATTCAAAGATTATGTTAAAACAATTGTTGCATATCTGCAACTCTAGACAACCCATTATATGCAAATTGGTTATTTAAATAAAAAATCTCTAGAGACAAACAACTAGGTATTAACTGTTAGGTCATAGAAAAGAATTATTGAAATAACGGAATTTATCGTAGTCTAATCTTTAAATTTTGCACTTTTATTTCCGTATCATTATTACAAATGTCGATGTTAATTTCACAGATAAAAGCTATTTAAGAAAAAAGTTTGCGCTATAAAATCACACGTTCAGTTTTTAAGGTCACGGTTTCCAAACAAAATGGACAAATACGGCGAAAAATTTAAATATTTTCAACGTAACCTTCTACTTGAATGTTTTGCATGTCTCGGAGAAATATATACCATATACAAAGTTAAGATTCTCGGTAAAATAAAGATACCAAAAATAAATAAACGGTTCATAAGCTGCATTTTACTTTAATTTTTCCATATATGTTAATGTATGCCAAGGATTGCTATTCAGAGAAGAAATCTAACGACAATTACACGGTTTAATGCAGTTTTTTTTATGATTCACGAACAAAACGAATTATTTTTTTTTAAATTATGTTTTCCAAATCTATTAGCATAGTCTTTGTTTAAAACGTTTAATAGATCCAATAGTTTTATTTCAATTTACAATTTTGATTAAAAAAAACCTTGTCTACTGTTATTTTCATTTGGAATTTGCGTTAAGAGAAAATAATATTTACTTTTCAAACAAATAATCGTCAATGTCAATGTTGCTGATGAAATATCGGGAAAATTATCAGACATTTGCTTCCAACGATTTCCTCATCGCATGATAATTTTCTGTTACTATTTTCCAATATTTATAAATTTGAAAATACATTTGTTTATCATATTATATCAAAATTGTCTGCGTTACCAAGGCCTAACATAAAAAGCTCTTCAATGAAATGCATGCCAAAATATTTCTGTTTATAATTCCAACATAATCTCTTGACGTGTACTTAGAGAAATTATTGGAATATTATCTCCATTAACATCCGGCGTTTACACCAATTCTTAGCCGCTTTTAATCACATTTGAATATTGACTAAGAAACCGTAAACAGAATCTGTCCAAGAATTTCATCAAAATTTCAAAAATTCTCGTCTATATATTAATAGTTAGATGGAACATAATTTAATAAATATTATTATTGTGTGAAAAAGATAAACATGTCTTAAATTTATGAAAAATGCGCTCATTCAAAATTTCTTCACGTGCGTAACTTGTTTCTTCAACGCTATTTACTCAACCAGAAATTCTTAAATAATTCTCCATCATAAACATAATATACAAATATATATAAAATTAACATAAACGTCACAAAAAATTTTAAACGCAATAAAAAATTTTCTACAAAATTTCCTTTTTATTACTTTAATAATTACAAACGAAAAACTTAAATTTAAAATAATTTACACAAGCTTATTTATAATTCAATTCAGTTTATGTTATTCAAGTTATTGAACCGAAAATAATAAAAAAAGCTTTTAAGACCAGAGTGTATGTTTTAGATAAGAGAGATAAATCTCATTAACATTCCTTTAAAAAAATTAAAAATAACCCAACTTAGGGGTCAAAGGAAAAAAATATCTACCCTGCGATTTTCCAAAATGATTTTATAAATAAAAATAATCATAAGAGAATTTTTTTAAAATTGTTCATTTTATATCAATAGCTTCATCTCAAAGTGTATATGTATGTATGTATATACCTAGGCTATATATGCTATACAAAAGTGACGTATAACTATATTTTGAGTATAATTTTGACTATGATCGAGTTCTGTGTACGTGAAAATCGGAAGAATTTTTCTATAAATAATTATTGATGTATGTTCAATGAATCCAAAAATTGATTACGTCACGTACAACGATGCTATAAAAACAAATTTAATGCTACATTAATAGCGTCAATAAGTAGGTGGTTAATTTATTTTCACAACAATATAAGCATAAGCGCGACTCTAAAATAATAATTTGAAATATGGGGAAAAAAGCTATGAAAAAGTCATGTCTGCAAATTATCAAAAATGTAGAATTTATTTTTAAAAAAATGTTAATATTACTTTAGGCTCTTACGAGCAAATATTTTTAATTTAAATATTAATTCATGGAAGAAGAAATTATTATTCTACCATCATTTATTTTTTTAATGAAAAGTAATCATGTTTTTTCAATTTCATACAGTTTACATTCCATACAAACATATTATATACTTGGAAAGTGTCTATATGAAGTCTCTATAAATATCATAATTTTAGGAAATTATCTAGTCCCAAAAAATAAGAAAATTCATTAATTTCTTTACTGGTTTGATTTAAGCATTTTTTATAATTTTTTAAATTTATATAGCTATATTATTTTTAAGATTTCCTTGTAAGAAAAAGTTTTGAAACTTTTCCTCTTACAATTCATTTCAAAAAGAGATTTAAAAAATATATTTTTAAGAATTTTTCACCAGAGTATATCAATTTATAAATGATTTATTGGACGAGTCACCAGATCAGAGATTCTTGAAATCGCTATGCATGGGGATAAATGATTGCTTTTTAAGATTTTAGAATGTGTTTGAATTAACAGTTGTCGTTTTTTTATCGTATTTCATGACTTAGATCTGTATAAAGTCCGATTTTAACTTAATATTCGCTTATTTTTTCTCAGTAAACTATACGACTATATTTTGTCCTTTTATATCGTCTCTAATTTTATTATTTTTTAATAAACTTTCTTTAAACTATCCTTTAACTACCGGATTAGAAACAATATTCAATTATATATAAGCTAATTTTTTTAGAAAAACCCATTTTAAAAAAACCTTGTGATAAATAGGTAGATTCAATTGAAGAATACAAAAATTACAAATAAATCTAAAAATGCTATTGTGTCGGTAGTAAAATAGAGATAAATGGAATTAGAGCTAATAAACGGAGAAGTACGAATAATTTATTACTGCTGTATTTTATTAAAAACAAGTAGGTAAGAACTATTATTCCAATTACTCCTTAGATTAGACATTTATCAAGTCAAATATTTTTTTCAAATAAATTGTATTTGAGATTTTGATTTGTAAATGAAATACTCGTAACTTTGGAAATCAATACTTACTTGTCTTGATTCAACCTGTAAATATTAATAGTTGACTCGATTATAAGTCCAATTTAAGCTAAGTAGCTTGAAAATCAAACCGAGTTGTGAATCCTTTAATATGACAATATAATTAAACCATAAATACATCATACTTTATAAAGGTTCTAAAGGTACTATTATAAATACACATTCTTAATTCATACTAGCTGTACCTATATGTATACAGTATAATAGTAAATATGTAATAGCTTATTAGTGTTTTAGTTTCAAAATCAGATATCTACCTAATTGCAAATAAAATATTGAAATTGTTTGAATTTCAGAAAATGAAAAAAGGTTAAATTCAGTTAATTAACATATAATCATAGGTACCTACTTTAAAACTTTGTTAGTATTAAAACCCATGTTAGTGAAAAATTTTGAACATCTTAAAGAAAAATATTTACAATGAATATGTGATTTCGGAACAAAGAGCTTTTTATTTTATTTTTATATTAATTAATATATATTTAACGTTAAGATAAAAAAGAAAACATATGAGTACATAAAAAGAAGAATTTATGTAATATTTTCAAGTTTATTTAAACCTTTTCAAAGTCAAATGTAGATTTTTACAGCCAAAATATCCTTTTTATATGAATTGAACGTTTTCTAAAGTAACTTAAACTGTTTCCACTTTATTTATTTATTACTCTTGAGAAAATATCAAAAATTTAACGTATATACACTGCCGGCCAAAAGTTTGAGACCATATAGATTTAAGCCAAAAAAAGGAAATATTTTTAAAAATTCAAAGACAAATACAGTAAAAATGTTTATTAATATTATAGTTATAACCTTTAAACATACTTAGTATAGAAAATAAACATAAAAAATTATTCTATAAAAAAAAATGAACTAATTACTCAAACTGTTTTTTCATCAAAAAATCCTCCCTTGCACTTTATTACTTTTTCTACTAGCCTCGGCATTCTACTTATTAATTTATTTATGGTTTCTTGAGAAATTTTGTTCCAGCTTTCTTGTAGTAGTCTCCACAAGTCTGCAAGTGAAGAGGGACACTCCTCTCGGACATTCCTATCAAGCTTGTCCCACAAAAGCTCGATTGGATTGAGATCCGGACTTTGCGGTGGCCATTTCATGATTTTTAAAACTCCTTCTGCTTCTTTTTGTAATAAATAATTTTTACATAGCTTGGAAGTATGCTTTGGATCGTTATCTTGCTGGAAAATGAACCCATTGCCAATTAAACTTAAGCCTGATGGTACAGCATTTTTTTCGAGAATTGTTTTATATTCCTCTTTCTTCAAAATCCCATCAATTTTAACCAAATTTCCAATTCCATGGCCTGAGAAACAACCCCAGACCATTATTGAACCACCACCGTGCTTAACAGTTGGCACTACACAATCTGGTAACATCTTTTCTTCGGTGCTACGCCGAACGTAAATTCGTCGATTTGAGCCAAATACTTGGAATTTTGACTCATCAGTCCAAAGAACTTTTTTAAAATCATTTTCTGTCCAATCTCGATGGAATAGGGCCCACTGCATCCTTTTTTTCTTATTTTGCGGCCTTAGTAAAGGTTTCCGAACGGCAACACGACCAAACAGTTTAGCGTTCCTCAACCGTCTTTTCACTGTGGTAAGCGAAACTGGTTTATTTAAAGATTTGTTCACTTCAGCACGAATTTTTGGTGCTGTCAAGCGTCTATTCCTTTTGCTGGTAATAACGATAAACTGATCTTCACTAGAAGTAGTAGCTCTCGGTCTTCCCGAACGTGGAAAATCTTGAAAACTACCCGTTTCCTTAAACCGAATAATTGTGCGATGAATACAAGTCTTCGAAAGTTTAAGTTGAGACGCAATTTCACGTTCGGATTTGCCTTCATTATGTAAAGTAACAATGGCAGATCGAGTTTCGATATTTATTTCTAGTACTTTTCCCATTTTTAAAACGTTTTAACTATAGAAACCCCAAGTTAAGACTAAATTAAATTATTCGTACAAAATGGTACATAACTTAAAAAAAAATTTAAAATAACCTGTTTTAGAAAGTCTAAATAATAACAAAGAATAGCCAGTGCAAAATTAAAGAAAAATAGAATTAAAGAACAATTAATATGGAGCTACTTTAAATATAATGATGACCCTTCCACTGGCCAGACACCCTGCGGTCTTGGATGTTTTTAAACAGAACCCATTAATTCTATTTGTACCTGAGAAACATACCTACAAAAGTCTCTTTAGATGTTCATCAGTAATTTAAAAATATGTATGGACAACAATTTTTATTTTATTACCGAAACTTTGAATACAATTAGTGATAGCATAAATATATTACAACTGGTCTCAAACTTTTGGCCGGCAGTGTATATAGTCACATATATTTAAATAAAAATTACCCTAATTAAAACATTTTCAAGTTAAACAATGCAGGTCTGCGTCAAAAAATTTCAGCGAAAGAAATTGACTTTTATTTTTCATGTATGCGATTGTTACAATTAAAGGACAGTTGTAACAGTGATGAGTTGTACACTCAGAATAAAAAAAAAAGATTAGTAGTTAAATCATTATTACGAAAAATACCAAAATGTAGGTACTTCTAACATTAGGTACAGTATTTTAGATAAATTTTAACACTTTTTCAATTTTAGAGCTAAATAAAAATATTCAAAAATTAACAAAAATAATTTAATTTTCCAATATAATATTATCAAAAGCATCGAACAATAGTAACTAGTGAAACTTAAAATCAAAATCAAACTATTTTATGATTTCATACTTGTAGTTTTTATTTGTTTGTGATATGTAGGTACCTATGCTTCATTAATGTTTACCTCTTTCACTTGTATAAAAAGAAACATAGTTAATGCTGTACTTTTTTACGGCTTAATTTTTTTTTTTTAATAGTGTTGGTTAGAAAAATGCAATAGGCTTCTTAATAAGGATTTATGTAGTCGAAGTTCGTAAACTCAAAGTTCGTTGCAGCACTCGAAATAGTATTGAAACTTCCAACCACGTGTGTAATTCCTTGTAACTCTAACCACAGTACGACAATTTTCGTTAATATTGATTAACCTGTATAATCGTATCCTGTTTCAATTGTACCCAGTTTGTACTATTTTGTACGTTTATGAGTTACAAGCACCAAGAACACTGAAAAATATTTATAACGAAACTGAAACACCGAGATATTTTTCGTATTAAAGGAATTTCGTCTTAAAAAACATATAGAACCATAATATAGTACAAACTTACTGTGTCATTTCATATCAACTGAAAATTTTCTAAGCCTTGTCCTTATAACGTCCTTATAATGTCCTTATAACGTTTCCCACTGTAAATATAGTCTATAGCAGGAGTCGACAACCTACGACCCGCGGGTTACCAAGTGACCTGTTTGATAATTATAAGTGACCCACTTTAGATCCGAAATTAAATTACAATATATAAAATAAATAAAAGAATATAAAAAAATTGTTCAAAAGCGTATTGTAAAAAACATTTTTCTTGATATACCTAAATTATAATGTAGGTATATCTTTTATTCACTGGAAGACTCTTTCAAAATGAAAATACCACTGACCCAAACGTCTGAATACTCACATATTAGTTTATTTTGACCCACAGTCAAAAAAGGTTGCCGACTCCTGGTCTATAGTCTTCTTTGAAATGCTGTCTTTACGAATATACCTACACATAACAATGTGTTATTTTAGTGTTACTATAAAAAGAATATGTATTGCAATTTAAAGTACTTAATTTTTATATGTTTTCCCTGACTTGGCCATCGTAATATCATTTTTACATTGTCTTAAAATAAAATGATCTCATCTGCTATTTTTACAAAAAATTTACTATGGAATAAATATTTTTGGTTTTAACAAAATTTATAATTTTTAAAAAACTCAATAGGTAGGTACTTGTATAGATAATAAATTTATAGACCTATTCATGTAGCTGTCAATTCCTTGAAAATCAGAAATTATTCATGGATCAATATTGTTTGATTTTTTAATAAAATAGTCAATTCTTTTTGAAATATTTCAATATTTACTTAAAACATTTTTTTCATTCGTTTTGATGGCGCCATTAAATATTTTTACGTCATGACAAGTCATTAAATCGAACCATCCGAACAAATATCTCTATCTGCATGTCCACTTATGTAGAATAACTATAAATCTATAGGTATACATATTTTATTTACCTAACTCACAATATATAATGTAGCATATTATAATATGACGTATAAGTATCTACGTTGGTGAATTGGTACGAGATTAATATTTTCTAAATACACAACGTTTTTAACTTGTGGATCGCACTGAAAACTTTCAAGCGATTGTGAATAACTACCTTTCAATTCTTAGAACATTTCCAATTTTGAAAATAAAAATAGTTTTTTTAAGTTCCATACAGGAAATGAAAAATATTTTATGTTTACAAACATAAAGTTTGTATTTTTCTTACGTTTCCTTTTCATAACATCAGATTATCGAGATTTAATTTAAATTTATTATATTATATGTTTAAAACTAAGAAGGAACAACCTTCAAAATTGACTGGCGCCAGTTCAATTTTTATCAAGAAAAATTATATTAAAAAATAAGTAAGTACTTATAATTTAAATATTTTAGTTTTCACGATTTAAAAATTATTTCCCAACGCTAGTTTAAAATAGAATAAATTATGTTTTAACGTTCATAAAGTGTTTCAATTACAATTACAACAGTGTAATTATAGCCTTTATATCTCTGATTTCAGACATAAATTTTGAGGATGTCTCAATCATTAATCTGTTTCTTTATCTTAATACTACATACATTCCTCTAGTGCTCCTGCATTCAATTAAATTTCAAAACTTATTTTTAGATTTCAAATGCATTTACGACAATTCATCTGGTTAATTTCATGCATAAATTTGAGACAATTAAGAAATTAAGATATACGCCTCAATTTTTCAAGGAAGAAAAAAATTGGAATTAAAAAAAAATATTTGATTGATCTTTAAGCTCATTACTTCGATTATAAGTTACGGATAGACAGAAAGTGGCTGACCTCTAGATAATTTTTTGTCCCCAATTTGTTCCAGCGCAGATTATTATTCTATTTTCATATAGTATATGAATTACGTGGGTAGGGCCAATTTATTTGCACGATACCTGTGATTAATGATTTAAATCTCTAATGAGTTTTATGAATAGATAATTATTGATATTTGATAATACAAATAGATAATCATAAAAAATAATTATTATAAAAGAAAAAATAAGGAACAATTAACGTTAATTGTATTTTATTAATGAAATTTAATCGTTTAATCATTTTTATTATAGGTAGATACATTGAGAATACCGTCATATCAAATGTATTTGAAAATTTTCATCAATTGATTGTGAACTTGATCTTTAGGTAGGCACCTCTTATAAACGTATAGTCAACTTTCATGAGTTGCAAAAACTTTATAAAGGTAAAAAATATTTTTATTATTTGAATAACAATAAATTATACTTACACAATTAGAAAAGATATTATCTGATTGATTCTTATCGAAATCAATGACATCAATGCATTCTTCAATCTATATTTATTACTGTTCGTCATCTGATAAATTAAGCATCACGTCAACAATGAAAATAAATAAGTGCAAGATGCAGATCTTATAAACATTGTACTACGTGATTACTGGAATGATCAACACATGTAAAAATGAAAAACACATTCATGCCACAGTTAATAAATGGTCTTGTACATATATTATAATATTAACAGTAGCTTTAGAAAGTTTCCATATTGCTGATGAGTAGGTGGACGATGGCATATCGCCAATATGACGTCTTCATTCCGTTAAACCGGATTTAAAATTGTTGACTTGTAGTGCATTTTTATTCATGTTGCAAGCGATGGTTTCAACTGGACGTATTCGATTGAAATAATAAAATATTTGGCTACAAATTACAATCATAAAAAAAAACAATCTAAATGTTTGTTAAAGTAGATATATGGTAGTTAAAGATATATTGTCAGCGTTGAATATAGAAATCTATAGCTTTTATAAGCGATACTAACTAAAAAGTGCAAGATATAAAAGTTGTTTTTCTATTTTCAATGCTTATATTTTCGGTCACTTATATAAGCAACGATTAAACTCCGTTTATCAAGGAAATCTGATTCTATGTATATTCTCATTCGAATTTGCCTAGTTTCAACTTGGGATGTGAGATTAATGGAAAAAAATCAAATTTAAAAAAATCGATTTTTCTTTATTCAATATTAGGAGAAAGTGGGGTATTTGAGAACAATAAACTTTAAATTATCCTAATTAATAATATAAAATAACAATTTTAGTAAACTTTTGCTATAACATAAACTTTAACTTATCTACTTTAATAATTTGATCACAAAACTTTTTTAAATTAACATTAGAATAACAAAAATATAGAATATAAAAACGATTGCCATTCCTATTTCCCCGGTAGTGTGTGGGGTAATTAAACTCAATCCACGGGGGAAATAGAAACTGCATTGGGTAATGATAATATATATAATATAAAATTTAATGATTAACTATGTTTCACACAAATCACAGACGTATTTATTACACATGAGTAGCTCAGAATCAAAGACGGCCAATCGCCAAAACACTTTTTTTTCAGGAGAGCCAATTTTTTGTAGCGGAAAATTGTTCAAACTTTCTTCTATTTTTCTTTTCTTAATCTATCATCGGCTATCTCATGACTAATTCCAACAAGTTTCATAGCATGACATTATTTAATTTAAGCCCTAGAGCATTTTGAAAATGGAGATGGCCGATTTTGAAACTAAGATTGGCTTTCGGTCGTTTTTGAAACTAAGATTGGCTTTTGTACGTTTTTGAAACTTAGAGATTGGTAATATACGAAAAATAAAAGAGGCTTTAGAAAAAGTTAATTTATTAATTATTTAATTTAAAGTTACACTTAACAAGTAAACAGGGTATTTTCTTCTTCCCCATGATCGGGAAAACATTCACAGTTAATTTCTTCGTCTTCGCTTTCCTTGCTGCTCTCCATCACATTTTCATACCACTTTAATGCTTCGATTTCTCTCCAATTCACTCCAAAATGTTTTTGAATTAGCTTCTTCACGTCAGCTAATTTTTCACTTTCACTCCTATCGGGATCTGCTTTGGGTTGATCATATTGACATTTTTCCCCTTCTTACAGATCATTTTTTCTTCCCCCGTGTCTATATTGTAAGCTATTTCTCCTTGGACTAAAATGTTATTTTTTGTCATTCGTATGTTTTTCGATGGCTACAACTCGGGAAAACTGGCTCAGATTTAGTAGAATACCTATAATAACGTAAGAAATCAGCACAGGATTATGAGGATGTTGTGAACAATTCATGTTCAAACTAGAATTTCAGGGAAATTATTAATCAAGTACCCATATAAAAAATACAATATAAAAACTCTTTTTAAAAAAGTGCTAATTTTCAAATGCATTGTTTACTTTTCAGTGCATTTGAAAAGAAACATTTCTTTAAAAAGGGTTTTTTAATTATTCCCTATTTTTTAATTATTTAACGTTATCATTTTAAGTGAACAAAGCGTAACGGTTTTATAAAATTTGGTTCATGCCAAAGTGCTACTGAACTTAACCTGGGCCAGCGTAGACCAACCACACGGCTAAAAAGGAGGCTCCCACAGGAGGTGGTAGAAATGTTTTAGTAATCATCTAAATGTATTAGTAAAGTTAGAGGATGTAACGACAAGCCTCAAAAGATAATATAGCTAAAAATAATGCTAACAAAATCATGATATAGCGACAGGTGGTTCGCTGAACTGATTAAATGTACCAAAATGGTTAAAAAAAAAACTTTTTTTCCATTATTCTTTATCGAAATTAAGCTCGTGTACAAATTTTGAGAAAAGTTGTATAACAGAAGGAGGTTCAAAAATTGGGTAATAGATTAGCGATTAAACACAGGAAGTGAGTTAAAAGAAGCATTTTAAAAATTAATTAACTTACCGTAGTCGTTTTTGTATACTTCGCTTCCAATTCGCCGGATGTCTCTTCCTTTTTCTCGCACTTTCTGGTGTAATTTCGCCAACTGTCATTTCACTGTTCATTGCTAATCACTTTTAACTCTTTAACTTTCAAAACATTAAAAAAATCTATGCAAAGCAACAGGCTACCTAGAAAAGTAATTACACTTCATAAGAAATAATGGAAGTTATGAATGAAACGGTGCTATACACATTTTGCTGTATCAAGAAGGAAGTCTTTCTCTCTTCCTGCATCAATATGAGTATAGTACTATTTCTTTTATTGGTTAGTTAGAATCACATAATTTCCTATAAAGTGTATGGTACATATCTAGTCATATTCATTTCTGAAGCTACCACGTGACCAAAATAAGCGTTCTCATTGGCCGCAGAGTAATTGGCCGACTTTGATACTAAAATTTCCTGTAAATGTCCGATTTTGATTCTAAGGCCTACTTTCAAAGCAGGATTTACAAGTTCGGTAGCTTTTTTTGATATTATTTCTATATCACCATTATGCAGCTCATTGCGAAGAATAATAATTCATCAATATCTCAATTTTGATAAAAATGGCGATTGGCCGACTTTGATTCTGGGCTACTCACATGTATTGATCGTTCGTACATGCATCATGGGCCCATTTCTTACATTTGGTACACATAATCCAGTCTTCTTTAGGGGGCGATTCATATTTTTCCGTGCAGAATATGCAATAATAGTCCACGCCGTCACTTTCCTCGAACACCGTTTTCAAATTTCTAACGACCGCTGTATTATTGACTGATGGTGGGTTCGTTGTACTTCTTCGTTGTTGAATATTTTTACTTTTCTTTGCAGTTTGCCGTTTTTTTATTTCCTCTAATTGATGTCTTATGGGAGTGCTGGATAAAATTTGAGAATGTTTTCTTTTTCTTCGTTGTGAAGTTTCTATTTTAGGAATGATCGGCACGTTGGCTATGTCAGAGAGGAGCACAGGAGTTAACGGAGCAAGAAAAGTGTGTATTGTTAAATCGGTTTGATGTTCATGATTCTGGTTGTGTGATGTTGTCGGTTGATCGTCCACAGGAATTGTTTTCTCAGCTGTAGTAGTAGTAGTAGTAGTATCACGAACGGAAGTAGTATGTGGACTGTCATGACTGTCAGCAGTGTTAAATTTATCAATAAAAGGCATATTTGCGAAGCATTCGTTAAACTTGTCCGTATCGATGGGATGAATTCCAGCCACTCTAAAACCATTGATCGCTTTGCTTATGTTGGCTGTCTTGTTGTACGCATTAGTAAACAGCTCGGCCACTTTGTATTGGGTGATCCGTTTGCCAGGATTGTTAACCATGTAGAGCTCACACTGTCGATTGTATGCACATTTCAGTGCACTGAAAAAAGTTAAGTCCAGCGGTTGCATTGTATGTGATACATGAGGCGGTAAGGAAAGAACATGAAGGTTGTGTTCTCGAAAAAGCGCGTATGCCCCCAAGCTAATGTGACTTTCATGATTATCTAGTATTATCAAGACTGGCTCGTCCTCGGTAGGTTTAACAAAATTAATGAAGTGCTGTAGGTATTCAACGAATATGGACTCATTTATCCAACCAGAATCAGAAACCGTGCCAATCATATCGTTATTACCGCCATTCAGCAACAGGTCACACATACGCCTTCTTTTGAAGATAAACATTGAAGGTACATATATACCGTTTGCACTTATCGCACAAACAACGGTAGTGGTGATACCGCGCTCAGCACTTGTCGCTTTTCCAACTTGCTTCAAACCTTTCGGCGCCAATATTTTCGAATTACGTTGAACAGTGTTGATACCGGTTTCATCAATGTTGAATATACGGTGACTAGGAAAATTGTATTTGCGTTGGAGGGCTTCTAGTTGATCGAAAAACAATTTAATTTCGGTGGCATTGAACGCTTGAATTCGGTTAAGTGACGTTGCTTCTGGAGTTCGTAGACTGGTGGAGGGATGTCGAGACATGAATGAATAGTACCAGTCTTTACCAGCCATCTTAGATTCTTGGTTAAATTTATGGCTCAATTTGTTGGCTTCAGCAAATGTAAAGGCAATCTTTCGTAGTGATCTAGGTGTGATGCCGTAAAAAGACTCGCAACAATCGAGGATGTATTTTTCCAATTGATTTTCGTGACTATGATTGAAGACAGGGTGTCGTCCTTTTTTCGGTTTCTTAAATTCTTCTAGATGCACTTGTCGAAATAATGTTGATTTTGGTACTCCGTATTTGGTTGCTGCTTTGCTTAAAGAAAGTCGTCGACATCTCACATCATGTCTCGCGCGTTGGAGATTTTCAATTGTGTACCGCGGTGTTGTTTTTCTTGTGTAATTTCTGGGCATCTAAAGAGAGAATTTTTTTTTCCGTAGAACAATCATAATTATTGGAAACAACAGCACAAAATAAAATTGATCCAAACAAATTGATCATACAAAACAACAACAATAACAAGTCAACAAAACGAAACGTTGCATCAGAGTTTAAAATAAGAAAATTCTTCGAAAAAATTGTAAAATAATTAATTTCTTACATAATAATAAGAAACGTCCACATTTACCCCGCGAAAATCGTTCCAAATTACCCGATTTAGGCAATTCATATTAAAATGCTCGATACTTAAAATATTTTCTTCATTTAACTTAAATAGCCACATAAAACTAATAAGTGAATTGTAAATGAAAGATAATAACAAAAAAATACGCACTAAAGGTCAAGAAATAATTTTTTCAAAGTATTTTACATACGGCAAAAATTGTAACAAAAGATCAAATTTTAATTATTTACTTACCGTGACAGTATGCGAACGCCAATTTAAATATTTTTTTCTGTCAGGAACGATAAAGCACACACTTGTCAATTCAAACACTAATAAAAATTTTTTTAAATACAGAAATAATTAAAATTTAACTGTTTTTAATTAGCCGCTGTTCTCAAATACCCAACTTTCCCCTAATCGATTTGTCAAAAATCGATTTTAATTTTAAAAAATCGATTTACACGAAAAAATCGATTTTTTCAATTATTTAAAATTCTACTTGCTTTTCATATTCCAATAATAAGCAGTTTAAAAACAATAAATTTGATAATCTCTTTCCAAAAATACGATTTCGTGTTTTCCTGGTCATATTTCCCGCTTTGGAAAATAATCTTTCGGATGGAGCAGAAGTGGCCATCACAGAGAGATGCTTTAGAGCCAATTCGGTTAGCTTAGGAATAGTCCCTTCAGAGCTCTTCCAGATTGAGAGGATCTATCATAAGATCCGACGGTGCCGCAACGTTTAGATCCAATTCAGTATTTTTGACCATTGACAGGTTAGATGCCAAGGCCATTATATTTTCATGATGTACCTGCCATATATTTTGCCCGTCGACCGTCGTTTTTGATGAAACAGATGATTCAGAACAAGTAGCTCCCGAATTATCATCATTTTTAGTATTCCAGTTTAAAAATTTCTTAGTATAATTTATTGTTTTTAATAAGGATGAAGGATTACATATTTTTCCGCACTTATTTGTTCAGTGACGCTATGAAAAGGCTTTGAAATTTTTTCGAATTCTTTTAGCACGACAATTTCATTTGCTTGAACCATTGGGGGCGCATTTGGGGGGTTTATCAAAACAGATCCTATAGTGCTGCTCATTAACACGAAACGTTCAATCACTTCAATCATGTATAGACTATAGTTGCGAGTTCCACCTTGTTGATAAATATAAGATGTTTTAATTTTCCCTCGGTAACATTTTGAAGAGTTTGCGTTTGTCTCAATTCCTCAGCGCCAACACCACTTTGGTGGAACCAAGTTATTATTTTTTAATAATGAATAAATTCAACAATCAAATATTTGAATGAATGTCTATTATATTTGAACGACAAGAAAAAAACCATTACAGCTAGTTTGCATTTAAGTTTGCGCTGTTTATGAAAATCGATCTAAACGCGTAAATTATATAATCGATTATTTAAAAATCGATTAATATTACTAGGAAAATCGATTATTAGAAAATAATAATCGATTTAAATAAAAATCGATTATTTTTTAACGTCCCTAGTTTCAACGTACTTGCGTTGTTCTTTTTAAAAAAAAATATCTGCTGCGATGTGTCACAATACTTTATTTTACATAAAACTTGCGATTGGTTAAAAGAACATAAATAAATCCCACGATTGGATAAAAAAATTAAAAATTGAATAATACTCATATACTAAAATATCTATATAAATAGAATAATATGCATACTATAATATGTACTTATACGAACTCCCACCCTTAATCCCAGACTCCGCCTTATTTGAATTTTCCTACATTCTTAAATCGAAATAGTGACTTTAGTCTTCACTATTTTTGCCGTGCAAAAAAATAAATTTAATTCCTTAAATTCAAATAGTGGTATACTTTTCACTACAAAATAGTGAATAGCCACTATTTGATAGTCGAAAGGCACTATTTCGATTTAAGAGAGCAGGAAAAAAATTCAAATAAAAGTTGTAGGCATTAACAATTCTAAGAACTAAAGCAAATTTAAAGGAAATCATTGTGGCCGTTTTCGAAAAAAAAAAATTAAAAAGCTCAAAAACCCATAGAATAAAGTGGAACCTCCGGTCAACCGATTTCATTCAAGAGCTTCGCGGTACAACTATACTGTAATAAAAGGAAAGGTTGGGTATTTGAGAAAACCAGGTAATTTGAAACAGTTTAATTTTAATTATTACTTCTTTCGCGAAAATGTTCATTAGCGTTTAAATGGTCATGTTTGATGACCATTAGTTTCTGGATAAAAATATAGGAGTATTTAAATTGACGTCTGTATACTTTCACCACTGTCGCGGTAAGTAAATAATTAAATTTGTTCTTATGAATTTTTACCATATGTAAAATTTTTGAAAAAATATTTTTTTTTAATTTTAGTTCGTGTTATTTTGTTATCTATTATCTTTCATGTACAATCCATTTACAAATTTTATGTGGCTATTTAAGACTTAAGTTCAATGAAGAAAATATTATGAGTATCGATCATTTTAATTTGAATTATCTAATTCGGGTAACTTAAAGCGTTGTCCATTTTCACATTCGAATTCGAAGCCACCATCAGTTAAGAATACAGCGGTCGTTAAAAATTTGAAAACGGTGTTCGAGGAAAGTGACGACGTGAACTATTACTGTATAATCAGCACGGAAAAATATGAATCATCCCCTGAAGAAGACTGGATCATGTGTAACAAATGTATTAAGTGGGTTCACGAGCGGTGAATCCACGACTAATGATTACGACTGTGATTTGTGGGAAACAAAGTTTACAATAATTAAAATTTGTATTATATATATATCTAATATGTATCATCACCCAATTTAGTTTCTATTTCCCTTGTGGGTTGATTTCAATTACCCCACACACTATCGGGGAAATAGGAATGGCAATATTTTATTTTGTTATAGGTAATAATGTTAATTTTAAAAAGTTTTGATTTCAGATTTTTAAAGCAGATAAGTATTATTAATGTTAGGTACAACAAAAGAGTATTTGATTTGTTATTATTATATTTAATAATTAAGATAATTTTAAGTTACGTGTTCTCAAATACCCCACTAATATGAAGTTTGTTATATTTTGAGTTGTAATATTAACACTTATAAATTTCTCAAATGCATATTGTAAGTTAGGAAAAATCATAGCCAAATACTTTAATTTTATTCATTTTACAGAATAATATAGGTAACGAAATTGATTACTTCCAAAGTTTTTATTATTTTGTTTCATAAAACAAATATTATTTTTACGGAAGAAAAAGTATTCTTTAGACTTCATTGAAACCTTTTTGTTCATTTCTTGAGCGGTTATTGAAACATCCTTTATAAAAAAGTTTTAAAGAAATGTTCTAAAGCTCACGTGAACGAAATCGCGGGTATAGCTAGATAATAAATCACAAATGCTTAATAAGTTTTCCTAAGTCATAGTGGCGTGGTGGACTAGATAGTTGCCTGATACGCCCCCTAATTAATCCCGATGAAAACCTAACATATTTTTTTTGGGTTTTCGGATTCGACGGTCGCTAATGACCAAAGCAGTTATTGCGCCCGTGGCCCACCACTGGCCTGTGGTAAGATTTAAACAAACATTTTTACAGGCAGCGGTATTTTTTTTGGCCCGATGTAATTAAAATTTCCCGGTACTAATTATCATCCCAATCCTGCCCTGGCGACCTTTAATAAATAAACAAAAAAAAAAGTATTCCTCCATACAAAATTACTTTTGTTAACGTTACGATTCCATTCACACACCTATGTTATATTATTTGCCTATAATTGTCAAAAAACTTGAGGGAAGGCCCTTATGCCATTATTAACGGAAAATGAAAAGTTATTTTTCTTTTAACAAATAATACGTATTTATAACCAACCAAATATAGAAGATATATAGAACTCAAAATTATTAAAATAAAAATAAAATGAAATTATTTCTCTATTATTTGCTAGATTGTGCTAGAATATAAATCGAACAAATTAAAAGAAATATATATTATGAATTGCTATTTAATTTGTAATAAATTATAAATAAATATTCTTACGAAAGTTATTTAAAAGTTTATTTTATGAAGAGAATATTACAAACAATTACATTCATTAAGTTTTCAAATTAAAGATAGTTTAAATTTTTATAATAGGTTTCATTCTACACGTGCTCAGCCAAATTTCGTTTGCTAATGTAATTGAGGTTAGAATACATTTCAGTACAAGGCGGTCTGTTGTTAGCTATGGATTCAGAATTTTCCAAAGACGGCTCTTATTATGCCGTTATAGGACCAGATGGGAAATTAAAAATATGGGAAACATCTACGAATATCTTAAAAAATGAATTTACGCCTTCATTACATTTAAACCAGCCTTTTACGTGTTTACAATGGATAGAAGTATCCAACAACCAAGTACGTATTTGAAAAAGTTTTTATTCGTTGCATCTAAATTTTTGTATTTTTCTTAATGTTTTAAAGTTGATTCACTCAGTTACGTAGCTCTTTTTTAAATTTAAGTCTTGTTTTAGTCTCCCTGGCGTAAACGAAAACGTGCTCGGAGCACCGATGATAATAACACAGAATATGTCGCATTAGGAACTAGGTCTGGTTCAGTTCTTCTGTACTCTCCTGCTGAATCACAGTTACGATCAACACTAGGAGAAAAAAATAAAAATGCTGTAAAAATAGATTGTATAGCATGGGCACCACATAGTGGTTTGATATCATGTGGAGGACATGAAATTACACAATGGAATATATCGGACGCTTCTGTCAAATGGTAACATACAACATTTGAAGTGTATTTCAATTTCATTATTTTGTTTAATTTTTAAGTAAATGGAAAGATGATAAAAAGGAAAAAGCCACAGCTGTGCTTGTAGTACCAGAAAAACCTTATTTAGTCACGGCTTTCCATAGTATAAAACTATGGAATTTTAAATCCCAAGAACTGCTTTTCACTTTCGTTGGACATGCATCCAATGTAAATATTTTAAGATATGTCCCGGCAACCACAGAAGGAGCAGCTGGATACCTAATCAGCTCAGCAATAGTATGTGAATTTTAAATAAGGGAATATCCATAAACCACGTTACGCATTTTTGTGTGTGAGGGAAAGTATGATCTTATGTTAGGGGATGTTACAAAGAGGAGTGAAGATGCAACATCGAATCATTTAACGCAAATATATTTTTTGTTTTATAATTATTGTATTGACTAGAGCGGCTCGGATAATGCCTATCTTTTGGTATTTGTTTTAGCAGAGCAACATAACGTTTTTATTATAATAATGATCTTATTAATTAACTATAATTATTCTTATTTAATTTTGATTATTTAACTATTTAATGGTCACTTAGTGGCGTGGTGAACTAGATAGTTGCCTTATACGCCAGTGGTCCTGGGTTCGAATCCCAATGAAAGCCTAAGATGTTTTTTCTGGGTTTTCGGATTCGACGGTCGCTAATGACCATAATAGTTGATGCGACCTTAAATAAACCAACCAAAAAAAAAAAAAAACTACAGTATAAATCGGTTATAACGATACCGGATATAATGAACAACCGGTTGTAACGTACAAAACCTTCGGGTCCCGTGATATGTCTTAGATAAGACGATACATATCGGTTATAGTGAATATTGCTTATAACGAACGAAATTTGACGGTCCCCTGAAGTTCGTTATAAACGATTTCTACAGTATTTAATTATTTTATTGAATGAAAATATTTTGACATGAAGGAAAAGTGACCAAATATCAGCACAGTCTCATATGGCTTTTTGACTCAAAAAGTGTCCATAGAATAGGTAGAATGAAAGAGTAAGCGGAGGGCAAGAACCATGAACTTCATAGGAAATCATCGATTTTCAACTAAAACCATTGAATGAAATAGTGCTATACACATTTTTATACATACAGAAAGGTTCTGTTGAAAATTATCTTTCTCTATTCATGCATCAACATGTAAATAGTACTATTTCTTTCAATTGTTTTTGTTGGAAACCCATGATTTCCTATGAAATGGTATGAAGTATGGTTTGAACTGTTTTCGAGGAAATGAAGTTTGCTGAGGGAAAGTATTAAAATAATTATAAATACTTGTATAGATTAGAATAATAAATAAATGTACGTATTGTTGTTGAAAATTAAACGGCTAACGCTTAAAAATGGTCACCTGGTGCAGTAGCGCCATCTTTTCAAATAGCTATTTAGGGGTCACTTGTAATGTTACAGAGATTCTGCTACTTTTCTGTATGCTCCATGCATGGTAGCAGAATGGATTAAAAAATATTAAAACTAGTCACGCGGTTTATGGACTTTAAGCTAATAAACTAGAAAAATTCTTTTTTTTTTGTTTTAGGTTGATAGGTTTTTAGGATGTTGGAATTTAGATACAGACTATCGGGAAAAGACAGCGGTTTCCCGATTTATTATGGAAGATGTTGCATCGCATGTAACAGTATATTCTGACGAAGACGGTGTAATGAACATGGCTGCCACTGTGCGTAGTGGTTTTGTCCATGTTTATAAACAAATTTTAAATGGGTAAGTCGTAAAAAATAAAGTAATTTTTTGAACGAAATTATTTTGATATGTTCAAAAGATTTGACAAATTAAGTGTAAGATTTCGTCCCGCGGAAATATAAATATCGGTGGTGTGAGAGAGAGCGTAAACCACTCACATTACATTTGTTCTCACAGTAGGTCAAATTCATTAATTTGAACTACTGTGAGAACAAACCTATTGTTTGTGAGCGTATGATTTCATAAGACGGCCATAAAAGGGGCCAATTTTTTGAGTTCCTAGTTGCAACGAGACAGAATTGCTCTTGATTCGATTTTTATTAAAATTTAACAATGTCCTTGTTATTTTTTTGCTTTATAAATTATTATTTCTCTCTCATCGAAATGTAAACAATTTAGGTAAAGACGATTATATAATAAACTTGATATATTTTCGTTATGAATTCCTTACAATTTTATTTTCATGGTTACAAAAAAAATATTGTTTAATTCTTGAATCTCATAATTATAATCTCAAATAAGGTCACTTAGTGGCGTGGTTAACTAAATAGTTGCCCTATACGCCAGTGGTCCTGGGTTCGAATTCCAATAAAAGCCCAATATTTTTTTCTGGGTTTTCGGATTCGACGGCCGCTAATGACCATAGTAGTTGTTGCGACCTTAAATAAATAAATAAAAAAATCTCAAATAGCGCCGAAGCTTTTTTCATGCCTTAAAATCAACAATATTTTATCAAAGTGAAATATTTTTACTCTTCAAAATAATTTGTTGACCGATTTGATAGATAATATTATGCGAAAGGAGCTTCATTCCCTCACCCTCAATTATTTTATTTCAGTTCACGTGAAAAACCAATCAAACCGAAAGTAACCATACAAATAGCCACAGAACGTGAAAACAGCAAAGAAGTAGCACAAATACCGATTTTAGGGGCATTTTTAAATCCAGATTTCAGCGCACGAATTGTATATGGATCCTATAATATGGCGACCTTTGAAAAAATAGTAAGATTTATTTAAAAATGTGAAAATATTTTGCAAGATATATTTTTTTAATCACGTATTCTAATACTTTTTATTAGGTTTTATCAACTACAGAAAAAATTCTATGTCTTGTAAGAAACGATCCCAGAAAATTCAAAACAAAACCAGAAAACCATGCGAAAGTAAAAATTCCAGAAATCAATAAAGATGTAGAATATGTATTTACAAATAATTCGACCGGCCTTAAACGTAAAACAGCAAACGACAACTTTGAAGTTCCAATGGAAAAAAGACTAGAAAATTTAGTACTAAATAAACCTGAAAGTAGTAGCGGTGTTCCTTCATCGGATAATATGGCAAACTTATTAATCCAAGGTTTGCGTAGCAAAGATTTTTCTATTCTTCAAACCGTGTTTTGCTCTACTGATGCAGCAAACATCAAAAATACGATTAAAAGAATGCCAGTCGAAGTTCTCCCCATTTTAATTACGGAACTATCAAGTTTTATGCAAAAAAGGCTAAAATGGTAAAGTATTATCGTTATAAAAATATTTTTTATTTAATCCCATTTTGTTCTCCTTAGGAATAAATTAGGAACGACTTGGTTAAAAGAAATTGTCTATCTACATGCCAGTCAACTGATAGCAAATCCTGATTTGTCAGAACTAATGAGTCCTACACTGGATGTGATTGAGAAAAAATTGGGAATGTTTCCCCATGTGTTAAAATTACGTGGTAGGCTGGATATGCTCGTATCTCAAATCACTACCTCTAAAAAAGAAAATCAGTACGATAAAACCACCTTAGTTTATCAAGATCATGGTAAGAATTATAATATTAAAATCAGTATTTTTGAAGTGAAACTTTTTTAGTCATTATAATAAATATGAAAATTAACACACTTTTAAATTTAAAGAAGTTACATTACCAACAACGACAGACCCGAATTTATTAGAAGTATTCATTTTGTGTATATCAGTAGATTGTGTGTGATCAGGTATAATATATCAATAGAAAACCTCCCGCCAAAGACTTACTGGGCTAGAAGAAGCTATTGACTGACAGCGCAAAAGAACAAAATTATTTGGTATTACTGGCGCTTTTAAACGTCACTAATAGGGTCCCATAGACGAGTATTCATTCCCGACGTTGTTTTTTTTGGCAACCCATTTTTAATATATTTTCTAATTTACTAAATTCATGATAAAATATGTTTCATTCTATTATCAACTCGGTGAAGGTCGATGTAGGTTCGGATCTTAGACTATATGCTGCAATTATGATTTTCAGTTATTCCTATGAAATCTATGAGTTTTCAATATTCGTTGAAAATCTTTATAATAAAAAATATCGAGTTGTTCAAATTGGACCAAGTAAGTTTCCATAGTTACTCATACCTTGAATTTTGCAAATGGCTTGCTTAGGCCTCATGCTGACGTTATCATTTATTGATTTCTCTTGAACTTTCTTGATTTTGGGATAATTGACACGAAATTTAGCTTCTATTAGCCTTACTTTATGGTTATACAAAAGCATAATATAAGGCGATTTCAAATACTTAAGCGGCACGCTAATCTTACTCGTGCCAACTAACGTTTTATTTTAACCAATCGTTGGTTTTGTTTATGTTCTCTTAATCAACTGCGGGTTGCATGTAAAAAAAAGTTCTGTGACGCGTCGCAGTATAATTTTTTTATTATAAACCTGAAACAAATGTATTACTATAAGGTACATAGGGGTACATAATATGAATCCAGATTAATCAATTGGATTATTTCAAAATAAGTGTCCTTTGAATTATGTTGGTATCAAATAACGCTATGGTAACATTGCCAAAATATTGCATTGACTATCTGATTCTACTTAGGACGAATAAGTGAATAAGGGAATTATATGTACTGTCCAACTGGATGCTATGAGACAATCGACGGTGTCGTTATAAATGGTAACAGATTTTCTACAATTTTGATATAAGTTGTTTTGAAGAAAAATTTATAATTGCTTTAGAATTTGGGAAATAATACAAAAATAGTCACTCCACTTTGTAAGCAGCTATATCGTTTAACTAACGAGTTAAATAACATCTTAATATAAGGTTACTTGTATAGATAAAGAAGCAGAATTTTAAATAGAAATTTAACATTCTCTTGCTTCCCTGCGACCAAAATACTTTGTTTTTCGTTAACATTTGTACGAAATTTGTTATATATGTATTTGAATGTGATTTGTTAAAAATTGATATGTTACATAATTGTGATTTGTTAAAAACAGACTACGAGTGACTTGATCCTTTCTTCAAAAAAAAAAAAAAAAAAAAACTAATTGTTCACTCATTATTTGTAAACGTTGGCAGTCAATATAATCCCCGTTATTCGTACGAACTCTTTGACGTACATTTGTACGAGCCTTTGTTTAAGACCTTATTCCCTTAGTATATAAAACCAAAAACTTTAAGTAATTTCATACAATACAAAGTAGATTTATATCACTTTCAAAAAGAATAGTTTATATGTCAACATAATATTACATATGTGCACATATGAGCATGATAAATTGCATATAAGCGAAAGAAGTTTCACTTCTTGTGCATGCAAGGTATATTTTATTATTTTATTAACACTGAAATTTTTTTCTTTAGATTCTAGTGAATCAAGTAGTGACGAAAATATCGACATGGAAATTCAATCGGATTCAGACGATCAATGGGAGGAAAATTCCGAAAATGAAAGTGAAAACGAAAATAATTCTGATGTAGATATGTCTAATGGTGAATAATAATAAAAATAAATTGTAAATTTAAAATTGTATTGAAACTTTTTCATTTATATTTTAATATAAAATATATATCTTAATAAAGTTTTTTGTTATTTTATAACTTATCAAGATTGAGAACTGTTGCGTAAATTTAAAATATTTCATTTGTTGTCGTAATCGGTTGTAATTGGTCGCAATCAGTCGCAATCTTTACAATAGTCGGCAATCGATGGCAATTTTACATGTAGGAATTAATGGCGGACTATTTCCCGTGCGGTCTTAAGCAACCAAAGTCGGTGTTATTCACAATTTCCAAAGGGATAAAAACCGCATGTTTCTCAAGGTTTAAAACTGTCAGTACCTCAACTTTTGAGTGAATCATTGCGATAAGTTGTGCAAACTTGGAAACTGCTTAATTTTACGGAAAATGGCTGTTAGAGTGCAATTCGAAAATAACAACGAAGTTGGAGTGTTTTCTAAATTAACAAATTCTTATTGTTTAGTAGCCATAGGTGGCTCTGAAAATTATTACAGGTAAACAACTCGGTGCCAATTAAAAAAAAATCTAATTCATTAATTTGTAGCGTTTTCGAGGCTGAATTATCAGAAACTATCCCTGTCGTACATGCTTCTTTAGCAGGATGTAGAATAATTGGTCGAATGTGTGTCGGAAATAAAAATGGTTTATTAGTTCCCAATTCCACAACGGACACAGAATTGCAACACTTACGAAACTCACTTCCAGAAAGCGTTAAAGTTCAACGAGTCGAAGAACGACTTTCGGCTTTAGGAAATGTTATTGCTTGTAACGATTATGTGGCTTTAGTTCATCCTGATCTGGACAGGGTATATACAATATTAAAAAAATATATATTTTATACTAACGCACATCTCTCATAGGAAACTGAGGAAATTTTAGCTGACACATTAAAAGTTGAAGTATTTCGACAAACGATCGCCAGTAATGTTTTAGTAGGATCTTATTGCGTACTCACAAACCAAGGTGGTCTTGTTCATCCAAAAACATCCATACAAGACCAAGAAGATATCTCATCTCTTCTTCAAGTACCCCTTGTGGTAAAATTGACCTCACGGCATGATCTGAACTCTATTTAATATATTGATTTATCAGGCAGGAACGGTGAATCGAGGAAGTGATGTTATAGGGGCAGGACTTGTCGCCAATGATTGGTCAGCTTTTTGTGGTATGGACACAACTGCAAATGAAATAAGTGTAATTGAATCTGTATTACGACTAAATGAAGCACAACCCTCAACTATAACTAACTCAATGAGAGCATCTCTTATTGAAAGGTTTGTTTACTCACCTTACCAAAACTGAAATATACAATCATTAACAAATACAATTTATTTTTAGCATGTCTTAAATGCCGCGTTGTGCAGGACTTACAAATCACACACGAATAAGACGATTATATGTAATTGAATTTATATCTAAAAAATCTGATAAATGAAAAAATGGCAAATAAAAATTTTAAAACAAATCAAATCTTACAATTAGTTGTCTTTTTATTATATTTAGATATTAAAGTCATTTTATTACGGAATTCAATTTACCCTAACATAATTCATAATCTTCTATATATTACAGTTTAAAAATATAAAATAGTATCGTGATTGACCGAGAGACACGTTGAAGTCTAAATCATTGAAGATAAACATTTGAATCAGATTCTCAACCCCTCTATCGCAGCACTATTGAGTACCGCGAAATTCTTAAAGTGTGTGTAAAAATTTGGAAAAGAAGAACTTTTTTTTTATTGTTTGAGGTCGCTTTAACAGCTAAAGTCATATCACGACTGTCTAAACACAAAAAATTTCTGTTGGTCAATTTTTATCTTAGTTCTAGGATTCAACGAGAAACGAACCCAGTGCCACTTGACGCATGAAGCGGAGAGAACAAATGCTCTTGCCACTGCGCGAATAGGTGGCAGAGGAAGAATTGTTTAAAATGCAGATACTTTTATTTATAAATTTACATCATGTTGTCCTTGTAGTATGTTATTATTATTCTGGTGTTAAAAGTAGTTTTACTTGTTTAACATATAAGGGGCCACCTATAAATTACGTTATACGTTAAGGGGGAGGGAGGGGGTGGACGAAGTGTGATATTGTGTGACAAGGGGGTGGAAGGGGTCCTAAATTTCGTGACGTCACATTTTAAAGTCAATTTTAATCTAAGTGTTTAAAGGAGTTGGTCCATGGACTCAAGATGATTAAGTTTGATCTTTAATTAATATAATTAATCGTTTTTTTTGGTTAATTTCTTGAAATCTTTGATTTGATGTTAATCTTATTAAAAATCATTTAAATTGAATGAGAATACATTTTGCAACTGCTGTTTTAATTCAATTATTACCTATTTATAGATGTAAAATTGTAAAATATGTGACGTCACACCAAAGAGGAGTGAGTCTCACAAATGTGACCAGCTGTGACAAGGACGGGGGGGGGGAGTTAAATATCATGAAATTCGTGAGACGTAATTTATGGATGACCCCTAAGGTTAAAGGTTTGCTTCAAATGAAAACGAAACCGTACATTGTACGTTACAAGTCATGCGCCTTCTAAAATTATGTTCATAAATTATTACTACTGTGTAATGTACGTTTTTATTCTCATCTGGAACAAACCTTATTTATATCACGGATGTGTAAACCTAGAAAATTCAGAAAACATCTGTAATCTACTGATTCTAAGAAAATCTAGGATATGATAGGAATCGAACCGAGCACTACTGACGCATGGAATGAATATATATTAATCTAACCACTACATCTAAAAATTGTAAACATTAAAAAAATCTAAAAAATGTTCTAAGCGGCACAAACACCGATATTGTTATAGATTTTTTTACCCTTTTCATCGTCACAGCTTAGAAAACTTAGTTTTCTACTAGCAACAGTCTAGGTTCAAATATTCAACTATCAATGCGATTACATTTCTAGAATTTTCTAAGAACTAAGAGCATCAATTCGTTACCTCCTTTACCCTCGGACACCAACAAACTCTTTTACGTTATTCAAGCAGGGTAAAAAATGTTATATATTATTGAGTATGTGTATATTTATATAGCAATATCCAATTATAATGGAAAAACTTTATATATGGTACCCTCCACCTTATTAATAGTATAGAATGAACTCTTAGGTGCAATAATATTGGAGACTTTACTGGTTTAGTTGAAAGTAAAGAAAAAGCGATGGTGTCGGCAGTCACAATTTTTTCGATAATCAGCAGTGATTAAAGCCTGCAAAGTGATTATTACGTGATCTATAAATTTAAATAATTAACGTATTTGTTTTTATAAAATGGTGGTAAATCATTGAACAAAAGGGCACTACTTAAGTGGGAAGAGTTTCTACGGTTTTTATCTTTAAGTAAACAGTGGCGGATTTACAACAATACTGGGATAGGAGTGTAGGACGGCAAATTTAGGGACCATTTTTCAAATACAAATCATTAAACTACAAATTCATTTAAAAAAATTTAATTAATATGATCGTGAACCAAGCAAAAATAACAGGGAACTTTTTATAAATAATATACGATATATATACGTACACAGCAAAGTGTATATAATATCCTAGCCAGCTACTTGACGCCTTCAAGAACTATTATATTTAAGATTTGGACGTCTTATTTTTTAAAAAAAATCAGTCTTTACGACATCTTCAGAATGTTGTAAAGACATGTACGTAAAGATATGTAGGTACCCCACTTTAAGAGCAATTTAGAACTTCATAAAGAATTCTTGAAGAGCTTTTTTTTCTGAGTTCAGAAAAGAAAGTTCTTTCAGAGGTAAGAATTAAGAGCTCTTTCTGAGTTCAGGAAAAAGAGCTTTATGGAATAACACTGCATATAAATAAATAATTAATACATATTTTATTATTATTTTATGTTATATTAAGAATAATAAGATTAATATGTTTTGACTAAACAACTTTAATAGACACAGCAATAACATACGAGCACATATCCATTGTAAAAATATTTTATATATCGCAATGAATTAAGCTTAACTTTATATATACCTATGCTTCTTTCTATAAAAACTTCTTTTCTATTCAAGATGTCGCAGTATTAAATAAAAAATAACATTTTATAATAGCAAATTAAACAGAAAAAAGTTTTAATATTGTTGGTTTTACATTTGGTTTTTATTTTTGTCGTACATATACTTTATGCAATATAATCCACTCGGATATTGAATAGCTTTTGCGTATCGTTAACTGCAGAGTGCATTCATATTATACATATATATCCACTCAATGAAACATCCCCAAACCTATTCACCGTGAAATGGATTACGTCTCGCAAGGGCGTAGATGTTGGGATTACATTTGTTCATTTTCCTCTATAGTTTTGTATTTTTCACCGAGTTTAAGAAAATGCATTTATTCATATGTGGATTTAAAATTACATTGCTTTACCTTATTTTATTCAACACTTGATATTTTTTTTTAATTTACAAGAGAAGTGCTTTTAAATTAATATTTTAAAAAAATGAATGGTATAAAACTACCTTGTTTATTTTATTTAAAGGACACACTTCATTTACCTATTATTAAGTCGGCTTAGACTTTTTAAATAATTTAATACTTATACAAATTCAAAGGATTTCCATATGATTCATACAAAAATTGCAATTATACTTATTATTGGTTATTACGGCCGATCAGTTTATCGACCAATGCTAAATAATATCTGAAGACACGTTTATGTAATTTAAGGTAGGAAAGTATCCTTTCATTATGAAAATAATATATAAATATATCGAATATGATATTGAAAGTTACAGTTAGTTATAGTGCATTATTATCTTTTGATATTCTCAAAATATCAATTAAAGAATATTAATTTTTGGGTATAAAAAGAGTTTGATAATTATTCTCCAAATTTTCTTAAGACAATTTAAATGCAAGAGATTCATAACTAAAGTATTATATTTTAAAATTTTTTAAAAATCTTTTTCATTTACATTGTGACAGAAGTTAAAATAATAATTAAAATTAGTGATATAAATATTTTCTATTGTTGAGACGGTTGAGACTTGAGACGAAAGTATTATAAAGTAATCTTTATATACATAGATAAGCATTAATAGACTATAGAGTAATTACCGAACCCAGCTATTAAAATATAGGGATATTTAAAAAAAATTTAATACGAATTTTAATACACATACAAAGCGAAAATCAACTTGATTCTGCCAATCAATGGTTCTGCGAACTGTAACGTAAGTCTTGTATAGACAACTACAATAACATTAGAGATTACAAGTTGTCGTCCTATACTTAGATACTATTAGTATTGAAGGTATTTACCGTATATCTAAGCGTATAGTACCTACGTAATAACATTTTGAACACGTATTTACCTATTTACAAATATATCAGGAGAAACATTTTTCCAGGGATCCAAAAAAACCGTGCACTTTTATTTTGAAAAAGTTCTTGTTGTAACTAAAAGTTTTTTTAAAACTTTTTTGAAACAGTTTGTGTTGTGCTGTTTATTAGAATATTTATTATAAATTTATTTCGAGAAATGTTATATCAGAACTTTTATAGTAACAGTTATGTTGAGAACCTCACCAAAAGAATATTTATAGTAAAAGTACTTCCACGAACTATAAAGTTCCCACGTTAATGTGAAAAAGGCTTAGGTAGGTACTTCAAGAATTGTGTCTTGAAGTATCTGTTTGACGTTTTTTTTTTTTGGAAACTGATATCACGATGTTTTTCAACTATTGCGGATACTGGTCAGCGTTGCTGAGCATGGTCAAGATGGAAAATTTTCCGCCGTTCTGATAATTGTCTGATAGACTAATGCTATGAAAGTTGTAGTTATTTTAAGGGCGCCGAGACAAATATTTAATAAACTTATGCACATTTAGCATAAGACGAACCGCGTACTTTCAACCAGTATATTAAAGAAGTTGTTTAATTGTGAAATCTCATTTGGCCGTAAAGTTTTTATTTTGAATTATAACTTTTATTTTAAATTGTATTTCAAATTATATTTTTAAGTACGAGAATACTTATATTTAAGTAATTCTAGTAAGAACTTTTTTTAAAATTTATTTATTTAGAATCACTATATATTATAACATCTTAGAACTTCTTTTTTTGGGATTTTTATTTAATAGTTTTTGCAAAACTCTTTTTACAAAACTTTTTATAAAAGTTATTTTAATAAAAGTTCTGGAGGCTCTTTTATGTTTAACCATTAAATTTCCTGTAAAACATTTAAACTGGAGGATTTTAAAAAAATCAATAACTGTTTCGGACCCTGCTTTTTTCCCATTACATTTTTAAAATTCTAATTTGTAATGTGTATTTTAATTAAATTCGTGCAAATATAATATATTTATTTCCTTCTACAATATATTTTCAAAATAAAATAGGCATATAATATTTATTATTTATTGTATAGTCCTTAAATGATAGAAGTATTTGTTATCTATACACATTATAAAATTATAACTAAGCCATATCAATGTAAATTGAATATTTTTTGGGAAATAGTCAGATATTGGAGATAGTCCAATAGTCGTTATTATCGATACAGAGGCTAAATCCATTATTTCTAAAAAATTTGTCTGCCTAAAGTCTATAGAGTGACTATTACCACATCACGTGGAAATCACTCGACAGAGTTTGATGAAAGGTATCATGATAACTAACTTTATATAACTTCATTGCGAAAAAAATGTTCATTTCTACGGGAATAAAAAAAAAACTTGTTTGGGCCAAAACCACACTGAAACTATACATTTTAGTTGATAACGGATTTTGATGATATTTGCTATTATGATAACTAATTACTGGGGTGAATATTAGGGTTTATCTTATTATAGCAAAACTTCTCAGTTAGAAAAAATACAAAAACTGGTTCGAGCAAAAATCACGTCAAAACTATTTTAATTAGTAAAATTTTGAAACAAAGTAATAAAAAAAATACTTTATGTTGAAAAAAGAATATATTAATGCGACAGTTTATACGTAAACTATTAGTTTTTTTAATATATTTCACCTTATTGAACTAAAATTTTGTTAAAAGTCGCCAATAAATTTTACAAAAATGTTTTTAAATATTTTTTCTTTACTGCGGCGGTTGGGAAATTGGGGAATTACCCCAAATGGGGTAAAAATGAAATTTTTGAGAGTAATATAGAAATTTCTTGTCATGGCTATTTTATAAGCGTATCAGTATGGCCGAAGACTTAATTCAAATAGTTCTTACATCAAAAAGCTCCAATTTTTAATTCTCCAAAATCTAAAGAGGGAAAGCTTTCAATTACTTAATTTGTGTTTGTTCCAATATGAGAATTTTATTTTGTGTATTTCATACTTACTGCTTTCATACAACTTTTTTTCTTGTCAATTAATTCAATAAATAAAGTGTAAAGGCCCTAGAGGTATACTTATGGTGAATTTGCCCTCGGAAGATATTTAAACGATACTTGGAGGGTTTGTAGGTATTAATGAAATAATATTATCCTGATAGTTTCCGATCCCTCACACTTTTAAGAAAAAGCAAAATTTGTAAAATTAAAAAAAAATTACATTGATTGTCTCCTTTTTAAAATAAGAGGGTAATGTCGGCATTATGAAAAATTATTTTGGGGTAATGGTAAAAAAAGTTCCCCGACCACTGCTCTACTGCATCATACCAATTATCACGGAATCAATTTGTAACATTTTTGAATATCTGTTTATAGGAAACATCGTACATCGTGAAGTTTTGTGAACAATATGTATTCTGAAACTAGCGCGAACGAAGTCACGGGTACAAAAAGTCTCTTCTAATATACATAACATATATGTATAGACTCTTATGCATAAGTAGGTATTCTACTAAAACTATAATTAAAAAAATAGCATTAAAATAAAATATATCGTCAGTTTTGTTATTAAAATTCAATTGCTGTTAATGCTTATTTAATTATAGGAGTGAAATTTTATTTAATAATTATGAAAAACGTCTAAATAACTAATATATAAGTTGTTTTAAGAGTGTTAATATTAGGTACATATAAATAAAAAATAAATATAAAGTTAATTGAAGAGTTTCTCAATTCGCCGATGTGACGCTATTAATTTACAGGATACGTTCCTGAAAATATATATTCCCGAGGAACCCCTTACCGCGGTAATAAAACTTCGACTAGTCTCGGCCGTTGCCGTATCCAGACGACGCGCTGTTTAAAAACCAGATTCCGTGTGTGTTCATGTGGACTCCCGGACTCATGCCATGGGGCGTTCTTGACGAGGCCTTTAGCCTTCAGTTTGCCGGTAGTCTCTAGCGTGGAATGGTGAGACATCGCTCTTCTCACCATTCATTCAGTCTCAGTGCTCGTTCTTTGTTAACTATTTAAAACTTAGAAATAAACTCAAAACAGAAGCGTCAACAAACTGTAAATGGAATTTAATACTTACTATACATTTTGTGCGTTTTTGAACTAATTTTATTCAAAGACAATGCAGTGCTCAAGTTTCAAACTCGGCCTATTAGCATATTGTTGTAAGTTGTGTTTTGTTACAAACTTTCTTAACAATAATAATTAATTAAGTCAATATAACTATTTTTTTCACTTCCTTTAAATTGAAATATGTACCAACTGTATTTCATTTAAAAAATATTGATAAACAATAAAAAGTTTGATTTAAACAGGACATTTACATTCTGACTTCTTTCGCGTGACCAACTCTCGTAATAAAATGACGTTTAGAACTTTTAGCCAATGTTTATGAAAGTGAAACATACGTTAATTAGGATATTTATGGCTTTGTACCCTCTTTGAACCGAGTGAATCATATTGTTGGTATAAATAGCTTATGTTTGATATGAAAAATTTCGTACTTCCCTATGAAAGGATTTTATCCATTCCTTTTGTTATCAGGATATTTGTATTCATAGTTCCACTATACGGAAAAAGAATACGTTCGAGACGGTTCAAATTGAAAAATGCCAAAGATCTTCATCAAAAATTTTAAAAATAAAAATAATATTATCTTAAAATGTAATAAATAAATATTCAGAATTTTATATTTGCCTTCCATATGAATGAGTTTTTATTACGAAAGCAGATAGAATGCAGATACTATCTTGGTCAAATAAAAAAGTGGTTTATTTATGTTATTATGCTTTATAGTAAAGATAAGATTTTATTTTTAGTTCTGAACTTTCATTTGATTAAGTTTTTTCTTAAGTTTATTTTTCAGCAAAAATATTTCCTACGATACTTATTTTTTCACAAAAAATAATCCACTTAAATTGCATTAAAAGTTATTTTAAATTTCATTTAGAAGTTAAAAGAAAAATGATAATATTTCAGGAAAACAAAGACAGCAAGGCTTAAAATATTTAGGGTTATGGAAAAATGATTACTATTCGATAAATTCGATAATTATATAGTTTTCTAGAAATTAAGACACTAACTTTGTTTCATATAAGATTATTAAGGTAAGGCTGACCAACAAAAGATAGCGACAAAGTTGACCCTGTGAAAAAGTGAAGTTTTTCCAAAACTACTGAACATTACAAAGAAGTTGTAGCGTGAGGTTTTATTTTTCATTTGAATGAAAAGTACTACGTATTAAAATTTTTTGCTATTACGGTTTACATATTTGTACTTCTTTGAAGAGTTCTATTCTTTTATTGTTGATTGCATAAGCAGATATATGCCGTATTT
Organism: Sisyra nigra; assembly: GCA_958496155.1. Lineage (NCBI taxonomy): Eukaryota > Metazoa > Arthropoda > Insecta > Neuroptera > Sisyridae > Sisyra > Sisyra nigra. The sequence continues at coordinate 33,237,522 of OY292313.1, read as the reverse complement.
AATCTATCAGAACTAGTTGTAACCGTTTTCGACTCAATAAATGTTTTTGGTTTTTAGTTCAACAGCTAGAATTCTTCTGAGATTATAGTATAGACAAGACTCAATAATAAAGTTTCACCAAGTGTTTGATCTGTGCTTATCCTTTTCGCACTTAACATTTTAAATGACCTCCTTAGTATTTTTAGTGACTTATTTGGGGCCATACTTTGAGAATCATCTGTTTATACAACAAATTGCATACATTAGAAAACGTTTGTCGCGAAAACACTTAAAACTAAATCTTTTTAATAGAGGATACTGCTATGATCTCTATTAAATATTATTTACTCTAATGCTTTGATCATTTTTTTCTTTTAAGACGAAATTTGTTAAATACGAACAAATAATATGGTCTCTTCAGTTTTGTTATATTCGCTTTCCAATGTAGGTATATATATTTTCATACTTACTAAAAATAAAGAATATTTGTGTTTGGTTTTATTTTAAAATAATATGGTACGATATCTTTGTCTAAGGATATACAATTTACATACAGAATCTTGTAAATGCACTATTTTCTTGTTACAATTTTTCTAATACTTATAAGTGGATTTGGCACATAACTAATAGTTTTCAAAATATAAAGAAACGTGTTACTTTCGACCTTTTCCATAAGAATTCAAACTTACAAGAACTGTGACATACGGTTAGAAGGAAACTGTAAGGGTCTAATCATTTTTCGTATTTAACGAATTTTGTTTAAAAAAAAAGGATCATTATGTATATTTTAATACATATTTAATTTAGATCACAATATTTTTTCCTTGAAACCAAATTCCATTTAAATGTTTTCGTTATAAACATTTGCCACTTTATTTTCCTTCACATTTCAAAAATATTTTGTAGATGATTTTAATATGACAATTACTAAGTACATAATTATCATATTGTTCAGTAAAATTATAACTATTTAAGAACTTCTAAATGGTCTTAACGAGAAACGATATTTTATTGAACACAACTAATTGTAAGTTTATTTTATTTAGATACAAAATAAAAAGTAGTTTAGAAATTTCTAAGACCTAATTGGCCTACCATTGTTTTCTTTAACTAAATAAGAGCCAATAACAATTTATTGGCTCTTGGTTTTCTATTTGAATTTAATAAAAGTTATTTCAGGTGAAATTAAAAAATAGTTCGAAAATTAACATTTTATCTAAAGACTCTTAAAGTGTGAAATACAAAATCATCAATCACCGTTTGAGAAATAGAAGGGTAAATGTAATTGACATGATACTAATGAACTCAAATAAATTTCACTTTAAGAGGGAGTTATTGAAAGACATTTTCATTCATTAAATTGATCTGTTGGTTTTTAAACGATTAAAACAGGAACAAAACAATTATTATCATATTTAACTTCCGAACTTGAAAATATTTTAAAATTTTCGTAATAAAAATTTGGGTACCTCCAATGAATAGAAGTTAAGATTAATAAAGTAATATACTTTGTATTTTTAATTTTTAGCTTAAAACAGTTCCATTACATTTCATATTGAATTCATTAAACGATTTATTCATTAATTCATAATTTTTATTATAACAAATGAATATTGCTAAAACGGTATTTCTTAAATTCAATCTATTTATTTGTTTATTTCATGGGATTAATTTCTCAGGCATCAATAGAATAAGTCATTTTGACATTAACTTTCAAAGTAATTTGTTTAATATTATATTTATAAATTATTTATAAAATCATTTGAATACTTTTTCTTGATCCAATTTTATTTGAAACTTTTTGAACGATTTAAAATCATGAACTGGAATGTCGTAAGTATATTGACTGTGAAAAGAAAGGAAATAGAATATGATAAAAACAATAGAGAAAAAATAGTTTGAACAATTATCTTAATTTCTATAGAAATATTTTTCCATAATTTTATTTTGTGTTACCTCCAAATAATAAAAGTATTGTTTCTAGAATGACGTTTAAACCTCTTTAATATTATATTATAATGAAGAATTATATGGATTCTATTTTAATTTTTGAAAACTGTCTTTTTATGTTAATATTTCAACACGACAGACTTTCTTTGTTAGGTTCGTTAATGCAGGGGATATGGTGATAAAATAAAAGAGGAAAATACACCGTGCAGTTTGAGATCTTGTCGACCCCTTAGGACCATGACCCTTCTCTATATTCTCGTGTATACATGAAATCAAACACCCTAATTCTATGAACCCTCTGATACTTTTCACTATTCTACTCAGCTTTAATCATGTTTAGCTAAATCAATAATATGGTATGATATCCAATGACTACTGACTCACTTTAACACACAACTAAAATGTAAACAAAGCTGAAAAAAATTCTATATTTTATTTACACATTCTGAATTTTATCTGTTTTATATAAAAAATATTGTTATGTCTGCCGTATGTTTATATTGAAGATTAAATACGAATTTTTGTCCATTGATATCCACTATATGCAGTCATAATATTTATTTATAATACCTACTCAAATATTGAACTTTTCTCGGAAAAAATAGTATTCGTTGACTTTTTCCTTTGAAAAATTTTATATGCTTAATACTTTTATTGTTTGTTTTTCTAACTAAAATTTTCTTTGATCGTAACTGGATGTCAAAAATTAATAAATATTTAAATAATGACTTTCTTTTAGTTAGGTACCTACAAAAAAAATTAAATTTAAATTGTTAATTAAAGCTAATAGTGCGGGCTTATTAAACATGTATTGTTACATGTCAAAGCACCTAGTGGTTATGGTTGCTTAATGTTGGTTGAAACATAAAACATGACATATGGGTAATCGCCTGAAGACTTACGATTGTAAAGATCCTGTGTGAATAATATATACTTATCTCTAAATATCATACATAGTTACTTGTTTCAAAGACATATCCTTATTTTTTATTAGCTTACTTTCCTTAGCTTCTCTATTCTTTTCACAAGTTGGGTGTCGTTTTTGTACGTTTTCCAATTATTCAAATCACTCATGCATTAAATGGCGATTCTTATTAAAAGAACTTAGCTAAACCATCATAACACAATTAAAACTTTTTTGCCAAATATATTTTTTTTATTTCATTCAAGTTTAAGTTATTAAAAATCCTTAATCAAATATGTAGGTATTAATTACACGTCTTATAACGACGCTTTTTATAATGTGTGGTATAAAATCTTTTTAAGTTAGTTAAACACTATAAAAATATAATCGTATTTGCTACAAAAATATTTCGTTTCGGAAATATGTTCAATGTAGGTACATACTACATAGTACATACTGTCGTTCAATAATATTGGAAACGGAAGAAGAAATATTTTGGCGTCTTGCCATTTTCAAAGAATGTGAAAGAATCTTTTGTGAGATTAACAACAAGTTAATCGATGATTGAATACCATATTTTTTTAGACTAATAAAATTTTATTTGTTTTAATTTTCATAATAAAGTACAGAAAAAAATAAAACCCAGTCTGTACTTGATTTTATACAGAATTTAATTTGAATTGATTATTTATTGAGGAAAATACAAGACATCATCTGGACGTCCTACATAATAACACTTAATAAACTCGATTTGATCTTGTATAAAATGTAATACTTTTGAAAATATATCCTTAAATAATTAATACATTTTATGACTTCAGAAAAAAGTAATTCATTACGTGTTCATAAAGTATTCACATTTCTATGAAAAAATACGTAAATTCAGTATGTATTTATTAAGTAGGTATACATATTTTCTTGTCATTAGGAACTTATGTTTATTAATAAAATTAGCTTGTTCTAATTCATTTCTTTAACTTAATATTTCAGTTGTGCAATTTAAAAAACCAAATTCATCTTGTATTCATTATACGTAGATAAGCATATTTCTGAAGTCAGAAATTCAAATTCAAATATAAGCTGTCATTAGAAAGACTTTTTGAACTCTGTAATAAGTTATAATCAAATATTTCATTGCAATGTTTTATAATATATCATACGTATATATAGTAGTTTCACGATAGTTTTATTATTAATATTTATATATAATATTGTACCTATATACTAGAGATGCAACGAATAGTTATTTAGCCGAATACCGAATATTCGGCCGTTTCATTTCTAAGTAAATCGTATCAAAGGACGCATTATTTTTATTTATTTAAAAAAAGAAAATTTTAACGGCAACCGAATTTGATTTTATTTACCAAGTATTCACCTAGATCGGACACTAGATCCATATAAATAGCGGTTTCTAAACTCAAAGCAGGTTCCTACTCAAGGAAACTTTACTCAAATGCAGAAAAATTGTTCTGATTCCTTATAATTAATTCTCCCTGATTGATTTTCAATCTTAATTGGTAATTTAAATAAATATAATTTCGAATTTAACATTTATTTTGCTATGATTTAGTATTCGGTATTCGGCCGAATAGTACACACTATTCGGCCGAATACCGAATATTAAAAAATGCAGCCGAATAGGCCAAATACCGAATAGTAGCCGAATATTCGTTGCATCTCTACTATATACCCATTATTTCTGCAAGCTTAAAAGTTTTAGACAAATCCCTATAAATAACCGATTTCTATAAATAAGGTATCAATTTAAAGAAAATAATTATGATTTCATAGCAAATATTAATTGATTTTCAAGCATTAATTCGAAAATTTTCGGTTTTGTCAAAAAGTCATTGGTCGTATATCGCATTCTACAAAATAAAACAAGATCAAAACTTTGAACAAGATTGACTCGGAAACTCAATGTGGATAGATTAATCTAAATTGGGATCTTAGGATTTAAAGTTTAGACTATTAAAGTAACAACCCATTTCAATCTCCAATCAAATTTCGCAATTTAGCACGAGTCTGTTGGTATTATCATGGTAGATACAAACCTATGGTATATGTATAGCAGATATACCTGATATCAGCGGTCGAGGAACTTTTTTAAGCATTAGGTACCCCAAAATATTTTTGTCTAAGTCGATATATTATCCCCTGGTTTTGAAAAGGAGGCAATCAATGTATTGTAAATTAAACATTATTAAGTACATTAATTTACACGGAAAATAAAAAGTATGAAAATAGTAAGTATCTACATATAACAATAAAATAAAATTGTCATATTGGAACAAACAAAACAAAAATTAATTGAATACTTTCACCTTCAGGTTTTGGAGAAATGATGTTTCATGTTTGACATAATGACTTCAAAATTGGGGCATTATGATTTAAGTTTAAAAATGGTTTGTAAAAATACTAGTGATATTACTTAAAACGTTTATAAAAAAAAGAAAAGTGGAAAAATTCCTTTATTACCCCAAAAAATTTTATTTTTACCCCAATTGGGGTAATGTACCCCGGTTCCCCGACCGCTGCCTTATATGAATGTTATAACAAATTTTTAGGTTCTATGCTATTTTAAATCTATATTTCGATCTTTTTTATTTTTAAGAAGTACCTAGTAAGTAAACATTTGTTATACTGTAACCTACTGTAAGGCTTATGACAATTAATATACTCTCTTAAATCGAAGTAGTGACTTTCGACTACAAATAGTGAATATTCACTATTTTGTAGTGAAAAGTATACCACTATTTGAACTTGGTGGTATACTTTTTATAACAAAATAGTGAATATTCACTATTTGTAGTCGAAAGTCACATTTAAGAGAGTAACGACTATAATACGAATCATAACAATTGACGCCCTTGGAAGAGTCCGATGAATCAAATGGTGTTAACTCACATTTTTGCAATTCTGAAAAAATGGACTTTAGCTTAGAATTTCTAGTTAGTTGGACTTTAGAGTTTGACCTACATTTGAGCTTGAAACTTTTAGTCTATAGACCTTCTGATCCGAAAATTTGATACTGATTCGTGGGAATAGAATAAGAACTCATTTTTGTCAAAAATTGAGTTAACATACCTTCTTCCAAGTCCTTTATTAATAACAACTCTTATTGTTAAATATAGGCGTGTGAAATGCAACACAGTTTTCTTTATCATCAATAGTAAGATGAATAATTTTATCAATGTAACTCTTTTAATTAACTCTTAAGATACTATAAGTACTTCTTTTAAGATACTATAAGTATTCGAGAAAAATAAATACAAAAATTTTAAGCAAAAAAAAAATCATATAAAAGTAAAAGCGTTTTTAATCCTTTTATGCGAAGCTTTCTTCAGAGGTGTAGCAATGGTTTCAGTTTAATTTAAACTGACTTGATATGCAATTAACTATTAACTAGGGTAAATTAAATGTGAGTGAAACAAACATAGAAAACACCTGGTCTGATCAAGCATTAACTAAGAACGTTAACAGGAAGTTGGTAATTAAAATGTTTGAATAGTACTCATCAAACATACACTCTAAACAAAAGCCTAGGGTCCATCTTATATTTAGCACCACATATTCAAACCTCAAAGAAATATCTAGACAAAAAATAATAAAAATATTTAAAGCACAACTAACGCTTTTGTACGCAAATAGTTTTTAAATACTCCGCCCCGAAACACATTTATTAGATAAACACGTTTAAACGTTTAATTACAAAACCCGTCTCCATCTCAGTTAACTAGCATAACATTATAAACGTTCTACACATTTACGTCTTTTCTGCAATGAAATCGAGTAACCCTTTTAGCTCATTAAGAAATGTGAGGATAACAATTTTCATTCCTTTTCGACCAACTAACATTGTCTCTTTGCTCAAGTCGCAGCACCTTTTATTTATAGCTATTTTAGAAACCCAAAATTTAATTTTCTAATTATGAATAATATTCTAATTAAAACTTTGATATACCGTCATATTTATTTTTCATCTAATAATTATTCTCATTATAATTTTGTACTAGTCATAATTCGTGTTTTACACTCATTGTTCACATTTATAATTTAGTTATAAGCAATTAAATTACAGTCGGTTTAATTGATATTTCTAACGAATTTTAATTAGATTTTTTTAATGGCATGACAAAACTTGACTAGAGCTAGATAGTTATTATTAGTTAAAAAGGTTTTTCGCGTAATGCCAACAGTTTATGTCATTGTTTGGAACTAATAGATTTCACTATGCTGATTTTAATCCTTTTAAATCTCGCTCAGTGAAAATAGTAAAATGTAATTCTTGTTCCCAAGAGCGGCTTAATTTTTGAAAACGGTTTTTTTGTTTTTAATGAGCTTTCGTAATATATAGTCGCCCAATTTTCATAGACTAATTCAGCTAGGAAAAAGATTTTATAGTTGCAATTGCATTTTGGTTTAACTTTTAAGTTTAAACTCAACTAATAATCTTGCACGTTTTACATATCTACTAATTATGAACAAAGTAATATATTAGATTTTAATGATAAGGTAATAAATCGATTCGTAAATTACGATTTATAGTAAGGTTCGACTTTATGTGTTAATTTAAATTTATTTTAACCGTTTTACCTTCTTAAAAGTTCATTTACATTGATGAAAATTATGATCATAAAGTATTTTTTGTGTTGTCGGTATAGAAATATAGTTTGAGATGGAATAAGTATTTCTAATGCATTTAATCATTCACATGGTATTATAATCGTAAAAAGGTCTACTTCATACTTTAACTTAAATTAAGAGAAGTGTGTATATGTTACGGTAAAAGTAGATATTGCGGCAAATATACACATTTTCCGGTAAATGTGTACATTTGCCTCCTCGTTTGGGTAATGTATATTCAACTAACATTTACAATTTCAAATAAGGGAAATGTACATTGAATTCACAATGACCATGTCGTTTTGGTAAATGTGAGCATACAAAATACGAAACCGCAAAAATGCTGAAATGTAATTCCAAGTGCCACAATAGCAATTCTTGTCCAAATAAATAAAACTTTTTTCATTATGAAATTTCTATATGTTCCTTTATAGTTTTATAAAATTTAACTGTTATAGTAAAAAAAAATTATGTTATTATTATTTGTTTGATTTCCATCGTATAGGTCCTGAAAAACTAGGACGAAAATTGTATTTAGGAATATTGGAATTATAACCTACGACATATTATATAATATGCAAAGAAAAGTATGTTTTGTTTGTCATTTACATTTTTTAATTAAAACAATTTCCGTTATTAAAGCCTTTATATTATGTTTATTTAAATAAATATTTTTTTTACTGCAACAACATTTTTAATTTATTTGTATTCTAACTTTTCTTAAAACATGAAGGTAAGAGTATACATTTACCAAAACGTGAAGGCAAGAGTACACATTTGCCGGGAAATGTACATATAGATTATATTGAGTTCACATATACCTATCTTTTTGGAAAATGTACACATTTTACGGTAAAAGTGTACATTTACCGTAACATATATACATATAATATAACGTATGTATTTATCTACTTATGAAATATTGTATACTTTTTCTACAAAAATTTTAAATTATCTCTAGTTTCTAAAACCTTTTGATATTTTGGGCTTTCAAAGAGTTATAGAATAACCATTGACCTTTTATGTTTTGTCAACTATACCAAGAATAGCAATATCTTAATATATAAAAGAGTAAAATGATTGACCGGCAGATACGCTGGAGGCCAAACCATTAAAGATAAAAACATGCATTTTCAGGGTTGTTCTTGTATGAGTGGACTGTGGTAGGGTACATACTAAGAATGTTTTTTTTTTTGAAGTTCCAGCCCTGAGTAATTCAAATAGAGCCAACGGTTTTCATTTTTTAAAGTCTTTCTTTTAAAATATAAATTTGCACAAACACTATTCTTGCAATTTTCAATATCTATATACATGTAAAGAACCTCTGCTTTTGTAGTTTCTTAATTAATCCATTTAAGGATTGAAAAAGAATTTTTAATTCTTCAAAAATTCTTAAAGAAATGACTGACTCATTTATTACTATTCAAAATTTACGTTAACGAAATCACGAATATCCGCTATTTAAATATATATATCTATATCTATACTAATATATAAAATTGAAGAGTTTGTTTGTTTGTTTCATTGTTTGGTTAAACGCGGTCATCTCAGGAACTACTGGTTCGAATTGAAAAATTCTTTTTGTGTTGGATAGCCTAATTATCGACGAAGGCTTTAGGCTATACGACATCACGCTACGACCAATAGCAGCAGAGCATCAATGGAAAATTTTGCAAAAAGTAGGAAACATTTTGAGAGCGTTTGTTGCCTGCCCTGCGTAAATGGTTAAAGTTGGGCAAAAATCATATGTAGCAAAATTGTTCCTCTTAAAAAGTTCTAAAAAAAAGTCCCCGACGACATATGTTTATCTTTTAAGGTTGGCTCGATATAACCTTTTTAATGGTTATTAAAGTTGTTTCAAAAATAATTAATTCATTAAATTGTTTTAAAAAACATATTATTAATTCTTACCTAAATAAATCCGGTTTTTAATGAAATTTTGTATGATGGTAAATGACAATCTAAGTCATTAAAAAGAATACTTTTTATTACGGGAAAATGTCTTATTTACCCGGAAAATTGAAAAACAGGTTGGAACAAAAATTATGCTTAAACTATACATTTTTAGTTGAAAATGAATATTGGTGATATTTAAGTATGATGATAGCTAATTATGCGAATCATTATCTACAATAAGTTTTATTTCGGAAAAATTTCTCATTTCAACGGGTTAATAGAAAAACTGGTGTAAAGAAAAATCATGCTGAAACTAAACGTTGTTAGCTGATTATAATGTATTAATAGTAATAACTCATAATGTCCTCAAGTCAAAAAATAATTTTCTTATCCTACAGTCTTATTTTTCACAGAGCAAAAGATTACCATAATTTCTTACAATGTGGTGGTTAATTGAGAGTCAGAGAATAAATATAGGCTACCTTTTATGTCAGAATATAGCACGGTTCCCGTAGGATAAGATAAGAATGGTATCCTTCAGGAACTGAGTATTTAAAAGGAGTTTCGTTAAAGTACGTGAAATAGAGTTCTAGCGCATTTTATCCAAGAAAAATGTACTACTCTCGTGGGATAGATATGTTTTGTTTGTCATAGAGCAAAAGATTGACATGATTTTTTGCAATAGGGTAGTTGAAAGGTCAGAGAATAATATAGATTATAATTTCGTATGATAGAATAATGCACGGTTCTCAAAAGATAGCATAACAATTGTACTTATCCTGTAGGAAGCTTATAAAGCGGACGGGGACCAGCTAGTATATATATATATATATATATATATTCAAATGCATCAAAAACATGTAGGTACTTATCAATACATATGTATACGTATTACCTACCTACATACATAAATATACAAATACATATTTTAATTAATAGCGACTATTTACTAATCCCGACCATTCAAAATCTTAAGAGATATTGCGATGCTTATAAATTTTAGTCATTTTTGAAAAAAGTGTATTTTAAGTTAAACCATTGAAAAATCACGACAGTCAAAAGTCTGACTTTAAATAACGTTACTTAAATTATTGAATACATAATAGATTTAATGTGCATAGCTAATATCACGAGAGCAAACGTAGCATAGCATAACACAAATAGATCATAATTATAGTAAACAGTAAATATTTAAAATTCGACAACAATAAATGATAATTAATAAAGACTCATTCAATCCGAAATTCGTTTAACAAGAAAAAATTTGTCGTAACCGTTTTGCACGTACTGTACTGGAGTTTCTTTAACAATTTGTTTCTTCTAATATTAAGGGTTCTTATAACAACTCAACCATGTAATGCACCTACCTATATCCAAAAGTTTGATTTCTAAACTTTATTTTATCGCTTATTAACCATGAAGATTATTGTGAAATAAAAAAAAAATATTTAAATATAAATTTAAACTATAAAATGTAACTTAATTTCTTTTTTTGTTTTATGTACAGTGTAAAATTTATTCACGCGAAAAAAATGCTGGCAATTAATATAGTTTTACGCTCATCGATCTTATCGAGTCTTCCTTGAAACTTATACAGAGAAAAACTTGTTAATTTACTTTTTTTAATCTATAGTTGATAATACGAACTGTATTGCTATAAAATTACTAGTTGATGCATTAAAAAGTAATCGATAATAAGATTTGTTTGAGTAATTTTTAAAAACTTTTCTTTAAACATTCTCTTATCTTAAACGTATACTATAGGTACTATGTACATATCTATAGGTATTTATATAAAGTAAGTGTGACATATCACGATTACTCTATTAACTTTATTATATTTTATTGATTTTTCAGCTGTAAACTGATTGTAATAATAATAATTTATTTTAGATGAAATATTGTACATTTTGTAGTATTATAAGACTGTTTTTATTTATCAGCTATAAATAGCTAAGATGTAACTAGAGTATTTGTCAACGTACCTATAATAGATTTACTTTACAGGATTAGATCAATTTTATATGTGTATTTTAAAAAAATTTTAATTTCGCTGACTTTGGACTTAATTATTATATTTCACAAATACAATTCACAAAAATTCACAAAACAAGTTATGAATTTAAGCAAAAATAAATGTAAAAATTCACAAATCGAAAAATCCAAATTGTTAATTTTGTATCTCCAGATACGTATTTCAAACGCCATGCGTTCGTCATCAGTGGATCAAATTGAAGTGTCTTCGAGAACAATTTCGCGCTGATTCACGTGAAAAATTCACAAAATTAACAATTTGGATTTTTCGATTTGTGAATTTTTACATTTATTTTTGCTTAAATTCATAACTTGTTTTGTGAATTGTATTTGTGAAATATAATGTGTATTTTATATTTTTATTTTATTTGTACTATATCACTGTTTCCACACGGAAAAAATAGTGGTGTAAGATTTACAATACTAAACTAGTAATATTTTTACTGCACTTTGTGTTCACTATAACCACAAATGTAACATTAGATAACACACTGTGTTGTATTCAGCTCTAACGTATGGTATTTTAACTACCATAGTGTAGTAAATATATGTAGCTGTTACAACTGCTGAGTGTTGTACAATTAACACATTTTGGCGTTTGCGCATGCGGCGCGTACAACATAACCAATAATTTTGACAAATAAATGCAAGTGTCAAAAATTCAACTACATTTTTACTAGTTCGTGTTGTAAATAATACTACAGTTTTTTAATTACGCTTGACTGGTAAACGTTACCACACGTGATGTCATCCTATATAATACTAGTTAATGTAGTAAAATTAACAAGGAATGTTGTTAAAACTATAACACATTTATTTCCGTGCATTTTACAGACTAATTGCATTCAAATGTAGTTTTATTGTGCCATTTATTAAACTAATAAACTTAAGAACCTATCTTAAGTACCTACATATTATATTTTTATTATTAATATATTTTTTTTAATTTTAAACAACAATCGAATTATTTAAATTAATTCAAATTTTCTACATATCCCTGATTGAGTCTATCTTTATTTTTCGTCATGTTTTTGTGTAAATGCATCAACCGTGTAAAAAAAACGTACAGCTTATGTATAAATGTATGAATTCTTAAAAATAATGTTTTTGAAATCTCGAGACTACGCTTGGGAATAGTGCAATAAAGTTTACGCTATGTCGTGACTAGAAAATCTCCGCAATATTCCTAAATAAGTAAAATTTTCTTCAAAATAATTTCAAAAAATGCTGTCTAATTAAACATACGGTTCATTTATTAAATACAATATAATGGTGGTTTTAATTGTTCTATGATCACGGTTCTTATGAAAAAATCGATATGATACATTTTCCGAGTACGTTTCTCTCTTGGTCGGTGTTTGGAAGAAATGGTGGGTCACAATTGGTACCTAATTGTGAGATTATATCCGTGATTTTCTCGTGTAATAACCCTGAATACTACAAGGTTAATTCAACGAAAGTAATCCACGTATTTCAATAGAATTTTAGAGAAGAGAAGAATGAAATTTTTTATATTCATTCAAAGTCTGCACATGTTGAAAGGTCTTAGAATTATGAACAAGTTTAAACTTGCAATTGATGATTTGTGTTTTTCTGTCCCACGCCCGACACAAATAATAAATATATGGTTTCGAGCAACGTCTCGGAAACTTTTGAATTTGTGGGGGTGACAAGTTCAAGACTTATTTATTTAATTTGGAATAACATTAAGATATTGGAAAATATTCGAGCGTTGAAGAACTTATAATTAATTACATGGTTAAAGGTATTATTATACAATGTAGGAATTGTTGAGCAATGTTTTAATAAATCATTTGTTTTTTGTCGAGATATATTAAAATGAGAAATACAATGAACAATGAGCGTATTATTGAAGAATTCGCGAAGAAATATGCATTCAATGCATATATGCAATGTTAATTGACTGAATTGTTTGTTGCAGTGGCTTACATTGGGAGTGCTCTTGGCCTGCACTTCGTGAAGGAGCCGACGACTATTGATGTTGTGGCTGGCCAAAGTGCCTCACTTCAATGTGAAGTTCAACCCCACGAAGGCGTCATCTACTCATGGTTTCTCAACGGTGAGAACATTAGACTATAAATTATAATTATTGTAATTAGTTTTTCTGTCTCGTCTTCTTATTCTAATTAGGTTTTACATGGTATTTTTTAATTGGATCATTTTATATCTGACATTTCATTTGGGAAACGATTTTGAATTATATACCAAAAAGTATTTAAAACCATATAACTATCATTTTGATATCAAAGAAAGGTCTTTTTTCACATGGTTTTATTACCTTTATAATAGTTATAATTTCAAGGTGTTGAATCGTGAAGTTGCTTTTATTTGGAAATAATAACACGAGACAATTAATTGTGCGAAACTAATTTTATGTATGAAAGAAGAAAGGTACTTTTAATATCAGTGTTTCGCTAATGCAAACATTTCTTTTTTATATCTCTTTTATTTGAACAAATAAAAAAAAACTTTCACACTGTCTTAGATTTGCTTGTGTAAAATAGATTTTATGGATTCGAGGCTTTTTATAAGTTGCCGAGGATCGTCTCCCTATTTGTTTGTGTTAAGGTTTTTTATCCGAAACCCAATACTGAAAACAGAAATTGTTTCTGTTTCAATTTCACTTGGGAGCATATAAAATATTCTGTGCGGTAGACTATGGGAAGGAATTTCTTTGAAACGCTATGAAATTATACAACCAACTCCCTTATAACACGACCCCTGCAAATAAGTTTTTGATGTAATGTGGTGAAGTATTGCAAATTCTTTTATAAGTTATGATAATAATTTCATAAGAAAGACTTTAGGTAAATAACAATATTTGAATACTTAAGTAATCATTTTTAAGCTAATTTTTATTAAGATAAGTTTATTAATATCCCAAAACACTTTTTGCTATTTCATTTAATGTTTTTGTTCTTAAAATGCCCTAGAAAATAAAATAATTTTTAATATTTTAGTTTTTTTTTTACTCATGGAATCAATATCTGTAAAGTGAGTACCTGTAGGTACCTATTCGAGAATATAATAAAAATCAGTATTTATTAGGAGTTTCAAAAACCATCAATTTAAACTGTTTGTTAGTTTAGTCGTTTTAGGTTTTAATGTCGAGCCGTTAGGGCGAATGTAGTCTAATTGTTAAAGGTTTGTATTAACCTTTGTGTATAGCATTACAAATTAATTTTAAATTTTTGAAAGTTTAACAACTATGTAAACTCTATGTTTTAAAAATTTTATTTTTAAAAACTAAGTCCTAAAATCAAAATTGCACTAAATTTGTAATGAATTGATCTTTACTATTAATTAATAAGTTAAGATTTATTATTATTATTTGCTTCCATAAGAAATTGTTACCTTACCTGTGTTAATTAATAAAAATAAAATAAAATATAAAGGAAAGGTATAAATAAGGTCTAATTGTCGCCACCAAATAACGAAAAACTATGTCATACATTTTGATTCGTTTTTCTAATCCTGTAAAGTAAACTTTGTGCCTGATAAGAAATAAGCATACAATTTATGCGAGAAAAAAGTACAGTTAATATTACTTGTGAGGCGTCCAACTAGTATTTCTGTTCAAACTGAAACATTTTCAGAAACGCTTCATTTTATTTCTTTTTTATTTAGCGCATATAAAAAGCGCTTTTTTATGGTATTTAAATGTTTTTATATTAGGTACCTCCTTCACAATGCATATATTTAAAAATAACATTGCTTCCATCCTGCGTTCATAGTTAAATACAAGAAAAGTGATTTTTACGATTAAAAAAGTGATCATCATGTATCTCAATTTTATCCCATTTAGACCAAAGTTTGGCGTCTCATATACTCATGTTTAGTTTTTTTTTATTAAGTATATTTTCTTAACAGACGATCTATTTTCTGAATCAGTAAAAGAAAAGATCAAATAATATAACATAACTTTTTTATTATTTTGGGGCGAAAATAAGAAATTATCCAATATCCTTCCTTTTAAAGTTAAAGTCGCAAAAAAACTATGTATATGACGGAACTACAAGCTAAATTTCCATTTAGTTATGCGCTTGCTGGTTACAAATGTTAGGAGTATTAGAATTTAAAAAGGATGCTGAAATCTTAGAGAATTAGTTAAGGCACCATACCACAGTCAATTATCATAATAAGTATTTTACAATTTGATAGAGACTAATTAGATTAATATTTTAAAAATTTGGAGCGCTGCATATATTTGGAACTTCTTCTGCAATATCAGATACCTCATTGTATTTCAATATCTAACAATTCATAGATTGTATCTATTGGCTTTAAAGAAAACGACTAATCGAGTATAAATTTAATCAACTTTATAGAGATTTATAGCAGCTAAAAACAATTATAAAGTGTATAAATACTTACTTATCTATACCTAAGTATTATTATTTGAATAAGGAAAAATAACTTGTTATATACAATGATATTGTTTTATTTTTTTAACTCTTTTAATTTTGGAAATTTATTAAGTTATTATACCTATCTAAATTTGGACTTTGGTTTGGTTAAATTGCTAATGAATTTCAGTAGTAAATATATCGTAAACCCGAAAAAAAGTTTTTATACATTAACTTATAACTATTTTCCTTGAAACAATAAAGCTATAAGTATTCTTCTTATTTCATCCAAATCATTATTTTCTGTTCTAGACAAAATCTCAAAACTACTAAATCCCAATATTCACTTAAAGGAAAACTACCAAGGAGACAAGAAGGTGCTCACTGTAGTGTACCCAATTAACCATTATTTAAGTTAATCCAATCTTTAAAGTGGTTTAATGTATTTTAATAATTACATTTTTTCCATTATTTCATCTGGTCGTTTCCAATTTCTGCACCATTAAATTTTTCCAAACATTAATTTTAAATTGATTTGATTAGATTGATTCTGCAGACAGACTCTTAAAATAACCACATTAAAATTTTCTTATTATATAATATCCTCTTGAATGAAATCTTAATTTCATTAGGTTATTTATAGTCAAATCAAATGTTATTATCCTTATATAATAATAAATTAAAGTATGTATTGAATACTAATTACAGATAGAAATTCGTGTCCCAATCTCTTTGATAAAGTATTTCCCGAAGTTTGTTAGAAATAGGAAATTGAGTAGTTAGTAAGTTTAATTGATGAATCAAGTACAGGTGTATTGAAATGTACCTAATTATTGCTATTAGTTTATGATTTAACTAATAGTTCATACATCAGTAATTAAATAAACACAACAAACTTATTGAATCTTCTGAAAAGCATATGATAGTATCTTGATTGGTTAATTCTATGAAATCCAAGTATAGGTAACCCTTTGATACACTTTGATGAAATTTTAATCAGAAATTGACTGAAAAAACTATAACGGTGTAATTTTTAAAGTGAAAATTTTTTTGTTTATATTCTTTTACATAAAATCAATTTATTGTGCTATAAAAATGTTTCGTGTTATTTAACAAATTTTTGATTGATTTTGTAAGGTATGTGGAAATAAAAATTATATCTATAAATTAATGCGTTTTCATTTTTATATAATATTGCGTTATGAGTTTATTTCATCTACCATTCAAAAAATTTTATTTTAAATATATGTTCGTATTTTTATTTATTTTCAGCTGTTATTGAACCCGAGCTTTTAATCTATTTCATGAGCCAATTTGTAGAATTTTACGAGCGTTATAAACCACATATTTTATAGAGCAAGCTTAAATAGAAATTTCGGTTGAAGAAATGTTGAAAAAATTTATATGATTCGACTATAGAAAAATGTAAATTATCTTCCATAATAAATATTGACAACATATTTTGGTCGCTGTTTCGTGACAGAATTTCTAAAATAGATTTTCTACAGTGTATACGTATTATATTTATGCTGGCTCCTTATTGATTTGAAAAATTCAATAAGTGTCAAAATTATATTTTCTGCATGTACAGCAAACTTGGAAAAACTATATGTATACCTATATATTTATATATATATACATATATATGATGTTGGGGTTGTTTTATGTGGCAGGTGTTCCTGTAGAAAATACAACACGTCGTCACGTGGCTGGAGGAAGGGACGCTACTTTACACGTGTTACGCGCGGACCGAGAAGCAGACTCAGGAGCCTTTACGTGCCAAGCCAGACACATTCAAAACGACGACTCAATCATAAGTTCCGAAGCTCAAATCAACGTCTTATGTGAGTCTTATGTCCTTTCAATTATTTTGCTAAACAACAAGAATCTTTTTACTCTCATTATAAAACCACCACACTTATTTAAATATCATAATCTTTAAGCTCGATTAATTCACAAACTTTCTCGGACGTTATTGTTTAATTAGCGTTCAATAATTAAATTTGGTAATAAAGATATAAATTAGTTCCCTCGTTGATATATGCCAGTTGATTTTTTTCCTTTTGTTGATAAGGGGAGATTGTACAAAAGATTACCTCCCTCATTACCTCTTTCAATAGTCGAAGTTTGTCGTGAATGGCTGTTGATGCGGCATTCTATATCTGGGCGACGTTATTTTTTATTTTATTTCGCTGTGAACAGATGTGTCTACCCTTGTAGATAAGCAAAAATGAAATCAATGGGGTGGTTTAGAGTTACTATGCTTTTCCGAGTTTGTATCAAGCTTTTCGGAACATCGTGAGAAATTAAAATTACGACATACACCAAACATAATTTTAAAAAAATTAAAAAGAATGAAAACATTTCGCTTTTGAATTTTTAAACTGCAATTGAAAACCTTGAAATTCTAAAACTCAGACATGACGGGTTAAATAAAACGTTTTGTACTCAATTGTATTTAAATTAAAATATAATATTTGTATGGATCAAAACATTCATCAAGGAATAATAGGTGAAATGACTACAAATGACTTCATTGTTCATAGGTAAATTAACTCGTTCTAAATGAAACATGAATAATTAAAGGTTAATTTTTTTCATCTCTCAATCTGTCAATTGAAACATTTGCTATGCAAAGTTTTGGCAACAATGCGTTTTATTTTACAAATTAAAATCGATTTAAATCCCTAAAGTTTTGTCTCCACCCCCGTTAACACTATGTAATCAAAGCGTTTTCATACATCCTTGTCTCTCCAACAATAGTTCATTTGACTCTTTAATTATTCAATTTTATAGTTACACCTATCTCTTGATTTACTCGAAGATAAGTTTCTTTGACAATCGTTTAAATCGAATTCGTAAGTTTTCATATATAAAAACATGTAAATCGAAAATATTCATAACTTATTAATTTTTCATTAGTTTTTATAATATTTTTGAAAAAGGTCTATTTACTACTTTCTGTGTATAAGTATTGTACACTTTTATTATTAGATACGAGTACTTTTGAAAAAAAATTCGCTTAACTTTTTGGATAGGTAGAGATATATTATTTTATTAAGTAATATTAGATATAAGGAGTAGGTACTTACTCGTATTATTTTTTTTTAAATATTGTATTTGAAACTATGTATGGGTATATACCTACATATTTTAAAAAATATTGGCTCATCTAATTTTCTTGATGATCTAGTACTATAATATAGGATATAGTGGGTACCTACCATTTATAAAAAAAAGTTAATGTCAACAAATGAAACGAAATAACAAATGTTTGTAGAAAATTTTTGACATATTTTCAAAAACGTGTAAAACAAGTACCGAATGAATCGGAGGTCCGGCTGACTTTTCATTATAAGATAGATTTATTAAAAGTTCTATCTTATCAATTACATGAAAACGTGATTCTTTTTGTGGTTCTTGCTACCGTACTATCGACGAACATATTTAATTGATTTCCTCTTTTTAAAAAATATAAATCATATTATTCATTTAGTAATTACCATGTTTAAAACAGGTCTCCCGTTGTGAAACACTAGTTCAAATATTCGGCTAGCTAGTGTTCGTTGTTTATGGCTTTATTTCGTTACCTCATACTGAGATGAATCGAATTACAAATCAAATTTATTTAATTATAGAAATCTCGTGAATCAAATGAGCTCGATGCGATAATAAATTTTCATGTTAGCAAAGAAAATATTTAACCAAATTCGTTTTATTTAATCAAATTTGATTTTTAAATCGGTACAACTTAAATTGTTAAGTAAACAAAACGTAATTTTATTTATATGTTATACGCTACAATACTAATAACAGGTTGGAGAAGGTGTTTGAAATTAATGTTTGAAGCTGCAGGCTAATGTTTAATATCATCACATTTGTATATCTCATACAAATATGAATGTGGCTTATTCAAGTATGCATGTATGTAATTTTCACACTCTAACAGCTTTTAAAAAAAAGGTTGCATTCAAATTTGCTATTTGATGTAATGAATGTATTTTTCAAACCTTTTTGTGTTCGTGTAAAATTAATGCATCGTAGATTTTTTTTGCTAAAATGCCCTCCAATGCGTTTAATGTAAAACAGTAATGAGAGTGTATAGCAGTAAAATATAAACCAGGAAGAACAAATACATCAGGTTAAATCGTGCAATCATGACTACTTTAGAGTTAAACTTGACAAGCTTTTAACACAAAAGTAACAATAGTCCTATCCTGCAGGATCTATTTATGTATACATGGCATGTATGGACAATTATCATCTTACTAAAACCCCTTTCACAAGAAATATCACGCCAGCATCAAAATACACTTGCACAGCTTTTAAGTATTGTATTTTGTTACATTGAACTGCGAAGAGACAGCTATTAACAGTTTGTCGCAGTTGGCTATAATTACGAATATAACGTCACTGCAGAAAGACATTTCAACTTTGTCTTATTGTAGAATTTTTTGAATTGTCTCAAGAAAGTTCACGTATTCTTTTCAGTTTATTTATTAGATAGAATAATCTTACACTTTCAAACAATAAAAGTTGCAACTATATATAAGTACTGTTTTTTTTTTCTTAAATCAAATGAAAAATACTGTTTTCGTTTAATCAAATGAAATGTATAAAACGTAAAACGTTTTGAAAACAAATTATTATATTTTCAATTTAGTTAAAAGCGAATGTAGATTTACAAAGCAAAGCTCTATAAATGGGGAGTGAAGTTGTTTGTTCCAGCTTTTTATTTTCTGTATCTGCCGTTGAATGTATTACTAATAACTTCCTTTTAGTTATGATCAACAACTATAACTGAAGATTATATTTTTATAGTAATAATGCATCTATACTTATTTTTTTAATTTTAACTAATATATAGTTAATATCATATAGAACATAGGTAAATCAGCTATATCGATATGTATGTATGATGGTATTATTCTATTACAAGAAGTATTTGGTGGAATACTAGTGAAACTTTTTTAAAATATATCTTGTGATTGCTAAGTTTCATTTTTATAAATAATATGTACTTATATGAAAATTAAGTTGTAAATATTTTGAAGCTTTCATTTTTTAGCTCTTATTAGTTTATTTATTATCACAGCAGCTGGTCTTTTTTAAATTAAATAATAACTTACATCTCTTTAATCGATTAAATTTTTTTTAAACATCTCGTTAAAAAATTAAAAAGACTGTCTTAGTTACTTTTCTTTGAGAATTTCCAATAGCAGGTATGAAATACATAAATAACGATTTTACGAAAATTATTTTAATGTCCATTTTATATGAGACATAAATTCTAAAAGTAATTGCTGCTATCATAAAAGAACCCGAAGTGAAAATTGTCATTTGAATTTTATTACTTTTATTTAAATATATTCACCTTCAATAGAATAAAATATAGGTAGTTGGCACAGTACAGGTGTAAAGCTTAAAAAGAAAATGTTTTTTGGTAGTTTTAATGGTGATATTTTAAAAATTATTTTTTCAAATCTGTTGTGTTAGTCATTACTTGTAATTTTTACCATCGTTGTTAATTTTATTTTAACTTAAAAGTACTTGTATAAGATCCAAGACAATATTTTGTAAAAATGTTATTTTTTAGTGTGTAATCTATTCATTAAGTTGAGTGTTGGATGTCTTTTTTAATAAAGTCATTATGAATACTGAAAATACTGTCCGAGAACATTATGAAATTTTAAGATAGAGACCCTCAAAGCAATCGTTAAAATTTTTTTAAGTTTCTTAATTTAGAGAAACGCTTTTGGGAATAAATAATTTAAATTATGTTTAGTTAAAATGTGTAGGTAGGTACTTATATACAGTAAAACCTCGCCAAATGTATCAATAATAAAAGCCATAAAATTAGTAAAGTTATAAATTACGTTCTTTCCAGATTGGAAAGTTTCTAAAAGTGTAAAAGTAGATACCTATGTATGTTAAATTCGTTTTCAAGACTTTTGTCTTAAAAGCTTAAAAACGTTTGACTTCTATAACTCTAAAGTAGTTTACTGACAATCACCCTTTTAAAGTAAAACATCTTTTATTTTGTTATGAATGTTAAAAAGTTTAAATTATAGAAAAATATTTATTTACCTTTAACGAGACCTGAAACTTAGTATTTATGAAATCCTTAATAGAAGCCAAAATTCATCTAATATCAATCCTTATAATCATAATAATTAATAACTTAAGCCTTTTACGTTAGGTACCCTTGAACCTTAGCTTATTGAGGTTCTGTATGTATAGTGTATATAACGTTGTCTAGTCCTTTCTAAATTTACATCGAGTACCTCTGGTAGGGAACAATTCATATTAGGGATAATAACTCTAGTCAGTTATCACAAATTGATATAAAAGAGATATCAATTTTGATACCACAGCTGATACATACTTCAATTTAAAACAAGTAAACCTTTAAATAGTTTATAAGTTTTTATGAACTTTTTATTTTTTGAACCTACTTCCATATTGGTACATTGCAAAATTTGATCTGGAAAACAAATAAAATATAAAATATGTATGTACCTAATAGTTTATTCAATTTTTCAAAACACTATTTCTTACTAATAAACAAAACATTGATACATTTTATTTGTTAATAAGTTATATAATTAAATAAATTACACAAAATAGTTACGAAATTAAAAAAAATAATAAAATAAATTGATAGTGTTAGATAAGGTACTTAGATATAAATACTTTCAATTAGTGTATTATCATGGCTTTCTGGTAAAGTTTGGTAGTTTTTACCCATCAATATCAATTGAATTTTGTACAATGAATGACCATCTGTTTCTGGTAACACCCAAACATATAACATTGAAAGGAATATCACCAAACATAAAAAGTCAACTAAAATATACAGACCATAATTATACACAGTAAATATACATATATGATTGACAACAATAGTAATAAAGCTTAAATAATTATAAATTAACAGTTGCCCAATTGGCTTTATATTCAATGGCAATAATTCACTACAATAAATTGGAATCAGAATGGAATAACTAAATTTTCCAATTCCTTTAGCTAAGACTAAACAAATAGCCGGCCAGGCGCTCCAAGAAATGACATTAAATTTAAATTGTTTTAACGTGAAGTAAATAGCAATATTGATTGCACAAAATAAATAACACCCCAAGCCAAATACAAATAGACGACGTTTTCCGAAACATTTGATAAAAAATGGACTGAAGAGCGTACCGAAACACATAATTAGTATCATGGAAATCGCAAGTTCATTGATTGGTAATTCCGGATTCACAAAATCAAATAAAAGATGAGCATATTGCAAAATCATATCTGAACAACATCCTGCATCTATCGTGATGAGACCCAAAATAATCGCTATGGCTTTTCGATTATGACTATTAACACAAATATTCTTCCACTCAGACACTCCCGTTGTGTTCTGTTTAAAATCTAATTCACACTTTTGAAATTCCTCGAAGACATTCTCGTTTTTTCTTAAACATGCAACAACATTAAACGCCTTATCTTTTTGGTGTTGTTTCAATAGATATAAAGGCGATTCATGCATCCAAAAATAAGAAATAAAGCACAAAAATCCAAGTAAAAGGCCACAAATGGCTGATATTTCAATTCCAAAATATGGAAACACGATGAATTGTGCCAAAAATCCGAATGAGAATACTGACTGGCATAAGGCTGAAAGAGTGCCTCGAAAACTATCCGAGGCGATTTCACCAATGTAAATTGTAACTGCACTAAAAGTCATCGAGCTGGCGATTCCGGTAAGAAATCGACTTGCATAAATTAATTCGATTCTATCCGTTTGACAATAGATTAATATAAATATAACTGAAAAAATTTGAACAATTAGTGCTAATAAGTGAGTGAATTTCCGTCCGAAATTGTTAAGTAAGAGAGTAGTTAAAACAGGTCCAAGAAAAAATCCATAGAGTAGACTTGAGACAATATGTGAAACTGGATGAGAATCGGATTTTGTTTCAGAGAAATATTTCATCGCTGGTGCCGACCATGATACTTGAAAACCGGAAACGCCATACGCCAATAATCCTAAAAATAATTTAGGTGAATTTCGACTAACATATAATTAACGTAAACCACTTTACCAGAAAAGGTGCTTTTTATTTCTTGCGAACATTTTTTGAAATTTTTTATCCATTTTAACATTATCATAATGCCTTTCACATTTCTCAAATCCTATTGTCTGGTTTGAAAATTTGTTTTATCTTTTTATTTGAATGTTGTTTTTTGAAAGAGTGTAAATTTTGTTGGTGGTAGTTATCACTAACGTAAGTAATAATTAATTATGTCATAATTTTTTAGTTAAAATATATCTAACAGTTCATTGAAGGTTTACATGAACCACAGACATGTTTTTGTAAAGCAGTATTTTTTACAACTAATAGCTAGTTGTTATTTGAATTAAATAATATTAAACATTTAATGTTTAATAACTCATAATTAAACTTGAAAACTTTGGGTAACGACCAATAAAATTCTTTTCCTCATTACTAAGGATGTTTTTATTTTCTATTGCCTATCAAAATAACTTATCAAACTTTATTATGATGAAATTTAAATTTAATTGTTTATCCTGTCATATTCCTAATAAGAAATATTTTATTTATATAGCCAAGTGCTTTAAATTTCCGTGTTTACAACAATAATTTAATTTGAAAGATATTCGTTCTTATTTTTTCTCAGTAGGTAACAGTTGCATTCTTTACATACCTATAGATAATATTGAATTGTTGTAAAAATAAGTTTTATTGGCCAAGGCTTTTTTTGATTGTGGATAGTATAATTACTAAAAAATATTTTTAAGTTAGAGCATTTTACCTGTTGATTTTTTTTAGTTATTCATGCCGATCAATAAGTTTAAAACATATTATAGTTTATGGCTCATAACGTAAGTAATGCTTTTTAAAAAAGAAGGAGGTTTTCAATTCGACTGTTTTTTGTCGTGTTTAAATCAATTTAAC
The DNA here is from genome assembly GCA_958496155.1 of Sisyra nigra. Taxonomy (NCBI): domain Eukaryota; kingdom Metazoa; phylum Arthropoda; class Insecta; order Neuroptera; family Sisyridae; genus Sisyra; species Sisyra nigra. Next base: position 33,212,794 of record OY292313.1, on the reverse strand, counting down.
ATCGATGTAAAATTTATGTAAGTTTTATATCTTAGTTCTTAAATCTAGGGATTCGACGGGGATCGAACCCAGTACTACTGACGCATGTAGTAGAGAGAGCAATTACTCTAACCGCTGCGCCATCAAGAGGTGTGACTGAATTTTTTGTTACAAAACATTTTAAAAATAATAGTCGAGTTTGTATTACGACAGTCGACAACTAGCAACACCTCGTAGTTTCAGTTGCATATCAAAATAGCTATGAAAGATATTGAATATAGAAGTAACTAGAGTTGAAAGTAAAAAAAAACTAGAATTTTTTAGAAAAAATGTTTCTTTTAAATAACCTAATAATGGCCAGCAAGGCAAGATAAAATAATAATTTTTTTAATAAGACCACAGATTTTAATAGCTACTTGTGATAAGCTCATTCTGAATAGAAGGCATTCAATTTTATATTATAGTAGTATACTAACACACTCCTGCTTTGCTTGGGATTGACAAATACATTGACAACTTGCGTTTGATATGATCTCCATTAAAAGTATCCAATAAACCCCGCTTTTGTTTATTAGGGTATGTATTTTTGGGATGTAACATGCACATTCTTCGAACAATACACTTTTTCAGACAAAAATGTACTTTAGTTTGCTACTCCCTTTCTATGTGATGCATATATACACATGCTTTTTATCAATAGCTCTTCTATAAGTACCTTGAATTTTTTTATGAACATTGAACAGTAGGTACATGTAGGTAATTTTTAACCCAGAAACTAATCCTATACATAAAACCATATTGATTAATCCTTTGGTTCCTGTGAAAGAACCAACAAACCGAAATTTTTATTTATAACATTCCTACAGAAATCATACATTCTTTGGAAATAAACATATGCAATATTCGACCAACATAATATATCTATAATTAAAAATCAAATCGATTTTAAATGTTGTTCTTGCATAAGAAACAATAAACAATTTATTTATTGTAGCTATTCTACATGATCATACATTGTTGAAAATAAAAATTCAAGATATTGCATTTTCCAAGATAAAATATAGTTTATGTCCATCTGAAATAAAGTCTCTTTCAAATAACGAAATAATTTTGAAAATCGGTCAGTTGTTTCGGAGATATTACCTCGGATAATATACTAACTTAAAAATATTTCTTCTTTATAATGTTAGCCGTAAATAGTAGATATTAGTAAATTAACACAGTTAAAAAATTGTGATAAAAATTTACTTTTGCGGACATTAGGATTATTAGTTAGCATTCTTAAAAGTAAATATTTAAGTGATATGTGTATGCAAAAAAAAAACTGTTACACCTCGTTAAATTTTTTTTAAAATTTCTTTTGTTAAAATTACAAGGCCTATATTTTAAACTATTTACAACAATCATAAATTCGTTCATTGCCAACCAATTGCTATTCCTTAAAAAACAAACCTTATTATTTTATATTTTGTTTATCAAATACAACTTTGTATTTTATCAATGTTAAAAACTATAGAGGTATATTAAAGTTTATTAAAATGATAAGAGTAATATAATACTACAGTTATCTTCAAAATTATTTCAATACAATAAAACTTTAGCTTTACGTGTTGTATTTTTTTTTTATTGCAATATTGTTTTGCTAAGAACTTAAACCAAAATTTATTTCACTAATTAGAGCAATAGATCGACTGCAAGATATTTTACCCAATCAAAGGACTAATTGTTATGTTTAAAAAATATAGCATTACTTATTATGAAAACCAAATATTGAAATTAATTAGTCTAATTAATTTTGTAAAAAAACGAATTCAAATTAGGTTCTCTTTTTTTAATATTCAAACAATGATAGATATTAAAATTTTAGAATCCTATTCGTGCCTACTACAATATTATATTGTATTTAATATTTTTATACGATAAACGTACATGCATAATATACGACAATATACTATTTATAATTTAATTTTTTATTATATAATATGTGTATGTTTAAGTCTCGAAGTTACGCGGTTTAGTTACGGGAGTGTATATAGTGATATATAGAGTATCAAGGTGAGGAATGAAATTCCTTGTGGTTTTAATTAGCACAATGATTTATAAAAATAGAATTTACTGCATAAACCAAGAAATGGCTATATTAAATATTATATTCCATTTAAGTAGGTACTCTCTATTGAAATGTGTTTAAGATTTTTTGATTTATGGCCTTAGACGATATTCCGTCAGCGAGTTTTTAATTTTTTTCTTCGATCTTTAAATGTATAATCCCATCAAAAAATAAGTTGCCGAAACTCACAAGCTCATTTTATTGTTAAAATATTATCAGACTTCATAAAAATCCAAGCCCTTAACTTTACAAGGCCTAACTTAACTTAAAAAGTATGGCTTGACTGTTTCATAGAACTAATTCATTTAAGAACAAGGTTTCCCTAACTTATGGCTCTACGTACCCCTGTTTAAAAATTTCCAGATGACAGCGAACCCCCGCCTCTCTAAAGAAAAAACTAAACTGGCTGCTGAAGAAATTACGATTTTTTATTTCAATATAAGGTAATAGATTGTGCCAAAAAGAAATATCTTCTTAATATTAATGTGTTGGGCGAACTTATCAAAAATTGAGTCAATTTTAAGAGTAATTTTGGACGATTGTAACCCTAATTCTAACCCAGCAACAAGGCGATTTCCGTATTTTGTTTTTATCATAACTAGGTGTGACAACACATATAAGTATTTTGTAATGAAAAGTAAAAGGAAATTCATCGTTTTCAATGTTTGGGTATTCTTCTTGTTAGCTGCCCAAAAATGCCACACGCGCCCTCCAGTCATCCAACTATCATTACATAAGTCTAGTCGAAACCCTGTTCATAGAAAATAACTTACTTTTTATCCAGAAGTCGATGGCAATGTTTGTGTGACGGTTGCACGGAAAACAAAATAAAAGTGTAACCATAGGTTTTTCTAATGTTGCTGTTGTTTATATGTACCTACATCCTATCCTGCATACTACATATCAACTTCCTAGATTTTCGAGAACTACTCTGGTTTAATATAGAGATTGTGCACATCTTAGGGGGGTTGGAGACTTAAAGTTACGGATTTTTTAATTTTTTTGATAATTGCGTGTATAAATTCTAGTCTGCAAAATGATTATTGGTTGCAAGAAACGTTGGTCGCTGCGGCAGATGTTCCACGGCTAGATATTATTTTTTGGAAAATTAGGTTTTATATCTCTGGAAACGTAAAAACTTAAATTATCAGGAAGATTATTTTTTTTCTTTACCAACTATTAAAATGGATTCAAATAATATATTTTGTATTCTTGAGTTTTCAAAAATTTAACCTATAAGTGATAATAACAGCGCTATCTCTAATTACGTCGTGTTAATTATGTTGTTAATAAATTCTTTGGTTCAAATTTTTTTTTTTAAATTTTTATTATGAGAAATTATACTTATTTTATAGACTCTAAAATACGTGTTTTACTATAAATTTTCGTTAAATTTTTGTTTCATTCTTCTATCTTTTTGAGTTAATAAACATTTAAAACATAGTCTCGTAAAGTGTTTCATTTTAATTAAAATATTGATACTTATTAAAAATGTAAAGTCAACAATCGCATTTTATTTAATCTTTTTAATGAAAGAACAAAAATAAATCAACTTTTATGTTTTCCGAGCCATTGCTCATAATTTCGGTATACGAGTATATCGTAAATTGTGTTGTGAAATGAAATTTTCTTGAATTAATTTAGAAAAAAGGTTTTAGTATAAGAATTATGTTTCACTTTACTTCTTGGCGACGTGTTATAGTATTATTCACCCCTATAGAGCTTTTCGACCTTTGTGTTCGACGTAGTCTTCGACCTTTACGCGCTTCATCTACCCCTAATACACTTTGAATGGAATACGTGCAAGATATAAAAAACTCGTTAAAGTTTATATTCTGATAGAATATTTTACTCTCTGAAAAAATATCGAAATAATAAACTTTCTTTAAAAGTCGAAAATTTTCCCATGTAATTTAAAGACTTGAAAGAAATGTCGTTATGATTACAAAATACGAATGTAGCGATATTTTCCGAGATGGTTGAAATTTATTTTAATTAGGAAAAGCCAACAAATGAAAAAAGTCAATTTTTGTTCATTTTAACTTACTGGATAAGTTTAGTTCAGTTAATAATGTATTCATATCATGCTTTAATGTAAGTGGTTGTAAATAACTTTTCACCGTATGCAACATCCACTTTAATAGTATCCGTTTTCGTGACATTGTATTATAAAATGTTTCGTATGTAAATAGAGACATATGTCACGTGTCAACGACATATTGGCCGGTAAACTTCAATAAATAATGTAAAAGTTGTGTGATTTCGTACACAACAAAACATACTTGTGAAACGAAAGTTTATGAATTCACAAATCCACAAAATTCGAAAATAACTAACACAATAATTTCTACCTTTTTCAACTTCTAATTCCAAAAAGGTAGAAATTTTAAAACTACTTAAAACTCCAATAAAATCCAACGTTTCTCTTGAGAGTTATTGAAACATCAATTCAAAACTTTTTCACGTTATCGAACTTTTTTATTAAATTCCTCTTTTCTCTATCTCTGTGCTCCTCTTTTAAATGTGTTCAAATTATCCACCAAACTTTATTAAACTTTTTGCTCACTTTGGACATACATATTTATTATCTAAATTAAGATTTATACTATGATTGAGAATTATACCTCCAAAACACAATGCTAATTCAATTTTATTTCCCTGTTAAGTAATACAAATGTTATCGTTTTGTTCAAGTTATTGTAATTCGATTTACACAAACAAAAAAGCAATTTACTTTAAGTAAAATTGTCAATTTTAAAATTAGTTTCATTTTTTAATTTATTAAGAAATTAAAGCTTTAATAAATAAATTATTTCACAGTTTTTTTGGGTAGACTTTTATTTGAAATTATTGCACAACCGTTTGTTAATTAATTCCTAACTTCTTTAAGTACTTAAAATTTAAAGTAACTGTCAATTTGTAAAATTCTTTCAATTTAAAAAAATACAATTGTATTAAATTTTAAGCATTTAAAAAAATTGGGAAATCAATGAAACGTTGTGTAAGAATTTAAATTTCCTAAAAAGCTATCCAAGAAAAAAAAACTAATTATATACTTTTTGAAGCTTTATACGCGTTGCACAGCACTATAATTTGTACAGGAACATATTCTGCCAGTGATTTTTAACCGTGTAGGTACTGTAAAAATTTATTACATGTCTTGGAGGAAAAATTTTATTTTTATTTTTTTACTAACTCTGAAAATGTCAGTAAGTATTGGCAATCAGTGAGAATTTATTGAATTTGGACGTTTTTTGTAAGTAATAATTTAAAAACCCATATGAAGATAAACCGAACTGAAATCAGCAAGGGAATTACTTAACTTGTGTGAGTGTAGAAAAGCTATTTCAGACACTCGGGAAAATTTTCAAATTTTAACTTATTTTTAATATATAGTGGTCATTTTTTTATATTTCAAAAATGATATTGTTGATCATAATCAAAAGGCGAAAACAATAAAAAACGGCATTGCCAAATAGCGGAATATAAGGTGTCTCAAAGCTTATCGTTTTAAATCCTAACCATCTTACTATTGTTATGTCATAGAATATTAATACTTATTTTCATGTTAAATAACTACGCATTTTTATGGCACCTCTAAAAATCTTTTCATTCTTTTTTTATGTACCCATATAGCCGATATAGCCTATAGTGAAAAACTACTACTGTAAATGAAAGTGTAGTTTCGCAGGGTGTAATATACTGTAAAAACAGATAACTGGAATCTCAAGAAACTCACATATATTTCTCACCTAAAAATATTCCTATTATAAGGACGAACTGGGTGAGAAATTATCTATGCATAAACGAAAGTGCTCTTTTATAATATCTTTCTCCATAACTGCGGTATGATATATTACGATATGTGTGTATTTTTTACTTAGGTTATTTATCTATGGCCGTATTAATTAATATTGGATTTCTTCTTTCTATTGTATTTAATTATCTGCTAAACTAGACTAATGAGTCATTTTTTCCATATAGGAAAAAGTTAGCCTTCTAATGGTGTAAAAGATTTTCAATTATAAAAAAATCAAACTATTGCAATTCATTAAAACAATGAAATGAACAGCTGAGAATTGATTAAATTTTTTTTTCCGAAGAATAAATTTTACTTAAATAAAATTTTATAGGTAGTCGCTAATGACCAAGTTGAAGCGATTTTAAATAAAGAAATTTGAAGAACAACTATATGAGTCAATTGCATACTTCATTATCTACTTATGAATATAAAAGTAATAAATTTATAATATTCCTATTATTTATTAAGTACTTAGAGATATAAAAAAATGATCCAACGTGATAATAAAAGAATGTTACTACGTATGATAATTTAATTAAAATGTAGTATATCATCGGTGGATTTTTTAAATATTTTATATGATTCTTCTTTGCGCAATAAATAATTCTTTTCAGTTCAATTGACAACAACGTTAAATCAACAAATCAAATATTACTACGCTCTGTTATTGTTTGTATATTTATGCTCCTAAATGATGATTATGATCACGTTTCTTTGTGTTTCCGTCGTCTTAGAGCTTGTTTCGGTTGGTTGATTCTACATTTCCGGTGAATCATTTACATAGTGAGACCTTTTCAAACTCCCACAGTTCGACTAAAGTTACAGTAAATATTTTTGAATAGAATTCTTTTAGATATAAATATGACAACGTAAGATGATTTGTGTAAATTTAACTATAACAGATTCTGGTTTGTCCAGATTTCAGCTCTATCTTATTTTTATTATTTATATTCAATTTTCGGGCTGACTTTGATGTTAACTTCCAAATTTGCAAAATCACGTTGTAATATCACGTTCATTAATACTTTATAACTTGTGGTTTAATTAAGTAAATTCTTAACTTGCGAATAACTACGACTTGATGAATGAAATTGATTTCCTTTTCGAAGAGTCGTTGGTAAGATTTTAAGCGACAGATCAATGGTCCGTGAAATCAAATGTGGCTGAAATAAAGAAGAATCAACGTCATTTCTTTTTGCATTCTAAGGTAACTAATAGGGTCTTAAATTGTTTATTTACCTCAATTTTTTATTTGTTTAAAATTTAATTTTGATTTCAATTGAACATACCATTTAATGCTGTAGGTACACGTTTCATCATCTTGCGTCTAAAATTAAACATCGTGTATTACCTATGTATATAGACAACATACTCACAACATGGTTTTGACTTTTGATTCGTTCTCGTTTGGTAATCTTTTATTTTCTGCAAAAATAAGTTCTTGGTCACCAAGACTGCCTTAAATTATATATTCAGGTACATGAATATATTACCGTCCTAATAAAACTCAGATCATTTATTTTTTATGGAAATCAAATCTAATTAATGAAAAATATGAACTTAAAACCTGTTTTCAAAAATTATTTACATGCTTCAAATTTCAATTTACACAGCATTATTTTTTTATGTTACCTGACAGGAAATTCTAAAATCAATGTGTTTGGTCTCTTTATTTCTATGAGTTAAACGATTTTTTTTTTCTTAAATTACATTGAAAAATGTTAACTATGTTTTTATTACAAACATAAAAACTTGGATCTTATAGACATGAAAACATTTTATGCTGATTAAAAAATATCAAGACTTTTATCTTTCTAACATTATGCTACCAAGTACCAACATTTCAAAATTTGAAATCATGTAGGAAATGAGCTGTGCATAAATATACGTAATGGCACTGCCCATAACTGCAATGAAAACAATATGTGCTATATAGGAGATTCATGAATTTTAGAACCGTATTGTACAACTCGGTTTGGTTATAATAGATGAACTTCTACATAAACTAACCTCTGGAAGATTCTATAAAAACTTTTCGTTTAACAAAGAAACTTTAGTAAGTAACAGTAAAACCAGATTATATATTATAAATTTATAAGCTCAACTAAAGAAACCTCTAAAATATTAAATTAAAGACAATTTCAAAATTTTTTTTTGTTCATCCTAAACTAATGTATCTGTACCTACTTACTGCTTACTAAGGTTTTCCAACATCCATATTCAATATCCAAATGCTTTAGGTCTTAGGATGTTAAAATGTCAGCAGTTATTATTTAGTAAGGTAAATATTTCACTAGCTACAACTTGCATTTAAAAGGTAAAATTTGACAACTCTTCTCTATACTATGCTCTACGGCCTACGCTATTCTTACTTCTTGTTAGTAAATTTCATGTTTTAACATGGTTTGATTTTTATACAAAATATTTTGTTTTTGTTTGAAAGTCGTCTTTTTATAAATTAGAACTCGATTTATATAAATTTTTGTCACCGATTGGATAAAATTGATTTCGATGAGATTTGGTTTCAGCAAGGCGATGCATCACATTTTGTTTTCGTTATCATCATCGATTTATTACAACAAAAAAAGTTGTGGGTTCATATTTAAGAACTTCTAATAATTGAAAGCAATGATTTTAATTTTAACTTTTATAAAGTACCAATTTTTTAAGAACAGAACTAGGCTGGTTTTCTTTTTAAAATCTAAGGGGGCAGACTATACTTTTTTCGGTTCTCTTCAGCATTGAATTGTCTCAAAACACCGAATATGCTGTTTACATTTTGGAACTTTAACTGCTTGGTTAAATTCCGAGTGAAATTGAAATATAATTGCCGTTAATTACAACCCAAATCAAAAAATTCAATAAGAATTACCGTATATACCGGCATATAGTACGGAGTAGGATTTTAGGCAAGTATATAATATTTACCAATTTACAAGTAAGCATATCGGGTGTATAATACACAAAATTGTTTTTCCATTACTTTTAATTAATTTTTATTTGTATTATGTGTTCTAATTAAGTAAACACTTTGTTCACATACCTATATTCATTGAAAAAATTAAAATGCAAAATGGATTATTGTTTATTTTTTAATAAAAAAAAAAGAACTTGTCAATGTAGAATTTTATACCTGGCGTGTGATAGGCACCCGAAAATCTAAAGGGCATTTTTGGTCTTACAGGTGCGTTCTATACGCCGAGATATACGGTAATTGTGTAGAATAATTTAAATATTTATACGAATAAATCGAGAATTTTCGAAGGACTGGTTAAAAATCTACGGCAAGCTGAATAGCCATGGATTTGATCTGGGAATCATATGCTGGTGATCATTGATGTAAGATTCAAAACCACATCTTATAGCTACTACCTTCATTTTGATGATTAAGTTTTTCTGAAAATGAAATTATGAAAATTTTAGATAAAAGATTTTAAAGTAAAATCATATTTCACTCTCTTGGAGTTACAGCTACTATAAAAGTTAACGCTATTCACTCATTTAATAAGTTTGATGTACGTATGTTATATTCTACAGAATTTAATAAACCCCTTTGCAAATCTTTATCAATAATTTAAACATACCCTTTTAGAGATAGATAAAAATCTCGTATTTTATTTACTTTTAATATTGCCATCAAAACATTTTAGTAATGTATTAATGTTTTTCATCAAATCGGAAATGAGTTGAAAAGAAAATCGTATTTTGAATCGGAAATTAATTATGTACATAAATGACAACTTTGATCACATTTAACCCTCTTGTATTTACTTTACAAACCATTAATTTTTTTACGTAATAAAAGCTTTCGTTATTTTCAATTTATAATTACAAAGTTTGTGTCGTAATTAAAAGTTTTAATTATAAAATATATTAAAACACTCATAATGTTTATAATGTTTTTTTTTATCAAATTTAAAAGCTTTCAGGTTTCATTCATTTGGTGGCTTATGAATAAAAAGATATAACATGCTTTTTATTGCGACATTTTCGTGATAAAAAAATACTGTCTCCGTTCTTAACGAGTGGTTTGGAATGATCAAACTATGTGAAACCTGATGTGTTGAAATTGGTGGCTCAGTCGGCGCTTGATAAAAGCATCCGATGTGTAGAATTTCTACCTGGACTCACGGTAAATTATCTTCCAGCTGAAAACTATAATTAGTCGAGTCATTATATTCTTCACGCACATTCACCTAAAGTCGCGGTGGGAACACAAGGAAACGCTCATTTCGCTACGCATCGCTAAGATCACAAACTCCGAATTGGCTGCCCTTTTTTGTTCATTTGACAAATCGTCTTTTATAGATTTTTTTTTAAATATTATCGCATTCAGTGATCTATTTAATTGTAATCAAGCATTGCTTAATGGTGAATAAAAATTGGGCGGAACTTCACTTAGCTTTCAAACGAAATATGACGAGAAATTGACAATGATAATGAGTTTTTTTAATTCCATTCAAGCATGAAATCAAATATTTTAAACACGTTAATTAAGAGAATGTTTTCCAATATTCGTTTTTGCTCATCGTTTTTAACCGACGATTTTTCGTCATTTTTCCCTAAGAGCTACAATGGTGATTCAATTTAAATGGAAAAAAGTTTCCCATTTATTTTTATAGTCATTACGATTTCACCAAACATAAAAATGTTCCATCTAGTATTTTATGCTTTTTTGTTTCAATGCGGAATTTTTATCAGAAGACCATTTATCAAGTTAACACCTAGTTCAGCCTATCCTTACAGATTTGTGCCTAAATATATTGCTCGAATGAAAAATTCATAGGTATTAGTTGTCTTTTTTCAAGTTTCGTTTCGAATTTAATTTTTTAAGATTAATTTCGATGTTTATTTCATAATAAATTTACGGAATGAGACCAAGGGGAAGAAAATAAATTAGAGAGAAAAACACAAAGACATTTCAACGTTTTATATGCAAATGAATCATCTTGTTGACTCGTAAATTAACGAGAAAATTCTGAAAGAAACTTCAAGTAGTTTTGAGCTTTTTATTCGCAGGTTGTTTTGAAGTTATTGAGTCAAAAATATGGTTTGATTGAAAAGTGAATATATTTTTCTTGTAACTTGCTGCTCCTTAGTTTTACAAAGGGTGAAGGAGAATGATAAATGATGGCTTTAAGAGAGTATTAATTTAAATATACCGAGAATTCAATTTCATAGCTTTGTTCGCCTTCAAGTATGTATAAAGTTATGAAAATTAAGTATTTTAATTTTTATTATAGAAAAATATAATTTTATTAAAATTTTTATACAAACTCAATCCTATAATCTCTCCAAAAATATTGTTTTTTATTTATTTATTTTTTGAAGAACAACTACTTGGTAATGTAATTACTTCTTAGTAATGTAAATAAAACATATTTACTTAAATTGAATTTCTTTTCAAAATTTAAGATAATTTTAATAACATCGAAAAACGGTTAATACGAAATTATAAGAACCGAAATATTTTTTTTGTTCATGAAATTAGGGTTCAAAAAAGTATTTTATATATTTATACAAGCATTTATTAAATTTCATTTTTGTTGCCATATTTTGCTTTAGAAATACTATTTACTATAACGTTACTGCAGTACTATACTGTTTATTTGCTATAAAAACAAAGGTTTACATATTGTGTAGGTCCTATTCAATAGTAAAAAAGTTAAACAATGTTTTTACTTTTTTTAAGACTAATTAAATTTGTTTGAATTGATTTTTATTTCGGTATTAAAAGAATAAATACATAATATTTTATTAATATTTTGTTAAAATCACAGTGTTATTTCGTGTTAACCGAATTTTATGTTGAGCGTATAAATGTCAAATTTTTTTGTTGCTGTATTTAATTATTAAGTTACCAAACTTTGTTTTAAAATTATTTGTAAGAATATTAACAAATTAAATTTTTTTCCATGGAAAGTTTTAATCAACTTGACTTGATTTAAAATTGGTTTAAAATATAACTTAATTTTGTCCTTTGCATTTTTAAAGATATCTTTAAAGTTTCGCAAAGATTAAAGTGGTTTTTGTAGACATTAAGGTAGTTATATTCCAACACTTCTAAGTCTTAACACATTCACAGTGCAATATCCCTGTCACAATAACGATGTTAACTTAAAAGTTATAGCATAAAGATTGCATTGTTATCTAGCGATACCAATAATTTACGACTGAAATGCTTAGTGTGTGCTTCTAAAACGATAAAAGTACTCTTTGGTATTTAAAATAGAAAGATGTAATAAAGCCTATATAATTTGACTTTGTAAGTAATTTGTACAACTACTGTTGCTTCTCTGAAAACCTTATACATTTCAAAAAGAATGAAATGATATGGTGATTTTAAACATAGTGCATTCGCTTTCAAGATTTTTGCAATTCGATTTGTTTCTGATACCATCTCTATAAATCGCGGGAATAATGGCGTTCTTGTTTTACTCCTGTATTTGAAACTGCTACGTTCAATTACAAAGACAAAGAATAGCAAGCGGGAAAGTCGTTAATTTCGACTAGATTTATTTCTTAACATCAATAAATCAATGAATAAATCGTCTTTTTTAACTGGGAACATTAAAATATGAAACTCATATTTTGTCTTTTTCATATTTCATGTATAAGTAATAAGTACCTACATATTTATTTTTTATATTGAATATCTCTTTTTTCGTCAATATTCTAAGTACATAATTACGAACGTTTTAGAAAAAATGACAATAATATAGTAATATGAAATGTTTCAACAACTTAAAGATAAATACAGTGAAAACCCTTTAATAAAATAATATTTAAAATAAAATTCGGATTTTACTAACATTGGGGTTTCAATTAAAAATATAAGTGCTTTGGTAATTCCATGAATTTAGGTATAAGACCAAACAAAAATCGTTTTCAATAATTGAAACAATCGTCGGTACTAGGGATATTACGGAGGTGGTTTTATTGGAATCGAAGTCGGAGTTTTTGAATTTAGTTTATCAAAATCAACACCGAAGTCGAAGTCGGTGATGGTTGCACAGATAGTGGTAGAAAAAAATATGTTTTAAGAACAAATAAAAACATTGTATGACTTATTCAAATAAAAATTAAAAAAAGTGATGGTAAAGGACTTTAAATTGTCTTAAATCGTATTCATCAGTTTTACTAATTGTAAACAAGAAAATGTATAATAAAATAATAATATCAACCACAAAATCTGTTTGATATAGCTTATTAAAAATTTGAAGAATTAAGAAAACATGAGAGGTTGTATTCAAGGACCAAGAACTGGAACAATAAATAGATACATCTTTCCAAAACATGACATTTGTTAGTAGTTTACGAGAAAATTTGTTTAGGTAATTCGAAAAAAACTAGTTCACTATAAAATTAAAAGAAAAATATATACTGACACTGATGTTTGTTTCGTCATATTTTTCTCATAGTTTTCTTCAATATTATCACCGGTGAGATAATGAGATTTGGCACCTAATTTTACGGACACGTCGAAAATGATGCACGTGATTAATCAAATGATTCGAGCTTTCGCTATGTCAGACTGATTTTCATGCCTGATAACTTTTGTCGCATCACGTTTCGTTTTAGCGTAAACCAATTGCAATGTATGTATGTATATGTAGGTGCAAAACCAAAACATGTTGACAAGCAAACAGAAATGAAGAAAAGAACACAATTTCAATCTTGCACCTGTCGAAGTAGCTAAACGTATTAGGTACTTATACATAAAGATACATAGTATGTCATTTTTTCAACACTTACTTATTATTTAAATTAACTATTGACTCTTTAAAATTGATTTCTAATTTCCTTGCGTCTTCAATATTGTATTGTCATCATTTAATTGTTTTTATCTTCTTCACAATATAAGAAATAAATCTACATAATTTCTTACATTTCCGTTTATTAACTTGAGCAAATCATTATTTTTAATTGATAAAAATCGATGTAAAATAAGTAATCGTATTTTTTGCTTATGCCAGAGGATCTAAAATTGACGAGATGATACGATTCAGTTTGATTGTTTCAAAACGGAACGTAAATCATTGCTTATTCCATTCAAACAGGTATGAGACAACTTGCAAGAAGACAGTGGATTTACAAGGGCTGGAAGCGACATTCTTTATTTCTTATACGAATAAGTTTTTAGAGATGCAGATGCTGAAATGAATGTCACAGACAAAAGTTTGAAGACGAAATGCCAACAAATTGAATAAATGAGAGAGCATCCTGCGATGCTTCGCATATCTCGGCTTTTGACTGCTTTTCGCGAGAGTGCGGGATGCTGTTCTCAAATTTAAATTAAAGGTGGTTTCGAGAAGAGCTCGTTGATATGTATTCAGAACAATAGGTGCATGTAAACCGCGTCTGCTCTGCGAGTATGCATACGTCTCAAAAAACTGGTGATGACGTCTCTTGATTTTTGTATTGTATAAAGCTATACCAATAATTGGTTTTTATGGTTCGATTCCTGAGTTTTTTTTTCTTTTTTGCCTCATCTCGAATTTTTTTTAGTTTTAAAATAAATGAAAACATTATATACTTTCATTTCATTTTTAAAATTTTGCTAAAAATGTTTCAAATGTTCTAATGTTTCAAAGCTAATATAAAATCGATATTTTATTAGTAAAATTTACCTTTTTATGGGTAAAAAGTTCGGTTTTAATAATGAACAAAATAATAAAAAAGTGTTCCTACAATTTTTTGCACGTTTGAAAGTAGTATAAAGTTTCAAATAAAATATTCATAAAATGTCTTTTTTGTAATTCTACTTGATTTAAAGGAGTAGTAATTGCAATTTATCATCAAAAATTGCATGCAATAACAAGAAAATAGTATAGCCTTTTAGTCTCGTTATGGAAGGCAAATAACGTGAGGAAATTTTTACCCTGTTTTTCTCAAGTACATAAAACGTTCGTCTGGATATGGTGCAAATTTACACAGTGACAAGTGCACTATGAATTTTTGATACGCTGAAAGTGCAATTTCTTGAAAGTATAAATAAAAATTTTGCACGTTTGTCAATTTACGATACGTGCAATTTCCTCGCTTTTATTGCTCATAAGTTAGAAATAGTTTTATTTAAAATTCGAATAATTTATTCTACAAGTTTAGACGTTAACTTTTCATAGATCAATTTTATTTCTTCGGATATACCTAAGTCGTCTACTAGTTAGACGGGATGAATTTCTTGTTGATTTTTGTGATGGTTCTATAGTAGAGAATATTTCGTCGAGCAGAGTGAAGATTTAGTATGTATAAGTGTCTGTAATAATGGTATTTCGTATAGCGTGAAGTGGAAAGCGTATTTCGTTAATGCGAAATCATGCATTGGATGTGACGACCGCACTGTTTTTGTAGCTATATGTTTGCGCGTCCCTTTCGCTCGAGGGCAAGTTCCGCTGCCGGTTTGGGCGATGCATTCGTCGCAGGTTGTCTCAAGATAAAATGCAATTCATACACCTTTACCTACATATTTTCCCGGTGTCTCCCTCCGTCCGGCCGACTATTGTTTGCAACAATAAGGTGTGCATTTGTTGCAGAATGACGAGAGCAGTGTAATTAAAAATTCCCGTCGCGAACGTATCAACTACTGAACGTGTGCTTGCTTGGTCGCGGTCTCCATGACAACCCGGTCGATGATTCAGCCATAAAGTTTTATGACTAGCGCTCGACGGGGCCCCTTTTCGTCGTTCCACCACAATAACTAATACTAAAACGTAACAAGCGTACAGTAAAGTCAAGCATGCACATCTATCCATCCCTTTATTCCAACACTTTCGTCCAGATCTCGATTTGCGTTTGCACAAAACTATACTTTTGGATTGTTGGCCCAATGATATCGCGACATCCGACAACAACGATCATGCCAGCCGTTTTTCCAACGACTCTTTGTTCCATATCTAGCCCCCTTATCACACTACACCCCTTCAAATTAGAAGCATACACCGTATACTATGTGTTACATATATATAGATACTTATAGTATCTATGTACATAAATGTACTCGTATGTATTTTGTGTATATACCAAAAACTGAATTATCGTCAAAATATTGAGAAAATAAATCACAGTTCCCAGATTAGATTCTTATTTTGCTAAAAAATACCTAGGTTTTAGCTATTTAATAAGATTTTCAGAATACACTTTATTTCCTACGCTTCTATAATGTCATAAAAGGCTATGAGATAAAAGTTACCCATTACAATAAGGGTATATCATGATTCAAACGTGGCTTTATATTTTGCTAAGAACTATATTTTTGATAACTAAAGAAAATTCCAAAAAAAGTAGTCAATTTTTGTCTTAAATTAACGAAATGTAGAGAAATAGTACGACACTAATAGTCAAATATTTATATTTCAAAATGTGCGCGATGTGCGTATAATATTGAATGCTTTATTTCTTTTATCTTTAACATAATTATGCATAAATCACTAACAATGGATAGCAATTTTCAAAGACATACTTAAGATAGGACAAACTAAAAAAACGTGTGCGGTTAAGAAACCTCCATTAGGAACGAAATTCCTTACAATTTTTCTTTAACTGCGATTGCAATTTAAAATAAAATATGTATTTTATTTATTTTTATTTTTCAATGCAAATAATGTAAGATATAAGGGGTCAAATAAAAAATTTCATTTAATAATTTAGAGAAATTTTTGTTTGATGAAAATTAGATAAAAAATAATGGCTTATAAACTAGAAACAAAAAAAAAATAATAATATTAATGATTTTCTCGGGAACTTGGGCCGGGGAACGAAACTAAAATGTACATATTTTCAAAATTTGCAACGTTTCGTTAGAAATTTTGAAAAGATGTTTAATTTAGTTTCTTTTCAAGTCTTTTTCAGTTGAAGTTCCCGAGAAAATCATAACTATCATAGTACTGAATAGACATTTAGTGACGCAGCGGTTAGATCTGTTAGTTCTCCGCTCCAAGCGTCAGCACCACTGGGTTCGATTCTCGTTGAATCCTAGATATTTCAATGACTAATGACCTACAGAAATTTTATGTGACTATTTAGTCGTTTTATTTTAGATGTTAAAGTGACTAACACACAAAAAAATATACAGGGTGTACCAGCTAGACCGGCCATTAGAAGTTTTCGGAGAACCTGAAATAATAGAAATCTAAAAATTGGGATTAAAACCTTACTGCATTGGAGCTACCTTCCTAAAATATTTTTAGTTTTCTGGCACTTCCGGTTATACCGGAAGTTGACACTAAAATCGTTATTTCAAATGGCATGCCCTATTTTTCTTTACATAACTCGATTGAGTTAATAATTCTGAGCATCTTTCATAATAACAAGATCTCATCTAATCCTTAAGGTTTTCGAGAAAAAATACTTATTTTGAAAATTTCGCAGCAAACGGACATCTTCTAAAAGGTCCATAACTCCCACAATAATTTGTGTTGGAAGCTCGACATAGGCTCGTTTGAGAGCTCAAAGATGCTGTTACACTCGAGAATATCAAAAACAATCAAATTTTGTTACTAAGTATCTCCAAGTGCATCGTAAAATAACACATGCTTAATTGTGCAAAATTTCAATTTTTTTAAATGGCACTACCTAATTTTATTTGCCTTTTTTGGTTCTTCTTAAAATTCCCCACATTTTCATAATTCATATCCCTATAGCCAAGTGTGAGGATTTTCGAGTTATCGTGGAAAATATGAAAATTCAACGTTACATCTGTAATTTATACTGCGTAGCCGAGCTTTATGCTGTAGTTGGCTATGTCTTCAGGTAGGTTTTATTAATAACACTGTGTATGAAACATAGAGGGAGATAGATCTTTAGGCAAACTTAGCTCTTTATCCACTGAATCAAGCGATAACGTGTTGATAACCATTTAAACTTAATTGAGAAATGACAATAAAAGTCAATAATTTTGCGTATCCAATTTTTGTTTAAAATCTTACGATCGAGAGCGACAAGTGTTTCGAATCCTTGGTTTATTCTCAACATTTTCAAGTGCAATATTCGCTGAAATAATTCGAAGGGTTTGATACAACTGTCGCATTGTCGAAATAATAATTGTTATAAGATTAACTAAATTTAAGAAAAAAACAGTAAAAACTTTTAGTCAAATTCGAATGGAATTTTCCTGTTGTTTATTAAAAAAGTTAATAAGATTAATAAATTTTCTACAATAACTGTTCAAAATTATTGCCATTGGCTTCCAAACATTTTTCAACCCGTTTGGGAACACCCTCCGTTGTAACCCGTCGCAGTTTGTCAGGATCTAAGTTGGCGAATGCTGTTCTTACACGCTGTTCTAATTCTTCCCGGTTATTTACAACGGTTGCATACACCTGACTCTTAATGTGTCCCCAAAGATAAAAATCTAGAGGTGTTAGGTCTGGAGATCTTGCAGACCAAGGCCACGGACCAAGACGTCTGATCCATCTGTCGTCAAACATACGGCTTAGCTGTTGGCTCACCTCCAGAGTGCAATGAGCGGGTGCCCCATCGAGTTGATAGTAACAACTTCTTCTGATAGCTAACGGTAGGTTATCTAAGAAGTCTTCAACCACCGTCCTCAGTATGTTAACATACCGCTCCGAATTTAAGCTTTCATCATAGATAAAATAAAATACTTTATTGTCCATCATTATGCAGAAAACATTAAAAGAGAAACGGTTTTGGAAATTTCTTTCCCGAATCACATGACGGTTTGTTGTGCTCCAGTAATGTTGGTTGTGCCGATTAAAACATCCTTCATGTGAAAATTTGGACTCATCAGTCCAAATAATTTTTTTCCAAAATTAGTCATCCTCCTGGCTTTTTAAAAGAAGCATTGCACATACGTTCATGCTTTTCCTTGGATCTGGAAGATGTAGATTTTGTACCGGTATAAATTTGAAATCATGGAAATGGTGCTTTTGCAAAATTCTCTGTATTGATGGCTTCGAAACTCTGCCCAGGTCTAGTTCCGCTGATCGGATGGAAGCATTTGGATGAGCTTCAAAATACGCCAAGATATCCACTTCAATTTCTTCAACATCGAGGATAGCCCTTTGAACATCTCTTTGCGCCGTTACTTGGCCAAATTGCAGAAAGTTTGATTCAATGCGTTTAAACTTTGAGCGGGTCATTCTCGGCAAATTTGGATACGTTTCGTTAAACATTCTGCATGTTCTGCTAATGATTTTGTCACACTTTCCGTGCATAAAGAATAAGTTTAAAATTGCTTGGTTGTCGTAATTATTGAATTCCATTTTTAAAGAAAACAAACTTGAATCGAAATATTATGACATTTCGTTATTGAAGCCCCTAGAGGTAGCCATGGCCAACTGTGGTTTGGCCATAAACTTAGAATAAAAGATTCTATTTTCATTATTTGCAACAATCACGTTTGAATTTGATGCACTTTGAGGTACTTAGAAACAAAAATTGATTATTTTTGATAATTTCTAGATTTCTAGTGTAACAGCATCTTCGGGCTCTCAAATGAACCTATGTTGAGCTTTCTATAAGATTTAATATGGGAGTAACGGACCTTTTACAATAAATTATTTTATTTTACCTATGATGAAAGCTTAAATTCGGAGCGGTATGTCAACAAACTGAGGGCGTTATCGCTTGATTCAGTGGATAAAGAGCTAAGTTTGCCTAAAGATCTATCTCCCTCTATGTTTCATACACAGTGTTATTAATAAAACCTACCTGAAGACATAGCCAACTACAGCATAAAGCTCGGCTACGCAGTATAAATTACAGATGTAACGTTGAATTTTCATATTTTCCACGATAACTCGAAATCCTCACACTTGGCTATAGGGATATGAATTATGAAAATGTGGGGAATTTTAAGAAGAACCAAAAAAGGCAAATAAATTAGGTAGTGCCATTTAAAAAAATTGAAATTTTGCACAATTAAGCATGTGTTATTTTACGATGCACTTGGAGATACTTAGTAACAAAATTTGATTGTTTTTGATATTCTCGAGTGTAACAGCATCTTTGAGCTCTCAAACGAGCCTATGTCGAGCTTCCAACACAAATTATTGTGGGAGTTATGGACCTTTTAGAAGATGTCCGTTTGCTGCGAAATTTTCAAAATAAGTATTTTTTCTCGAAAACCTTAAGGATTAGATGAGATCTTGTTATTATGAAAGATGCTCAGAATTATTAACTCAACCGAGTTATGTAAAGAAAAATAGGGCATGCCATTTGAAATAACGATTTTAGTGTCGACTTCCGGTATAACCGGAAGTGCCAGAAAACTAAAAATATTTTAGGAAGGTAGCTCCAATGCAGTTAGGTTTTAATTCCAATTTTTAGATTTCTATTATTTCAGGTTCTCCGGAAACTTCTAATGGCCGGTCTAGCTGGTACACCCTGTATTACCGTTCATAATAGTATCTAGTAATATAATAGGCTTTTTGTAAAAACTGTCTTAATAATCTAGGCCCGCTGCTGAACAGCTTAATTTTCGATACTCACACGCATTCAAACACTCGTATATATAATAGAAAAAGACAGGCACTGATTATGTATAGAGCTAACGAACTTAGTGCGAAAAAGACTGAGAGAGTTGAATAAAAGAGACATAACGATTTTTCGTTACGTGACGATTTCAACCAACTCACACCTCCCACAAGTCACATTATAGAATTTAATTCCAAAAATTGTAACAACTGAGGTTCTACCATCTACACTGAAGTAATAACTGTCGAAATAGAAATTCACAGTTTGCCTACTTTCAAAACTACTTAAATTTAATTTAATTTGATTTTAAATCAATTCCGAATTAAGTTAGGTAAAAACTTCTTAAGTAATTTCATTTTAATATGTCATAGTCATAGTCAAATAAATTATTTTGCAAAATAATAGAACTGATTGATGCAAACTTTTGATCATCAAATTTAATCAAATATTTTGAAAAAAAATTAATGATTTTTAGAAGATAAAAAGCAAAGACCGAAAATATAGTCTTATGCTTTCGTGGCCTAAAATCTTTTCTAATTTTAAAGTATTTTTTTCGATTTGTAAGTACCTACCTACCTACTTCATAGTTTTTAAGATAACAAATTTTCTTTTATAGGTAATTTTTATTACTTATATTCTAATAATACAATATTTAAAATGCGAATATCATATCAAAGTTTTACTTAATCTGTATTACGGATTATTTCACGATCAGGCCCGTTTTTGTTTCCAAAATAATTACTGATACAATAGATTTTTATTTTTATTTCTACTTAAAAAGTAGTACCTTAACAATTTATTACCATGTGTTATGAAATTTTAGAAGCATGTATTTAAAAACTTTTGGCAGTGAAAATTAAATTAAATTTTAATGAATAAAACTGAATTACGACTTTACTTAAAATTTCCTTCCGAAAAAGTAATAAATTTTTTATTACCCATTCTATATGAAGGTACGAAAGCAGTCTGATACAATGATAAAAGTGACAACATACACCAATAATACATTCGATTTGGATTTAACGTCCGATGCCATGAAATTTGCATGTATTAAAACTTAAATCAATCGACTATAATTATTATTAAAATGTAATATCGCATTATTTCAGTTAGTGGTATAAACTATATAAGTATACCAAACCAAAACATTGTAGGTTTCATTTTTTGAATATTAAATAATATTAAATAACATGTTTATAATTTTGAGTAGACTTAAATCATTATTATATCAACCATCATCATTGGTGGGTTTGAAATAAACTCATTTAGTTTTTTTTTTAGTTCTGGTTATATGCGGTTAAATTATTAGCTTTAAACGTTGCTTCATGATTAACCTGGCTTGGTAAATAGTAAATCTATAAATATACGTACAATCTTATTACGTCGGCAAATTGCACGATAAAATAAAACTACAATTTAAATTTGATTATGTTCATGCGTTCGTGCACTAATTAGATGAACTTGTTTACGAACTATGAGTATTTACTATTTTAGTGTATTACCGCTTCATTATTTGATTGAAACACTGAAATTTTCATTTCCATTCGGTTTATGTTTGAACAAATAATTGACTTGAGTCCGCAATAATAGATTAATACAAACAACTATGAATATTTTCCGAGATATTATGCAATGTAAATTTGTGTGACTTTTTTGGAAAAAATACGGTCATTTCCATTTTTACTAATTGCATTCTGTATTTGCTAGGCTCATTCATATATTTTAACACTTACTAAGCCGAACTTTATATGAACACACTCGTATATAATATTTATCTTATAAGATTAATTACAACTTTTAGATACTCCAACTTTTATTTAATTCAATGAATTATCATTTTAAGAAAATAATTCAAAAGCTGCAAACTTTGTTTCTTTTAAATTATTTCACCATTTTTCACTTTGTAAATGTTATAAAGTTTTCCAATATAATAAAACAAAAGAAAAAAAACTTTTTATTGAAAAATCCATTTGTTTGGATAGAAAAACTGCTGCAGGAAATATCAAATGATGATAGTAACAAAGATTTTTTTACCATTGATTCATACTATGAACGTTTTTGTTTTTCAATAAATATATTGAAAAATTCATACCTATTCCCCTCAACCATTTATTCAAAAAATGCAGCGTGAAATGAAGCTTTATTTGACTTAAATTACCTGGTTTAACATCGGTAACAAAGCGTATTGTCTTCGTCGAATGCGAGAAACAATGTAACCCTTTGTTCCGAAAGTACATTAATTTGTGATAAATGCACACATAAGAGGGAGTAAGTTTCGAGCTGTGGCATGGTTAAAGATCGTAAGTATAAAATTTAGTACATATTCAACTAAAAGTTTATTAAACTTTGAAAGCGCCAGTTGCGTTTTTACGACGAACTTTTTACGACCGAATAAATTGATAAAATTTTATAAATTTTTTCATACCATGAAATATGTACATTTTTTTTTCTTTCTTTGCCAAGATATTCGTGAGAGCCTATGATTTGAAACTTAGTCATTTTTATCAGGAGATAATTAAGATTTGATTTTTGTTCTGTCAAGATAACTTTTTTTTTGAAACGGAATACTTGTATACTGGTTAAGCCTGTACGTACTCGTTAGAGGAATATTGTTGATGATGCCTACGCTTTTAAAATCTTCAATTGTTTGCAAACGCGTTGGAGTATGTAAATATACACTGATTAAAGTTCTGAATTCATATTCGGTTCTTCGAACTCATCAGCTTTGACTATGTCGATTTATAATATACGAGCTACAATATCTACAGCATAAAACATTCTACGCAACTTTGTAATTTGAACACTCCATGTATATGTATATTTATTTAAATGGAGATATGGAGAATTTAATAGCGCTGTTTAAAACCTCTTGACCCGAATAATAATCATTAACAATCAAGACTGTAAATATATTTCTGTATATAATATTTGCGAAAAATATATATGTAGATTAACCTAAAAGGAATACGCTAGTGGAGATATTCAATTTTATTTTAACGTTAATACATTGTACCTATATGTAGTACCTACCTACAATAGATCAAGTCAAGTATATAATTGATTATAACTCAAAATGTAAATTACAATACATCATAAAACGGATTACTAAAAGCATTTATTATATAATTTTGTGCATAGTTTCCTAAAGTTAATTAACTTCATAATAAAAATATCGCATCTATACATTATAAAAGTGACACGAAATAAACACAAATGAAAATAGTAATTTAATATTTGCGTATATTTTATGGAACATTTGACGTCAAAATAATTAGCTTGAAATTAAAACTGTTTGTTTATTACATGCTTTCAATAATTCAAATATAAATTTTATTTTTATAAAATACGAATAGCATTTCATTTCATTTAATAAATATTTTCTTAGCAGCAAAATTTTTAACTAGTTAATGGATAAAATGTTAACTATGAAAAGCTTCACTTGTGTTCGTATAACTTTGGCGCTTATACGCTACGGTAACTTTATAACCGGTCAAATTTTACCTTACAGCTTTAGAATACATAATAGTATAGTCAATGGTGTACACTTAAATACCTGTGCCATTGAAACTTCCAACTTCTTAATTGAGTTAATTAGAAAAGCTTACATTTTCTTGTTAAAAGAATTAAGATATCGGATAGCAAAAGTTGAGTAAGATCTTGCTTTGTTTAATTTTCCTTCGTTTTTCTATATGTGAATTCGGATTGCAAGAAGATAAAAATTAGTCGAAGTACAGTTGACAGAAGATCACTTTCAACACAAGGCTATAAAGGCTAGGCTATAAGGCTAGGTATTTGTAAAGTCAACTAATTCGATATTTTGTGTAACAACTACCTAGTAAATTTAATGTTTGATTAACTTGATATTTTTTTAGTGTTTTAAGTCGCCTTAATATCCAAAATCATATCACAATTGTCTAAATACAAAAAATTCCTTTTACAAATTCCGTTCAAAAATTTAGAAATATCTAGGATTCCCAGAAATCGAATTAAGTACCACGGACTCAAGAAGCGGAGATCTAACTGATCTAACCGCTGAACCACTAAATAGACCGAATGGATATTTAAATAGCAACATTTGACTTGAGTTTGACTTTAAGTTAAGCCAAGTAGTTTGAAAATTAAGTCAAGTAGCTTAAAAATCAAGTAAAACAGTGAATATCTGTCCTATTGAAGACATAAAATTAATGATGTCTTTAAATAATTAAAATTTGTAGTAACATCAATATTATACAATTTTTTCACAAATAAAAATGTGTATTAGTTATAAAAATGTAACATAAAATACAAGCAAACATTTTAATTTTTTTCTTGAATATATTTTTACTTTTTACTACTTACCGAAACAAATATTATGTTTTATTGCTTGCTCGAAATATTTACAATTAGTGTTGATCAAAAGTACCTACTTATATGTGTTAATCGAAATTCTAATTATCAAGCTGGTTTTAATTAACAGAATGTTCAACTAACGAGCTTACATTCGAAATTAATAATTGTTAAATAAAATATGGCTATGTGTAAGAGTCTCTTCAAAAATTACAACCATGGCAAATCACTTTAAACTTTGTACAATTCGTCGAAAAAAAAAACGTATAAAGCTTCATATGCATGAAATGAAATTAAAACTAGGATTTTTTAATTTAAATTCTATTTCCATAAAACTATTTGAAACATTTGTAATGAAATGTTATTACCTATATATATTTTGCATTTTATAGCTTCAAGTTTCAACTTGAAATAAAATTGAGAAAAATATGTTTTATGCGCATATAGTAAATGTAGATAAAATAAACTTAAAAAATAAACCACCATAAAATTGTTTAGCTATATGTATATTAAACCAAGTCACAACAAGGCAATGCTATATTAACTATTTAGTATGATTAAATTAAATTCGAAAATACCATTTTATATGATTAAAAACTCTTCTAAATTTAGAGAGCTCGATTGTACGCTTTTATTTCATCCATTCATATAATTTGAAGTAAACTGCATTTGAAGAGATTTATAATTTTTCCTCTTATGAACATTGCAACGGTGGAATGAAGCATTCTAGTTTAATGTACATAGAGATGTGTGTATGTGTGTGTTTGAAGAAGAGGAACTGTAACTCATAAAAATTATAATTATAAACATGCTCCAAATGGGGTGAAGATATTATGATGTGTGCTGAAGAGACACGTAAACGTAAAATATGATATTGCATGACATTTATATTATAAACGTGTCAATAATTTGCTCCATTGAACTGTCTTCTAAAATATAATTTGCATATTCATTATATTTTGGAGATGTTATTTATGGAAAATAAGAGTGTACTTTTCTGTTTCAAAGTTTCTAATTATCTATGGGCATTAAATTTTTATATTCTCAACGTATACGGAATCAAAAAAAAATGAAGATATGATTTACTGTGAGGTGTTTCTAGAATGAACTATATTGAAGACAAAATTCTTATGAAAAACAAAATATTTTTAAATGCTACTAGAGATAATCCTGCTTATATTTACATCATTTGTTTGTGATAATGACATTTTTAGTAGATAGTTCATCCAGTTCCCGATATCCAATTCAGCTAAAATTTAACACACATGTTCAATGAAAACACATCTTAAATTATAAGAATCGCCAAATCTGCAATTAATATATCACGGAATTAGACAAATATTTACCCAGAAAATTATTAAATGAGCTCACCAAAAGATGGTACTAGTTTTTTATAGAATATGACGGATGAATTTTCACTATATTTTAATGCTACTTGAAAAGATAATATGATATGATGAAAACGAATGTGTACTGTACGCATTTGTGCAATCTCTTTCCGCCACAAGAACCCAACAAGATTATCAAGAACGATAGAGTACAGTCCACTTATTGGCGTAGTCGTTAGATCAGTTGATCTACACTCCAAATGTTAAGTGGTGCTGGGTTCGATTCTCATTGAATCCTAGATTTAATCAATAAGATTAGATGACCTACAAAAATTTTCTGTGTGTAGACAGTCTTGATTTGACCTTAAATGTTAAAGTGACTTAAAAAAAGTATTTTTAGTAGTTTTATAAAAGTAGATTTATTTTATTTGTAATTTTAATTATTTCATTTTCCAAATATTTATCTTTATAAAGTTTATATCAAGTTGTAAACATACCCAATTAATTATAGAGTGGCTATGATTTTTTTACCTTCTAACAAAATAATTGTAAGCTGTGTTTAGATTTGGCAGTATAGTTTTTCTTATAACTCGAAACTGTAGTTTTATTGTCTCTAAGCTTATTTGTGATTTCAATTTTGAAAATTATAAAATTGTTAAAATTAAAATAAATTAAATTTAAAATATATTAATTGTTTGAATCATTTAAGATTTAATTTAAATATTTGAAGCAATTAACAGGTGAAAAGACACTGTTTTATGTTTTTAACAATTTATTTTTTTTTGCACGACGTTTCGTCGGTGTTATTCCGACTTCATCAGGTATCGTGGAAAAAATGTTAAAATGTTCATACCCTATTTTATTACAACAAAGTTTTTTATTATTCACTATTTTTTTTTTATTACGTCTAAATTACAGTTAAACTTTTAAAACTATTAAGAACTGAAAATTAGTATTTAATTTAAAACGATTTAAGAAAAAAATTTAAAAACAATATCTAGCTACCTTATAATTAATATGGCAATACATACAATTAGTTTTTAGTATTATTATTGAATATTCAAATATTTTTCGGAAACCATTAAGAAATTTTGTGTTGTGACTGACGCATTCTTTCATCTTCATAAATTATGCAAATAGATTCAGTGGGAAGTTGTCAATGTATTAAATATTTATAAATCTCGCAGAAGGAAAAAAACGTAGAAACACTTTTTTCTATTACATTTATGTACAGAGAATACAATAAGAGAAATAAAAGAATAAAAACTCCACACAATATAGTGTTCACACTGCACTCAAGACTTGATTTGCATTTATCCTGCCAAGGCGTGTTTAGACGTAAAATATCATTGAAATTTATATTTAATAAATTATTACCATTCACACAAAAAGAAAACAAACAGAAACTTATAGTTATTCGCAAGATCAATCATGCAATACTAAAAATAATTTTAAATCTCCGGGCTTAAAGGATTTGTATTAATATACACTATGTCAGCGTATTTCCATTATGAATCTCAATTTCTTTTCTTAACACTTTAACTTTGTCAAGTTTCTTTAAAAACAGATTCGTACCATATAATATGTTAATGTCACATGTCATATAAATATCTCCAATTTGTTTTCTTACGAGACAAGAAATTTATTTCATTTTGTTATGATTCAAGTTGATGGTGTGACAAAAATATCAAATTAAACTTGGTTTCTTCAGTCGGGCGAAGGTTCTATTTATATAACAAGTAGAATTATTGATTTTAATATTTTATCACTTCAATCCATCTTTTAAAATTATACTATGATAAGTTACTAAAACAGCCAAATATTGGTCGTACTTACATTGTACAACGCTTAACCCGAAATTCAGTTAATACGAAATTAAATTGTGTAACTCCAACTAAAAATATGTGCTAGGTATCATAACTCTATCATTATACCATCTTCGCCAACTTCCTTCAGTTTCCATGCTTACAAAAACAATAAGTACTATCACTTTATTCTAACATAATACAGTACAATAAATCTACTATGTCTTTAGTATTTTTTTTTTTTTAGAAAGAAAGAACGATTTTGTAGCCAATTTTAATACATATAGATCACTAAAACTCACTGACTAATAAAAGTTTGTTGACCTCTGTCTAGATTTCAATGGTTTATCTCCCGAGGGATTTTTATCGATCCTGTTAAAATTTTCTGATATGTGTACTGTCATAAATGCTGGTTTAATTGAAGGGTAGGTATAACAGCATTTACCGAAAATATACAATTCACATGAAAGCATGAAATTGTTACCATATCGATGACAAAAATTAAATATTTAAACATCGTATAAAATCTTTATTATACATAACATTATGATTCATGTTGTGCTCATATTTAATTATTTATACTCTATAATTATTCTGAATAATTATAATAAATATATATATATATATTATAATAATTACTCTAAATACATATAGTGTCAGTAAGTACTATGGGGTTTTTAAAATATTTTAATGAAATATAGGGGTTTAATTCGTATGTTAATTAAATAAACTCGTTTCAATAAAATTTATTTGGAACATAATTGTATTTATACTAAATAAACTTGAACCATTAGGTTCAACCTAATAGTAATATTTACTGTACCTATACATATGTCCTCGTGAATAAACCAAATGATAGATATAAATTACTTTATATGTAGTATGTACTCTAGAATATTGTTAAAATGGTTCACATTTAATTCTAATCGTTATGAATAATTTGACAAAGAATGTGATATTTATTAATATATATTCAGTTTTCATTAAAATGTATTCACGGAAATACATTGAATCTATATCCACGCCATTTAATTTATGCTGTATGATAATAGCTTTTAAGAAGTATCAATAAGTTTTCTTTCCTGCTACTTATCTTTTGCATTGTGTCAACATGTCTGTGCTTTGTGACAACAAAAAGTTACCAATAAGTGAAATCTGTAAAAATAATAACTTTGTTATAATATGTAGATAGAATTCACTTTCTGAAAAAGCAGGAAAAAATCGAGTAAACTCAAGGCGGTCAGAGAAATCCAGTTAAACTAAAGAGACCACCTACACAGAGTCATGAAAAAAATTAAATTTTACACTAGCACATACGCTTTACAACCTTTTTCACACTTGTTTAAATCAAAGTTGTAGTAAAATGGCTGTTTTTTATGTAATTTTGTTTGAATTTTTGAAGCATTTCTATCATTATATATGAAGATATTTTTGTTCTAACTACGGATAGAAGTTGGAAAATAGTTAAATTGACTTTCAAAATTAATGTTAAAAAAGGAAAAATAAGAAACAAGCTTTTAAATTAAACTTATCGAAAAAATGTAATTACATCAATAAGATCCTTAACAAATAATTTTTTAGTAGTTTAGCAGTTACGTTTTCGAAATTTAAAAATCATCTATGCCAAATCATTAACTTTTGGCGAAAGTTATATCTGGACAAGAAAAAAAAAATACAAAATCAACCACAGTTTTCAGAAAGGGTTACAAAATTGTGTCTGCAAAAAGTGGATTGCGACCTTTTTTTGAAACACTATCATTTATATGATTCTCGCGAGTGATCACGAAAAGTTAGAGAAAATTCAAAAGCTTTGTTTAAATTGTTGAGAATATTTAGTTTATACCCTATACCCAGTACCCAATAGGGCTATGGAATATCAATGCAGCTTTTAAAATTTTGTAAATTTCCGTAATCAACCATTAGGGTGCTATTAGCACAAGATTTAAAAGAATTTCAAACATGTTTCCAAAAAAATAATAAATAGTACATATACTTAGTCTTCGGTAAGATTCTTTATACCTACTACGAACTAAAATTATGATATACTATATATATCAAATTCTTCTTATGCATGAAATGCTATAAAACTCTCATAAAAATGATCTAACTCTAGAGTCGGTACACAAAAATATTTGTTTTTATCAAAAGTTCTTTATTGTTTAACTTGAAATTTTGCTTCCTTATTTCATTTAATTGTACTGCAAAGCTTTTGGTTAAAATCGGCTAGCAGAAAACCCATTCTATTCCATGGGTTTTTCCAAACTTTTTCGAAAACGACTCCAACGATTTTTTTAAAACTTGCCATGGTTATTAGACTCATCAAAGCCTGCAACTTTTATTTGAAATTTTTTCCTGAAAAAATTCAAACAAAGAGGGTTCTGTGGAAGAGGATGAGTTAGTATAAAATAAAAACTCAATTTTTTCTTACTAGCGAACTCTATCGGTAAAATTAGGAAAAATTTTACTGAATTTTTTATTATAGCCAATTGGTTTTGTCTGTGTTCTTTTAAACAACAGCGAGTTTTGTGTAAAAGGAAGTTTTGTGACGCATCACAGCAGATAAATTATTTATTAAAAGTTTTGTTTTAAAGACTAGGGTAAGACTTTTATGCTAAAATTAAAATTTTAACAACTTATTTTTTTCAAATTTAACTCCATTGATAAAGCCCATGTATATATGAAATATAGGACACTATTATACTCGTTACAAATAATAATTTCTAAGGAAACGATAAAAAAAGAATTTTTAAAAACGTTTTTTCTTCTTAAGAATAATATCTACCAACAATTTTGTAAGGTTTTTTTATTTTATTTTTTAAGCTATATATGTTAACTTATACAAATTAAAATTACCTATTACTTAAAAAAAAATGCGCATTGAAAGCTGCTAAAATGTATAAAAATATAAACATATTTTTGAAATATTTGTTGTTTATGTAAATATACTTTCATATTTTGTTTCAAACTCAAGGATTTACATAAATATTAATTAGATTGATTTTCCCCGACATGACACATTTACCTCCAAAAATTTTTTCGTTTACAAAACTGCAATGAAAGAGTTGTTTCCGTTTGACATTAAAAACGAAAATAAAACATAAATAAACCGTCGTCGTATTGAATAAAATCTGGAATGGAAGATGACGTACATCCCTCACATCTTTGATCTTCTCCCGTATTACACACACTGTATATGTTCACATTGCATGGATCATTCGAAATGTAAAAAGCTCAAGTTGATTGAAACGATATACAAAGATATATACAACATATCCACATATACAATAAATGGTGCTGGCTTTGCCTGTTAACCATCAAAGCATGTTTTTCATCTGTTCATTCCTCTTCTATTTACAATCAAAGCGCACTTAATATCATCTATACGGCAGCCAGCATATGGTCAGACACTGACTATTTACATTAGCGACCTTTTCTCAAGAAAACAAGCGTTTTTAAAATACATTTGTTTATGGAGCGCTATGTGGGTGCGTCGTCGTTTCTAAACTCTTTCGTTTTACTGTTTAAATATTTTATTAGAATCCATTTGTACATATATACCTACTTAACAAAAATACATATTTTTAAATTATATTAGACTTCCGCAGGCTGATGGTAATTTCACGTTAATTACAGGGATTGGCGAAGCTCGAGTTCAGCTACAAACGCCCGATTCAGCATCATACATAAAAGCAGATAGTGAAGTAATTTTACGATGCCATTTGGACGGGACTGGCGAAATTAGCGTTAAATGGTTGAGGTGAGCAATCATAAATGCAAAATACATAGTAACAATTCAAATAATTATATCCTTTTAATTATAGAAATATGGAAATTGTTAATGAAACTGCTCATATAACAATAAAGAAGAGACGAATACATATCAAACACGTATCACCTCGCGATAATGGGGTTTATAAATGCATAGCCGAGAACGAAGCCGGTTCTGTTGTAAGCATATCAAACTTCGCGTTATCTGTTCCCGGTGATCAGTCGGCTCTCATTGAAACAGTTCCAACCGATCAACTAGTTAAAATGGGAGAAACGGCTTATTTCAATTGCATTTATAAAAATTCTGATATCACTCAATGGTATTTTAAAAAAATTGGCCCATTAGAAAACACTACCAAGTAAAAAAGACAAAATCAATACAATCAGTTCCCCTATTATTTAACTTTTTTTTAGACTTACAATATTTCCAAACGACACGTTAATGATTAAGGACGTAACCAAATCAGATGAAGGTGTCTATTCTTGTGTTGGAACAAGAGAAGAATCCACAGAAGTGCCACAAACGTATTCAGCCGAATTAAAATTAGCATGTAAGTAATTTGAGAAAGTGCATATTATAGAGTTACAACTAACACATTTTTTTTCATATCCTAGATTTAAGTGATTTAAATAGTAAATCATTTGAACCTTCAATACCTGAAAATAAAACTTTTGCGATTGCTGAAGGAAAAGATTTTCAATTGACTTGTTTGGTTCCAAGTGGTACACCTACTCCAACTGTATGGTGGAAAAGCCCACAAAATCACACTGTAAGGAAAAATTATTAACTATTATATTATTATTCACATTAATCTTGCTATCATGTTATTTATATTAAATTTAAAAAATAAGGGCAATGGAGCCACCGAAAAGAAATTAGCGTAGAACTTTTATTTTTTTTTTTTATTAAATTATATTCATAAAAATTGCTCCATAAATGCTCGTTTAGAATCCGAAATTGCTCCAAGTGTATAATTATTTGTTAATTTAAAATTAATTTTTAAAAAATTTGCTTAAAAACTTCTTTTTTTTTTAAATTTACTTAAAATGGTTACAGATCTCTGATACTGGTGCCATTCGAGTTGATAGTAGCAGACTTATTATAAGTAAGGCAAAATATCATCATGATTCAGGGATTTACGTATGTGCGGCAGAAAATAAAGCCTCAACTACTGAATTTGGTGTATTCATCACAGTTACAAGTAATATTCAAACACATAAAAACTTTTAGCAAGATAATTGACGATATTGCTTATAGAACCACCAATTATTACTGAACATCCAAAAAATGTGGAAGTCAATGAAGGCGAACCAGTGGAATTTCGTTGTGATTTTGCCGGCACAGAAAGTTCAGTACCAGTAACTACAATTCGTTGGAGAAAAAATGGAAAAATTATTCAAGATGGTAATATTTATTTTAAAAGCAACTTCAAAACGATTGTTTAAATTAATTTTTTTTTTAGAAAACAGTCGTAATGGATTCCGGGTCAAAACTTTTCCTTTTAATGGAACGCTATTAATTAATCCAGCAAAAGGATTCGATCAGGGAAAATATAAATGTGAAGTTAATACATTACAACAAGAGGCTGTGTTCAGTAATTCAGCCAGTTTGAATGTTATTGGTAATATTTTCCTATTTTCATAAGTTTTCTTCTGTATTTTATTTTTTTTTTTTTTTTTTATTTAGAAAAACTTAAATTTTCTCCTCCACCCGTAAACAAGAAACTAGAGCTTGGATCCATCGGAAAAATACATTGTAAAGCCCAAGGTGGAAATGGTGCAGCTGTTGTTCGATGGATGAAACTCAAACATTCAAACAAAAAATCAAAAGATGTGAAAGATTCAATCATTGATTCTTTCCCTTCTCATGTTGAAGATATAAATGGAACTCTTTTATTCAATAACGTTCGAAATGAAGATGCTGGCATTTATTCATGCATTGCTAGAGATGGCAATGAAGTTATTAATGCTACTATATTAGTAGAAGTAGTCGGTATGAGTCCTCAACTATTAGATGCTTATATTTGACTATTTCGTCTTAATAATTATTTCAATTCATAGTTGCTCCAAAATTCAATCAAGTACCCGAAAACCCAACAGAAGCCGTTGAAGGAAGTTCTATTATGATTCACTGTGTTGTTGAAGGTGATCCTAAACCAACGATTCAATGGGATAAAAACCTTCGAATGAATGATTTTGATCATAACAGGTAATAATAAACACTTGAATGTGTCTTGGGTTGCATATATTACGCAACAATAAAAGACTAATATTATCCTGTTTGTTACTAAAAATTGTTAACAAAAAATATTCTATAACTAAAAAAAATTTAAAATTAGTAGTTATAACTTAAAATTTTATTTTTATAGATTTGAAGTACTTGAAAATGGAACACTCTTTATAAGGGAAGTTCATATGGAGGATGAAAATAACTATGGTTGTACAGCCGGAAATAGTGCAGGTTTAAACAGGAAAGAAGCTCGGCTATTAGTCAAACGTAATTTAATATTTTTTTGTGGTCATTTATCAATTATTATTAGTTTAATATATTTATAGCTGGGGATGGTTTTAAGGCTGACGGCACAAATGAGAGTGATGGTGCTATGATAACCAAGGCTGTTTTAATCACTACCAGCGTCGCGGCAGCTTATATGATCTTAGTCATTGGCTTAATGCTGTGGTGCCGTTATCGAAGACGTTCAAGAAAACTAGCTCTTGATACAGAAAGTAAGAAAGAATAACATTGATCAGTTATTATAAATATAAAAAATAAAATTGTTCTTTTACTTTACAGCTGGAAAAAATGAAAATGATGAAACGAAAGAGCAACTCGATAATAAGGAAGTCATTGAAACTTGCGGACCATCAGATATAAATAAGAAAAAGTCTGCACTAGCGAATGGAGATGCTCATAAGAGTGATAGTGCTGATACGGCATATTCCCAAGGTTCAGCTCAGAGTAAAAAATCTAAATCTAACTATGATAAACTACAAATTTCTCGAGAAAATTTAAAAGATATAGTCCAAATAGGTATAACTCTAATTTAGTAACAAGTCTTTTCAAATATACAACAAAAATGTTTTTAGGGCGTGGAGAATTTGGTGATGTGATGATCGCAAAGCTAACAATGGATAAGAGAATGTCAATTGCGGAAGACTCTTCTGAACAATCTGTAATGGTGAAATCGTTAAATGAAGTAAAAGACGAATCCGCCTTGACTGAATTCAAACGGCAAATCGATTTATTCATTAAAAAATCTCACGAAAATGTCGCTAAATTAATTGGACTATCACGAGAAGTTGAACCGCATTACATAATTTTGGAATATACAGATTGGGTACTATAATAAAAATTCTGATAAAATGATTAGGTATTTATTTTACAACATTTGGTTTATTTTAGGGAGATTTAAAGAAATTTTTAATTGCTACGAAGAAAGAGGGAACACCAGGACCTCCACCTTTATCAGTCACTCAAATTGTTTCCGTAGCCTTACAGCTGGCTGAAGGAGCTGAGTACATTGCCGATCAACGTTTGATTCATAAAGATATTGCAGCTAGGAACTGTTTAATAACTAGCCAATTGAATGCTAAAATTACCTTGGCTGCTCTCACTAAGGATGTTTATCGAGAGGAATATTGCAAACACGTAAATCAGGTATATACAACGTAACTCTAAATCATTATCCTGATCCCGTTATTGATATTTCGAGTTTATTCGTATAAGTATAATGTTTTTAATGTCGGTGGTTTTTGAGGGAACAAATCGATTTAAAGGATAAAAAATACTTAACATAAAAATCATAGTTATCCAATAATCACCCAAATCCTGCCTTATATGCTTATATCTTTCGTTTCAAAAATAAAACTCTCAAAAGAAAACTAAAATTAACATTTTAAGTATAAATTAGAACGCGCCTTATGAGCAAAATTTTCATAATATAAGGATCTCTCTGTTCTACAATTTTACTCTACTTGACTTGAACGAAAAAAATCGATTATTTGAAATTTCCAAACTCATGTAATCTTAATAAATTAAATTTAATTTAGCGAAAGAAACTCGTGTAATTATAAGTTTTTAACTATATTTCTAGATTATTCCATTGCGCTGGTTACCGCATGAAGCTGTTTATGAGGATGAATATTCAACAAAAAGTGATGTATGGGCTTGGTCGTGCTTGGTGTGGGAACTGTTCCATCAGGGCGATCTACCCTTCAGTGATATCAGTGATTCAGCAGTATTAGCCCACCTTAAGGAGCATACATTAAAATGGAAATGCCACAAGACGACTCCACCAGCTTTGATTGAATTACAAGAAATGTGTTGGCTGGAGAATCCAACAAACCGACCCACATTTACAACAATTGTTCAAAAAATGACTGATATTTTGAACAGTTTATAATTTTTATTCTAGTCGATACCTTTAGATCTTCATTTTATTAATTTCAAAATTGTATTTTACTTTCATTTCTATATACCAAAGAACCGTCCATTTCATACTATATGAAATGATTTCATTTTTATAGAAACTTTTCTCAATGAAATATTTACCGTTGAATCTCTTAGAACTTAAAACACTTCATTTAAAATTTTCATTTGGTATTAATGATATTATCTAATTTATTATGTGTATTATTAAATAAGAAAACGATATTCAGCGGCTATTTAATATTTATTTAAAAAACACGTAATATGGACTTTAAGTTAAAAATATCTTAATTTATTCATTCCGTACTTAAAGTTCACTGCCAAATGTGATTTTACTATTTTGATAAATAAATTTAACCGTTTTATATTTAACTTTCAACGAAATGATTAGTCATATCAACTTAAGAATATAACGATTTAAATATTTAAACATTTTATATTAATATAGGAAGCATTTTCTATTGTATATTGTACATTTTTATAAATTGAATTAAAACCTAAGAATATTTTATATTATTGCATTCAACGATATTTAAAACAATGAATTTTATACACTTTTGTACTTTGATTTAAAATATGATTCAAACGTTCTATTTATATGATATAATTGACGGAATTTTAATAAATCTATTAATTAATATTATAAAAATATATATATAATATCTATGCCATTTATAAACAGCTTAAAATTTTATATTCAGGCCCTTATAAATATATTGTGCTTTTACAGTAGCTTTTATACTGAGTGTATAAAATTATTCGTTAAATAATGTTAGTCTTCCCAATTGTGGATAGTAGAAAACGATTGTTAGTTATGGTTATTAAAAATTTAAACATTTCATATTCAGGATTTTTAAAAATATTAATTTTTTGTACATTTTTTACATTTTCTATATTTAATAAAAATTATTTTATAGTTTAGTGTACTAAGCACGAGTACTCATAATATAAAGCAATATTATAACTGAATTGTCTTATTTTTTGTTCTTACACCTAGTTCATCTATCTACCTATTACTGTGTTACAGGCGGTGTCCGACCAGTTTTTCAAATCACAATTCTTCGAATCACAATTTAGTAAATAAAATTCAACCAGTGGTTCTCAAAATGTTGGATCCATCAAATGATATAATATATAATATATGTCAGATACTATTTAAAATAAAAAAGTTGGGACCCATAGTTTGAGAACGACTATCTGAAAATATTTGTTCATTTAATGTTCATTTCATTACAACATCTTGAAATAGAAATTGTTTGGTAATTTAATTAACTTTGTATCTCTTATCGTTCTCGAAATAACAATTGTGTAGCATTTAATGCTCAAATTTTGTATCTGGGGGTTTAATTCGTTCTAGATTAAGCCCGAACCTTTCACTTATAGGTCAAAACACTTAAATTAAAATTCCTCAAAAATGGATCTAACGATTTTGATTAAACTTCACACTGGGATAGAGGGTGACCTCACCTATCATATTGCATGGGCCATATGTCCCCAATTCACTAAATTTTTTGAAAATTCTTATCGGCTCTATTTAAATGCAATATTTTAATTATTTGAAGTAAAGTAATTATTTATTTTCATATGGAAATTGGTATGAAAATAAATTTTCATTTTCTTTGAAGTAAGTAAATAAAAATGTATGCATTTTAAGAATTCGATTAACAAAAATTTTGTTTTTTTTAATAATTAATAAAAATTTTATTTTTAAAAAACCTAATTTGTTTGATGAAAGGCACAAAATATTAGATTTGTCACAACGGTTGATTTTAAGCAGAGACGACAACAATTAAAAAATCCGTTAAAAGTCATAGAATCAAGAGTAGGTAACGTATTTATTAAAATAAAATACATTTTTACTTAGAAAGCCCTACAAGATGGATGTACAATTTATAGATAGC
The DNA here is from genome assembly GCA_958496155.1 of Sisyra nigra. Lineage (NCBI taxonomy): Eukaryota > Metazoa > Arthropoda > Insecta > Neuroptera > Sisyridae > Sisyra > Sisyra nigra. The sequence continues at coordinate 33,174,907 of OY292313.1, read as the reverse complement.
GAAAAAAATAACAAAAAACTTTTAATTCGAGGACATTTATATTATAAAGATAAAATAAACGAAGATAAAACATCTTCTATTTCAAGATGTTGTAATGAAATGAACATTAAATCCATTAAATGAACAAATATTTTCAAATAGTCGTTCTCAAACTATGGGACCCAACTTTTTTATTTTAAATAGTATCTGACATATATTATATATTATATCATTTGATGGATCTATTTACTAAATAAAAGGTTTTATTCAATTACTTATTTTAGATTTTTACTTTCTTTTTTTATTTTGTTTTGTGTAATCTGGCAAATAAAACTTAATTTATTCTTATTATTTCAGTCCCTAAAATTAATTATTATTAATTTTTCGAAAAATTGTGCATTCGAAAAATTGTGTTTCAAAAAATTGTGTTTCGAAAAATTGTAATTCAAAAAATTGTAATTCGAAAAATTGTGATTCGAAAAATTATAATTCGAAAAATTGTGATTCGAAGAATTGTGATTCGAAGAATTGTGATTCAAAAAACTGACACCTAACCGTTACAGGCATTAATTGAAGTCAATATAAATGCGACAAGTACATCTAGTACAAATTGACGAAAACTTGATTTTTGGTAAATCTATTATTAATAATAAATCTAAGGTAAATAATATGAAATTAAAAACAAAGGAATAAATTTTTACATAAAAAGAGGGATATATGAAGCTCTTGGTACGTACCTAATACTTTCAATATTATCTAAAAATAAAAGATATTACCAATAGTACAAAAAAGTATACAATTTATTTTTAGTAGAATATAATAGCAATGATAATAAATAGATATAGGTAATATGCTAAAATCTGCATTGCCAAGTTTTGTTACAATAATAAAGGATCTCCCAATAAGAGGTTTCATTTTGATATTTAAAAAAACGAGTACTTTTTATGGGAAATAATCAAATGTTTATTTCATTTTAAAAAGAAGCCAAATAGCCACCACGACTACGCTTGTAGGACCATATTATTGTAATGAAATTTTTCATCACCAAATCGCTCATTTGGGGCTGTATGTACCTACTTGATAACTAAACGGGCCATTGGCATAAACCTTATCTTCCACGTAGTCCCAAATAAAAAGTCTAAAGGTGTTAAATCAGAAAATCTCAGTGGCCAATTGTGATTACTTCTTCGAAAAATCACGGTCAAGAAACTTTTCACGCAAAAGAGCGATGGTATCGTGGCTTTATGGCACGTATAGCGCCGTTTTATTGAAAATAAACGCCGTCCACATCAATATTTTCCAATTCCGACCATATAAAATTATTAATCATCATGCGATAACGAAATCCATTCTCCGTAACAGTTGCTGCCGCCTCATTTTTGAAAAAGTAAAGGTCCAATGATCCCAGCAGACCAAACAGCCACACGTTGAAGATGGAGAGTTTTTTCAACAATAACTCTTGGGTTTTCCGAATCCCAAATGCAGCAATTCTGTTTTTAAGGTAGCGTCAGAGTTAGCCTAAGTTAGCATCAGAGTTAGCCTAAGTTAGCCACAGAGGTGAAAATGGGCCTCATCACTTAAGATGATTTTTCGATGAATTTCCGGATCAGTTTGATACAATTCAAGGACTCAATCAGCAAACACACGACGTTGTTAATGATCGCTAAGCGTCAGTTCTTGTGTTAACTGAACTTTAAAAGCTTTAAGTGAACTTTTTTATAAGTCGTTAAAAAGAATATAGTGTAATGTAGTTTGTGGAATATACCAATTCCAAAGATCGACGAGAATGGACAAACCTGACTTTCTCGATACCTACTATGGGCTACAGCAACAATATTCTCAGTTGTTCTTGAGCGAGTTCGATTTTTCACATTTCTAAGTTGTCCAAAAAACTCAAACTTTTCTACCAGTTTCACAATTATTGCTGCCCAAGAAAGTGCTTCACGACGACCCAAAAATGCTATAGCCTTGCGAACAATGACTGAAACATTTTTGTAATGAATTTTAATAATTTCAATGCGTTGTTTAAGCTTTATTGTTCCATTTTTATTAATGGCGTAGTTTTTACTTGTTATTTACCACGTAGTGATATAGTTTATCATGAAAACTGTTAAAATGCTGGGCTATTCAAAAGGAAACTTGTTATTGGAAAACCCTATATTTAAACTGTGTAGGCAGAGCCGACTCGTGGTATGAGAGGTATTCAGCGGTATTATGCGGTTGTAAAAGAAACGATACAATATTTACTTTTTTTTTAAATTACGAATGTTTTTTTTATATAAAATTTTTCACTTTTTTCAAAATTCTTTTTGAGTCTTACCTTTAGCAGCCTGTAAATAAGCAAATGGATAATGTAGGTCTGGCGAAATAAAGGGATTACTGATGGGCCATGCTATAGGTCTTACTCTTGCAGGAAGGAAAACCTAATTTTAATAATTGCTTGTATATAATTCTATCAAACATAAAAATAGGAATCATAGCAGTGCAAGAAGAACCCACATAGAAATTAGAGTACCTATTTAACAAAACTACTAAACATTTCTGTCCCCGACTTTAGGTGAAACATATAGTTTAGAATTTTTCTAGTACCTATGTATCTATATCGGCGGAGTTATGACTACAAAGCCGTACTCTCCTTTCAATCTAGGGAAAGACGAACTTTAAAATATGCATTTTATGAATTCAAAATTGTAAATTAAGATTTCGTGTTAATACAAATTAAGTATCATATGGTATATTATTATTGTATTTACCTACCATTTTATAGTTTCGAAAAATTGCTTTATAAAAATATTATAAACCGTGGAAAGTTAAAAACGTACTTTATGGGTAGGTAGATATAGTTGAATATTTAAACATAATTGTAAATAGGGTAAGTATTAAGTATACCTATTGCCTATACTAGCCTATACAATATCATTGCGACGATTACGACTATGATTAAGATTTACGACCATTACAGGATTTCTGGATTAGAGAAAGTGCTACCCTCTAGCAAATTGAAACGTTTTTATTGTAACTCATTTCTGGATGTTTCGGGATAGAGGAGATAGATGGAAATCTCCAACGTTAACAGTTATACGATAAGAAAATGTACGATGTGCATTCTACCCATTGTACAATGTAGAACAATTTTTCGTAGATATACTTACATACTTCATAGTCTACATCGTCTACATATTTATGAATACCACATAAAATAACATTTCGAAGCATTGCATAAAATGTAAAATAAAATGTATTCGAATTTCAAAGTGTTTTGAATTGAACTCTTTAATGCATTTTAATGTTTCAAAAGATTTCATCCTATTTTCTTATAAACTATTAATTTAAAACTCTCAACTTCCTAATGATATTACTAAAATTAGTCTTACCTAAAGTCTTCTTGTTTTCTTCTTATAGTGTCGATTAAGAAATTAATAAGCATATTATGTTGACTTTTGGTTTTTATGTTGTTTCAATGCCTTCAATAATAATTGTTTGCCTATATTAATGATAAAGATACTTAATATAAAAAAATGAATAATGTATAAAAACTCGTTTGATTTATATTTGGATGTAAATACATGTAGATAATTATGTATTTCCGAAAATATATTAAATCATACATATAAATTTGGCATCTACAGAGTACAGAGCCGAATTAGGTATAATGTACAGGTCACAAGGCAAGTCTCGTAAGCTGTAATCCTTTTCTCCTTTAACCGCAAAGCCAAAAAAAAATCTCGTCCTGAAAGAACCAGGGCTACTATATAATAAAATAATTTATACTTAAACCCATAGATAAGTACTTCTTATTTATATACTAACAATATCTATACCTCGCGGTTTCATCTGCTTAAAATAATAATGCTGGTGTACCTATATTTGTTTGATCAGTATCTAATGATCAAAGTTAATTGCCAAAGAAAGAGATTTTTCCAAATTTTAAAAATTAAACTAACAGTAGAGAATTATATTCAATCGAATGAATATATGGCTTATAGTCTTTAAATAAGAAATTTAATGTTAACAAGCTAATTTTTTCAAATTAGAAGTCCGTCACCGCTATATCTAATCATCGTATATATAGTTAGTAAAGTTTAAATCGTTCACAGTAATATTGTATCCAACCGAAAGAAACGCTATTATATCCCACCTATATTTAAAAACCGTTTCAACTAAATCAAACTAAAATAAAACAACAAGAGGTAGGACCTCAACAGATCCTTCACCACATAAAAAAAATACGTAAGATTATTAAATTGAAACTTTTTATACATCGGCAAGTATTCGGCAGAGCTCGTATACACATTGTTAACTATATACCATGTCGTTTTACCAGGGTTTTTGCGAGAGCTATTATTACATGAATGGATATTTTCCTCTCCATCACAATGCAAAGTTTTAGTATATTATAAGTTGCCATTAATTGTCAATCATATTTATATTGGTATTTGTGTGTTTTGATCAGTATATTGATATAAATATTGTTGTTCACTTATCATGATAGACAAAGATACAGCTAGTGAGAATAGTGCGAAAATATCCGACGGTGAATTAATTTTACGCCGTAAGAGAAAGACTACCGACAGAGTTCGTGCTTATAGAGACAGGAAAAAGGCTCCTGGTGAGTTGATTTAATTTTTATAGTGAATTTATTAAAATTATTAGCACTTTCTGCTGGTCCATACACCATATGTTTATGTACAATGCCGGAGCGATAGGTTGTTTAGTATGACGTTTTTGTTAGTGAGTAGCCCTTTCGTCCAGAAACAATTTCTTCGCCACAACAAACTTTATTTAACAATGATTGAACATGATTTTCTTGAAGTAACTTTACAATAGATAACAACAGGCAGATGATCGATTTAACAACAATCAACAAATTCAATAATGAAAATAACATTCGAGTATTAATATCAATAATGAAAATTCAAAATTCAAACTTGAGAATACATAGCCCTAATGGGTCCAATCAACATAATAAAAAATCAGAAATACATCATGTTTTGCGAATTTAGCTATTTTTTATGTCGATTTTGACGGGCCTATACACTTGGATGCTTAAGATAATATTGTACTAGCATAGAATTTATTATGTATCTGGATATGCTTTAGAGTGTTTCAACCGTTCGAGTGCTACAAACAACGTCAGTCATTATACAACAAATGAATAAACTTATTTCACTACCTATTTAATTTATTTTTCAATATTTTCTATATCAAAAGGCCTAAAAGTGTAAATGTAAAAAATTTAAAGGTGAAAAAACCTAGTTTCAAAGAAAAAGTGTGAAGAAATTTGCTTTAATGTATTATCTTGAAAGTAATTAGAGAGATGTTATAAAATTAAATAAAATTTCTACGAATTAAGAATTAATCTTTGTAATATTATTATTACTTTTTTTATCGCTAATATTAACGAAACTTCTTTATTTAATAAACAAATAAAAAATAAAAATTTATTCTTTTGGAAAAAAACCTTACCAATAAAACAATAAAACAGAGTGAGAGAGGGTAAATAAAAAAATTTGTGGGCCGGATGAAAAAGGTTTATTTGAGGGTTTTGCTGTCGTCCTCATTTGACCCTAAACATTGTATTTTGTACGATAACTGCCACTTGTAGGTTCAAATGAGGAGCAAAATTCAAATGCAAATGATCCTCTTTTCAATCTAGCTGAACCTTTGAAAGCCTGGATTTTAAGGGCGAAAATAGGTTTAAAATTTTGACTCGGGATACGCCTTACATTAAGAACATGAATTTGAAAACTTGATTAAAGTAGATATTACCAACAATAAGTAAATAAAATATAAGAATACCTACTTTTTATGAAATCGGGGAATATTATTATATTTAATTAGTTAGGTAGGTACATCTATACGATAGATATATTTAAATAGGTACTTATAAGGAAGAGCGTAGGACCAAATGTAACAGTTTTTGAAACCTTTAATTAACATTTAATTTGATTTGTAAATATTTGAATTTTATTCGAGTAACTTGAAAATTAAATGGAAGATTGCAGCATCTCGGAAAGACGAAGATGAGGCCTACCTACCTTTCTTTAAAAGCCTGATGCTCCCCTAGTAAATACAGAGATTCACATCACTGGGAATATCCTGGGACCCATAAAAAAGAAAAAAAAACTTGAAAATCAAGCTAAGAAGTGAGTCCCTAGAAATTCGTAGATACTTATTAATAAATAATATACTAAGTTATTAATTGTAAAAGTTATTTAATCAAAAATAAAATTATTCTGAAAAAACTTTATACATTTTTAAACATTTAAAAAAATGTTTGAAGTACCTAATCAATACTCAATATAGTAGATAATATATATCTATTTAATATCCAATCGTCGAAAATTTTGGCGAGGAGTTGGTTAAAACAAAATTAGTTAATAAGTAGGTACAACAAGTATACTAAATGTTAAAAATAAAAAATTAGAAAAAAAAAAACTAGAAAAAATATGTAGGTATCTACCTATAAGTAAAAATGTGAACCAGGCATGTTACAACTAGCAATTAAACCTTCTAGATATAAAAATTGATTGTTCCCATACGAGATATTAGTTTTTACAATAACACTATAATACAAAATTTATTACTTAATAGATACTAATAATTTTATTACTAATTACCCATATATATATATATATATATATATATCTATATATATATATATACCTATATATGTGTATTATATTGTAACTTGTGAGTAGGTATATATACCCAAAAGTCCATAGAAAATTCACATTAAATTATATGAACAAAATATTCAATAATAACTTTTTTTTTGGGGCTTTAAGTCGCCTTAACATCTAAGGTCATACTCATATCACGACTGTCTAAACACAGAGAATTTATGTTGGGCAATTATATCTTAGGTCTAGGATCTTTAGTCTAGGATTCAACGGGGATCGAACCCAGAACCACTTGACGCATGAAGCGGAGAGAGCAAGTGCAAGAGCACAGCCAATAGGTGGTTAATAACTAATTGTAAGATACATTTAGTTACTTTTCATAAGCCCATATATAACTTTAGATATATCGTTGTGTAGGTATTGTTATCTTAAGGTATAGGTATAGTTTATATTTTTATTTTAAATTAAAATGTGTAGGTAAATAGGTGCCTATATATATCCACTTAAAAGCTTAATTGAGTGGGTCAACTTTATTAGTATAACGATACCTTAGGATATGCCTAGGTACTTTTGCATTGAAGTTCTATAGCCAATTGAAAATATGTAAAAAAAAATTTCCAAATAGTTTTATAATTTTATGGTGAAGTTATATCTATAGTCTTAATGGTAGTCTTAATTATGCATCTGTCTATCAATTGGTCATATATCGTATCTATTTAAATAACAACCTACCTATATTATGAAACTAAAAAAAATATTTTTTAAATTACTTATAAGTAGATACCTGATTTTAATTTCCTAATAGATAAGTAAGTAATTATATTATCTATCTATAAAAATTTATTTACCTATATACCTATCAATTACCTATATAATAAAAAAAATATTTTTTGAATTAATGTTTTGATCTTTGAATAAAAAAGGAATACAAAAGCCTTAATTGTAGTTGTTACATTTTTTTACTCTCAAAAAAAGCTGTGTTTTTAGGTATAGTATCTATTATATATACCTATCTGTTGGTTATATTAGGTAATTGTAAATGCATTGATAAAAAAGCAATGAAAATAGAAACAAATTCCTCTTCAACATAGTTGTACAAATAAGTATACTAAAAGCTCATTATTTTTCATGTTCAACAAAAGTATAGGTATACCTACCCATAGGGAAGTGAAATATGTATATAACTTAATATCAAGTGTAATTAAATTATTTTGATTCTATTGTATTCAGTTTATGAAAATATTTTTAGAAAACTGAGGTCAATAAATTTTTCTAGCAGATGTCATGTCCGTATATGATGAAAATAATGTGTACCAACTCTTCATCGGCGAGAGGTGTACCCAAAGGTGGGATCTAAAATGTTCCGAACTCCACCCATATGGTTTCGATGTAACCAATCGAGTCGTGTAATAAACCGCCATATTTGTCCGTTATGTGGGATGCGCCGCTAACGCACCAAGCGCCCTCCATGAGTACTAAATGATTAAGTATACATATTTTCTATTAAACAACACGTATATCACTCGTGCGTCCTGTATTTTCCTCTCGCAAAATCGATATTTAATCGATTGTTAAATGCAAACAATTATTTTTTACGTACGCGCTGTTTATTCGATCAATTTTATATATTTATTCTCAATTACGGCAATGTGCTAATTCCAACGAGTTTCGTTTTGTATCAAATTTGTGTTTTCAAATCTATCAACTGAATCGAGTCAACACAGTTGAAGCGCACCAACGGCACTTTGTTGTAAAATTTTGTTTTTATCCACTATACGCTTACAAAATATTTTCGTGTAACTTCAGATTATAATAATATTTGGGTTTTTAAATGACTTTTGTGTTTCGCGATCGTTGCACATTAAACATTTAAAGTGAGTTTGTGTTCGTTTCTCTAAGAATCTAAACAAAAAAAAAAAAAACGCTCAGGTATGTAATTCTAAATATTTTCATTTGTATACATTTTCAAAACGTATTGAAAATTTAAAAACTTGTCGTGTTATAAACACAATTTAATTCAGTTTGATTTCACACTGCTATATGAATGAAAATTTATCACTATCTATTCGATAAGGCAATAATTAAAAATCAAGTGCTTTAAGTTTCGGAATTAGATTTCAAGGACCTATTTGATAATGTTAATCGAATGATGGTCGTTTTGCAACAGCCTTTCCTTTGTTGACACAGGTATCAATGGGTTTGCTTATTTTTTTTAAACATACGTAAATACAACTTCAACTACTTACTTACGTTACACTTAGACGTAGGTACATTTTATCATTTACCTTTTAATCTAAATGTTTTTGAAGTATTGTATTTTTTATTGTTGGTTATTAGAATAGATTTAAATGTCGTATTTCTCATTATATACGATGACGTTGATAAGACGAATGTTTAACAAGAGGCTACGGGTAATACAGAAGCGAGATTCTGGTCTTGGCTCGTTATTGAACGGGCCGACAAACATTCGAGCCTGAACATTCATTTCAATGTTCAATGGATGATTGATTACTAACCACTGTTTGGAGTTGAACACACCGCGGCTTTAAATTGACTCTCTTAATTGCTTCTTAACTATCTCATATGAAGTCATTACAACGCAACTAATTGAGACAGCTACAAGACTTTTCTATATTAAATTATCTTGAGTAAGATCGCATTTGACATTTTATAACTGTGCAATAGAACTTCATCTTGTTCGGCTCGGCCGTGGCTGAAATGTTAGCATATTCCCTAAATGCTGGTTTTATCGATGCTTTACGGAGACGAAAGTTTTGTTATGATTTTTAATGATGAAATATCAATTCTTGGGCAACTAATGTTTTAAACAAGATTAATCTATTAGAATTTCGTTTGAAAATATAGTGGAAAAGGAGTATGTATATGTTTACCGTTTAAATATTATTAAACTTTAAAACAACCAACTCGACCGTCGCTGTTTTAGTTTAAAAGGTTTATGAACCGACGTTAATTAGAACGAAAAAATCAAATAAGTATAGTACTACCTATATCCCTATTGCTGTACCAATGTGTATACCTATGTGTTAATACTTTAGGTTCTCATATGCTTTAAAATTAACAATTTGATACGTAGATACCTATTTTTTATAAAAGTTGAAACAAAGAGTAGATATATACCTAAGTATACTTATTTATAAAATATTTCAATTACTTAGGTTTGATATAGGGGAAGTGAGCCCAAAACAGGTAGGCCGCCAAAATCGGGTAAGCAGTCTTACACTCCTGTATGAAGCATTAAAATTTTGTGCGCGTGTGCGGAGATTTGTCTAACCCTGACAAGCTTTGGTCAGCTAAGCTCGAGTACCGGAATTGTTTACCAACATAGGAATTTTAAATACAAGTTTTTGCTAATTAGTTACCTACCTATACTAAAAACTTTCTTGTTAAGTATGTCCTGATTAGTCGAAAATCGTTATAATTTTTGTGTTGTTCGTATAATCGTTTTATTTTAGTTTAATATAAGTTTGAAATTATATGAACACTTTGCCTGCTTTATGTGCCATTTTGGGTTTATTTCTATTTAAAAAAGAAAATAGTGTATCGGGCAAACCGGGTAGATAGATATAAACAATTTAACATGAAAAATACGCAGAAAAATTTTTTATCGAATGTGGAGATTGTAGAGAATGAGCACATGAAACCTGTACTTCTCATTCTGGCATAGGACATATTATTGTGATTTGTGGCAAGAATGAAGTTCTGCAGCATTTTAGCTTCAATTTAGTATCAGTTTTTTGTTTCTATTTGATATCTAATTGTAATAATTATTGTTCTATATTAGAATATTAACATATTTGATCTCTATAATAATAGGTAGGTAATTCTAAAAGTCTGATAAAAATGAATATAAAATTACTGTTATAAATTAGTGTTGATCTCTATCGACTAAATAGCCAATAAATATTGAGGCTCATTAATGAAATAATACGTAAAAGAGTAATATTAATATAAGTTATTTCTATATATAACGAAAAAAAAATTAATTCATGACTCATTACAGTAAATAAAAAGACTAACTCGCTTTGCCCAAGGTAGTTACCCATTTTAGGCTTATGTATAGGGCAAAACGGGTTTTTTGATAACTTTTTATTTTTTAAAATAAACATATACTGGACATATAATGTGGTCAAATCGTGTTTTATTTCAAAGTTTAATTATTATACTTAGATACTATATTACTTATAAAGTAAATCAACCTACGATACAATACGAATTTTAAAGTTTTTTTTTTTTACCTTCGCGCTTAGCTTACCCGTTTTGGGCTCACATCCCCTATTTCCTTTAGACTTTTACAATTCAGAATTAAACAGTGTAAAAAGTGACCTATACTTTTTTGTAGCTTTACAATTTTGATTATTTTGCGAAACACGGTCGGTATACTTTCTATAGGTAGATACCTTTTATCTACATAGATATCTACTACATTTATATCGAAAATTTGTGAATGAATTATTATCTTATCTCTTAAATATAATAGTTCTTAAAAATTATTTATTTTAAATTGAAAATTTTCCAAAACAAGAATCTATAGGTTGTTACATTTTTTTAAAATAATTATGAAAATTGAATCTTATCATAATGTGCCTAAGCTTGATACTCGTAAAGTGGATTTCGATACGTATCTAGCAATAAAGATACCTACTTAATTTTTTTAAATGTGGAACCCTATTTCGATCAAATAGATTCGTAACTTACAAATATTGGATGCTGGGATATAATTTAATAATTACATTTCGGCACTTCAACTTTTGCTTACATTTATAGATAAATTATTAAAATAATGAATCATCTGGTTAATGAATACAGACACGAATCTACATAAAACTAATCTATTAGATAGGTATACATCTAACCTAAACATTTAAGTTTTTTTCAAGTTATAATAATTGATTTGCAGGAATGAAATTAGTAAAAGGTTTGATTACTTAATATCTTTCATTATGTTAATTGAATAAAAAATTGAACTATTGAAGTTCATTGGGCTTGGTTACGGAAAAAAAACTGAATCAGACCCTGAGTGTAACGATATCTTGCTTTCAATAAATAACTGATTAACAAAATTATAAAAACAAATTGGAGTATGTTCTAACTTGATTTTATTAGTTTATCAAGAGATGTTGCCATCCATCAATAACTACGAGTAGATATCTATAGGTATTAGTGCCGATTATTATCTGTAGATTTCTTTAAGGAACGTTAAAGGTTGCAGTTTGCTACCTATATATATATTCTTGGTACCTACTTACCTCCTCTGTTTAAAACGAAAATAAGTACCTATAGTTGTTTTATACACATGATATACTTAGTTATTTTACTCTAGCATTTTAATACGATTAATTACAACTTTGCGTGTTAAAAACAACAATAATAGTAAAGAGGAATAATATCTACCGTTAAATTCATACTATCAAAGCCAACATATACCTTTACCTATATGTTATATACACACTTGTTTTCAAAAATAAAACATAGCCAAATAAAAGCATTAAATTAACAAGTTTTAATTAGCCATTTTTTTTTTTGTAAATAAGGATTATCATTAACAATTATAGTTATAGAAAAGAATTTTATTGAGATATTTTAACTTAATCAAATTATGCTTTCGTGTAAGAACTTAATATATATAAAACTATAATATATAAAAGTATACTTTTCACTACAAAATAGTGAATAGTCACTATTTGTAGTCGAAAGTCACTATTTCGATTTAAGAGAGTATGGTACATAAATATTTGTTTTTTGAAATAGTTTTAAAACTGCTTGCTTCAACTATAGTTTAGTAATCAATATATATATATATATATATATCTATCTATCTATCTATCCACACATTACTCAAGTTAGGATATAATTAGTTCGTTTATCTCGAGTGTAAGGCTTCTGTAATTTGATTAGAAGTTATAGAGCACAGTTATTGTTATGTTTTTAATCTGAATAATTCTACAATGTATCGCAAAAACCATATTTGAAACGTTGAACGTTTTTGGTTTAATCCAATGTCAATAGAGACTTTGATACCCGTAGAATTTTTACTATAGGTAATATATTATAGGAATGCATTTTTTTAAGAGTTAAAAATAACAGTTAAACGAAAACTGATAAAATGGAATAAAAAATCCGACAAACTGATAATGATTAAATTGCTAAGACAATCCTTTATTTGTTTACAGTTCTTTTTTTAACCTAACTTGTAGGTACTTATATATTTTCATGTTTATATCATTTTATTGTAAAAAAAAACATATATAGATATATGTAGATAGATACTAGATACATATCTAAATCATTTTAAATTATAAGTGCAATGCAAGTAAATTTAGAGAAAAACGTCTTTATTTATATGTAGTAGTAACTTCAATTTACCCTTTAAGCATAAGTGATTATGTTACATACTATACCTAGGTGTATTAATTTTAATGGTATATTTTCTGTTAAAATAAAATCGCTAGGAATTCGTATGTTTATTATGTGTCATAATAAGCACACTTTTATAAAATATATATGTCTAACAATCTAATGTTAGGTAAGGTTGCAATGTAAAATCATCAATCATTACAATGAGCTTTTCTTCGTACTAAAAAAAAAAAAAAAAACTAGAAAAAACAATACATTTTACACGTTTTCTTTGTTATCCTTTTTTATTTCAAAGTTGATATGTATACTGATAATTGATTGTTGATAATTGCAACTATTTGCACAACTTTTAGAAGAAAACGAATTTACAGTGCCTTAGTAAATAACATATTCTGTTGAATTAATTAGGAATGCTTAAATGTAAATATAATATACAACTTAATAAATTGTCAAGATGTGTACCTATATGTATATCTTTTACAGTCAATTTGATTATTCAGAGCAATTTTCGTAACTTGTGGTCGTTATAAATAATGACCGATATAATCAAGCAATTTAATAATTTTATATTTGTCTACGACCATCTACTAAAGTTATTACATTGCCCGGTAATTATAAATACAACTGTTATTTCTCTGATGGCCACTATAATAATTTGGCTGTAAATTTAACAAATGCAAGTGCCGAAAAGAAAAAAAATCTAAATGTGTGCTGGGACATATAGTAGAAGTGGAACTTCAACGGACAAGTGGAAAAACAAATCGTAACATAATGTTAAATTGAAGTTTTACGGGCAGGTTTTCAAATTGGACAACTACATTATTGTCCATTTATACATTTTGTTGCAATTCGTTTTTCCACTTGTCCTAAACAATCAAAATTGGATCAGCAAATTATTAATGCACTTGTTCAATTTGAAAACCTGCCCGTAAAACTTCAAGTTAAAATTTTGTAACGATTTGTTTTTCCACTTGTCCGTTGAAGTTTCACTTCTACTATGTGTCCCAGCACACATTTCGATTTTTTCGCAGGTTTGCTGCAAATTATGATTTGGTTAAGTTAGGTACATTTTAATGAACGCTTTTTTTATGTTAAACTAGCTTTAACTTCTAAGGTCATATCACGACTGTCAAAACACAACAAATTTCTGTTGGTCAAGAATGCATATTTAATTAAATATATTTAATGTTATTATGCATTATTATATTAAGATGTTGTTGTTCATATTTAAAATAATTTTACGTTATATAGTTGTAAATTAAATTTGAATGCTGTTAAATTTAACCAATGTTGCAGTTTTTGTCATACATAGATGGTCAATATAATATTTGATAATATGATTTTCACCTTTTTCGGCCTACATTTAAATCACACTCTTTTATTTTATCAAAAAATTATTTAATTATATATACATACAATTTTCGCTTTACTTTTTTTATCCCAAACGAATCCCAGACACGTGCTAAATGTCAAGTTTCCTTTGGGCTATTAGTACGGCGCGTTGTTCATAGAGGCAGGTATATTGTCAGGATTTGGCATTTTGCGTGTTGGTATTATGTATTTGTAACCAGGGCTGGACTGGAAACACATTTAGGCCTGGGAAATATCGGTGACGTAGGCTCACAGTACTAAATTTAAGAAAAATAGCTGCTTGATATATAGCATCAAAATCTCTTTGTATTTTAAAAAGATTTTCAGTAGTTTACGATACCAAATGCAATTTCAACATTCATAACTCATGTTTGTAAGTATAATGACAGATATATTCTTTCGTAAAAATATTTGAGCTGTTAAAATAATATCAAATCTTAGAAACGTGGTGGAAATAGCGTTTCGTCTGTAACTTATCTCTTTAGTAAACTATTCCAATATTGAAATTTCGTGAAAAGTTTGCAGAACATCAACGAAAAATATAATTCCAGATATAGATACTTATATATTAAATGCTTTATATAAATACTTTATATTAAATGTACCAAATATTTTTCTTAGTGTCTTATCTTTGGTGCAGCAACGTGTTTCTCCAATATGTTAGTAGAAATAAATTTAAATTTACTAAATTCTCGCCATACGCTGAGTCGTTTGTAAGATTAAAAAAAAAAACGCACATGTATTTAAGATCATTGATTTGCGATACTAAATTGTAAGATGGCTTCTTTTGTCTTTTGGGCATTTGAAGATATACCTATTGTTATAACAAGAAAATATGACTAAAATATTTGCAATAAATACTAGATGATAGATACGCTTTTTACTCAGATCTCAGCAATAAAGTAAAGAAAACGACCCATCAGGTTATATTTAAGATCAGCTTTATAAGGATGTATTTAAATTTTTGATTATTGTATATTTATGTACTAGGTATATGTATGACAGTGTAAAGATAGTTCTGTAATTAATTTATTTTTGTAAAAGTCTGAAGAAGTTGCAATTAGCAACGAAACGTTACTGAAATTGAAAATTTATTTTAGCCACCAAATTGGATAAAAGGACCCAGATCCTGATGGCCAATCAAGGGAAAAGAAAAAAAAAGTTGAAAATTTAAAAAAGTTGAAAATTTAAAAAACATCCAAATAAAGCTGATGAACATCTATAACATAAGTAGTTTTCTTTCATAATATCTAGTTAAAATAATAAAAACACATACACACACACACGAACTACATTCGTTATTTAAGTTTATATTATACACTCCCATAATTTTCTTTCAATTGGTTAAAAATATATTTTGTATTCCTTGAAATACAAATTAAATTTTAGTAAATTCAATTCAAACGTTTGAATTTCTTCCTTCAAAGTAAGTTTCGATTCGATTAAAGTATGTTTTGTATAGACTGTCTTTATGTCTAAATTATACGAGTACCTATCTATAACAAAAATTCACCAGGAATTCAACAAAAACTGACATCGAAAGTTTTGAAAAGATCCCTTATAAAATCCCTCGTATAGAATTTCGAGCTATATAAATTCAATTAATTAAAAGCTAAGAAGTTATGGTGTGTGTTTTAAAATTAACACCACAAGACAGAACGCTAGAAAGTACTATACAAACTGCGAATAAAGTAATACTTAATGGTTCCATAACCCGAATATGTTTTAAATGTTTTTCATATACATAACTATGAAGCAATTAATTATTTTTTATTGAAATCAACAATGTTTCGTTATTATACTTTGTATTTTCAAAAAGAAAATCTTAATACTTAACATCCGCATCATTGTTACATTTTCAATTTAAAGGGTTTATGTAAAACAATTCTAAGAAGCAATTATTAATTGCAAACAAATATGAATTGAGTTAAGCTTTTTGGGTCTTCTTATGAGTCGTAAAGGTATTGAACTGAGTCACAAAATACCAACCCCTACTGAGTGACGGCAGCCTTTCATTTAACCAAATGAAAACCAAACTATTGTTATACGAACAACTTGAGCAATTTCGAAAGTAAACGATGAAAGAAATATAAGTAGTCGTAAAATGCTTTTAATCTAAATTTTTTCAATCAGTAGATATATCGATCTAATTGTGGATTTTAAACTATATAATAATGCCATCATTGCATTTACTAGAGTTACTAATTTTTTCTTTTTATTAGCTGATCAAAATCATAAATTATGCACTTGTTTTACATTTGCAAGTGTTAAAAAATAATGTTCTGTGAAGTAAAATACTTACAACTGGTTTTTATGAGCTTTATTCGTTATATCATTACAAAAAACTATACTCACATATAATTGCGTGTGTACATAATATATATGAACTGTAATTAACTGGTTGTGAGTATTGAGTGCCTATTCGTAATACAAGAGTACTTATTCTATGCCTACCTATATCATACTTATTAACATTATGTATATGATTCTATGCATATTCATATACAAAGTAAACAAAATTGATTTTTCTGTTTCATGAATTAACGATTTGTGTTGTATTATTTGTAATAATAATAATAGTAATTAACTTCACCATAATAACCACAGGTAGTTTAGCTTAATAATATTGTTTAATTCAAATCCATACTACAATGATTTTGTATTAAGTATTTTAATATTAAATGATACTATATTATTTGTAATTGTTACGTTAGCAATTTGTTTTTTTTTTTTTGGGTGATGCATTATTTTGAAGGTTAATTTGGTTTCATTTGATATTAATATATTAATGGAAAACGTTTGTTCTACTCTATTTTTGATTGTCATGCTGGTAGTGGCGTAATCTCAGGCATAATCAACATGAAACAATAGTTATGTGTAGGAATAAACATGAAACATTCTGAACTAATGAATCGTGACAGATTGAAAATGAATAAGTTTTGAGAAATTATGTAAAATAAATTATTTTAATCTAAACTCAAAGCTCTTTACAATAGAAGTCAACAGCAAGTTGAATTTTTTTTAAATTTAATTTTATTTGTATATGATTATATATATACATTATACACAGTTATCATGCAGTTTTAAAGATAAGGTTAAATTTTAGATAACTTATAATTCTTTTACTACTACCCATATAGTACCTAAAGGAAGTATTGTAATCGGGTCGAATTTTTGATGTCGAGGTTTCACCGGAAATACATGTTTTGAGGTCCCCTAAGTCCAAAAAAGTGGTTTTTAGAAACATTTCTTTGTGTGTGTGTAGCTGTGTGCCTGTGTGTAACAGCGATATCGTATCGAAAGCTTTATCCGAATTTCACCAAACTTAAAATTTTGCCTTCATACTATTTCTAATTGTGCTGCAAAGCTTTTGGTTGAATTCGCTTAACCAAAAACTCCACTCTGTTCTAGTAGTTTTTGAGCTTTGTCATTTTTTTTCAATAACAGCTCCAACGATTTTCTTTAAACTTTCTATAGATCTTAGAATCATTCGCTTACAACTTTTTTTTAAACTCTTTCTTGGAAAAATTCAGATAAGGACGGTTCTGTGGTTAAAAGTGGGAATTCGTATAGGTAGGTACTATGCATGTACCTATAGACTGTTTAAATATTTTGTTTTTGTTTATTTAAGGTCGCTTCCAATACAATGGTCATTAGCGACCGTCAAATCTGAAAACCCAGAAAAAACAATTTAAGCTTTCATTGGGATTCGAACCCAGGACCACTGGCGTATAAGGCAACTATCTAGGCCACCACGCCACTAAGTGACCTTGTTTAAATATTATTTTCTTTTACTACTTTATAGTTAAGTATTGTACTATTTAAAGGGATATAAAGGGAAGTAGGTATTGTAATAAAGTCGAATTTTTGATTTCTAGTTTTTCCCGGAAATACCCTTTTTGAGGTCCCCTGGAAAGTGGTTTTTAGAAACATCTCTATGTTTCTGTGTGTGATTCTGTGTACCTGTGTGGGACAGCGATGTAGTATCGAAATATTTATCCGAATTTTTTTTCCGAATTCCGAACTTTATTCTATGGATTATTGAGCTTTTTAAATTTTTTTCGAAAACGACTCCAACGAATTTCTTTAAGCTTGCTAGTTCTTATACGCATTAATGCCTACAACTGAAACTTTTCATACGAAAATTTAAATAAAGAGGGTTCTGGGGTTAACGGTGGGAGTTCGAATATATGCATAGAGGCTTTATGAATATAGTTCTGTTCATATAGTTTTATAGTACTTATACAATAGTTCTTATAACCAACAGCGAGTTTCATAAAAGAAGGTAAAAGAACTAGCGTAACTGGGAACTTAGGTACTGTGACGCCACGCAGCAGATATTTTTTATTGAATATAATGATAATGAACTCTTTTTTCTCCAACCTAGTTAAGATATCAATTAAAGCTTTGAAAATTATTAATGAAGGCAGAGCCAGTGGATAAACAAAATTAAGGTATATATAGGAAATAAATAAAAGTTTAGAAAAATTCTAAATGAGCACAAAACGTTGCCCATTTATAAGGAAGGACAACTTATTAACAATCAAAATAAATTAAGTATATCAAAGCATTGTTTCTTGGGTGAATAAAAGTTATCCTGATATTTTTTTGTCAGTTAATTTTATGTGTGATGGTTTAATATTGAAGTAGTTTAGATATGAATGTCAGTGGTATAAGAGAAACCGTAAGTCACACAAACATACAATTAGTACCTTTACCTATTAAAAAAGGCAGTTGATTTGAAATTTGCTACATATTTGCTATGGTATTCTGTCAGAAGACACAATATGGAGATAAACGCAGGAAAAATTAGAATTTTGTATCAAGTCTGAAACAGAAAGAATGTGATAGAAAAAGGTTTAATTTCATCAATAAAAAATATATATCACCAACATCAATTAGCCTAGGTATATATTTCTATTTCTGCTTTACAGTAAATAAGATCAGTTATCAATAAAATTAATTCACACTCATTAAAATAATAATTTAAAATAAATAAGTTTTAGTTATAACCACGCTGTTTTTTTTTCATGAATAAGTTTTTAAAACTATACCTTTTGATCTTAAATGTGAAACTATCGAATTTCTAGTGTAATTGTTAAAAATGAAATGTTACTCAAAATTCTATTAGCTATTAAATTTTTATTGAAATTTTCTGAAATAAAATCAATTTAGACATTGCGAACGACCAGACGTAGTAAATTTTCAATTTTATCTGTCTGTTGTAGATTTAATGTTTGATTCTGTTAATTTGTTGTTAAAAGTTGTTTTCTATGAGAGTTAAGTTTTATGTAGATTAGCTTACATACGAAGAATATTTCTGTTTTAATAATTCTATAATTGACAAGTAATGTAATTTAGCCAAAGAATAAATTCACTATAGAGTCAATTGGAATCGAATACTTGATTCCTTAATAATTGCCACGTTGTAATTCTTTTGAAGAATCGAGATTAATTTTATTGCTAAACAATTTTTTTTAAACTCTATAACTAAAAAGCTTTAGACTGCATTTTGTATTTGTATCCAATTTATATACACAATGAAAAACGTTTAATTCAATAATGCGTAAGATGGTTCAACACGAAATAACACCGTACTTTCAACTATAGGTAAATACTTAGTTACTCTCTTAAATCAAAATAGTGACTTTCGACTATCAAATAGTGACTATTCACTATTTTGTAGTGAAAAGTATACCACTATTTGAATTTAGTGGTATACTCTGCACTGAAAAAATAGTGAATAGTCACTAAAGTCACTATTTCGATTTAAGAGAGTATACCTACTTATAATAATTAATTATAAATACTTATTATACTCGTACTTAGATATAGGTACATATTTTTTTAATACTAAAATAGTCTCTTTATAAAATTCTCATTTCTCATTCCAAAAAAAGTAACATTGGTTAAGGTTTTTTTTTTTTTAATTCTTGAATACATATAGTAATAATAAATCGTTTTGTTATCAGTATATTATAGCAAACAAGCTGTCTCTTTATGTTAAATACGATATCAAAAAGCTATATTTACTACAGTTGGCGTTTATATTTTTTTATAACTAAAAAAATATTCGTATTAACCATTTATTAATGTAGTAGAGTAGGTGTAAAGTTGTACTTAACTTGTAATAATTGTTATACCTAGGTAATATGTGTTTGAATTTTCGAAAACTATTTTTTGGGAATTTCCCTAAATTATTTGGTATTTAACTTATTATTTAAAAAAATACTAATAAAAAAAATATTTCAGACAGGAAGTCATAGATATCCATTGCTGTCTTAAATATATTTAAGAATTTTCCCTTTGCTTTAACAAAAATTTTTGAATTAAGTATATAAGAAATATAATTTAACATAACCATATGTATAGCTATATTTATTCCTTGGTAATATACATGATTAAGTCGTATAGATGATTCACATTTCAATTAGGCACTGCTGCTAATTACTAACTACGTACAACTTATTTTTTCTTTTTAATTTTACATCAAAAATTAGTATTCTTCTGCATACCTATTTAGGTAGCATCCGTAAGTTTTGACAATAGGAATATAAGAATTGAGAAAACGAGGAATGTGAAACGTATAATATTCGTGAGATTCACTCACCTGTTCCTGCGTCGAATAAAATGAATTTAAATGTTTTTTTTTTAGGCATCGTACACACACATACTCGTATAGTAACCTATATCATAAGAAGCTTTGTCCGCCATGGACATTCTTATCAATAAAAGTAGAAATCTCTTTCAAATTGAATATTCAATTCGTTCAGGCTTAGCGATATTGAAATTTTCCTTCAAATAGAAGAAAAATGTCTGCACTATTCATTGAAGAAAATCATATAAAAATATCAATTCTTTTCATATTTTATTTCTACGGAAAAAAAGTTTTATTTGTTGAAACCTTAAATGAAAGAAATTTTATTTTTTTATATGTTCACCGGAAAATATAATAATCAACGTTCCAATTTTATTTTTTCCGTATTAATTATCCAATTGAATTCAATTAAATAGTTATTGTTTGTTAATAATAAATTTGTTTAATTTATCATGCTTGTAATTCTAAATAAAACATTTATAAGTAGAATTTCAATCACTGATCCTGTTTTTACTCATGTAATTTTCTTATATCACTTAATACTCTTATCATTCCATTGGTATTTATGTGACCAACAATAGACTTTTCACGATTTATCCTTATTTTTTATTGTTATCTTGTAAGTACTTAGATTTTTTACTATTGATATCAATATAATAAGATAATAATTTTATCTCGGTTACAGTTTCAATCACCTTTTAGCGGAAAATTCCCATTTTTTAAGATAAAACTTCTCTAAGTCCCTTTCAAACTTTCTGTAAGAGGATTATTTGAATATCTATATATGTGTATCATTCTCGTTCGATAAAAATAAAATAACATCGTAATTGTTGACACTTGTTTCAATATTGGCATCGAGATCCTTCAAATGATTTCTTCAAAAATACCAAACACACCCCTTGTTAACACAGTTTTGAAATATTTTCAAAACCCAAATTGCAACTATCCGTTTTGTATTGATGTCGTAATGACAAAGGAACATAAAATACGCCGGAATACTGGTGACAGCCGTCGATACTTTGGGACAATGCAGGGCGGACTGTACTGACAGCTATATCATTTCAATACAATATTGTTGTTGGTCAAAAGAGCACAAACAAAGTGTCTATGGTTTGCTATTGCGAGCATAAAACGAGTCGTACACAAATGTCATGGGACTTGCTAATTTGTTTACTTATAACTTTCGTTCTGGATTCTATTTAGTCATAAAATGAGGAACACCTGGAATTATTGAATGGAAAAAATCAATAGACAAATGGTCTGGCCTTTAAATAATTTCTTTGCAAACGTGATTGGAACATTAGAATATTTCAATCAATAAATTGAACTTTATACCTATAAACTGGAAGAATATATAGTAGGTGCTAAATTATTCAAAGCCAGTGCAAAATATAACCGAAGCTTTCATTTCTTGATGACCAAAGAAGGCATGAAGTGGTCTCAATAAAGGCCACTGATACACCACTTTCTGTAGTTTTGTATTTATTACAGTTTTCTTCTTTTTTCTCAAAATATTAATAAAATTTTCTGTTTTCTCAAATAAAGAACATGCTGGACGCGTACTGATAATATATCATCTCATTTATGTAACTTATACAAATTACACTTTTTATTATTCATGTTCGAAAGGATTATATTTTTATATATATTTTGAAGAATTTAAATGACGAATCAAAACGCTTCCATTCCTAAACCAAATGCTGTATTTTAAATCATATGATAAATCTAAGACTAATTTATTTTCTCCGTTGAAACGAAATGTCTTCGGATAAATTTTATGTTATTGTTACAAAAATTTTCCATACAACCAGATTTAATAAAAAAACAAAACCTGATTCTTTAAAAACGATTTTTTTACAAATAAGGGATTTGTTTTGCCTGTTGAAATGCGTTGGTTACAAATAATAATATTACGCTTTAATAAAATATTAGTAAAGAAACGGGAATGCCTTCTTCCTTGGCTATATTTATGTTTTTAAAAGAGTTCGAATTACAAAGTTCCATTGAACATAAATCGATGATTATCATCTCATATACTTGACATTATATCATAAATAAATTCACATTATATACCTAACATGAAGCGTAGGTCTGTAATTGTAAACCAAGGATTTTACGTGAGAGAGCTTTTTTAAGTATGGGCTCAAGTTTCAAAATACCTACTACAAGTTGACATGTAACACCTAAATGCGGTCGTGTCTTCAGCTAGGCCAATTTCACTTACCTTAAAATGCACGTTTCATTGCATCCAAAGAAAAAAAAAATAAATAACGCACATGTTTTGAAGCAGAGCGAGAGGTAAATTGAGGTATTGAACAATTGTTACTTTGAAAAAAATCTCGAATACAGCTGTTCAAGTGAATTTTCAAAATAACCGAAATGAATTCATCTGCAAAAATTTCTTGTTGCAATGCTTTTGAATTATTACTCGTGGCCTAGTGAGTTTATTATAGTTTAATATATCCCGACACAAAATTTACTGAACTGGAAAATTATTTTGCGGGAGTGAAGCCCTCCTTAAACGCTGTTTGAATAACTGCTGCTTTGTGGTCTATATATATTTTATATTATTATACATTTATATATTATATTGCCAATGATGAGTGAGGGTCCTAAATGCATTACACTTCGACAATATAAACGTGGAAGTTGTCTATCTGCCACGTCAAACACGTCAGATTAACGGGGAGGTCTCCACATTTTCCAATACGCTTCCAGAACGAATCCACCGCTTTTTATTCGAGGGTTCAAAAAGGGTCATACGAGTATAAGAACACAAAATAAATGTTACCATTTGGTACACTCATAAATGCATTCATATGAGGCTTAAATGCTCTTATGATAGGATTTTTATTACGAAATCTCCAAACGAAAAACAATTAACAATGAATTAATTGTAATAAATTAACATAACTTTAGAAATAACTAATGAAATTTCAAATGCCTATAAAAAACCTTCAACCTCCAATAAAAAGTTCATTTACTCACCATCCTTAAATGCAAATTACCAAAAAAATTCTATTTGCATGAAACATAAATAAAAACTTTTGTCAAAGTTACAAATATAATTAATCATGGTCCAAGCCGTCTATTGCTACCTGCCCATTTTCGATACGGAAGTGTGAAAAGATTTGTAAACACGCATAAATAGCACCGCCAATGTACTGTTTATTCTTTAACTTCGCCGTTGCTTTGTCAAATACATAATAATATGTTCCATTTGACAAATTTATGTTCCATATTTAATTGATTTGTCGCAGGAAGCCAAAAGGGGAGTTTCTTTTACAAATCACACCGGATATTTGATTGACTAATATTTACTTTATCAAAATTTTGCTCGTAAATGTCGAATGCTCTTTTATTAAACCCGACTACCATATGTTTGATTAACGAAGAAATTTAATAAGATTAACAGCGATGGTCGTCGATAATAAAAGTAATCTGATTTTTTAGAAATCGATTATGAATTGATAAAAGGTTGCTTATGAAGCCTATGAAGCTATATCAACGCCTAGGGAGAAGAGTTATATTTATTTACCAATTTATGATTAGAGTAATTACTATTAAAACTGCCGACATTTGATTATTTTATTGATAATGTTCAGTAGTTTTAATACCAACGTCTGATTTATACGATTCATAAATTTTTTTAAACTTTTTTCTACACATATATACCTATATATCTTCATAGATAGGTACTTGTACATTTTCTGTTGTGGGTTTTTAATTAAGGCAAAGTATTTAGTCATCAGTAAAGATTTATCAAGTCAAGTATTTGGACATTGTTTTGAATGAATTGTATTTGATATTTTGTCTTTTTGTTTTTTAAATGAAATATGGTAAATCAATGCTTTACTATAGATTTGATGTTTAAATATTAATCTTTAACTCGAGTTTGACTTGATTTAAAATTTTTAGTGAATCCCTTTTCTTCAGATTTAATTGTATTATTTTTTGGCATAGCCACTTCTATAAAAACTATTTTTAATTTTTATCACCTTAGTACATACATTAGTAGGTACCATATAAAATATTTTAAAAATACTAAATGTATGACATATACCTATCTTATTGAATAATGAAGTAATAATTGAGTTTGCTGTACAGCGAGTAATTAATGCCTTATTAGATTAGCTTAAATTGCGATGCAATTACTGGTGGACATAGGTTTTACAATAATAGAAATCTAGCAAGATTCTAGCAGGTTAAGGGCGTCAGAAACCGAAAATATATAGGAACCACTGAGTTATAGGATATTGTATTATAGAGGTTGATAGGGGTGGCAAAATTGAAATAGCCTACAGGCGGCAAATGTGTAATTCCGCCACTGTGAATATTTATCTTAAAACATAAGAAACAAGTTTAGATATATGAACTGGCCAGAACCTTTACATTTTGAATTCCATTTGAGGTTAAATACTTAAATCATTTCATCAGGAGTTTAAACATAATGATATTAGTGATAAAAACTCGGTAAGAGAAGTCATTGCTATGATTCTTCTACGGGGGGCTTAAAAATATTTTTGCAAAGAACTCATTCTAAGTTAGGTACTGTTTTGGAAGTTAACTACAAAAGTAAAAATAAATGTGGCTACTAGTTTTTAAGTTATGTTTAAATTTTATAATAATTTAGAAATTTATTTAACAATTACCTATGGCTAATAATAATAATCAGTAGTAGTATAGGCACCTAATGGAAAACGGTCTTTATTGAAATTTAAACTAGTTGTTATAAGGTAATAACATTCAAAATTTCAAATTAGATTACAAGATTAAATAAGATATATAGTAGATACATCATTAAATAGCAATAATTTCATCGATAACCCATTTTGTACGATAACTATCTTCAAGTCCTGTACAAATTGTGTTGAAATACAAGATAAAAGATCCTCTAAACATTGGTCGTAATAACTAAAATGACTTCTTCGCCTTCTTGAAGCTCAAATTAAATCAAGAAAAGTTTCCCTGTCACATAAACATAAAAATTAAAACCTTTTGATAGCATAATAATTTCAGTAATTTTTAAGAATAAACGATAAGAGATACACTAAAAGTAAGAAGCTATAAAATCTCAGAAAAATAATTGAAATTTGGAGAAGACAGACTAATTGCAGAAAATCGTTACAAAATATTTGTAACGTTAAGTAAAAATAACTGTTATCATTGAATTTTTAAAATAGTCTGTATTTAAATCTAAGAATAAAGAACGGTGTGAAGTAAAACATTCATCCAAATAGAACCAATTTATGTTTTCTTCCGCATGGATATATAGTACATTGATATTTGATAGTGCATCATAATAGAGTCTTGCTTTGTTGAAAGAAATTCAAGCATGTAGTTCACATAAATTCTTTTTATTTACCTATATTTGAATACCTATAGGTACCTATATGTAAAACTTGTAAAATTAAAAAAAATTGGAATTGTGCAATTTATAGCTTAGACAAGATTAATTATAGACGAACTTTTTTTTATGTGTTAAGTCGTCATTATATTATTTTTAGTGCACTATACCGCAAATACCGTTTTAGATACAACTAGGTATATTAATTTTTAAGTTTTTGTTTTCTGAGGGCCATTATTTTAATATCTTTTAAATATTACTAATTTATTTAAATAAAAATAACATTATTTTACAATATTAACAATATTAAATTGAATACGATCAATATTTAATTGGTATTTTTATGAGAAACAAAATAATCAATTATTATGAAACTGTGCATTTATTAATAAAAAATGCTTAAAAATGTACATGCTAACATTTAATTTGAATATTTTAATAGTTTGATGGGTTGCTCTTACATCACTTTCAAAATAAACGATCCATATAATGTGTGCGTTTAAATAGTGTGCACTTAAAGCTTACGTGAATATTCATAAGTTGAATTTATCAGATTGTTGATTGAAGTGGTAGATAGCATTTATAAGATATAAGTTACGAACAAATAAGCAAATAATTCATTTTTTAAATTGTTGCGACTTATGTCTATGTACACTTTCAGTAGGTAAGTGCATTATAAGATTGCAGACTGTCTAATATTCGTATGGATTTGATATAATCTTTCATAAAATATATAAACATTGAATTAATATTTTGTTCACAAGATAGATTTCATATTGGATTATATAGGTACATATATTTGTTTTTAAATGAAAAGGTATCATAACAATAATAAGTGAGTAACGGAAGTTGTCATACATTGAAAAAAGCGATAAACAGAGCATAGACAAAATTACCACAATTGTTAGGGCAAAGATTTTTCATGAGCATCCGGCAGTTTTAACTTGAACATTTTGAAGATTTATTTTTTTTAAGTGTTTGCTTTGTATTAAGATAAGACCTGTTTTTGCAGGAAACACAACTTTTCGTTCACCTTAATATTTTCTTTTAATTTTCATATAAATTCATCTTTTTGAATATATCATTTTTAAAAAAAATTACTTAACATTTGAAACCATCAACTCGTAAAAAACATCATTTCCAAAGGTTGTTCGTGAAGAATATATAGGTAGGTACTCGTATATATTTCTTAACGGTCGACATGTCATATTTTAGAAAGTGGGAATAGAACGTTGCTTTTCATATTTTATGAACTTATCATTTAATTTGTCAACAAATTATCTGATCGGACCATCATACTCGGTCACCTTTGTGTAGATCAAACACAATTTTAATAAAAGTATCTAAAGTCGCCGCTCCATCACCTGGCTCCTTTATCACATTATTCCGACTGCTCTAATTTAATACATTCTTCCATTGTTAATTTAAATATCAAAAACGATCTTAAATTTTTTTAAAAATTATTATTTTACTTTAACAAAAATTTAAATGAAACTCCTTAAGTATACCCAATGGTTAAAGAAATTATTATTTTATCATTTTTAATTTAATGGCAGTAAAACAATTCCATTAAGACAATAGGTCAAAGGTTTTCTTTACAGACACTATATACCATATAAAAATAAACACCATTTTAACGAACCTTCGAACTATAAAAATTCTCGATATGTCGTTCTTTGCTTCTGTAATCAAAAACTTGAAAAATTCTTCTTACTAAACATTTCTATATACGTTTTGAGTAACTATCAACTACTGCAATATTTTAAATCTTTTTTGTACTTGGAAAAATTGAAATAGTTCAAAGCTCGCTACCACTGGATTAACTGCATATATTTGACATACATCCTTTAAAATACATCCAGTTGTGAGCGTCTGTCAGGTTTTGAGTCCTACATTTTACGACAGCGATATCAAGATTATATGTATATTACGAGCTAGGTTTTCCATTTTAAAAATGAGTATGATAAATTTTTAAATTATCATAAAAATCGTAGGACATACTTTATAAAGCAAAGTAATTGGTTATAATATTACTTCACCTTATTTATCTTAACAATCACTGTTTTAATTAGTTGTAATGGGTATATAAACTGTGATTTATCTGCATTGTTAAAATCCACATACATTTATTTTAGTTTACTTTTTTTGTTTCTCGAATTGAAGATAGCTAACATAATATGAATATCTATATTAATTTCTATTACTTAATAATTTGAACCACTTTAATAACCACTTTAAGCGACTTTTGGCGCTTAATTTAAAACTGGTCCTCTAGTGCAGCGTTATATCTATTTCTAGCTATTTTAAGGACACTTTTATTATAGAGAGATTGTGCTGCTTACCTCTGTACTGCGTACAAACTGAAAATATTATCTTATTCTTTTTTTATTTCTTATAGTCAACTATTAATTTTTCTTCAAAATCACTCTAATCATAGTGCTAGGAAATCAAATAGGGACATTTTTGTACATAGTCGATTCTTTAATACCGGTGTAAATATGATACATATATAAGTGGAAATAATTTAACCCTAACAATAACTATTAAAAAAAGTTGTTAAGAAGAACGCCTGTCAATACTTGTAACAGCTTGTATATCGCTATGCACAATAAAGCAAATTATCTACTTAGTGGCGCAGTGGTTAGAGCAGTTGGCTCCCTCCGCTACATACGTCAGTGGTATACTGGGTTCGATCCCCGTAATCCCTAGATATAAGATTTAAGATCTAAGATTTACATGACCTACAGATATTTTCTGTGTGCAGGCAGTCCTATGACCTAAGATATGACTGATATGAAGATGATAAAGCGACTTAACACACCGAAAAAAAATCGAATTAAGAGTTGGCATCAGGAATAATATAGGTACGATTTACTCTTTGTTGGGAATGATAAGAAATCAAATTTTGATGCTTGTCAATAATATAAGACATTCGCAAACTGAAGAAATCAATTATCGACGAATTTTTGTAAAAACAAATCTTAAATAATTTACTCCTGCTGATCTTTTATTATTAAATTAAGGTTGTTACCTACTTGTTATGATATATTACTGTCAAAAGGTTTATCAAAAATCGCGTTGAATTTTTGAGTAACCAACTGTAAGATAAGTGACATCAAAAAGGATATTTATAAATAAATATTATAAAAAAATGAAAAACCGACTTCAAAATATATAAAAATTCTTAAACAAAAAATGCACTAAAAAGTAACAAAATAATGGCGTATCCTTGCAGTATCTACAACTTACAAATTATTAGGATGATACAATGTACAACTATTGTTATTTTTGGAGTTGGTGTCAGCCAAGGAAATACGACTATATTGGTACTTAGCAAAAAACGAGAATACCTTATGAAAATTATTTTTCAAATGAACTTTTAAACAATATACTCGAACTGTAACAACATCTAGCGACCTTTAAACTACAAAATACCAATACCAACTAAACCTTTTTAAAATTTTTACAAATTACTATTAATATTTATTTTATTGACTGACACCAACTCCAAAAATAACAATAGTTGTACATTGTATCATCCTAATAATTTGTAAGTTGTAGATACTGCAAGGATACGCCATTATTTTGTTACTTTTTAGTGCATTTTTTGTTTAAGAATTTTTATATATTTTGAAGTCGGTTTTTCATTTTTTTATAATATTTATTTATTTCTCGCGTTTTAGTGATCTAAAGTTTGATAACTGATTTTATTTTCTTGAAAATGGTTAACCTTCCAAACGCGCTGCTCATATGAGGCAGCGCCGTTTAATATTAAAAGTTACTACATCATCCCTTTTTGCCCTTAAGGGTTGAAATTTTTTGCTTTTAAATGTAATAACAAAACGAAGTGAATTATTCTTTCCAACAGAAAAAAAATTATCAAAATTCAGTTAAATGTCACTATTTCATCCCCTATTTTCATCCTTAAGAGGTGGATTTTTTTCTTCAAATTGAAATGTGAACAATTTAAAGGTACGTTGTACGTAATAGAAATAAAATTATCAAAATCGGGTTAGCCAGAAAAAAATTATAATATTATTTCATCTCTAATTTTTAACCCCTTATGAGTGGAGTTTTTTTTTTAAATGGATAGGAGATTAATTTAAGGTTGTGTTCTACAAACAAAAAAAAAATTATCAAAATCAAGCTATCCAGTAAGAAGTTAATATTTCATCCCTTAGTTTTCAACCCCTTAGAAGTTGAAGATTTCCCTCAAATTAAAACTGGAACCCACGAAAAGCACCAGCTTTCAAATAAAAAAAGAATTATCAAAATCGAGCTATCCAATAAGAAGTTAATATTTAATCCCTTAGTTTTCAACCCTTTAGAAGTGAACGATTTCCTTCAAATTAAAATTGAGCCACACGAAAAGCACTGGCTTTCAAATAAAAAAATAATTATCAAAATCGAGCTATCCACTAAACAGTTAGTATTTCATCCCTTAGTTTTCAACCCTTTAGAAGTGAACGATTTCCTTCAAATTAAAATGGGAACACACGAGAAGCAC
Organism: Sisyra nigra; assembly: GCA_958496155.1. Taxonomy (NCBI): domain Eukaryota; kingdom Metazoa; phylum Arthropoda; class Insecta; order Neuroptera; family Sisyridae; genus Sisyra; species Sisyra nigra. The sequence goes on along the minus strand of OY292313.1, from coordinate 33,144,107 downwards.
TAGCTTTCAAATAAAAAAAGAATTATCGAAATCGAGCTATCCAATAAGAAGTTAGTATTTCATCCCTTAGTTTTCAACCCTTTAGAAGTGAACGATTTCCTTCAAATTAAAATTGAGCCACACGAAAAGCACTGGCTTTCAAATAAAAAAAGAATTATCGAAATCGAGCTATCCAATAAGAAGTTAGTATTTCATCCCTTAGTTTTCAACCCTTTAGAAGTGAACGATTTCCTTCAAATTAAAATTGAGCCACACGAAAAGCACTGGCTTTCAAATAAAAAAAGAATTATCGAAATCGAGCTATCCACTAAGCAGTTAGTATTTCATCCCTTAGTTTTCAACCCTTTAGAAGTGAACGATTTCCTTCAAACTAAAATGGGACCATTCGGGAAGCACCAGCTTTCAAATAAAAAAAGAATCATCAAAATCGCTTCACCCAGTCGGAAATGCTGAGGTAACAAACATAAAAAAAAAAAAAAAAAAAAAAAAAAAAACATACAGTCGAATTGAGAACCTCCTCCTTTTTTTGAAGTCGGTTAAAAATATCTTAGTTTTAGCCTCCAACATTAATAAATTTTGGCCAGATAGAACGTATCTATGTTCAGATTTAGAAGATATTCGCAGAAAAGATTCTCTTGCATGTACCTAACTGTGTAATGACGGTATACATGAAAGTATACTTAAAAATTTCTTTCATCAGTCTTTTACAACTAGTTCAATAACTAGAAAATATTATTTCAATTAAAAGCCAGTTTAGAATTACGTTCTACAAGTACTGAATTACAAAAAGATGAAAAAATTGACTTCTTCATTTATTTAAACTTTTCTTTCGAGTAGAATATTTGAAACGTTTGTTTTAACAAAGGATAATGAATTAGTTTCAGATTAAATAAATACGCTGTTGGAAATATACTGTTTCATTTTCTAAATGTATTTTTCTTTCTAGAAATTAATTTAAATTATGTTCCTAAAGGTATTGTATTTGACGCAGTAACTATTTACAAAAGAAGTTTAAGGGTATTAATTATTACAGAACGCAAAGATCTAAATTTCAAATCTAAATATAAATTACTCTTTTATGTATATTAATTTTTTAAACTCTTCTTATTAATAAATATTAAGAAAAATGTGTCTTCTAACACGCATAATGCGTTTCATTCGACTTATCTAATCTAACTTCCTGCTTGCAATATTAGCATACGTAAAATTTTCTAACAGTAGGAATAAAAAAAAAAATTTAAGATCTGATAAAACAAACTACTAAATTTGGATAAAAATTGCATTTTAATTATAGAGAAAGTGTTAACTACAAGACAGTTTTAATAAATTCAAATTTTATTGCTCAAAAAATTATTCTCGCGAAGAATTTCTTGGGCACAATGGAGGCAAATTCAAACAACTTAGCCAGAATTAAAGTTAACGTTGTCTTTACCGTATCCAAGTAGTTATATTAAATATTATATCCAATTAAATTTGCATTTAAATATCAAATAAATGTTTAACGTTTATAGTACTTGATCATATTTCAATTTTTTTTTTAAATTCAAGTTTTTTTGGTTGGTTCTTTCAACATTTAAATTTCATAAAACCAAGAATAATTGAAGTGTCCTGTGTTAACGAATTTTTTACGAACATAATTTATTTGGAGGTAAGATTACTAAAATGTACAGCATATATTATAATACGCGTAATTCCAGTTTCAAAAATAAGAATAGATTCTTTTATTTATGAATCTTTCGTATTTTTTTTTATTAGGTATCGTTGAAGATACGATCAAAGCCGAATAACTTATTTATATTTCTAATAAGTTTCATTTTCGTGATAGAATCCTCGCATGTACGATATGTACCTCTCTATATAGACTTTTTTGTTGTTGAAAAACAACAATCAAATTTTCATGAAGTTAAAAATGTAAATCATTTTGACGAGCCATTAAAATCATATTTGTGTAGATTTTTTTTCTGGCCTTTGGAATGAAGTGAGTGTTGGCAGAAGCGGCTATGTTAAGTGGTTGTGGACCTTGCGGGCTTCCTTTGCTCTTACGCTTCGCTGAATCTTTTTATCAGCATTTTCTATTGAGACTGTTAGTGCAGCCCGGACTGGCTACCTACTTTCTGTTCACGTCTCAAGAAAAGTTACAAATCCTGTCAATTACTGTCGAGGCGTTGTGTAAAGCCCCCATCCCAGTGTTCATGGTTTTCTATAGCCAAGAATCAGCATTGAATTTAATAATAAATGTAATAATAACTATAATAATAATGTTGCCTTACATTTAATAAAGCAGTCTCAACATTATTTTAATAAGAAAAATATTTCGACTTCCTTTCAATAATTCAAATCATTTTTTTTCAATTTATTGTAAGAAAATACAAATTCATTGTAGTGTTTAATCTAATTATCTACATTTCAATAGGTTTCAAGCTAATTTTTTCACATCAATTTATGAATGAATTGTGATAAAGATAAAAAATCAATTGTAATCGATACCCTAAAAGGGAAAACCGAAGATATTTATTGACCGATACGAGTTAAATACATTTAGGTACTTCTAAAAATGAAACGCTTTCAATGAATAAATGATTTTAGATTGGTTTTAAAAAAATATATTCTTTTTTAACTTCGTTATGTGACTCACTTTAAGTAATTTAAACGTTCAGATAAATCAAGATGTTAGAAATTTGAATGCCATTAAGTGTCGCAGATAATATCATATTTGTTCAATTATATACCTATGCACAATGATGCCTATAATGCAAAATGGAGATAATACGAAACTGAAGGAGCTAAAGCATTTTTTCGTGTCAAGAACTTCTGGTTAATGAAACATAATTTTCAAAGATATTGAATTTAAAAATATTTAATTTCCTTGTTGTATTTCACATCATATTTACGTTATAACATCCAAATTATAAGTTTTTTACACTCCAAATTGGACATTTTACTCATGATGATGTTTATTATACATAGTAATTAAGGATTATTGATATGTCATATAGTATAACAAAAATATATATGTTACGGTAAATGTACACTCTTGGGAAATGTACACTTTTACCGTAATATGTTTACATTTCCCAAAAAGTTAGGTAAATGTTAACTAAATATAATGTATATGTACATTTCCCGGCAAATGTGTACTCTTGCCTTCTCGTTTTAGTAAATGTATACTCTTACCTTCATGTTTTAAGAAAAGTTGGAATACAAAGAAATTAAAAATGTTGTTGCAGTAAAAAAATTTTAATTTATTTAAATATAAACATAATGCAAAAGACTTTAATAACGAAAATTATTTTAATTAAAAAATTTAAATGACAAACAATACATACTTTTCCTTGCATATTATATAATATGTCGTAGGTTATGATCCCAATATTTCTAAATACAATTTTCGTCCTAGTTTTTCAGGACCAATACGATGGGAATCAAACAAATAATAATAATAACATACTTTTCTTTATTATAACACTTAAATTTTATAAAACTATAAAAGAACATATAGAAACTTCATAATGAAAAAAGTTTTATTTATTTGAGCAAGAATTGCTATTGTGGCACTTGGAATTACATAATATTCCAGCATTTTTACAACATACAGCATTTTTATGCTCACATTTACCAAAACGACATGGTCATTGTGAATTCAATGTACATTTCTCTTATTTGAAATTGTAAATGTTAGTTGAATGAAAATTACCCAAACGAGGAGCAAATGTACACATTTACCGGAAAATGTGTACATTTGCCGCAATATCTACTTTTACCGTAACATATAGGTACATGTAATTTTTACCACCCTATTCTCTAATGATGAATCCTATCAAAAAGTTTTTTTTAAAATTTAAATTTTCTACTAAGCAAGTCGTTATGGTGGACCAATAAACGATTCTGGAAGATGTAAGAAATCAGTTTCCTGCCACCGACACTTATACTAATTGTTATAAATATTTTATAAATATAAATCTGCAGTCGCTATAAAAGAATGTTTATTAATTAAATTTAGGTACATGTATTTATCTTTGTTCTACAATACAATTTTCATTAATAACCTTTAAAATAGGCAAAATTTTGTTCAATCAGTGTTTTTTGTGTCCCAGCGATTAGAGTGACGGTCTCACATGCAAGAATTCTACGGATCGAACCCCATACTATCAATATTTTTATTTTAAATGTAGGTAAATTCAATATTTTAAACTTAGGATCATAAATATTTACGTGAAGCTATATACTACTAATATTTAATTACTATGTATAATAAACACCTGTTAAGTATAAATGATCTAATTTGAATTGTAAAATGTCCAATTGGGAGCTTAAACCTAAAGGTAGAGTAACCTTAAGTTAAAAAAAATACCTTAACTATGTTTTTATTATTTATTTTAAATAAGATTTTTAGGCAATTTTTAAAAAAATTGAATTTTATCTTCATCGGAAATGATTTTCTATTTTGTTTTAAACATTTTTTAAAAATGTGTAGGATGATTTGTTTTAGTAGGCATTTTGTTTAAATCACAGTGTTATTTCGTATTAACTGTTTTCCATTATATTTAATCTATTTCATTATTTTTTTCAAGACCTATATGTATGCTTAAATAGGTTAATTGAGAAATCATTTTATCGAATATCAACTAAAAACCACGACTCATTCTTCTGATCAAGCTTTTGGAAAAGTTTTTTTTTTATAATATAAAAAATAAAAGAAATGGATTAGGCAAGGTTGTACACGTTTACACATGTACACTTTTTAATTGCACAACAATTTGATCATTAGTTCATGCTCACTAATGCAACTGATTGAACAAATGTGCGTCACAAAACGATTGCATATATGACGATTGCAATTGTATAGTTTGTGAAAAATTAAAAAGTTGGCGGATAGAACAATTACAAGTTGGCGGATGCCTATTTATTTTTCAGTTTTTATTCATCCAATGCACTTGTTGCGCAAAATTGCATGTCGGTTCCTTTTAAGGAAAACTGTTGCTGGTCATTGAATTAAAAGTATTTTTTAATAATAATATATAATATCTTTTCTAGTTTAGTTGCAAAGAATTACAAGAAATCACATATGCACAAAACTTACTTATTTATCCTTGCCAATTAATTAAGACTATGTTATTTCAAACTTAATTTGTATTTTAAAGAAAATTATTATTTGCCTTCTTGAATTTTCTAAAGAAAAGTCTTTTCTATTAAAACAATTTTACACTACTTATATGTAATTATAATGTGAAATTCTTTTTTAAAATTATAACGTAGTGCTTCTAAGTATAAACATTAATGGCTACTTTATAAAATTAATTATTGTCCTTAGGTCAGTTTCTTCAAGTCATAGTTTAAGCAACTTTTACCGCTTTAAGGAAAAGTTCGATTGAATCAGGTAATTGCACTGTTCTGTTAACAAAAGCATTACTAATTAGTAACTTATATTTTAATATCTTAATTTTAAATCTTCTATGAAAAAACTATTCGATTTAAGTCAATTTATAGTTAAATAGTTATTTAATATTGTAGAGCATACCTAATCGTTTATGCTTACATAGTTCATATCAAAGTAATCAAGCGTAAAATGATTTAGCTTCTACTTCAAAAGTGTTAAGTAAAAACAGCGCAGATTACGAGTTAATAGTATTGATTATCTGGTATTAAGTAATTAAAGAATTATGAAGTGCTACTAAGGACGCGATTTTTTTCAAAATAGTATTTTAAAAGGAACAAAAATGTAAAACCCGAAAACTCAATTAGCTAATCGATGCGGTGGTATCTCGATATTACAAAAATACAACGAACGGAATGTTGTTCTTTAAGATTTAAAATTTATGTCTCGATACGTTTCATTTCTCTGAGGGTTTTTGTTGATAAAAATATGGCAGGTTACGGCATGATAAATATGACAAATATTTCCGAAAAAGTTATTGAACTAGCCGCTGTATTCGGATAGAGGTTCGAGCTACGTAGTGTAACAACTACATTATTCGAGGTCGATGTATGTTCACATCCTAGTAGCACGGTCAGCGGGGCTTCTGCCCAAACCACACTCAATTATCACTGTTAAAGAAGTCGCCGACTATGTGTAGGTGCTACCCAGCCAGACACACCTGTGCAACCCTGTCACAACCTCACGGAACGAACGCTTCAAACTTATTTATTATTCAAAGGGTTTGTTGACAAAGCACTGATTTAACTCAATGAAAAATTCTGGAATTCCGTTTCTTTATCACTCATCAAAAGCTGATTAAATGCAAATTTACATGAGCAAAAAACGAAAAAGCATATTTGAGTGTTTTAATCCAATTCTTTTATATGGGTTACAACTTACAATGTGATTACGCTTAAAATTTTAATTATGAAATCAGTGAAGATTTTAAACTCAATTAAGAAAATAACATCTACCTAATTTTACGAAAATTGTGCATTATTTTTAAACTTTATACTTGTTTTACTTAGATACTGAATCAACTTATATTAGTATCTATATACTAAATCTATTTAGTTTTTACCAGGTTCATGGCAAATGAAACCTTTAACGCATTCTTAATTTTTTTTTCTTATTATTTAGTTGTCTAACTCCAAATAACAATTCTACTTCATGTAATATGCATTTCAAAAGTAGGTAGTTGGTTTAAAATAATCCGTTATCTTATGCGTATGTAGGTATAGGCACAGCTAAAAAAACTACTAATTTAAATTTCTATAAAATCGTTATTTTTGAGTTTTTGTTTCCAAGTTACGATTTGAAAAGATTAAAATAACTTGACATGTCGATAGGTACTTGTAATATCTAGATAAGGTTCGTTTCAGATAACATTTTTGGTACGTTAAAGCGACAATAAAAGAACTTTATCTAGGTACTTACTTTATGCGCATGTCTAACTTTGGCTTAGTTTTGGGCATATTTAAACGATCTTGCTAGTTAGTTAAAAGTGCTAGTATTCCTTACTGTTACAGATTTGTACAAAATAAAATCGCAAGTGCATCTGCTACGCAAACTAATTTGTATGGAAACAGTCATAGATCATCTGGGACACTATTTTGTCGGTCATGTACGGTTTGTCTGTTATCTGGAACAAACCATTAATATCTACCTACTTACTTGAACGTTAATTTTAATTTTAATGAAAATCAGAAAAGCTTCAATCATAGACACAAAATTATTTATAGATACCTACTTGTTAGATTTTTTTTTATACACGCTATATGCACTTGATCATGGTTACTTTTTTAATAATATTTTAATTTTTATAATTAACTATATATTGTGTATTAATAGTTCAAAAAAACATGTTATTTATAATATTTCTTGAGAAGCTATAAAAATCGAACTGAAACGGTTCACCAAAATGAAATTCTTTGAAATCCTAAAAGTCAATAAACAAATTGGTATTTTGCCTATCCAATAAATTACAAATTATTGTAAAACGAAAATTAATAAATGATTAGTTTCTTTATTATACGAAGCAGTTTTAAACCCATATACATTGATTTATATTTTTATATTCAAATTTTCCATAAAAAAGATCGAATTCATAATTATATATATTTTTATCGGCTTTTTTTTTCAAACGAGCCTCCGATCATAATGACAAATGTATAAAAAAAATCCCAAAAATCTAAATTGAGGTTTCGAATTTCACTTATGAAATTTATTTGTACAAATTAAAATATTACAAAAATCAGAAATGTGTTTTAACACTTCTTGAAGTTTTATATCATGTGAGTTATATTAAAATTATAATTAGAAAGAGTAGTTCTGTTTAGTGTATGTTTAATAAACTATTATACATATTTAATAAATATTCAAAATAAATAGAATTTTATACAATAAATATTAATGTTTGACAGGCATTTTAGAAATTTAAATCACATTATTTTATGGGGAAAAATAAACTACCGGCAAGCTTGCTAAAATTGTGATACTTTTTGTAAAAAAAACAACCTCAAATGAGAAATAGAGAAATAAAAATATTCACAAAGTAGCAGCGAAAAAAATAGCACGACTACTTTTTATAGAAATAAATTTTTCAGCTTTGATTTTTTAAATTGTTTTCAGTGAGTCACATTGCCTCCGAAATTCTTGTCTTTGTATGATTTTTTTATTAAATCTTTACCGTCTTTTTGTGTCGCTTATTTGTGTTGTATCGAAAGTACCCTTTTGAATTTGCATAGCGTTTCTTACATTCAAATTCAATAAATTATGAAAAGTTTCGAGATGTTAATGATCAATTGTACTAAAACATATTTATAATATAAATAATATTAATTAGTAATGACTGATGACGTGGTCTGATGTAGCGGTAAGTTTACCGTGTTGTTATAGCTTATAACTATTTTATCGCTTACATTTGTAATTTGTATTGGTTTATGTATTAAATATTATATACTGGATTCATTATCCAATTGTAATTATTAATTCCTAGCTGTACCGACTTCATTGCACTATAGCTTCAGAATATTGTTCATAAAACTTTGCGATTTACAATGTTTCCTGATTATATATCAAGTATTAAATAACCATTTAGTGGAATATGATGTGATATTGATATGATGTCGTAGTGAAAGTTACGTAATTAATAAACCTTGTTGAGACATTTATGGGTGACTTTTTAACAACATTTTAGTGAAGTATGGAGAAATATATTAGGTACTCAACATTTTTTTACCTATAATTATTGCATTATTCAATTCTTTCCTCACAATTTATACATATATTTCTATTCATTTCTTGTCTTATTTTCACAACTTAAAATTTATAGTTTCGGTGTGATTTTTGCTTGAAACAGTTTTTCTCTTCTCCTGTGGAAATGAGACATTTTATCGCAATAACATCTATCCTAGATAATGAATTGATTATTCAGTTATCAACATACTAAATTTCATCAAAATCTGTTTAGTGGTTTTTGCGTGATGCGGTAACAGCCAGACAGACAACAATTTTAAAAATAATAAATTTGGTTTCTGTATTGGCACGGAATTGGAGGATTTGGGCGAAATTAAAAAAAAAAAAAAACTAAATAACTCAGAGCCCTATCAAGCACTATCAACTGGCATTCCTACAATATTCAAAAATGAGGCGCATGGAAAAAAATGGGAATCCTTAGTAGAATCTCCTATCTCACGACTTCTTCCCTGCCAGGTGTCAGTCGCAGTTTTCCGAACTACCTATGCGTACGACTACCTATGCGAGCACTTGCACTGTATTGGCATTCTACCGACTCCAATCTGTTCCCTCTGCAATGGGGAACCCAAGAATGCCATGCATCTTGGCAATTGTCCTGCACTTGCAAACGTCAGAGAGAACAACAAAAACAACCAAAACCAACTAGTCTCCAACCTCTATTGGACGGCGCGGCACTGAATGACAGAAATGTCAAGCTTGGGCGTTGGATAAGAAAAAGAAGTCTCTGTGTTGATAATAATGACTATTAGGATAAGATTTTCCAAAAAATATTCAATGTACAGATACGGCTTAGTTATATTTCTATAATATGTAGAAATAAGTTATTTATAGTATTTGTTTAGAAAGCTAAAACTAGTTGTGCGTCAATACAAGTTTTAGCGAGTAATCGAACGCCGAGGATTACTCGGCTTTTTATTAACCAAATTGTGTAGGAACATTGCCTAGTTAATTGGCGTAGTTGACACAGACGTAACACGTTTGAACCCACCGCAATTTGAACTAACCCAAGCACAACTTACGCCTAACCCATGTTTAACCCCGCCGAACTCACGTCTAATTTTTTTTTCCAGCATCGTAAACCTACGCAAAACGTGAAGTAAGTACTTAGCTTTAAATAGGGTCAATTTGCGCTGTTAATAAAAAGTCATTGTTTACTAAATTTGTCACACATGGGCTGGGTTGAATTTGCGATGGACATTGGACATCAAATCTGCTAGTGGCAAGCAAATGACGTTCTTCCGATTTATATTGCATATAAGTAGACACTAAATACACTGTTACTTTGTTTGAATTCAAATTGTCCTTCTATTGGAAGATATAATATAATTAAAACTACTGACATTGTGCTTATAACGCATACCGCTTCATACTGTCTATTAAAAAAAGCCAATTACACATTATATGATAATATTATATATATAGAAAGAATGAAACCTTAAGTAAAGTGCATCTTTTCGAAGTGAGCTTATAACGAGCTTGTTCCTAAAAAAGGAACAATTAATAGTACATATCAACCTATTTACCCCATACATACAGAGGCGATATGAATATGACCCATCGATAGCGACTATAATCAAGATTTATAAAAAAATAGTACAAATGCTTAGTTTTTTTACCCCATAAATTACTATTAGGTACCAACTGCAATAGTAATATTGTGATGCAGTAATCACCAGAATTAAAATTTGGTACTTTTTTTCAAAGAATTCGTTGTAGATACTTGATGTGTATTATTAGGATTAAGTATCTAGGTATATTATAAGATGATAATTTAATTCAATTAAGTAGTTGTTTTATTTTTATTATGATCTCTCTGAAAATATACAATCAATCAATATTTTCTTCCATTAATTAATTTTTTTTTATTTTTATTTAGAAATTTAGCATTTTTTTCATACCGAATACCTCAACCGTTAAATCGAATTACGTATTTAGTTGATTATAAGTTTTAATAAAATGAGTGTAACTTAGTGTCGGTTATAAAACTGGGCTTATTTAGTTCCTTAAATGAAAATATTGTTCATTTGTTTTTTAACAAATTAATTATTATTAGTAATTTATTAGTTAACTATGAGATGATAACGAAAACAATGTTATTATTGAATAAAACTATACATTGATTTGTCTCTCAAAGAAATCTATTAAAACAACTTGTGAAAGCTTTTTGTTCAAAAGCACAAAACCGAGATGTATTGGATTTATACTATGTATTACCTAGTTTAAATACGACTACAAACTTAAAAAAAAAAAACTTTTTTCTCAGGTTATTATAATCTCATCTTTCGCCAACTTGAATGTCAATTTAATACTCTTATATCGATAATCATATTCTTTTTACTTTCCTTTTTACTTTTAAGGTTCATTTATTGAAGAAAATTTAAGATAAAAAACGTTTTTATCTATAATGTTTATTATAATATTTAAATCATTTAATAGCTTAATAGCATATGCACACATTATTATATTCTTCCGTAAAAGATATTTTTTTTCTCTCATAATTATTTTTTAACAACTGTTATAGTTTATTTTTTAAATTATAATTTTAATGAGATGAAATAATCAACAGATTTTTTTGCTAAATTTTTATTACAGCTGACTGGTCTACTTAAATTGAATTAGCAATTAAGTAGCAGGTATTCGCTTTTAAAATAGGTCGTTAAAATGGAATTTTAAGAGTAATTTTATTAGAAAAAAAAAAAATTACAAACTGGATTCATTTTATATTGTTGCCGATCTGTTATGAATGTTTCAATAAAATTTATTACAGTGTCATGATTTAAATGAAGAAAATATGAAGTAAATGAAATATTGGTAACCGTTGAAGATGTTGAATATATCTATACCACTATATGGATGTTTCCATTGTAAGGCAAGTTGAACGTTAAAAATAAAAATATATAAATGAAATGCATTCGAGAATTGTACTGATTTTAATAAATTCCCAATTAATCTTTGCTTCTTTCACCGCATTTTTCATCACGAATAGATTCTAACTTTCAAAATACTTCTAACGTACAAAACGATATGTAGAAATATTGAAACGATTTTTCTTCAATTTCAGGATAAAATATGAAACGACGTGTTGTATTTTATTTATATGCAGGCATTTCTGATAGTTGTAGAAAATAAAGATTTTTACATATGTGCGTATGTACAATGACTATATATGACACGATGAATATTATGTATGTATTTTGCTGGAGTTCAAGTCCCATTGTATGGAACTGTTAGCGTGTAGACCGTCTCTGTCGGTGAACAGAAAATGTGGAATGCGGTTCTTACCGGTCCCATACAAAGGTGTTGAATTAGTTAGGTGCCAGACGTATTTTGGTAGTGTCACCTAACACATATTTTATATTATGTTTATTAGTGAAGAATACACCTCTGTTATACTCACTTCGTTCACATATCACATCAAAGCGTATTTAAAATATCCATTACTACCTACATCTAAAAAAAATAGATCAACTTTTACATGTTTTTATAAATGCATTAATCAGGTTAAACTTGAACTTTGAACGAACAATATTTATCAATACAAAAATTTTTTACCGTTTTTAATGTGAAAGTCACGAATTATTGGAGCACAACATCAATAAATTAATCAACTTTTAAAATTTATCAAACGATTTCTTTCTTAACAGATCAAATAGAAAACGATTAAAAACAAAAAATATTACCTGCAATTTATTATGCACTGTGCTACAATTTTTCTCTTTATTAAATTAAGATAAATAACAAAAAAATTTATACGTGTTGTAGTAGCTACATAAGCGTAAAAAATAAAATTTCTATCAGCTATATACCAGTTTTATATTTTACAACTTTTAAAATAAAGATAGGTACTAAGCTGGCATGAAAGAAACAGAATTTATTTATTCCAAATAATTTTGGTGACATTTACAATTAAAATGATTTTTTTATCGATAAATAAATATTTAAATAATATACCTATTATTATGTTTTATTCTTCTATAAAACAAATATGGCGGGATATTAGATGTCATATTTTTCAATACTATGAGTTACCATAGTTATGTTCGTCACGCGTAACCCGTAACGCAAAACTCGTAACGTTTTAATTGTATACTCTGCTACACCTTTCTCTACGTTGCCAAAAAGTTTCACTTGAAAACAAAAATTTATTAATAACAAGTTCTCTCGCCCACTTTTTCAAACATCATTTTATTATTTAATTTTCAGTTTGTTCAAATACAGTTAGAATTGATAATTTAAATTCGTTATCCAGGCAACAATTATTAAATCAGATCTTTTATAGCCTTCTAACTTGAATATATTAGGATATCGTTACCTACATTTTACAAAAAATATTTTAAAATTTGAAAACAGTTAGGTATATCAAAGACGTTTCTAATGATACATTTTTCCCATTTTTTGTACTTATAGCTTAGAGATTCACTATTTGATTTGATTTTTGATCTATTTGGCTTGATACTCAAGCTGCTTGGGTTGACTAAAAAAGCAAGTCAAATTCAAATAAAGTTTAAATATTTTAATGTCAAATCAAGTAAAACAATGATTTCACAAGTTATTTCATTTATAAATTTAAATATCATACACAATTCGTTTAAAAATATAAAACTACACCTATCCCCCGATTTACACGGTACTCGTTTTACACGGTTTATAAACTAATGAAATTCTGAACATTTCTAGGAAAATTTCGGAATAATCTAGTGATGGAAGTGACATTATACCAATCAAAAAGAAAAAGCTGATAGTTTCTCAAAGTGATAGCGAATAAATTTCGAACATACCTAAATTTGTTAAGTTTCAGTAGGTACTTTTTGAAAAATTTTTTGTTTCTATTTTTGTTTCCATTTTTAGAATAAGTTCACCACGACATCACGCCATTTTTGGGGCAAACTATACCTAGTTTAAAGTTTCTGGATATGTTTTACTCTTGTTCCATTTGAATAAATGACTTAATTGCGCAGTTTTTTTCGTTTTACACGGTTGTATATAGGAAAAACAAAGATTTCATTTTACACGGACTTGTCTGCAACCTATCTTCAGTGTAAATCGGGGGATAGGTGTACTTATACTCGATTTGATGAATCCTTAATTACTATTAAGTATAAATAAAAAAGTATAAATAATATCTTTTTGAAATGTCTGTATACTTATATTACAAATACTTATAGAGTTAAATCATTCTTTCTAAAGTTGAAACAATAAATTGTTATTCTAATAGGTAAAGTAGATTCTTATTGCTGATGAAAAATTGACTTTTCACAGTTCATGAAAGCTGTTATCAATCTTACTAGATATAGGTAATGTTTCATTTCAACTTATACTACATAATACTTTGAATATAATGATTTAAGTGTTAATCAAAAACATTTTAAAATAAGTTTTTGCATTCAGTCTTATAATTACTCGGTTCGTGCTGTTATATTTTCTATATAAGATTGTTTTATGGTTCTTTTAAAATAACCTTCAAAGACTCCAAAAAGCGTTTTCTCAATACTTTTCAATTTTGCTATTTTTAAATGTCTTTACTATAATTTTATTGCCTTATAAGTAAGTAACATTTATTTGTATGAGTTTTAAAATTGAAAAAAATATTACCCATGTCAATATCATACGCGAAAGTAAAAGTTATTGAAGGAGATTGGAAAGAGAATCTTTTGTTTGAAAATCATTCCTTGTGCGTACAGATATGGTATAGCTAAAGATTCAAAATACAAGTTTAAAATGTACCTTTCGACTCGGGAAAAGAAGGTATCTAATCTTGTAATACCATTAGTCGGTAAATGGTATTATTAGTTAGGATTTTATATCAGTAGGTATTCCCTGTTACTTTCAGATGTCGTTTTATCTTCCGTTCTCCTGAACTAAATAAAAAGCCAAAGTTATATCGTGAAAGTCGACATCACATCGTGTGTGTTATTTCGACGCTAGGGATTCTTAAATATAAATTAAAAATGATTTCGAACAGAATTACGCTCACTATTCCTATAATAATATAAACGAGACGAAAGAGTGGTGCAATGTAAACCAAGTAGAAATCTCTCATCATAATACGGTAGCGATGTAAAAAGCTCCGTCACAGAAATAAATATAAAAATACCCAAGTAACCTTAAACCTGCTTCGTATACAATAAACGACATAGATCATATGTGTCTTGATACAAGTTTTATACGCCATACCAGTCATAAAGGCACATTCACGGCATAAGTTATGGCGTGGTCCGAGCTACCGCAGATTACCAGCCAAATAAGCCATATTTATATATCTATAATTAGGGGCCACATGCTACCGACCAGACAATTCCCTCTTATTTTGTTTGTTTATTGACTTGGGATTATCGAATCAATTAATACTCTTCTATAAACCAATACTATTACCTCAAACACGAAAATTTTCTTCGAAGTATTTGGAGAAAGTCATTTTTTACAAGTCAAATAAATCGTCTTTTTTCTTCAGATTAGCTTAGAATAATTAATTAATTATGCTGTATGACTAAAAATTCTTTTATTATATATACACTTTTTTTTATTTTATAAATACAAATTGTCAACAACTATCGTTAAATCAAGATTTATATTTTGTAATTTATGACTTGTATTTTTTTACATTTATAAGTTTTACTCATTTACCAACATTGATTTTGTCAACCTATTTGTGTACCTATCTATAAACTGGTTTATTCTTATTTTGTAGATATAAAATTTATGTAAGAACTATTTTTTTTAAATACCAATTCAATCGTTGCTGTTGTTTGAGGCAATTTTAAATTTAAATTTATACTAAGTTATATTTTATTTGTGGCATTTAAATTTGATTTTTCTCAAAGAGTTGTATTTACTTTTTTCTAAATTATAATCGAATTTTGAATTTTAAAATGGTTATATTACAATACTTTCTGAATTTAAATAATTTTAATGAAGTATAGGTAATCAACAAAAGTAAAGAATTTTTGAAGTTAGGTTTTTTATAACACTACATCGTTATATGCTTAACAAATTTGAGGTTAAATTTTGAGGATACTCTAACAGAATATGTCCGCAATAGTACCACTAATTTTTCATAAAATGACTACTTTACTTAATATTAATGGCCAAAAAAATGTTTGAAATATTTTTTTTTTCTTTTGTGTGTTTATTAAGTTACTTTAACATCTAAGATCATATCACGACTGTCTAAACATAAACAAATTCTTTAGGTCATTTTAATCTTTGGTCATACATTTTATATCAAGGATTCAACGGGGATCGAACCCACTGACCCATGGAGCGGAGATCTAACCTTTTCACCAATAAGTAGACTGATAATTTCTCAGAAAGTTTTACGAATTTAGACAGAACTCAGCAAATGTTCACCACTAATGGTACCAAAACAATACATGCAAGACAAATAAAACGCTATGAAATCGAAATTGGTAATATGAATTAATTTTTCACAACTGTGAGATCTATTTGGCCAATAAGAAATTGCATTTCATGAGAAGTACGAAATAATAAATAATATATTTTCGTATTTTCGACATTGTGAAATGCAATTGCATTATAAGAATAATATTTTGGTACAGCAATATATGTATTATAGATAAATGATAAATATACAAACCGTAAACAATTTCATTTATTCAAGTTTATTTTTCAATTAATTACCAATTTATGCCTTCTTCATTATAAATTCAGAACTCACGACGTTTCTTAATTGCCTTACATTAAAAATTTAAATAATAAATTCATATTTTATTCAAAAAATTCAATCAAACAACAAACTATGGGGCATGACAAAATATTTTCTTTTTATTAAAATTTAGAAAGTCAAATTTTCCTATATTTGACTCATACAAATGGCTTGAATGACACCAATATCAAAGGAACAAAAATTTACATTGAATGATTTTCATTAAAAAAAAAATGTTCTTTAGATATTCTGCGTTAAATAACATGAAAATTAACTTTCCTCTGGATGCTGTGATGCAATAATTGAATAATTAACATTATATAAATTATCTTTTTCCAATCTATTTTTAAAAATGAGAACGGAATAATTTATGAATGCGTATTTTAATATAAAAATTAATGCGTAGCCATGAGTTTGTCATCTTTTTATGATGCAAACCGTTTTTGATAAGCAATGTAAAAAAATCACTCTTACACTTATACCTATGCTTTTCATATAGTTTCAAACATATAAAAATGTAGGTACATATATATTTCTCCGGTGAACATTGCTCCCATTAATAGCTAGAAAGTAATTTATATGACACTTGAACTTTCGGCAACATTAAATTTACTTCTTGGTACAAACATATGTGGACATTTATTGTCAGTGTTTTATATAAGCCGACTTTTAAGGTATAGGTAGATATAAAATTATTTAATTATCTTTATTTGGGTAATAATAAAAATCAAAAGGATACATTTTTAAATCAATGCAATCGCTCAGCTGTAGTTAAAATTAATGTCTTTCACGCCAATTAATATATATAAATAGGTGCCTATACTCTGTAATTTAGCTTCAATTATATATAGGTGCTAATAATTTATAGTATTATTTAAAACCAAATAGATTTATGTATAGGTTAGTATATATTATGTTACATATGATACTTATATGGTACCTACAAAAATAGATAGGTACTTATTTTAAGATTTATATGTCAATAAAATTAATGATTTTGCTGTAAAACAAGACTAGAATAAAATGATTTTACAACCTGTATAGTATTCATTAACAACAACAATATTATATACTATACTAGCTGATACCCGCTCGCTTTTCTGAGAGTATCTACATTTAATTGATTTATTAATAGATCCCCTACCTTCATATATAGTTTCAGACTTTAGATCCAAAGTAAGTTCATCAAAATCCTTAAAACTACTTCTCTAAGAAGGGATATTAGCGATTTTACAGGTTCTATACGATTTTAAGTATAATAAGGCCCTTTAAGAAAATTTGAAAATCTTTTATACCAAATGTCATTTAAAACCGTTCAGTTATTTAAGTAGAAAATATTAGGGGCTGTCCTACAGGAACCGTACCTTTTTTAGGATAAATGGTATTTAATATGTTAAGACCTGGGGTCCCAAGACGAAATTTTAGACCTCTTTTCGACCTCAAAATTTGGGCTATGAGAGGTTCAAATAGATTGAAACATGACCATTTGCAGTTGAATTTTAGACCTCTTTTGAACCTACAAGTGGCATTTATTGGACAAAATACCATGTTTAGGCTCAAAAGAGGTCTACAGAAAAACTTCAAATGAACCTTTCTCTCTCTCTCTTTTTTCTCCACTTTTTCTTTGTCACTCTCTTTTATTGTTTTATTTTTTCAAGAAGAATAAGATTTTTATTTTAATATTTTGTTTTTTTTTTATTCATTAAATATACAAGTTTCATTAATATAAGCGATAAATTTAAAAGTAATAAGAATATTACAAACATCAGTTCTTAGTTCTTAATTTCCTTGTCCTTGTTTACCAGGTTCTTTTTTTGTCGCCATTGCCATCATTTTTTTCCAGGATTTTCTTTTATTATAATCCACAATATACCCAACCATGCGCATTTCTTTAGAAATTTTATTTAGTTCTATAACATCTCTCTGATTACTTTCAAGATAATAAATTAAAGCAAATTTCTTCACACTTTTTCTTTTAAACTCGGTTTTTTTACTTTTAAATTTTTTGCATTTACACTTTTCGGCCTTTTGATATAGAAAATATTGAAAAATAATCAAATAGTGAAATAAGTTTATTTAATTGTTGCAATATAACTCGTGTAGCACTCGAACGGTTAACAAGAGACTAAATCTGAGTAAAAGTTAACAAGAGTGAACAGGATTAAGGATCAAACCAGTAATGGATACCAGAATACACAATATTATATTAAGCATCTAAGTATAGGAAAGAGAGAGATCAAAAATTTAGGTTATTAGTAAATAATATTTGCAATACGTATTGTAAAAAAAAGGAAATTTACAACCATTTTTTATGTATTATGATCATAAAACTTTTTTTTAGGACGAAACGATCTGTTCACAAAATATAATAAAAATTTCATGTAGTTTAAAATGAAGACGTTGAAATATAGTTTTGGTCGAGATGAGGTTCATTTTATTCTTTGTAGGTTCAAAAGAGGGTAAAAGATCCATTTTAGGGCCAAAAAAGGTCTAAAATTTCGTATCGGGAAATCGCAATAATATGTCCTATGCCAGAATAAGAAGAACAGCTGTCATGAGCTCATTCTCTACAATCTCCACATTTGAGTGGATCTTCATATGGATCTGCACAAACGAGGCAAAAATACATCTTCGGTTTTTTCTGTGTATTTTTCATGTTAAATTGTAGTTTATATCTATCTACCCGTTTTGTCCGAGACACTATTTTTTTTTTAAAGTACAAATAAACTCAAAATGGCAGATAAAGCTGGCAAAGTGTTCATGTAATTTCAAACTTTATTAAGCCTAAATAAAATGATGATAAGAACAACGCGAATATTATTACGATTTTCGATTAATCATGAAACACTTACCCCGAAATCTTTTAGTATAGGTAATTAGCAAAAATAAACTTTTATTTAATAAGCCTATGCTTGTAAACAATTCCGGTGCTCGAGTTTAGCTGATCAAAGCTCGTCAGGGTTAGACAAATCTCCGCACAAGCGCACAACATGTTAATGGTTCATAGCGTAAGACTGCTTACCCGTTTTGGGCTTACTTTCCCTATGTACAAATTAGGAAAGAATTTTAAAATTCAAAATCGATATCTAAGTCTTAAAATTATACAGAAATCAATAACTGAATAATCTTATAGTTTTGGAACATCAGTAAAGACTCAATTTTACTATCATCATAGTAGGTAGTCAATATAAAGGGTATAAAATTGAGAATTGGTTATAACAAACTGGTCTATCTTGTCTTTTATATATAAAAGAGTAACCGATTAACTGACCTAATTATTGGAAGCTAAACTATTGAAAATAATATCATGAATTTTAAAAGTGTTATTCCTGAGTAGACTATGGTCCTACTACAGCAAGGTTATTCGAAATTCTACCCTTTAGTAGTTCAAAAAGATGATTGAAATTTTTGCATTTTTGATGTCTTTTTCTTAAAATAACAATTTTCTCTGATCGTTTCTTACTATAACCAATCAACATTATACATGTTAATATAAAGAACCGCTGTTTTTTTTTTTAGTTTCTTCATTCGTTTATTAAGGGTAGAAAACGTTTTTTTTTAATTTTAAGTAAATTTGCCTTCTTCACTCATTTAAGTACCTACCTACTTATATTTTTTGTTTATTATTTTATATTGTTTGCTTACAGTGCAAACTGCAAAAAAAAACAAACTGCTAACTGTACTTTTACTTGGTGTTTCTGTCTTCATACTCAGAGGTTTATTTTCTTAAACCTTCTGTTTACTAATTTTCTTAAATTTTTCGTGGACGAAGTTACGGGTAGCCGCTAGTATATGTTTATAAAAGGAGTTATAAATGCTTAATGTTTCTATAGAACTACTACATTCTTAATTAGCATTTTAACTATAGAAAAATTAATTCTTTTTGTAATTTCTTCTGTTTTTTTTTCTTGAAAAACTGTTTATTTTTAAGTGAATAAAAAATAAATTGTTGTCCTATATAAAAATACGTGGGTATACTCCCTCTCATCAAAAATAGTTTTGTCATTTTTTTTTCCCTATACCTACCCAAGATATTTTCGATTATACAATTTTGAAAATTGAAATATTTCAATAAGTGTGAACAGTGTTACATTCAAAAAAACATATAGTTGGGAAATAAGGTCTTGTTGAAGACATTTGAAAAGAATTCATTGAGAAATATGAGTTTGGATGTGACAAGGCGTCTAAAGCACTTTTGGCAGAACGTTGTGCTTGTTTATGTTTTATACCGTCTGACACCTGTCATCTGTTCAATCAGCCCTTTATCGACCAATATCATATTATGTGTTTATTAAAAAAAAAAAAAAACATTTTAACAACAATGCTGTTTGTAGATTCTAGGTTGAAAACTTGTTTCTAAACTCATTATAAATCAAATATATTCACTGGTAGTAGATTAGAGCTAAAGCATTTGAATAGTTGTTGGGGTCAGCGCCTTTTCCACTCCACGAAGATTGTCATGTTTTTGTCGGTAATGTTGCAACTGAATTTCAATTCCAAACCACTTCATCAAATATCTGAAAATCATATTCTTGTGAAATTTTCATTTAACAAAAACGTATATTTTTCCTAACAATTAATTGCCTTTCAAATCAAAATTTCATATAAAAATTCACGTCAAATCAAAAATGTCAAGTGTGTCTATAGGTTGAGAAAGGCATGTATTTCCGTTGTATTCAAAACTTAAAAATGTTTTTTTCCTCTAAACACATTCAGAATTATTAAAGGATGAAGAAGGCGTTTAAAACTGTGTTTATCAACCCTTGGCAGTCATGATTTAGATGTCTCGCGATACCATTTTTTGACAAGGGTCATTTTACAATCCATATATATTCATTCGTATATTTGACGAATTTCAAGCATTCCATTTCCAAAAGAATAAACGACAAGTTAAAAAAAAGGACCGAGAGAGACTTTATAATTTATGAATGACCTAACGGGTGCCTTCTTCTACAACATTTGAATGCATTTATTGAATTTGTTATAGGATGTTCGGTTAATACTTTATTAAATAAATTTATAGTTATCATGCTGATGATCCAATTATTTCTATTTGCCACAAAAACGATTATAAGTTAATCACTTTGTTCCAATTTTGAAGTAGATATAGCTTTTAAATGTATTTGACTATAGTTCGGTGGATAAACTGTACTTACCTAATTATAAATTCATCAAACCCAACGTTTTATTACGAACTTTTGAATAACTACAATCTATGAAATTGCGTTTATTATAAAACGTAATTATGTAATGAAGAAGTAATTAATTGCTCATTGATTTTAATAATAAACAGTGTTGAATTCAATTGATTGTAAAATTCTATACCTACACAATAGCAAACTGATTACGAGGAGTAAATAGGAATATGAATTCCACATAATTGAAGTTAATCAAGGGTCTTTTTAGCTAAACATTTATGCAGGTTCCTATGCATGTATGTAGGTAGTTACTTAAATATAAGGTAGGTACCTATAACGGATATTGGAGCTTTATTTTTTAAGCCGCGGAACTATAGCACTGCTTTCATTGGTTGATTTTTCTCCATTTTGTAGATATAATGACAAATTTAATTAAGTATTTAAATGTTGAGGATTTGTAATTTTTATATTTTTCTCCTTGGAATGATAAGCACGGTTAATCAAACATGTAGATAGTCAAAATGCGGTTAATCGAGATGCTACTGCAAATAATGTTATTTTCATATTATTTTCTTTTAACTTCAATGAGCGGAGGACGTTAACTAAGGCAAGAAAAAATAAGTGTATTCTGAAGGATAATATTTTTTTTACTTTTTGGATATATATATATATATATATATATATATATATATATATATATATATATATAATATGTAAACAGGAATCTAGTTAGAAGGTAAGTACCTAATAACACATTCCTTTTTAATGAGTTTCTGTTTATTGAACACATTATATTACATTTATTGAACCCCAAAATATTTACTTCAAAAACCAATTATTTTAGGTAATTACTCATTTATTTATAATTAAGTAATTGTAATTTATTTAAATAAAATATTTAAGATCATTGCAGGTGTGGAGTTTTATTTTAAAGGTATAAAAGAAAAGAGAAAAAGATAACATATAGATATACCTAAGTATTACTATAGTTATATTTATCCAAAAATGCCTAGTAAAAAAAAATTTCCATTATTATAAAAATTATTATTATGAGATGTATAAGAATTGATTATAATTTATTGGAAACAATTTTCATCCAATCAATTTGCATGACATTAAATGCAAGTTGGTTCATCAATTTAAATTTCTTTACAAAAACATACAAAAGTTCATACACTCTTATTTCAAAAATATGTTTACTGAATTGAAAATGTTACGTTTGTTACCTACTGCTATCATTTTACAACACTTATTTTTAAATAAAGAACAAATTTTAAAGGATAATGATTCTCAGAGACGATTGGTGCTGCTATAGATGAATTATTGTTTGAAAAAATTATTGAACATATAAATCGATTTATTACGTTAAAGCACAACTTGATTTTATTAAAATTTTTGATATTACTTATTTTATTAAAAAACTTTTCATTTTTGTCCACACACAAACATATTTTGCAAATAATAATTTGAAACAGCCTCATAACGTTGTAGCCATTTTTCACGCGTATTGATTTTGCTGAGGTTGTAAAACAGTCTCCAGAGAGAGTCCCTTACAAATTTCAGGAATATGTAATAGGTAAACATGAAAATACAGCCCCAATGGTAACGACGTCGGGGCGGCTAAAAATATATCCATTCGGGTAACTCTCCGCCCTTTTGCGTGCGCAATTTAAATGGTTACGCCCCTCGTTTAACATCACGACAGCTGCAACCACTTTATATATTATCTTATATATATACATTTTATACACAAAAATAAATAACAATAAAAATAATAAATAATAAATAAATACAAAAAACTTTAAAACAAAACCTAAGTGCTTTCTATCTTCTCTTATATTTTACAATTACACATTACATTTGGAGCAAACATTTTCTATTATCTGTAAAATGTAATTGTAATTTGAACAAATATAATATATACTTATCTACTTCCTTGGCATCATTTAAACATAGTTTTGTATTACAAAACATACATCGCTAATTTACTTCATTGTAAATATTTATTTTTTATTAAAATTGTAAATTCTAAATGACAAATTTAACATTATGTGAGTCAATAAACAAAGCTAACTTTTAATAGAATTTTTTAGATAAGTATATCTACAGCAAATGTCATACTTATATCCACTTATCTTTTTTACTAAATGAAAATAAAACATACCTACAACATCTCTCAAAAAACATACCTAAGTGTTTATACTAACAGACGAAAATTGCATACTGCACTTATAGGTAGGCTATAACCTACGTATAACAAAACAAATCATAAAATGCTTTTTTTACTGATCTTAATATAATTTTTTAAGCAATCATCGTGGAAGTAAAATCAATAATATTCGATTTTTGTCACTTAATGCGGAATGGTTAAATTACCGCTTGATATACCCAACTATTTTATAAATATTGGATACCCATCCGGATTGCTGGGTGTGATTAAATTAAACTGAATCATATAAATGAAAAAATCTTGACTATAGGTACATTTTAATAAACCGATTTTTACTTAATTTTTCGCTAAAGTATAGATAGGTATATAAGTAATTGTTACTTTACAAAACCCGTGAATTTTTCAAGAAAAAAGGTTCTTCGACATCCCTTAACCAGATTATTTATTTTCTGTGCTATAAAGCTTCTAGGTTCTCTGTTAAAAAAAACTTCTTTATGGTATAATTCTATTAGGCTCATTTTTTGAATTTGAAATTAGGAAGCAGGAATCTTATAGAAATCATGTCTTTGTTTTTGTGAAAAAAAATAGTCAATTACACAGATTTATAACATCTAACTACCTATATTCTACACCGAAAATCACTTTAATCTATCTCCTTTTAATACTCCAAGCTACGAGTATACCTATAAAGGTATACCTATTAAAATGGTCGAATTACAATATAAGAAGTAGGTACCTATTAATAATATAGACTCTCTTTATAAATATGAAAAAGTTAATATGGATTCAGCTTTTTTCAAAACTAAATCTAAACCAATTGGCATACAAATAATATTGTCTATATTATAATTATTATTTTTAAAATGTTTTAAGTTGCTTTTAAATCAAAAGTCATATAACGCCTAACTAAACACGGGGAATTCCTGCAGGTCATTAGTTCGAAATATATATGATTCAAAGGGAATCAAACCCAATACCTAGAACTGACGCACAGGGAGATGTAACAAATCCAACCTCTGCGCCACGAAATGGATATTATAATATCATAATGAAATATTATAATATACATTTCACTTATAGGTATCCATTAGTGAAAGTAATGAATTATAATTAAGAGGAAATCAAAATTTTACAATTATAAGTGAAATGTTCATTGATTCGTGTTTAGGGGGTACCTAAGTCTATAATTTTTAGCTTAGTTTTTCCAATTCGACAGCTGCAAAGGACATTAGTAGTTATATCAGGCGTCTTTGATAAAATATGTAATAATAAGTACCTACGTTTACCTAGTATTACAAAAATCTTTTATTGAAGTGGAAAAATATGTTATTTTAGGAAATAAGGGACTGAAAAAATCTAATGAAATATTATATTGGATAACGAACACTGTATACTACTTGTATAGTGTATAGATACACACTTTGTACCTTGTACTGTGTATGTAACAGTGAATTTGTATTTCCAGTGAGAATAAATTCTCACTAGTGTAAAGTATATTTTCAAATATCTAAAACTATGTAAAATTTCGCATTCGCGATGTCAGTATTATTAGGATATTTGGTTTATTATTTATTTTTAGATAAGTATTTGAAAATATACTTTCACTAGTGAGAATATATTCTCACTGAAAATACCAAATTCACTGTAACATATACACACCCTTTACTTGTGGATGCGTATAAAATATACATGGTTGTAAATATATTTTGAAGATTTCAAAAAAATAAAATCTTCTTAAGTTTGGTATAAATTGTATCCACTTCTGACTAAAAAGGATAAAATAATATTATATATCAAATTATAAATTAGGTAATTTGAAAAACCCAGCTCATTCTCTTTGATAACACAAAACAATATTATTTCAAGTATCCATTTACCTACCTAAAGTGATAAAAGTTAAAAGAACTTCACCTCATTAAAGCAGGTACCAATCTAAATTTTAGGTAGGTCAAATTTAAAATGTGCAACTAATCATTATATTAAGAAGCGTAAGTAGTATTATAAATTTAGAAACGTTCATTGCAAAACTTATACAGAAAGTTATAGACATTTAGCTAAAATATGTACCTAATTTAACTAGTACCTATATGAGAAAACTGATTTTAGTTTAATCTCATGAAAATGTAGAAATGTAGGATCTAAGTATCTACTTAAATTAAAGATTCTTGAAGTTATTTTTGAAATGAATTGTGAGTTGAAAATATAATATAATATTACAGATATATAATAAAATATAGATACTTAATATAATTATAATTGCTAAATTTGATCTTTGCCTTGATGTTTAATCATGTTTAAAAGCTCGAAATTAAGTCAATTAATAAATTCTATTGTTTTCATATATGAATCAATTAATTTATTTTCATAGAGAATCACTTGTCACTGATAGGTTCTTACTCTATGAAAATCTACTGTAAACCTAAAAAGCTAAAAATATTTATATTTATATTTAATCACCTGGAATTAAATTTACATAATGTATCTATAGACGTTATTTAACATTAGACTTGCATATCTACTTAAACATCTTTTACAAAATCTTGAGTATGTACATGAAAAAATGAAAGATAATATTCCATTTCAAAATTTCGTAATTGCTTTTGTTAATTTGATATTGTGTGTGACCACATACTGACCCCCATAGATAAGAGATGCTTAGTTCTAAGAAAGTTGTCACAATTACTCAACATGGCTTCTCATTGTATTGAAAGGCCTTTTCGTTTTGAATATAATTTTGAATAAATTCGAGAAAAAGTTACAACCCTTTCATCGAGCTACTGATAACATTGTTTCGTTTCGTTGCGTGTAAATATTTTCTCTTTCTTACCACCCTAAAAGCCGGCTATTTAACGAATACGTCGGAATATTTGTTCTTTAGTCGTTGGGTTTGTGTGTGGATGGATTATTAAAACTTTTAGTGTAGGTACGAAGCCGTAATTGATGCACGCGCTGTGGGGTGTAAAAACGGCTTGAATCATTCAATTCATTTTACCAATATTAAGTTTTCAAGTGTTCATCAATTCAACCACCCAGTGAGTTCATGTTTAATATTGGTTTTGCTTACCACGAAGTCATAAACACTTCTCCTCTTTAATTTTAATATTGAATTTAGAAAAACCCTCCATTTAGAAAATGTTTTCAAATGTATAGAACGTTGGGTCGTCCTTTTTCGTACCTCAATCCGCCTTTTCACAGCAGTAGCCCTTTCGACTGTTAAACAAATTTAACTTTTGCCTTTATTATCCATAATTTCCTTATTTTCTAGAGGATTAAAAAGTCAACTGCTATCGTAAATCATGCAGTTTTGAGCCTGCAGATTTAAAAGATTTTAAAATTACAATTACCATTACAAAGAACTATTAGCCAGTGTTTTCTGTTTTGCTGAAATGGGCTGAAAAAGATAAGTACAATCTTCAAAATTTTCTAACGTAACATTCAGGTTAAGTGTACATGAAAAGCTGTATCGATAAAATCAAACTATTTAAAGTTTTACATTAGAATCTATATCCCATAAGCATGTATCTCCCAAAATCGTATTAGCAGATCTACCACAACTTTTACTAGTTTACATTTCCAAGCATAGTTAATGCTTAGTGACAATTACAACTGTTTATTAAAACCTATAAAATACAGATGCGAATTGTGTACAGAAATGGTTTAGTAATACAGACAGTTCTTTAAAATGTTATTATATACCTAAATTACTTATTTTCAGAAGGAGATAAATTATAGCTAGGTAGTTTTCCAAAAAGTGTTTGATTCGTCTTTATAGCCTGCTAAAATTGGTCATCCCCACTAAATTCTAAGGTTGAGTCTCATCTCTTTTCATCCCTAATGAAGGTTATTGTACTCATCATCCATACAATAAGTCCAGCTAAATATTACCTGCACATCCTTAAAACTAATTTGAGACTCGTATTTCACAATTCTATTGATTGTCGTTCATCAGTTAAGTTTTGGCCTTAGACAAGACTGTGTCTAATCCTTGACCGTAAATAGAGCCACGTGTTTGTTAAAAGTGTAGCTTTGTTGTGAAAGATTTCGTTTGTTATATCACGGACGGGTAAAATAAGTGAAATTCCTGTTCATTTTTAACGACAAGTATTTTCGAGATCTTAAAATATTTGCTTTGAATAATCGTTATCGGATCAAGAAAGTTTCCTACAATGTAAGTTGTAATTTACATTTTACTAATGCTGATATCGTTCACGGTTAATCAATAAATTTGCGTGCGCATTAGGTTACAGGTTGAAGCTTTAGCATGTCTAATACCTATGGATAATCTGTTAATCACTTTGAAAAGCTAACGGATTTAATGTTTCGACAAAGGTGTTTAAAAACCAGATAAAGATTTAGCTCAATGCGGCTTTGAAAGCTTTGAAAAACGTATAAATTATTCAATTATTAAAATATGGTTTTCTTTTTTCCAGATTCGTGAAGTGAATGTGCAAGTGTATAGAGTGTCGGAACGTTAACTCTTGAAAACTGTTGTCTTTATCGAAGCAATTTGAAATTTTTGGTCTGGAGGGCTACATGAATATGGCCCATGGGTACTTGAAAGCCCCTCCAGGGGTAGGTGCCCATCACGGGTTCCCAACGCACCACCACGTAACGTCTTTCGCGACTTCGCCGTTCGGCCTTCCACATCCACATGCGTTGGACCAAGTCGCGTTCGGTTCAGCAGGTACGACAAATCCATGTATGCAAAATTTTTTATATTTATCCTTTTAGTCATTAAAATTACTTTTTTTAAGAATATTTCCCAAACAAGATACTAACTTTAAGTTTCTTGTTTAAAGTTACTGACACATATGCCTATTAATAAGCATGCTTAGCAGTTGTTCACGTTTGCTCACAATAAGCATGCTAGTGTTAAGCATGTGTGTCAGTACCTACTTTAATTATTTCACCTACAGAACACCCTCTCAAGCTTAGATTCACATATTATCTACTACCTAAACTCAGCTATAACATTTAGGCGTTAGCACTGAAGGCTTGGTAGCTCTACATCTGGCTAAGGAGGTTCATGGTTTTCCGTTGGTGAATAAATGACTACTGACCAGCTAATGGTTTTTATTTCGTCTCTTCGGGATTTGCTATTAAGTTCGAACTCTTCTAAATCTAAAAACCAATAATGCCATATGCAATCATTTTAAAGTTTTCTTATGCACAAAATGACGTTTTATATAATAGGTACTTATGGGTAGTCAATACCAAGTAGATGTGTGTACTCGTATGTCTAGTCGAAGTATTCGGATACTGTTTCCTTTTAACATTTATTCGCTATTCACCTAAGTATATTTCTATGCAGTAAAGTTTTTTTTTGGTAGTTTCAAATTATACTTTTTGGAGTCCAAGTTCTGATTCGTCTAGGTATATAAAATCACAAGTTCACATTACATATGTTACAGTGAATCTGTATTACCAGTGACAATATTTAGTCTCACTGGTCACTGGTAAAAATATATTTTCATATTGATATCGAAAAGTAAATAATAAACCAAAGATCTTAAATATGTAAAACTTCGCGATGTTTATATTATTATGTATTTATAAATTAATATATGTATAAATTTCTAATAAATGGTAATACATATTATATATATATATATATATATATATGTATATTATATACACTGTAACATAAACAAACTAATAAGAGTATTTAGAACTTGGTTTTGTCGTTCATGGATACACTATATCTGTTACATACCGAGCTTAAAAATATGGTGTCAATTGTGTAATAATTATAAAGCGATGGGTTTTGTTTTGGCAAATGCCTCCGTTTTTTTGAAAAACACCGCACAGCTATGGTTGAAAATATCTGACCAAAAAGGAATTTTTCTAATTCCAAATTTTTGCGATCATATTTGTGTCATTTCTCAATGTGCGCAAGCAAAGTAGGAGTACCTGGACCAAGTATTTAGCCGTTATTGATTAATTAGCCATTTATCAATAACCTGTTGAGATATTTCTGGCTTTAAAAAAGAATTAAATCCACAACAATATTCGTGTATGAAGTAAAGCACTCACGTAAAACTTATATCACGTACAATTAGTACATTTTTTAAAATACTTTTTGGAATTTCAAATAATTGTACCATAGAAAATATGACAATGTATAGCAATAATTGCATTTCGGCCACCCAGGGCGAACTCTGAATTTGTCACCCCATATTATATTCGCAATTTAACAACATTTTCAATAACCAGAAGTACCTTACTGATGTTTCGAATTAATATCCACTCTCTTAAATCGAAATAGTGACTTCCGACTATCAAATACTGACTATTCACTATTAGTGGAAAGTATAGTAGTGAAAAGTACCAATTAATATACAGTGGATTTCGCTTATAATGATGATGTAGGGGCCACTATAATTCCATCGCTATTATATAGAGTCGTTAAATACGAAGGTATACCTACAAAAAACGCAACAAAATATGAAAACAAAATATAAGAAAGCTTATAAATATGCTACGAATGATATCTACTATGTAGGTATGTTACGGATAAATCTTTGAATGTTTCATTCAATAGGTGCGAGGCAGGTCCAGGAACTTGTAGCAAATGGTTCATTTAAACGTCGTTATACCAAAAATCTTACCGGCGTTATATCCTCAGTCGTTATAGCCACATTATTTTCTTCAGAAAATATACCTACTTTAAATTCAAGGGACCTAAATATAACGTCACTATATCAAAAAAGCCGTTAAAACAGAGGTTGTTATAAATGGAACTCACTGTATATTAGAATTTGTAACACGTCGAATTATGATTAAGCCCAATTACTATATTATATTCAGGAATGAAGTATGAAAATTTGAAGGCTTCGTACATTTGCAAGAATAACTACTGAAATTTCAAATTATTTAATTCAAAATTTAAGTACTAAGCTCGATTCATTGCCCAAAATGTCCAGATATTTGACTAAAAATTCCTATTTTATAGTTATTATAGGAATAGTATACGACTAAGTAGGTAAAGTTTTTATTTTCATTTTCATTAGTTGCACTAGAAATATCGATCCTATAAGCTTTTAACGCAAATCCGCTCCTATTCCCAAATTCGGAAAATTTAACTTAAATGGATGGTAACTTAAATAATTTTTATATTTTTGTTTTCATGTGAAGTATTTCATAGAATTGAGTTGAAAGCGGCGGATTATAACGTGCTTATAATTTGTACCGTATGATGTATGATTCTTTTGATTTTGACTTTTAAAATTAAAAAAAAAATGTGTCCCGCTTTAATATTGATTAAAAAAATATTTGTACTCGGAATGTTAAATCTAACATTTATCTAACAATATTTCACAATGGAGGATTTATTTAAAATGCAAAAAAACGACCTAAACTCAATCTTGCTTTATTCGTTCCTCTCTATTTCTCTCTCTCTCTCGTTTGTATTGTGATGAGTCATTCCTTTATTTTTATTATTCTATTTTCCGCATATATAAAAATGTTAAAATGAAACACGGGGAGTCTATCACTTTAAATCGTTTATAAATAATAAAATACAAAAATGGATGGAAATGTTGAAGCGAGTTCACTAGCAACAGCCAACAGCGCTAGAGAACATTCTCTGGAGCAGTAGGGACGCGTTCTGAGCCGATTACCAGGGTGGTAACGGGTGATACTCTGGTAAAAACCTCCCTGGACAGAGTGGCTGTATTGGAGATGCTATGTCTTGCTCGTTCCATTCCCGGTTTCCCAACCTTCTCGTATGCACTCAACCAACATTCCCGTTATTCAGTCTGTCATATTTAATGGAAACTAACATTGAACAGGGTCGTATAGGATTTTGTCAGAGTCCAAAACTTGATATGAAATATCTACCTTTGCACGAGAACTGCACGATCAGCATTTCACTTCGGAAATTCAGATTTTCTTGACAAGTATGTAATATAAAAAATGCGAAGGATAAAATATTTTTGACTGTTTCAAATTATAAAATTCAAACTTATACCTTCATTGTTTTTTTTTTTTTATGAATTTTCATTAAAACTTAAATGTAAGTAAAGGTTTTCTATAATCTAATTTTAAATCATTTTATCGCAACACTAACATTGTGAAATTCGTATTTATTTTTATAAAAGTTTTTTGGTTTTTATAAAAAAAAAAATCGTCAGGCTCTTATCATAATTAATCGTTATTGTTATTGGTCCACTTAAAAAAAGGGAATAATATCGATAAAGATGTCAAAGAAACACAAAACTCATCAAATAAACATGAAAAAGTGTCAACTTATTTGCTGAACCATTTGATAATTTATTAAATATATCCTAAAGTATTGTTTTTTGTGGTAGAAAAAAATCGTTTTACCACCCTTATACACGATACATAAAATCACAATCTCAGTGCGAATCGTTTCAGTTATGTAAACTTCGTGGCGTGAATTCGCTAAACATGTGCTTTGGATCCCACACAAATACGCGAGGGTGACAACCATCGCCCCCATTCTTTCAGTGTTTATCCACCCCTCGCTCCTCTAAAACGTATCAAAAATATATGTTTATTTTATTTTATATATTCAAACCTCCTTCACTCATATGTCAATTGAATTCATTATTATTCAAATTCTATTTAAGTGAGACATATCGACATCTCGATTTCAATTTCAACGCGAAAAAGTATCTCAGATAAACTGAATTCTTAGGTGAGAAAAATATTCCATGTTTAACGTTTGAGCAAATCATTGCTTCCAGATCGCGTATAGCAAAAGTCGATTGAATTTCCCAAGAAATAAATTATAACAGCAATAAATTGAATATATAAAGGGGTGCTATTTTAAATTGGGTCGTTGAAATTTAAAACAGCAATGCGTGAGGCGTAATATCATGCGGCAAATGTAACAAAGTCATCCACTAAATAAACACCCTCGGCGTACATGGGGCGAACGAAAACAAACACTGACACCCCTGCACGCACATAATGTCAACATCACGCAGAAGGCGTATTGAGTACCAAATTATGTTCAACATCATCTTCAATTATTTAACAAAATACTTGGAAAAATGGAAAATTGTTTAAATGCTTTGATATCTTATTATGTTTGTATAGTCTGTCGTGAAAAAGAAATATTGTATAGATATACTATATAGGTACCTACTACATGGGTGTTTCACTTGCTCAAATCGATTAGCTCCATTTTCTAAATTTGATTAAATTTTAATATAAAAGCACAAAATTGCCTCTAAAATGTAAACTTCTTTTCAAAACACATTTCTCTAATTATGACTAGTATTTAAAAAGGCGATTTTTTTACTAGCCATATTGCATAGTAGGAGTAGATACTTATAAGTATTTTAGAAACTAATTTTAGTTTTTTTCTCAACTTTTTTTTTATTGATTTAATCGATAAGAAGTTAACGATTTGGCAAGGGAGACATTCACGTATGAAAGCACAAGCCAAGTTTTCGTCAACAACATTAGGCTTAAAAACTATCTCTTTATTTCGACTTAAAATTATTTATATTCGTAAAAAGTTCGAAAAGGTATTCAATGAATGATCATTAGATTATTGCCCTATACGCCATAATGGTCCTAGGGTTGATTCCAATTTTTTTTCCCTAAGTTCCAAAGAGAAGGTAACTTAAATTGCAAAATCGATTATTCTTCTCTTTGGTATTCCGTCGCCAGATTATTAGGTCATTTGAGATGCTTTGGAAAATCAAAAAGGTAAATAAATGTGATTCAGATTTCTCAGAAAAATTTTAAATAAGGTATCATTTTGCTTTTAATTTTTGATTTCAACGTTTTACTAAATTAAGTAATGGTGTACCTGTAGGTACAAAAAAAATTTTAGGTTATTTTAAACGAAAACGTTGGGAAAAAATTTTAAATATAATACATTTTTCAAAATAATTGAACAGACTTCAATTCCATGATACAACACAGAAAAGGGATTTATGTTAAATGTCAATGAAATACTGAAAACTAATTCAAATAAATAAAAGGCAAATAATAAGAAAATATATTCGATCAAAAAGTTTCATAAAGTGAAAGTGAAAAGTTTAATTTAATTTTATTAAAGCTTTATGCTACAGAAAAATGAATAAGAGTATAGTATACAATAAATATATTTTTTAAATACTTTTTGTAGGTTTCCATTTACTTTCTATTGGTTAGTTGCCAAAATAGCAAAAAAAAGCTTTAAATTTAAGTTATTAAGAGTATCAAAAATAAAGCCTTCAAATATTATTCGTTTAAATCCAGCAAAAGTATGACAAATTGTTTGTCTGCTGTAGATAAGTTATTGTGTAAGTATTTACTGCATTATCTATTGTGCTTGTAAACGATTCTTCACATTCATAAAAATTCACCTTTTTTGTACTATATCGTTGTAAATAAATTTTAGCTTTAGATTTATAGCGACAAGAGTCAAAGTGATATACCCGCAATGGTATAACAAAATATTAAAACTGTAATACTTTTAGAATAGTACATTGCAACTTTTTGCCCACGTATATTCTAAATATATGATAGATATTCGGATAAATTATCAACTTTTACTTAAAGTAAATAAATAAAATACAACCAAGGAAACAATTTTTATAGATATTCTTATGAGCTTTTTAAATTGGTAGCAGAAAAATTATTCTATTGTTTTCTGATAATGTATCATTTCAGTTTTGGAATATAATACTTTTATTTTCAACCCCTTGTATTTTATTTACTAAATCAATGCATACATATTTAAATAATTGATATTAAACTACAAATCGTATAGTTTTCTGGCTTCAAAGATTGATTTTTCTATAAATTAACATTTTGGTTTCCAAGATCACGCAATATTCCCTTAATATATGAAAAAATTGTCGATTATTATTGAAATTTAAAAATATGCCAAATTTGTTTAATATGCAAATATTGCATATTTAATAATAAAAAAAAATGAAATTTTATTAGACATAAAAATTTAGTCAATATAAATCCTGTTAGGTCAGTTCAAGTTCAGTGACCCGGGTGACATCACTGAGACATAATGTCATCGAATATAATTAACTCCTGCAGGACTGTTCATTTACCGTGAAGGAAACCTCACGTTGCTCTAACTGTATATATGAGACACGTGCCCATAAGGCTTCAATGATACGGTATTGTTTTATTTTTATACACACAAAACCGACACGGGTATATTAAATTGCATTAAATATCAAATAAATCAAAATAGTGACAAAAATCCAATCCATTAAAACATATAAAAGAGTACGTCAATAACTATTATTATTCTCGTATATGATACTTTTATTTATTCAAAACAGTTTATAGAAAATTGAATTAGAAGCTGGAAATCTCGCTGTGCAAAACTATCAAGGGCACTTTACTCATCATTTTGTTATTTCAAATGATACGGTTCGAAAGCTCGCAACACTTGGCAATCCAATTTGTCTGTAATGAAATGTACATTATCGGCGGTGGTCCTCGTATCAAGTTCCGGGGGCTTATGCACCGCCATTCCCTTTATTATTCATCCCTGTGTGCTCATCCATCTATATACTACTCCAAACACAATGTTTACACGTCTATTAGCACTGCAATGAATTTATTCCTTCGGGAATATTTTATTCTTTAGATCAAAAGTAGATAGGAACCCCTCTTTTTCAAACAACTAATTGATTTTGTTATCTAAAAATTTTTTTTCTCGTATTGCACTCAGATGTTTGAATATTTAAATTTTAGTATTTTAGCTTTACTTTTTTTATTGACTATAACTAAACAACTCGAGCAAGCAAAATTGAATTTTTTATACAATCATGAAAAAACCTTTGAAAGTTAGGTTACTTTAATTATTTTTTTATCATTATTTCCTGTTATAATTATTTAATTATATCATTTAAATTGTTATTGCTATTAAAATATTACACAAATAATCTTAGTTTAGTTACAATTCCTTGCAAAAATTCTAAAGCTAAAGTTGATGACTTGAACTCTAATGAACTGTCAGTGAATTCCATTAGAAAGTCTCTATATAGTTATGGATGTTGAGGAGACACAATCAGAGGCAAAAGTACTGGAAACTATTTAGCAACTCGTAAATTCTGTTTGTAGCATAGTGCATACCAAGAAGTAAATAAACAATCACAAAACTTGGATTTATAATATACAGGAGTGATATGCTATATTATCGAGTAAGATCAGGTTTACAGTTTGTTTTATTTTATCAAATAATTGATGATTACATTTTGCAATATTGATTTTTATATTGTTAAAAAGATAGTTAAAAATTTGAAACGTTTGGTAGCTTTTTTTAATAGTTAAAAGAATTCTATTGAGTAAACAAATCTCGTTAAAGATACATGCTTTATGCGTACACTTCTATTAAATTTTCTTTTGTATATGTTTGTTGTATGTACTTCATTAACTTTCTTCGGAATTCTTGTAAGATTCGGGATCATGTAGATCCATCTTTTGTGTCGATTAGAGATAAACAAAACTGGAATCAAATTTTAATTGCTATCAATGATTGGATACGAAACCGCCGTTTCTTGTGCCATTCAAATTTATCAAACCTATTTTCAACCCTCATTACCTACTATTGTAACAAAAGATTACCTAAATCTTATTTTATTTTTTTTGAGAATCAAACGATGAAATTATGGTACTTAAGTAGAGAAAAAAGAATGATGAAATTAGCGTACTGTAATTACAAACTGACTTTAGTTTTATTGTTTGTAAATAGGAGTATTATAAAAAAAAATAGATACCTACCCGTAAACACGTTCTTTTGAGCGTCTGCGAATTCTTAGGGGATGCTTCATATAAAATCAGAGATATAAAATTCAGTATACCATATACTACACCTTGTAGAACTCTTAAGATTGCTAATACTCTCATTAGTGAATTGTGTTATATTAAAAACTTACTTTTATATTAAAAAAACAATTCTGATAGTTAACATGAAAAAAGAAAAAGAATTATTATAATAAAAATTTTCTCGATAGGATAATTATACCTATAGAAAACATACATTTTGAAGTGCTTATACTTCAACTTTAACGATTACTTTTAATCTTACCTATAATTATATTAATTTTCATTAGTGTTTGTTTAAAAATAACAAAAAAAAAGCTTTGAATTTTCAAATGTTCGTATACGTCTATATGTACTTAGGTAGATTTATATATATGTTATATGTTTTGAGATTTGGTTGTATATAGGTACTTCTTTCATGGGTTTTCTGGCATATTCATATTATATTATGTTAAATGATATGAACAACATGAAATTTGATAATTTCTCGTCAAACTATATGTTATCTATTTCAGATATAAACTCATTGTTCTTGCTTCTGATAACTTGTTAGTTTCATCTTGAAAATAAACGAGAAGTATAGCGATGTTTACGCCGCCTTAGCGTAGATCGTTACGCACCCTCAGCTGATGCTTTTTGTGCCGTCGTAGTAAAGTTATAAAATACATTACACTGAAAGTGGCTGGTAAAGAAGATAGAGGACCGATTGCTTTGTAAATGTTTGTGTACGTAACTATCTCTTACATAAAACGACAAGCGGTATGGAGTCCTTTAGGCCTACGAGGACGTTGCCATGTCGGTTTTAATCCGGATTTACTGTGTTCGTATAGATATATTCGTCGAGTCTGTGAGTCTGACTGTCGCCTCTCTACCACATAACGTCACGACTGCACTGGGAGATAAAGAAGCTCTTTACCTACAGCTGCGGTCATGAAAATGTTCTTATTACAACGTTGTTATTTCAATAACAACTCATGAAAATATTTTTTACGTTAACAAATTTACATTTTTATATCAATAAACAACACACTGATTGGCTCATTTGGCATATTGAAGTCTCCAAGCGACGCTTCGAACCAAATGAAGTCAAGAACAATATCAAAGATTATTTTGGAATATTAACATAAATATTTTTAGACCCCACACCTATTTCAATAGGTAGTACAGTAAAAAATTATCTTATTGTTAGATCCTTAGATCCTTCCTGTGCATTTGCATAAGCTAGTTAATTTCTTCTTTTTTGGTGTTCTTTATATAATTATCGCTTTTTTAGATTTCAAATTAATTTAAGCGAGTAAACTCGTTTAAATACGGCATTGCGTATTCTTTGACAAAACAACCTTACAGTTCTCATTAAAGAATATATCTCTTTGTTTTATTGTTAGAAAAAATCTATAGAATATCTATCATTTGATTTTTACGAACTTTAAAGAGGTACTTCATTTCGTTCATTATCAACATAAATAATAACCAGTTTACATTTTCTTTACAACACAGAATTTTCTAAAGTGGGTGTGGGGGAATTATTTAGAGAATTTTAAATCGTATGCGATTTTATTCCGAAAAACAAACTATTATTATTTTATTATGTTATTTTTCTATATACATAGCTATCTCGAATCTATTCATATGCGATTTTATTCATGTTCACTGGTCAGTAGCCGTCAAGGGGCAAGGGGTGTTCACTTTGACTTGCTCTGACGTCACTGATTTGTTCTTTCATAAACTTGACAGAAGCCATTAGCTTTGTTGGTCCTTATATAGGTCTTATTATTTGCATAACAGTAAGTTGTATCAATATTTTATTTAACCAATTGTTCCTTGATTTTTTACTTTCAATATATTTTAATCAATTATTTTAGCCATAAATTATGCCAAATAGAAAACAAGGGATACGATGTGCTGCTGGTATATGATCTATCATTTTTTAGGTTTTATAAAGACTGTCGGTGCTAAAGATGAAAAAATAGAAAGCTCACCGAATAAAAATAATGAATATTTGGTAGATAAGATTAATAACGATCGTCTTAAGTATCTTCCTGGTTGTAGAGCTCATACCTTAATAATATATTTCCAATGTTGTGTCAAAATACTTACCTCATAATACTCTACGACTTGGATACTAAAGGATATATATCGCAACTATCTTAGAAGCGAAGCCCGGTTGTGCAGCCTCCGGCGGGGGTTCGGGGGGCCTTAAATAAAAAGAAATTCATCCCAACTTAGTTTTCAAGAGAAAATCGCAAGTTGGTTGTGACCATCGCGTTGTTTTTTATTACAATTAACGTTTCCGATGCAACTTTTAAAATTTGATTCACCGAAACTAATCGAAAACTCAAAAAATTATATTTTTCATTTTCGATTTATTTTAGCGAGATCTATAAGAATCCGTCGTCAAATGTTGGCATCCGGTATACAGTAGACTTGTGGAAATATTTTATTAGCCAACATCTGTAGTACATACAGCTAAACCTGTAATTTTTCACGGACCAAGCCACTATAGTATTACCCATATAATTGCCTTGTGTTTTTTAACTTTACTTTTGTAAATGAAATATCAAACAGTGTAGGTACATTTGAGCTTTTGTATAACAAGGGCCCAATGTTTTTATTAACTCCTAAAATGTATTAGAAATTTAGTGCTCACACAGTACAGACACTTTTGACTTTTTAAAATCATAAGACGTTTTACTGTATTTACAGTATTTTCTATTTTGGTTGTAAGTTTATTTATTCAAAAGGGATTTTTTTAACGCTGTATCAAAAGAACGTATTTTTTGGCATTTAACTTATTTAATAGTATTCAAGCGTGTTAAAATGTACTATACCCTTGTAAGGTATCTTGGGCGAGCGATTGTTGCGCCGTCTCGTATGTTTTTTATTAAATATTGGTTCACCTCAAACCTCATGAACAAACGCGATTGTCATATTTAAAAAAAATATATTGAAATTTTAATAATAAATAAATATTTCTACACAATGTCAATTAAAAATATTAATTAGTGGTTTTATTTATTTATTATTATTTAATTATTTATCCAAGAAAACGGTTACATTGCGATTCTGGATTATACCTGGGTGTGTTTTTACAATGAACAACACAAATTTATTGAATATCAAATCTTTACTTAATTTCACTTGTAATACATATAACAATGACGTTTCTGGTGACCCAGAATTTTAAAAATTAACCATAGAGTGGCGCGTTTTAAAAATACTTATCTAGCGTTAACATACTAACATATTTTCAATAATAAAAAATATCATACGTTCGAATGAAATTATTATATGTAATGCTCTTAAAATTGGTAGAAGTTACCATCAGTCTTATGGAAGTATAGCATAGTTAAAATAGAAAAAAATTGGTAGAGAAAAAATGTTAACGGTGGACATCCGACAACAAACATCGGATGGCAAGACAGTTTATTTGCAAAGTCGGATTCTATAGCATTTTTTGTAAAAAAAAAACAACCAAATAAACAGGGGGTGGGGAATTGTTTTATTCCATACCAATTATAAAGGTCAATTACCATATCATGAAAATAATAAATCAAAAATTGTATATACCCTTTGCCAATAACCTACAACAAGTATCACATCTTATAAGAGATAGTAATCTACGTACAAAAGTATAGAGCTTAGGACTATTTTTTTTTATAAGGAATCACTTATTGAATAATTAAATTTCAGCACTATATATTAGAAACAAATTAATTATTCTACTAAGCTTTTATGAGCTTTAGAATCCAATTGCAGTTTTATTAGGATAAGTAATACGGTTACCACTTAGGTAGATGTAATCATTTGTTAAACAGAAATGTGTTTGTGATAATTGATTCCGTATATTCAAAAAAGTCATGTAAAGATAAGGAAAACATGAAGTCAAAATTTCCTCAATTTAAAACCGAAACCGAAATATAAAAAAACGAAAAACAGAATTGCTGAAATCGAGTGCATTTAACCTACATCGAAATTCTATATCCTTAAAACAGAAAATCATTACACAATACTAATATTGCTAAGAATTGAAACATTAATGATGCAAGAGACGGAAAATCTTATGAATATATACGAGTATACACGCACACAATGTTCTTCTTGCGTTCATGTCGGAATGAAAGTAGTGGAAATATAATACCCGAGAAATGTCAATTCAACGCACCGGAAAAAATATACATCTGAACACTTACGAATGATGGGAGACATATAATCCTCGATAAATGTAGTAAACTCACTCGCTCTCATTCTCATCCATCCAACTGCCCAGTGAAATACTTCCCATTTATACAAATATATTAGAACAATTTCACTGACTCGTTTTATATAAACAATAAAACCAGAATTTCTGAAAATGTTTATATTGTAAAGCTCATATGAAATGTCTTCATTTCCAGGGGTAAATCCAAGGAAGCAACGACGGGAGCGCACGACATTCACAAGAGCGCAGCTCGATGTTCTGGAATCGCTGTTCACGAAAACACGGTATCCAGACATTTTTATGCGAGAGGAAGTAGCTGTTAAAATTAATCTCCCCGAATCACGAGTACAAGTAAGTAATTAAAAATCATTTATTTCTAATTATCTTTTAAAATTCCAACAAAATTGATGGAAAAAATTAATGGTTAAAAATCAATGTTTCCCCTTTGGCAAAAGGTGTTGACAAGCGATTAATATCATATGAATTATATGTTTGCTAAGTTAAGCCAATAAAATGTAGACACCCTTATTTTATTATACAACTATTACTTAACGCAAAATGTGCGACAATATTCCGGGTAACAAAGAATAGCGGGGCGTTCAGCGTGCCACACCCCGAGCATTACATGACCAGTTGCCCTTTATTGCTGTTCATAATTCAATTGCATTAAATATTAGTATTATACTGTAGGCTTCAATACAATTTTCAAGTAAACTTTAATGAGAAATTATGTAATTTATTTCAAAATAGAAAAAGAAACTCCTAAATTTTGTTTTCATAGTTATAAATTTCAGTTCTGCTCTACCCATACAAAGTCGCCGTTAATGACAAAAGCCCCGTTTCTCGGCCGATGTCTGGCTAGCAACGCTCGGCCTGTTAATGGGAATTTGTTAATGGGCCATATCTGGTTAATTGCCGGTCGCCGTCTATTCGATCATCATTCAATATTCGTTCGTCGGCCAACAATAGGCCGAAGCCTGGCTAAATAATAAGCCTGACTTATGCTTAGGGTGTAATATGTTTTAATATTATATAAAATAAGTTGTGTAAAAAGAAAAATAATTGATAATGGATCAAGCGTTTTTTTTTTAAATAATGTGCTGAAAGGGACGAAACGTAATATGACGCTTTAATAAAAATCATTGAACATTAACTAATATGCTATATTCATTCACAATCCCATGAACATTTAAATTATAAATTAATAATGAATATGAACAAAATAAATCTATTTGAAACATAAATTTTAAATGCATTTTTTTTTCTCTGCAATTGCGTCAATTATTTTCAAATATTCGCACCATATAAATACTTTCCAAATGTGTTACAAAATTAACCAATGAACGCAAAGTATGAATATATCCTTCTTTTAAGTGCTATCTGGCGGTAAATTATTATACTTTTAACGGGTGAACAGGGGCAAGAGGATTCGTTTCGTTAACACAGAAATTGTCGTTAACACAATACAGTCGCATCATCGCATGGTAGTGTTTAAAGTGTATTATTGTATTTCAGAATAGTTCGTCTATTACTATATCGCCTGTTGATAACCAGTCTATTAAAGTCTCTGACTAAAGTAAGTAGTTCTATTTAATAATTGAATAATAATATATTCTCTCAAATTAAACTATAGATAATTTATATTTATTTACCTGATAATCTAATAGTTTTCTCATAGTGTGAAATAATCAAATAAAAAAATATTAATAGTTAAATTTAATGTTACAGATGGAAGGATTTTATGGTAGAAACTCTACGCAGTCGTTGATTTTTTAGAAAATGTTGACGATACAAAAACCATTGATCTAATTCCATCCAAGTGGATTCTTATAGAAGAAAATGGCATTTTACTTTGTAAATATCCACCGGCTGATGAGTATCCTAAAGTTGATAAGTTTGCTGCAGACTTAA
This sequence comes from Sisyra nigra, assembly GCA_958496155.1. Lineage (NCBI taxonomy): Eukaryota > Metazoa > Arthropoda > Insecta > Neuroptera > Sisyridae > Sisyra > Sisyra nigra. Next base: position 33,101,597 of record OY292313.1, on the reverse strand, counting down.
GCGATGCAAATGAAAATTGGGATAAATATCTAGTCAAAATTCTCTATTATGCAGGTGAGTTAGTTTGTTATTTTTCTAGAGAATTTTTTCTCATCTTAAAATTGGTTTTACAATTAAAATTTTTTTTTCATACCTTTATGAAAATAAATCTTCTCTTTTCACCTCTTATACTATTTTAGTTCTAACTCCTTCACTCACACATATTGTGTCTTAAAAACAAGTTTATTTATAATTGATTTTGCATATTCTAGATGTTGTAACTGAAAAGTTTGGGGATGCAGAGGAATCTAAAAATTTCGCTGGCATTGTAGTCCGATTGTTTTCTGGTTGGGTGGATCGTGAGAATGGGCGATAAGAAAGAGGATCTTCATTATAAACCACCAAAAATTCCCTTTTAATTTTAGAGTGCGTGTTATGTACGCCAGGTTTAAAATTCTACTTTTGTATTAATTATTGATTTTGTCTGATTTTTTACTAAGATTGTATGTATTATAAAGTGAATAAATGATTGTATCATAATAATCGTTGAGCTGATTTTATATAATTTTTTTCAGTATTTAAGTAGTTTTATTAATTTATAATATTTGCCATTAACGGTCCAGTAATTTTTACTGCAGTCGGCCGATTGTTGGTTTCTATTAACGGCCCTGTAACCTTTGCTTCAGTCGGCCGATTGTTAATCGCCATTAACGGCCCGGTAACTTTTACTGCAGTCGGCCGATAGTCGACTGCTATTAGCGGCCCGGGGTTATCATCCAGCCGGCAACCGTAGTTGGGCCGTTAACAGTTGCCAATGTTAGGCCAACAACTAGCATCTCTGGCTAAGCAATGGGTCATTAATGGCCCTGTCGCCAAACTTTGTATGGGTAGGTCTTAAATAAAAAAAAAGCTGCGCAAATGATTTAGACGAATTCGACAACGAAATTATCATAAAGCTATCAAATTAGTGGAAAATGTTAACGCGGAACTAAAAGGAGCTAATTTTTTGATGTTAAACGAATTTTGGATTAACAGACCATGTTTTCGCAGTTCACAGCTTTTATTAAGTTTCATTTTTTACAATCGTATTTCATATTTTCTACACTATATTTACTATCTAACAACTGCTCTACCGTATTGTATTTATATTCCTGACCATAAATGCAGACAAATATTTTCCATTTTCCTTTACAAAGATAGGTAGGTTTTTAAAGATTGCTTCTCTCTCTTACTCATAAAATGTTAGTGCAATTTATAAAAATGAATTTCAAAAATTTCAAAAACTAAATATTATTCTATTTTCAACTATAGTCATGATTTTCGTATATCGTTACTCTATTTGATTAATTAAATTTATTTATGAATTAGTCATTGAAGTATTTCTTGAACCAAATTTGTAAAATATAAACGCCTTTAAATATATAGATACTCGTCTTTCATAATATAGGTACATATAACGTTATTGAAGGATTGAAGGTTTAAATAAGTACAAAAAGGCTTTTTCTTCAATAAAGAATATATCTGAAAAAAACCTCGCGATACTAATGATTATAGAAACACTTATTTTAAAAGTTGCTCTTATTATTTTATTACGAAATCGCTTATTTCATTACTTGCTCAAATATATTAAGGTATATGGAAGACACATGTACATATATTAACGTATACAAACTTTGCACTCAGATGTTTGCTGCAAAACTGAATTGGCAGTCGCGTATAATGTAGTTTAATACATCCGTTTAATATTTGCATTAATTTTGTCTTCATAGAAATCAGGTTCAATACTAATATTCTATACTAATTCAAAAAAAAAATATAAAAAATAGAGATGCAACGAATATTCTGTTACTATTCGGTATTCGGCCTATTCGGCTGCATTTTTTAATATTCGGTATTCGGCCGAATAGTGTGTACTATTCGGCCGAATACCGAATAGTAAATCATAACAAAATAAATGCTAAATTCAAAACTATTTTTAGGTAAATTACAAATTAAAATTGAAAATCTACTAAGGATAATTAATTATGATGAATCAAAACAATTTTTTCTGCATTGAGTCAAGTTTCCTCGAGTAGGAACCTGCTTTGAGTTTAGAAAACCCTTCTTAGCTATATGGATATAGTGTCCGATCTAGACGAATACTTAATAAATAAAAATCAATTTCGGTTGCCGTTAAATTTTTTTTTTTAATTAAAAATAATGCGTCTCGTGATACGATTTACTCATAAATGAAACGGGCAAATATTCGACTATTCGGCCGAGAGTGTGACCGAATATTCGATATTCTGCCAAATCACTATTCGTTGCATCTCTAATAAAAAAACTACCCATATAGTAAAACCAACAGAAGTCAGAACCTTAACTGCTTTATTGAATAATTTTCATTTGGTTATTACTTCAGATTGAAGGAGGATTCTTTTCAATCAATATTTTGATTATTTTTTAATATTAGAAAGTTGATTTATTTTTAGATCAAAAACGTTAATTTTACTCAGTATAGTAATGAAGCTTTTATTGATTAAAACATTCGTCATCATTATTCCCATACTTCTATCACAATGTCGTCTTTAGATATTTATAATCAGTAGGACCCAAAATCCCAAAATTTGAAAAAAAAAAAACACTCCTGTGTTCCTATTCCCATTTTTTTCTACGGAATCACATTTTTCCTTATATTATAGAGCTTTAATTAGTTTAAAAATGTTATCCTTAACTTTCACTATTTAATAAGCATGTGATAAGATCGTGTATTTTAAATTACTCTCCAGTATAAACAATGAAATAAGCTTAGTTTAAAATGTTCAGTTAGGTGCAAGTCAGTTCAAAAAACTTGCAAAGTATTAGTTTTTTTTTTAAACTATAACGCTTCTTGTTATTATAACAATAAATTGATATTTAAAACGCAATAATTCTATTAATAAAAGATAAGTATCTACTATTATAATACCTAAAGGTAGAAAGATGATTTCATAACGAAAATTGCAACAAATTTTTTTTTCCTAGTTAGATAATCGAAATTTTGATATATTCGGAATTTTTACAATATATAGAATACATATTATAAGTATATACCTAGTTTTCACAACGAACACTAATTCAGTTAAGCCGTCGTTATTGCTTATAAGATCCTACGTAATAATTTTTTTCATTTAATTAAACGTTGTTGCATAAATATGTATAAAATATATATATCACTAATTTTGTGTTGTACTTCCATTAACTGAAAATATGTATTTTAATTTACGTCTAAAACAATGAAAATAAATGTTGAAATGAAATAATATTCATTTAGATTTTAGATAAAAATAAATTCTATCTTTATAATTATACCCATATCATTCATCGTTTAGGATTTCCTTGTTTAAAATCTATTTTATTATGTGTGAAAAATTCGCGTAAAATCTTTTCAAAAATAAAAGAGATTAATTTTTAAAAACATAGTTAAATTTTGTTTATATTTAATCCCTTACATATTGTATGACGTTATAATATCTATGCATAGTTAGGTAGTGAATACTAGCCATTCATTAAGTACTTATTATGGCTACTATTTTAAATATAAATTTTTATCAGAACATTCTAAAAGTTGGAGTTTTCTTAACTTTATACAATTGAATTTATATAATAATAATTGCATAGGTAATAGGTATATAGTTATTAAAACTTTTGGCTTTAGTGAGTATTCTGCAAACTTTTTATATAATTACGCTATTATATCTATACTTAGTATAAGAATAATAAAAAAGAATTGTTGAATTTCATCAATCATTCGATGAAATAGTGTGATATTGAATGTACGTAGTAATCGCTATGAAATATAAAAGGTTGAATATAAGGCACATGAAAAAATAAAACTAACAATAAAGACATCCACCCGCCTACAATAATATAAATATATTCCTACATCAAAAATATGTCCGTGGAGAATAAAAATATAAACAAACCCCAGAAGTAATTGTTTATAAACAATATCAACATTGTGACTATAATAGCCATCGGCAACATCTGTACCTGAGTTTTTAGAAAATCATGTTTGTTAGTATAGGGTATGTTTTAAGCTCCCATCGCGCGACATGATGCAATCCCTTCACCACCGTTAGAAACGGACAAGGACCACAAAGGACTACAATATGAGCTTTATATATGGGAAATCTGCAACTGTCTCCGTTCTCTGCTCACGATCACCCATTGAATTCAATAGATTATTAAATAAAGAGACACACCAGAGAAACGGAGGAGCGTTTTTCGTATCGATAAAAAGAGATCCACTCATCTCGATGACGTATTTGTCGTTGTGCTATCCTTATGTGTGATGCATTTTAGAATTTCCAATGTTCGTACGTTATAATAGCGTATATACCTATATATAGAGAGCAAAGGATCATACACGCACAAACCATTGTACACCCAAATGCATTGTCGTGGGATTAGCGTGGCATGGCATTGATACAGGCATTATACACACAGAACGGAATACATAACCAATTCAATAAAGAGCTCTCCTCAATATGAATTTCCACATTATTATGCCTTTAAATGTGCGTGAGCATGTTTCGCTCGACAGGATTGAGAAATTTGCCGCTATCTGTGCATGCTAGTTTTTGTTCCAGATAATGCTTCATGTCAACCTATTGATTTTCCACAAACCTCATACATCCAACTGCAATGAAATATGATTAAAAAAAAAACTTAACAAAAATAGGTTGCTTTTTTTGAAGAAGCTGATAAATTGTTTGTTCCTCTCATGCAACAAAACGCGATGTCAGCAAAAAGTCGGATAAAAACTTGAATTGGTTTCCAATAAATTTTTATGCAATTTTATCAACTATTAATTCTCCAATTTAGTAGCAGCCTAATTAATTAATAAGGCGAATCATAGACTCATTTATTATAAATTGAGCTTTGATGGTTAAGTCGTTTTAATACTCGATTAGCAGTAATTGACAAATGCAAAGAGCTTATAAGCTTTAATCTTAATATATTACCCTTGTACCTACATATATTTAGTTTTTTTATTTTCAAACAAACCAAAGCAATCAACTTTTTTTTGGCTGTACTATTTAAAAATAAAATGGTCCAGTAGAGCTGACAAGTGTTCAAACTATAAATATTCTCTTGCAATAATAATTTCATGTAAACTTCGAGTTAATTCTTAATGGGATAATTTGAAAGATTGCTCATGTTCACATCGAATATTAGGTAGGTACTACTACGTAGGTATAATATATAAAATGATTCCTAAAATAAACTATAGGAAACGTCCGTTTTGATAGTTTTCAATTTTATTTTTTTTATAACCAAGTTTTCAAAGATAAAGTTAATGCGTAAAAGTATAAAAGTATTTTCTTTCAAAAATTTATATAGATTTTACCGATTTGTGTATTTATATAGCTAAATTTTTAGAATTCAATGGTTACTTCTAGCTACTTCTCTTTTAACTTTTCTTTTTTATATGGGAGTATTTTTCAATTTGCATTTTTCAATTTATTTGCAATTTCATGTACACTCAAACTCCATTCAAGTTCGTTTGAATAATGCGGTTAGCAATCTTTGTAACTTAGAGAATTTTAGCAATTTCAATTATTATTATTATTATTATGTACAATTAGTGATAGAGATTTATTATAATTTTAAAAACTTTAGAAGCTTTTTAACAAAATAAAAAAGCTTATCAATACCTATAACAAGACTTGGTATAGTATTTTATTAACTTACATTTTAGTTAATTTCTTAAAAACTTTTCAAAACAAGAAAGAATTGCTCATTTTAGCAAGCGATGACAAAAAGTTATTTATCCGTCGTAAGAATAATAAGTATTAACAATAAAGTTTTAATATTTTTTCCATTAAGTATGTAGGTAATAATTTAACGTATCACTGTTACAAACAAAAAAAAAAAAAATAAAGAAAAAAATTTCTTCTTAAAATTATTCGGTTATTGGTTTTGGCATTTATAAGTAGCTATTTTGATTTTATTTGTATAAAATTTAGCTGTATGAAAAGAATTAATGAAAATATGTGAATTATGCTGCATTATTTAATAATGGTTAAGTAGGTACGTTGTAATATGCCATTTCTAACGAATTGTTTACACATAATCCATTTTTTAAACATAGTAGTTCTTGTCTCCATTACACGAAAATATATATATATATGTATATCATGGGACGTGAATGTTGTTGCATTTAGCAAATTTCTGCAAAAAAAATTTTCACATCCAAACTGAAAATGTGTTCCCTAAAACATTGATGCGATATTAGTTATATCGATTGTAGCAATTAGGCATTTTTATTACTCAAAACATAAGATTTTTTCCGTGCAAATGGCTTTAAAAATTTCTGCTATTAGCTTTTTAAATCAGTTAACTTCCAACTACAAGCTTAGAAGATACCTATTTCTATTAAAATAATCAGAAATCATCTATTGTGAGTAAGTAAATTATAACCAAACCATATTTTGAAAATTTAACTCCCCAATAACAGCGTGTAATGAAAAATTTATAAGTATTTAATTTTTAAAATTATAGATTTGAATTTTATCCACTTTTCCTTTCAAAAAATTAAATCGAATTAATCAATCAGTATAGGTAAGGTAAAACTTTAATCGGACAGCTTGATTTATACTCGTAATTAATCTGAACAAGAATTTTTAAAATTATCATTCTTGTTACTCATTTACTTGTGGTAAAAATTAAAGCTTGAGGTAGTAAACAGAAAATATTCGTTATTTATATCCCTTACGGAAGGGTAGTGTATTACCTATATATACCTATTATATCGGTGGAAAACCAAATAATTCGGATTACTAAATCAATGAAAAATTGAAGAAATTATTTTGAATAATCCCCACAATGACATAATTATTGGTAAAATCGACAAATCCAAATAAATATTTACACATTTCATATGTGGATGAAACCTCTAATCGGCTTTCAGCAAAATTTAACTCGTTCTATAACTATTTACACATTATTATTTTGTTAATTGATTAATTAATTATTATTATTTGTGCAATAAATGCGCATGAGAGGTAGCCAATTTTAATTTGATTTTTGATTCAATGTGGCATAAGAAAAGAACAATTAATCGAAATTTATTTAAGTTGAATAAAAAAGTAAGTATTGTGTTCAAATGAAAAGAGAGGAGAAAAAAATAATCATGACAAACTACAATATTTTACACAACAATGAAAAGCCCATCAACACGTCAAAATCTCTGCAAAATGTCACTTTTTTAATCCACCCTTCTTATTTTCAATTCATTGTAATTTTTATAATGGAAATGCATCACGCGAAAATAAACTTTATATGACCCTCCCATAATGTTTCGATCTAGCGCAGTTGCTCTCTTCCTATTTCATTTTGATACAACTGATATATAAGTAATTTGCACGCGGTATATATACCTAGATATATATTTTCATAACATTGAAAGGGATAGATAGATCCAGATGCAGAGCGTGGGCTCCCTAAGGCTTAATCCGACCCCGCTAATGGAATAGGGAGTCCGGACCACACCGCAAAGGGCGGTATATGACAATCATGCTTCAGGTCACTTTTCTGCTACTACATGAGCCATGAATTTTATAAAAGCTCAGAGAACAGCCACAATGTTGTCTCCGTATAAAATATCTGAGGTAGGACGACATCTAAATCATTAAAATCACATACAATCTTGGTACGATATCAAAGTGTTCCATTATCACACAAGAAAATAACATGAATTTAATATTACCTGAGTGCCTGTTGATATATATTGAAAACGTTTTCAAGCTTTAATTTCAATTAAAAATTCATCATCTCTTCAACATTATTCGAAGTTTCTCCGGAAAAGCAATTTGAAAATTAAAACGATACTAAACTTATTAAAAAGTATCTCGTATTATAAATTTTTTCTTTTTTTGTTCATTAATTAAATATCTGTGCAGATAGTTACATTTACACTGTACCTACATAGAAACTAGACGTTTTCACAATTTTACAGCTATTTATAAAAAAATTTCTCCAAAGAGTTTAATTTAGAAAATCATTTTAAATACAGTGAAAATGAAAGACAGTAAATTATTAAACATTATTCATGTTATTTGCGTATTTTTACGTATTTAATCAATTAAAATATAAATGATGAAAACTTTTGCTTAATTTGTTACAAAAGTTACATAATTACGTGGATTTTTAAATGCACATACACTCAAAATTATTTTGACCTGTTTGTTAAATTTTATTATATTTTATATTGGCTAAAGTAGTTTATTAATCAGATCAACTAACCAACGGTGTAGGTATAAGTATTTAGCGCTGCTTATAGTTCATAATTGAGAATTTTCCAATTTTTTAACATCTGTCATCGTAGATGATTATAGACTATTGTAAACCAAGGACAGTTTCTAGAAAATTCATGCAATGTTTTTTGAACAATATGCAGTATACCTATATTTTTTATGCTTGTGTTGTAGGTATTTATGAGTTGACTTAAGTTTAGACAATATGTGTGTACCTATAATAAAACCATTAAAAATATTAATTCAACATAGGTATTTTAAAATTTTTGCCATTTAAAGAGGCAATTGTAGGGTTGGCGTTAGGAAATATATTTTAAACATCTTAAATTATTCTAACATAACTCACATAAGTATAGTTTACGTAATATTTTACTTTAATTCTCTTAATGTATTTTTTCGTTGCAAGTCATGTGTTAAAGTTGTTCCTAAACAATGTTGTGGTTCACTTTTGTGAACAAATCTAAGGTAGTTATTAACGTTGCGTTATTTTGCAACAAATTTTGCTTCCTATTATTGGAGAACATCATGTGAATTCAGTAAAAAACCTCAACTTTGAACAGGTCAAAATGCTGGAGTTGAGGACTTAAGATAGTTTTCATACACATAAATGTTTGAAAATAACTCATTAAGTGCAAAGCATGTTACGTGAAATTTCTGCCATGTAAGGTACTAGATTTCTAGTAGAATATAATATGGTTAGAATCTAACCATAACAATTAACAGACAGTTAAAATCCTTAACTTTTATATTTTTGAATAATTTTAAAATTATTAGTATTTAATTAAACAATAAAAAGAATTATAAGTAATAATATTAATGTCAACAACAAAAATAATAGTATACAATAGCTACTTAGGTAATTACTTAAAATGATAACTGTACTGATAAAGCAACTAGTTGTAACCACGAATTAAAATAATTAAGTAAGTGGTTTTTAAGAAAACTCTTTGAGATTGATTCTAAAATTATTATGAACTTCAATAAACATTACGAAATAATATGTGCAGATAATTCTAGAATCACTGTAGATCGCGATGATGGATGGCATATATAATATTTTTAAAAGTAGACACACTTTAATTTGTACAATAATTTTGATATTAAAATTTGCCACAAAGACCACCAATAGCCGTATGATAACTACTTATCAGTGAAATGAGATATTTTATTAAAATGATATGTATACGCTTCGTTCACCAAGCGGTTAATATTATTCCTTAATTCAATTGATGTGGTATTATTTTATTGATGGGTAGTTAAGATAATATTTCAAGAAGTCTTTACTTTAATGATGATCTTTTTGTTTCAGGTTTGGTTTAAAAATAGACGAGCCAAAGTTCGACAACAGTTACAACAACAGCAGCAACAACAACAAACTCCAAAAAAAGAAACAAAACCAAGTGTAGCCTCTTTAAGAAAGATAAAGATTAGTAAAACTTCTCCTCCCTTACGGTCACATTCCTTGCCAGCGATACCAGCGCCACAAACATCAAACTCCCATATGCCAATGCCGGCTCCTTCAGTTTCAGTATCACCTCCAGTTCGGTCGCCGCATTTAGGTGCCAATTCGTTATCAACCGGCACCTACCACAGCGGTGCTGGCAATGTAACGCCACTCGGTAGTAATGCAAGCAGTCAAATGACAACCCCCTCGCCACCTCCTGGTACACCCGTGACAAACAACAATGCTCTAACAACCCCTATGTACCAACACGATTCGTACAACTTTTCCTGGTCTCAACCGCCGAGCAATGCATCAGCCGCCGCACATTCGTATTACGGCCAAAGCTACGCTTCAGGTTACTATAGTCAAATGGACTATTTTAACTCGCAACAAAATGGTGGGCACCAAACCGCGCATCAAATGTCGGCCGCTGCAGCGGCTGCTAATCATCATGCGGCTATGTCTGGATTCAACGCCCAAATGGGGTATTCAACAGCGATGGCTATGCCAGCACACCACCAAAACTATAGCCAGAGGCATTCCGACTGCAACATAGACTATATGACCCCCGACAAGTATCAAATGCAGGTCTAGTGATTTCTAAACTTTCGAAATTGTACATAAAACTTTTAATTTAGACATCGAATTATTTGATTGGATTCATTTTTCTATATATTATGCGGTACAAATATACAAACACTGTATCCTGCTGGTGATAATTAATGACTATTTGGGGTGGTTGCAATAAACTATCCTTTTTTATTTACATTTAATTATTTTTTAAATAAGAAACAATTTTTTCGTAACTTTGATTTCAATCACAATATTTCAGTCCAATCTTTAAATAGTAAACGTGTAAACTGTAAGCAAAGAAAGAAGCAATATTATTTAAAACTTAGATTAACTTTTTTTCAGTTAATAACAACTAAAAGCATATTCAATTTGCATTAATTATTATTTAACTTTTAAGAAATTATTATGGAAAACAGCTTCTGAGAGTTTTTCATTATTTTGATTTTATGTCGTTGAATGTTTCCTTCATTTAAATATATCTTATTTGTATGAAAGAAATATCAGCTATTTTTAAATACGAATGGTAGTTAAAATTAAATTTAAGGGTTGGGACATCTTTGCGAGTTTTTTCAAACCAACCAAGTTAGATATTTAAATTAACTATAAGCCAGCAGTTTTAAAAGTTTTTCTTTTCCCAATGATTCTGACACTTTTATTGAAGTGAAAAATAGTTGTACATATTTTTTGTCAATTAACGTTTTTTCAACTGCCAACTGAAATACTTATATAATTTTATTTTTTATTACAAATACAACGATTGGAAAACCTTTTTCTAATATGTTTTTATTTCCTTTTTTTTAAATGATAACATAAAATTCATAGAAAATATTCTATGATGGCTTAGTTCTTTATCAATACAAATAAGTGTGAAATAAAACATGATGTAAATAATATTATTTCTATGTACCTATTTAAAAAGATATTAAATATATAACAATGAAACTCTTTTCAATCATATCATTAATAGGAATTTTTGTATTTATCAATGCTACAATTAATATTTCTATTAATATTATATAAATTTATAAAAAAGAACACGTAAAATGTATCAATTTAATATAAATTTTATACTTTATTTGTTTGAATTGATGAAAAATACAACGATTTCGGCCTAGTGATGAACATTCTGTTTGAAGTAATTTATTTTTTGTTCACGTTGATTTAACAAAACCATAATTAAAAAAGTAATAATTGAATTTGAAAATTGTCTCTAGTCAAAACAGGTTCAATAAACGATTTATGTGAAAATGGCCAAATCGATTTTCTCATTTCTTCAATGAATTTCGGACAATATCAAAATTATTTTCAAAGTTATTAAGAGAAATCGATCAACATTTTTGTATTGATTATGATGGATGTATTCCTTAAACAATTAAGATAATTATTGCGACTTATCAGAGATGAAACCTGTAAATAAATATACTTTAATTCGATTTAAGAATACTGCAAATTAAGAAAATTGTAAATAATATTCAAGTATATATAGTAATAAAAATATTACATAACTTTTTTCTTGTTTTTTATTTTTTAATTAATAAAACACACTATGTTTCTTATTCTCTTCAAGTTAATTTAGGCAAGTAGATACCTATATATATTTACCAAGGTAAGTTCTTACTTAAATATAGAAAAAAAAATAAAAAAATCATATGAAAATTTTTCGAAAAACGATATTCCTTGCATATTGTTAGTTAATTGCAAAAAATAACGTTTTTAGATATGTATCTTGAAAATGTAGCTGTACCTATATCAAAATTAAAAGTTCCTACCTCTAGGTAAGTTCTATTTGAATTTTTGCATACTTATCTAATAATCACAAAAGCTGGTAAAATTTATATGGAAGACATTTTCGATTACCTCCTAGAGAAAAATAGATATTGTAAACCATCGACCATATTATGAAAAAAAGTATGACAAAAATAAATTTTTATTTATTAAAAGGAAAACAGCACCTTCTCGTTTTGTGCATGACAGCTGGCGCCACTTAAGTCATAATTGACAGCCCTTTTAGCATAGAAAGAAATCAATGAAGATTCTCTTTATATACGAGTTTAATTATATGATATTGTTCAGCGGGTTGCCACTTTTTGCCCTTTTCACTTTCTTATTTAACCATCAGTTCAGTGTCAAAACCAAAACAACAACAACAACATTTTAAATTAAATTGGTTTATTATTGGTAAAATTTATTTTAAAATATTTTATAAAGCGTTATTAATAGAACGTGCTCCATAAAAACGGGTTCCCATCAAATGTGGTGGAAAACTAAAAATATCTATCTATAAATATTTGAAGATTTTATGACTTAAGTGAAATCGGTTGGTATTGTTTTAGAGCTGATAGGTCAAATAAGTTTCCTATTCTTTAGCATTGAGTGGCAACCTACTGATAATGTCTCACTCATTTTTTTGTAAAACGATACTGCTGATTTCAGAGGGAATCTAATACGTATATTCATTTCAAATTTTTAAATCTATTATTAATTTTTCCTCAAAATCACCCCTACCAAAGTTAAAAGAAATAAAATAAGGAACATTTTTTGTATAGATATTTGAACTAAACTACAGGCGTGTAGCTAGGATTCTGTTAAGAAGAAGGGAGGCGTAGAAAAACAAAGAATATACCTAAGGTAAATGCCGCACGAGCAATGAGACAGCTGGTTACGTTAAAAATGAAAAGCAAATATACTTACCTCAATGACTAACCTTATTTTACAAAAAAAGTAGTACCTACGTAAAGTAGTGAGTAGTACTTACCTACCTACTTTACAGTTCGTGAACATTCCTGCTAATTTGCTGCATCTTCTAGAGAGGTACAGGCAGGGCTAAGCTTTAATTAGCTTTACCCCTCTAGAAGATGCAGCTAATTAGTACGAACTGTAAAGTAGGTAGGTAGGTACTACTTACTACTTTACGTAGGTACTACTTTCTTGGTTTTTCTACGTACAGCTGCCCTGCCTGTACCCCTGTATAAATAATCGGAAATAATAACGTTTCCCTATCAGTCACTTATAAAACGTTATCAAGGAGTACGCCATTTGTAACGGCTATGTTGATTCTCTTATGTCCTCTATCGAAATTTATAAAGCGAATAGAAACCTTTTCCAATGCAATTTCATGCATATTAAATCATATACTTATGCATAACATTGTCGAAAACATTTTTCACACTTATTAAATTCAGTTTACAAACGGTGAAAACTCAAACATGTAAAACGCAGTTTCCCGGAAGCAGAACTAGTGGCTTGATTTTTTTTTTAATTTTTTGCTTACCTATAAGTTTTTATAGGTATCTTTTAATCAATTGATAAAGTGATCACTATGAACTTTTGATTAGTTGTTCGGACCTCTCAAAACTTTTAGGCTACTATTTAAAGAATAACTTGAATTAGATATTAAATTAGACTTATTAATAAAATCGCTTCTTGGTAGTTTTTTATGGCTGTACTTCCTTAACTAAAAAAAAAATCGTAAGGCTATGGTTCAAAGCCCGCTGTAGATGAGGTAAGATTTCCAGTTAGATTGCTTGTCAAAAGCTCTACTCTAAGGAAGAAGCTGGCTATATAGCGATAGAAAATAACATCACTACTAGCTCTCTTGCATGAACGTTTGCTGGATTTTTCTGATAAAACATGTGTTATTTTTTACGTTAAATATACTACCTACTAGGTTAAAATGACAACCAATTGTAAAGCACAATTTCTGCAATATCATTGTTATTATTGAAACGATAAAACTAGCCAGCTATAATTCAGCTAAGTATAGAAAACTTGTATCGTGTGAAGCTAATAATGAAAACAAATCATACCTATAGCTGTCACATCATGCTTAAAACGTAGCGGCGTAAATCAAGCAGAGAATCCAGAGGCCAATCTTGCTTCGTCTGTAGCGAGCTTATCTAACTTATTTTAATATTTCTACTTTTCTTACAGTATCTATTGATTAAAGATTAATATAGGTAATAAAACAATAAACATTTTCTAAACAATTTGCAAAATTTAGTTATGATATAAAAAAATTATTAAATAATAAACTACGATAAAAAACTTGGCTTTTCCAAAAGTTTTGGCCAGGAGCCGTCAGTAATAATATTTCAATAGTTTGTGAAGATAGTAATTTTTATTGATACCTATTTTTTATGCTCGCAATAAAATGTAAAATATAATTATTATAATCATAAAAACGGTAATACAACCAATGGTAACATTTACGTTAACATTTTAAGGATCAAAGATATTTTCTGGAATGAAAAGTAGCTGAAAAGTTTTTTATTTTTATTATTATTATTATTATATAGTATTTTATTCATCATATAAGTACTACCTATGTTCACCACAATAAAATGAATTCTATAGAAATGCACATCAAGATAACAGAAAAGGTAAATAAATTAGTATTTTTGCTCAATGGAATATTATAAAATACTACACTAAAGTGAATTTAGTTTTTGCATTTATCATATATATTACAAAAATTAGTGACATTTTTTTAAATTAAACAGATTCCGTAGTAGAAAAATGAAACCTATTGGTTATTATTAATATAAGTATAGGTAGGATATCGTAATAGATATTGGTGGCATTATAAAAAATAAAAGTTTTTCTTAACAATTTCCTTCAATTTCTTCTTCATTCATCCATTGAAAATATTCTTTTTAAAATTTTCTTTGGATGGTCCTCAAACCTTGATCTACAAAAGTAACTATTCGTTTGTGATGCCAGAATACTTATGTGGTTTCCTAAGAGCAGCCCTAAGAGTGCTTGTAGGTAATACAACACCCTTTTGTATAGGTGGCAGTAAATATGTGAATATGTGAAGTTGGAAGCCACGTGTATGCTCGTGGGATGCACGTGGCGGTCGTTGTTCAACTATTCATTTTCTACTTAGAAATTCCAATCAATTTGTTTCTACTTGTGCACAATCGAAATTTTCCGACAGAAAAATTTGAAAACTCACGAAAGATATCGAAGAAAACCGTATTAAAATTGGTTGTAGACATCGATGAGTAAATGATCACTTCATCATATTTATCAAATGCAAGGGGAGTATAATAAACTTTTAATCTTGAATGCATTAACAAAAATCAATTTTGAATAATGAAAAGTAGACAAAACGAAGCACGCAATGGATTTTTCATGGTTTCAAATGACTCCCTTAGATGTTGTCTGAATGTTTTCTGATTAGTACTCGGTCCCACACGATTCCCAACACGTGGCTACAATGATGAGCTATCATAACTCACGTGGCCTTCACTGGTAATGAATTAGATCAGCCACGTGTCACATGAGCGGTTTATCTCGCAAATCTATAGTGTGTTTTGTTTACCCCCAAGCCGGTAATATGACAAGGCTACTAAAATACATTTCACAGTTTCACTCAATTAATGTTCATGTTTAATTATTTTTACATTGAGCTTCGAAATTTGAATCCACTGAAGCAATTCTAATTTTCAAAAGCTAGGTATTGTATTTCAAAAAGTATAAAATCAGTAATTGTGAAGTTTTTTAATGTACGTTTTTACACAAATTTATTAGGGGAAAATGATAAGAAACAAACTTGATGATAAGTATACGGTCGTTCAACAAATTTTGTTTTCAAACTGAATCAGATTAAGTTGTGAACAGTTTATTTTTAACATATCTTACATTTCGCTGAAGTAAGAAAGTCAAATTTAATAGATAGGTAAGTAAGCAAAGTTTACACATGATTTGATTTGAAAATCTATAACAAACAGCGAGTTTCATATAAAAAAATTCTACTAATATAAACATTTTTACACTAATTTGACCTATACCTCTATATATGTGAGTATATTCATTTACTCGCAAATATCTTCAAAAGTACTTATCACATTTAGAAAAATGAGGTATCGTTAAATACGTCATGATATTCCGCTGATTAGAGGTTTCGTGACGTTTTTCTAAAGTCTAAACTCAATATGATGCTTATCGAAAGAACAAATAATCCTTTTTAAAATTATTTTTAAACTTTAATAGTTAAAAAAAGGTTCAAAATTATATAAACAAAAAGAAAATATACAAATAGAAACGATCATGATAAAAATTGTGTTTAAAGAAGAAAGAAAAAATTTTGTAGACAACTTATACAAATGTTTCAATTTAGCACATACGAGTATACGTTATATAGATGTAATTATATAATACACCTATCCCCCGATTTACACGGTACTCGTTTTACACGATTTCGCTTTTACACGGTTCATAAACTAATGAAATTCGAACAATTTTGAAATATTCTAGCGATGGAAGTGGCATTACACCAATCAAGAAGAAAAAGCTGATAGTTCCTCAAAGTGATAGCAAATAATTTTCGAACATACTTAAAATTGTTAAGTTTCAGCAGGTACTTTTTGAAAAATTTTTCGTTTCTATTTTTTATTTTTTTATTTTTAGAATAAGTTCACTACGACATCACGCCATTTTTGGGGCAAACTATACCTAGTTTAAAGTTTCTGGATATGTTTTACTCTTCTTTCATTTGAATAAATGACTTAATTGTGTAGTTTTTTCGTTTTACACGGATTTATATAGAAAAAATAAAGATTTCATTTTACACGGATTTGTCTGGAACCTATCTTCAGTGTAAATCGGGGGATAGGTGTATAGTGATGTTCAAAGTTGTTTGGTCGCATATGCCGCTTTTCCTATGGGATTTCAATTGTGCATACTAAAAAAACGCATATTTATTTGAGTCGTTTAGGCTCATTTTACAATTTGCCAACACGTCCTTTTATTTGATGACCATACACCACTGAGTGAAGGGTACCTATTTGGAAACAATCAAAAATAATTCATACTATGTAGCAAAGTATGCCCTCACCTGGCTTAAATAATATTTTAAAATATGCTAAGTCAGCAATTCTTAGCGCAAGGTGCATACAAGCGTGGTTTGATTATACAAGTTTTTAGTTTTTTAAACGTATTTTTTTCAATGTTGAAAGAAAGGAAACTTTTTGATTGGGATTTCAGAGATTTCCCAAGTAGATGCCATTCACTCAGTGGTGTACGATCACCAAATAAAAGGGCTCTGATAAATTTTAAAATGAACTAAGTTTATATTGTCTACAGACATAAAGAAGACATTTTTTACGCCAGGAAAACTGCAATTAAATAAAAAATAATTTATCTAACATTAAGCTCTTAAGCACACTTACGTTTTTAAAAACATTAGTAGATACATGTATCATACGAGTAAAAATAATAGGCACATGTTTGTATGTCAACAAGAGACGGTTTGTATTAATGTTTTGTTAGGCCCCCGAGTCGAAATTTTAGACCTATTTTTGACCTCAAAATCTAGGCTATTCAGAGGTTCAAGTAGATTTGATGAATTTGCTTGATTGAAACATAACCATTTGAATTTGAATTTTAGACCTCTTTTGAACGAACAAGTGGCATTTATCGGACAAAATACAATGTTTAGGCTCAAATGAGGTTGACAGCAAAACCCTCCAATGGACCTCTCTCTCTCTCTATTTTCTCCACTCTTTCTTTGTCACTCTCTTTTATTGTTTTATTGGTAGGGTGTTTTTCAAGAAGAATAACATTTTTATTTTAATACTTTGTTTTTTTTTATTCATTAAATATACAAGTTTCATTAATATAAGCGATAAATTTAAAAGTAATAAGAATATTACAAATATCAGTTCTTAGTTCTTAATTTCCTTGTCCTTGTTTACCAGCTCTTTTATTGTCGCCATTCCCATCATTTTTTTCCAGGATTTCTTTTTATTATAATCCACAAAATACCCAACCATGCGCATTTCTTTAGAAATTTTATTTAATTCTATAACATCTCTCTGATTACTTTCAAGATAATAAATTAAAGCAAATTTCTTCACACTTTTTCTTTAAAACTCGGTTTTTTCACTTTTAAATTTTTTACATTTACACTTTTAGGTCTTTTGATATAGACAATATTGAAAAATAAACAAATAGTGAAATAAGTTTATTCAATTGTTGTATAATAACTCGTGTAGCACTCGAACGGTTATCAAGAGACTAAAGCTGAGTAAAAATGAACAAGAGTGAACAGTTAAATTCTTAAAATAATGGAGTAAACAGAAAACACTTACTATGTCTAAATCGATCTCTTATAAGACCAATTTTAGACTACGGAAGCATCGTCTATTCATCAGCTAAACCACACCATCTAAAACTACTAAACCCACTTCACAACACAGGCCTTCGGTTAGCCATAGGGACGTTTCGCACATGCCCAATCAATAGTCTTCTGATCGAAGCCAACGAACCAACCTTCGACTTAAGACGAGCATTCTTATCATTAAAATATTTTCTAAAAATCAAAACAAAACCTCAGTTATACCAATACAAACTACATCTCAACGTTGAGCTGGACAAACTAATATTCAAAAAGAAACACTTACCAATACCATTTCTAATGCGCCTGAAAATAACTACCCATTGCTACCAGATCAAACTTCCTACCCTCCACATACGAGAAGAGCCCCCAACCCCCCCATGGGAGACTAAAACCATAATTACATTAAGAACCCTGGAACATTTAGGTAAAAAAAAACACACTAACATCCTTACTTACACAAACATTTAAAAAATTGGAAAATCGGTACGCAGACTACACATTTAGTTACACAGACGAATCGAAAATAACATCTAGCACTGGTTGTGCCTTCATAGTAAACCAAACTGCAAAAAAGTACAAACTCTTTAAATACAGTTCTTCCTTCAGCGCAGAACTCAGGGCAATCTGCGAAGCGGTGAAGTATGTAATGCACGAGAAGCTGCCTGGACGCTTTATTATCTGCACAGACTCTCTCAGTGCAATAAATGCTTTGAAGGGTCAAACCACCGAACCACTAATTGACGACACCTGGTCCTTGATTCAACGATTGGGAACACGGCTACTACTAATGTGGATACCCAGCCATGTAGGAATCGAAGGAAATGAGAAGGTTGACACCCTGGCCAAGCGGGCCACTAAAAATGGTGTCTTGGACAAGCGAGCGACCTACAAAGATGCCATTAGCTATGTAAAACAAAAACTCGTTAAAAATTGGCAGCAGGAATGGGACCGGGTTTTTGATTTTCTTCGCCAAATAAAGCCAAAAGTGGGAACACTTACTCCCTTTGGTGATCTAAATAGACAAGAGGAGGTGGCCCTTACTCGTTTTAGAACCGGGCATACTAGGATGACACATAAGTTCATTCTCATGCGGGAACCCCGACCCCTTTGTCACTCATGTGGAGAACCGCTGACAGTCGATCATCTACTATCCGAAATACTAAATCTTGAGACAGCACAACTGAAAGATATACTGAACCCGGGGGCCCTGACTTTGGTGACTATTGGAAGATCATCAAGGAGAACACTTGCTACAACCACCTGTAAAGAAGTTCACGATTGTCGCGAAATAACCAATAGTTGGAGCGACACAAAACAAGCTATACAAAAAAAATGAGATTGCAGTTCGGAAAAATTAAACAAAAGCTGAATTTTTGCATGAAGCTTCCTTTTGTGGTTCTAAACAACATATCAAAAGTCCCCGACGAATACATGCGCCGCTAAAAATTTTACGCGGAGTCAAAGGGAACGATAAACGAATTAAACGTTAAATGTGACTTTTAAATATTGGAAAATGTATTTTCGTGAACGTTTCAAAGCCCATAATAATGCAAACTAACGCATATGTATTACACAATAGTGTCAACTTAAATCTAAGCCTAAGACCCCATTGCCTGATTGCTACACTCATAATGTAGCTAATAAATGTCAAACTATAACTCTTTTTTTCTTCGATGATGCTATAAGAGTGCCAATTTAAAAGTGCGCGCAATTAAGCGATAATTTCGATCATCGGTTAAGAGCTAAGTTGACACTATTGTGTAGTATATATGCGTTAGTTTGTTATGGGCTTTGAAATGGGCTTTGAAAGTTTCACGAAAATAAATTTTCCAATATTTAAAGTCACATTTAACGTTTAATTACAATTATAGGTCATATTCGACACATATAGATACCATTAAGGAGTACATATTAAACGTTACAACTTTTCGAATTGAATTTTCTCAAAAACCGTTAGTCTTACGGAAAAAAGTAACAGTAAATTATTTCCTTAACTTCCAATTTGATAACCTGTAGTATTTTTTTGATAAAAGTTGCCACTAACGAGATTTTTGCGAAAACTAGTTGATCGTAACCTTTGACCCCGCGTAAAATTTTTAGCGGCGCATGTATCGTCGGGGACTTTTGAGATGTTCCACAAAAGGAAGCTTACCATGCAAAAATTCAACTTTCCCTTAATTTTTTCGAAGTTTGACCTTTTTTTGTCTTTATTCCCCGGACTATATGGATTTTCATATTCATTGCAATTTATATTTTCTAATATAATTCATTGGCCCTGGTGAGACCTAGAAAAATTATACGGCTTTAAATAATTAGGCTAACAAGTATTTAACTAAAATACCAATATCTACATTGAATTCGACAATTTTTACATCACAAAATCTTTAACTATTGTGAAGTCCTACAATTTTAATTAAATTCATTTTGGACGTCATAGTATTTTTCTTGACCTTACTTCACACAAACAAAAGTGGCACAAATTATTAAATTAAATATAAAAATTACAGCCACAGTAACAACAACGAATAGGTCAAATCGTGAAATGTTTAGAAGACTTTAAAGACATGACCTTTAATATTAGATATGTTATAAAGGACAATAAAAATTGACAAATTGTTTCGAAAGAATAAAATGAAGATGCTCTAATAACGTTTTATATTAGGTAGGTATACGAAATAACCACACTGAAATTCATTCACGTTTATTGATTCCCAGACAATGAGGATTTAGTCCTTAGTCTGCAGAAACGGAATTCCCACGCCTTCTTAAAAGGATATCGAGCTATTTTACGGATATTCAGGTAGATCAAGTTATAATTTATGACTCGGAAATATAAAAGAATATTTTTTGATATTGAAAAGCTACCTACAAAAAAGAAAATTCAAAAATTTATATGATATCTATAGGTACTTATATTTTTTTTTATCTTTACAAATGTTAAATAGTCGATATGAAGATAAAACGAAGGAAATTAATTAAACAATTAAAAAGGTTTTGTAATGCCTTTATTTATAAATCACATTCATTTTCCGTTTTTGGACTTAAATCACTTACTGCCAATACAGCAGAATAATAAAATAATTCTTTTATTTTCTAATTTTTAAATTGTTTAAAATCAACAGAAATTCAATCACATACGCTTTACTGGTTACGCTTTGATATTTCCCGTCATACGATTAAAGGAAGCTCGATGCTTCAATCAAATTACTTTATCTTTGAAACGATTCGAGTTTGACATTCAGGCGTTTAGCTTCTGATTTTCTCCATTGATCATAAATAAAATTTAACATATGAATTTTTTATTGTCAACGCAATAAATTCTATTTTTCATCTTTTCACGTAAAAAAATGGACGTAAATAAATCACGGATAAAGTGTCGCAACCCACATTAGATACTTTTTTCTTTTATTGTTGTAGATAGATGGACTTTTCATTCATGATCAAAACGGAAAAAATCAAGAATAATTGATAGAGTAGCCACGATCGTTTCGCTTCCTTTTTAAAAACGATCTAGGAAGACATAAGTCACACTTTATAAGGGATAAAAGAAAGGATTTTTTATGCCAGTGATATAAAAGTCTGACACCGGATATCGCTTAGAATTCAGGATCTATTTATACCTGAATTCATAAAAAAATTTATTAGTCTGGAATCTTAGACTCGTCTATTTTCAAATAAATTTTTAAAAAATGCGTTTATTTTATAGAAAGTGTTTAACAAATTAGGTATATAGCTATATAGCTATATGATTGAAGATTACTAAAAAAAGATTACTTGATCTATTTTGATAAATCTTTAACAAAAGTCAAATAAAAGGAAAACTAATTTTATTATAACAAAGTAAAAAAGGTCAATTTTTTCTGTTTTTATTAAAAGTAATAAGAAGTAATAAAATCCCTACACTATATGGTCTTTAAAAAAAAATAATCATAATAATAATTACAGGGGTTAATGCTCATTGCGGATCTAAGCTCCCGAGAGACGATGCCACCCTCAGCGCTTCGTACTGGTATTAGATGCTGTAATAAATTGAAAATGAACGCGTCGAGAGAGCATCAGAGAGATATTAAATTATATCAACAGATGGTGAATCTCGGGAGTCGTTTGTCGGTCTTATTGTTGTCTAACCGCCCCTGCAATTAGTCCGTGGTAATGAAATATTTTACAAAAGCTATCGAACTTCGCAAAGAATCGCATAAAACAAGTCAACATATTAGTATCGATTTTATAATGAATATTAAATTAAATTTGCTCCTACAGGAATAGCTCACCCCTGTGGTGTTCACCATTTATGATTAGTTGAACGATTCCATTTGTGGCTGCTGGATTTGATTAAAACTTGAAAAAATGATTTGTCAATTTCCTTTACAAAATGCTTTATTAACAAGGTAATACATTAAATGCTACTTGATTTTATCGTTTCTTTTTTAATATCAAGAAAAATATTGACAGGATCAAACGATCATTCATCTAACAGCGTTTCAAGATCCTTTAAAAAGCTCGAAAAAGTTATTCTAAGAAATTTAAAAAAGACGCAATATGTCACAATAGTTTGATGACTATACAAATATTTTATCGAAAGAGACAACGTTTTCAAGAAGAAAAAACTTTATGATGAAGTCGAAATTTTTTATCTTGTCTGTGTATTGATTTGAGAGGAAAAAATCTACCTTTAACACACCTATGAAATATATTAGCTATCAGTGATCTAGAACAGTGGGACATTATGATGCGGAGGTGTTTGCTGCACCTGAGAGTCTGTGCTCGTTAACGAAATGATGGGGATGACTTGCGATCTTAACCGGCTATAGAATTGATTGATTCCACCTCCTAGTGCTTAGATACAATAACATGCTGATTACAAACAAGCCACTTGAATATTTTTATTTTACCCATTATATGAAATATTAAAAACTCTATTATAAAAAGTTACATACAACTATATTTTTTAGGTTCGTATATATAGCAAACTGCAATATTTGTGCGCCTATAGGTAATACTGTAAAATATCTACTTGATTTTTCACAATGTTTTTAGCCCTTATTTAATTAGTAATTATTAGTAATAATTATTATTTAAAGCTATAAATCTACAACTGCGTATAAAGAAAAGAAGTCTTATTGGCATCTCCTTGTAAGTACCTACAGTAAACTCTCGATAAGGCGAACTTTTTGATAAATCAAGCTTTTTTCGATCGTAATTCTTCTCTACCTAATCTTGTATTTTATCCTATGTAGATAGGTTGAACTTCTGGAATAAGTCTTGTGAAAACCTCCACCTCTATTAGCCTAACTCTTAACGGCTTGACCTCTATAATTTAAAAACAGTTTGGTTATTTATTCTAGCAGGTGTAATATGAAACATTCACTTTTATTCTAATGAATATAAACAAATTTACTGTCAATAACTTCCTGAAAAATCGAACTTTTCCTCCTTCAAAACTCGAACGTTTAATGAGTCCAACTATAGTACCTAAATTTGTTTTGGTTTCTAGGAGATCTTTAGAAAAAAAAGCTTCCAGGCCTTTTAAGTTATCGATATCAATCAGTTCAAATGTACTATTCTCTTAAATCG
This sequence comes from Sisyra nigra, assembly GCA_958496155.1. Taxonomy (NCBI): domain Eukaryota; kingdom Metazoa; phylum Arthropoda; class Insecta; order Neuroptera; family Sisyridae; genus Sisyra; species Sisyra nigra. The sequence goes on along the minus strand of OY292313.1, from coordinate 33,077,626 downwards.
AAATAGTGACTTTCGACAACAAATAGTGACCATTCACTATTTTGTAGTGAAAAGTACTATACACTATTTGAATTTGGTGGTATACTTTTCACTACAAAATAGTGAATAGTCACTATTTGTAGTCGAAAGTTACTATTTCGATTTAAGAGAGTAGATTTGCACTACTCAATCTGGTTTCAAATTTCAATTACGGTTTTTATATTTAATAATTAATCCGTGGCGGATTTATAGACTCGATTAAAAAGCTGTCCCCGTTCGATTTTGAGCCTTTTTAACTTCATGAAGGTATAATGTTTCTTAGGATCTTAATAGATACCTCCATGTTTATTTTTTGTTTACTTAAAAATCATTCATTAAATGTTTACATTGCTAAAACTCTTGCATATCTAAAATGTTGCCACCTATGCACGAGCTTTATAAGTCTAAGTTTAAACATATCTAACATGTATAATGATCCGTAACCTTTCGTATAACTTAAGTTGGAAATTTCCAAGAATATGATTTGTATATTTATCCTGGGTATAAATTAAAAATTGTGAAATTCTGTAAATTGCTTTTTTTATTTAAAGACTACCTACTGTAGTTCAAAGTTCAAGGTGGTCAGATAAGTAGTTACTAGCATTTTACAGAGCTCTTAAAGATTTTTTACAGGAAGTTAGAATCTAAAGTTAGGTGTTATATGCCTAAAGCCTGTAATTTTAATGATTCTTTTTGTCTTTTTGAAGAGATACAGCTGCCCTCATCTGTCTGCTTTACTAACTACATACCTAATAACGCAATAACTTCGTTTACTTACTCGTCTCTACAATTCTCTTACAATTAGTATGGTTTAGTGTTTATGTCTAACAGCTGTAATAATAAAAACTGGAAACACGGGTTAATTATTTTTATTTTTTATACATTTATTATAACACATTGATCTTATGAAAGTTAGTGTAGGTACATCCTCTAATAAAAGTAGATTAACATGCATTAATTTCAGTTTATAAGTGTAGCATCCGAGCATCCGGAGATATCGATGATGCCAGGGCCGCTATTTAAAACACATGAGGGCTCAGAAAACTTTTGCTGATTAAATTTTTTTTTATACATTATTAAAATATTCAATATACCCAAGAGGTGAATAAATGTAGATATATTGGTACCAGAAGATCATTTGGTAGGTACCTACCTACTTTTTGCAAATGAAGCACTCTAAACTGGTCAATATATTTCTTCTTCTGCAGACCTTATTTATGCCAGTATCAATAATTCTTAAATTAAAAAGAAAAAATAAAATTATTTACAAAGTTTTTGTAAAACTTCTATTCACTAAAGAATAAAAGATAAATACATAATTCCAATCAAGAAGCCATAATGAATTTGAAAACACTACAGTATATAGGGGAAGTGAGCCCAAAATGGGTAAGCTAAGCGCGAAGTTAAAAAAAAACTGTAACATTCGTGTTATATGGTAGGTTGATTTACTTTATAATATTGTATAATATTCAAGCTTTAAAGTAAAACACGATTTGGCCACATTATACCTATGTCCAGGATTTGTTTATTTTAAAAATTACAAAGCTATCAAAAACCCGATTTGATACCCTATACATAAGCCTAAAATTGGTAGCTCATTTGGGCAAAACGGGTTAACGTTTTATTATTTACTGTAATGACTATAAAACTGACGAATCAATTTTTTTTGTTTTATATAAAATATCACATATAAATATTACTCATTTACGTACCTATACTATTTAATTAATGAGTCTCAATATTTATTGCCTATTTAGTCGATAGAGATAAACAATAATTTTATACTCGGCCACCTATTGGTGCAGTGCTTAGAGCAGTAGTTCTCTCCTTGTTCATGCGTCAAGTGGTAGATACGGGTTCGATCCCCGTTGAATCCTAGACTTAAGTTCCTAGAACTAAGATTAAAGTTGACCAACTGAAATTTTCTGTGTTTAGACAGTCGTGTTATGACCTTAGCTGTTAAAGCTACTTAAAACAAAAACAAAAATGTACACTTATTTAATCGGACTTTTAAAGTTATCTACTTATTATTATAGATATCAAATATGTTAATATAGTAGATAATATAGAACAATAATTATTGCAATTAGATATCAAATAGAAAATACAAACTGATAGTATATTGAACAAAAATTGCTTAAGAACTTCATTCTTGGCACAAATCACAATAATATGTCCTTTGCCAGAATAAGAAAAACAGGTGTCATGAGCTCATTCTCTATAATCTCCATAATGGATCCATTCTTCTTTAGGTGGATCTTCATACGGATCACCACAAACGAGACATATATACATTTTCGGGTTCTTCTGTGTATTTTTCATGTTAAATTGTTTATATCTATCTACCTACCCGTTTTGCCCGAGACACTATTTTCTTTTTAAAGTAGAAATAAACTCAAAATAGCAGATAAACCAGGTAAAGTGTTAATTTAATTTCAAACTTATATTAAATTTTCGACTAATCATGAAACACTTACTTACCTTATATTTTTAGTATAATTAGCAAAAAAACTTTTATTGAAAATTCCCATGTTTGTAAACAATTCCGGCGCTCGAGCTTAGTTGATCAAAGCTCGTTAACGTTAGACAAATATCCGCGCACGCTAATGCGTATGACTTATGAGTGCTTACCCGTTTTGGGTGGGCTACTCATATTAGGCTCACTTCCCCTACATATAGAAAAGATTGACAAATTCAAATAGGCTCTCAAATAGGTAAGAACTTTAATAGTGCTATAAAATAAGAATGTAGCCGCATAGAGATTGTAATATTATAATGTAGGTAAGTACTAAATTTTGCAAAAATAGTACCCTTATTGGTATGTAATCGGAAACATGCAGGTATTTAGGTATAGGTAGAAGGAACATATAGTGAGGAATAATTTAAATAATAAGTTTTGTTTTTAAATTTTATTTGAGTACCCATTAGATAGTTCGCTAGTTTGCACTATGTAACAAATCTTTTAGATAGAAAAATTGCGATTAGTTTCAATGACAAAACGTAATATAATTGTTTTAAATATCATGGTAGTACCTAAGTATGTGTTAGTACCGAATATAATTAGTAGAGATGCAACGAATATTCGACTACCAAATTCAAATAGTGGTATACTTTTACTACAAAATAGTGAATATAGTCACTATTTGTAGTCGAAAGTCACTATTTCGATTTAAGAGAGTACTATTCGGTATTCGGCCTATTCGGCTCATTTTTTTAATAGTAGGTACACAATTCAAATAGTACTTACAGAATATTCGGCCCAATACCGAATACTAAATCATAACATAACAAATGTTTATTTCGAAATTATATATATTTAAATTACAAATTAAAATTGAAAATCAAGTAGACAGAATTAATTATGATGAATCAAAACAAATATTTTCTGCATTTGAATAAAGTTTCCTCGAGTAGGAACCTGCTCTGAGTTTAGAAACCACATATTATGTACTTATGTTATGGATCTTATAGTGTCCGATCTAGGCCAGGGATGGCAAACCTATGGCACGCGTGCCCGAGGTGGCACTTTTGAGAATTTGAATGGCACGCAAATAATTTCTAAGTTCAAAAATATTTTTTTCTTAATTTTAAGTTTTAAAAATTTAAAGTTAAATAAGTTTCGGTAGTTATTCAATCGAACATAAACGAGCTTTCTTGAAGATGCAAACAATTCAAGAGATTTGAAATAACATCAAAGTTTATTTTATATCCGCAAATACACTATCAGTGGATGAGATTAACTTGAAGATATTTGAGTTGCTAAATTTAAAAGATTATAAAGTGCAATTTGACAAATTTCACTGGAGTTTGATATGGATACAATTTGTTGATTTCAAACAAGATTTGGAAATAATTGATAAAGATTGATTAGCAAATATAATTTATAATAATGTAAAAGAAGAAATAGTGAGAACTTAAACACTATTCTAGAATTTTTTTGCGAATGAAAAGAAAACTAGCTACAGAAAGATTATCAATTTTCTTTTATACTTACGTTTGTGGGTCCATGTTTTCATAAAGTAATTTCATCAAATGTAATTCAAGAAAGAGAATGACTGATAAATCCAGTTGGAAGTGTAAACTACTTAAGGGGAAAAAATGGACCAAATTATAGATATAGAATTTGTCATCGAATGTACAAGTACAACACCAAAAATTCATTGGTAACAACCAAATGTTGTTCATTTTTATCAGTGACAGATAATTTTTTAAACAATTCTGTTTTAGTTTTTGAATTTGTCATTTTCGTTACTTCTTGGGCACGTATGACATAATCGAAAATAATATTTAAGGATTTTTGGCACGCAGGCCAGAAAGGTTCACCATCCCTATCTATAATCTAGGCGAAAATTTTGAAAATAAAAATCAATTTTGGTTGCCGTTAAATTTTTCTTTTTTTTTAATAAAAAATAATACGTTTCGTGATACGATTTACTCAGAAATGAAACGGCCGAATATTCGGTAATCGGCTATAAATCACTATTCGTTGCATCTCTAATAATTAGTGTAGAATATTGTATTTATATAGATATAGGTAGGTACCTTATATTTAAAAATTATATATTTTATATTTAATTTAGATCATCTATATATGTACCTACTTATGGATATTTTTGAGTAATCCCACTATAAGCGTTTATCAAAAGAAAGTTTTTACAAGTTATAGGTACCTACATATCTTAAGATTTTGTTTGAATTAAAACTAAGTATTAGATAGACGTTTCCAATCGCAATAAAGGAGTCTAAGACACAAATGCCGTACTTATACGTAAGTATCTATATGTATATCAATATATGCATAAATGTTTATTTTATAAAGAAATAGTGATTCTTAATTTGAAATTCATTTATTTTACCGAGTCGAAATTTTAGACCTATTTTAGACCTCAAAATCTGGGTTCAAAAAGATTGAAACATGACCATTTGCAAGGCAGAGGACGCACCCATGCGTTCCCCGACGTCAATGTGTTAATATAAGCGATAAATTTAAAAGTAATAAGAATATTACAAATATCAGTTCTTAGTTCTTAATTTCCTTGTTTTGTTTACCAGCTCCTTTATTGTCGCCATTGCCATCATTTTTTCCTTTTATTATAATCCACAATATACCCAACCATGCGCATTTCTTTAGAAATTTTATTTAATTCTATAACATCTCTCTGATTACTTTCAAGATAATAAATTAAAGCAAATTTCTTCACACTTTTTTTTGGAAACTCGGTTTTTTCACCTTTAAATTTTTTACATTTACACTTTTAGGCCTTTTGATATAGACAATATTGAAAAATAATCAAATTGTGAAATAAGTTTATTCAATTGTTGTATAATAACTCGTGTAGCACTCAAACGGTTAACAAAAGACTAAAGCTGAGTAAAAATGAACCAGAGTGAACAGGATGAAGGATCAAACCAGTAATGGATACAAGAATACACAATATTATACTAATCAAAAATTTGGGTTATTAGTAAATAATATTTGCAACAGGTATTGTAAAAAAAAAGGAAATTTACAACCATATTTTATGTTTTATGATCATAAACCTTTTTTTAGGACGAGACGATTTGTTCAAAAAATATAATAAAAATTTCATGTAGGTTAAAATGAAGGCGATGGAATCGGTTAGGTCTATATGAGGCTCATTTTACTCTTTGGAGGTCCAAAAGAAGATAAAAGTACCATTTTAGGGCCAAAAGAGGTTTTCTTCGTTTTCTTTTGAAACTCGGGTTTCACAGAAGTTTAAAATAAAAAATAATTAAAGCCCTGAAGTAAGGCAACTGAAATGCATAGATAACTAAATATAAGCACGTTTTTTTACAATTAAAAAGTTTTGCAGGTGTAACTTTTATTACTTTACGAAAATATAGGTAAGTACCTACCTTCTTAACACGATTAAATTTTGTCAATATTATCAATAGAACTTTGAAAGAGTATCTATAGGTCAAAGATGGTCTATTAATCTTAACTAGGTATTGCTTAACTTATCGCTTTTCTATCTTGTTTCATAATACATTTTCTATAGAACTAAAAGTATTTTACTATTTGTTATGAACAAAAGAATAGTAGTGAAGCTTTTATAAATAGATAATGAAATGTTCATTTTTTGCGGAAGCATTAAAAATATTAAGTTTTATCTATATATATATGTAAAAACATTTGTCATTCATAAAGCCTTTTAGATCTCAATTATGTATGAAACGTTTTGAAATTGATCATTTTCTTAATAAAAGTATTTTCTTGTAAGTAGCTTTTAGGGGGAAGAAAATGATTTTCTTTTAAAATACTACGTTAAATAAAGAGTTTGTGTAAAGGTATAGGAAGAAACCCGATTACATTATTTTCCAATATTTACAAACTTAGGTTCATTAATGCGGTTGATAAGCTTTGGATTACATTTTCATCCACACATTTGAAACTGCCACTTAAAACATAGCGGCATATAGCACTCAATTCAGATCTTTTCCACCATATCCATTCGAGTAATTCGGGTAAAATAGATGAGAAATACGTCTCATCCCACTCCCACGTGAAATATTATCACGCGAACCATCTCGCTCATTCATAAAACATAAGAATACAACAAATTGATTTCATATGGGCGTGGTTTCTCTTCTCCATTGGTTATGCAACAATGTAATGTTCACGCAGGCGTGCGTCTGGTAGTGAATCTGTGGGGGCGGCTTTAAACGGGCGTAGAACGCTATCAACACAAACTCTGAATTTACTGAGTGGTGAATAATTTTAATATCAGCTGTTTCGCTTGATTTACTTAAAGAAAATGCTCTCTGATTGCTATTTACATTACATGTAATTTTTAAAGAAAATAACAAGCAAAAAAACACTACCACACACAAAAAGATTATCGAAGATACTTGAAGATAGCTTAATGCATTTTATTCGCATCCAAAAATATCTTATAAGTCTTAAATGAATAAAATTGTACTTTTGATTAAAATGACAAATTCTCCGTATCTATTACACAAGGAATACGTTTGTGAATAGATTTCAATAGACGTCAGAAATAGGGGAGTGAAACCATAAAGTCTAAGTATAATATTACGACTTATCGAGCACGGACATCGAAATGTTTGCAAACATTTCTAGAAGCTTGATAAGCACTGAAATATTTTAATATTAGTGTATTTTAGGAATGAATGTCTCAGAATGGTAAATAATTGTACCTGTAGGTACGAGTAGAGTAGTTTAAGGGTATCTTATTGAAAAAAGTAGCTTTTTGGAGTTTTTTATAAAAAATAATTGGAATACAATGACTATAGGCTTAATGTGAACCTGTTAATGAAATAATTTCACTGAAATCTGGCCGAGCCCTCAAAAATTAAATAAGCATGAAAATGTAGCGATTGTGAGTAACGAAGCATTACGAGAGGGTTCCAAGCACAGAACTTTGAGATTCCCCCCCGGTGAAAGCTGTGAGATTTTAGCAGAGAATGTACGAACGGGGCGTGTCGTATCGATCCCGGAATGTACCGTTTGCCCCGCTGTCGTGAATAGAGAGACGCGCCGCACCATAACAGTTCGTTCCGTACTCTATGTATTCGTAAAAGTAAGGGATTGTCGCCAGGGATCAATCCCAGGACTTATTAATACGGTCGTGCCGTGTGTACAGCTTAAGCCTCTCTCACTACGCCATATATCCGTTCTAACCCGCTTTTTGGCTTAAACACTGTTTTATCTTACACTAAGTCGTTACTTAGGCTTAGGTTGTTGCTATAGTGTGTGTTCAACTATAACCCAATACCCGCTATTTACTTGTGTTTGTTTAACAACTTGATTGTTCCGGTATCAACACCATGACTTTCGGATTAATACGAGAACTATTTTATAATCACTGACGTGTACCTACCTATCTAATGTTTTTCTGAATAGTTTTTAAGGATTACAACGGAATAATTGCCTCTTACAAAATTTTAATTCTCCTATATTGCAAATATTGTGAATTATATTTTTGTTTTTCAAACTAAAACGTAATTCGGTAAGTTGTCTTAAATTTTTATTTATTTATTTTTTAATTTTCCACTTGCATTGATATACCAATTACCTATAAGTAGTCGCGTGCAGTTCCAAATAAATACATCCACAGACCAAAAGTTAAATATATACGCATTTAATTCTATTTACATTAGTTATTATCGCAAGTAAAATTCGAGTATTCGATTATGATGAAGCGGCACATTAAGTGATTATAGACTATGGGATATGTTTACATTGAATACCTCCCTTTGGAATGGTGACAGGGAGACATGAAAAAAGCTTGACTGGCGAATTCGCTTTTAAGACGATTATGGCTGTCGACTTGCCGTGTTATAAGCTTAGTTGAGAGTATTACTATTACTTTATTATGATTATATTGGATTCGGAGAGTGTGAGTTGTATGAATTTGCCAATCTCCAAACAAGAGAGACTGCATGGAACCAGAACGACTACTTTAGTTGGTTTTCGATCGTCGTTACGTCTTCCGATTAAACCGAAATTCAATCAATGGTTTCTATTTGTGTTTTAACTGTTACTAAATGGTAATATCAGTGTTTCACGCATTCAATATTTTTACCAATAAATTTATAATAACAAAATTAGTGAAATGAAAAATTTTTCGAAAAAATATACACTGAAGCAAATTCATTTAAATTTTATATTAAAGTTTATATAAAATAATTAATCATAGTAAAGTGATGAAAGGTTTACTCAAGAGAAAATCCTATCGTGTAAAATTAAAATTCATTGAATAGATTAATCTCAAAATTCATAATTAACTCCGTTTATTTAAACTTAATTAGAGTATCTAATGTTTTAATTTCAATTAACATAGATTTAAAAGTTGCTTGATTGTTAATGGTTCAATTAAAAAATTCGTTTCTAATATTTTTCATGAGAATGATCACGTTTTTAATTGTGGTGTTATATCTTGATGTTAAAACAATGTTGGTTTTATATACCTATCTTATAAAGAATGTTATTAGGTATATAGTTTATTATTCTAATTAAAGTAGGTATATCGAAATATTGCATTTGAATAATTTCATTTAATATATTTTTAATATTGTGATATTAATTCTGGAAATGTGGTATGCAGGTATACAAAACGATTTGTTGTGATCTACATTTTATGTTAAGTTTCGAAATTATTTACCCTCTTGTTAACATATACCTATATATAGGTGTAATATATTAGTATATTTTTATATTCTTTGTAGAGAAGACATTCTTATCATATAATGTAGTACAAGTTCCAGAATTATTTTTTACAGATTCTAAAGTTGAGGAAGTATCATTTTTATTAAGGCAAGTTGTCAATGATAAATTATTTTCTGGATTATAAACTTTGTATCGGTGTTTTTATGTAGTGCAACCTAAAATATTTAAATAACTTATGGTGGCACTTTATTTTAAACTAAAAAGTTGCATTAGTGTATAGACAGGTACCTGTAGGTATAGATGAACGATGAACGTTTATTCAGTTAAAAAACACCTATATATGATATAATATTAAACCTAAAACAAAAATACTCAGAAATTCTCAATTTTAATCAATTGTGAATGTCAAATAGCTTATTTGATAACTTCGCAAGAGCAGTAAGTTTTCGGATTGTTAGTTATAAAAAAAAACTATGTTCGTAACGATATATAGAACAGCGTTTCTCAAACTTTTTAGTCGGCGACTCTCTTTTACTCTTAAAATTTTTCAAGTAGGTAACACTAGAAGAATTGGTAGATATAGGTAAGTATATATAGGGGAAGTGAGCCCAAAACGGGTAAGCAGTCTTACTTTCCTGTGTGAAGTATTTGCATTTTGTGCGCGTGCGTGGAGATTTGTCAACTCTGACGAGCTTTGATCAGCAAAGCTCGAGCGCCGGAATTGTTTACAAACATAGAAATTTTAAATAAAAGTTGATTTTTTTAAAAATTAGTTGCTAATTATATCTACTAAAAAATTTAAAGTTAAGTATGTCATGATTAGTCGAAAATCGTATAATAATCGTGGTGTTTGTATCATTGGTTTATTTTAGTTTAATATAAGTTTGAAATAACATGAACACTTTGCCTGCTTTTTCTGCCATTTTGAGTTCATTTGTACCTTAAAAAGAAAATAGCCTCTCGGACAAAACGGGTAGATAGATATAAACCGAAAATTTATATATGCCTTGTTTGTGGTGATCCGTATGAAGATCCACCTAAAGAAGAATGGATCGAATATGGAGATTGTAGAGAATGAGCTCATGACACCTGTTCTTCTTATTCTGGCATAGGACATATTATTGTGATTTGTGCCAAGAATGAAGTTCTGAATTATTTTTTCTTCAATGTACTATTAGTTTGTATTTTCTATTTGATATCTAATTGTAATAAATGTTCTATATTACAATATTAACATATTTGATTTTTATAATAATAATAAGTAACTCTTTAAGTCTGATTAAATGAGTATAAAACTAGTGTTATAAATTAGTGTTAATCTTTATCGACTAAATAGCTAAGAAATATTGGGCTCATTAATTAAATACTACGTAAATGTGTAATATAAATACGTTATTTTTAAATCAACCAAAAAAAAAAATAATTGATTCATGGCTCATTACAGGAAATAATAAGACGTTAACCCGTTTTGCTCAAAGGAGCTACCCATTTTAGGCTTATATGTACCTATAGGACAAATCGAGTTTTTTGATAACTTTGTAATTTTTTAAAATAAACAAATACTGGACATATAAAGTGGTCAAATTGTGTTTTATTTCAAAGCTTAATTATTACACTATATTATAAAGTAAATCAACCTACCATATCTATAATACGAATGTTATAGTTTTTTTACCTTCGCGCTTAGCTTACCCATTTTGGACTCACTTCCCCTATATCTATGTGTAGAAAACACCCCGGAGAGGGTTTGTTTAATTCAGAAGAAGTTAATTTCCTTTGTTTTATTGGTTTGAAATGCTCATAATTTTGATTTATAGCAGATTTATCCCTGTAAGTGTTTGGTAATCAATACTTGACTTTTATATAAAATATATTTGGCAGAAAAATTATTTTCAAATATTTTCCCCAAATATTTTTCACGGCCCCCACTTTGAGAGTCATTGATAGATATACTTAATAGGTGTTAGTTTATAAAGGAAATACATTTCATAATTTGACAGTTTTACAAATCAATTTATTACTTATTAGAACGTGTTGTTGGTTATTTATAAATTAAGTAAATAGGTAGGTACCTATTTAGTACAAAAAAAAAACATTCATTTTTTGGTAACAATTTAATGTTATCTAAAATAGGTATAGGTAAATTCAAATCTAGGTACCAAAAAAATTTATTTTAATCTTTCACGTAAATTAATATCATAAAGAAATTAAGACAATGCGTTATATTAACCAAAAATGTAAAAATTATAGTTACCTGTATTAATATTTTTATTTTATGATTGACCTCTAAGTTAACCAAAAGTTTAGTATAGGTAATAAGTAGGTAGAGAATAAGTGCGTATTAAGAAGAACTATTACATAAAAAGATTTGTTGCTTGTTTTTAATAACTACCTCATCTATAAGTAATAATTTAGTTAAATACATGCCTATAGCCTAAGTATAAGATAATCTAAAAAACTTGGAAAAAGAATACTATATATAGGTAATACACAAATACTTTTATAATAAGTAGAATAGAATAATAAAAATAGAAAAAGTTGCAGTAGTTTTAACTTATAATTACTAAGACAAAATTTAAATCATCAGTTATGGAGCTTATAATAATAAGTAAGATTTTCATTCTTCGTATATCTTTTATATAGTTTACATTGACTTTCTTTTCTTTATCAATGTAATTTATAATTCTTATACTTAGGTATAAGAATTCAGCAAACTACCATATATATTAGCTGTTATTTACCTATATTAGATATTTTATTATCTATATCTTATACCTATATCTATATTAGATCCCGTAAACAATTTTGTATCTTTCTAACGTTTTGCGGTTATATATTTTAACTATGCAACTTTATTGTCTATGTGATTTTAGATCTTTAATTAAAGTTGAAAATGTAAACATGGATGTAATTAGTATTGACCCGTTACGATTGTAAGTACCTACATGTATATATATGGGATTATATTATATTTAGGGATTTCCTACCTATTTATTTTGTGTTAAATATTATTATTTTAAAGTCAATATATTTATATTTTATTCCACCTCACTATTAATTACCTTTATTGTATTGAAGTGAAATGTTAATTAATGAAATTAATGATGGCATCACAAAACAAAGCTCACAGCTTTGTTTCCATTAACTAATGAAATGGTTGATGAAATAACCAAGCGAAATATAAGTACGGATTTATGTTGTTTAGATTTAAAACCATCATCACACAAATGCTCAAAATAATTTATCAAAATATTTGGTAGGAATAACACACATTTGTATATTGTTTGTAATTAACATTGAATGAGTTGAATATGGGTTTATCTATAACTACTTATAGGTATAAAATTTGCTAAACAATGAATATCACAATTAATTTTTCAAACTACATATCTACTACGTTTATAGATAGTAAAACAAAAGTTTTTTTTTTATCTGAAAATGAAATGAAGAAAATTTACCGTATTGTATAATAGAAAGCTTATAGCATACAAAGAGCATGTTCGTATCGCAATATTATGCACATGCTAAAAAGGCAAGAGGCACACTTTAGACGGATATTACAAATTCACAATCAGGACTCAATCTGAAGAGTTGTTCAGACAAACATGTTCCATTGTATACGAAGGCCTCTTGAAGTATATTCAATGGAACACCCGCGCCATTTTAACAACGATATACGAGAGCAACTCTCGTTATCGGATTTAAAAGCAGAGTCAAGTGTTAAACGCCTTGTTCGGTCATTGTTTGCAACCACTGCTCGATCATCTACCGCATATACAAAAAAAAAGCGCCTCATACTTAAGCTCACCTTCACAACGCCTTCTTTTCAACCGAACAATAAACCGTTTTATATGTAAGCAATAACTTTTGGAAATAACCAAAATTCTTTTTTTTTGTTGCAGGCCTAATACTTCATGTGGCCTAACAGTCTCACCTCAGGGTAAGTTGATCGTCATAAATTAATTTGGGAATATAAAAATGAGTAATTTTTACGAAAAACGCATAGAATATAATTAGCATACATCCACGCTTATTTATTTAATTAAATCCCATGAATAGATAAACATCATAACATGAGGTATAAAGAAGATTGATTCTAACAATACACCCCAAGTCATTAGTAAGCTAATCGCCTGAAGTGATCGCTGAACCCTCAAAGTAAACAACGTTGTTCATTCTAAATAGTAATTCCAGTTAAAAAGCTGATACAAGGTCATTAAAATAAACGTTCTTTATCATCATCAATTAGACTAGGCTAATCATCCGCATTTAAAAAATGCATATGCAAAATGAATACAGGTGGATTAAAATGCATCCCTTGTTAGTGCAGCTAACATCATTAAAGTCGAAACGCAACTCGTTTGATGATTCCAAATACCCATCTATACTTATATATAATATAAATTTTTATTTTTTATAAATATCACAACTTAATTGATTATAGCGAATCAAAATCATTAGTTGAAAGGTTATATTGGCACAGCTTGAAATCTATGTATCAGGCAAGGGGCGTTAAATTCTTGTGGTGTGTCGGCTCGCGATAAGCACCCTATAATGTTTATACGGCTCTATCAACTGTGTACAGCCACTACAGGACAAGTATACTCTACTCAATCGCCCCCAAAAATCTCGAAAGTGACGCTTTTATTTGCTTCAAGCCGATGTTGAAATGAACCACAAATGACTCGTTTGAAATATGTCTTTTTTACAACTTTATCAATTTGACGTGTTCATTCTTATGTGGATTTAATAAACGGTTAATTATTTTGTCCGTTGCATGCAATTGGATAGATAATCATATTAGGACCTTTGATTAGTCAACTTTAAGAAGTAAGCTTGTTATAGAGATTGTCAATAGTTCGGAAGCTAAATGATTCCAACAAAATGAATTGACAATTTTGCTAAGATATGTTACCTACTAAATATTATAGGTTTGAAATTTGTATCAGTCCAATTTTAATAAAGGGATTTTACAAAAAAATTAGGTTAAAAATTATGGAGAAAGTTTTGGAAAAAAAAAGAAAAAATTTTAGGTACACCTTTAAATAAATTGGTGCTACCATTCCTATAGCCAAAACAAAACATTTTTACTGATAACTAAAGAAAATTATAGTAAAAATTCGCTTTTGACACTTATTCAATTTTCTTACTTGACCAGCCCTTGCTTTGCTCATACTAGACAAATTCAACTTTGGACATTCAACGCTTACATTCAACTTTAAAATACCTTTTTTATTAAATACTTAATTGACTAAATGTATAGCAATAAAGCTTAATAAAATACAGTGTGCAAACGCTAATGAAAACTCATAACATTTTTGTTTACGGTATGAAACGGTGTTTTTCTTGACTGTTGAGAAGTTATTTAAACTAAATATTTTTATTGACCAATTTTTTTATTTATTACATACTTACGTGTGGAAAATATTTTTGTTCTTTAATAACAATTACGTGCTATTCTGTCATATAAACTAGACTTTTGTCTAATTTTTTGTGATTTTTGGATTTCAAAAATATTAAAATTGCATATGTTTACACAAAGATATTAAGTTATCGTTTACACACTGTATATAAAATCTATAAAATAACAATGATAATTTATAATATGTTGTGGTGTACACCAGGTATATGGCTTGTGGAGCTGTAAGTAGAAATAGAAATTAACAAAAAAAAATATCAACGTAGGTAAATACAAATCATATAGTCGTAAAATTATTAATTAGATGGAACAATTTTTTCTGCAACTCACTGTACTATTTGACCCGTATATTATTCTTATACAAAAGCACACCAATTTATTATTTCATATCTGCTTAAAACTATATTATCATATTTTACATACTTATCTATATTTATTCTATTTATAACTATCTGAAAAAACTATGGAAACTATATAGGTATTTTATCAGAATAAAAAGTAGAATATGCAGTCTTCAACCCATATAACATTATACTAACCCTTTAAACAAAATTACGTTTAACATAACTTCGCTTTTATGTGTACTCCACAGACTTTTTAAATTTTAGCTGTCATAAAGAACAATGAAATTTTTTATGATAAAATATGGCCTTATTACTCAGTGAGATTGTAGTTTTTATTTAGTGAAAGAATTTTTCAGTTTGTTTTTTAGTTTTAGAAATTACTTCTTAGTATAAACCACAGAAATTTATTTTTTATACCGAATATTACAAATGTACACACCCTTTACACAATACCTATGTAAGGTCCGTTCCACTTCACAGACAAAGCGTACATTTCCATACATTTCCGTACATGAACGGCAAAATGACGTTTCACATAAACTGTGACGTTTTCTGGACGAGTGAGTTTATATACTTACCTGATTGCCCCGTGATTTTGTGATCTACGAATCTGAGCCCGTAATACCAGTAAGTACTTAGACTTGAACAGATATCGTTGGGCTTTTATGTCCAAAACTAATCTAATATAGTCGACATGCGTCACAAAGTAAGAACATACAGTTCTTTTATCACTGCGTTGACGTTCAAAATATGTTAAATGGAACAAACCTATATAGATAGCTAGTGTCTACAGAAACATGTTCATTATTTTAATTGACTTATTAAGAGAAAAATTGTAAAATTGTTTGAAAATAAGCATTTATTAAATACCCTCAACATCAATTATTTTTTGTGTACAAACAAAAAATAATAAACTATAAGATAATGTATATAAAAATATAAAAGATCATTATACAAATGGTGCAAACCTATATCTCTATTATTAAAAAAAAAACAATTATATTTTTCAACGATAAAGTAGTTTATTACATTCTTATGAGCTCTATAGTTATACCGTATACATTTAATGCTTCTTAAAATATTTAAAAAAAAATACTTATACTGAACTATAAAAATATCATTGACTAATGAACTTCAACGAATTAATGAAGCATAAATTGAAAAAAATCTAATGATGTGAAATGATTACTATCGAGATTATTTTTAAATTATCTTTGATATTCTTTTAGAATTTTTTTTCTGCGATAAAAAAATTATTAAAAATAAATTTAATATATTCCTTGCTAAAGATATACGTTCTATATATGTTACGCAAAACAATCAAGCTCATATATAATAAACAGTAAAAAGCCAAACACTATGAACAGCAGGGGAGACATTTCAAGCCCTAATATTTACATAAACGTTTTAATATATTTTCTCGTGCATTTGAAAAAACGAAATGTTTTGAATGCACACTTGAGTCACAAAGAATATATATTTAATATTTTTCTTTCCTCTATCAAGTCCATGTGTGCTGGAGCTTTTTTTCAAATGCCAAATTTAGAACAATTCAGTTTGAATGAGTCTCAAAATGATCTCGAAGAGACACCCTTTAGCTTGAAAAGAATAAGAGGTTTAGCGCGAAAGATTGAAATATAATGTTTTGTTCGCATTCGGATTGAAATCAAATATCCCTTCGTTTCGTCTTGGAAATCGTAATCGCCCTAAAGGTAGTGTTTCGTGTCAATCAAGCACAAATTAAGCACATAATTTGATATCATTCTGAAACATTACTCCGTTAACTTCACGTGTCAATGAAGTAGACTCAGTCGGTTTAATTTCGTGACGTTATTTTTTATTGTATTTCAAAAAATATTTTTAATCCGAATGTGACAGAATATGGCTTTTAAAAAGTGACATGTTTGTTATGGAGGCGACAACTGACATGTTAGACATCGATGACAAATATCGAAAAATAGATATAGTTTTAAATCCGGTTTTGGGTTACGCAACTGAAATAGAACGCCGAAAAATGCGCTGCAGTTATATATATATATAAGATCGTAGATTTACCGATCAATTTGAGATGGGTTATAAGATGAAATTTTATGGGAATTTTTGTTTTAGTTGTAATCCAGATGGTGAGCTGACGTTCCCCTCGTTTGGACCTGCGTGTGGTTCGACGCCAAGCGCCGGTATGGCCTACCTTAAGACTGCGCCTTATGGAGTTAACGGCTTAGGACTTGCAATGGATTCATTGCATTCCTCCATGGGTTATCCTCCAGGTATAAAACACTTTTCAAACTTTTTTTTTCTTATAAAAGAGAACTTGCATTCACGAAGTTTTTTGTATATCTACAATCTACATATCTGTGTAGGTATATATTATCTATGTTGTATGCATTTAAACATAACAAATAAAAATGAGATGATAAAATCAATCTATTATATTCGCTAGTTGATGCATACTTTCATAGTTCTGTTTTGACAATAGAAAGTTCAATATGAATATTACCTACTCAAAGATTTTATGATTTGAAAACCATCTGTATTCATTGACAACTATAAATTATATTAATATTGAAGCTTAAGTTGGTTTTTAATCCGTATATCTATTACCGTTTACAACAATATCCAAAGCTGTAACGAAACTATAGATACTTTAATAATTCTTGAAAAACTAAATGTATATACTTACATAGATAGATTTTTGACGATTCATTTTCCAAATACAGTTAATTAATATATGAGGTTTTTTTTAAGTGGTTCTAAAGTGATGTTAAATATATCCAGATATATTTTGTAAGAGTAGGTATGTTTTGGTTTTCTAATAACTTTGTAAAATATAGTGGATGATACATTTTTAATTGATTTTTCTGAGATCTGTAAATAGATAAAAAGACCAGCAGATCGTATTCAATGTAATATAATTGGATAACTTTTTGTCAAAAATTATTAAGCACCATTTTCAAAAAAAAAAAAAAATAATAAAAATTTAAATATGTAGATAGGTATATTAAGTTGACATATACCACTTAGTTCTTACGCTTGTTTTCTTCCTTCTCTCTCGTCCGATATAATAACCTTATAGTATTTGAAGAATATTTTATTTATTAAATATACAGTGTGATATGCTCGAACAGACTAAAAATTGTTATGGTATTCAACGATGGTTTTGTCATTTATCTACACAGTTTCGTCAATTTTTGTAAATTTATTTTTCCTAGTGAATTTCTTTTATGTTGGATTTTTCCATAAGAACCTATAATATAAAGTTGTTAACATTTAACTAGTGAGGGATAATTTCTTTTATGTTTATACAATATATAAAATATATTGTGGTCTTAATTATGCAATACAATTTACATAAGTAAACTAGAACGATATACCTACTTTATATACCTATTGCATAAACAGTATATCTATAAGTAACTATTCAAAGTCAGCAAAAAATCTAATTTGATTTTATTTTTTTAGTTTTCTATCTTGGTTCAGAACTATCCTCAACTCTCAAAAATTTAAGATTATGTTATTCACAATATAATTGATTTTTCACTTAATTTCATTACAATTTGTAAAAACGGTTTAGTTATTTTGAGAACAAACTTGAATAAAACTAAATTAACTAGATACCTATAAACTACGACAATTTTTTTTTTATTTTACACCTACATAATTTGTATTTATAGGTATCTATATTCGATATCTCTGAGAGAATCTAATAAACTTAAAAACTAGACATTTAATAGTCAAAACAACTCGACCGAGTACGTGTTACATCACATATTATATATAAATGAAGAGTTCTGTCGTCATAATATTTAAAATAGGCATCATATTTCAACTCAAGCCAATTTTCAAACATTCGTTTTTCAAAACTTAAAAAGGGTGTATTTAATTAACTTAACATTTAAATAATTTGAAGATACCTATTCATATGTATTGATTGCAGTTTAAACATGTCTACATTAACAAGGTATATTTCTTAAATAAGCTTTTCGATTAATACGATTAAACCCACTTGATTAATCCACTTTATTAGTTAATAAATTAATAACATTTTATTAAATTTTAATATTTGAAATTATGAGACAGCGTTGCGTTAGGTACAACTTACGCATTTATCAATTAATTATTAGATATTGATAAATCAAAAACTACAACAATGTATTTTATTGAAATAATTTGTTTCAGAATTTTCATTTGTTCAGTTAAAATATTATAGTGAGCAACTACTTATATTGATTTAAATAAGAAAATAATAATTACCACTGTATAATTTTTGAAGACAAAAATGTATAAAGGAATTCTTTTTACAAATACGTTCACTGATTTTTTTTTTATTCTTGAGTTAAGTGAGTGAGATACCACTCCTAATTATTTTATTTGTAATCTCATTTCGGTTGTTTGTAAACACTTATACCTATCTTCAGAATATCACGTTCTTAAAAGTACTTAATATTTTTGAGCTATGTAAATGAATGAGATTTACATACACACATAGCCAGGACAAATTTTACAGATAGCTTTGTTTTTCAGCGGAACTCTGAAAGCAGTTTATATTTTGCAAAACAGCTGAAATTTTTTTGGAAAAATGAATTACATCATGACATTATTGAATATTGTAAGCAAAACTTATATCAGTTTCTTGATGACAAATAACATATTCATCACAGAGAAAATTTCGTAACGATATTTTTTGGAAAAATAGCTTTTTATTTTCTCATTTAGTTTTTATCTCGGGGTGCAAGAAAAGTTTTTACACTCTGAACATTTTACTGATCAAATTCTATCAACTACAACTTCAAGGCTAAATGCAAAAAATTGCTAGTTTTGTTACGTCGTAGCTTAATCTGTTGTTTTGTGTCACAAACCCAAAGCTTAATTATATTTAAAGATGAGAATGCCGAATGGAACATTAAACTAACAAGCTGCTTTGAAAAATATATTTTAAATTGATCACAATCTTACTTTACAAATACATCAAAAGATATATTAAGATCTTATTATCTACCTAATACCTACCATTATTTTTATTTAATTATGTAAGATCGCTTTGTAACTACATACAAAGGCATACATTTACATTGGAATTGAAACCATATGTAAAGTGTTCATATTTGAATTAGCGTACGTCTACGTACATAGGATAGAACATATTATCATGATATAATATTAATACCTATCGAATCGTGAAAGGGGTACATCATACGGTATGATTAATTTCAATTGATCGAATAATCAAGATAAAAACCTTAATTGATCAATTGGGGACCATATATATGTTACTTATATTGTATTTTTAAGAGAGGCAGTTATTGTTAAAATATTGATAAATATTTTTTTATTAAATGCAAATAAACAAATCCCTATGTTAAAAATGAATTGTTTTATTAGTTTCACAAAATACGTTACTCATTTTAAAATGCATATTTTGTGACAAAGTTAACAATTCTCGAACAATTCGAAGAACGAATGCAAGTTCTCTATTGACCATTTCAATTAGTATGGGATTAAACTGTACCATAAAATCATTTGTAATAGCTATTCATTTTATTTTTGTTTAATGGATTGTTAAATGAATTTGATTAATCAACCATAAATATAAAATAAATTACCTTTTTAATATATGAGTTTTACGCAAAAATAATTAATATAATATCTATACATCTATATAGCATATTCAGTTTTGTTTTACCAAAAATTAATTTAAAATTTCATCAAATATGCTCTTTATTTTTATGTTCAACACGGGTATCTCTAAATAGTGCCATTGGGAATATTCCATAAAATATAATAAGGATTTATTTAACATTTGATACTCCAACCATTATACTGATATTAACATGTAGCTGCTAATAAAATGTCAGATTAATAAAAAAATACTTAATACCTAATGGTATTTCTTTTCATTTAAATTGATTCTTAATGTTTCAAAATTGTTCTTTAAGAATACATTTTTTTTAAAAGCACTAAAATAAAAATTGTCGTTTTAATGTTCAGATTTAAATTGGGTTTATATTACGATGATGCTTAGATAATTTATTTGTATAGAAACATAGAAATGACCGATTTATAGGTAAAGGATTTCATTTGTGACAAGCCGTTGTTAGTTATGTGTTATTCAGGGAATCCTCGGAAGCAACGTCGGGAACGGACAACTTTTACCCGAGCTCAATTGGACGTTTTAGAAGCGTTATTCGCCAAAACAAGGTATCCTGACATTTTCATGCGGGAAGAAGTAGCTCTCAAAATTAATTTGCCTGAATCGAGAGTTCAGGTAAGAACGTTTTTGCAATACTTATGTATCTAATTTATTTCATATTAAAATCTAGTTGCTAAATATTTTCTAAATATATGCATCACCACGTACTAAATTAGTCAATGAAACTTAGAGATTTAAAAAGACATTCTTTTTTTTTTGGTGATATTCTAACAAATAAGTACGTGCTTCGGCATAAATAGGTCACATTGTACCTGGACGCCTGCTGCTGGTTACTTCAATAATATAAAAATGTACCCTAGTGCATCTTTCGTTTTTTAAAAAAACATAAAAACGCATTCATTTAATTTTTACTACCCAAGGTTCAGCTTTTATGATAGAAATTCTAGTAGTTTATAAAATCGTTCTTTTTTCGTTTTACAAAGCTATAATGGGTTTTTATAAAAACAGGTCTGGTTTAAGAATAGACGAGCGAAATGCAGACAACAGCAAAAACAACATCAGCAATCTCATAACAACGGGAATACAGGGAGTGAGAAAACCACAAGTGGAAGAGTTAGTAAAATAAGCAAACCTCAAACATCAACTCCATCAGCCGTGAATGTTTCACTGGCAAAATCTCCACCTCCATCAATTTTAAACAACAATACAAGTACGAGGTAAGTACACCATATTCAAATAGAAATAATAAGATCTTGTGGATTTATTGAACAAATGTTGGCTTAATAGTTCAACAACAAGTTCGCCAGTCGCTCACACAGCACCGTTGCTACGAGATTCACCTACGTTGTACATAAAACCTCAACTAATTTCATCAAGTGGCAGCACCAGTACACCGCCCACGGTACGTATTCGACAATCGAGACAACAAAGCCAAAAAGCTCATTTTTGTTTTTTAATGAACATATCGAATTTCCAACCAATACTTTTGAAACAAATATACTTTTACCTAATAATATGATGGTATACAAAATAAACTTATGAATATTAATCTATGTACTACTACTGCGCTAAGGCTGTTAAGAGTTGTCGAGAAGAAGTTTCTGAGGATAGTTTTTAGTATACGAGTACATTTATAGCCATCCTCAAATAAACAATATTTATTTTACCTATTAAAATTAAAATGAGTGGAAATGCAGTTACTTTGTTAAAATAGATACTGGCGACATGGTGAGCAGCCAAAATAATATTTATCATATTTACATATATGGTTTATGTTAGGTAATATGTAATACCATTTATATTATACATTCAACTATTGATATTATTGTGGTTATTGCACCTCGGTGTAGATTGCGCAAAATATTTTTTTTTTAAATTAATAGGTACTGTTGTGCATTTTATGCCAACTAAATTTTTTTCATTTCCAAAGAAACTTTTTTCACTTCAGATAACATTTTTTTAAATATCATATAAAAAAAATTAAAACAAATAATTGCAATTTGTGAGTTTTCGCTTAGTTTTCGACTAAATGCAGAATTTTGATGTGCATATAATCACCCATAATGTATTGGCATTCTCTAGTATGATTTCTTAAGCTCCAAGAATTGAGGACGGTTTCTGATAAAACAAGTCATTATAGAAATCGAAAATGAAGAGTAGTAATTTGCGAGTTTTCGTCTGGTCTTTGATTTATTACGACTTTTAAAGACAAACTACAATTTATTTTCTTAATATATTTATAAATTTAATTTTACGATTGTTAACATTTGAATTATAATATTATGATAATAACGCCAAATTTATTAATTTTTACCTTTCATTTGTGGGAAATTATGGTTTACTTATTAAAGAAGAAATTTGCTATTGTACGTATAAGTAAATTTTTCATTTTTTTATTATTAATATCTATTAATATTTATTATACGATGCACAAAATATTGAACAGGCTTAAAATACAGTTTTTAAAAGCTAAAATGACTGAAAAGTTGCTAATACCTTATCATGGGATTTGAAGCGACTATAAATAAATTATCTAAATTTAAAAAAAAAATACAGCTACCATAGTTGTTTACAAATTGACAAACAAGTCAGAATCATTTCCCATAAGAAATAGGAATTGGACAATTTATCCTCTTTAAATTCAGTTTAATATCAAAAACTCGCAAACTACGATTCTTCATTTTCGTTTTCTTTTGGCTTCCTGTATTCTTTAGTTCTTGGCGTCTAATGTATTATGTATTACAATATGTAGATATTTTTTTTATTTTCGCTCTTTACGGGCACTTTTAGATTGACACCCTTATATCATCATGCAGCGAAAAAGAAGATTTTATTTGATAATAATCATTTATTTTATAAATGATTAAGCTACATTATGAGTGCAGCAATCATGCGGTAGAGTTAATAAATATCAAATCGGAAAAATTAATAGACATTTTTTTTTAAACCAAATACAATAAAAGATTAGGTAGGTACCTAGTGGGTACCTAGTGTGTATTGGTAAAAGAGAATATTTACATTCTATACGATGAAGACGAAATTTTGATTGCCAAAACACTTCAAAGAACTTTATTCATGACGATTACAGATAGATTAAAATCTATCTTATTTTTATTACTTTTAGACCAGTGTTTCATCAAGAAGGGTTTTTGGCTAACCCCTAATAATACGATGAATAAGTTTTGTAAAAAAAATAAAGTAAACCTTTTGCTTATAAAGTTGCATATTAGGATTACGAGCTTTTTAAATTTAAATTTGAATTCAAAAGTTTTATAAGCAAAATTTATTTATAGATTTTAGGTTTGATAATAATCAGAGTTTCCTTTTTCTTGAAGTTTCGGACTTGAACTCAAATAGTTTAAAATGAAGCATTTCATTGTTTATATAGTTAGTAATCTATCAAAAAACCAATCTGTAGAAATTGTTTTTTCTTACAATTAGATACTACTCTTTTAAATCGAAATAGTGACTTTCGGCTACAAATAGTGACTATTCACTATTTTGTAGTGAAAAGTATACCACTATTTGAATTTGGTGGTATACTTTTCACTACAAAATAGTGAATAGTCACTATTTGTAGCCGAAAGTCACTATTTCGATTTAAGAGAGTAGTATACACTTAAATAGGAAATTTAAAGATAAAAATTAAATACCTATGTATTTGCTTTCAAAGGTATCGCTATTTTCTATATCTTGTATTAAGAAAGTGATCGTTTTTTGTCACATTTAACATCTCATTTATATTATAATATCTATCAGAAATTATAAGATTTTTAAAATATATTTTTTTTTGTTATTAGCTTTCAGCTGCACCTTACAGTTCAAGTGGAAGTAGTAATGCAAGTACAAGTATCTGGTCTCCAGCTGCAATAGACCCGTTGGCATTGGATCAACATCGAACATGGGGTAATATAGCTGTAACGAGTACAGCGTCGTTAGTGGCAGCATCTTCAGGATCTCTCGGTGCTACATCGAACTCACTAGCTCCAAGCTCTAGTTCAATCGGGTCCTCAGGACAATCAGCAGCCAATTGTTATCAAAATTATCCATACTATTCGAATATGGACTACTTAACTTCATCGCCGGTAATGACACATGCTCAATTTAATGTGACCGTAAGTCGCGAGCTTTCGTCTTTCTAATTTCTATAATAAAATGTTAACTGAAGGAAATTTTGCTTTTAGGATAACGGAATAGAAAGTAGTTGGACCAAAACCAGAGATGATTCAGCTTGGTTTTACAATTCGTCTAACTGGGAACGAAAATGAAACAGTTGAAACGATTTTAAACGATTTTATTTGTAGATAATACGTTCTTCGTCGTATGTTGTATAAATTTTGCAAGATAATACGAGTAATTATTAAGCGGCGTGACTAATTTAGTATTTAAAGTAAAATAACATTGCAAAAGTTTATTAATACATAAATAATTTTACCTCAATAATGTAAAAAATATTGATGGTCATATTTTAAGTTTCTTGTACATATCGTAAGTTGTAAGGTTTATCGAATTTGATATGTGATCGTTAAAATACCTAAATGTACTTTATTAATAGCGCATTCTACACACCAAAGGGATGAATAAAATATTCTTTGTTTGGAAAAAAATTATTATTTTAATTTCAAATGCAGATAATTTTAATATTTCAGATCTATTAACAACGATACTTGTCGTAAGTAAGCCGTGATATTTGTTTACATTTAAAAAGAGAGAGAAAGAAAGTAACATGTAAGTATAAAAGTGGTAACAAATGTCCATAAAATATTGTTCTTACTTTTGAACTTATAAATACAAATAGCAACAGTACGGATTTTGAACACTTGCAAATTTTATTATTATTATAAAATCCTAACAATTAGCAAAATCATTTTAATAAGTAAGTTGCCAGTTTTGAATAGGAATCAAATTTTTGTGACCTATAAGAATGGTTTATTTTTTCAGTAAAAATAGAAAATATATAAATGGAGCTGTATTTTAGAGTACCTAAGTACGAAAAAAAAATTTATTAATTTTCGAAAGACTAAATCAAGCTTTCATTAAGAACTTCGTATCGTAACCTTGAGTAGGTACAGTAACCTACAATAACCTAGAGCTTAATAGATAAAATTCATGATATGTTTTCCATAAAAAAATCATTTACCTTTAGCTTAAACTTTCCGTATGTTATATGGTATTATGAAGAAAAATACTAACACTTTTCACAAACTATTTTTTAAAATTCTTTAATTATTTAGGCACTAACGTATAGACTCTACTCTGTACTTATATGTCTCACTATTTGTATACTCCGTATACTTTGTATAATATCCTATTATACAATTATTATCTTATTAAATTTGCAGTATAATATTCATTCATGCACTCTATCAGTGGCGGAACCACAAATTTTGAGCCCCCCCCAGCAAAAAAATTAGATCGGCTCTCCAACCTTATATGAATTTTTGCTTTTCGTATTTACTGTCTTATATAATTTTGGTAGTTTTGCTAAACGATCCTGTTCCTTTTTCAATTTTCTCTTTGTTGCTCCACCACTAGTACTGCTTAGTTTTTTTCCATATTTTAGCTCCTTGAATTATTTGAAAACAAAATACTTATTACTTTAAAATGCGTTAATAAGTATATATTTTTGAGTATTGACTAATATATAGATTATTTTAACAAAATAAATTTTATTCTACTTACCTAATACTGAATGTTTACTTCTCATGAAAATAAATTCTTTTTCAAATCTTCATTTCTTTAACCTAAAGGCCTAAAAATTCTATACTAATATTTTTAGCTATTCACTAAAACTAAAACAAATATGAAAAATAAGAAATTAACATATGCTCGTATAAGTACTTAAACACTGCAATAGTAAAAAAAGGGTTCTAATGACTTAGGTTTTTCGTTACAATAACTTTTGAATATTAAACAAGACATATTTGAATCGATTTTTGAAACTGTTCTTTTCTTATTACTATAAATTCACAAATTCACGTTGTTCAATAAAAAATTTCATATTTCAACAATCAACACTGTTTAACATATTTTTCGTATTTAAAAAACATCGTTGCACTATTCTAATAGGCTTCCTTTTGTACACTAAAGTATAAAATGCAACTAGTTTTTAAAATTGTTAGGCTCCCCAAAGCTTCGCCTACCCCCGCGTCGCGGGGTTTAGCGATATGGTAGTTCCGCCACTGCACTCTATCTTAAATCTAGTTTATTTATTTAGTTTAAATAGAAATAAGTATAATTACAATAGTAATTATCATGAATACATTTTTTTTTACAAAAGTCTCTTTTTATTTTATTTATTCATTTTACCATTTTATAAGTTAGTTCTGGGCTGCTTTGGATTGCATCGAAATGTTCAAAATAATAAGCAGATATTCAAAGATTCTCCCTGGAGGTTTATCACAGGAACAGTTTAGCAGCGAAAAATTAAAAATTTGTTTTCAATTTTTGAGAATTAGAACGACTTTTTTCGAAAAAAATGATAAATTGAGAAACTAGTAAAAGAAAAACTGTTTTCCCAAAAAGGTATAACCGATTACCTTATAATAAGATTTCTCCTAAGTGAAAATAGTTATTGTGAGTTTTAGGTATGCTAAAGTAAAATATTCAGTAATATTTAATAAATACATATTACAATTATAATGTAGCTCTATGAAATGTATGAACTTTGAAAGTTATTTCACTACTGAAGTTTGGTTTCTAATAATTAGTAATTATATATTTTGCTTTATTAAACTTACTAACCCACTGTTATTAGTCTGGAACTTCGAAAAGATTTTTTTTTATTTTCAGTTAATGAAAATTATAATTTTTTTAACTTTTATGAAGAAATTTATTAATTAGCTTATTATCTACTAGAAACTTTTTTCTAAGTTTTGAATAAAAAACGAACGAATTCAAAATCTACTAAAGTAGAGTTTCTTGACTTACTCGTGTTGATTCATAACTGTTGCAAAATTAGAATTTGAGGAAGTTTATAGCTTAGGAGTTTTACTTAAATGAAATAAAATTTTTAACCCTGCATTTATATCACTCTGGGTTATTAATATTTCGAAAAATTCTTCTTTAGTGGACACTACACTCTTCTCAAAAGTAAAACTGATTTATGAAAAGGAAACATAGCATTGAATAAATTTAACTATAAAGATTTGATATTTCAATTGACTTAATTCATTTAAACTACTATAAAAAACTACTAAATGTATCATCTGAATCATATAAACGAATTTTAAAATGTTTTATTAACATTCATTAAATGGTTGTGAAAAAAAATTTAAAAACAAAACTAAAATCTGAATTTGTCCCTTAATATTTAAAATAATCACCGTCAATTATTAATTTTGTTTTATATTGGGTTTCTTATTTTAAATTCACGTTAATAAATTTTATGTACTTCTTTCAATACTGAAATAATTTATTGTTATCATAACAAGCTACAAATAGGAGATAATCATAAATTGCTCGTGCTCAGTTGTTTATTCTCGATTGTATTTTTAATAAATCTTTAACATAAAGAATAATTTTAACGGTTTTAACTTTTAAAAGTTAATTTTAAATATTATTACACTAAAACTAATAAGACTAAATGGAAAAAAATTTAAATAAGAAACCTTACGATTTAGTGACATTTTATCAAATGTGATTGGTTCATAGAATCAGTGTTGCCAATTGTATTAACCGTCACAAAAATTGCGTGAATTGTTTTCTATGCTTTTTGAGCCACCTAAATCTTGGTGTAATATAGGTTAGGTCGGTTGGACGTGGTTGTAAAAAAGAATTTTTGGTTTAGACGGATTAAAACAGATAATTTTAGAGAAATGTTGTCTAAAACTACCCTGGGTATTGCTGCGGGTGTTTGTGGAACAATATTTCTCGGTTATTGTATATACTTTGACAAGCAAAGGCGTAGTGACCCCGACTTCAAAAAGAAATTGCATGAAAGTAAGTTTTAATATTTGTAATATTTTGGTAATAGCTTTTTTATCAACTATATTACTGAAATATATCTTTGCTTAATAGAAAGGAAGGCTAGAAAACAAGCTCAAAATGCTTATGGGGGACGAGGTGGCTCCGTGATGCCAGACTTAAAAGATCATGAAGCTGTACAAAAATTCTTCCTTCAAGAAGTTCAATTAGGAGAAGAAATGTTAGCTGCGGGAGAGTTAGAAGTAGGTGTTGATCATCTTGCGAACGCTGTGGCTGTTTGTGGTCAACCAAATCAATTATTGCAAGTAAGTGCCTCGTGTGGGGTCAACATGATTGCATCATTTTTTTTTCAAATTATCAATTATTGCCTTACTGTTTGTAACTTTTTTCAGGTCCTACAACAAACACTACCACCTGCTGTGTTCCACTTGCTCATACAGAAAATACAAGGTATTGGGACTCAGACTCGTTCAGGTTCGCCAAAGCCTCATCTCACCGTCGAGGACATTGAATAAAAATACCTGTTGTTTAGTTATTGATGAAATAGATTACATCGTTAAAAGTAGCTTTTCCTTGTTAATAAATTATGTTTTGGTGATTGAGAATGTATAAAAATTGTTCGTTATAAACATAATATGCGAAAAACTCAAATGTATTTTTCAACTTAATTCAAAGTGTATGGAAATACGTTGTCATCTTCATTCAGGCAATAATTTGAAAATATTTATGTACTAAGATTAAAATCGCATTTATTTCTTTTATTTTTCTTCTCATGTACATTCATATTATGACTTATGTAGAGATATTCTAATTTTAGCGTACATAAAATGAAAAATATTTTTAATATGATTGTGTAATACGAGTACGTTGAGTAAATGAAATGTAAAATATTGGAATTGAATCAAGAAGAAATATTTTTGTCAGCTTTTCATCTTTGTCACCAGAAATCATCTAGAAAATATATTATTTTGCACATTTCGTTTCCAATTCATTTCTTCAATTGAACCTACCTCAAGCTATACTATAACTCACTCAGCTGTACTATAAAGAAGAATTTGAGAGAAATTATTGTATTTTAAGCGAATAAAGTTGTATTCTTAAAGAAATTTAGTCGTTTTCTTTTAATGAATCGATATTTTTTTGCATATTTTTTTCAAATGAGAACGATCAGCTGGTTGGTATATATTATGTACAATAGCGTATACTGTACATAATCAATATCTGGCGAATGGTTTAAAAACTGGACTGTATCTGTACCGCAATCTTGTCAGTATTGTTATCGTTTTTATAGGATAAACGTTAAATTTCGTGTCTTCTATTTTTCATTAAAAATCTAGTTTGAAAATTAAACACTTAAAAAGATTTTTATTAAAAACATTAATGAATGTATTTAATTGAATTCTAATGAATGTGTAGTAAAATCAAGCGTTAATTCAAGATGTTTTTTAAATTGAAAATTATTTAAGTTAAAAAGGATCATTTTTATTATTTTTTTTTCAGTAAAATTTTTTAAGGGTTCGGAAGTGTGATTAATCAATTAGGATATGAGTAGTTGGGTTTTGTTTGTGTTTTGCTGATTTTTCTTAAAATTATATTCGAATTGATGAGTGACGATTTTGAGGCCGCATGTTAGGTGTGATCGCATGTGTGAGGCGGTCGAATTCCGCAACATTAGATCCACTTCGCGCCGTCCTCTGCCGCATAGCGTAGCAGCAGCCACAACTGCACAGTGCCTTTATCAAATGTGATATTAAATTAATTGTTTGAGTGTTAGCTAAAAATGCGAAAACTGCAAATAGTTTTTCTTTTACTGCCGGCATTACTCAATGTTGCAGGTAACTAGTTTTAATCTAACCGCACTAACAACAAACCAATTTCATTTTCCCATATTGTTGCTATTAAAATATTTTCATTGTTTTCAAATATTTTATTCGATAAACAAAGCATTTAATACAATCTTTAACACATTGAAATTCTTAAACACACCAACGCGAAACAATCAAAACTTGAATAAAACTTTTAAGAACAATTATATTATCTCTATTGTTGCAATAAACTACGCTACACAATAACATAATACAAAAATAGTTTTCAATAAAATCAATAAGTTTGCAAGTTCAAAAATGCATTTTCATTAAGCCATTCGAGTCGAGAAAGATAAAAAAATAGTTCAAATAAGCGAACAGTTTATTATTTAAATTAACAGACGTCAAATTTGATAAATAAATGAGACATTAATAAGGTAAAAGCAGACGAGTGTTAAATAGATTTGATACGGTTAAACAAATGTATTAACGTATCAGAGCACTGATTTTAATCATCAAAATCATTTTAATTTAAAAATTGAAAAGGTGAAATTGAAACCTTGAAATGAACGAAAAACTCGGACCCAGAAAATTTAAAAATAATATCGTCATAATCAAAGAAGTTTTTCTTAATTAATAATGTGTAGAATTTTGTTTCCTGTATATGCCAATTAAGAAATCGAGCCAGAACTCTGAAAATAAACACAAGTTTAATCGGAACGAGTGTTAAAAACTAAAGATATTTTTAAATTCTCTTTATTTCCCAATTAATTATTGTCAAAATTAATTGAGATGATTTAAATTTATCTACTTGTAAAGTCGACATTAATGTTGACAATGATTGAAATATGGCTAAAGTAAATATTATGAATATACCTACTATTATTATTATTATTATTATGAAATCGATAACAATAAATCTATTGCAAAATAGTTTAATGTTTTTAATCAAATATATATTTAGGAAATTGTTGGCGCAGACTAAATGAAATATTGAAGACTTATATAAATATTTGATCACTTTCGCCAAAAGTTATTTTAATCGCGTAAAAATCATTCAATTGCGTACAAAATCAATAGTTTTACGCTTTAATATTTTAGGTTTTGAAAGCGTGACATTACAAATCATGTTAAAAGGTAGATTTTTTTTTTAAATTCTACGCGTAAACTGATGTAAGGTTTTAGTTTACCAGAAAAAAGTATTTTAAAAATAAACCATGACTTTCTTCACCTAACTTGTCAGTTATAGCGAACGTATACCTAACCCTTTGGTGCACACACATACTCCAAATTGTAGTTCGATTATTTTAAATAATCTACCAATGCATTTTACAATTTTTTTCACCAAGACAAATATTCAAGGAATAAATAGACTTTGAATGAAAACTAATTAAACATTTTTCAATAAAACATGAAAATAAGAGTAAAACTCTGTTTTATCACTTTCATGAAATTAAAAAATAGTTTTAGACCACATTAATGTAATAAACATTACACAGCGTTATAGTAACGTTAACACTGCGAATTTTACATAGATTAATTTATTTTTAATCCTAAATGTTAAAAAGAAATTATTAATTTACATGTTATCATTTTATATTATTCAAATATTAAGTTTCGAATATTTTTAAAGTCAGTAGAGGTGCCTACAGTGGCGGAACTACCATATCGCTAGACCCCGCGACGTGGGGAGCCCGAAGTTTTAGGGGGACCCGAAAATTTTGAGAAAATTAATACTAGTGGTGCTGCAGAGAGGGTGCAGTAAAAAAGAGAAATTGAAAAAGAAAGAGGAACAGGAACAAGAACGTTTAGCAAAAATACCAAAATTATCCCGTTTTCTTAAATCGTTTGCTACGATCACAGAAAATCAAAGTACTTCTAAAGTAGAACGGGTGTTTGAACAAGTTTATAGCGAAAAAAATGATTCAACTGACTTAAAACTAAAAAATCAAGGTACTACACTAGAGATGAAGGGCAGTTTAAACATGTTGATAGCAGAAGCAGTACGGCAATTGATTTGAATAACGATGAAAATACCATGGATTTCGATCAAGATGTTACGAATAAGGATATTAAAAAACTGTCGTTATTCTTAACGGACAATGGTAATTTTCAAAACAAAATATTACACCCAATATAAAAAAATGATAATATCTGCTAACTCCTCTAGACCTCATGAGCCTTTTAAGAAGGACCTTTCGCAAGAAAATCGGTGCTAAATTAAAATATGGGATGAAGATACGAAAAGCAAAAATTCATATAAGGTTAGGGGCCGATCTAATTTTTTCCGGGCTGGGGGGGGGGCTAAAATTTGTAGTTTCACCACTGAGAACCTACCTACATTGTACTTTATGTCTTTATGTGTAGAATTTTTCCTAATTTCTCTTATTTGTCTCTATATTTACTGGTCTTATTTCTCTACTATTTAATTTCTATTTTCAAATAAATGAACTGCTTTGGTATTTGTTTATAGTCAGTGATGCTTTCCCAAAAGTTTGCCAGGGGGTTTGCATTCGCAATGAATATTTTCTAGCAATTTTTTTTTAAACTTTAATATTTCCATTGAAATATTATTTGCCAGAATAGCACACTAGCTGATGAATAGTAAACTATGAGAAAAAATAACCCGTTAAAAATCGAAAGAGTATAGAAAACCACCGATAATCATAATAAACGAAAGTAATTTTTTCTGGTTAAATGAGGTTCGCAATATTAATAACTACGTTGTTTTGTGTTAATTGTTATGTTGTTTACAAACGTATACAATATTTACTATCTATATAAATATTGCTACAAAACTAATGAGTAACAACAAGCGAATGTTGTTACTCATTATCCCCATCATTCCTATTTCCATACCCCATCAATCTGAAAAAATTGGTCCATTTGCAATCTTATAGAAGTCAACAGACCCAAACTTGGACTTAAAAGTAACCCGGGTATTTTAGTGATGTCGGTATCCATAAGAAATATATTTTTCACAATGTAATCAGTTTAAACAGCTAAACGACCTTTTAGCAGACCGACCCATCGGGAATATTAATCGGAGAAAACGAGGATGGGTCAAACATTTTTTTCCCGATCAGTTACATAGAATAGAATCATTATCAAATAACAAACCAAATATAAGGCCTCAAAGCTATATATATATAATTTGTCACATAAATTTAATTATCAAAAATCGAAGAACTGATTTAATTTTAGAACTGTTTGCATGCTGTTATATTTTGCTGTTATATATGGCTGTTATTATGGCAACCGTTTGCCAAACAAAATTTTTATTATACCAATTATTTTTAATAAGACTTTTTATGTCTCTTAAATATCTCAATTATATGGAAAATCGATTGTCTATAGTGTCTATACACTAAAACAATACGAAAACAAGGCCTTAAACATAGTGCATTTAATGTGTAACAATTATTCTCATTTTGAAGATATTATTTTATATAATTTAAGATTAAAAATTAAATGTTTTAATTATAGTATGTTTATATTAATTAGCCCATGCAGCTGTGCTAAGAACATAGACAGTAGTCTATGGATTCACGTTGTTCAAGAAGTTTCGTAGAAGTTAAATTGTCTATTTTTTTTTTTATAAATTTTCACCATTTTTAACAAGACCATTTTTTAGTTAAAACGGTCCTCTAGCTAAACATCTCCCAAGGATTCTTATATGGCCGTATCTGTCTCTGAGGGCTAGATTTGAGCCTGAATTAAATCAAAATTTCTAGTTTATGAAATTTTAAAAATATTGATACATTAAAATCAATAAACAATTTATATATTCGCGATAAAGCCATTAATAGTAAATTATTAAAGCAACTACTTGAAATTAAAGTTTAACAGTGATGTTTTTCAAACCAAATTGGAAGTTTTATTGATGTATTTAAGATAAAAATACAAATTATACTAATTTATTTAATATAACAGTTGAAAGGAGTTTGTAAAACGAACACATTTCCAGTTTTAAAGTAGCGTGATCCGAAAGTCATATTTTCTGTTGTTTATGTTGTTGCACGCCGAATATCTATATTCATTGACGTTAATAAACTCATTATGCAAAATAGATAAGACATTGATATTGATATTTCAACTACCTAAGTTGTGAGAATAAATCAACAAAATTTCCTATATCTGTCGGTGGTATACCGTCAACATCATATAATTTATCGATTTGAGCTGCTGACCTAGTTTAACGTGCTTTGATGCAATGACGTTTTTTCTTGCCTCTCAAATGGGCGCTTTTTATGAAACAAATATGTGACATAATTTATCATAAACACTTCTCCATTGAAAAAAATAAATAAATTCATATAGTAATTTGACATGTTGAACGCCTTGGTGCTCTAAAAAAGTCTTTTCAAGTTCCAACAAAATTTATACAACTAGGAAATGATAGTTATTACTTTTGATTTGCCTCGTAATGAGAAGCAATAAATTCAATTTTCTAAATGTCTTTTATTACAGATAGTATAGAGGAAGCTTGCACGGATTTTCAGGGCCAAACTGTAGCTCATGGTTTACTTTATGTGCCGGGGCCAGCCGTTTGCACAATGTGCGTGTGCTATCATTCAGAGCCCATGTGGTGCAAGGCAATTTACTGTGATCCACCATACGTAAGTTTTGAATAACAATAAAACCCATAAATCACATTTAATGTGTTGAGCAATTTGATTTAATCAAACGAATAAGAGATTAATAAAAAATGTCTTCGTTTCAGTTTTGTCGAAAATTTCGAGTCGGCGAAAGATGCTGTGAGTTCGAATGTTTAGATCCGCCTGGCAACGAGGCTTTTTTGCAATTAGAGAAATACCGAAAGAAGCTAGCACTTAGCTCCAATGAAATCAGCTTTAAGGGATGGTCAAGTTTCACGTTGGTCATAGGCTCAGTGATGGTTATATTATCGTCTAATTTGTTCACACCTTGACCATTGTTAAAGGAAGAATTAAGCTGTTTGTTATAAAATGATTTATGATTTTCTATAGCAAAACGCTTTTTCATCCCCAATCACATATCAGCCGTCCGTCTTGAAGACATATCTTCATTTCCAAAGCTTCTAGTTGAACAAATAGCTATACAGAATCATCGCCGCCATGAACACTTCATTTTATTTGTACAACGAACTTATTGAGGACTGCTTTAAAATCACGTTAAATTAACAAGTTTATATAGAAAAATTAAGAATTATATCCATTAGAAATATAAGCTGGAGAAATAATATGCAAGACGTACGCCAGTGAACTTCTATCATGTAAAACTATTTTATAAGTAAGTACACGAAAATTACCAAAAGAAAAAAGCGAATTTACTTTGGTAAGTCAGGTAATTTTAGTTGTACAGACGACAATAATAAAATATATTTGCATTCTCTCTCAAATAAGTTTGCACAAATTTAAATTATGTTATTAAAAAATTATATAATATATTTAACAATTTTTTTCATTAAGATACCTCTTGTATATAATTTGAGCAAACTATATTTGATAAGTCTAAAAATAAATGGAAAGAGTCTACAATTATTTACTAAACTTAATAGAGAAAAACTTTAAATCAACTAAAAAATCAAAAGAACAATCCAATAAAAATATGTTAAGAGGTATTTAATTAAGAATGTAAAAAATATCGTTTTCTTGTTGTTTTAAGGCTCAAGCAAACAGAACGCGATATTTTGCATCAAGCGGTGATCGCGCGATCGGCGCGGCGGTAAGCGATATAAAATCACATAAAACGCGATATCTTCTTAGTGATCCAGAATCGTGAACATTCTAGATTAATCGGATTGCTGCAGCTGCCTTCCCTTTTGCATAAAACTGATCGCTTCAACTGCGCGATATTTTTTGTAGATTTGTATAACCAAATCATTGTCCACCACGATCAACGCTATAAAATGCTTGTTCGCTGCAACAGATTGCGTTTTGTGTGCCTGAGCTTTTAGTCTTCATTTATTGAAAATGAACATTTTTTAAAGTATCTAATTTTGATAGTCTTTTTGCTCAAAATCCGTCAGAGAAAATGCAAAAAATTGAATGTCATTTTAACGTCATAAAAATTGAAAAGTATAGTTCATTTGTTAGGAAAACTATTCTAATTTTTAAATATTTTTAGTCTCAAACAAAAACACAAAATAGATAATTGATTAAAAGGCACTAATATCTATGATAAAATAAATATTTTTCTCAATATTTATTTTTGAATTTCAAAGTACTATAGCATTTTCCCTATTGCTCACTAGTTTATATACTTATTAGAAATAAATACATGAAAAAAAAATAAAAAAATATATATACATTATACATATATATTGCTTTATTAAAAAAATAAATAAATATATTTCTTAATTAAAAAGAATATTTTAGATTATATTTAATGTAAGATATGTTTCAAAATGAACCACTATACATTGACCAGTTTAATTTATTGAAACAGCTTATATATATTGACCTTACAAATTAAAATTTTAACACCAGCCACAATTATTTTATTTAAAATCGCAAACAAAGAATTTATATTTGTGATTTTGATTGCAAAACGATTTTAACGTTCCAATTTTTATAAACAGTTCTTATGCTACAAACAAAAGCTTTAAACTGGAGTCACGAGGTGAATTCGGGAATAATTAAAACATTTTATCTTAGCATCGTAACGCCTTCAAAAACGTTTCCATTAAAAGATAATTCATTTTCATATGTTATTTAGTTTTATAAATAAATATGATATGAAAAAAAATATAATTTTACACGTATAAGAAAAGCAATACAAATTAATTTCTCATTTCCATTTCTATTCCTCGATCTTATATAAGTTTTGAATATAATGTTAAAAATATTGTGATATTGCTCTGACGACAGGGGTTTGTGATAAAAGGTTAAGCAAACTTGTACAAAATTTATTAAAAACGCTCCAAATTTAATCTTATTCAGTTGTTATATTTTCAGCTGTTTACTCATCTTACTTATGCTCAGAATAAAAAGAACAAATATAAAGCCTGATCAGAATTTCATTAAGAACTTTTTCAATTTCCCAAGACAATACAATATTAAGGACCAGCTTCTATGATAATTTGCTCTAATATTTATGATACAAATGCCTTAACACCTTTTGTGCCAAAATCAACTCTTATTTTATAAACAGTATCGTTTAACTTTTTTTATATGAAATTAGAATCTTAGCGCTTTTTCGGAACAAAAAACGCACATTTTGTTGCTCAAAATTAGCACAATTTTCTTAATTTTTTTTTTTTTGGAAATAATTCTGACTAGGCTTTACGGAACCTGTAGTGTACATTTTTATTCTAACTATATAATCTCTAAGAAATTGTCGAGTTGAAGATATTTTCATTAGTTGAGTTTCGAGAATAACTTACTAGGTATTTTTCCTTGTACCTATATAGAAACTAAAGTAATTCTTAGTTATGTCAAATCGTTTATTATATTTTATTAAAAGTTTTGGCATCAACATTTATAAAGTATTCATACAGAAATTTTATTTTTGATCAAAAGATAACATCAGGTGATTATAAAGTTGGCAAACTGAGAACTTACTATTCGTTAAATAATAGTACACCATATAAATTTAAGTATGATGAAATATTTAAAATAATAACTAAAAGTAGAAAAATTGCTACTATCAATAATTATATTTAATTGTATTTTTGATCAACATATTTTCATATGTATACTGAATTTTATTTAATTTAGTATTAAGATTTAATTTAAAGTAAATTCTTTTAAGTGATTGATTAAACATTTTTGAACAATTACTAAAATAAAATTCCTTATTTTTAATACTATTCAGAGTTAATATTTTCAGAAATCCAAAAAGGTTAAAGAATATTTACCAGGGTAAAGAATATTTAGATATGTATGTAGTGAGTAGCGGTGGCGCATCTCTAGAGATAAGTGGGGCAGTAGCACCTCAAACAAAACTTGATGCATCTACATTTATAATCAGTTTAAGTAATGCCGTGGAAAATGGTTATAACTAAATTGAATAAACAAAAATATATTTTCGTATTAAACGAATTCTGTCTTAAAAGAAAAAAAATGAAAAATAAGCGCTTATACTATAAACATTTTCCACCGTATTTTCACTTTTATCCTTGAAGGTTTTAATACAAAAAGTCTTAAGTCTCTCTACACAGTGCGTACCTATTGCAGAATGAATTATAGAACCGTAATAGTCTATTTTTTAGTTCTTTAATGAAACTTGAAAAGAATTATGGCTTCAACAAGATGATGCAACGTGTCACACAGAATGCAAAATAGTCAAATGGCGCTACTTTTGAGTCAGCCATGGTAATATAACATTTTTTGACTAAAATAAATATTTACCATATAAGTATAGTTTCTTCCAATTTCAAATTATCCAAGTACAGTAAATGTTCACAATTTGTTTCTATTGAGATAAACATAAAAGGTGTATATCTTGAGTACCATAAGAGACCTTAAGTGTGGATGTACGAGTAGTTTTAAGATATTAGTTATTAAGGATGTAAAGAATGAAAAAAAAAATTACAAAAAACGCCTAACCGTCGAAGATTTTTTTCGGTTAAAAATATCAATTAAGACAATCTCTTTTATTTTTTAAGTATTGAATCACAATATTTTTTAAAAAATTGGAAACTCCCTATCTTTTTAATACAGAAAAAATAGTTTATTATATAGTTTCTAATTGATCTATACGGTATTTTATTATTTTGGATTTTTGAATATTAAAAATAAGAAAATAAACATACTTTTAGCCTGGAGATCCTATGTCGTTGGTGACTGGTGACTGCCTAATTCATAGAGTTTTCCACTCTTATAAAAATAAGATCTCGCGCTCTCAGTCTCATGATAGATGTACTATAACAGTAAATTAAATATCACTTAAAATGTTTTTTAAATCTACACAAACAGGGTGCTGTATATTTTTAATGTGGGAGCTTTTCATTGTCATTTAGCATTGCAGTATTTTAGTCATAAAATTAAATCATTTTTATTATATTATGTATATTAATGTATTAAGTATTGCCTATACTATATCTAATTTGTACAACGTAAATATTAAGTTAATTATTTGATAATTAATCTATTTTATCTATTTTCACTAAAAAAAAGATAAATTTTAAATTATCTACATTTTTCATATTTTAGTTAAATAAAATTAATAGCACACTCATCGAAAAATCAAATATAGCCACAAACATTTACTTTACTTTCAAGATTTTGTTACGATGAAAATATCTTCAATCTCCGTCTTTCTTATATTAATAATTTAAAATTTTTAATAAGGAATCTTAGAGGCCCTTGTTAATTGCATATATATTATATCTATACTCATATAATTCTTTTAGAATCGTTATTTTCAATTAATGTAGTTGTTTGAACAAAAAATAGTTACTTATAGTAATTGTTGAAGCATAAATTGTTTTCTCAAGAAAAATTAAAGAAACCCCTCTTTCATAGAAAATAATATCTAGGCAAAATATTTTGAAACCA
This sequence comes from Sisyra nigra, assembly GCA_958496155.1. Classification (NCBI taxonomy): domain Eukaryota; kingdom Metazoa; phylum Arthropoda; class Insecta; order Neuroptera; family Sisyridae; genus Sisyra; species Sisyra nigra. Next base: position 33,037,834 of record OY292313.1, on the reverse strand, counting down.
ACATGTGATAATTTCGGATCCATTTTGCCTAAGTATTTTTGTGAAAGAAAACAATTAATCAAAATTGTTACTAAATGATATATTTAAAATAAACAACTTATATTTTAAATTATTCTTATGATTGAGAGGAATATATAAATAAAAGATAATGTATAATATGATTCACACATACATATTATATTGAATAAAATAGTATAAATTCTTTATCTTCGAAATAAATATTAATTATTTTTTGTTTGTTTTTAAAACAATTTATGATTTCTCATTTTGTACTGTGCTTCAATTCATTACAATCAAATGTAATAAACATCTATTTTATCAAATTATTATATCTATATTTCTTTATCGGAAACACTGTTTAGAGATTTAAAACCTCTATGCATTCGTATATCGCATATAAAAATATTATTATTATTATACAAAATTGTGTTTCTTTATAAGAATTATAATTTTGGAAAATTTCCTAGCTGGACTGGGATTAAAGATAACACTATTGTCATATTATTTAATATACGATATATCTTCCTACATATAAAGTTTGCTTACACGTTAATTTAATAAAAATTGTTTTGAAAAATGTCTGATTTTATTTCATCAAGTCTTAAAAATCTTCAAACAATTGGAAAAACAAATCAAGCTGTGTCTTCAGAGTAAGTACCTAATTAATAAATTTTGTAAAAATATAATATAAATTTTCTTTCGGCTTTTTATATGATAAGTTCAATATTTTAATAGTTTTATGGGTTTTATGTCATACAATATGTTTACAATTTTATGGAATATTCGAATAAAAATATATGAGATCATGATTTAAGTGATAAAAAATATTGAGTATAGATTTATAATAACTATTTGAAATTAAATTTGAATTATTTACATAAAACGTTTTGAATTATTATTTTTAAAATAGAATTAACTTTATTTATTGGATTTATTGCAAATATGAGAGGGTTGAGAGGGTATGAAAGGACAAATTTGGACACACGCGCAAGAAAGTATAAAGCCACTTGTTCATTGGCACCGTTTGACAGCTCGGTCTCTGACAGTTAACTTTTGTATGATAGTGTTGGGACGTGGTTGTTAAAAATGTTATCATCATCGAATTCTACAGGAAATAATGGCTCATACAGTAATGACAGGACATCAGTATCTGCTGAACTTGAATATGGAGTGGATCCGGCTGTTACCGGAGGCTTTTTCAACTCCGATTATAAAAAGTAAGCCAATAACCTATTCGAAAACAAAACCAAACCAAAGTTACCCTCCTATTTATTTTTCCAAAACATTTATTTCCTATTAAAAATATGCACAACTTATTGATTTCCTTCTTTTATAGGCATGATGATCTCAAAGAAATGTTGGACTCCAATAAAGACAGCCTTAAACTTGAAGCTATGAAACGAATCATTGGGGTAATTTCTTTAGATGTTAAGCCGTGTCACATGAAATTTTCGATTATTAAGCCATGGAAAACTCAATAATTTGACATTTAAAAATGTCTATTTTAAGTTATATATGCGTTATCATACCATCCTAGCTAAATTCGCTAGATTTAAATCTTCCTGATTAACTTTCATATTCGTTAAAGTCTTTCAAATAACATAAATAATATTTTTTAATTTCCTAAATAAAACTGTTCCACTTCATTTATTATTTAAAAATGTATTATAGCGCTTAATAAATAATAAATCAAAAGATAAGTTTTAACATCTGCTACATTATGTATAATATGTGATAATCTAATATTTCATATTTGTATTTTTACTTCATGAAATTCAATTATTAAAGTTATTATTTTTTTTTAATAGATGATTGCCAAGGGTCGAGATGCATCTGAACTTTTTCCAGCTGTTGTTAAGAATGTAGTCTCAAAAAATATTGAAGTTAAAAAGTTAGTCTATGTGTATTTAGTTCGATATGCTGAAGAACAGCAAGATCTTGCACTGTTGAGTATATCAACATTCCAGCGAGCCTTAAAAGTAATACACAATTATTTTTAATGAGATAATTATTTGATAAAATATATTTTTTAGGATCCCAATCAGTTAATTCGCGCTGGAGCTTTACGAGTTTTGTCCAGTATTCGTGTGTCTATGATCATTCCAATTGTAATGCTCGCTATTAGAGATGCTTCCGTTGATATGTCTCCATATGTGCGTAAAACTGCAGCACATGCAATTCCTAAATTGTACAGGTAAATTTAAATCTTCATTTGGATACAAACATACCAAAAGTCACCAGTAGAGAGCAATTTGCTCCAACCACTGCGCCAATAGGTGGTTGATAGTTTTTAAAGTGAAACTTTTTATACATCGTCTCAAATTTATTTGCCTGTCTTTAGCATGTCGCGTGTTACACTCTTGGCAGAGAATCGGCAAGTGTTCAGCAGAGCTCGTATACACATTGTTAGCTATATACCATGCCGTTTTACCAGGGTTGTTGCGCGAGTTATATTACCGAATGGCTATTTTCCTCTCCATCACAACGTTTTAGTATATTTTAAGTTGCCATTAATTGTCAATCATATTTGTATTGGTATTTATGTTTTGATTAGTGTATTGATATAAATGTTGTTGTTCACTTGATCATGATAGACAAAGATACAGCTAGTAAGAATAGTGCGAAAATATCTGACGGTGAATTAATTACACCCCGTAAGAGAAAGACTGCCGACAGAGTTCGTGATTATAGAGACAGGAAAAACAACAACAGGCAGATGATCGATTTAACAATAATTAAAAAATTCAATAATGAAAATAACATTCGAGTATTAACATCAATAATGAAAATTCAAAATTACTTGCTACGGCGCGCGTTAAGTGAAACGGTGAATTCATGCCACATCCATTGACCCACATTCATCTTGATCCCAAACCACACTCAGGGTTGCCAGAAGTGTTCACAACGATAAAATAACAGGCATTCGCGAATATATTTCTCGAGAACGGAAAAATTGTGTCGAAGGCGTAGCAAATGGAGTTAGATGCAGAATCTAGAAAATCAATTATATCGTCTATTTCAGGGCTTCTTAAACTTTTTTATATAGCGACCCCCTTCAAGCTTAGGAAATTTTAAACGACCCCCTCCTCCATATAATGAAATATTTATTAACCGTAGATGTAGATGTAATATCGCACTATTTTACAATGTAAATAAAATAAGGATTAAAGAATACGTACCCATTCATTTCACATATATATAATTGGAAACGTTGACGGGATATCGGTCGTAATAAAACACAATAAATAGAATGACAAAAACTATATATATATATATATATTTATTCAATAGAAAAAATAAACTTTTGTAACAATTTTTTTTAATAAAAACATATTATTAACATCAAACAATATTAATGTGACGGATGTGATTGTTTATTTTTACACAAATAATTAAATCTAGGCTCAATTTGAGTTAGTGCAGATTGTAATAAATTTTCAACGTTTATTAAAGTTGAACGGTATTTTGATTTTATGTAAGTTAATGTGGAAAAGGCTGATTCACATAAATATGTTGTACAAAATGGCAGTAATTTGTTCATTGCCATTTCCGATAGTAGGGGATATTCTGATTTGATTTCTATCCAAAATTCATGCACAGGCACTCATGATTGAAAAGTATCAGATCTTTGCGACCCCCTTTCAGTAGTCTCGCGACCCCCCTGGGGGTCGCGACCCACAGTTTAAGAAGCCCTGGTCTATTTCCTACCCTAAATCGAATAATTTTCCGAATATTTTCAGTTACTTAAATGCCTACAATTCGAAAAAAAGTTTAACTTGCTTCGTGGTTTCGTAAAACCACACAATATATATTTTTTTTTGTATGAACGCTTCAAAAAATAAATTATGTGTGTTATAAATAGAATTAATATTAAATTCCGGATATTTTAAGCAAGCTCTAATTCGACCATCATAATTCATACAAATAACTTTTATAATTTTATGTTCTTATCTTGAATTTCATTTCAGTTTGGATCCTGAACAAAAAACCGAATTAGTTGAGGTCATACAACTGTTGTTAGCTGATAAAACTACATTAGTAGTTGGTTCAGCTGTAATGGCCTTTGAAGAAGTGTGTCCCGATCGAATTGATTTAATTCATCGCAATTATCGAAAATTATGTGCATTACTCGTCGATGTTGATGAATGGGGACAAGTCGTTATATTAAATATGCTCACTCGATACGCAAGAACACAGTTTATCGATCCAAATTTGCATGTAATATTTAACAAATTATTTAAAATGAATAAACTAACTGACTGTAATTTTTAGGACTATGTTGATAACGAGAAATCATTTTATGAATCAACTCCAGAGGAATCGTCTAACGAGTCAGATGATAATGAAGGAAAATCAGAAAAACCAGCAGTCGTTACTATGGATATGGATCATAGGCTCTTACTAAGAACAGCACGACCACTTTTACAGAGCCGAAATGCATCTGTTGTAATGGCTGTGGTGCAACTGTATCATCATACAGCTCCAAGACAAGAAGTTGTTACAGCTGTTAAGGCCTTGATTCGTTTACTTCGTTCCCATTCGGAAGTGCAATCAATTGTCTTAAATTCAATTGCTTCGATTAGCATTCAACGAAAAGTAACATTTTCTAAGGTTGTTAAATGTGGAAGCTAACATTAAATGTTATATTTTAGAGTATGTTCGAGCCATATTTGAAAAGTTTTTTCGTGAGACCAAACGATTCAACTCATATTAAATTGTTGAAATTGGACATTTTAACGAATTTGGCGACTGAGGGAAATGTTTCAATGATTTTGTGTGAACTTCAAACATACATTTCTAGTAGCGATAAGAAATTTGTAGCTGCTGCGATTCAAGCGATTGGTCGATGTGCATGTAACATTCAAGATGTAACGGACACTTGCTTGAATGGATTAGTGCTGTTATTGTCAAGCAAAGATGGTAAGATTTGGAAATGGTATATTATGAATGAAATAGTGCTATACACATTTTGATGCAAAAAGAGAGAACGACGATTTTCAACAGAGCCTTTCTCTTATCAAGCAACACAATGTGTATACAGGGTATACCAGCTAGACCGGCCATTAGAAGTTTCCGGAGAACCTGAAATAATAGAAATCTAAAAATTGGGGCTATAGCCTAACTGGATTGGAGTTACCTTTCTAAAATATTTTTAGTTTTCTGACACTTCCGGTTATACCGGAAGTCGACTAAAATCGTTATTTCAAATGGCATACTCTATTTGTTTTTACATATCTCGATTAAATTAATAATTTTGAGCATCTTTCAAAATAACAAAACCTCATTAAATCCTTAAGGTTTTCGAGAAAAAGGACTTTTATTGGAAATTTCACAGCAAACGGACGTCTTATAAAAGGTCCGTAACTCTCACATTAAATTGTGTAGGAAGCTCGACATAGGCTCGTTTGAGAGCTCAAAGATGCAGTTATACTCAAAATTATCAAAAATAACCAGTTGTTGTTACTAAGTATTTCAGAGTGCATCGTAAAGTAACACGTGCTGAATTGTGCAAAATATCAATTTTTTTAATGGCACCACCTAATTTTATTTACCTTGTTGGGTTTTCCTTAAAATTTCCCACATTTTCATAATTTATATCTATATAGCCAAGTGTAAGGGGTTTCGAGTTATCGTTAAAAATAAGAAAATTCAACGTTACATCCGTAATTTATAACCGAGCTTTATGCTGTATATTCAACAGTAGTTAGCCATGTTTTCAAGTAGGTTATTTATTTAATTACACCATGCCATTTAAAATAATGATTTTAGTGTCTAATTCCGGTATAACCGGAAGTGTCATAAAATTAAAAATATTTTAAGAAGGTAGCTCCAATCCAGTTAGGCTATAATCCCAATTTTTAGATTTCTATTATTTCAGGTTCTCCGGAAACTTCTAATGGCCGGTCTAGCTGGTACACCCTGTAGAGCACTTTTCCCATGAAGTGAACTTTATCTTCCCACGGTTATTAAAACTGCACTGTATCTACAATATATCACACAACGTGGTACTCCAATGTAAATACTGTACATTTTTCACATTTATACGGTGGAATTTCAGTATGTACCGTATAATAGAATCCGCTAGAGAAAAAGGCGCCCAAAAAAGGCTCACGAAAAATTTTGATGTAGCCCCATCTAGAATAAAGAACAATAATTTGAATGGAACAAATTCGTTTAAAATTCTATGGGATCACTTTCTCCTGTGTTACTGAATAAAGTTAAGATAACACTGTTTGTTCTTTTTTCAGAGGCAATCGTGGCAGAAAGTGTAGTTGTAATAAAACGTTTATTACAAACACAAGCTGCAGATCCCGGAGATATCATCACTCATATGGCTCGTCTTTTGGATTCAATCACGGTAGCACCAGCACGAGCTGCTATTTTATGGCTGCTCGGTGAACATTCAACTCGAGTTACTCGTATCGCTCCAGATGTTCTGCGAAAATTGGCTAAAAGTTTTGTGGAAGAGGTAAGGTATCAAGATAAAAGTTCATTTAAATTTAAGAGTTTCGATTTATTTTTACAATAGGATACAATGAGTATATAATATGCCTAAAAATTACAAATCTTCCAAATATGAAACACGATCAGTAAAACTTTGTAAAAGAATTAATCACGTTCTGATATCCACGTTTCTATTAAATCAGTATGTGGTAATTTCAATCCCCATTTTTCTACTAACGTTGCGTAACCTTCCTTTGTACTGGTATATAATTCAATGCACATTTGTTTTTCAATTTCGGTCCAGGTTGAATTTTTAAAAAGTTCCATGCGTAATGCTGCTGCTAGTACTGGGCTTATATTTTTAGAAATGTATTTAAATATGATTCGTTTTCTATTGTTTGTTATTTTGGGGCTAGCAATAATTTGTTTTTTTAGCGAAATATGGGCAGCTTCATTTTTTATTATATTAACATTCATTTTTTTGTTGGGATTTGTGTACTCTTCTCTTTGTTCCGGTTGACTAGAACATACGGAGTATGTAGAGGAATCTCCACAATTGCTTTCACTTATTTCAATATCTTCCATGCTAAGATTTAAATTTTCATTCGTCTCTTCATCACTCTCCACTAAATTGATGTCACCTTTTTCAGAGAGAATATACGTTTGTTTGCTTTTTGTTGGCATGAATTGATTGGTCTCGATTGATTTTGAAGTGTTGACGGTTGGTTTGGTTAGATTTGGTATAATGCTTTTTACATTAAGCTTCAAGACTTTGGTCGGAGGTGGTGAAGATGGTGACGAATTTGAAATTCTGAATGTAGTAGGATCGATTGGAACCAGTGAAAGAGATTCGGGTTCGTTGCAATCAATGTTTAGTGGAGAATGCGGAATGCTTGAATTTAGAACGGTCGAAGAATCTCCAACTAATAGCGTAAAACCGTTGCTATCATCATCAAACTCACTTGCACTTGGCACTAAAGTAATGTTTTCATCAATGTTTACTATGGCGTTGGTATCAATAGTTGGTACAGCATTGTGAACTAATCGATTATGTTTTTCGTTCATAAAACACCAATCTTCGAAGTGACTTTGACATATCACTTTATTTTGCAAACCGCCGCTAGTGATTGATGAGGAATATGGTTTTTGAGCGTTGATAATCCACTGTTCGCAACGTTTTCGATCTTTAACAGGAAAATGAAAAAAATGAATGTTTGGTAATGATAACGTTGTCGCTTTACAGTTGCGATATGAACATTTACATCCTCCCATTTCGAAAGAAAATTTTAAATTACACACAAGAAGCAAACTGAAACACTTATTTAATATGTTTATGTAATTTAATTTTTTTTTCTAATTAAAATTCATGTTTCGTTTGATTTGATTTATGTCATTTATACGGCGTTGTTTGCGACAGTTTACGATTTTAGAAACTAGTTCAGCAAGATTTAGTGGATTTGGTTTTAATCGTTTTAATATTGGCAATGCTAGTAACTAATGTTGGTGACTTTGGTTGCTTTCCATTTACACCAAAAGCGACCGCTGTGTAACGCAGTGTTCGTATATGTGCTTTCCATTTAAGACAATGTCAAACACGGCTGTACGCTGCGCGACACTAGAAAAAGCCGTGTTCTGCCGTGTTTCACCGTGTTTTGCCCAGGATTACCAACACAAAAGAGAAGAATTCTCTTCTCTGCCTATGATTCCCTATGCTTATTAGTTATTTAGGTTCTTCAGGTTGGTATTAAAAAACCCAAAAATGCAGTCTAGTATTTGCTCTAGTCGCTCTAGTATTATTTTGAGATAACTCTGTTTCAATTTGCAGTGTTTCGCAGAGTAACGCAGCGTCGCTCTGTGTTAATAAATGGAAAGCAACCTTTAGTTTTTAGCATAACTTAATGTCCCTAGAGTTCAACTATAAACACAAAAATAACAACAATAAAACCATTGTATTTAATACTGGAAAGAATTAAGGAAATTAAACGATGCCAATAATAATTGCTTCCTTAGAATCAGTGATCGCCCCACGTCTATAATGTTTAGTAAATTTACAAATAATTTTTGAAAAAAATAATTTTGCTATTACCTAAACCGAATAATATTCACTTTAAAAAAAAATGCTTAAAGTGAGTCGCTCAGTGCACATATCAATTAACTCCACTTTTTCATTTTTTACAAATTTCCATGTCAAAACACTTGGTTGATTCCTAACTTTATATATATTTGAAATAAATTTTTCTAATAATAACTACTAACAGCTCTAAATGAGAATATGCTTTTTAGCTTTTCCATAAGAGACAATGTATTTCAGAAGTTTATTTTATCAATTTACTCAACTTTTTGCATTACGGAGTTAATCGACGTGTGCACTGAGCGGCTCAATTTGCTCTATAAATTACTCTACAAGACACAAATATTCAATTTTTGCAATATTCATAATAGTTAATATAAAAAAGAGTTAAGTATTGTAAGTATATTGTGTATGCAAACGTGGTTTTTAGCAGGGCAAGTAATGGAATAGAAAGGCCACAGCGGTTAACGGTGTTGTGTATTTGAGAAAAAACTTTTTTAAGGCAACATTATTTAAATATTTAAAAAATTTCAATTATTATAAATAAAAATATAAATAGTAAATATTATCATCATTGTCCGTACGATTTTCTTGCGATTAAGTCCTCCTCCGTTCATTTTGGGTGGTGCATTTGGCCCTATCTGCCCCCCCCCCCCACTTCCGCGGTCGCTGGTTTTTAGTTGATTCATCGACAAACTGATGAGGAGTGCAACAATTAAAATAGAAACACTTTGTATATTAATTATTATAAATATTGCAAAATTCGAATAATTGCGAATAAGCTTAGCTAATTAACTGACAGCTTAATCAGTTAACCAGATTAGTCTGGTTAGTAAGCTAACAATAAAACCACTAATTTTAATCTTAATAATGATTATTCAGAACAAGTAAAGTCAACAAATAAAATTAACTGATTTCCGTGTAAGTTAATGGGGCATCTAAACTGGTTCATCGGCTAAACTGTCAGCTGATTAACGAAGTTAAATCGAATAACAAAATATATAAGCTAACCTGACCAGCTAAACAGCGTCTTAACCTTTTTAGTCGGCTTAATTGTACACTTAATTGTGACTGTAATTTTTTTTTTCCAAATAAATTGCATAATCTGCATAAGGTTGCAATAAGTGCATTCAATCCATAAACAATCACATGTAAGCACTAGTCCCAGTAGATTAGTGCTGTATAAGTGTAAAATAGATTTTTAACAATCAATACTAACTATAACAATAACAACAATCATAAAAACAATAAATCAATAGTAACATAAGAATAATAATAATAACAACAACAATGCTAAAAATAATGTGAACATTAATATATAAGTACATAATATATAAAAATAGAGCTATAGTATAGGTAATAATAAATAATAATTTGGCAATAAATAATAAATATAATAAATAGTTAAAAGGAATAGTTGTTAGTTACAAAATCTATCAGCCAAATCTGTTACATTCCATTTTTGTAACCTTCTTATCATCTCACTGTTGTCCAATAAGTTTATTGCGAGATGGTTGGGATGTTCGTTTAGTTTTGTAAGGTATTTTTTACTAAACCTTTGAATTTCCTACTTTACAAATGGCATTTCTGTATCTTCATGTATTTTTTATTGTTTACATACCATGAAGCACCGATTATTTGTCGTAGAGTCCTTGATTGAAATCTTTGTAGGATTTCAATGTTGGAGTTGGATGCAGTACCCCACAACTGTATTCCATATGTCCATATAGGCTTGAGGATGACCTTGTACAGAAGGAGTTTGTTTTTTGTTGATAATGGTGTATTAGATGCCATTAGCCAGTACCTTTTTTTGTATTTTTTATTTAAATGTTCTCGAGTTTTTTTGATTTGCACAGCCCATGTAAGTTTTTGATCTAAGTGCATTCCGATATATTTTACCGTGTTCTTTTGCGGTAGTTCTGTGCCTTCCATTGTAACCGGTGGACATATATTTCTGCGCAGTGTAAACATTATGTGTGTAGATTTGCGTTGTTTATTTTTATTTTCCACTTTTTTGCCCATTTTTCTACTTTGTCTAGGTTATTTTGGAGCTTTAACGAAGCTTCATTGGGTTCATCTGCTGCGGTTACGATGGCTGTATCATCAGCAAATGTTGCCACTAATGCATCTGTTGTATTTGGCATATCGGCTGTGTAAAGGGAATACAACAGAGGTCCCAGTACGCTACCTTGGGGAACCCCGGCTGTTATTTTCCTGGAAGATGACTGTAATTTAGAGTCGTTTAGAAGAGTTTCAGACAAAGCTGAAGTAGATTTTAAAGTAATTTTAGATCTGATAATGCTAACATATAATAAGATTTTTTTTGAACAGCTTTTCAGTCTTAAGATGTCTAGAAAATATCGTTTTAAATTTGAAAATAACGTTTTTAAAAAATCTAAATAAGTATTGTCCGATCTAACATTTATTAAAAAGTTTTTTAAGCATTTTTATTTCTTTTTTAGAACTTTTTATAGATATTGAAGCTCTAAAAAGTATATTGTAAAATTTTGAGGGAAAAAGGTGGTAAACCACCTTAAGAGGGTCACACCAGGTGATGGTTGGTTCTTAAGATTTTTTGTCAGCCATTAAAAAGATAGAGCATGAAACTTTTTATTACAAATTTACTAACATTTCAGTAGTGTGTAAAAAATTTGCCACTTTCGAAGTGGAAGCATCATTGTTATTTACCACAGTTATTTTTCCATATGATTTATTTCTATAAATTTACTAAAATAAATAAATAGAACCGCTTGGAATCTTCAAACGATCCTTGTTCATCCTACAACTATACATGCACCTTGCCAATAAATTTCAAAATTAAATGGTTAAACTGTTTTTACAATATCCTGGAAGCTTTATAAAACAAAGCTTTAAGAAAACCCCGTTTACAAATTAAAGTATGATTTAAAATATAAAATCATAAACTACTATTAATCTATAATGGCTGATCTATAACAGCTGTGGCTTTCCAACAACTTTGAGTATTGGATAATTATTTTACTATAAATTAATGCAAAAAAAAGTTTAACCCATAACACGAAGTAACCCCGAAGAACTACTAAATATGGCAAATTTTAATTTCAGCATGACATTGTGAAGCTGCAAGTGTTGAATTTGGCTGTAAAATTATGGCTTACAAATCGAGAACAAACAACTTTATTGTGCCAATACGTATTCAATTTGGCTCGTTATGATCAAAGTTATGATATCAGAGATAGAGCTCGTTTTCTTAGGTATTTCTTAACGGTTGAAAACAGCAAATTAGCGAAAGAAGCAACTACTCTCTTTTTGCAAACTAAGCCAGCGCCGCAGTTAGAATCCAGATTTAAAGATCGTGAACAATATCAACTGGGATCTCTATCCCATTATATTAATGCGCGAGCATCAGGATATAGGGAATTACCTCCGTTTTCCGTTGAACCAACACCATGCTCTCTCCGTGAAGTAGAAAATCCAGAAAACATCTCATTTAACCATTCGGAACAGGTAACATACATTAACATTGCATTGTTAATATTTTATTTTATGTTTTTTGACTAATTATTTTAGAAGATAAAAATAGTTTATGCAGAAAACGATGATAGCTATGACGCAGAAGAATATAATAGTAATGAGGACGAATCAAATTCTAGCGATGAAAGCTCTTCTGAAGATAACGAAAATGATAAAGAAAAATCAGGAAGGTATTGAAAATTCGAACGATTTTTTTAAAGACAATATTAAAATTAAAATAATGTTTTTTAGTTCTTCAGAAGAAGACGAAACATCCGATGATACAGAAAATAGCGACTCAGAGGAAGAGGAAACTTCTACGGAAGAAAAAGAGTCTGCCAGCAGTGACGAGGAAGATGAAAAAGAGCAAATCAAAGACAAAAAAATTTCTCTTAAAAAACCAGAACCCAAAAATAATCTTGATTTATTACTAGACCTGGATTTCGATCCTCAAATTGCACCTGCAATGACTCCGTCAATCGGTGGATTTTTGTCACCATTAAATGCGTCTGTGACAAAACCAACAAAAGTTGATAACATCGAAGTAATTCCTCCCAAGTTTGTGCCTCAAGCAGCCAACGAGCTTTTAAATCGAATAACTGGCCACGGATTGAGTATAACTTATCGTTTTACGAGGTCTCCACATTTATATTCCTCCAATATGGTGTCCGTTGAGTTAGTATTTACAAATAACACGAAAGAAGATATTACTGATATTCGAATAGGAAATAAAGTATGTATTGTTTTAAATTTTCAGTTACCTTTAAAAGTTAAAATAATTAAAAATTTTATCACAGAATTTATCTCCTGGCATGACGCTCCATGATTTTGCCACAATTTCAGTTCTTCAACCAGAACATAGCCTTCCCGGAACGCTAGGGGTTAATTTTAATGATTCAACTCAACCAATTTCTTTTGAAATATTGTCTTCAGCAGGTTAATAAACATTTATATTTTTTAATGTTATATTTTAAAATTAAATAAACTAATTGTATAATTCAGGAAATTCAATCGTTAACTTCCGAGCTCATGTTGGAGAGCTAATGCAGTCTGTATCAATTTCCGAGCCTGTTTTTCTAAATGAACAATTACGCCTACGTGGAATGTATGAACATACATCCCAAATTGTTCTTGCAAAAAATGTGGAAATAACGAAAGTTGTTTATTCAGTAGCGAATGTTGCTCCATTAGAAACCATTAATAATGTTTTTCGGTAAGTAATTTATTTCTACCCAATTAAATGGTGGATTGAACCGTTGATTACTTTTAGTTTTGTTGGACAAACCATGAGCTCGTCCTCTCTAATACTGATTGTCATGAAAAAAGAACAGGAAAGTCTTGATATATCAGTTCATTGTGAAAAAGTGATGGTCGCGTCCATGTTACTAGATGAACTTGTTTCAAAATTAAAAGCTTAATTATTAAGAATAATTATTTATATTTGCTATACGTTTTTTATATCAAAAGTTTTGCAGAGGGAATAATATTATGTAAGAAATATAATTATATTAATAAATTGTAGTTTTTGCGCATATTTAATTGTTTTACTTGAAATTGTGATCCTTTAGATCAGTTTTTCCCAAAGTGGTACGCGAACCTCCAGGGGTACGGAATGAGTTTGATGGAAGTACGCGTTGTATTGGAGTTTGGTGAGGATATTTTTTGCACTGTGCTTGATAAAAGTGATTTCCATTAAGTTATATCCATTTTACAAGAGGTAATTAGTGTTTATAAAAATTAAAAAAGGGAATACGCATAAGTCAAAAGTTTGGGAAACACTGCCTTAGATATAAGATTTTATGGGTAAAATATTAAAAGTGATTTAAAAAAAAAAAAACAAATGATCGTCATAATCATAATTTTGTTATTTTTAAAGTTTCTGTGATTTTTAATTTGTATTATATATGTTAGGTATGTTCCAGATAAAAATAAAACCGTACAGATACAATACAAGTTCTGCGCAGTGTACAATTATGGTAACTTTTTGTATATTGCTTATCAATTATTCCGTAAATGAACGGTTTTATTGTCATCTGGAACACAGGTCTGTTATCAGCAAAGCAGCCTTGCAGATAAAGTAGGTTTTGCCAAATCAGTTAAGGCATATCGGCAGGTATCGATCGAAGTACGATCGAAAGAAGTTTTTGTTTTAAAGGCGGTTAAAAATATTTTGAAATCAAACATTACTCACTGCATTTTAGGCAAAGTTGACTTTACCTTAAAAATCTGGTAATGTAAATTATCTAATTAAATGAAAAAGATAAACTTTTCGTTATGTTGTAATTAATTATAGGTAGGTATACACTCGGTTATATCATTAATAATATCGACAGATAATTCTTTAATTTTGCTGTCCAATTTATGTAATGCATATTTTTAATTTTGGTGTATTTGCATAGTTTATTGTTTGTATACCTTAATTTTCTACCATCAGACATACACAGGCATTTTTCTAAAAAAAAAGTGGTTGCGTGTACTTATGTACGCGCGTGGGAGTTATACTTCTTCGGCATCATTAAAATTAGTTGTTATTAATTGCATTCAAATAATCAATTTTAAAAAAATTGTAAATTAATATTTAAATTAAATATTAATTTACAATTTTTAATCGAACGGTTTTGCGGCCAACTTCATCTTGTTAATTTGTGATGATAAAATAGAACGCTACTAATGCTTAAAAACCCGCGCCGCAATGCAGACGCCATTTTCATCATTAAACTCCAAATAGTATAACAGCTACTGCAAAATTTGAGAAAAATAATAACTTATTTATTAATAAAATGTGTCATTTGTATATATAATTATTTTTAATTTAAATATAAAAATAAATAAAACAAAAATTCAAATTACGCGCGCCAAGTTAAAAGAAACCGAGTGGCTTTGCGGCCAACTTCATTTTGTTAATTTTTGTCTCAAGATGGCCGCCCATCTAAAAATTTCACTCTCATCATTTTTTCATAACGCGCCTAAAGAAGTATAACTTTAAAAAAAAAAAAACACTTTTTTAGATTCAGGGGACCTCAAAACGTGTATTTTCGGTGAAAATTCTTAATCGAAAATTCGACGCGATTACAATACTAATTCCTTTACTATACATATATAACGTAAAAGAAAGTAAAAAAACTTAAAAATAAAGTTTTGATTATCTGAAACTTGTGTTTTATGCTTAATTGAATGTAGAATACTCGAGCTCGTCGGGCCTCAACTGTGCTTAGTGCTACTATTTACTATTTTTCACAGGCCAAAGCTAATTTTTGATTGTTACAAATTAAGACTAATTCTTATTGTTGGATACTACGAATTTTGTCCTTTTCGGTTTATGTTCAAAAAAAGCACAATTATTTTTTTTTTTTTGGTTTATTTAAGTTTGCATCAACTACTATGGTCATTAGCGACCGTCGAATCCGAAAACCCAGAAAAAACATCTTAGGCTTTCAATGGGATTCGAAATTATTAATTGGCTAAATATTTAAATCTTTTATCTTAAAATACATTAATAAATTATATCTACTATAAATAGATTATTGATTATTTTTGCCAATAACAATGAATAAGCGATAGAAACAAACGAAACAAATAAATTACAAATATTAAATAACTTGGTAATCTTGTTAACCATTGTTGATCATTGTTAACTAATTTCACTAATATCGGCTAATATCGAAATATAGAACTCTGTCAGTGTACGACCAAGTAGGACCCTAGTAAATAACACAGTATGGGCATTATGACATAAGTCGACAGTTCATAAACACGTGCAAATTTTGACAACATGAAGAACTTAAAAGTAATAAAGAATATAACAAAAGATATAAGTGCTTTTTCAAGTAATGTTTTCGAGTTTGAGGTTGATAATATTAATCAGATAATTTATTTGTTATTCGTCGATGGAACTGCAAGTAAATTAAGTTTAACCCAAAATAATGCCGAACTCGACAATTTTCATATTGCGAATTCTCCAGTTCGATTAACATTATTATCAGTTACTAATGAAATCTGCATCGCAGATTCACATTCAATAACTATTTTTGATAAAGATTTAAATATCAATTGCGTTAAAGAAGTGGAAGATGGTTGTTCGGCTGTAGAATTCAATCCAGGACAAGATGTGTTTGTTGCGTTAACATTAACCGGTCTTGTACAGTTGTATATGCTAACGACATTCGGAGAATTTTCGTTGATTGCCCAAATTAATTTAAACGATCACAAATTTACCAGTCAATTCATTAATGTTGGCTGGGGAAGTAAAGAAACGCAGTTTCACGGGTCCGAGGGAAAAGATGCTCGTAAGAAAGTTGGTCCTGGTATTGACGAATCAATTGGAATCAATTGTGAAAAATCGATAATAACTTGGCGTGGAGATGGAGCTTTGTTTGCTGTTTCGTTTTTAAGAGGCGACAGTTTTGCATTTTTGGTCGCTGATAAAGACGGTGTTCCTTTAAATGCGAATGAAATTTGTCCAGGATTGGAACACCCACTTGTTTGGAGGCCTTCTGGGAATTTAATAACGGGTGTGCAAAGATTGGGTGATAACTATCAAGTTGTGTTTTTTGAAAAAAATGGATTGCGTCACGGTGAATTTACTATTAATTCTTCGGTGAGTCAAAGGCTTAATTTTACTTTGTTTCAAAAAATTATTATCATTGACTTTTTAAGGTTCCAGTCGAAAAGTTGTCTTGGAGTGTTGACTCGGAGGTTCTTGCAATTTCTTACAAAAATAAAATTGAGTTGTGGACAATGGGAAATTACTACTGGTATTTAAAGCAGAGTTTGCTTTTTGATGAAAGCTTACCTTTGCATACCTTTGAATGGGATAAAAGTATTGATGTGCGGGGGAGGAAAGTAATGTATGTGTTATGTGGAGATAAATATGTTACATATGAATGGATTTGGGAAATTAATCATTCCAAAGGATATACCGAACAGGATTTAGCCTGTGTGGCTGTTATAGACGGACAAAAAGTTTTATTAACTCCCTTTAAAAACGTTACAATACCACCTCCAATGTGTGCCTTAAGCTTAACCCATGAAAGCCCTGTTAATTTTGTCATTTTTAACTCACAGAATGAAAATTCAAATAACTTTTGTGTCATTTTAAATGATTTTACTTGTATATTTTATGAGCATAAAAATACAATTGAATTCATATATGAAATCAAAGCGAAGATAAAATTAGACCAATTTAAAACCAGTAAGATTCCCCTCGTTTTAAATAATTTTATAAATTTAAAAAACAATTCTTTAATATGCTGTAGTAATAATAATTTATATAAATATAATGTTGAAGAAAATATCGTAAATTCTAACAACTTAAATGATAGTATCTCAAATATTGAGCTTTGGCCTGAAAATAACAATTTAATCATTCAATTTTCAAATGGAAATTTTCATAAATTTAACTCTCAAACGCAAACTTTATCGGAAAGGCTTTTTACAATTTCAACGCAATGTGATAAAATCAAAGCCTTTCAATCCGGTAATGTAATGATTGTGATAACTTTAGATCGCTTTAATCGATTTTATGTAAATGATGATTGTATAGCAAATAATATCACATCATTCTTCTTACATTCAAAATTTCTTTTGCTAACTACGTCACAACATAAACTAATTTGTATAAAAACCGATGACGATTTTGATATTTTGAAAACTGGAAACAATTTGTTCACTCGTCAAGTAGAAAGAGGATCCAAGCTGATAGTTGCTGTACCGCAAGATAAAAAAGTTATACTTCAAATGCCGAGAGGAAATTTGGAAACCATCTATCCAAGAGTTATATCAATAGATATTTTAGCTACTCTGATAGACTCGAAGAAATATCGAGAAGCATTCGAAATAATGAAAACTGAAAGAATTAATTTGAATCTGTTACATGATCACAATCCGAAACAATTCGTTGAAAATATATCTTTGATTATAGAACAAATCAATGACCCAATTCTTTTAAACATGTTTTTATTAGAATTGCAAGATTCAAATGTTTGTATTACCATGTATAAAACGTGTTACTCGAAAAATATGGTAGAAATTCCCCAAAAGAAGATACTGATTACAGAAGAAATGATAAAGCAAATACGAACTCGAGATGATTGGAAGAAATTTGCCTTGACGCTAATCACAGCATATGTTGTACGCAAAACCCAAGTAGATCTGGAAAATGCATTGCAAATTATACAATCAATAGAAGCAGAGGCAAAAAATGGTAAATCTATCCCTGTATCGGTAGATAAAATGCTAAATCATTTAATAATACTGGTTAACATCAATGAACTTTATGACACGGCCTTGGGAATGTATAATTTTGATTTAATTATGTTAGTTGCATCAAAATCACAAAAAGATCCAAAAGAATATATTCCATTTTTAAACCAACTACAAAAAATGGAAGAAAATTATAAACATTTCGTGATTGATAACCATTTGAAACGATATGAAAAAGCCTTGATTTCCATATCGAAATGCACTGACAAATTTGACGAATGTCTACAATTTATTAAAACGCACAAATTGTACAAAAATGCAATTCCACTTTTTCAAAATAACGAGGAACATTTGGTTAAGGTTTGTAAAGCATTTGGTGATTTCTTAGCTGAAAAACGTTGTTATAATGAAGCTGGTTTAATGTATGAGCGGAGTAAAAATTTGCACGAAGCTTTATCTATGTATAAAACAAGCTTGAATTGGAAACATTGTATTGTGGTTGCTACAAAATTATGTTTCAACCAAATAGAACTACATGATTTATACAGAGCTTTAGTTGAAGAGTTGATTGCTCAAAGACGTTTTAATGATGCAGCGACTTTACTTATGAATAATTTAAATGACTATGAAGAAGCTATTGGTGTTTTGTGCCAGGGAAAGTGTTGGGCTGATGTTCTAAGCTTAGCACATCTAAAAAACAGATTAGATCTTATAGGTAAAAAAATAAACAGTTTTTTTCAATTTTAACTTTGATAGTATTATATTTTATTTATAGAAACTCATTTGAAGCCAAGCATCATCAATCAGTCGGAGGTATTAATAACGTTACTTTTAACGTCTAAAGAAAATTTTGACCAGCAACGCCAACGATTGAAAGTATTACAATCTAACAAAAAACCTTTATATAATGATATTTCGGGGAAAGGTGATAGAGACAACGAACTATATTCGGATGCAGGAAGTGTATGCTCTCAATTCACTTCAACCTCCAAATCATCAACATCATCTTTGTAAGTTGAATTTAAATCTGTAACTACGAACTATAGATAAGGAAGAGCATCTCATACGAAAGAATAATTCAAAACTCTCGAAAATGAAGACATTGACTAAATAGTTATAGAATAGTCCCCGTGGCGCTGTAGGCACGTGTTGTTTACGAAGCTGGTAACTGACACGATTTGACTAAGTTCCAATTGAAATTGACCTCATATTAAGTACTATCATGTACTATAACTACAGTATGCTAATACACAATAAGTATGTACTGCAATATTACACATGCACAACTAAAGTTTTACAGCGCCAAACTGGTGGCATTTTAACTCTCATTCACGCTCGCATTCATTTTTTAACAGAGCCGTGTTGCCTTCTTTTATATAATCCAGGCAATATTCATAGTTGTCACTCAAATTTGAGGAAACAGTCAGATGTGGTAATCACTGTCGATGATTTTAATTTCATAGAATTCTTCCATTAAAAAAAAGTTACGCTTAAGTAAACACTTATGTACCTTAACTTTTTTGACCGTTTTCATAGATCAAATTCATGACCTAAGTTTTTGAAATGTATAGTAAATGAATTAGTAATCATAAAAATATAAGTGAAGGTTCGAACTCTCAAATAAAATACTTAAAATTTATATTACATATAGATACAATATGCAGTATCCAATAAGCATTTACTTGAGGGAGCTCTAATCTTTACTTACTTAAGTTTTCATATTTGCAAGTTGAGCATATACTCAACTCATATCGTAGATTTGTTCTATAAAATATGGCAAGACATTGGAGATAAGTGCTTAGCTAAAGAAATGCTGTATTTTGTAATGGAAGAGTTTTATGAAATAAAATGAAAATGACCGACTTTGATCACCACACTTAAGTGTTTTCTCAAATTTGAGTGACGATTATGAATATCACCCTTTATGTCTATAGATATAAATATAATATTATAATTTTTGTTTTAGCAAAAGTTTTCGGTCGAGTAAAAATCGAAGGAAACACGAAAGAAAACTGATAAGTATGAAAGAGGGTAGTGCATTCGAAGATATCGCTATCATTCGATCGTTACATCAACTAATCACAAATACAGCTGGCTTAAGAGAAGAAGTTAACCGGTTATGCAGTATGCTTGTTTATTTCGAATTGAACGAAGAAGCGAAAAACATTCAGACCACTTTAGAACAACTTTTGAAGGAAATGAAAGAAGCGGAAAATGAAATTTGGTCGTTGGAAGTGATGCAGTTTAAAAGCGTACAGTTTGGACCTAATATGACTGCAAATGATGCTTCAGAAGCTTTAAAAAATGATGCTTTAACTCAGGATAGATATAGTAATTTAGGTATTTATTTTGAAATTTATTCTGTTTTTAGAATACTAATTGTTCAATTATTTTCAGAGCCACATTTTCGATTTCCTCCACAAATACCAACAATACAATGGAAGTTGTATATATTAGATTAAATCTGTGCGATATTAACGTTTTGTTATCTTGTATATTAAATATAACAAAATTATACTGAGAAAAAGTAAGTTTATTATAAGCTTGCTGTTTTTGAAAAAGAAATAAATACATTTTATGGATTAAGTCAATGTTAAGTCATTTTAACATCTAAGATCATTTTTTGACTCTTGAACTACAGAAAATTTTAGTTTTGTTCCAAAAAAAAAATCAAGGATTCAACAGGAATCAAACCCAGCATCATCCTTGCGCGAAGCGAAAATCTAATGGTTACCTGCTATGTGTTTTTTTTTTAAAGATTTGTTAATTTTTTTATTTAGAAATAAGCATTTCAATGTTCTTTTCTTCTTAAGAATGAATAGGAATATTGACGTATATTACGATAACTGTTACGTAAAGATTGGTAAGGATGGTTCTACGATTACTACGCCAATGTTGTGGATACTACGCTACTATATGTGCTATATGCTATTGATGCTATTAGCATTTTAGTTCATTTTTTTTTTTTTTGGGTGTTTAAAGTCGCTTTAACATCTATGGTCATATCACGACTGTCTTACACACAGAATTATTCTGTAGGTCTTTAATCTTAATTTTTAATCTTATATCTAGGGATTCGATGGGGATTGAACCCAGAACTACTGGCGCATGTAGCAGAGAGAGCAGTTGCTCTAACCACTGCGCCATCAAGTGGGTTAGTTCATTTTGTTAACTTTATTTGGTTTGTTTTTAAATAAGCTATAAAAATATATAAATTACTCCTCCTTACGAATCACTAGGAATATTGATGTGCATTGTAGTTATTAATATAACTGCTACGTAAGAATCTTATACGGTTACTTCTTTCACGTTTCTGTTTCTGCTACGGTTAGGGCATGGGGCGGACACTTTTATGACACGTACGGTTCTCCTGAATTTTAGTATGGTCGGTTGAACAGAGATGGCGGGGCAATGTCCAAAATGCATCTTTGCATTACGGACTTGCGCTGTGATGATATAAATAGCGCGACCCTAACGCCTCTATAAACGACCGACCTATACTAGACCCCAAGCTAACCTTACTTAACATGTTTTTTTCTATTCACCGTTTGTGTTAATTTGTGTAACAAATTAGTTTTTTATGGATAATTAATGGCTGAAAAACTATGGGTTGCAGTGAAAATAACATCCAAAGAAAGTCACAAGACATTTAAAATTTGTCAGGAACATTTTTCTCGCAAACAATTCATGGATAACTCGGATAAACGAAATGAATGACAGACAAACTTCTTTGAAGTTAAGTTAAAATTATTTTGTTTAATTTAATTATTATTCTAAGATGGTTGAATAATTTCTAATCCCAGATTTCGTGGCAACCAAGAATACGCATGGAATGCAGACGTCATTTTCATCACCAAACTCCAAATAACAACTACTGCAATATTCGAGAAAAGTAATAATTTATTTAATAATTATATTTTGTTATGGTAATTGTTAATTTGTTTGTTAGAATTTCTTTTGTAATTTTTGTTTCTAAATACAACATTTTAAAAATAATTACTGAGTTTATTTTTTTTTACTTTAAATATAAAAATTAATAAACAAAACAAATATTTAAAACTACGCGCGCCTAGTTAAAAGAAACAACACTAGCGCCTCTATGAACAAGCGACCATACCAAAACCCCAGAAGCTACCGCAGTTTAACACTGAGTGTCCCTCCCATGGGTTAGGGCAGGTACCGTTCACTTCATAGGAAATCATGGCTTTTCCAACTAGAACCAGTAGACGAAATAGCGCTATATACATTTTGAAGTACGAAGAGAGAAAGACGATTTTCAACAGAACTTTAATTTTTCCCTACATGTTAGTTGGTTAAATTGCTAAAATACAATAATTTTAATCGCATGTTACTTCACACCAGTTGACACTTATTATACTTCACAACCCTTTTTAAATATTTTAAAGACAAAGGCGCTTCTAGTGTAAATAAAAACAACTAAGACGATATAGCACGATGTGAATCGATGATAGTTGCCGATTTAAGCGAGGTAGTTTATGAACATTTAAAATGCCTAAATATTTTGTATAAATTTAGCTATCATTATTCGTTTAGTTATGTAACGATAAAGTAAAACACCCATTTTCAAATGCTCTATCATTTCATAAAATAGTACTCCTTCATAACAAATGTTTAATTGGAAAATGTGGAAACCTTGTGTATCAAAATAAATACGTTGGTATCTAATATAGACCAGAGTAAATAATTTTTGAACAGAAAAAAAAAAAAACTATAGTAGGTTGAAACCCATTGAAAAAATGGAGAGAATATAACAAAAATAAAAGGAAAAATAAATTACGGTCTAATAGTATATCTATTTTCCAAAAATCAGTGCGTTCACTTTATATCTTTTCTTTTCGCTCATAGAACAAAATATAAGAACTTATTTTTCTTAATACGATTCGTCTTATAAATTTATTTTAAAATGAATTATCTATCTGTATAAATAAAATGATAGCGGTCAATTATAATAAACATAATATTTTTTAAATTCATTTTATTAGCAGTTTTTAAAATATTTTTTTAGTAGCTTCTTTGTAATTACCTTTTAACAATTTTTTATTACTTTATAGTTTATTTTGACAATGACTTAAATATATTATATTATTATTTAAGTACAAATTTAAATACATTATTATAGTTATAACGGTTCCAACCGTTACAATAATCAAATTACTTTTCAACACTCAATGTACTTTTGCTTTCGATTTTTTAAAATGTTTTTCCTCTGTACATAAACTATTTACTTAATAAAATAATTTACGCAGATGAAGTGGTGGGCCAGCGGGTATCAGTTAGTTAATAATAAATTATTATTAATGTTAAATTTCAAGAGTATGGGCATTGGATAAGAAAAAGAATTTTAAATAAAGTAATTTAAAATTAGCAAAGCAATTGTGATCTGCAATACACACTACATGTTATTTTTATGGTTACTAACGTTTTTTATTTACTTTTGTTGTGATAGTTACTTTTATTGTTTTTTAATTTTTCATTGTCGAAAATAACACATTTCGCACGTACGCATTAATTATTTTCCTTCTTGATTTCACAACGCTCGTATATCTAATTTTTCATTTATTGGTATTATCAACATTATCAATAGTATTAGCTTAAATGGTTTAGTGTAAAGTTTATTATTTAAGTAGAATAGTAAGTGCTGTGTGCCTTTATGTGATCGACAACCACATCACCGACTTTCATCTTGGAAAAAAGCCAATATATTTTCCCAAAAGAATGATTGAATGCAATTCAAAATCATTTGTGAGGAAACGTACGAGAATTTCCGAATTTGTAAATTTCATTTTGAAAGGGGCACTATTTCTTCAAATGGTCGATTATTTTTCGACACTTTCTCAACGTTTAATTTATCAAGTAAGTATCTTTAATATTTTTAAAATACTATATTATGTTAAATTATCTTAATTATCTTTTAATTTAACATATAAAAATTGAAAATATTAAATCGAATTTTTGGAAGCCACTGTCCAAAGGCATCTAAGATAATTTAACATATAGAAATTGAAAATATCAAATCGAATTTTTGGAAGCCACTGTCCAAAGGCACCTAAGATAATTTAACATATAGAAATTGAAAATATCAAATCGAATTTTTGGAAGCCACTCTCCAAGGCACCTGAGACATTTTAACATATATAAATTGAAAACATTTATAGCAAATTTCTTTGTATTGTCCAAAGGCACAGTGCAAAGAAATTCGCTTTAAATATTTTCAATTTATATATGTTAAAATGTCTCAGGTGCCTTGGAGAGTGGCTTCCAAAAATTCGATTTGATATTTTCAATTTCTATATGTTAAATTATCTTAGGTGCCTTTGGACAGTGGCTTCCAAAAATGCCATTTAATATTTTCAATTACTATATGTTAAATTATCTTAGATGCCTTTGGACAGTGGCTTCCAAAAATGCCATTTAATATTTTCAATTTCTATATGTTAAATTATCTTAGATGCCTTTGAACAGTACTATCAAAGAAATTGTTCTTAAATATTTTTATTTTCTATAAGTTAAATTATCATAGATGCCTTTGTACTGTACTATCAAAGAAATTCGCTTGAAATATTTTCAATTTATAATTTTCTGAACCTTTTTTAAATGGTTTATATGAGCATAAGTATTAATAATTATTTCTTTTTTTTGGGATTTGATTGTATTACTTTAAATAAAATATGGATAAAAGGATTCATATTTTAGAAGTATATTTTGCCTATTTTATAGTTGTTAATATATTAGTAAAAATATTTATAACTTTTTAATGCTTGAATTTAATTTTTAGGAAGCCAGATAAGTCTCGGAGGAACAATACGAAGTCTCCTTTTTCTTCTTATCCAACGCCCACTCTTGACATACCTATCTGCCGTTCGATCGCGCCAGTCCAGTAGAGGATGGAAAGTCGATGGTTTTGATGGTTGTTTTCAATAAGAAGTCATAATGGCATTAAAGTTTACTTTTTGCTTTTAACTTTACATGCTTAGCGGAACTTATGGTTACAAATTGCAAAAGCTCTAGGGGTATAAGTATGGTGAATATGCCCGCGGAAGATATGTAAACGATACTTGGAGGATTTGTAGGAATTAGTGAAATAATAAGATCCTGAAAGTTTCAGCCCCTAACGCAATTAAAAAATTAAATAACAGCTTTAAACATATATAGGTAAATGAAGTCAATATTTGGCTACAGAGTGGTTTTTTAACTACAGCGTACCGCTTTTTAATATTTAAAAAACTCATCATCTTACAGAAAAATGGATGAGGATTAAAAAAATAATAATTTCATAATTGTGCCAAAATTGTATGATGGTTACAAATTGAAATTAAATACAAAACGCTATTTTTTTAAAAGAACTTATGAACACATAAAGTTTTTAATTTTTCCCCAAAAGCTATACTATACTATACTACCAGCTTCTAAAAAATAATCAAAATTTAGATCAATCAATCCACGCGTTCCTGAGAAATTTTTTTCTTATTTTTACAAATTTTCCTTTTTTTCAAAAACCAATGCGTTAGGGGTCTGAAACTTTCAGGATCTTATAATTTCATTTATGCCTACAAATCCTCCAAGTATTGTTTACATATCTTCCGGGGGCATATTCACCATGTGAAACTTTTTTGCGAATTAAAAAAAATGTAAAATATAATACATAAATTGATGAGTTTGATTTATTTCAAAATTGATTTATTTCTTTTTGTTAAAAAATGTTTTTTTTATTAAGTTTTTAAAAGAATATTTGATGAAAATATTCAACAAATATTTCAATAAAATTCGCTGTTAGTTGTTTGTCGTTATACCTATATTTACCTTAGTATAAACACATTATATTAGCTTAATATACAACGAAAACATTTAACAGCAAATTTCATTGAAATTTTGTTGTCTATTTTAATCGAAGAAATATTTATCAAAAAAATTAATATCCAAATTTGCAATTTGTAACCATAACTTCCAAAAACACGATTTTTATTTTATTTTTACATTTTCATAACTTTGGAATAGCTCATCAAAACAGCAATCTGAATGATGGGATTTAAAGGAATTTTCACGCTCTACAACAACAATTTTCTTTTTAGTTTTGTTGGAAAATTATAAAAAGTTTTATATATTGTTATTTTTGAACCCTGATATCTCTGAAACGGTTGATCTGAAGAACTTTGTTCCGAGGACGTTTTTAGTAAAGCGTAAAAGTTTCTTCAAATCCTTTCTTTAAGATTGTTGTTACGATGAACTGTTCCAATGTTATAAAAACTCAAAAATAAAAAAAAAATATTTTTTTTTGAAACATCCTTAATATACATATACATATATATTGTTTTTAACGAGAATTTCATAATAATGTGTTTTTTTTTTATTCAGTCACACCATCCCTACTACCATCATCTTCTACGCACAACTTAACAGATCCAATTCCTATACCGTCTTAACCTAATCAACCAGAACTACCATCCACAATCCAATCCACCCAAACCCTAAGAAGCGAACAATCTATTGCTATTTTGAAACAAAAAATTAAGAAATAAGAGAGAGAGACATTTAAAAACTTTAATTTCCAAGTTTTAAATTTTTAATAATATGATATTATTAAAATACTTATTATTCATTAATGTGTATTTGTAATAGTTACAAACAGTTTTGAGACATATAAAATTCATAAGATATATAAAAGTAATAAACATTATATATTTTAAAAATTACTTTTTATCAGTATGTTGATTAATTCTCAATTAATTGTGATTTTTTATGTCAGTACCGTGGTATATCTAATTCTCATTTTTCAAACTGAATGTAAAAATTTCAATCAAGATTTGTTTTGCAATTTAAAGCTAAAGCTTATATTTTATAACTAAATTCTAATGTATACTCCACAAAATTATATTGCAACTATACCTACATATTGATTGCGAAATAGAAATAATCATCAATTGAATAAAATTCTTGGGCATAAATCAATGATAATTATTTCTCTTTGCCGATCATTTGCTAGGTATTATTGCAATATAATTTTGTGGAGTATTCATTAAACTTGAGTTATAAAAGATAAGCTTTAGCTTTAAATTGCAAAACAAATCTTAATAGAAATGTATAAACTCAGCTTGAAAAATGAGAGTTAGACATGCCACGGTACTGACATTTTGAGTGTATTTCCATAAGTAATATTTAATCCGTGATCATTTATGTTTTAATTCCTTATGCAGATTCTAGAGTATAATTACATTTATTAAATTACTTAATAGTTTAGGGGAAAAAATAATACAGAATAATAAACAAAGTACAGGACATAAAAAATCATAATTATTTGAGAATCATCCATATGTACGTCATATTATATAAAGTATATGTACCGTATGTATGATATGAGTACCTACTATATGTATGTAGGTAATACGAGTCATGTACTTCATTTAATAAGTTCAAACTGTTGTAACTTCTTTTTTCACCAATGTTTAATTATTTTTACTCTTGTTTTCTCTCTGTATTGAAATTGATGTAATTTCTTTATTTTGCATAACTTTTGGCAAATGTTTTAAACTAAAGAAGATGATCAAATAGCAGTAGATAAAATGTACAAGTAGACGCCGATTTTAAAACGTATAGATGAATCATCAAAACCATTAAAAGATAGAAATGGTTAAAATGGATCGGTATGAAACATAGCGCCTCAACAAACAAAAAAACATAAATACTTAATGCGGTTTAAAATAAAGTACTGGAAAAAAAGTGAACAAAATAATAATGAAATCAACAATGTTAAAGAATGGAAAAATTACTGGAGCAGGTTAACGAAGAGCGATGATTCATAGGATTTTAAACAGAGATGCTTAGTATCTGGATGATACTTTGATAGACAACTGCGACAACTGGTTAGTCTTGAAACATCCAAAAAGAGAGAAGAAATTATTAGAATACTAAACTTGTTGGAAAAATTAACAGTTCCGTCTTAAAAGGGTTATATTATAATGGCGTGTAATCCTGGAGAGAGAAATTAATATACACGGAATTCAGAGGAAACTGAAGCTGCTTTGAACTAGATAGCAATCAAATAATTTAATAATGTGCATACTTGTGCAATATATTGTTAACTTTTATATTTTTGAATGTTTAACTTTAAAATATTATGTATTGAAGTATTCCAAGTATTCTTAAGCACTTATTTAATAACTTATTTCCGTATGACACATGTCTGTATTAGTAGAAAATTTTTGTTATCAATAAATAATTCTTATAAATTTATTTCGTATTTCCTGTATTTATTTTAAATTTCAGAAATAAACTAAAAAGATCAATGAAATTAATGATATATTTTTTACTTCTTTTATTTATCGAAGATTAAAACCAATGACCATAGAGTTACTGTAAATTGTTGAATTAGTAGAATGAAAACGATGAAATCTATAAAAAAAAGTCACTAGGAGTATACTAGAAATTGCGGCCGTGGTCCCTAATTCAACCGTACATTTTACATTGAGTGAAACCCCCCTGGGTTAGGGTACTACGTGAATCAATAGCACGTGTAATCCGTGCTACCACCTAGTGCTCCGTACCAGTACTATGCTCGGTTCTAATCGTTCTAGTACTTTCAGACATAACGAAAAAGTCTGTGGACATTAGACAAGCGCAACGGGTTCATTCGGATTCGACGGATGCGCGGATTGTCATTAACCTATAAATATCTTAAAATTTTTTAAGATGGTTTCACTTTTAAAATCATTTAACTTGAAATCATTATTGAGGTAATAACGTAAATACTTTTCAAGGAAGAAACATTTTAATAAAACGTATTTTGTATAGGTGTAGTCCAATTCTTAGTCATCAAAACTTTTCGACAGCATTAGTTAAAACACCAGTAACCTCATCGTTATGTAGTCCTGTTCTATTTACATTCTCGGCAGTGAGAACGAAAATACGATGCTATTTTCCAAAGCCTAAAGAAAGGATGAGGATCAAGAAACATGGGTTTTTGCATAGGCTGTCTACCAAAGCAGGCCAACGAGTTTTGATGAGAAGAATTTTGAAGGGCCGACATATCCTTTCGCATTAGTAGAAGTACTTTTTGTTTCGTTGTAATGTTGCTAAATTTATATACAAATGTAGTTATATGTTTAATACAATATATTTAAAATACTTAATTCTGTTTCATTTCTTAATTATTTACCCATGAAATGTGTTAGCTCTATTTAGGAGTGTATGAAATTCAAGGATATTTCATATTACCAATATTATTATCTTGCTCCCGGAAACTTTTATGAAATAAATTTTAAAATTAATTTCTGAATTTATTAATCTGATCTTTCAATCAGATCAGACATATAATTTTTATCAATGAGGAGCTCTTGTTTTTTCAAATGTTCATTGTACAACTCATGAATACAATATATCTAAATACAATTTAAAGTAATCCTTCACTTTCACTGCTTAGTCATAGCGAAGTGCGAGCGGTGTAGTGTTTTTTATTCTAAAACCTTCTGAACTGATTTACTAAAACACAGATTTAAGGCGCAGTGAATCTTCGTTGGAACAATTCTGTGGTTCCTTGGTAAAATCACGTTATAGTTAATTTTTACGTTTTTGGAGATATCATGCTTTTATGTTCTACAAGCACATTTGGAAATGGACTAAGGTTGTGTTTTCATATTGATTCAATATTGATTTCTGAGAAGACTGAATCAGGAATTCTCCTTGTGACAATTGATGGAAGGTTGAACGGAAATTAAAAATCCTCTATAATCCCTTTCTTTTGAAAAAAAAAACTGTATTTAAGTGGTTTCTCTAAGGAGTTACTGAGCTATACGCAGTGAAATCGTGAAAACAGAATCTACAAACAGTAGAAAAACTAAACAAATGTATTTAGCAACATCTACTACCTATATTTTTAAAACTTTTGCTATGGCTGAAAATATGTAATTTACAAAATGGACACTTATCTTTACATAGTATAAAACAAAGTCGCTCCCGCTGCCTGTTCCCTTAGATCTTCTAAACTAAACAATGGATTTTAATGCTGTTTTCAGCAATTGATAGAGTGATTCAAGAGGAAAGTTTGCAGGTATAATACATGCATATTATAGTAGAGAAAAGTCGGGAAATTCAAAAATTTATAATGTGAGGTCATAATCAACGTATTTTTGTGCACATAAATTGCAAACGCTGGCTAAACCTTACGTGATAGATCAAACTAATATGCGACGAAATTGTGTATCTTAAAAAGATTGATAAAAAAGTCTGCGACGGTATATGTCTATCTCCTAAGGATAAACTACAGGAACCATTTTCATATTTTACATATTTAACAAAAAATTATTGGTTATTTACCAAGCTATTTTAAACAATACAGTATTACTCCTTATCCAAATAATACATTAGATACGTTGTGAATTTCATGTAGATCAAAATTGTCCTTTACAGTATATCTTAAAAATGAATATCTTAGAAGATATCACAGATTTAAAAAGCGTAGGCAGAGCGACTGGATATTGTACGTCGTACGTAGTGGCTGTTTTATTACTATCTTTTTCTTATATATGTAAAAATATTATGTTGGTCCTATTCTAGGACAAAACTCGAAAAATTCTACATCAATTGAGCTCAAATTTTGATACAACATACAATACGCTTCCATGTGGTAGTTAACGAGGAAGAGAATGATATAGATTGCTTCTTATGTCGGACTCATCCACTGTTTCCATAGGATAGCATAACAATTGGATTCCACAGGAAGCGTGTATTTTAAAGAAGTTTCGTTAAAGTTTGTGAAATAACATTTTAGCGCATTTTCCTCAAGAAGACCTAACCAATTTTACACAGTAACGAAAGAAATCTCTACAAAGTATAAATTAAAAAATTAAAATTTTTTCTGGGAAAATAAATATGAATTCCAATTTAACTGCCCTAGTGACTATAAGACCAGGTATGCTCTATTAGTGGTAAATTTAAAATTTTAAAATTTTAAATTAGTGATCAATTAGATAATTAATTTAATATACGATACGTTCTTGGATCACTTTTAATTTTAATGACTCTATCAATTTGAAATATAGGGATCTTTCTTTTCGTAAATTCTAATATAAAATTTATTATTTGATTTTTTATTAATGTCCTTAATTTCTTTCTGTAAAATATATTCTTGGCATTCAAATAATAGATTCATTATAATTCATATTAAGGACATAGGTAATAGATATTATTTTAAATATTTGATTGTTAAATTTAAAATTCATTGTTATAAGATTGAAATCGAAAATATTTAATTAAATTAAATCTAAGTACATTCATTACAATCTCAATATTTTTATGGTGGGTCATGTCATCGAAATTCAAGTTTCAACCTGTATGCAAAATTTGGTGATGATTAGATAGCAAGAAGCGATGTTCAAAAATGGGGAATGTACTATGAACATACTAAAGTGTGTTGAAATAGTAATAAAAAAAAAACGTTCAATTCCCGATGAAGTTGATTGTTTCTACATACCACCCTTTCTAGACAGTTAGTACTTACCGATTTTTAGGATCTTATTCTGGAAAATCTGCACTTTCTAATATTGTTTTGAAGATTTAAAAAGTTTCAACTAAAGATTCATCATTTGACTTGATTCTCAAGCCACTTAACTTAAATTTGGTTTAAAATCAAGTCAAGTGTTAATATTTGAACAAAAAGATAAGTCAAGTATTCAATTTATGAGTTATTTCATCTGAAAGTTAAAATATTAAGCTCAATTCATTGCGCGGTGTCTAAATTCTTGCTTGAGGAATCCCTAGTTTCAACAATCATAGTTCAAATGTTTTTAAGGAAAAATTAATATTAAATATTAAAAGTAATTAAAATTTATTAAAAGAAATTATGAATAAGCTCGGTTATCTTTATCTGAATTGTTTCGTATTATAAATCTTTCTCTGAAATCATACGGACAAAAGTTATCATATTTTGATACTAAAAATTGTTTTATTTTAATTTTATTACAAATGAATCGAAGTTATAAATACATATTATATTTATTTAGGAACTAAAATACGCTTTGTATTTTTATAAAGGATTTAAAAATCAAACGATATGTAGCTATCTAATTATTAAAAAAATTATAATAATTTAATAGTAAATTACGTAAAAAATAAAGTTCATTTAAAAATATTAAATGTTTTCATTGTAATGTTTTGTTTAAGGCGTATATTTTATTTACACAAAGTTTTAGTCTTTGAAGTCACATTCAAAACCGTTATATGCTTAACGACGGCCGTTTTTTTCTATCTCCCGTACTTTTGTTATTGTTTTTCCCGAATATATTGCCAAGTACTTTTGATACACTATTCACTCCAAGTTTTCGTCTTATTGGTAAGTTCCTTAGGAGTTGAACCGCCCGAGCTTCTCGTAGCAATGATTGAAATGCCAGTGAAACTCCAGCAAAATTTTCCGCTGCACTAACTTCGTAAAATTGGCACCCATATTCTAACGAGAGTTCTTGTCCATCATCAACACATATTTGTCTGAAAAAATAATAAAATGCATCATTGAAGTGAAAAAACAAAAACGTTATGAACTAACCGAAAATGATCCAAATCACGTTTATTTCCTAGAAGAACGGCTGTGTAATAGGACGGAAGTTTTAGTTTTGCTAATTGTCCTAAGAGCTCATGAGCCTCGGTAAAACTGTGTGGATCACAGACTGAGTAAACGACCACAAAGGCTTCACCCCATCGAATGTGTTCGTAAAGGCACCCATTTTTCTAAAAAAACAAGACAATTTTTATAGTTTTAATAATTTTCTAAATCACAATACTAAGAGCTATAAAATTGTATGAAAAAACAAAGTAAGTATAATTATTAAATAAGATTTATTTTAATTTTAACTTGGAAACATATTAGGTATTCCTTAATTACATTTTCGTTTAGCAAAGAAAATATTTCGAGAAATATTTAAAAAAAAAAAAGTATTATTAAATATTATCAGTGTTAAAATATTCCTGACTTTTCCTGTCAATTCATTAATGTAACAAGAAATGAGACTGTGAGATAAAGATATGTCTAAACAATGTTTTATATCGATAGTACCTAATACTAACGTAGAAATGATATTCCTGGTATAGTTTCCTGTTATCTTGACTTTTCTTGGCTTTTTAAGTGGCTAATTCCTCCATATTAACAAATGTGATTTTGTGCAAAAAATATAAAAAAATAAAAATACAAGGCCACCTATTGGCGCAGTGGCTAGAGAGTAGTTCTCTCCACTTCATGCGTCAAGTGGTTCTGGGTTCGATCCCCATTGAATCCTAGACTTAAGATTCTAGACCTAAGATATAATTGACCAACAGAAAGTTTCTGTGTTTAGACAGTCGTGAATGACCTTAGCAGTTAAAGCGACTTAAAAAAACACCCAAAAAAAAATACAAGAAAATTTGTTCTTATGTTCTTATTCGGGATCTTGGGCTGTAGGAATTTTGAAATAATCAAAATTTTGGACATTCGAAATTTTGGCATTTATGGTTTTAGGTTTCAGGATTTTGGGCTACACGGAGTAAGTGGAAACGTAGGTAGGTACAATCTTATTTAGCATTATATGACGTAATTTTGTCAAAAATTAAGTTGTTGATTGAAAGAAACGCAAAGCAACTAAGGCTATCATCAGCTTTTTTAAAGGGAATTTTCTCGAATATATAATGTTCCTTAAGGATTGAGAAAACAAAAGTTACTAAAAAGGTACCCGTGAGGACATACTTAACTAAACATGGTTTCATTCTAATATTCAAAAGCATAAGGGAGTGTTTGGTATATGATTCAATAAATGATGATTGAAGTTGCCAAAAAAATTACCTTTTGTTCCTAAAAAGACACAAATAATAAATTTCCGAAACTTCAATGCCAATAATGAGAGTGCATGGTAAACTGACTAAATCAGAGATTGCCCACATTCGCGAGAAAAGTATCTTTACTTAATTATTATTAGAATGGATACGAACAGTTATAATGATAAGCTTATTTGATAATTTTCCAATATTATCTGCAATTTGAAAGCTATTTAAATGAATGCCTGAGAGATAAAACTTTCATATTTTCGGAAATCATTTTAAGACTTTTCAAAATCATATTGTTCAATGCTCAATCACCTTATGTAAAAAGAAATTGTATGCCTTTTATTTATTTTCATTTTTTTGATACTTAACTATATACTTTTACGTCTTTTTTCAATTATAATGCGGTGATTCACCAACGTCTGCCCTTTGTTGCATTCAACAACTAGTTCAGCTTATAAACATTAAACGATATTGTAACGATGAATGCTTTTTAGGTCCTGTCATCAAACTTTATTTAGGTGAACGTTGAATGAGCGAAAAATGGGTTCAGGTTAATTACGGTTTATATTTGTTCCAAAAAAATGAGCCAAATTGCATTTAGATTATAAATGACCATCCTACATGCACGATACCTACTAAAAGATGAATTGAAAATTTTTGTACTCGTAATAATGAAATTTTATTGATCATTAATTTTATTTTAAGACGTTCTTTTCTGACACACCCTTTTATTTTTATTAGTTTTGAATGTCTGCTGCGGTTAATTTGTGCATCTTCCTTGCAAAATCAATCAATCACGCATATTTAATTGAATATATCATACTCTAAGAAAACAATCATGGCGCGTTAAAAAACTTAAATGAAAGTTACAAAATATCTTTCTAAACAATAAAATTAGTTATTCACGCAATAAAGTTTGATTCATTTAGAATTTATGGAGGAAATGGAATTGACTGCATCGTCTCAAATTTCATCCAATGAAATCAATGTGTGGCACAGCGTCTTTATAGTTAAGAAGTGAGTTCAATGAAGAAAAAAAAATGTAATTGTATATTTTACAGATAATTAAAAACCGATGATAGTAAATTTCATGCTTTTATACCGAAATGGACTTTTATTGCAATCGTATTTTAAGTATTGTTTCCAAAATATTATTAGATTTCAACATACGGAAAATCCTATAAATCAATCGCTTTGGTTTCGAAAATTTAATTTGATTTTTTAAAGCCATAAAATTATTATTAGGAAGACCAATTTTTATTACACATGAGTTTAATGGTCGTTTAGTGCTTTGTTAACAAGAAAATTTCGTCCTATTAAATTTTTAAATTTTACTTTCCCTTTTACCTGATTTAACTGTTCATTTTATAATGATTGATAAATCATAAGGAAGAAATTCGGGTTTTAAATTATTACAAATAGTATTAATAAAAACTCACAGCACAGTTCGATGTGTCCATTATTTCCACCTCGGTCGGAACACCTTCGAAATTCACTTTCTGCTGGTATAAAAAATCTGAAAAAATAATAAATTATACAAAAAGACGTAGGTACATTTATTGTTAAGTATGTTTTTGTATGCAGTATAAAAAAATTCTTTATTAATTCAACAGGAGTAAATTGGATACCCAACTAGTTTTTAAAAAATGTTCATGACTAAAATATTATTTAAAACACATTAAAATAAACTACATAAATAAATACGTATAGGTAAATTTTTCAATAATAAAAATATTTCATATTTCCGATAAAAAAATTAATAATATGTACTTATGTTGTGGGAATTTTGCAAAAATTTAGACTGTGGAATATGAGAATATGTATAATGTATAACATGTACATATTATGTATGCTTATCAATTGGTAAAATGTAAGTTGTAACTACTACATATTAAGTAGGTCTAGTGGAAAATTCGAGGCGTTTTTTAATAAAATGTTTCTCTTTTTCAAACAGAGGTTTGATGATATCGGTGAAAAACTTCTTTGGTGTGTGGCTAAAAAACTAAATAAAGTTATTTTCATAAACTTTATTATTTGTAAATAGTAACCTCTTTAAATTTAATCAAACCCAAATTCTTTAATTTCTTAATTCGAGTGAACTGGATAAGTGGTATAAACGGACTTATACCATTTTCAAATACATGGTTCATGTGCAGTTCTTAATTATACACTATACAAGCAGTTATTGTAATTAAATTAATTCTATAATTATTTGAGTGTCGATAAAACAAACAGATAAACTAATGGTTAAACAAGTGCATTAATGAAAGTAATTTTAGTTAAATCATTCGGATACTCATTAGTGAAAGGAAAGGTATGAGTTAGCTAAAATAATGAATTTGTAAAAATCTACTTTATTTAATATCTCTATTATATAGGATAAAATAGAATGGCTTTTTCTTATCTAGTCGCAATCATAATCTTTTTTCCCAATAAAGTCATTTAGAAACATTGATTTGACTTTTAAAAAACACTTTTCGTTGTCTTGAATACAATGTTTATGGCAGTTCTACTTCCCTTAGTTTTTTTGCAAATGCTAAATGACAGCGATAGATAAAATGCATAGAAACTACCAAAACGTTCAACTTCATTGAAATTTAGGTAACAGTGTTATTAATGCACACACGACACTGTTTGTATAATATAGGGAATAAATTAATGGATTTTCAGTTATGTATCTGTATAAAGGGCTTTATTTGTTTTATTATCTTTATTATGGTTTATTTTATTGCATATTCAGTGCAGAGAAGATCAAAAAAAGTGATTTGAAAATTTCATGATGAATATATTGTATATATAGGTACAGTCAATTAGAAATTAATTACAATAAAACTAAAAAAGTAATAATTGAAACTGAAAAAATTGTATGTTTCTTTTCCTTCAGAGCTTAAATTACAAGACTTTTATAAGCAAAATAAAAAAACGTAGGTGTCATTAAATACTGGTAAACTTGACTACTTAAACAATTAAATATATACTTACACATATTGGGAAATCTAAAATAAAGTATTTAAGCACGTTTAGAAATAAAATTTCAATTTAATTTATCTTCTCTAACTCAAGTCTTAAAAATACATTTTTCAAACCAACGAAGAGAAAAAAATTCTCAAAATAGAAAATAATAATCTAGGAATTTTCTACATATTATTTTCGTTTTTAGTATTCTATACGTTGGTTTGAATATTTCACAAGATATTACATCCACTAGTCAAGGTTTTCAAGTTTAAAGCTCTCAAAAATAGTAATTTTAAAAAAATCTTGTTTTCTATGCTATTGAAAATGATAATCATGGGAAAAATTGTTTATTTTCAAATTATGTCTCAATAAAAATGGAGTGAAATCAAATTAACTGCTATATTTATTTTTGTTATTTAAATAAAACTAATACTGTTTGAAAAATTGTTCATAAGCTTCATTGCAACGTTGAGAAGCCAAAGCGCATAAAAAGCGTATGAATTATTTCATGCATTAAATTGTGTTTTATTCACCTATAGCTTTATAGACTAACAATATGATTAATCGAATCTATTAAAATCTTAAATTGAATCAAATGTTACTGGGGATTACTTAAAAACCAATTACCTTTAAGTTCTTTAAAAATTTAAATTTGTATTTCTCAAGACTTCATTTTTGTCGCTTATACTTTTAGGGGCTGAGTTACACAACTTAAGGATAACATTTTAAGACCATAAGTTTACATAATTTACACGACAAGTTTATTTTTTCTTAGATGATTTATTGAGATGTTCAGAAAGGAAAACTAATAAAAAATAAAACTAAAATGTAAAATTATCTTCTTTTTATAATTTACAAAAGAAACAGAGAAAAAAAATGTTGCAAATATTTCAAAACAGCATATAATTAGAAATATTGGCAACTAATTA
The DNA here is from genome assembly GCA_958496155.1 of Sisyra nigra. NCBI lineage: Eukaryota > Metazoa > Arthropoda > Insecta > Neuroptera > Sisyridae > Sisyra > Sisyra nigra. Next base: position 32,999,944 of record OY292313.1, on the reverse strand, counting down.
GCGTGTTGAAAACCAATACTAAACAATTCAAATTACAAAATCTCTAGCTATTATACCAATCGATTGTTATAAAAATAACAAAATTTTAATTGATTTTTTACTGTTTAGAACTGAATAGGTAACTGACATTAAATGCTTATTTATCAGTACCAACAATTTAATAGTTCATTAAAAGTTTTGTAAGTCATTACTTGCTATAAGGACTTTCTTGACAGTTGTAATTAAAATGTACTTTTATGTCTTACAATAAGTAATGTTAGATGATCAACCACACGATCAAAATTTGTCGTTCTCTTGTATACGTATCTTTTATTTAGCTTTTGCGTTGCTTCTATTTTGAATATGACTTGCTCTCAACTGCTGAACAAGGAATGATCAGCGTGAGTAATACAAAACAAAAAATATTCTAGTATGGATCGTTTATTAGATCTTTAGTGGCGTTATAATGTCTTATTTGGACATGTAAACAGATACAATGAAATCTATTTTGTTATGTTCGAATATTTACCATTTATCTTATAATGATTCGTTTATGCACTTAACTGTAATAGGTACAAACCTATAAAATTTTTGTAGCCTAATCTAATATATCAGTCATTTTACGTTTTGCTATTTTGAAAATAAACGGTTTACCTATTGAATAGCATTTCTTTTAAAAATAAATTTTATAAAATAATAAATTGTGTATAAGGAAAATATCTATATTATGACGGAAACATTTACAGAATGAATCAGCAATTTCAAAACGTGTATGCAAGATAATTAATTGTTTTTACTTGTAAGTAAATGCGTGAGGTAAAATTGAATCCTAAACGAGTACAATTAAATTGCATTCTAGTGCACTCAGCAGCAGTTCCCGCGATTTACTAGAGTGAAATATTAATTTTCTTGTTCCACATATTATAAGTACAGATTTAATAAAAGTGTTAGATAAAAATTTATAATATAATGCTAAAAATACAAGTCAAGATTGAATGAATATGGTCGATATCAAATTGCAATCATTGAGAAAATATACGAGTTGTAAACATATGAATTATTCAAAGAACAGTACAGATTTGTTAACAATTTATCGGTCTGATTGTGATGTTGAGAATAGAAAAATCAAGTGAGACTCGGTTTCTATCCTCGTAGATATTTCGTTAAAGGGTAGATAATTGTACCGTTAGTAATAATTTTCAAATCAAGATCGTCGTTGGGGCTAATGTTATGCGACAGGGAAGTATACGATGAAAATAGCACATCATATTATAATGTGCACCTCTAGTTATTGTGCTCATATTTGCATACTGCCTGGCTATTCTGCAACAGATGCAGCTGAGTCGATAGTGCCCTCATGTGTGACACGGCTCTGAAACATTGCAACAATATTCCCCTGTATCCATAATTTCCTACACCTCTTGTAATCGTTGTCGCTTCATCTCATAGAGAATCCAAACTATAGTCACTTATTTTGCATATTCACAATGTTTTCCGCTCGTGTTATCTTAGTATTAAGTTTCTTATCACCTTTTCTTCATCGTATGTACAAAGAAATAATGCATTAACAACGATATCATTTTTCTGACAATTTCATTTTTCTATTCAATAGGTTGACTAGTGGATTGTGCTCGTATCAAATCGAAATATTATGCCCTTTTAAAGACATTTTCTAACAAGTCTTGATTTACCTATTTGTACATATACATATACATGCATTATACCTCGAAGTTTTAAAGAAATATTTTTTTTTTTTGTATTTTCAAGAAGTAACATGTAATTGAAATATTTTTTACCGGAGTAATTCAATATACATTTTTAAGCCAACACGGGAAATTTCATTAAAAATGCATTAAGTTCTTCAAGTATGTGCTTAAAAGTTCTTAACTTGCCAAATTTATTTAAATCATAAAACGTCCCCATTACAATATTTATTCGCCGTTCGCAAAGCAAAAACCAATCGTTTTATTTGCTTTCATTAAACATATTTACAATTGTGTTTATTTAGCCACAAAACTTCCCTCTTTTATTTTGCCGACACAATATGTATTTGGTTTTACATCATTTTATGCAATTTATTATTCGCACTATTAATATTTTAAGTAACAACATGAACTTTAAGAAAAGGTAAGACGATATTTAATTTATCTATTTGAAAATGCTTAAGAAAGAAAATCTGATCTGATATGGGGAAAATAAATGTCAAGATAAACATTTCTCAAGTTATTGCTTCACTAATTCACGGATGTAAAAGAAATAATTTTACTTATTATTAATGTTGTCTTTAACAATGTGAAAGCTTTAGTCTTCTTAATACATTGCTAAAATGTCTTCTCTCTTAATTAAAGAGTGATTATCTACTAGTTATACCTAGCTAATATATCACATTCTTATAAAACTTATAGTAAAGATTTTATCAGAATTACAAACATTCCACTGTCGTGTTGTCTCATTTTACTCTTGACAAGGCTTTTTTTCTTGTACTGTGGAATTCATAATCTTTCATTGGCGATTCAAAATCATTTACATTCTAATGTTCATATTGTCTTTGTTTTAGCAGAAGATTTAATTATACCGATGGTAACACTTAAATGGTTTGCTAAAAGTTTTTATGTTAAACTAATCGAAGCATCAGATGTTGACTTGTTCAAATCGGCGAAGAATTCAAGGGCCTTTTAACGCATATCAGTCTTAGTACATTCAACCAGTTCAGAGTTATGTCAAGTTTAAAGCACGATCTTGTACTTGAAATTGCGATTATACCTTTTTATGATTTTTATTTTATTTTAGAACTTTCTAGCGACATACTTTCTTAGATCTTATTTTAATAGATCTTAACATACAAATAGAATAATTCTAATTAAAAAAATTGTTAACTGCTTTAAGAATTTTAATCTAACGGATGGAGTTTAAAATGGGCCTCAGTTAAAAGTCGAATGTAAAAATTAACACGTTCAAGATTTAATAAGTAAAACAATCAAAGTTTTCAAAAAAAATTTGTTTACAATAAAACTTTAAAAAATACAATTTTGTAATTTTTTACATTTTAATAACAAAGAAAACTAAAAAAATATTAAAAGAAGTTTACCACATTAATTTGAAACTTAAAAACTTATTTAATGTATATAGCCATTCAATATTTACGTGTATCCTTTTGATAATATTATATTTAACGATGAAACGTTTTTGATAGGGTGTTTATTCCAAGGGCTAAAATCAAAAATATTTAATTGCTTAGAAAATATATATGGAAAAATATAATATTAGTTCTTACTTATAGTACGTTTACTCTATTTACTAAAATTGTTACTTAATTGTGACACAAAAAATTAAAATCTTCAAAATAAGTAAGCTCAATGTATTTACTTACATTCTTAAAGGATTGCGTCTCTACGGTTCTAACAGGGCTTATTACAATGTACTTAAAGATTAATAAAAATCATAGATGGAGATCATAAATTTAAAAACCCACCACCTACCAAGTGCGTATTACAATACGTACATGAAGATTTTCGTTGTCGGAACAAAATTTCATAATTACAATACATTTAAACTAAAAACCAGCTTTAAAAATTCATTTCTCAAAACTGGTGTAGTGAATCAATTTGACATTTTTAAAAAAAGTAGATGTCTCTATGCATTGATTGCAGTTTAATTAAAAGATCTATTAAATACAATAAGTACACGACCACAGACAAACGCAGCGAATTTTAGTAGAATTTCTTTTTTCAAAAGAATTTTAAAAAGTATTAATCAATCAAAAATGGAATAAACATTCTTAGTGAGCTTTTAATTTTAGTTTAAAAGCTTTATGGATTTGGTAAAACGTGAGCTTTCGTATTTTTAAGTTAAAAATGTGTCACATTGTTAACTAGTGCCGTTTCTCAAATAAACAAACAGATAATATTGAATATCGTTAATGTTTAAGAAGTTTAATAAGTTGCAGTTTATAAGTTACATAATGGTAGGTATATAATCAGTTATTGTCATCAGATATGTATATAATAATAAAAAGTTATTGACCCTTTAAAATTGAGTTAGTTAGGTACATAATTGTTATAATTTAAACTGTAATATAAAATGTAAGGCAAAATTATTAAGAAAAGTCTTAGCGTAGATTATGTGTAAGTCGATAGTATGTGAGCAAGTTTGTTAGAGTAAGAGATAAGTTGTCCCATTGTGATGCTGATCAATGGTCACTGGTGCCGGTTGAGTGCTTTTTTCGCCCACGACTTCCAAGTATTGTTTTTAGCGTACAAACTTCACGAACAAAATATAACAACATAAATGTAAGTGTGTATATATGTAAAGAAGGAAGGCTGCAGTTATTACACGAATGAAACTACACTAAGATATTAATAACAAACATATGTGGAAGTTCAATAAAAATCAACCCAGTTTGTAATGCGATTCGATAAACAAACATATCATATCTATATAAATAATGGACGATTTCAAGAACAACTTTGAAATTCTATCATATTTGAAATAAATGTTTGAAACGCTAGTTTCCCATTGTGCTGTTATGATTTTATTTATTAATATTTCAATTCCGATTGTCAAACGTAAATAAATGTTGCATTTTATATATACTATGAATTTAAACGTACCTTTCATTGAACTATATTCGCCTATGTATCTCTTCGTCAAATATCGAACCGTAACAGCTGAAATAAAATATTAAAACTATTAATATCATTTTCATTTCTAAATTTATCATTCTCATTTCTAAATTAATTTTTACTTATTACAACACATATTTTTCTACAATTTTACATAAAGTGTTTCTAAATTTAAAAGATAATTGTGTCAAATAACATTACTGAACAGTTTATAAGCAACGAAAAAAAATGTATTTTATTTTCCTCAATTTCAAAATTAATTTTTTTTTGGTATGAAAAAAGTTTTGAGAAATACGTAGGTGCAATTTATATACAGTAGAAAATGTTATACACGAGTACCTATGTTTAATAAGAAATTTGATTAACACAAAATAACACTGTGGTTTCAAACAAAATACTTTAAATATTTTTAAAGGCAATATATATTATTATATAGGAGTTATTTTTTCTAAAAGGATTATAATGATTTTTAAATTTTTTAAAATTTAATTCCTGTTTAATAAGTGTGTGCGTGTAGTACGTTAGCATAAGCAGTGAAGTATGGAGGATAGAAGTGAGAAATCTCTCTGTAGCATGAAAAGTAGCTTTAAGCCCCAATAGCTTTAAATAAATACGCGCTACTATACTATAGTCTAGAGGAACATTTTTAAAGAATTTAACAATAGAAGAATTTTACAATAGCCGTTTAACTTTCAATAACAATACATTTGTGAGCTACTCTAGCCTATGCAATTATTTACCTATTTAATATTATTTTACTACTTCCAATCAGCAAACTTCATTTAATCGGAAACAGATTAGCTTAGACCATATAGTACTCCGCTACACTAGCGCCTGGTATAGCGGCTGTCCTCATTATTTGCTACTGTTCTGTGGACTCTTTTTGAGTCAAACATCCATGAGATTGTACTCCTTACTTTTACCTTCCATAAAGTGCAGTAAGTTTGACAAATTTGAAAACAATGTGCCTTTGACCGGAAATTAACTAAGCCCATTAGAAAAATGTTTCAATGCCTTTAGCTTCATGTAAATCATTCTTCATTGTATTTTCTGGTAAATCCAAAGAAAGGCACAACAGTATGTATTACATTTTATACCAAGAAATATTATTAACCAGTTTGTGACTTTATTATTGCAAACTATAAAAAAAAATTAACAAGTTAAGACGTGGGTTGAAAATGAAGAATCAAACATAATCAATTATGTGTTTTATGGAAAAAAAATTAATGAAATCTGCATCAAGTGCCTGTTTTCTAGAAATTAAGTTTCTGCTAAATGCACATAGAAATATTTCTTAGTTTCACACGAGTATTTTACCGATAATGCTTCCATTGACGCGACACAGTATAATGCTGAATCAACAAACATTTTCAGCGAAAAAATTATGTGAGAACTTAACGTTCACGTTACATTAATTGTGCTGCTTTTTATTTGCCTTAAAAGTTGCAAATTACATGGCTGTAAAATATTTGATATACCGAAAAAAGATGCAAAAATATTTAAAATTATAATGTAGATCACATAATTTCAGTAGTTCGTACTAATTTGGAAACTTATATTTTTTCCAATATTATTAATTTTACCTGTATAATGTTTCATATTTAAATATTACCGCTGTTTAAATTGAAAGAAAAAAAGGAAGTATAACTAAAACAAAATTTAACATTACCTAAACGTTAGTGGGTCGTCAAAATAAAAATGACATAAATCAGTTTTATTTATTATATTTCTGGATTTTTTTACAATAACTATTGTGTAAATAAAATAATTTATCTGTTTTAAAATTTTCGGAAGCTCACAGAAGAGTTTTTCATTTTTTATATTTAATTGTACATCGACATTTTAACAAAATTCGAACAGAAAGTATTTGACTACAATAACTATTGAATATGAAATTTGTTTTTTGGTTTATGCTAATATTTAGTTTTTTATTATATAAAAATTTCGAAGTGGGTGCACAAACAGAAGCTTCAAACTCAAATTCGACAGATTCTGATGATGATGATGATTACGACAATGCTTTGTTGGGACCAGCAGGAGTGCGTGGCGGAGGAAAAAAGCCCCCAGGAACTTTACAAACATCGGCTTATTTTAAATCGGTCACAATACCGACTTTCATAGGTAAACCATTAAAGCTGAAATTTTATTTTGTAGATAAAAATTTAATAATATTTTTTGTTCTTTACAGGTTTGACAATTTTAATATGTATGATTTTTGTAATTTTGCATTTACCAAATTGTTGTTTTGGATTGTTTAAAGAACCATCAGTATATGACGAAAAGACAAAAGTCTAAGCCGAATAATGATCAATAATAAAAATAACGTAAATTTGATTATAGTTTTTTTTACTTAATGTTTTTACATAAAAGTAGGTTTTTAAGTCTGCTTCAAATATCCCCAATTCTTTTTTCGTCATAGATATTATTATATAGTTAAATTAAAACATTTAAAACTACATAAAATTAAGACGTAAACTTTGATTACCCCTTTTTTTAAATTTATTTAACTTATTTTGTATTGACCTATTTTTCATAAAAACTATAAATAAATCCACAGTTATATTTTAAGAACAAATCATGGACACTGGTTAAATTGGTAAATTTTTATTTTTCTAATCCAGTTTGCATATCTGTATTTCAAAACTCGTTGCCTGTTGTTACCTCGAAAATGCCATCTAAACGACGATGAGCGCACGCGCTATTTTCAGGAAAAAACAATTCCGCCGAGGGACCCCTGCCAGAAACGTTTTTCTCTCTTTCTTTTTCTATCTTTTTACTTTCCCTTTCTCCTCTTCCAATTGGCAAGCAGTGAGCAGTTAGAAAATAGAAAGAGGCAGAAAAAAGTAAGAATTATAGAGAAGTAGAGGAAAAGTCGCCTGGGCGGGGTATTACGCTTTTTCTGATGGTTTCTGCCAGCTTACTCTAGGCCCAATAAAGGAACTTCATTCCAAAAATCTTATGTCTCAAAAGTCCTTTAAAATTATTTTGATAAAAAGATAAAACCTGATTCTAAAAATAAAAATGGTAGCAAAAATACCATTTTTATAATTATAATTAATTATGCCATAATTTTCAAGGAAAGTCCTTAGGTTTAGAGTCTAAGGACTTTCCTATTGGCTAGTGGTATAATGATGAATAAGGCAAGACTGTCCCTGTCTTGGTGTCAGTCTTAGTCTCGCTGATATAGTCTCAGTTTTGGTCTTCCTCATTTAATCTGATACTTAGTTTTTTTTAATAATTCTTTTAAGCACAACTTTTTTTATCATTATACAAACCATTGTAGATCCATAAATTAAAATTTGTTAACAACTCATGGTTAATAAATTACAAATTAATACATAACTAACACTTATATAATTAAACAAATAATTAATTATAAATTAACTAATAAAACACTTTATTTTATTGGTATCGTAAAATATCTAAAATTCTAATATATAAGATTTTTGAAACTGCAAGACCTAAAGCCATTTTGCTCATCATTTCGTAGATACATGGTGTAACTTCAACTAAACGAATGTTTTATTTTTAAGTTTCGGGCTTAACGATCGTTAACAGTTTTAGAAAACTTAAAAGTTAACTTATAAATTAACTTTTTTTTATTAATTTTTCCATAAGCCTACTTGAAGTAATTAGAATCAAAAAACACTCAGAATATGCCTTTTCCATAAGCATAATAGTAAAACTTATCTCAAAGACTCTGCAAATTTCACACATGGTTTAATAATTAGTTTATATTTTTCCTTATTCATTAACTTGGTACTCAAAGTTAATATTATTGGAAAAAAACTTCAAAATATTAAAGTACAATTTGTTTTGGTATAGGTAAGTATTTTTGAATAGAAAGGTAAAAATAATTCAAATATCTAACCTATTGAATCCGATGAAGGAAACTTGTGTAATTTGAATATCATATTGGAAAGACAAGTAACAAAACTGTACGATTTACGATTTTTCAGGTAAAAGGTTAAAAGCATTTTTATGCATTTACACTATAACTAAAATATGAATATTTCTATAAAATCGTGGTGAAAAATACGTTATGATTTATTTGTTATTAATATTAAGTATCGTAAATCGCAAATATGCATATTTATAAAGCAACGTAAAAAGAATTACGATCGAATAAATGAAGAGAGAGTAGAATTTTATCTTTACGATGGGACAGTAGACAAATTATCCTATCCAACACGTCCCCAACTGGATTATTTTATCTCTTCTCAAGTTCTATATAGCGAAAGATGAAAGTTTTTCAATTATTGTTTGCAATTACAAATATTTATAAAAAAATACAATTAAAAATAAAATGTTCAAATCAAGAGTAATTAAGTTTTTTCTCATTTCGCTCAAGAGCCTCGACTGTGATGTTTTATTTAATTTAACAAATTAATAATAACGTTTAAACCATTTATGAAATTAATTATGACGTCAATTAATATAATTCAATTAGTGCGCTAGAAAGAAAAAATGCATATTGACAAGTTTGAGAGACCTTGGACTGGAATGATATTCAATTCAGTAGAAAAGAGTTGTCCATTATAATCTCACTGAGATACACTTTCTCCCATAAAGAAAAACAGGCTTTTTAAAACGTTGAAATGCTACAAAAGCTTTCCCTATTTGTTTCTATATGTTTTATTTGTTGCACTTGAAAAATTTGAAACAAATTTTGAAAATAAATTGAAAGAGCTGACTATTTATTATCTATAGGTTCATATAAACAATTTATTTAACAGAGATAATTTATATGAATATTTGAGATGTTATCAAATGAAGTCTGCAACAAATAATAAGAAATTTAATTAATTACATTGGCAAACTATAGTTGGTGTAATTTTTTGAGGCAAACAAGACATGCTTGCTTTCCCCTTTTCTTCTTTCTTTGCTTTTGTGAATATTGTGCCTGTTGCATTTAGGTGGATATTATGGAGCCATAGCACATTATGATTTGTACAGCGCGGAATGTAAATAAAAAAAAGTGTTGGCAATAATCTGTACATCTTCAGATGATTAAAGACGTGCGATAACATCTTCACCGTGGGTTAACGCAATAATAAAACGATTCTTGACCGCCGACTACGCACCTATACTAAAAACCAATGTGATGGATATTATATTGGCACAAATACGTATTGGGAGATTTCAACGAGACATTAAGAAAAAAGCCTACTTGGTATGTTCGAATAAAATGACTCAAATCAAAGAAAAATTCCAATAAAACATTTTTGAACTGAGATCTTAAAATTGAGAGTTTGAAGATTAAAAGCCTATCAGCAGGACTTATTAATGTTTCATCTTGTCTTTAACCCCTAAAACGTAAACTGTCTATTTTTTATCGTGATAAATGCATCAAAATATTTTTTTATAGTTTTTAATTTTTAGCAACAGCTTACAAGTAGATTATTAAATAAGATTTAAATGTGAATAATCTATATTTTTGAATATTAAATTAGCTTTCTATGAATTGATTACAAGAGATGCATCAAGTTAAATAAAATTAAAATAATTTATTCGTTGTGGTAAGCGTTATCTGGAAAATACCACAAAAATTAAAACCACTTTAAAACATAGAAATTCAAGCTCACGGAAACATTATTTTTTTCTTTTAAATCAAATGATTGATTAAATATAATTTACCTTATTTAGAATTTGAATATTGATATATATGTTTAAATTAAAAAATATATATTTACATCTAACTTGTCTACTATTCGAACAAACTCCCAATGGGATATTGAATTTAAACGACATCTTACTCGAGAGAAGAGTTAAGTTTATTGAAAGACTATTTATCAAAAATATACCGTAGGGGGTCCGCTTAAATTATTGAATGAATTTTTTTTTGTTACAAAACTAAAAGAATAATAATCACATCTAAAAAATGATCTAACTACAATATGAATAAAAAAGAAGAGATAGAATGCATTTAAACAAAAACTAATGTGTAAAAAGGAATGTCATGTTTAATTACAGTATAGCCAAAGAGCGTTGCTTTGATGGAGATTTCACATCGAATTAGTTAACTAGGTGTAATATTTAAATGTTTCCTGGCTGAATCCGTGTAAATACTACAAGTGACATATAAATTTAATCTACAAATGAATCCAAGTGAGTTAAGAAATATGTAGGTGCTTGCTTTTTTATAAAACATGACAATTGTTAAAAATTATATTATATTATATTATATTATATTATATCCAAGGAAATGTACACTCGTATTGTTCATAAATTAATGCGAGTATCGTATTATTATTATCGTTAGTTAATCATATCTATTAAAAACAGCTTACTTTTTCATTACGTCATGCTTATTTGGCAACTAATTTAAGTTAAAAATTAAATAACTAAATAATTTTTACATAAAAAAAGAAATGAAATTTTACAAAAAAAGTATTAAAAATTTCCCTAAACAACTATTTTTCTTTTACTACTATAATACATAGTACCTAAAGGAAGTATTGTAATCGGGTCGAGTTTTCACCAGAAATACATATTTTGAGGTCCCCTGAATCCAAAGTTCTTTCTGAATCCATCTAGTTGTGAGACGAAGCTTTCGGTTAAAATCGGTTGACCAGAAGCTTAACTTAATTCTATGGGTTTTTGAGTATTTTAATATTGTTTTGAAAACGGCTCTACCGATTTTCTTTACAGTTAGTATAATAGTTCTTAGACTCATTAATACCTACAACTTTTATTTGAAATTTTTTCTGGGGTATTCAAGTAAGGGGGGTTCTAGAGTAAAGAACGGAAATTCGTGTAAACATAGAGGCTGCATGCATGTAGGTAGTTCTGTTTATATAGATATTTAAATGTTATGCAATTTAGAATCTGTTTAACCAATTGTGGGTTTTATTTGTTCTTTTAACCAATAGCGTGTTTCGTAAAAGAAAGTTTGTGACGCCTCGCAGCAGATATTTTTATTTTATTATCGAATGAACTATTATCTAACGATATCGCAATGTTTTTTCAACCCAAAAGATCGATACAACTGAAATATAACGTTGTCGGAATTTTGGGCTGTTGGGATTTTGGGGTGTCGGAATTTTGGGCTTTCGGGTATATGGTTGTTGGGATTATGAGTGTCGAGGTTTTGACTATCGGGATTTTGCGATAGACCCATTTCACATATATACACAAAAATACCACTAATTGTAGGCTATTTTAGAGAAGAAAAAAGTTAGAAAATTTTCTAGTTACAAATCACCAAAAGTACATAAAAGGTTTGTTCCACTTGTATATTTGATGATGTTGAAACACGTCCATCGAATGACAAAGCGTAAGACACATTAACCAAGAGACAAGAGTGAGTGAAAATTATGAAGCAAGGGCTTCACCCTAATTTAAAACTGGTTTTGCGTTGTTTAAACACCTCCAAAACAGTGCCCCGGCGAGCTATAGTCATAAAATGAACGTTTATAGATCGGCTCTCGCCCTGGTGCGGCCAAACCGCTGAGGGCCGGGGCGTTTCTTCACTCACTCTTGTCTCTTGGTCGGTGTGCCTTGCTCTTTGTCTTACGTGGACGTGTTTTGCTTAAACGTCTGGAACAAACCTAAAATAAATACATGAGAACGCATTATGGCAAGAGACATAAAGGCTGATAAATTGATATTCTTGGTTAACGTTAAAATTGCTTTTCATAATTGCGAAGTCTATTTTTAACAGTGTAAATTTTGATTTCGTTAGTGTGAAATCTATTTTTGGCAATGTGAAACATGATCCATTTCATAGGTATGAAATATCATTGTAAATTATTTAGACTAGACCTTACAAGCAAGAGCTAAAAAGACTGTTTAGTTAAGCTTTTAACTATTTAGTTTTGATAGAGCATAATGTTTCAAGTAAATAACTCTCGTATTTATCAAGATAAATACGTTAAATGCTTTATTTTCATATGATCGAAAGGAAGTATATTATTAAGAAAAAAGTAGTGAGGGAATACTATTTAAAAATGTTCAATACGAATTATTGCTGATATGCAAAATATTATTAATAATCTAAGTTTTATATTAACAATAGGTACATGAAATTGGTTTACGTATTATATAGAAGATAAGTAAGTAAGTAGAGTTGATTTTTTGAAAATTTATCTTTTCTATTCATTCGCTTATATTTTATATTGACTAAAAGATAAAAAATGTTATTAAAACTTTTACTAATATTTTTATAAGTAAAGGAACATAGCAGTTTGGTACACACTGTTATCAACTACTAACTTTTTGTCAGAAATAGACTGTGCACGTCTAATGATAATTAGAATGGTAATTGATATTATCTTTTTGTTGGATTATAAATAAACTTAATAAAAGACCTTTATATCTTTTAATGACAAATTTCATATGAAAATTGATTTTTTTTAATGGTTATTTGAAATTATTGTTACAACTAATTTAAACAGCAGTTTGTAATATATTATCAATATCATTTTGTAAATTAATTAACGTTACTTCCTATCCTATTTTAATTAATAACTTTCGTTAACTACTGTATAATATTATAATGTAGATGCATCCTGTGTTGTGAAATAATTTCTTCCAATATACTTACTTATTTGTAGATCTACATCAGATTTTTCATTTCTTCCCTCATTTACTAAATCGAATGCTACACTAAATTTTTTTTTACGGTGATGTAGTATAAGAGTTAAGTTTATTAAATGTCTTTAAAAAGCCATCAAGTTTATAATAAACAAAATTAAACAGCAGGTCGGCCACCTACCTGATATTAAAAAGTGGCACCTTAGAAAATTGTTTGAATTTTAGAAGGTCCAATAAAAATTTATGCCTTCATATTTCTAATGTTTGACGTAGGTATATCAAATATATTTTACGTGATGTTTAAGAACTATGAGTATTGTGATCATATACTGCGATCACAATTTCTTATCATGCTATTCAAATCAGTGTTATGTGTAACTATTAAAAATAGGTTCAATGCACTTTTGAATAAAATTTTTTGAAAAATATGCTCTCACACATTTTTGTATATCAAATAAACACAATTTTCAAAGATTCGTTTCAATTTACTGATTAGTCGTCATATTTCTGAAACATATAATTTAAGCAATTATTTAATTGGTTTTTAATAAAATTTCTTTCATTATAAATTATAGAGAAAAAAAACTTTCAACGCATTTCTTTCGATGAAAAGATTATTGAATAAGACGTTCAAACTATTAAATAATACAAATCTATTATGAACTAATAATTATTAATAAGGAACCGCATTTGTATGAACACTGTATATATAATATATATGTATGGTATGCATACGTAGTAATATAGTTTTGGATATCATCATATGACAATGGCTTTTATTTTTTGAGGCACGAAACAACGAACACTTTCAAATGGTGATTCATAATAATAATGTAATTTATGATAATCATATATACTTAAGGAAGATAGGTAATTTTAATTGGACTTTAAATTTCTCTGTCTTACATACTTGGTACAATACGGATTGTTGGGTTTTTTACATAACGAACGTCGATCATAAATAAATTTATTGTTTAATCATCTAATGTTGAGTTTTTGACGGATGAACTATTCATGGGAATCACAAATGTTGTGAGATACAATTTAAAAGGGCTATACATGCACGATTTCAAACGGCTTTTTTATAAAAGTACTACATAAAGCAGGGATTTTAATATTCGTAAATATTGGATCTAGACGAAATTATAACTAGTAAACTAATAAACTATATTCGGACGGGAAAAGAAAACTTTCTCAATAATTTAGATTGTCCTTCAACTTAGTGACTTATATTTCTTTTGTTACCTGTGAACTTTCGTAAAATAAGTATAATTACTTTTTTAGGTTCAAGATGAATAAAACTATTACGACTAATGGCTTAACGATATAATTGTTTTTGTGTTTTGGTAATGAATAAATAAATTTTATGTTCAAGTTTATTACTTTATGCAAAGAAAAAGAACTTGAGGGCGGTTCAGTTCATTAAAAATTTTTTACAGGCAGACTGAAATTAAAATTGCCATGAGGTGTTAGGGCTTTTGTAAAATGGAAATTTTTATATTAAATACACAGACAGTTTTTATTCCCAATATTTTTAGGTTTAAATTTTTCTTTCAATATTTTCTTTCCCGACAGTGATTATCATTTATAATAAAAATATATATTATATACTTATATAAACGAACCAATAAGGTTTTTAAAATTAATTTTTACTTAGGTGTTAAATTTAGGATCATTCTGATATAGTGGGTAATTTAAGTAAACTCTAAGTTAGTATGAGGATCTCATAAAACGCCCTTAAAGTTTTTTTCTTTGATATAAACCAATATAATACAGGTAAGTAAGAGCTATTTATAAACTTTTAAAAACGTATCAGTTTATTTTTATTTATTTTTGAGAAAAAACTTAATTTATTTCACTGCAATTTACAAATTGGCGAAACGAACGGAAGTGGGTAAGCCAAGGCTAGTTCTTTTTAAATTGTTTTTATAGAAACTTAGAAAACCGAAAACTACCTGGCCTTTTTCGCAAGTAATTTGCCAACGGACTACTTTGAGAATTGTTACATCAACCTCTTATAATAGGTTAATTTGTTACGGTTTGCAAAAAAAAGATTCATAAATTATATTAAAAAAAAATTAGACATAAATTTTGTTTAATGTTCTCGAAGATTGTTGCAAATGGAGAGGATTTAATATTTTAATGTTTTTAACTTTTGGGTATTTGTTTCTTTAGGTCACTTAATGGTATTATTTAGGGTAATTGCACGTGCATATTATGTACATTTGTACATGTATATTTTATGCATGTATGATTAAATATATTAATTTGAAGACCTCCTCAAGCTGCTCAGTCATGATTCATCATCAGCATTACATGGCACTCCATATGGCATGTACTTTAAAGAAACACCGACAAAGCCCTTGGAACCAAGTAATTATTATATGTATACCGATGTGTATTTGTATAATATAATTACACGGCAAACTACTGCCGTTTGAGACACCGCCCCAGTGGTGGTGACTGGGTTACACCTTCTATTATTACTTACTTCTTGCATTGAAAGAACATTTTTCGAGGATTACAAAAAAAAAGCCTTTTGGCCATAATAAACAATTACAAGTTCATTTTATGCAATCGATACATTTTTAAGGAAGAAACAAAGAACCACTGGACATTATTATCATGTTCGTGATTGCATGGAATTTATTTTTATTATCGATATTATTTTATCTGAAGAGTAGTCAAGTGAGTTATGTACGTGTAATGATATCATCTGAAATGAATAAATATATCAAGTTCTTCTTCATTGTACATCTTATAAAAAAATAAAGGAAAGAAATTATAAAAAAAACGACAATTCACACACCAGAAGGGCATAGAAAGTTTATACAATTAACACATTTTTACGAAATAATTACCACATTTTACAGCTTATTTTTATCCACATATTTATAGTTATTAATTGACCTACACAACAAAATGCATTTTGTTATTTATGGAATCATTGTAAACTTTTCATTAACACTATAATAAAAAAGCGGCTAAAGAAAGTAAAATTTACTGTACCTATACTACTAACATAGACTACAAGTTTAATAGATGTAGTAAATTTATTATAAAATAAAAGAGCAAAGAATTTGAAATATTTTTTAATCTTAAACGTTTTTACAATAACAAAAGTAATTATAATATAATGTTTTATTTTTTTACAAAAATGTTCACCAAACGCATTTGGTAATGACAATAAATCGTATATCTTTATTTATATTCACATATTTGTATTTAATATTCTACAGCTATTGATTTTCAAGTATAGGAATGTTGCATATGAGGGTCAATTTAAAGACTTTTTCTTCGTTTTTAGACGTAAATTGAGAGTAGTCTCAGTCACGATCAAAAAGATTTATCTACATGAGATTTTTGCAAATTTTTGAAAGACAAAAGTTTTCCTTTCCTCATCACTATTATAAAGTTTTGTTTCAAATATAGAATAATTTTTTAGCTTAGTCTCACAATCAAGATAGTAATCTTGATTTTGAAATAAAGTATACCTATTTGAGTAAGGTTATAATTTGTAACGGTACATGATTTTTTGCAGCAAAGTAAACTAAATGTTTTACAGATGAAAAAATAAAGAAATCCCTAATAAAATAACTAATAATAAATGGCCTATTTTTTTGGGTAGGGTAAACTTCAACGGTCAAAGCTAAGTGCATTTTCAATTCTAGAAAAAAATTTCCTTCAATTCCGTGGTGTTAAATGCAAAAACTGAAATAATTAAATTTATAAAAAGTCAATATGCACAAAATGTTGATATGATTTAAGTACTACTTTGAAAAGCTATGTATAGGGTACCACCTATAGCGATTTGATCGGAAGATTCATGAAATCACATAATTTCTTCCGACTCGCTTTTAATTTCAAGCTCCTGATTTTTATAAAAAATATTTTTGGTTTCAAATTTAATTTTATTTTCCTGATCATAAATTTTACGTTTATATAAAGAACCTTTAAAATGTTCAAAGTAGTAATGCAGTGGGCTCATTTTTTTGCAAATCGTCTCTATTTTTAAGGAGAGGGTGTGACAAATTAATTTGCACAGACGAGGATGATTGTATCTCCTAACTGCTATCGATTTTATGAATTTTTTTGGTAGTAACCCTTTGTACCTTTGCACAACATATTGGTTAACTTGTGAATCATCAAAATTTAACTTCTAAAATCTCAAACTAGAAGCTATAAAAGCTCTCAGCTCTAAAGCTCGAGAAGTCTAGATAAAAGTAAGATGCACATACTTACACAATTACACAAATATCGTAAAATATTTTGAAATCATTCATTGTTTATAATAATAACAAATAATAAAATTTTTTGGCAAAAAAGGACAATAAAAACTCAAGCAACTAATAAATTTTGACTTCTACCAAGTATCAATCTATATTTGTTGTATCTAAAACAAATTGAAAGATTAGACAAATACATAGTTACATAGTTATCCATTTTTATAATCTTCATATTACGTAATAATCACTTTCAATAGCGAATCAATATTTCATTTTTAAGACTTCGGTAAATATTAATATCACTGAATTTCAAACACAATACTAGGATATAGAATCCTAAATATCTTGTATACACAATGAGATTCATAGATATGTATGTATTTATTTGTTAGTTGTAATTGCCTAGCATGTGTTTACTTACTGTTCATCATTACTATTTTCAGTAACTTATTTGTAAAATATTTTTTTTACTCTCCATTAAACGAAAATTTTATAGAAAACTCGAATGCAATAAATTACTCATTTCATTCAACGTCGCTTTATAAAGTTTACACTGTATATGCCAACCAACGAAGGGGTATATTTAAAATGATATTTTTTGATAAGTAAAAATTCATAACTAGACATATAATTTTAAAATAACTTTTATGAAGAAAAAGGGCGATATGTGGAATATGGCCTAGAAAGGTATAAAATCTAAAACCGCTACTGTTGGTGATATCAATCTATATATGAAAATGTAAACAAATTAAAAACAACTACAAAACCTCTGGTTTTTTTTAGTTTCTTAATTCGTTCTTTTAAGGGAAGATAAACAACTATTTAAAATTTCAATAAAATGACTGCATTCACTCATTAAAGGAAATGTAACATTTTTTAAAGAGCTTTCCTATTTTTATAGTAGTGTCATTTTAGTAATTTCTACTTTATAAACGAATATTATGAACACTGGGCTTGTATTTTTTTTTGTCAAACTTAACGCGAAAGAAGTCACAGGTAGCTGCTATTAAATAATAAATTAAACTTGAGATATGTTATTTGTATTATAATTGTTCACTATTGAAATTAGTGACATAAACTTACATAGGCAAAAGATAAAAGCCTTAAAAATTCATAATTCTTACGCGTTAATAACATAATGTTTATATAATTTTCTATTATTTTAAGTGTATATGAACAATTCAAAATAAAGCTTATTAAAATTTCATCTGTTGAGATAAATAAATTGCATGTTGTATGCAGAAGTATGTTAGGAAGACCACAAAGAAAACCACTGAAATGTAAATTTCCTTTGACCTACTAATTTGAAAATTATTTAATTATAAGGCGTTAAATAAATAACAAATCTTAATTTTTTGCCTTCTAATTGACACAGAAATACAAATTATAGATTGCAGTTTACGTTGACTTTTTCAAATAAATTACTGATAAGTGATTTAAAATGCATATATTGATGGTTAAATTTGAAACAATTTATTTATCCATTAACGCCTCAAAGCGCACTTGGCTCGCATAATACCAGTCTTACTAGAGATCGTAGATACGATTAACTCGACGTTTACAAAGGAACAAAACGAAAAACGAAAAAAGGATGTCGACAATGGAAGTTGCCATATTAGAATGTTACTTTCAGGCGCCACTCGCGTTACCACTAAATTTCACCGATTACCGCGATCGTCGCGACGTAAACCGCATATCGTCGCCGTAGCCGCAGTCCTCAGGGTCCGCACTTGTGCGCTAACTTGACCTGTTTGCGCGGGTCACACAGTGCGAGTTAATCGCCCGCAAATTATAGTAATTGGATCAGTTGGATGCCTCCAATGTACTTCACTAGATTGTGGCCCTGGGATTGTCGTGATCGACTCTGCGTGCCTTATGGGTTCCATTAAATATCAATACACCTCACCCACAACTCCTTCACTCTTTCATATCACCTCACTATCGCCGTTTTGTTTTAATATCCACATTATCTTCACTTATAAATGCATTACGTACCTATTTAAACACCAAACACCTCAACTACAACATCTTGGAAAATATATCAAATTTATCTTCATCGCCTGCCAACTTCTATCTAATAATTTTCTATTCATTTTAGTCATATTAATAATATCAATTTAAAATATAAACTGCACGTAGCATTATAAAATTAATATGAAATTAGTTCACGATTCTGTCAAACGATATAGTCGCAAATAAATAAATTACATAGTCAGATACACAAAATGACTTCTTATCATAAAGTTACTAATTTTTTTAATACTGCGAGATTATAATTAAAAATTGGAAGATAAGTCAACAGAGATGTAATAGCTGTGGTCTAATGTTGACGATGTTATCTTTTAATAATAACTGTGCACTAAGAGTACATACATAGGTAAAGTTCTCGAGTATGTGTGAACAGTTAAACTTATTAAAACTATAACGTTTTCGTACTATTCTTGATAAATTAGTTCCACAACTTTTCTTATCAAATGTAGGAGTTGAATAATATTAATTGACATTATCTACATCAAGGAAATTGTACAACAAGACCAACAGCAAAACAATAGCTCTATATTTAACAGTAGAAATATGCGACAAGACAGAATGTTTTTAAACAGTCCTAAATCTTATTTATATGACACTAATCATTCCATTTAGTAACTATCGTATGGAAACATTAACGATTAATAACAAATACTAAATAGCTAGTTAATTTATCGATATAGGTACACCTAGATTTCGATTCGTAATAGTTTATTTAATTTATATTTATAATGGAGTATAACGTTTTCAAATGATCATAAGTGAGCTTTTTTCAATTAAGGATATTGTGAAAACTGTGAACCGTGAAATTATTTTATATACCTTGCGCATTGGTCATTTTCTTAAGTTATACTAAATCAAATTATTTTGAAAATACCAATTGATTACCGTAAAAATATAGTAGTGTTTATGCTGATGTAAATAACTTTATGGGCTTTGATGACAAAGCAAATTAATTAAAGTAAATTTAATAACTCATAAAAACTTATACCTATATGAAACGAAAAGCTTAAGATTCGAAGCGACTAATCACTCACAAGTTTTTAATATTTCATATTAGTAATTATTATTTTCTATAACGTTATCTTTTCTCAGGAAATCAGTCACTTAAAAAAGTAAAGTATCCGATCCAGAGATGCGATGTATGGTTTCCGATGAATTTTTTCACGCTGAACACGAATCCGGGATCAGTTTTTTTTCCAGCATCCTTCAATATATCGCTAACAAACTTTCAAAAACTTGAAGAAAATGCCCATCGCATGAAATTCACGTAGGAGTTATAGTTTTTGATGTATTTGTTTATGCTGAATCTGTGTTCATTTTTCCCCAGCGCCCTTAAGTTTACAAAAAATCTCTGGATAAAATACTTTTTTTCGCACAACGGTGAAGTTTTTCAGTGTTTTGGAAAAATTGTAGGGCACTAGAAAAAAAAAACTGAAAACAGATTCTAGCTAAAAGTGTGTGTGGTTGTGATTATACAAGTTAAATAAATATTGGATGTGTGACTTAATAAATATAATAAATTAGGAAAACACGTAAGAGATATTACTCGATTGTACATTTGTACCCTTCTAGCGGATAAGATTATGTACTCTTAAGGAGCATGATGAGATATTAAATTTTCATATTAAATACCTATGCTCAAAACCTACTGAGCAAGATAGAATATCTGTCTAAAATACCTTATATAATATCTTAATCGTTAATTCAGCTATAATTGCTATAAAGTTGTTCGGTTTCGATTTTTGGTTAATTTCTGAGACACAAAACCGTTATCTATAAGCTCGGGACTTAAACAATTTACAAGAACAATATATAAATATTTAGAAATTAATTGCATTATTTTATTTGAAAATAAATTTTACATTTCACAAAAGACAATTTTTTACGGTTTGCTTTTAGACGTTATTGCCGCCGCGAAATTTTTTAACATAAAATATTAGTTTAAAATAAATTGAAAAAAATAAATTAAGAAGGGCCCTGAAAAATATAAATTTCAACTATACCTATCTACTTTTATTTAATACATAACAGGAATATTTATTACAAAATCTTAGAAGCATTTTCCATAAACTGAATCAGAAATAAAGTCAAAACGACTTTGCAGCTGTTTATGAAACCACATCGTGTGAATTGTTGAATCTTATTGTTAGAAAGTTTTTTAAAAAGCCAATGCTTTAACAATGTTATTTGCACAAACAAAGTAAAAATAATAAATATTATAGCGAAAATTTGAATAAGTAAAAGCAAAAAGCATGAGGAAGGAGATAAAAGCGAATATTACAGGTAGTTGATTAAATAAGGCGGCCAATATATTTTATATGAAGGATTACAAGGAAGCGTTGGTGTTACTGTGAACGATGATGCGGCTGTTACATCTTTCTGCGGAAGGCAACCTGATCTTTGACAGTGGATGCCGTCGCGTTGGTGCCATGTCCGTGTATTATTAATTGGTGTACAAGACAGAGTGATATTGAGATAAGCATCTTTTTTGCGTAGGACGCGCGTAGCCAACCAGATTCGAGACCAGATCCCATTCTTTCTACAAGTTGCCCATAAAGGCGCTAATAAACTACTGTATATGCGCCTCGCTACCACAATTAATAGACTTATTTTTATCCATTACCTACAATAACACGTCAGATATCGCAATAATCATTTCTTTTTTCCCTTAATTATTTGACCGTTCTTAATAAATTTTTATTGAATTATGAAGAACCGTTGAAACGTTAACGTGAATCCTAATTAGTATACGGTGTGTAAATATTTATTATACCTGCACTAACAAAATGATAAAGCGATACATTTACAAAACACTTAAGTTGTTCCTAATTAAACATTACGATTTACGAAAATGTTTCAACGAGTTCATTACCCTGGCTTCGTGCCTCGAAAGTAATTGGGTTTTGTTTCGAGTAACAACGCATATTGTGCTGTGCTATCTTTTTTAAATATCAAGCTGTGAGCTTAAAATTTAGTAACCTTAACAGAGCGTTAAGTCCATCAATTTTGACTAAAAAAAGTAAGCGAAATATGCATTTTTATAGTGTTGAGTAATGCATTTTCACGAACTTAAATTCAAATATCTACATATTTTAAATTCCAATATGCTGCGAAAAGATATTTTTCTGTTTGACGCATAGGTATGCATCAAAACATATCTCAAGTACTGTCTTTATAACTTAATTTAAGATATTATATAAATATTTACAGCTTCTCAGTTTGTTTTATACATTACAATACGTTAATTTATATTTTTTTTTTTCACACAAATACCTATAAAGCCACCTATTGACGCAGTGGCTAGAGCAGTAGTTCTCTCCACTTCATGCGTCAAGTGGCACGGGTTCGATTCCCGTTGAATCCTAGTCTTAAGATACTAGAGCTTAGATTTAAATTGACCAACAGAAATTTTCTGTGTTTAGATAGTTGTGATATGACCTTAGCTGTTAAAGCGACTTAAAAAAAAAACACAAATACCTATAGTTTTATAAATAAAATTAAATTTTTTCAAAACTAATACCAACAGTTTTGTATATGTATTTACCTTTAAAAACACTGTTAAAACAATATACAAATTTTACACCTAGGTTTATAATTTTAAATTTCTAATTTTTAATTAAAAATAATTACGTGCTTGCTTTTTTTCTTGCCATTCAGCATGCAATGGTAATTTTTATTTTTCAGATACACAACACTTGATTTTTATACTTACTACTATAACTACTTAATAACTGTTTTTTATTTTATTTTTTATGTTTGGGTGTTTTAAATCGCTTTAACATATAAGGTCATATCACGACTGCCTACACTTTATGCACAGAAAATTTCACTAGGTCATGTTTATCTTAGGTCTTAAATAGTATATTTATGGATTCGACAGGGATCGTACCCAGGACTACCCAAAGTACTACCGATGTATGTAGAGGAGAAAGCAAACTGCTCTAACCACTGCGGCACTAAGTGGACAATAATTAATTTTATTATACATTACTATTCTATTGTATAATATATCTAGTACTTTTTGTACAATTAAAAGTTAGAGAGCTTTTTAGAAGTGTTCTTTGACAATAGGTTCGTTTTCACAGTGACCTCGATTCGATTTGAACTATTTTAAGCTGTTGAGTGTGCCCATAGCAGAATTTTGAATTCGAAATTGAAATCAGCTGTTTCATGCACTGAATTTAGTATGGAGTGTATAGAAGGAAAACAATATTCTAGGAAGTTCTAGGATTTAATGTGAACTGACAGTTAGTAAGCAGTTCAAATTCAATAACTTGAACTACTGTGAGAACAAACCTAATATAATATAAGACGTTGTTTTTCAAATAGTTTTCCATAGTTTAAACGTGAAATATATAATGAGTGACGAAATAGCATTGCAAAAGTAGTAGTATTTATATAATTCGAGCTATCTGATTATATCTTCAAGTTTTGAGAGTCCATTGTCAGTCTAATAGACTAATAAGAGTTACCTGCCAATTTTGGAAAAATTTAGATACACTCTCTTACATCGAAATAGTGACTTTCGACTACAAATAGTGACTATTCACTATTTTGTTGTGAAAAGTATACCACTATTTGAATTTGGTGGTATACTTTTCACTACAAAATAGTGAATAGTCACTATTTGTAGTCGAAAGTCACTATTTCGATGTAAGAGAGCAGGTATTAAAAAATATTATTTTATAATTTTGTTGCTCTGTTCCGTCTATTTCTATACATTTGTTTTCTCACAGTGGATTTTTTTCTGTCAAATATTTCTATTTTCTAAAAGAATTCATGCTAAACTTTAACTTTTGGGTTTTAATTTTTTCATATATTGCTTTAGAATTATCCTCAACCTTCAAAAATTTAAGATTTTGCTAAGGATTCAGGCTTATTTTTAACGGAATTATCAAATTTTCTGTTAGTTTTCATTACAATATGTAAATAGGTTTAATTATATTGGGAACACTCTTAAGTGTAACATATTTTGAGGAAAGAATAATTTTTTTTTTCCAGCCAATATATCGGTTCATTAAAAAAATGAACCAGAGGTATTTCTCAAATTTGTTGGAATAATGCTTGTGATTATACAAGTAATTAGAGATAAGAATAAGAATACTCGCAACAATAGTATTGTAGACCACTTATTGGCGCAGTGGTAGAGCAATGGCTTTCCACTCTATGCGGCAAGTAGTATTGGGTTATATATTCTCCTCGAATCCCTATAGATATAAGATTTAAGACCTAAGTTTAACATGACCTACAGACATTTACTGAGTGTTGACAGTCGTAATATGACAGAATATGACCTCAGATGTTAAAGCTACTTAAAACCGCCAAAAAATTTTTATTATGTTATAATATTTCAAGGATGTGCCGAAGTGTTCCAATTTTTTATAGTGGAAGAGTTAAATAATGTTCATACGCTTTCACAAATGCCATCACATACTCTTGAATGAACATTTTAATTCTTTTTTCTGGTACCACAAACCACACTTACGTTATCAATTTCGAAAAGCTACTAATTGGTTGTTTCTATAAAGTTTGTAATCATTGGACAATTTATGTTCAGCAAAACTATAATTTTGTTAAAAGCTAGCAAAATAATGATCACATTTTAGTTATTTTGCTTGAACATTCCTATAAATGTATCTATTTATTCTATTTCTAACACCCAACATTTCTCGTTAATTTACCAATTTTAGCAACATTGAAAATTAAATTATCCATATTCAATTAAATTATTTTTTTTTTTAAATTGGATATTGAATTGATTTAAAATAATAAACTCTGTTTTTGTGTCTTATTAAAATGACAATCATCATAATATTTAATATATGGAAGTTTAAACTTATGCAATAATTTGATATAGGTAATGACATCGTTTTTAAATGAAATGAAAGCGTTTGAACATTGAAATATAAATACAAAATATACTCTGAGGTGAATAACATGAAACTCTCAACATTGTTTCAAAAATGTGCAAGTTAATCTTAAATTGAAATTCAATACTTACTCATTACTCATACTTGAATTGATACAAAACGTACATAAAAAGAAAATAATTAAAACGTAATATTTTTAACAACAGATCTAAATATTCGACCTCATTGCGAATTTCAGTCGTGAAAATCGTTATTTAAATCACCAAGTACTTAATTCATTTTTTAATTGAGCTTATCTAACTAATTTATAAAGAAATTAAATAACAAAAGCGTATGATAAAGATTGACATCATGTCATAACTATTATCTATCCATCAAACGATGCAAACTCAGTTCATCAGCTTGGAAAATATATCCTATAACCATATAAACTTACCATACGTATTTAAGTATTTAATCACTTCGTTCATGAGTTTGCAAAAATTGATGTTTTAATTTAAATGAAAAGGCTTATTTCCGGTATACTGGCATCGAAAATAATAATAAGAAAAATATGTAACACGCATTGTTATATCGAGGTCGTTTCACCTTAACTTCTGTGTATATTGTTATAATAAAGTTTATCTATAAATACATTATATTATAGTGTAACTATATAAAATAAGGAAATTTAATAATAAAAAAATTGGATCAGATGTCGTGATATACAATCAATTATTGGCTGACGTAAATCATTATTCACAGTTGATTGGACGACGACGATGCAATGGTGCATTAATGCACTTTTTCCAACACGTAACGGTAACAACCACTTGGTTCAGTTAATTCTTTCACACTCATTGTCAATGTCTATTTGCATTAGAAGGAATTTACGGGCTGTGATAAAATTCTTGTTAGTGCTATTATGTTACGAACGTTAATACTATCATCTGCAGACACTTGTCAATACGTTTCTTTGCGTCTTAATGTTTGATTTACTGATTTTCATCGATCTGCTACGGCTGGAGTTTAGAGAACTTAAAAAAGCTTTCGTTATAAGTCTTTGACACGTTCAAATAGAGGTAAAAATTATTTACAAATTAGGCTCGGAATTCAAGCTTAAGATATTTAGTTTCGATGTTAAAAGTTGTAGGTGTTTTCTATAATTATATAGTTTAATCACAAGATAATAAGTTTATATTAAATAAATCACTCGTTTTTATTTTTTGTTTTAAAAAGAATACTTAATCTTTTAAAAAATTATTTATATTTTACACTTTGTTTTAAAGCATATCTAAAGCATTGGTAAATGTGCATGTATCAAGGGAACCAAACTGGAAATTTGAAGGGTATATTTCTGAATTTTCAAGAATATTAAATATTCCTAACGAGGATTTTTGTTCAAAAATTAAGTTTTTACTTTTAAAGGTATGAATACCTAGATCAAGTTTTGTTTTCAATTTTTTGAATTACTAGTTGCAAGTCTTATGTAGCTTGTTAAGTGAGATAACATTTTCCACGTCACAAAAATTTCTGAAAAAAATAAAAAAATCTTTAATAAATAAACTCTTAAGGTTTTTCTCTCATCAGCTGTTGACAATAATCTCATACACATTTTATAATGGCGTCACTTATGTTAATTGTTATTGGATCATAGTCCGTGACTTCTCTCTCCAGATCGTTTTCTCATCTCTTCTCTCTCGTTGTATGTAAACTTTATAGTATTTGAAGAATATTCTGGGGGATTTTATTCTGGGGAATTCTTTCTACATCTTAATTGAGAATCATCTTCAACCTTTAAAAATTTAAGATTATTATCTTAATAATATTTTTGAATTTTCTGTTCATTTTCATTACAATCTGTGAATAGGTTTAATTATATTGGGTACCTTAGGGTACCTTAAATACACTCACGTTCTTAAAAGTTTATTTTCAAAAGAAAAATGTTTTTATGTCTACTTATAATGGATATCTTTTAAGCATTATGATATATATAATATAGAGTATAAACAAACAATAATAATAATAAATTTTATTGCGCTTAGTTATTCAATATTTTACAAATAATAAAGCTTGTTAATTATTGGTGTTCCAGAAAATTAAAACCACCATTACCTATAGTTGACATAAAAAATTAATAATTCAATTAACTAAGAATAATGCTTTTTCATTTTGGTAAACTTAGTTTAGTTTGTTCTTAGTTTTTGATAGGGGAAAAATTAATATGCAACCGACAGGTAAAAAACCCCTACTTTTATATAAAAACAAATAAATTACCTATAAATAATGTACTTTCTTATTTTTTTACAATGATTTTCAAAAATTTTCGAGTTCCGACAATTGTAATAAATGTTATTGTAAACTTATTTTCTCTCCCCGAATTCAACAAAAACAAAAAAAACACCAATCAACCATGTTTAAGCTAATTTAACATTAGAGTTTATTTGGCTATTATTATAGGAAGTTTGTTTTTTGTTCTTACCACATATCTTACGTTATTGATAAATAAAAACTCCTATGAAATTTTCTATACAATTCGTGGCTATAAGTAGGTAAGGTTCTGATTATTATTATCAGTTTTTGAAATTTTTTATATACTTATGGTACCTACTTGCATATCTTTGGTTTAAAAACAATGATGATGAAATAAATAGCATTCAGTTATTATCTGAAGTCTGAACATTTTCTTTCTTTTTCTTAAATTAATCATCCAAAACAAAATAATTTATGTGAAGGATTGTTCATATGCTGCAAGTATAATGGTGTTTTAGTAATAGCCAATTTTATTGCATTTACCTATATTTACCAATTGATCAGACTTAAAGGTTATAGTCTATTTTATTGATTAACAGTTTTAAATTAAATTTAAACGAGGTCATAAATAATAATAACTATCATATTATTATGAAAAGGACATTTTAATTTAGGTTAAGAAATCGAAACAAACTATAAAATAGGTGAACAAACTTAATGAATAAGGAAGTTTTCAAATTTTTTCTCCAACTCCACATATTTCTTAGCAAAATAAATAAACTGATAGTTTTATTACATCTTTGTCCCGTTTTCTTTTGTAAATTGGCATTTATAGCAACGCAGTGATTTATATACGACTTTAATATTTCAATTGAACGAATATAAAAATGATTTGTAAGCTCTGCGTCTTAAATCATTGATTAAATCGTATTCATACTTTAAAAAAGTTTTATTCGATAATAATTAAAAATGTTCCCAATACATTTCGTCATAGTTGATAGATAAAAACTTTTTCACAGACTTTCATTGCAATTGAATTATAAATTTAAACATTGATTAAATCTTTATATTCTTTTTTATTTATTGAACACGATGTTTGGTGCTAGATGTTAATGTATTATGCGATTAGAGTGTTATAAATTCACTTCCTTAGATGGGTTTTGTGCATTAAAATTTTTCAAGGGTTTAGTGAAAATGAAATGAAACTTGTACTTTTTTCGTTTGGATTTTATCAAGTTGTATAGTTTTGAAAGAGATGCTCGGAGTTGGATTATTTATTATGTTCTCTACTGTGTGGCTTCTCTTTGAAATTTACTTGTAAGGAAGCCTAAACCAGTTGATAACTTAATTGGATACTTGAGTTAGAAACATTTGCATAAAGAGACAATTTATTGATGTGTTTTATTTTTTTCTTTTTCTCATAACATTCAAACTCGTTCATCAATTTCACTACTAATCTCAATTAAACGAATACTCTTCTATTCAACACACTGCAACTACTATAGTAAAAAAAAAGGTTATAACCGAATATTAAAGACCACTTCAATATCAGAATCAGTATCTTAATAATATTTTTAATTGCTATTGGTTTCTAGTCCTATAATCATGTAAATTAAATAAAGTAGTATAAGAAAGTTTGGTTTTTTCGTTGCATATTTTTGCAGGTGTTTAAAATTTAACTAAACTAAATTACCTTTTCATTCGCTAAGATTTCCTTTTTATTTTCTTGATTTGTTCATATTGGGACGTTTCAGTCACAATAAAAAGTGTTCGACTTTTATTGTTTCATTCTTTTTAATTGCAACATAACATTTACACTTCCGTGATTAAGAGGTTATTGCCTTAAATATTCGAATTATCTAAATCGATCAGGAAAAAATAAATAAGATGTAATAAAGCATGAAATAATTAGATGAATAATAATTTAAAATTGAGATTAAATCTGGCAAATTTATTTTCATTTATCTGACGGATATTTCGCTTGAAATGGCGCTTGGGAGATATCAAACCGTAAAATCAGATATTTGTAAATCTATTGAATATGATTTATAAGAGATTTACGATTAATAGTTTACTTGAGTAATTTATTTTAAAATTTTATTTACGTACTTATCATTGGTTTTTAATGTGAAGTGACATTTGAAACTTGGGATCATTCTTATAATGGGAAAACAACTTGTTTCTAGTTTAAAACTCTAACGTATGGGTTAATGTAATGGTAAATGTTTGGACATTAATAACAGTTTTTAGTGCATTTATAAAAATATTTTCAGACAAAAGCTTATAAACCGATAGTTATCTTACATCAAAGCATAATCTACAGCGTAATGAAATAAGCTTCCGTAGGATTGAAAGCGGCTTTTAAAATTTATCCTTTCAAAAACTTGAAAAAAGTAATTAAGAGTAAATATTCTTTTTATATCAAAGCAAAAAAAAAATGTTCACGCTGTAATTTATTATCATAAAATACTTTCTTTAAGGGGGTCATCCCATGTGACGACCTGTTTTTTAGGGTTTTTTTAGGATTTTTTTCTACGACGAGTATATATATAGAGCTTTAAGTTTATTATTATTTAATAACATATATTTCAACAGTATAAATATAAATTTTAAGCTAAAAATATTGTGTAGAACATGAGTTACAGCGTTCTGAACACCCCCACCTCAAAAAATTATCTCGCGCTTCCTCTACGATTCCGGCTGATTGGCTTATCCGAAATAAAAAAAACAACGGTGTTTTAATCTGTAAGCCTAAATGCACAGAATGAACTATTGTCAAATGAATGTACAAAAAATTGTACTTTTGGTAGACATTTAAAATAAAAGTTGCGAATTTTGCTTTTTTTTTGCTATAAAAAAATCAAAATTTTAGAAATTTTTCGATTGATAATAATTCATTCCATGCGTTTACATGTGTTGAGTATACCCTAAAAATTTCAAGTCATTCGGTCAAGCCCCCTTCTTTTTGGAAAATTGCTAGGATAATCATGGTTCACAAGCCAGGTAAAGCCGAAAATGACGTTAAGTCGTACAGGCCTATCAGTCTCCTACCCACAATCTCAAAGTTGTTTGAGAAGATATTCTTGGAAAAGATGCAGCCAACTATCAGTGCTAAAAACTTAATACCAAGCCACCAATTTGGATTCCGGAAGGAACATTCAACCTTAGAGCAAACCCACAGAGTTGCTTCTACAATTATGAGAGCTCTACACGATAAAGCATTCTGCTCTACAGCTTTTCTGGATATCACACAGGCGTTCGATAAAGTTTGGCATGAGGGTCTGCTTCACAAACTACGGAAAGCGCTACCCTATCCTCTCTTTTGTGTCCTACGATCCTATCTAAGTGACAGAAAATTCTTTGTGAGCTATAATGAAGAACGATCGGAACTATATGAAGTGGGCTCTGGAGTACCACAGGGTAGCATATTGGGTCCGGTGTACCTTATCTATACAGCAAATTTGCCTATCCCGGAAGACATCATTTTAGCCACATATGCAGATGACACCGCCATTATAGTAACAGATCGATGCTCTCGGATTGCTTCAGAAAAACTGCAAAATGCCCTCGATCAGCTGGCTCCTTGGCTCAAAAAGTGGCGTATAAAGGTGAATGAAGCCAAATCTGTCCATGTGACATTTACAACTCGGCAAGATATTTGCCCCCCAGTGGTCTTCAATAACCAACGAATCCCACAAGAAACAACGGTCAAGTATCTCAGGATGCACATGGACAGGAGACTCACATGGCGAAAGCACATAATGGCCAAGAGGGACCAGTTAAAAATTAAAAGCAGGCAGTTGCAGTGGCTCATTGGCCGTAGATCGCAACTGTCCCTGGACGCAAAGCTCATGATATATAAAGCTGTCTTAAAGCCTATATGGACTTATGGTATCCAACTGTGGAGAGCGGCCAGCAGCTCCAACCTGGAAATCATCCAACGTTTCCAGTCTAAGACTCTAAGACTCATCACGAATGCCCCATGGTTTGTCACTAACCATGACATTCATAAGGACTTGAAGATGGCCACAATGAGGGATGAGATCGTTAGGTTTAGCGAAAAATATCAAAAAAGATTGAATGACCATACCAATCACCTGGCGATCAACCTGCTCGATAATACCGGCGACACAATTAGACTAAGACGCATCAGCTTCCTTGATCTGCCATACCGGAAATGAGCACATATTAAAGAGCCGAGGTTACTCCCGAAAGTAACTAATACCTAAGTCTCTACATTCATCTGATTTGCTTATTGTCCAGGGACAGATTGCAAATACATAATGCAAAAAAAAAATTTGGTCAAGCCGTTTTTGAGATACGATGGAGGAAAGTTTAAAAAACACAGTTTTGAGAAAAACCTGTTTAAAGTTTCAACTGCCAATTCAGCGCTGCGAGCAGCTCTTTCTTCTACCTGCTGTGTCTTTAAAACGACTTCGAATTTTCAAAAATCATTTTACTACCGTATTATAGACATGTTAAGAAAGTAATTTATGAAAAAAAAATCGATTTTTTGAGCTCATCACATGGGATGACCCTCTTAAGTGTTGTTAAGGAGTGTATAAGCTAGACGTTTCTTTTGTTTGAGTGTTAAATTGGTAATTAATAATTATCTATTAATATTTTGGTACTATTAAAATATGATATCGGATTACTATTAAAAAATTTTAACCAAGAAAAATGTCTTTTGACATCGAATTCAATACAATCTTATCAACTTTCAGATGTTCTAAATTTGATACAATATTTTGTAAAATCTTTCAATCATTTTTCATTAGATCGGTATGAACCGTAGGCAGTGGACAGTAATATTATTATTTTCTGGGTTAATGTAAAATTTTTTGATTCGGAAAAGTGAGAGATTTAAAAGGATACTTTTGAAAAGCTACTAAAAATAATTTGGTGCATTGTAAGTTTTCAGAAAAGGGCCCAATTGAAATTTTTGGAAGGCCCGATGAAACACCTTATTTTTGGGAATTTTAAACGATACTTGCTTGAGACCAAGCACTGGTATTACTGTTTAAGATTCGTATAATATGAAATCACTGCAAGTTTATCGGGTGCAAAAACTAAGCCATTTAGAACCAGTCACAGTTCATCTGGAACGCTATTTTGCCGTTCACGTACGGTTTCACTGTTATCTGGAATGAACCCACAGGTTAGACCGTTAGAGGATTAAATATGTGCTATGCCAAATGCTATTTTTTATGCATATGTATCTTTTTTTCTTTTTATTGTAGTTTAGTCTAGCTAGTTGGGTCGTAAATGTTTACGATATATACATATACATATATATTTTGCTGACAGGCACGCTGGAGGCTAAACCATTAAAGAAAAATACTTGAAATTTGAGTATTAGATATTACTTTTCCTAAAAGGACTGTGACTTTCACTAAGGAAGACTTTTTTGAAACTCTACCTTAAAAACTAATTTTAGGATTAAAAATCTAACTACTTACAAAAAAGAAATATTAGTTTCGTTTAAATTTTTTTATTTAAGACTAGCAAGAACTTATAGATTATTATATTACCTTGAGTTGAATTAATCTTTATTAAGTCATCTACTTTGTGTCACCCATTCCTACTCACTATTGTGATAGTGAATTATTATATATAAGTTGAAATTATTTTGTTTTATATCAATACATTTTTAATGGTTAGCAGCATAGTTATAATATTTATAGTTTTCTCGTTCGACATTCGTTCTTTCAATAATTTGTAAGATCAAAAGAGGTTTCAATTTTTACATAATCGTTTCAAAATGCATTTTCATAGGTTAATTTATCTATGAACAATTTTGTTATTGGTTAATGTTCGAAGTAGGGTGCTAGAATGTTCTTCAGGACCTCCAACAGCTCTAAAACTCCAGGATAGAGTTAGATGTATAAATTTTAAGTGCTTTATCATTTTTTAAAAATTTTTGTTACATCCCTAGGATATCGTAATTTATGCCTAAATTTTCAGCATCAATAACAAATTCATAAGTAGCTTTAAAGCACCAAGAACAAAAATAGATGGACATTTATTTCTTAAAGATTATAAAAGATATACCCATATATAAAAATAATTTCAGATATATTTAAACCAATATTTTTTTTTAACCAATAACTATTCTTGTGATATAAATTAACTAGTTTTATCTTGATGAAACATTTCAATGAATATCAAGAAAACTTATTATACACAGAAAAGTCCAAGTATTAAACATTTTTAATGAACTCATAAAAATACCCTCAACACATAAATGTTTTACTGTTATTTTTAATGGTAATTGTATTATTAAGCGTGAAAGTGTTTATTCAAAATGTAGTTGAATTCGCAAAATGCGTC
Source organism: Sisyra nigra (assembly GCA_958496155.1). Lineage (NCBI taxonomy): Eukaryota > Metazoa > Arthropoda > Insecta > Neuroptera > Sisyridae > Sisyra > Sisyra nigra. The sequence continues at coordinate 32,966,119 of OY292313.1, read as the reverse complement.
TTTAAGATAAAGCGATTTTTAATGCTCTTTTATTAAAATTATATGTAATCTTCTCGTTAAAACATTTTTAACAAGTATTTTCTGACCCATCTTAATGGGATATTAATTTTAAGGATTTATCTCACTTTTGAAAAATATATTCCATTCGAAACATGAATTTTAAGTACGTAGGAGTTGAAGCGAAGCGATTTGATTTATAAAGTTGTAAGAAGATTTAAGAAGAAGCCTTTTTGAAAAGGAGATAAGACAAATTATTTTTGCGCCACAAAGCAATCAATTTCAAAATAAAATTAATCGAATTCTCAAAATAATTTCAGGCACCAACTGCTGAATGTCTCTATAATGATGACATGTACATGCTTTTGAAGAGCATGTTAACGAGACTGCATTCCGTTACGTTATAAAACTGTCAAATCCTGCAGAAATGACAAAAACGTCATCGTAATATTGAATGGGCGCCACCTTTCTCTGTTTTCTAGGTCATTTGCGCTGCAATTGATACAAAATACGTAAGCCCTAAATTGCATTGCATTCATTTGCATTATTTTTTTTTCTTTAAACTCGAAATTTTTGATTAAATTTCAAACCTTAAAGACAATCACTTTCTTTACTTTTAACTTGAATTTATTTGGCTCGATAATGAAGTAATTTTGAGCTTTTTTTCTCTCGTTTTCTCTATATACATAAGTAATCAGTTTTATGGGAAATAAAACATGATGACAGATCTTATAATGACTTCAACGCAGACACTTTTATGTATGCAAATTTTCTTACCTTATGTACTTACAATAAAGTTGATTTAAAAGAAAGTAGTGAATTTGTAGGCGGAATATTGAATTATTAATAAATTTTGGTTAACTTTGTATAGAGAAATAATAATTAACAATTATTCCTTTCCTATCCAAAATTAAAGAAACAATTTCTATTTACCTATTTATTAATTTTTAGTGTGGGCTTTTATATTTAAATTATCTCTCAAGTAAATATGATTTATGATACGGTCGTTATTAAATATAATAGCATTGATCCAGAAAAGGGAAGAGATAAATAAAACCGTGAAAGTGTCGATATATTATTTGGAGAGTTTTTAATGTCTTTCTATGTTTTCTTTAGTGGTCCTTTTAATATTCAAGACTTACCTAAAGCTTATAATACTCACTAAGTGCCTATGTATTTTTATACTTATATTCTTGACGGTATACTCAAACGATTGAATAAAAATTAAAATCAATACTTGTGACTAAATAAAGAAATCATCTCCATCCTACTTGTTTATATTAATTATTTAAATTTTTGTTTTCTTTTTTTATTCTCACACAGACCATTATCATTAAATGAAGCATAGTTTCAAAATTTAAAATAACCACTTCTGACAACTAATGCAGGTATATTGATAATTTAATTAGATCAGTTGCAATTTAAAAATATTCCATATGAAATTCATGTTTCATCATTGATTGAGAGCAGAAGATTCTTGAAAGAAGAGCTATTTTGTCAATACTGCTTGTGAAAACAAGTCAAACTTATATCAAAGGTTAACATTTAAATGTCACATCAAGTCAAGTTCAGAAGTTATTTATTTGCAAGTAAAAATATTAAGCACAATTCATTTAGTAAATAAACAACGACTAAACTTGATGATTTTTTAAGTATAGCATTGAATTGGAAAACAGTAGGTTTCATACTTTTTCAAACATTGTTAAATTAAAAACAAATGTTATTTTTGTAATTACTTATATTATCTTTTGGTATATTTTACATAACTTATTGGTTATTTAATTTTTCATTTGAGGGAAGCGTTTTATTTCGTCGAGAACCATTCTTAAATTATGACTAACTATGGAAAAAATTAATTCATACAGTAAGGTTTTATGTAAAACCAATGAAAATTAAAACTAATAATTCAAAGAGAAAAGGAAGTTTTTTAATTAATAAAAATTGTAAGTAAGTAGTTTTTTATAACATTTTACTAAAATTAAACAATTTCGATTGAAAAAATATCAAAAAAAATTTTGTCTTTCATGTAGTTGTGTAAAGCTTATATTAAATTTGAAAAGAATTAAGAATTTATGAATGATGTAGATGTCTACAACAATTTTTTTATTAAAATTGTTGTAAGAAGAATCTTTTGAAACTGGCGAAAATAGACAAAATAAGGATAATTATTTATCAAGCAATGGGCAAGTCTAAGCTGATTTATTCGTGCGTGAACATTTTATACTGATGTAACGAACAAAAAAAAAATCATAAAATTTGCTGTAAAATATTAATTAATAATTTGCAAGGCAAAAATGAAACCGTAAGTTTATTTTTAGTTATTCTATCTGTGGTAGTTTGCGAACAATTTACAAAGGTGTTGAAATAAATGGTAGAAATATGCAGGTTGGAAAAAAAAGAAGTTAATTCCCGACCTCAGGCACGACTCCAACAGTTCCAATTGGAACGAACAATAATAATCAGATCTGCGAACGAACACGCCAGACTCTCCTAATATCTGGTTTGATCAGTGTGCATGGAACCCGGCATTATAATATATTACACCATACCAAGAATTCAATCTCGCCATTAAAAATACACTACAAAAAATGCATAAAAGAAAGAAAAAAATTTTTACTAAAATGCACAAAGAACCATCGATTATTTCCGGTTTATTATCATCAATTGTAAAACCACCACTGTCACAGAAACCTATAATTTTTCTTTTATAAATTATATTGTTTTATTTTTGGCACACAGTAAAAATTTATGCATTTTTAAGTTCATGCACTTAATAGTGTTTATGGCAATCAACCTTTTTACATCTAATAAATGCACAAATGAAACTCATTTACATCGATTTTATCCAATCTTTTGCTACCTGAAATAAATATTCGAATTTGATTAAATCAAACTCATAGGTAAAGTTTTACTCGTCAAAAGCTTGAATACTTATGAATAGTTCACGTTTTAGTGAGTTTTAATTAGCAAAATATGAAAAATAATATTTCAAGTAGGTATAGATCTACCCATATTTATTCTAATCAAAAAAATTGGAGAAGAAAAAAAGCAACCTCTGGTTCATATTTATTATTTAGTGGTTTTTAACAACTTCGTTTAAAGTAAAAACAAAAATAAGAAAAGAATCACCTATTGGCTCTGTGGTTAGAGCAATTGCTCTCTCCCTTTCCTCTATGTATGTTATCAATGGAACTTAACATTTTTAATAATACCTATGTATATTTCATATAAAATTATCATTCACTAAATTTTCTTACTGTTACTTTTATGATGAAAACAAATTTAACAATTTTATAGACCATTAAATTGTACAATCTGTGCGAGATAGTGTTGCGGCATATCAAAGTCATCTGAAAATCAATGAACGATCAATGGTTTAAGATTTATTTCGCAAAGGTTGCAATCAATTTTTTACGCAGCATATCTTGTAAACTATCAATCTTACGTAATAAAAGATAACGAATATATCGTCGAACAAAAGTAGTTAAAACCGTAAACTTCAATTAAAAAGATTCATATTTCTATCAGTTAAAACTATACTATTATAATATAAATATAAGAACGCGTTTCATTATTTGTATTTTTTTTTTGTATTTTTAGATAAATTTTTAAACTTATTTAGTTGATTGTACTGTTCTAGATAACGCATCAAGATTAAGATAAAGATAATGTGCAGTTAGATAATAAAGAAATTTTTAAAAGGTATCCACCTAAAAATACCAATGATATAATCATGTACCTCGTACACAGGGTATTTATTAATGTTTGAGGGTGGAAACATTTCGGATAATCAAAAATTTCAAATAATTGAGTATTTTGTTAAATTTAGAAATGTTATGACTATTTTGCATAAAAATAAGAATCCTCGTTTATTTATTTTCAAATAATGTCCTGAAAAACAATATTTATTAATATAAATTGTAGATGAAGTATTATTTATGTGAATCCCCAAATACAAAAAATTTCCTTGTGAAAGAGAAATTAGGAAAAAAAACTAAAAACAAAACTAGACGGGGATACCCGTCAGAAACAGTTTTTAACTCTAAAAACTTTCTAAAAATTTACAATTTTTCTTGCGATTTTCTTGTTTATAAAAATGAAAATTGGAGTTTTCTATGTAAAATGTTTTTAATAAATTGGATAATTTTGTATATTATTTTTAATTACGAAATTTGATTTATAGATTATAGATTTTTACAACTCCTATTATTTAGTAAAGTCAATAGACCTTACCATCTATTAGTCGTAGAATCAGTATTTTCTTGTTCTTTTTTTTTTTATCTCTCCCCCTCTCTGTCTGTTCTTCTATTTTCCTTCTCTTACTCGGCAAACTTTATTCTTTATCAATCGCTGTTGGCAAGCAATGGACATAAGGAGATAGAAAAAGAAAGAGTGAGAAATTAAAACTAGATAAAAGGAGATGGAAGGTCACTTGGTTGTTTTTTCGTTACGTTATGGCGTTCTCGGTTTTACTCTAACAATAAGTCCAATAAAGAAACTTCGTTTCAAAAAAAAATAGATATTGTAATTTTGGCTAGTTCAGTGTTTCGGTTAGTTGAATATCGAATAATTAGGCTTTTATTGTAGTTCTGTAGCAATGCAAATACACATAGGTATACAACATAGGTTGACAATTATTAAAATCCTACAAGTGACCTAAAATTAATTGTCATTGATAAAAACATAAATACATTTAGAAATAAATATTTGATAAGATATTTTTTTTTCATTTGGTTCACATTTAATAAGTGACTATGTAATTACTTGTTAGTATCACAATATATTGAAATAATACTATAAGATTTTTCGTTTCAGGATTTAACCTTGTACTTTTTTCTGATTTTAGATTACTTTTGAGTTACAATATTTAATTTACGTAACATTTATTGAACTGCGCATGATACATAAACTATGTATAAGGATAGTTTTAACAGTATTTTTTAACATTTCAACAGTATTTACAAATTTAGTATTGTATTTAATATTTTTTGGCTTTTTTGTTTAATAAATATTTTGAAAAAAATGCTTTGAATTGAATTTAAAGAATGAAAACAAAAAGGTATTACTTACATTTTTTTTTTTCATTTTACTTCTTAATTGTTTGTTTTGTATTACAAGAAGTTACAGTTATTAACAATTATGTTCAGCTATTTAAGAAATTGTAATGAAAAATGTTAAAGTATTATTTAAATGTTTAATATTGTAAAGAATAACACATTTTGTTAAGAGATTTCTTTATATGTATATTGCAGGGAAAAACACTTTATTGAATTTAGTATTCAATTCAAACAGTTAACACAACAATAAACGTGTTAAAACATTGTTTAATTAAAATAAATTAAATATAAAAGTGTATTCATGTGTGTACTTTGCTTTAGTTTCATAAAAGCCGTAAAATCTTTTTACCATTTGTGGCTCCATGAACCATGTGGTTTATGAGCTTCATGGAAACGGAATCTCTGGCCACCTATAAAGTCGACAATCGACATAAGTTATAAGCAACAACAGCTCAACATAAGACGATATCCTATCATTTGTTAAATTGCTCGTTTGTTGGTTCGCTTGCATTCACACTTGCCAATGCAGTTTTTTTAACAGCACCTCGTAAAATACGTTAACATTACATAAAACACTCATATATTTAGATATAGTACAGTACAGCATGGAATGGTCGAATGACTTCGAGCTAAATAAAGATTTGTTGTCATAATAAGAAACTGCACGCACAATAAATACGCTCTTTTGGAAATCGAGAATATTTTTCATTTTTATACGTTACATATTTCATTATAAGGAATTCATTCACGCCTATTCCTCTGTCAAAAGTTTTTCTCAATAACCTTTGACATTCCTTATTCGTAAGTATGCATTTGCAGCACTCTTGTTCATTGTTTCGTAGAAATAACGTCCATAAATCTTTAACGTACAATTGCTAAATATCATATTTATTTCAGATGTTTTAAATACAACGCATTCACAAACCAATAAATGAAAAATATCACTTTCTTTTTCAACTCAAAAAAAAAGAAATTACAGGGAACATAAAAAATTCCAATAATAAAATTAATTTAAAAAGCGCATTTTTTACTGTCATTAAAAATAAAAATAACAAGAAGATCTTCAGGGTTAACTTAATTAACTTTAACACTGATTGGACACGATTCAAAAACGCCCCTTCTCATAGAGAATGTCAAAAAAAACCTCTAAACTATAATCCAAAGATCATAATCTGCCGGTTAAATATTTGCCGTTCTAAATAAACCAAAGTCTACCGTCTAGGAATTTACAATATACAAATTTTTTTTCCTTAAAACTATCAAAAATCTGACAAGTTAATTAACTTGACTCCCAAAGATATCTTTTTGTCATAGAAGTGGCGAATTTATGTACAGATGCAATTAATATGCGGTTGAGATCTTATTAATTAAGTGAATCTCCAAATTTAATTTGCAAAAAAAACAAACTATCACTTTCTGGTTATGACAAGGTTTAATTCAAATTGAAGCTGGCTGGAGAAATAAATTAGCTAATCGACTTACGATAACTATATATTCTAAAGCTGAAAGATTACGTGGCTTTTTATATATTATGTTCATTATCTCTGATGATCTAAGTAGTTAAGTTTTAAGGTATTTAAATATTTTTATTTTTTTTTGCAAAAAACTTTTCAATGATCTGCTTAAGCATTAGGCATTAAAACTATAAACCCTAAAAATAAACCAATTACCTATATATCAACATTATCATTAAACGCAAATGAAATTACCATGTATTGCTTGTTGAAAACAGAATATATTTTAAATATTTCAATCAGCAAATACTTTTGAGCATTACGTACCTATTTTTTGCAGGGATGTTATGGATATAGATTTTGAAATCTGAATACGGATACGGATATAAAAATGATATTAAACTGGTTTTGGATATAGTTACAGATATGATATTATTTGGGATTATCCATTAGTTTTGTATAGTTTCGGTTAGGGATATTATATTTTTGAGAAATTGTAAAAGTAAAACACAAAACAGTTAATGATTTAACTTTATTTCTAAGTTATTATTTCGTAGATAGGTAGGTACAATCAGTCAAATAAGTAATTATATTAATATAAGTAATATAGTCGTATAAGTACTCAATTTTAAGTTTTATCTACTTAAAAATGTAATAGTAACATAATTTTAAGAGGCTCCACCCTATCTAAAAATAAAAACTTTTATATCGGATTCGGTTCCGGATAATTTTGGTTACGGTTACGGAGCTCCTTAACATCGCTGATCTATACTTAATTACTTAATAGAAAACGTTATTTATTAAATTAAGTTATGTAGTTGATGCCAAAAATAAAGGAATGTACTAAGCTAAATGTGTAAAAACATGTTGTAAACTAATTTTATTTCAACTAAAAACTAAATGATTTTTAGGTAAAACTAATTGAAATAAGTATAAACATTTTTACATCTTGAATTTTTTTGTTCTTATTAAAAATATTGAACTGTATCTTTACTTCACTGTAAAAAAAAAAACTAAAACACTCGAGTGGGGTTAGTGGAAAATATGATTTAGGATAAAAATCCACAATTCACAGTCAAAAATATTTCAAAATGTATTAAGTCAAGTCATATTAGGAGTCTGCATTTTATTTGTAAGTTAATATTCGTAAGATATTTTCGTCATTTAAATTACCTATTTTTTCAAGTTTACACGTGGAAAACTTTTTTGTTCCTCTCTTTCTCACTATAAAAATTACTTTATACACATGCTTAAAAAACGTTGTCTGCTCCAACACTAAACCTAAAAAAAGGTTTATATAATTATTAGTACTTAATATGGAAAAAGGTCGGCTTACACTGACCTAGGGGTTTTCAAGCGCTTAATCCACCACAGTGTCATAAGTATGACGTTATAAAATATCAGATCTATTTAATTTCATGATAGTTTGATTAATCATTTACACGTCGTATAGTAAAACCCGATCAATTTGCAATGATCACACCGACTAGGCAAGATTTTCATAATTATATGAGAGAATTGCAATTGACGTGCATCCCCGGTTCTCAATCAAAATTAGTTACACTGCAAATAATGTAAGTGACTAATCATTTTTATTTAACGCCATACCTTCTGAACATTAACATAAGTAACACATAACATTGAAATTATATCATTCCTTATTCGATTCCTCTATAGAAAAACCAGATTTTTTATTTATATTTTATATATCTGATTTTTATGTTCATTTAAAATTGTAAGTACTTACAAGAAATTTATGCTTGTTCAAATTTAAAAATACATCGAGAAAAAATAAAATAAAAGTTGACTTAAATAAATCTTCATGTTACGAACATATTTAAGATGCATTGTACAAAACGGGCTTATATTCGGTTTAAATTAAAAATAAAGATGTCACAAAAAGTTTCTTAAAACTCTAAGTTAATCAAGACTATAGTCACAATTTGCGAAGTTGATGAATTTATCTGCCAGTTAAAATAATCGCATGTGCAAAAAATTGCAGTTCGTTATTGATAATAAATTTAACATAATTTCACAGTGAGTCTGTTCCAGTCAATTATGTTGAAATAAAGTTTAATTATGACAAAATTAATATGATAAACGAGTAATAGGTGTGCTTTAATTCGCTTAATCACTAAATCGATAGCGGGTAATGAGACATCGAGTGTTTCGAGAGTATTTAATGCGAGAGAATTATGAAGGTGTAAAAAATAATATAATGCAAGATTAAAAACAGATATTGTCAACCGGTATTTCCCAAATGTATGTAATAAATAAGTTAATACACATGCATTTTTATAAATTAAGACAGGTTTTGAAAGCGGAACTCTCTCCTGCTAAATTTCTTGTTCGTCTTTAGAAATGATTCCCTTTAACTTTTGAAATTATTATCTTTTGCCTAATATGTACGCCTTTTCACTATCAAAATCCATTTAAAAATGTTACTTGCAATTTTTTTCGTTTGATGAATTTCGGATTTATATTGTATTAATTTATACATAAGTAAATAGGAAATGTAAAGCAAATAGAAAGCATCTAAATTCTAAACAATACTTAAAATAACCATATTTTGATATAATAAATCACTACCTATTACTTAATTAATGAATAATATAATTTATTACTCACTGACTCACACTTATAATTTAATGATGTAGCATTGTAGCTTTTTATTTAAATTTACTTTCAATTTTCTTTCACATGAAAAAAATAAAATAAATAACATGTTTTTAATAAGATAAACTATTAAACGAATATGTACAATGTTAGACACTTTATATATTTAGGCAAATCTCATGCTAATTTACTAAACATGTTAAATAAAAAATTTAGAAGAAAATTTATTTTTATAAATATTTAAATGTGAAAAATGTTATCCCACAATTTGAAGTAAGGTTTACTTATGTACATTATTTTATTTAATATTCTTTACATTTTTCATGTGAAACGCTATGCAGTGGAACCACGCTTAACGAACGCTTAATGAATGTATCCCAATGTATTCCACTGTGCTTATTAATATTTATGCTAAAAAGGTCTTTATCTGTTAGGTACTACTTGCACTAGTTTTTTTACTAGTAATTTATAATATATACATTAAACAAAACCTACTTTTTATTTTTTAAGCATTCAACTTAATTTAAATCAGGGATGTTATCGATATAGTACGGTTATAGAAATATTATTATACCGGTTTCGGATACGGTTACGGATACGAAATTATTATAGGGATTGCCAGTAAGTTTCGGATATATATGATTACTGATATTAGATTTTTAAGAAATTTTAAATGTAAAACATATAGGTATGGTAATATAATATGACTATATTTCTAAATAATCATTTGATACAATACAGTAATCTAAGTAATTACTTTACCTTCTCAATTCTAAGTGTTATCTACTTAAAAATGCAGTACTAACAAAATTATATTAGACTTCTTCCAACTGAAACTGTTCGAAACTTTTATATCGGATTCGGTGATGGTTACGGATAGGTTTTTATTTCAAATATTCGGTAGTTTCGGTTACTGTTACGGAGCTCCTTTAAACTTTGTCAGCCAACAACTAAAGCTTTTGATTAAAAAAGTGCATAATTAGTTGCTTTATGGGAAAATTCAGTCTTATGTAATGGCTAAATCATGGTTCCTCCACATAAGTTTTGAATTGGATTTCCTTCATTTAACCTATTAAAAATGCGTTAACGTATTAACTGGTGCTATCTCTAGGAAATGGTGGATTTATTATTTAAAACATAAATAAAGTATTTACTTTTACTTTTTTGCCATTGAAGTATACTTTTTTAAAGATAACAATAAGAACAAAATTAACAGCAAATAACAATCTAAGAACATGCAGCCAAAAAGACATCTTTAAACTATCACAGACCGTTTTTATTTTAACAAAATAAATATCAAAATAATAAAAATAAAGTGTATTTTGTTTAAATTTACTAAAAAAGTTTTCTTTTTAATTTTTTCAAATTTTGTTTCCACCGTTGGGTTTTTTTAGAGCCTTTTTAAGTAAATGGAGTCAGACACTTTGGTGCTTGTAAAACGTATTTTAAGCAAAGTGCTGTAATATTATGTAGGTTAATATATAGAAAATACTTTAACAAACATCGCTGATACAAATGTTTTATCTGTAAAACATCGTTTTTGGTTACTTATTTAAAATATAATACTTAAAAAAATATTTTCTTAATAAATTTAATGAAAATTAAACAGATTTCTCCAATTGAAAGCTTGATATAATATGTACATGATAGTTTCAATATTTTTGATTGGTTTAAAAATATTTTACTTCTTCATATTCAAGAGATTTCTATCGTGTTAATCAATCCCAAACCTCTCTTACATTTTTTTATTCAAATAAAAAACTTACTCGTACTTTTCATTATTTGAGTTCTGAAAATATTGACTTGCTCACCTGCAACAAAAAGAAATTGAAATTTTAGAAAAGATCACTTAAAAGCATTTTTGAATCAAAGTAATTAAGAATATGTTGAATTTCATACTAAAGCATTATTTACCGAAGAAAAGAAAATTTATGCAAAAGTCTTGTCAACGTATTGGCTCTCTGTACACTAATTAATTATCATAAAAACTCGGCCAAGTTTCTCACACTACTTACAAACATTGAGCGCTTATGATTATTTTTATAAATTTCATCGTAATAAAATTTAGAAAACTTTTTAAATGACTATGTGTAGTTAATAAATAGTAAAAAGAAATTACAAGTAAAAGTACTTAAATTAACACTTGAAATTTTATAAGGTTAAATACAACTACAAGTCTTAACTATTTTCATTAATTGTGCATATAAAGTTAAGTAGCAATGCTATCAAAAGTGAAAGATCAGCATTATATAATTATGTATTTTAATATGACATCTTTGACACTTTACTTGTATTATTTTAACTTGTGGTATTTTGTTATTTTGAAGTCGAAATTATTAAATATTTGAATGAAAATAAATTAATAATTTCTATTGCTGATGGTGATATTTAAATACTTTTACTAATAAGCATATGTAAATATACCACCTTCTTTAAAGTACTTAGACATTCACATTTAAATAATTTACTATAAAGGTACATAAAAATAAAACAAATAAATAAACACAAATTACAAAATATTTTCATGATTCGCACATCTAATCAAGTACAAATTAGCGAAAATTTAACACCTCATTTATTATCTAAAAGTCATCAAATGTTATTATTTACATAAAACTAATATTGATAAAAGAATATTTTTATAGCATGTTTATTTTTAAGTAATCACAATAATTTGCTATTACATATTTAATTATCAATATTGTATTGTATAAATTATTTTATGTCAAGCCTTGATTTTCGTGATTTATTACGTCTAGGTATTCTTGGAATCAAAAATACATGAAAAGTCTTAATCCAATACCCGTTTAAGTACTCTCTTACAACTTTTTGAAAGTGAAAAATAATATTTACACCTGATTTTGCTTATAATTATTTATTTATGCATCTACAAAGTTATTTGATTAGAGAGGGAAGGAGAAAGTTTATTAGTGAAGAAATGATTTCTTAGCGAATATCAGATCAAATATTTGTTTTTATAAAGAAGATTTATATGCTTTAATGAGTCTAATATGCAAATACAGATAGGACATAAATAAAGTAGTACTTGATCCAAATAACTTAAAATCGAAAAAAAAAGAGAAAAAAGAGAAATATATTTTTTACCGGGATTGAGTAGTTGGAAGTTATATTTTTATCTTTATATTTAGATAGGTATATTTTTATAAACTACTCCATCCTCATACAATTCTAAGTCTTAACTATATTATCTACACCTTTGTATAAGAATTGGATTTTTCACCACAAATATTTATCGGATATATTTCTTTGAAAATTACAAAAGGTCACAAACTTTCACATTTAATGCAATAGTTTAAAAATAAAACATACATACGTATGTATATAGTTATAGTTTCCTGTTCAATATGTTCGCTCCAGGGATGTTATAGATTTGAAATTTTGGATTTGGATACAGATACGAAAAAAACAATATTTTATCCGTTTCGGATAGGGTTACGGATATGAAATTATTTTGAATTATTTGTTAGTTTCAGATAGTTTCGGTTACGGAAGTTAAATTTATAAGAAATTGTAAAAGTATACTTTTTGTTTTATAAAACAAAAATTGGTGATAGTTTGACTTCATTTCTAAGTTATCATTTGATACTACATGCACTCAGATAGATAAGTATCTAATTACTATAACTGCTCTATTTTATGACTTAGCTTACTTAAAAATGCAATAAAAACAAAATTATAATAAACTCCCCCTATACGAAACGATGTGAACCATTTATATCGGATTCGGTTACGGTTGCAAATAGGTTATTTTTTCGGATATCCGATAGTTTTGTTTCCAATTACGGACATCCTTAACATCTCAAATTAATACCTATTTACACAAGTATTCCAAAAATTCAATGTTTGTTTTTTTTATGCATATTCTCCAATTTTGTTTCCTTTTGTGTAAAAATAAAATCATAATAACCTGTGTTAACTTGCAGCAATAGGCACGATATGATAGTATGTATATTATAATTCTACTATATACAAGAGTAGGTATACTCTTATTGATAAATCTACTTGATTGGGTTTAATTTCATTATTTTACATGTAAGAGCATCGGGGTTTAGTTTTTGGAACTAGTAGATTTATTTGATACAAGGTTCGTTCTATTGACAAATCGAATATTTCTGTATATGAATAGAAAATAGCGTTTCAGATAACTATGATTGTTTCTGGATAGGTAAATTTGTTTATCAGATGAACTTGTGATTTTATATTGTACGATTCTGAACCAGTACTTGTTCTTGAGCAATTATTAAATAAAAATGTCCAAAACTAATATAAGGGTAGCCACACGTCACAAAGTTAGAATTTCTAGTTCTTTTTTTGTTGCCTTAACGTAAAAAAAATGTTAAATGGAACGAACTTATAGTCAATTCGTTTTGACTAATTTGTGCGTTGGACTTCCCAATTGACCTAGCGTACAACTAATTTCGCTTATCTTAAGAGTGACTGATTACATAGCTGATATACAATGTGCAAAGCTTGGAACCATTGTCGATAATTTTTATCTATTAATTTTAGAAGCTCAAAACACCAAAACTCGAAGAAATATTTACAAAAGCTCGATTTTAGTAAGCTTTGAGTTCAAATATCTTGATTAGAAAAAGAAATTTTACGGAATTTTACAAAATACTGATAATTACAACATTTTAAATTAAATAGTAACGAAACAATAAGGATATTAATAAGTTTGTAGCCTATTATCTTCAATTTATCTGGTTAAATCTTTAAATATCAGGTCTGTTAGTATACTTACATAGTTATCCTATTACCATGGAAAACGTTTTCCTCAAGTCGATACTGGTTCCTATTATCTTTTAAATACAAAATCATATTTATAAGCGTTTAGATCTAACTTAAAAAAGTGTGTGTTTTAAAATTCTCAAAAATGTATTACTCAAATTATGTACTACCCTTGTACTGACCGATACAAAAACAAACCCATATCTTAACAGTTACTACTAAAGAGTATAGCCGGGTTTATATGGGAAATCCGCCCCCACGGTTTTTTCGATTTGCAGTTGGGGGATCGATTTGACATCAAACAAAAATAATTCACCCAAATTTTTAGCGCCCTATCTCAAACGGTTTTCGAGATTTTCAAATAACCTCATTTTTCGATTTAATTTTTTTTTCAATAGTAAAATTAAATATTTATAAATGATGATTTTTTTTCCAATTTCTAGGACTAAAAGAGATGTTATGATACTATCAAATAAAATCTCAGAAGAAAATCCGATTTTTCAGAGGAAAAATAAAAATAAAATATTTCTTTTATCCATGTTATTTAAAAGTCTCACTCACCAAACTTTCTCAGAAACTGTCTTTTATATTCTTTTACACTAATGAATTTTTTCATAATTTTTGATTTGACAACATCAGCGCTAGCTTAGATGATAGTCGCTAACACTATCGGCCGGGATTTTCAGAACCTATTTCCTGAACCTATAATTGGATTAATTTTCTTCTTATTTGTTTTATTAATATTATTTTTATAAAAAAACTACCCTTTAAAACTAATATGAGACGAGAGAGTTATATAAAAACGTATATAATACTCATATAAAGATAGTGATACGTTTAAATAAAATCTTATTATTTTTAAGATCAATCAAAAATAATTTTATAATTCATAAATATTGCAGCTGAAGTCTGCGGTTTCATAAAATAATAAGTTTTTTTTTTTATTAATTTGTGTATCGTTATGATTTTAAACATCTATCATAACCATGTGTAAAAGATCATTTCTGTTACGTAAAAGCGCTACGTACTTTTTGTTTAACTCAATAGTAAACATAATTGATTGTACGTAAACGATACAAAGTATTACACAATTCCTGTGTTTGCTATGACACAAATACTTGGAGGAAAAATAAACAGTTTTGACTGTGTTTAGTCTTTAATCAATCGACTCGACCAAATGTCGTGCATCGGATGGAGTAAACGATTATTTTAATGATTACGTAAAGGTTTCAAGATAATTTGTGCGATAATCAAACAATTCACTTGCACTACAGAGGCCGTGTGCGATCGATTGATCGTTCAAATGTCCGCCCGCCTACTGACCACTGCATTCAGCACATAACAGTATTTCGCGACCAAAGCCTTAACATCATCTCACCACCATCATCATCACTTAATTGGTCTCGAACTGTGTCACTAGTTAGTACCTCATTTTCAACTGAAATCATAACTCTTACAAATAAAACTAAATATTATTTATTCAAAGATTTAAGTATGGAAATGCAGTTGCAGTATCGTAATTGTAAGGTATTGTACCATGACCAGTTTATTAGATATATGTTACTAAGATCATTTATAATCGTTCAAGTAAAAGATTAGTCCATTCCTATTCACATTATTCACAATATTTGATATTCACTCTGTCAAAATAAAATGCATATTTCAAACAAGCTGTTAAACGAGTGAAGTTTTATCCTACAATAATCTGTTGTAAATATTAATCAAAATAATGACAACACATATAAACATTACAGTGTGAAAATGTCTTGGAAAAAATTTCTATTTCTAATATATTACCTACTTTAATATCACGGAGATAATTCAAATTTTCTCATCTCAAATAACATGCAGCCATGTGTGTAAAATAAGTTGTATTTTAATTAAAAAAAGTGTTTGTGTGTTGATCTATCGCAAGGTTTTATTGAGATTGTAAGTAAGCAATTATTTGCAATAGTCATTCGTTCATTTGTTGATGTAGGAAGTGCCGGCAAAGGTTAATGAGTTATTAACCGAGACATTCGTAAGTGATGGACGAGGTGTCTTGTCTGTCCTAAGCAGACATAACGCGATTGTTAATATTTACCATTTTGTAAAATCTCGTATATCTTACACATATTTGTTCTTTTGCGCTATGATAGGATCATCTAATAATTTATGTAAAGAAATAATGCAAATTACGGGTGGATGATGTCAAGTTATTTCTATAACAAGAAATGCAAATTTATTTTATAGATTGGTGCCGCTATTTTAACTACAAAAACATTGCATTTTTGATTGAACAAAAAAACATTTTTTTGAAATACCTAATGTTAAAAAAATATAAAAAGAAAAATATGAAGCCATAAACATTTTAATCAAATTATGTTTTACCCTCATACTTTGCAGGAAAATGCCCAATTAACAATATATTTATTAATTATTAGGAGTAATAAATTACATTTATTAATACATACAACAAATATTAGATATTTTTTTTAACTAGCGTAATTAAATAGAGAACAAAGGTCTGCTTTCTAATATGTATTTCGATATATATGCACCTCGCACTAAAAGAGACTAAATGTTACCAAAATAGCATAAAAAAGTTCTACAAATATGTATTCATGATCTATAAAATAAATTCGAATGTTTTCAAATTTCATTACTAGCGTCTAGCTATCTTATTACCATTGATTAAGTTATCCCATTGATTATTACCTTATCTTTGAAGAAAATAGTCATATAACAGTTACATAATATACTAGAGAGTCTATTGAGGAAGATTGTATATAATTTTCAGGGTAGGGCAGATGAAAAAAACCTTTTTTGGAACAAGGTTTTATTATTGGGCTTATAATTAGAGTGAATTGGTGGAGAGCATCACGTTACTTTCTCTTTCTCTTTAACTATAATTTCGCTCTTTCTTTTTCTGGCTCCTTATACCTACTGCTTGCCAATAGTGGTCGGTGAAATGAAGTATGCCGAGTGAGAAAGAGGAAATAGAAAGATAGAGAAAGAACGATTACATAATATTATTGATTACTAGAAGGTATGTCTGTCGTTACCCATATTTTTGAAGCATATACGTATACATAGTAAATAGTCATTGGATTGGAACTAAAAGTTCTGCAAATTTTGTAACTGAAATCTAAATACGAAATTGTAACATATAAATATTTTTACTAAAAAGAATTTCAACTTTAATTTTTTTTTTTTAAAACAAAAATATACAACTAGATACATATTAAGAGAGGGAGGGGAGAACGATTTGAATAAAATTAGGTAGCGCTTTTCGGCTAAACGAAATTACGTCAATATAATTAATAGAAATTAAAATTTTAAATCACGTTTACAGTTGAAAAAATAACGCAAGAACTTAGTTCTTGTGAGGGTCTCCGACCGCGCTAGTTTTTATTTGATTAAAAGGCCTTTAAAGAAGATTGTCAGTTCAAAATGGGGGATAAAGTATTTTACCTCAATAACAATTAGACGCATTAAAAAAAAAACAAAATTAAGGATTTTGAAAAAGGAAACCGTGAAATAAAACATTTACTGTGAAGAAAATATAACAAGCTATAGACATAAATCATATGTTGATGCTTACAAAAAACCCCATAAATAGTATTCTCTATATTATTGAAAGTGAAATGAATGTGGAAACGATCTAATGATTCACATACATAGATAAGACATTGACTCTTCAGTTGAACGTCAAGTTTTCTATTAAACAAATTCATCAGATAATTATCAGTTGTGCTATCACAGCCCGTCATAGCTATGTTTCAAATAGAGCCAATGGCAAGACAATGTGCTTATATAAATTTTAATAAGACTACTATGTGACGAGAAAATTGCAGTTTTAAGCAATTTTAACATTTTTCTGCTTTCAGAGATGTCTATTTATTAGTCCATAATTAAATCAACTATAGAAAATGATAATTATAATAAAAAACATGTAATTAAATGCGTTAAAGTAAATAAGTATTGTTCAATTGATGGTTTTAATTGTTTTGTTCTAATATAAAAGCTTTTATAATAATTCTTGCTCACTATAAGATGTTATCTCACTTTTAAGGAGTTTTAGAATTTTTTTATAAAATAAAAAAATAATGGACAGTAATAATATTCGACATTAGCTTCAAAAAAATTCTATTTTATCAAACATTAATAAATTAAATAGTATTGGTTTTGCTGATTACTTAAAACAAATTTTACGTAACAGATACTTAGTATATATTAACTAACAAAGCCAAAAATCAATACAACAAAGATTAAAATCACAATAATTATTTATTAAAAATAATTTTGTTGATCAAACTTAAATTTTTAATGGAAAAAACTTAGATAAGTAATAATAATTGTTTATTTAGATTTAGCAATGATTTGTGTCTTTTCTGTTTTTATTCCTAGTATAAAAGCATATAGGTACTTACTAATGACTAGCTCCGTGGAAAAAAGTAGAGACTTTCATTAATTTAAGTATTAAGACATTCATATAAATATAAGACAAATAAACGACTAGCTTAACCACAACAAAAATGGAAAATGACCAAAGATAATGAAAAAAGAAAAGAAGAAAAGAAGAAACCAAAAAAACAAAAAGAAATTTTGGAACAGTGAAAATCAAAACTTATAATGTATATACAACATACTATTATCATAAAGTCCAGAAAAATATGAATTATTAGTATTCATTTTATGCATTATTTTTATTTAAGAATTAAACTAAGAAGACGAAAATCACGGCTTAAAATCTACGACTAAGGTTCGATGTTAATACTACAACATTCTTCAGGACAGCAATCAATTAAATTAAAATAGAGAATCAAAGAAAGAACTTGCTAATTAATGTCTACTAGCAAATATAAAACTAAAAGAAGAAAAAGTTTCATTTTAATTTTAGTTAATAATATATGGATTTAATTGTAACTTTAAGAGAACTTCTTTTTTATCAAATTTTCAATTTCTGTAAGTCATCTTAATCTTAGAACTTAAATTTTATATCTAGGGATTTGACGGGGATCAAACCCAATACCACTATCGCATGTAGCGGAAAGAGCAAACTGCTCTAACCACTGCGCCACTAACATAAGTGGATCCTAATTTTTTATTTAAACTACAGATGATTTATGTATACAAGAGTTACAAATATTTTTATTGTAGGAGGAAAACTTATTCTTCTTTAATTTATTTGCATTATAAAAAGGTAAAAATCAATCCTCAATGAAAACTAACATATTGCAGAATAAACAAGGGTATATTAGATTTTTAACACAGAAATTGAGATAGTATCGTAATATTTTTTTGTGTAAAAACCTCCTATAGATGATTTAAACTACTTTGGATATATGTAATTAAGACGTTCGTATTGGTAGCTTTTGTATTTTTAAACTAAAAGCGTAGGTATACCATTCACATGTAGAGTTTTTTAGTTATGCTTTTGAAGTAAGTATTATAATATATTTCCTCTTTAAAAAGGTAAGATGAAATGAATCATTTCTAAAAGTTTTGTAAAAAAATTTAATAGCCCATAAGAAACTCAATTAAGTCTTGCAGATTTTATTGGCTATAAAAATAATGTCGTAATATAACCTTTGAGTTCATGCAACTAATAAATTCACACACCAATCAACTTATTCAAGTTCAATTAAAGCTCAATGAATCTGATAACTATTAAGATTATAAAAATTCAATTTAGTCCATGTGCACACCTTTTCGATACAATTTTCATAAAAATTATTTATGTCAATTAATTGGAAATGATTTTATGAAACGTTTACGATCAGCTTGGTCTTACACATAAAGTGATTACTGTACTTTTTTGAATATGTAGACAGCAATGGTATGTAGAGAGACTTGAGGCTGAAAACAATCCCCGTTAAGTCTAAAGAGCAATTTTATCTTGCATAAAAACGATCATGATCTTTTCTTGATGTGAGAATAATGTGCAACTAATATGCATATGTATAACATGTATTACATTCAAGTATAATCAGTTTTTATTTTTGTCTAAGTAAAATTTTTTTCGAAAAAATCAAGCCTTTTTTAAATGTCGATTTAAACATTAGTAGTTTAAAGCCTTGATCTTTATGCAGCGAGTAATAGATAGTGACGTGTCGCTTTTGTGGTTGACACTTAAAGCATATTCTTACACTGATCTGCAAGCATTGTTTTCTTCTTGACACCCGAGTACCTACTTCTTTACTTTTTTACTAAAGTTCAGCATGCCCTTGATATCGAGACAACGTTTTTTTTTTAATTTCACACTTTTGATTTTAATTGAAAAAATTGACTGCGATTGAACTTTAATTACTCGTATTTTAATGACTCATACTTCAGAGTTTTTACATTACATTACTTTACTACAAGCTTTGAGATATTGAAATTAAGTAAGATTCTTTTGTAAAAAAATGTTTATCTATAAGACTATTGAATTAAATGCATCTTACATATAACTTTATAAAACAGTACCTTGTTTGCCTGACAAGTAAGTGGTCAAACCAATGAAGATAAAAATATTAATTTTAAAGTTCTAATTCCGCCCCTAAGTGGTTCAAAGAGGGGGTTAAAGTTTTACTTATTTTTCGTAACGAAATCACTAGCAGTAACTAGTAAAGTTATACAAAACCTAAAATTAATAGATTTTTTCCTAAGGTGACGCCATATAATTTTCCACGGTTCCCGTCATATAGCACATACAGGGCACTCTCATGGTGACAGAGCGTAATCCTTTACAAATGAAATGTTATTCATTGTCTATTGTATCTGACAAGAACAGAACAGAAAAACGTCAAATTAAATCTGCACACCTTCATTGAAGGCCAGCCGCTTGCATCTTCAAGCAATTACAACACGATAGTTCCGTCTCTACATAAAACTTGCCAACAACAATCGATCAATTACAGATCATTGGCGCCTAAAAACATGCAGACGCAATTCAGCTAATTATAAGGCATTTTAACATTTATTTAGAATTCAATTAATAAACAGTCTTATAATGGAATAGAACTCAACGTACAGAGCTACTCGTATATTAGACAAATATAAATCCGTATATATTCGAGCTTATACGTAATTAATACCGTATCATAATATTTTCGCTTTTGATTTTGATATTTCATAATTCTGTGACGAATCAAGAGAGAATAGGTTTTTATTGTTGCATATTTGTTCTCGTTGCTTTGTTATTACAAAGATATTTGCTTTTGTATGAAAAGGTTTTTTTTTTTTAATTTTATTGCACGGAGTACATAAACGTAACAAGCGTTGAGGTCAAGAATTGTACTTAAATCCCAAGACAAATAAAAAGGGCTTTAATTCAAAAGAAAATAAAAAAATATACTTATTATGTTTATCAAATTATTTCTCATGTAAGTAAACCTTATGGAGTTTAACGTGCATGTGAAAATATAAAAATTATTTTAATTAAAATTAACGATTTTATTAAGGTAACAGAAAGCAACAAGCACTTTGTTATGAATTTAACATTAATCTTTTCTGAATATTTTTTGCATAATTTTTGGTTTTGTGATAGAATAGTTTTGTATAGCAAATTTTGCAGTGGTTTTTCTAAAAACAATTGTACATAGTAGAATCTGAAAAGTACATAAAATGACTAACGCAAGCGAAATAAGAAAGCATTTTTTTTGTAAAATATTGAAATGACAAGTAGACGCATTAAATTTAGCCATAATTTATATTTTACAATGCGGGTCATGAATGAAATTCTATTTTAAGGTGATTGAAAATGAAGCGTTGAATTTGGGTTCTACTTTGAACGTCTATGTTTTTACCGCTTATGGCACTGCATTATTATACCATACTATATATAACAATAAATAATATAGTATAATATAATGAAATGCGATTGTCAAAATTTGACATGTAATATGTTCCAGTAAAAAGAAAATAGAAAACAAAAACACTGGTTCAACGAACCAATATAAGTATGTATACAAAACGTAGAACATTTTTGATTAGATATATTTTTTAAAGTCATCTTACAAATTAAATTGATCATACTGTGAAACAAGTTATTGAGATATCAAAAGTTTATTGATATCCTATTTATTGAACACATCATGTATTCCTGATATGGGTTGTAAATAACTGATTGAATAGCTCAATTATTTAAATTCTATGAGCTTCATAGCTTTTTTAAATAATTATTTCCTTAACTTAAATGTGATAATCAAAAAATTGCTTGCTAGATGAACAAACTAAAGTTGAAAGTAAAAGTAGAAATATGAATAATAAATGTGTAACAAAGCAAATGAAATCTAATAAAAAATTCTAAACATTTTTTTTTTTGTTCTTATATAGAAAATATTAACTAAGGTTAAAAAATTGGAAATAAGTAATTTATAAATATGAAGAACTTTAAAGTATTGTAGATACTAGGATTTAAAAAAAAGGGTTCAGTTATTTTTTTTTACTAATCGCAAAGCCGAATAAAAAATTTGTAGAATTTTTAAATCAGAAATTTTTCACGAGCTTTACAGTTGGTTTAAATTTTGAAAAATATGCAAAAGTATGAAAAGTTTTGTTTTCATCAACTTAATGTTAGTACAAGAAAGTTTTTTAAAAATTATTAGTTTATATTATGGGCTATTATTTTACATGTAATTAAGTAAAAATACATATTTAAACACCTAACGTACTTATACTACCATGTATAATTAAAAGGCATGACAAACTAGTAACCTGCGGGCTGTACGTATCCCTCGACGTGATTTTCGTGACCCACGTCTACGATGGTATGCAATAATATGAAAACATTAATATTTAATCATATGAATTAGGTATCGATGTATTAAATATTAATTAAAATATAGGAATAAGTGTTATGTGACCTGCAAGAATCTTATACCAGCCCAACATACTTATAGGTTAAATGTAGCACATAACTGGGGATGCAAACTTTAAAAAAGTTAAAAATCTCTGTATCAATAGATCTATGGTTCGGGATAAAAATCATGTTTTGTAAACATCATGTTTCGTTTGCACTATTACATATACTTATGTTTATACCATCCTCTCTTATTGCTAATTACAATTAGTTAATTATTCTTAAAATCAACTTAAGCACCTAATTTTAAATTTTATGCAAGCTTTGAATTCAAAAACTAAGTAGGTATAAATTCAAATTTAAATAATTTTACAAACCTATTTAAAACAATAAATCAAGTATACAAGGTGACCAGGATGGCACAAGTTATACATTCTACCCCTTTTTTTTCTCAAAGGATAACATTTTTGAAACAAAATAATATACCCATTTTTAATCATTTTTTTCTATTTTATTTTTAAAGGGAAAGATTTTTTTTAGACTATCAATCTAGAACATACAGCATATACCTTTTGATTTTCAAATAAACCGCTATATTTAAAAACAAAAAAGCAAAATTGCAACATTACAAATTACAACAATTTTCAACACTATATTATAGAATCATGAACCAGTATTACACTAAAATCGCCAAAGATTTTTAAATCTATCCAATTAATGGTTAGGAAATCGTATTTAAAAATTATTAAAAAGTTTATGCACTAGGTACTTATAAATCAACTTGATACTTAAATGTAACTTAATATTCACATTAAACAAACTTGCTATTTACCTATATAATTTAGTAGAATTGATTTATTTGCTAAGCAAGTTATATATTTACCTACTTCGATTTATGACGCAGTCTTGGATATTTCAAAGATTGATCATGCTATCCGAGGGGTTCACGAATCATGTTGGCAAATATGTTCATACAAGAATATTAATAAGGATGTATTAAACTGTAACGTTTAGTATTTTTTAGTTACTTTTCTCTTTCAAACACTGAAAAATTCTTCAGGCTTTTAAGTTATTTATGAAACTATTCTTGGTTTGTTATGAAAAAATTACCATTTATTTTTTAAGTTAAAAATATGTCTTAAAGTCAAAATGTAATTCAGATTATCTTTTATATTTTTCTTTTAACATATATTCTCTGTTTGAAAACGTTAATGTAAATTAAAAATCAAATTATATAAGTATGTAATTTAAATTAGCAAATTTTATAAGAATAAGGTCTTAGTTTTAATTTGTACAATACGATTAGTTTATTGAAACTAAAAGCCTTTTGTAACCTCGGTATAACAAAACTTGTTTCATTCGGTATTCACGCAAAAATATCTTAATCGATGCTAGTCAAATGCGCACAAATCATATATATGATAAGTTTAAAAAACATGAACTCCCGGTTATATTTTCTTCATCAATTTTGCTGTAAAATAATTATTAATGATAGCACTGTAATGATTTACGATGAAACTATAAAATCGCATACGTTGACTAAACACGGAACTATAGGATTTTAATATGTGTAATACTACATAAGTACCTACTTACATACAAATCCATAAATTACAAACGGGGCATTGGAAAGTTTTGTGTGTACGATAATGCTGTTGTTCTACGTTAATCGTATCATAAAATACACAAATAGTAACAACAATACCACATAAATATGATAATATAATGACAATTTTAGATCAAAAAGAAAAATGTTGGAAATCTCGCAGTCATCCCTAGATGCAGTTATAGGAGATGCATAAATGAAGCTTAAACTGCCTCGGAAATCCACACCGATACGAATGAAAAATATTCTAGTGAAAGTGTTATTTACTTATATACGGTCTTTTATAAAAATTGCCGTTATATTCGCAAACATGTGGTAAGTACAGGCAAAGCTTTACAATTTGATTAAATTATTTTCTTTCTAAATTATAAACATATTTAATTCGACATCCAAACACGAACAGAAACGGACGTGAATCTTTGGATCTCAAAACATTTCAACCTAATTGTTAAATGTAATTTCAATTAATAAATTTAAAAAGATGATCGCAAATTTATATTAAGTATTGCACATTTCTTAGTTTTATTTAGTGTAATAGTAGTTAAAACTAAATTATAATATAATGTACTCAAATAGACAAAAATTTAAGTTAAGTTAGTGATAAATATATAAAACATTGAACAAATGTAGTGTGAGTGTATGTGAAAATAAAGGAACCAAAAGAAACAAAGACTGAAAGTGTGTGTGTGTGAGTGTGAGACCACAATCCAACCTGAATTGGACAATCAAACAGGTATTCCTGACGCAACCAGTACACTGCATCAAAACAATATAAAAATCTCAAAATTTTCATAATAAGTCAATTAATACAAATACATTTAAGTGAAAATATAACAAAATAACAATGACCACATTTAACACCAAAACCACCTATGCCAAAATAACCGAAAAAAAAAAAAACCATCAACAATCAATCAGTTAATAAAATTAATCTTAATAAATAGCAGAAATAATTAGTTTAAATATCTTTACGTATATTAGAAATAAGAAACTTTTTTTTTTTTTTTTCTTGTTTTTTTTTTGTTTTTAAGTTTAATAGTTTTTATTGCCTAATATTTAAATATATCGGGTAATTGAACAATAATTAACATAGTTTAATGTGAGTGGATGAAATATAAATTAATATCAATATAAATATGGACCAAGACTACCCAGAAAGCGATAGTGAAATACTATCTAGACACCAGCCAACAAAGAGGGCCCGGACATCTCCCTCTTTCATAACTGCAAACCCTTTTGAACCATTAGTAGCATTGGACAATGGCAAGAGCGACTCAAATACCGCAGTTGTGGAAAGTAAAAGAATGGCACCACCGCCAATATTTATCAACAATGTCAAAAACATGAACTCAATAATCAGCGATTTGAAAAAATTGAATGTTGGCCAGTTTAAACACATAACGCTGAGAGACAATAAAGTAAAATTATCCTGTGAAACTCCGGATGGGTACAGAGCAACAACGAAATATCTGCAATCCAATCAAGCGGAGTTTTATACATTCCAAAGCAAAAGCGAAAAGAACTTTCGTGTTGTGGTGAGGGGACTCCATCATAGTTGTGATGCTAAACTAATGATGGAAGAACTAACTCAGTTAGGATTCGAGCCAGCACAAATGCTTCCAGTCTATCATCCAGTGACCAAAACGCCCCTTTCACTGTTCTTTCTTGATCTTAAACCAAACAAACACAATGAGGACATCTATAATCTCAAGCGCCTGTATGGAGCTGTGGTAAAAGTGGAACCACCTCGACCGAGGCGTACTGTGGTTCAATGCCATAATTGCCAACAATATGGGCACACAAAAAATTACTGTAGTAAAACTCCACGCTGTGTAAAATGTGAGGGGTTGCACGCTACTAAGGACTGCATAATTGGTCCCAATAAAGAGCCCATCTGCGTGAACTGCAAAGGGACCCACACAGCCAACTACCGCGGATGCCCGGTCCACAAACAGATTCAGAATGGGGGACAGCTGAGACCAAAGCCGGTAGAACTGCGTGGACACGTAAGGCATACTGAAATAACTGCCTCAAAAACCGTAAATCCAAGCATGACGTACGCACAAGCAGCGGCAACAAACAACTATCAACACCCAAACAACCAATCATCAAGTGAGCCTTCCTTAACAGCCCTAATTGCCAAATTAGGGGATAGAATGGATTCCCTAATCCAAATAATGCAACCACTTATCCAAACATTACAACAAATATTGCCTGCCCTAATAAGTAAACTCCTCCCGTAAATGGCTCCGACTCTCTCAGCCATTAAAGTGTGCACTTGGAATGCCAGAGGCATAAACAATAAATACCACGAACTTCTAACATTCATGAAAACTGAAGCAGTTGACATACTCTTGGCTACGGAAACAAAGCTGTCCAATAACATCCACATTTTCCTCCCTGGCTATACAGTTTATAGGGCAGACCATCCAAGCGGACGAAGAAAAGGCGGATCCGCAATCTATATTAAAAATAATATACAACATGACGCTTTGCCTCCCTTGTCCGAGGAAAAAATGCAGGTCTCTCGCATTCAAATCTGCCTAGACCAGCAAGCATGCCTGATTGGATCATTTTATTCTGCTCCGAACAATCAAATGACAGCGGCCGACTATGAACACCTTTTTAACAACATGGGATCGAATTATTTGCTGAGAGGGGACTTCAATAGTAAGCATCCACACTTTGGCTCAAACGTCACTAACCCAAGAGGACAAATACTGTTCGACATCATACAACGACTGTCACTAGTAGTTATGCATTCAACAGAACCAACATATTTCCCTGACTCAGCCGCAGCTCCTGATATTCTTGATTTTTATATTGGTAAAAATATCGCGAGCGTCTGCGACGAACCCTCAGTAAAATACGAACTGAGCTCTGATCACTATCCACTCATAATGAACTTAAATATCAATTGTAATCAAAAGCAAAAGAAGACATCCCTTATGCAACACCCCTTCAACTGGAAACTATACAAAGACGCAATTCAAACAATCACAAATTTAAAAATCCCACTTAAAACACCACAAGAAATAGACGTCGCGGTAGCAACTCTTACTAGGAACGTTCAAGCTGTAACAATTCTTTCTGGAGGACCAAATCGGGAGCATACAGGGAATAGGTCACAAAGTTACGTAATATCAGACCAAATCAGTCAACTTTTGTCGGTCAAAAAAAATTGCAGAAGAAGATGGGAGCAAACAAAATATCCAATGCATAAGATTGCTTACAATCAAGCTACAAGAGACCTGAGACAAGCCATCAAAGAGGAACGTGAACATGCTCAGAGAATAGAACTGGCAGCAATAAATAAACCAAACTCCACATTTTGGAAAAAAATAAAAACAAAAATAAACGGAAAAGCAGACTCACATCCCTTACAAAAAAACAATCAATGGTACACGACAACAAAAGAAAAAGCAGATCTCTTTAGTGAGGTACTCCAAAATCACTTTACTCCCTATAGTTGTCAGGACAATGAACACGAAACGACGGTAGAAAATGTACTAAAGCAGCCTCTTATTTTAAGCCCATTCAACTTACATTTTACACCCGCTCAAGTCTACAATGCTATATTAAGAATCCCAAATAAAACTCCCGGGCATGACTTAATAACTCAACCACTAATCAAAGCACTTCCACGAAAGACTATTGTTCAGTTGACCCAAATATATAACGCCATACTCCGAACCACATACTTTCCAAAATTGTGGAAAAAAGCCGTAGTTATGGTGTAGTAAATGATTCCCAAACCGGGTAAACCAAAAAAAGACCCCGAAAACTATAGGCCGATTAGTTTGCTCTCGATGTTCTCAAAAATCTTTGAAAAATTACTGTTACCACACCTTCTTCAGCAAACAACTAACCAAATCCTGAACGAGCAATATGGATTCAGGGCACAGCACTCTTGCCCACACCAACTGCATAGGGTCGTAAAAACGATTATGGAAACATACGAGGAAAAGAAGGTCTGTTTGGGTCTTTTCTTGGATACAGAAAAGGCATTCGATAAAGTATGGCACATAGGACTCCTGTATAAACTAAAGCCACTGTTAAATGACACCTTCTACAGAATTATACAATCCTACCTCACTGAGCGCATTTTTAACGTAAGAGTTGAAAACTCCTATTCCACTTACAAGGAAATGCAATCAGGTGTACCACAGGGCAGCGTGTTAGGGCCTTTTCTGTATACCATGAATACCTACGATTTTCCGAAAACAAGCTCAACTATTCTAGCACAATATGCAGACGATGTAGCGATACTCTGCAAGGGAGATTGTTATGAAACAGCAGAAAAGGTTCAAGCTCATACGACACTCGTGGAGGAATGGTGCAAGAAGTGGAGAATCAAGCTTAATCCAGATAAGTCTAAAATTATAAAGTTTAGCCTAAAGACCAAAACAGTTAACTTTCCCATCACATTGGATGGAAGGACTGTACCAGTCGAGAGCGCGACAAAGTATTTGGGTCTGATACTGGACACCAAACTGACGTGGAACGCCCATATTACGTCACTTACGACCCGACTTCGTTTTCGTCTCAAACAGCTAAAATGGCTAATTGGGAACCAGGCTCTGTCAATTCACCTAAAACGGCTTATATACCTCCAAGTTATAAGACCTGTATGGACGTACGGATGCGAAATCTGGGGAACGGCATCAAAAAGCCAAATTAAAAAAATTCAGACGTTTCAGAACAGAGCATTGAGGCTAATAACGGATTGCCCCTGGTACGTAAGAGGAACCTCACTGCATCAGGATCTGGAAATACCAGAGGTGGAGGAGGTTATACTGAGGAAGTACACCAAGCTCTGGGAAACGTTCGACAGTCATGAAAATCCAACTATAAGAGAAAATTTGGTTGGTTCGCCTCCACCTCGAAATCAGAGGCGGTTAAAGAGAAAGAGGCACAACGATTTATTAATTATTTGAAAAAAAAAAAAAAAAAAAAAAAAAAATAAATAAATAAAATTAAATTACAAAATATAAAAAGAATCTAAAGGACCATCAATGGATGGAAACCTTAGTCAGGTGGCATGTTAATCTGGCTATATGCCAGCTCTAAGACATATTGGCCTAACCATAAAGCCAGAGGGGCAAAAAGGTTTTATCATTTAAAAAAAAAAAAAAAAAAAAAAAAAAAAACATATTTACATGTGTGCATTTATTACGAAAGCTATAAAGTATAAATGTTGTTCAACTTAGCAGGAGATCGCGTGTTCTACGCCTCATAACGCAAATTATAGATTTTTCATAAAAATGCATTTACTATTTTTTTTCAAATTTACTTAAAAAATGTGTCTTTCAAATTTATTACCTTCGTCAAATTGATAAAAAAATATTTAGGCCACCAATTATCTATAAGAATTTTTGTGATCCCTAAGGCGTTTTTTCCCAAAATATCTGACCGAAATTCTCTTTGTGGGAGGTATAGACAATTGTTTTACGAAAAAGCTGTCATTTTTATCAAGCATATGTCAGCTATAAATTAAGATTCATACACAATATTCCAACCCAATTGAAAAGTAAAACTTGAAATTATTTTTTTTTTCAACGGAAGGAGAAGGAAACGATTTCGCTTTTAAAATCATAATACAAGTCAAAACCTTTCTCCGCATGTAACAATCAAACTATAAATCATAATTTCACAATGCTTAAATAGTCGCGAGTAAACCAAAAAGGAGGTAGAGGTCACGACCAAATTCTTAAGCGACTATAAACAAAATAGAGAAAAGTATGCTAACTAAAACGTTTTTAATTAGGCAAGATAACAAATCCATTTTAGGTGCGACTGAAGAAATGAACGTCTCCAAAATAAGTTTCTAAAATCATTGCCGTTTTGCTTTGTCATCACAATCTAATATCCTTATATTTCGTACGCAATTCAGGCTACGAATCCCTGCTGTGAAAGATCAACATTCTTATTATTGGGACGATGTTCTTTCCGACTCTGATTTGTCAACATTCATCTGCAAACCTTTTTCTTCGATACTGCGTATTCTATAATTGATTGGAAATCAGATTATTTAATCGAACAAGTGTAACAACCCCCCACAATGATAAATACCTTTAAATATTAGACACGAATTTCACGACGTTTTAAGATGTGAATGATAAAATTTGGAATGACTGGCATTTTATTCTTCGGAGGTACGAAAATTTGTATCTTTGGCACCTAGGTTCTCTTTTTTGTTTTATCATTTATTGTAATCTAAAATTAGCCACAAAACGCTTTTAAAATTCTATTTGAGAATCTATGAAAAATTATTTCCTTCGTAGTAGTAGGTATTTTATAGGAATGTAATTACATAATATGCACGAGAACCTACTCTTAAATTTAAAAAGTTAAAAATAATTTTTACTAAAAATTAATTAACATAATAAAACTTTTTCATATCAATTGTTGTAAATCGATTTAAAATCCTTACTGTTCGTATCTTATTTGTTGAGTAAAAACTATATTCCTAGATTTCAAATAAAAGCCTGTGGCTTATTTATGATTTCTGAAAAAAGTAATTCAATAGGTTAATTGTTCCATTTAAGACAAAATAGCGTTCCAGATAATCTGTGGCTGTTTCTGGACGAGTGAGTTTCTGTATAGATAAACTTTTAATTTTGTATTGCACAAATCTGAAGTACTCGTAGTAATACCAATAAACAGCAGAGATAAAAAAAATGCAATTTTGCTTGCTACAATTTTAAAATAAAACCGCTTTGATATTAAGCATGCTTACTGGTTAAAATGTGTTTCAGCTCCTACACATTTTAAAATAGTGGTTCTCAATTTTTGATCTGGAACCTCTTTTCGTAGTTAAACATTTCAAAAAGCTCTAAGGAATTGGTGTATGAAAAAAATTGGTTGTCTGTAAAGTCGGTTTACGGACGATAGTTTTACGTGATAACATCATAAAGAAGCATTGATGAAAAATTGCATACTTTTATTGAATTGAATTATTATCACTGAATTATCATTATTTTGTATAATACAAAAAAGGAATTAATTGAAAATTACAATTTTTCTAAAATGAAGACTGAAAATTATGTAGGAAATCAATTAAATCTTATTAAGTAAATTATAAAAAAAAAAAAAACACAAAACACGTTGTCTAGGATTCAACAATTATTGTAGAAGTCCTCTTAAAAGCTCGCATGGCGGCGTTCCAGTAGCAGAACTCTATCGTGCCTCTCTATCTCTTGTGTCGCGTTCTCGCTTGCAAGCACAGGCTCAAACGGAACATGACATTTTTTCGTGCAAGCTGCCGTAGTTCGTCAATTTATAAGACGTTATCACGTCAAAAAAACTGAAAAAGAAGGACATTTAAATTAAGAAGAAGTGTTCTTAGATCCCCAGATATTTTCGCAACTTCTTTTAGGGTCATGATCCCCATTCTGGAAATCACTGTCTTAAAAGGTAAATTTACTTGATTATTCAAAAGTCTTTCCCAGTTCAAATCGAATTACATATAGGTAATATGTAGGTACTTTATTTTTTCAACTATAGAAAAAAAAATCCTTAAGGATTCAAATAACACGATAATCTATACTCAAAGAAGAATGTTATTCATTTAATTAACCCAATTAATTTTTACATAAATATGTATATATTTTTTAAAATTCAAAGTAGGATTTGTTCTTAGAATTTATGACAAAGAGACGAAGCAATTGTATGAATTATATGCTTTTGTATTTTTACCAACTTTAATTTATTTTGCTTTTTGTATTCGGAAAGATTATATTTATAGCATTTGTTGTGTTAAAATTTATCATATCGTATATTATAATATAATAATATATAATAGATAGTACAAATTTGACTCAATAATAAAATTTACTTTTCTCCTATTGTATATCCAATAATTTGAAAATAGTTTTAGATATTTATAAATGAATTTCTTATTGGAAAATGTTATAAAACATATAAGCATTAAATCAATTATTTATACTTATGACCATATGAACTACCTAAGAAGTATCTTGAATTTAAATAATGATAGTTAAATATTATACATAACTGAGCTCGGCTCGTAATTACAAATATAGCAAATATAATTTATTCAAAATCATGAATGTGAAGAGAGACGCTGTACCATCGATAATGCGATAGATGCAATAGCACGTAGGCAGTTCTAAGATGGTCTTGAATGCATCTTTTAACTATTTAGTACTTAGCACAGCATCCGTTTACGAGAGCAGATCTACCACCGAGAACAAATGCAACATGTGGGCGTTGAACGAGCGTGAAACGCATATCGTACATCAATTTCAATGCTTGTCATTTTAACTAGGTTAATTATCGTTGCTTTTTTCAGATCTTTCCAATTCACGAGTTTACAAAATTGTATTGTTGAAATTAGAATATTTATTGAAAAATTATCGGATCGTCTTCGCTCATTAGCATTAACCTAAAACCATATTCGTGGGTAGGATTTAATGAATATTTGAAGCCTAAAAATAATTTTATATAGTGAATGATTAATTATCACCATCACATTATCTTGTAATAAGGCATTCGTCAACTATAAACTTTTGTCAGCGAGTCAACCTTTTACCGACCTAGCTTAATTTTTTTCAATCATAGCATTTAACAACACCAGGATACAGTTAGAGACTAATGATCTTGCATTTTTAATTAGGTTTTAATTGTTTTCTCACAAGTTTTTACATTAAAATCATGAAATATGTTCACAAATAAAAAAATTGTTAAACCTTTAAAGAAGGAAACTTCACTTATACCTTTACCTATTTTAAATATAAATGGATTTCTTTAGCTTTCCTGTTCGTGTTCTTTGAAAATTATATAATTAACTAATCATTATTTACTATAATATGTCACAAATAAATACGTAGGACGAAAAAACTATTAAGTTCGCATACATATAAAGCCAATTGTAAGAGATTAAGCGAGAGTATCTATCGTTTTCGTTATCGTCAGTAATCTTAATAATCATCATCATCGTCGTCGACAACGACTTATGCAATGAACCTAATAACAATAAGTGTATGTGGTATCTTCTAATAATAAAAAGCGTTCCAGGATTAAGAAAACACGAACTCGGTAATCACATTCGAGTTAATTAAGGCAGCATTAACGTATTTAATTTACAAATACCTGTTTGTTTCGTATAACGTTTACATACTGCGATTTTACCTACCGCAAAGTAAATTTTATAAGTATGTATTTGTATAATATTATTATATTCTCAGTACCTATGCATTATTTCTTTATTGTATTTCATACTATACTTATCATGTATGTACTTACATTTTTCAATCTGAAAAGAGCTATTTAAATCGAAACTTTGAAGACACTTAGGTATGGCTATGCAGATATTTCTGAAACCTATATGTAAGTATACTTATCTGAAAATATATTGTATATCTAAGTATTATTTATCGACTAAAACTTCTTTTTATAATTTGACTATTTAAGTCTTATTTATCCCAATCCCTCTTTCTACCGAAATAGCGTTTTTCAACGGAACTCTTACAATTTCGTCCTGCCTGTGTGGCCTGTATGCACTACATATGTCACAGCCATTTACTCAAAAAGTATTACCAGTATGAATTTTGAAAATGAACATTGCACACTACGAACTAAGAAGATGGGATTTGAAAGGTAGTACTATATTCTACTATAAACTGCTAAACAGTGGTGTTAAGTGGTTTAACTACTTATAATAGGGGGACGTACCCCACAGATTTAACTGAAAAAGGGAAAAAAACTTAGTAGAAGATACATAACTCAAGTGTCGTTGGATAGGTATTCAAATATTATATAGCCGTTTTGTAATAGGTACTATTTTATCCAAGTCAATAGTTTTTAAGATATTTATTCCTAAATTCGAAGAACTTGTATCACCCCCTTTTAATTTTTTATGTCGGTTGTTGAAAATTCTGAAATAAACTGACGTTTAAAGTACAATTACGTTTTCATAATACATTATTTCTTAATTTTATCGGTTTAATCAAAAAACATCGTATGTTGTTTAAAAAATTATCCAATTAATGTAGGTAGGTACTACTATATTTTTTTAAATTCAATCAATGTATCTATATATATATAGAGTGTCTACGGTACAACGAAATCCGTAAATCTTTTATTCTAAAAAGTTATTATTTTTATATGTTTCCAAAAATATGCTTAAAGGTTTCATATTTTGCAACTGACATTACAATAGTTTTTTTCTTTTTTGGTGTTTTATTCGCTTTAAAATCTAAGATCATATCACAACTGGCTCAACACAGATAATTTCTGTAGGTCAATTTTGAGCTAAATGCTGCGCCAATAATTGGACCTGTGATTTTTATACGACACACTTTTAATGAAATCTAATATCTAACGAAATTTAAAATCATTTTAGCAAGACTTAAATACAATTAACTGTTAATTGAAAAAAAAAAATTGAAGTAAAATGAGATAAGTAATTATCTTTTATTCGCTTTTTTCTAACTTATAATTTTTTTTGAGGGTTTTCTAGGTTTTTGTTTGGAAAATGCGTGCACTTGCACCGAATTGGCATCTTACCGACTCCAATCTGATCCCTCTGCAATGGGAAACTCATGAACGCCATGCATCTTGGCAACTGTCCTGCACTTTCAGACGTCAGAGAAAACAACAAAAACAACCAAAATCAACTAGTCTCCCACCTCTATTGGACGGCGCGGCACCGAATGACAGAAATGTCAAGCGTGGATAAGAAGAAGTTTTGAAAATATGATCAAGAGCTATAGCATCTTTAATTGTTCAAATTTTTATTTAATTTGGTCAAAGCTTTAATTTTCTAATATTCGTTATTAAAAAAATTCAGCATTTTTCCTTTAAATGTTCCTAGATAGCATAAGCATTTTCATATTTTCCTCGCAGAAATGTCTGTAGACACCTTGATATATCTACTTATTCTCTAAATGTCAAGTTGATGTATTACACCAGATATAAATTTTTTAGACTTATTTTAAGTTAAAATAAATTTTTAGTGAAATAAATTCTTCTTATTAACAATTAGCCGGTTTTTTGAGTTGTCATTTTTAATCAACTGTGTACCTCTGCACCATTAGAATAGGGTTAAACCAGAGTCTTACTGTATCTTATGGAGGTCATTTGTTACAGTATAGTTTTCATAATTTTTAATCACATGCCAAAATATCACTATTTTTTACTCATCACTCATTTTTTTTTTTTTTTGAGTAATGACACAGTTACGATGTGCAAATTGTAATACAATATATGTATTTGTTTCCTAAAAAGTAGTTAGGAATAAATAGAAAAATTGATTGTCACTTCGGTTTGTAAATGATTATCACATATTTAAATTCAATTTTCTATAGAAAACCATTATTGTAATTGAAAAATATTTTCATAATTTAATTTCTGACTTGTTAATGCAACAATTTTTTGAATTTTTCTTTTTTGTAACCATAAGGAAGAAGTTGATTTTTATAAATCTAACAAAAAGTACTCGTATAAGTTCACTTGTAAATAATAAAAGCAAAAAATTAATATTGAATGAACGAAGTAGTAAAAAAATAAAAACCGTATATTTCTAAAACGTCTCTATGATATATCGTTCCTAGAATTATGTTCTTTTAATCTTTAACTGTTAACACCTAAACTACATACATGTAAGTAATGTGTAATTCAATTCAGAATAGGCTAAAACATTATAAAATCGTAGAACTATCAAAATACATTTTATCTTTATCAACTGCAGTTTTAAAAAATAAAATCGCAAAGGTTGTATATTATTTTATCAGGTTAAATCAACCCAGATCACACCAAAAGCATATTGCATCAAAATACTCATAAAAAAAGAAATACCTAATTTTTATCGGCATTACCTATTAAAATAATTTTTATTTTTTTACTCGTATTATAATTATAAATCTATACCTTATATAGATTAATATAAATTTTAATATTAAGGACCTATTTATTTAATTATTATTTAAAAAAACACCAATTCAAAATTAATATACCTCATAATTTAAAAATGATTAGCATAGTTAAGATCACAAAAATATAGTAGGTAGTAGTTGTTTCTAGGAAAAAAATAAGATTACTACGCAAAAACCTGAAAAATTGGACAAAATACGATCTTATTTGAAATGTTCAAATCGTGACTACAAATTAACCTGAGACCTGATGTCTATCTGTGTCCATAATAAAATCTTCAAAAAAATTATGCAATTTATTGCATTAAAGTCAGTTAAATGGACAGATTGTTACATTAATCTTCACAATAAACATAGTTTCCGTTATAACTACGAACATTTAACTACTTTTTTTTTTCTAAATTACCAACGTAGAATAAAATCAGCATTTAAGACATGAAATCAGAATTCAAAATCAAGACCACCTCATCATCACAAACTACTAACCAAATTTCAAGAAAAATAACTCGCTGTTTTTAAATAATTATGTTTGGTCGTTTACATATAATATTACATAAGGAATATATATAAAACAGATGAAATTATCTTTTTTACAAATGACCTAAAATTGATCTTAAAAACATACAAAAAGTCAAAAAGTAATGTTAAAAATCAACATTCCATCAGTAGTTTAATATTACCTACCTACAAGTATTTATAGAACTTACAGAAGGTATGTTAATTATATTTAATAAACAACATATTATTAGGAATGAAACGACTTCTAAACACTCTTCACATTGTCTTATAACAATTAGTTGACAACGGATTTCTTTTCCTTTTGATCCTTAAGTAGATAATTTAGAAAAGAACTTGATATCTTAAATAAACAAAATACCCACAATATATAAACTATGAAAACGGCATTTCGACGATATCATCGATTGTGTGTTTTGATGTCCGTTATGTCTTTGGGTTAAGAAAACTCCTATTTTTATACTATAATTTTACCATGATAATATCTATTAAGAAATAAAAACGTACCTACATTAATAAATAAACATAAGAAAATGATGATAGTAAAATTCATTACTCACGAACAACAATATCTAATATTTTTTATAATAATACCTGCCTATCTAATTTCGTCGTTGATTTTTTAATAAAGATTAGATTTCTTTCTATCTTAACTTATGTGAATTATAAGCATACTTTAAGCGAAAGGTATTTATAAATATTTTTGGTTATTTATCTTTGAAAACTTTTGCTTGAAGAAATGCAAATTTAACTTAATTATCGGTAAATAACAATGTGATTAAAAAAGAAGAAAGAAAAAGAACACCTAAAAATATTTTTTTCACTTTCCATATCAATACCTGCGTATTTATGTACTTTTTATGACTAATACTAGATAAATAAAAAATATTTATAGCCATTAAAGATTATAGCATTATGAAAAAACAAACTTTTGTGTGTAATATGATTGAAGAAAATATGGCGATGTATATTTAACGGTAGAATATTTCAAGTAATTAGTAGGTATATATAATGCTATATTATAGATTTTACCATCAAAGCCGGTTAAATCTTAAGTAAATTTCGGTGAAAGTCAACTTTACCAAAACTCAGTAAAATTCGATAGTGAGACATTTTTTGAGCTTTGTCTGGTTTTTTAGACAAAAAACTTTTAGGTAAGACTAACAAATGATATAATCAGATAATGTTAAATTTCCTGCGATTCAGATTTAAAAGAAAAATGTACTAGCAGTGTAAAACCACGATGACTGATATTGGGCATTGTATTATAAAGGTAACTAAAGTGAAGTGTTCCATTGCTATTAATGTTTCTAATACATTTTTGTAATTATAATTGAATAATATTTTCAATGATTACAATTTTTTTCGATCACACTTACTATCACACCACTACGCAAAAGGTATTATAATTTATATCCTAATAATTTTAACCTTAGACTTTTAATTTTGCAAACAAAAAAAAATGCATTGTACTATTTGATTTTAATAGTTAAGATAATTAATAATTAAGATTTGTAGATAAATATAAAAGTTAAAAATGGTATTAAAATAAAAACTTAATAAATAAGTTATAGGTACTGCGAAAAATTTTCCTTTGCAAACAGTCTTTAATCAAACAATTCAAAAAATGTTATTTAAAGCTTAGAAACTTGTATTATTCCTACTAATCTTTGTTTTGTCGTGAAAGACGATTTTTTGTTTAAATTTATATTCATATTCAATCTTTCCGTATTCTTGGCTACTTATCCAAATCGAATCTTGAAGAAGATACACTATTTTATAAAGATATACTCTTATGATTTATGTTTGTCCCTTTCCGGAAACATCAACGACCTTTTTATGTTTATTTCATGCCAAAAGTATAAGCAAGTCTAAACCACGTTCTTACATACAAATTTAAATGCATCAAAAATCTTATTTAAAAAAAAAACTTAATTTGCCATTTAATCGCAAAAAGGAAGAACTTATTACATTTACGTACGTTACGTAACTTTCATTAAAGGGTTAATTTTTATATGAATTTTAGAAAGGCAAAACAAAATCAAAGTAAGTAAGTTGCGAAAGCTTTTGAATAAATCAAATCTAGTTTAAAAAAAAAGAAATTGAAAGGTTAAATATTAATGCTTAGCGTATACCAAGTGCCAACATTCGTTGCTTTTTTATTCATAAGGACCTTAGTGTAGATAAAATTTAAATGAATAAAATAGCTGTCGTTGAAAATAATCAAACGTAATGAGTAAATGAAAAATGGATGAATAATAATTAGGTAATACGTAATAGTCCAGTAGCCGTCCAATGGACATTAAGTAAGTATTCATTTGTATCAGCGACGTACCAATTATTCAAATATGTCCGTGTACATAAGTACAATTGCATCTATACGTTTGCATCAAAACTAATTACCATAATATAAATAGCCCAGGATATTTCACTACAAGTTATAAACACTAAAGATTATGACTCACATCCATCGATCAATCGCTAATACGTTCAGTAATCGAACAATGTTTTGGCATGTACTTACATAACTGTAATTATTCTTCGATTATTAGGTCAACGCATTCTATACATTAGATATTTATTTTTACAGACTTTGAATTAATCATAAACGTACTTATAACGTAATTTAACATAATATTTATTAAATCTTGGGATCTGAGTGATTACGATTATAATTGCAGATATTAACTAACATTAATAAATTGTAACTCATATTTATTGATTTAATTACAAATAGTAATAATAATTATTAGCTATTAATAAAAATCGAGTCACTTGTACTTAATAAGGATTTAATTTATTGTTCAGTTTTTTAGAAAGT
The DNA here is from genome assembly GCA_958496155.1 of Sisyra nigra. Classification (NCBI taxonomy): domain Eukaryota; kingdom Metazoa; phylum Arthropoda; class Insecta; order Neuroptera; family Sisyridae; genus Sisyra; species Sisyra nigra. The sequence continues at coordinate 32,926,639 of OY292313.1, read as the reverse complement.
AAAACTTGCAAGATTAAGATTTTTCGTTCTTTTTTTGCAAAAATGAAGTGTAAATTTATTTGTTGTATATTTCAAAAGCAGGTGAAGTAGCAAAAAGTTCAGCGACCTATTTGGCATAGCTGAAGGCCAGAAAGAGGCGCCTCAACGGGCGGCATCTTCGACAAGTCTGGGTTGTTTCGATGAGTTAAGCACAAAATAACTGCGTGTATTACTCATTAACACTTGTAGTTCCATTGGCTAACATGGATTGCGATTTGAGGCAATACGAATGCAGTTCTCATATTTGCTCTTGCCTGCGATTTTTATTGAAGTGGATTTATGATATTGTCACATTAAATGTTTCTTTTCGTGCCTTTTGAACGTTGTAGAAGAAAAATGGAAACTCTTTTGTGATTTCTAGGGTTATAAAACAACACTGACCTTTGTATGTTTTGATGTGGTCACAGTCCGCAACAATACAGAAAATATAAGAAATAGAAACTATCGACTATGTTCTGCATTCCATATTTGCATGAATTTGCGCTTCTTCGAATATATAAAATCAAGAAAAATGAACATGTCCATTCAATTAGAGTGTGTTTGCCAAGTATTGTATGTAAGTATAATGTTTGTAGAGTGTCTGCGAGGTTAGTTTATTCTGGAAATGGGGCTGAAGAGGACATCGTGACATTATCTTTTAAAAATCTCACATGCATTTATTTAGCAATGTGTGTCTTTAAAATACCGAATATTTAAATGGGAAACTGTTTCCAATAATAATGAATTCAAGCTGGTATATTTGACAAATCGTGGCACTTAAAAGTATTTTTGCTTCATTCTTTTACATGCATTAAATGTAATTTACTTAACTATTTTTAAATGAGGCTACCTAAAATTGAGATTCTCAAGTTACATAATTTAATGCAAATAGTGTCTGAAATTATTGAGACGTTGTAAAATTTTAAATTGGGTAATTCTTCAAGAGTGTATTTTTAAAGTTAAATACTTGTCCTAAATACAGGACCTTGTCTTAAAAACATATATAATATGTATGACTCACTGACCAAACCAATTAAGTCCACTTTCTGAGTTTTCGTATATTATTTTCATAATATAGTAATTGTTCGAAAAAAATTTAAACCGCTCCTGAAAATTTATATTTTTATGTTTCAAGAGGTGTAGAATCCGATTTTACCACTGTAACCACGTAACTTTGTAAGTCCACCGTAATTCACCCAATTATATTCAGCTGATTTTTCCAAATTTGATATCCTGACCTCTACAAGGGTAGCCATAGGATCTTCCAATTTTTTGGGTTATTGAATTATCCGAATGAAACTTTAATTAGCGGCTACCCATGACTTCGTTCACCTAACATTTAGCAAAGTATGTAAAGAGAGACCTGTCTTAAAAATAATACGTTGTTTATAAAAATGAATAACTCAGGAATAAATTTTTAAAATTCATGTTTGTATCTTTAATGGTTTAATCCCCAGCGTATCTATCTGTCAATCATTTTACTCTTTTATGATATAAAGATAAAATATTATATTACCTAAGTATACATATATACTTAATTTATTATTACGGATTAAAAGAAAAATAAACTTAGATGTGAAAAATTTGCAGTGTTTCTTTAAATTTTAAATTGAAAACTATAAATAAGTTTACGATTACTTCCACATTTAATGCTATCATATAATTATAATATATTAAGGATGTGATCATTTTTCCATGTCTTTTTATGCTTTACATTTTTTTTTTGTAGACGGAATAAATTAATCTTTCAAATTTCAAAACCAATGTTATGTTTTCAAAAACTAATTATTTCAGTTCAGTGATAATTGTTACAAATTATATTTTTGCACATTTCCAAATACTTTAACAACCTTTTAAATTTACTTCAGCGTAAAAAGAAGTGAATTGCAAGCTTAAATACTGACACTGAAATATTTTCAAGGGTAATCATTGATATATTTAAGGTTATTGACGATATTATCATTATATTTAGATACATGATAAAATAATTCAAGATTTCGGCAATAATAAAAATTTTACTATGATATAGGTATGTACCTTTCGCAGCTCTCTCATTTAATTCATTTATATAAATGAAGTACGGTCTATATCCATATCTATAATGAAGTAAAACAGTGTAAAGGAAATAATAATGCTTTTATAACAAAACTGTTTTGATAACCAAAACAATATATATATAGGTATATAAGAAAAAATAAATTCGATAAAAATATTATGGTGGAATTTAAAAAATTCAAGCTTCTTATGAATACATACAAGGGTTGTAGTGTAACAGTAAATTGACGCTTAAAGATTTCAAGGGTAGAAAAACATTAAGATTACATCGCTTTCAATTAATTCCAATTCGCACAAGTGTATTATATTGCATATAATTACAATTTTAATTAGTTTTGAAGTTTTTAATTGAATAATTTTCGTAATACTTAAACAAATTTTTATAGAATGTCATAAGCCAAAAAATAAATAAATATTTTTATCAAGTATAACATTAATTGAATTTTTAAGAATTCACTAAGGCAAATCACGAATGTCAATGATGTCAGATTAATAATAGCTTGCCGTTTTGAAAGTCTTACATGACAAAAACACGACAAACGCGCTTCTTCTCTAGCGTGATTTAATGTTGACAGTGAAAGCGCCAACAAACACTTTGTAACATATTGCATTATATCAAAAAATCCAGAACTAAAAAAGGATAATATACTTTGTCGTGCTTAGTAACTCGTTCACAAAAAGTAACAAAATCGCGTTGCACAATGCGTTATAAAAATCAGTTCATTTGTTTGGCATTCAACTTCACCTCCGTCAATGCGATGTGATATAAAAATGGCAATTACAAGCGGAAATATATTCTTGCATTGTTCTAGGAAATTCAAACAACAATGATTATGAGTACGTTATCACTTTTAAATGCAACGTCAACATTTTGCGAGAAATATTATAGAGAAATAAGTATGCATGGTGCAAACTTGATACACAGCTGTCCTCTCGTTTCTATCATTACATTTATAAGGTCAAAGGAACGCCACAACTTCTCATAAATTTTCATTGAATTAAATTTTGTTGATCACAGACTTGCAATTGATCAATAAATTAAAGCAATCCGACTAATGATTTTTAATTGTTTTACCATTTTTCAATTAAAGCTTATTCGATCACTGAAAAAGGGATAAAGAAGACAAAGAACTAATATTTTAATACACAACCAACAGCCAAATTAAACGTTCAAACTGAATGAATATTTCGTGTTAAAACTCAATAAACAAGTTGATATACAATTAAAATGTTGCAACTGTGTACATTTTTAAAATACATTGTACTTACAAGGAAATAATAGATCCCTGATTTACTTCTTTTTTTTAAAATGCTATTATTTAAAAAGAAAACAATGGGATTAGAAAGAATAATGGTTAAAGAATTTGCTGTTCACTAAAAATTTAAGCGCCACATAGTTATGAAACACGTGTGTAAGAAAAATACAAGCATTACCTATATGAAAATTGTGAACGTTAACAAAGCGAATTTAAAGAAACGAATGCAAAAATGCATCTTGTCAAACAACACAACAAATACGGAACTTTTACAAAGAATAATAGTTTACGACAGGAGTACAACCAAACAATTGTTTTGTTTTTGCATTTTTTCTCATATTTGACCAAGTCATGTACTAGATGATGCAATGAAGAGGAAGTGATCAAAGGAATGACGTAAAAATCGGCAGACAGATGGAGAATGAAGCGAAGAGCACGATTTGCCTCCCACTGAGAGATATTGCAAATTCTGGAGCTCTCACATTAAACGTCACCTGTCAACCATCAAGATTGACTCTCACGTGGATTTTCATGATGATATGAAATTGATAAAAATGACATTCGTCATGTGTTAAACAAATTCTTAATGCCAATAAAATTAAAATGGCAACATTTCTTTTATACTATATACGAGTATCTAACAGCTATAACTAAAACCAAAAAGTATCAAGCAAGACTTATAATTACAAATGTAAACACCTTTTTCATAAACATTTTAAATTAATATTTGAATGATTTCAACCACAAGCTACTGTATTTCAAAAAAGTTAAGTTTAATTATCTTCATAATGAATTTTAATGAAGACGCAAGATTTAACACGAAACCAATTAATTTCATCCTTGTTCAGAAATTATAATCAACAAATAAAGAAGGATTTTTTCTTACATACATAAAAATAAATCATTCATTTAAAATCCTTTGTAACTTTCGAGTTTTAAAACACTTTTATCTCACCTAGCTAAACTCATAAATAATGAAAGTTATATACATATTAGTGCATCAGTAGATACGTATAATTAAATAAACTTCAAAAAAGGTCAATCTTAATCTGGTTTTCTTTAAAAATTAAAAGTATATATTAACGTTTTTAAAAATTAAAAGTTTTTCAAAAATAAATAAGTTAATTGTAACCTTATATTTAGTTTAATTATTGTAATAGATTTACGTTGTTTTGCGTTCTAGTTTCACCGTCCTAGATTTTTTATAATCTTAAACTTTATGTTGGGATGAACCTACAATTTTTTTTCCGCCAGTTTTCACTTACGTTCGACTGTAATTTATTGAAAATGAAAAAGAAAAAATATTCAAACGAAAGTTTGTGCTAATTTTACGTTCTGACGTTTAAAAAAATACTTAAAATGGTATAAGGATAGATTTTTAACATTTTACAATTAAATCAACTCATAGGCATATCGTGAAGTAGACAGCATCGTTCTAATTATTATAATTCAATCAATTTGCTTAACTAATATTCATTTTTCTTCAATTGTTAGTTTAAGTTTCTCGAAAAACAACCATTCTTGTAGTTCTGAACTATCAAGAAGTAGTAAAATTTTAAGTGAAACCTCGTTGGTAAACTTTTTAGGTTCAATGATAAAGCTTTTCATAGAAGTTATCAATAATTTTTGTACGTATATGCATATGAATAAAAAAATTACTCTTGAATTGAGCATTAAAGACGACAAGGTATCTTTCTGGACTCCTGATCTTGATATTAGGATGAGGGATATATGAAAATGGGCTTAGTGGAAAGCCCTATCATAGGACGAAGTTAGATCCCGCTCTATATTAATGCTTATGGTGAGATCAGAGTGGGCTTCCTTTCAAATAAACCTCTTGTTGATAGCGTACTTTGATAACACCGAAAAACAAAACTTTTAATTGACACAATTTTACGTACGAATTTCGAAAGATTTGCTAATAATTTGTAGCAATTGGTCTGTCCTATAATTTTTCAAATAAACCTAGAAAACAACATATCTACAAAAGTTTCAGTTGTAAAGCTTTGAGCTCAAATATCTAAAATAGCTTGGCATACGCACATACTATTGTATTAAAAAACTTTTCAGTCAATTTATAAAAGGCCGAAACAAAGATATTAAAATATTTTTCAGCTTATTACTGTTTTATAGTTTTCATCTCTTGGTTAACCGTTTTTTATCTTTTAAACCAAAATTACTCTTAAAATACACTTATGGAGATAAATCAAATGCACGCGTGAACCTATTTATGAAAATGTATACAATATACATGAATACTTACACAAGCAAAAGGAACTATGAATTTATGACATCAGTAGGTATGACAGAAAAAAATATTTTTAATAAAAAGAATTACCTTGAAAAACTGTTTTTTCATGTATCGCATTTAGGGAGTGAGAGAAAAATTATCGTTTCAACCCTTAAGATAGGTTTTTCAAAATAAAAATGGTTTTGAACATTTTTTACCTTTTTTTCTCTGAAATCAGTGAAATCGCTTATTTCTATTGATTTTTTAATAACTTTTTCACCTCAAATCTGATCGATTTGAGACTATTGCTCTCATATTGCTATCATTTTAATACAGATCAATCAAAAAAAAATCATACACATGCATATAAGATTACATTGCAAGATTGTGACAACTGCAAAAAACGGATTTTTAGAAGGGAATTTTGAAAGTGTGTTTTAACCGTCAAAAGATTTTTATCACCAAAAAATAGAGATCACAATTAAATTTTGATGAAGAATAACATATCTCAAAAAGAACGAAAAATAACGAAGAGAGATAACTATGAGATACCTTTTTTAAATTACAATAATTTTAAACAATTTATAATTTATTATTTAAAGTTTATAATTTCAATGAAATTCAAATATAAACTTTTGGTAACTATTCTCAATAGCCTTACCTAAAGAAAAAATTATGACATTTTGGAAGATCTCTTAGGAGCTATTCATTTTAAAGAAGCTCATATATCTGATTGCAATCATTGTTAAACTTTTGACACTTTCTTTTAGTCAAAAATGTACTTAAATCAATATCAGAGAAAATGGCTAAGTTATAACTTTGCTTCGCAATTCTTGCATTATGTTTATATTTAAAAAATACGTTAATAGAAATGTGTTTGGTAAAAAATCAATCGATTAAAATAGTTTAAAATGGAAAACCAGTAATTTTAATAATTTAATATTGCTTTAATTATTATGGTTATCAACAAACGCCAAATTCGAAAACACAAAAAAAATTTTGATCTTCCACTTCAAAGTTTTGTTTAAACATACCCTTAGTGTCTCAGGACAGTTTATGTAACAAACTTGGTTGCATTGCATATTATAAATGCATCCGATATTATTATTATTTTTTAAAAATATTCTTTACACGTTTGAAGTATAGATAATAGTTATTCAGATCTATTTCCTATCAAATTACGAGGCATACAGTAGCGTCTAATAACAATGATTATAGCGTATAGAATGGATATAGTATAAGCATATAATACGCATCTCAATAACAAAAAAAAAAAAATACAATGTTTATTTTACTTTACTTCATTTGTGCGATATACATAGTGAAAACTATGAAATTTATACACTTATCGACTAACAAGTATAAAATAAGTTAATTAGATCTTTTCCTTGCATTACCATGAAAACATAAACATAAAAATAAGGAAAATTTTGAAATTGTTTTCCATGTTCATTAACATTTAATGGGTAAGTGTCGATAATCATAAGAGCGACAGTGTTAAATAAACGTAATAACTTTATACAAGTTAATATAGCTACGTTAATATTTGATTAAAAATGATAAACATAAAAATGTAGGTACATAATATATAATATATAGACATAAATACTACATAGACAATAAAGAAACGATGAACGTGTATATGGTTCTTGTTATCGTAACAAAAAGAAGTTCTCAATAAATTTGAATACGATTTGATTTATTTACAAACCGATTTTGTTAAAGTTTATGTTTCTTCAAATGAACAAATAGACGCACATACTCATATTTTATAATTTAAATAATGAGTGAGAAGGGTTAATTTATGCGTGGACGGATAATATTTTTCAATCTTGATTCTTAACGAAACCATAATTGTTAGTAATAACACCAAGAGGCATTTCTCATCTACACTGTATCAACATTTTTATACCTATCAGGTTACTAAAGTCACCCCTGTTTTTTTAATTTCAAGAAATATTATATTTTATGAGACAATGCGGTAACCACAGACAGGTCAGGGCAGGGAAGCCTTTGTATCTTTGTATTGTAAAAGGGCCTTAACTAATATTTCATGTAGTGTAATGTATTATTTTTGTATATTATAATTTTTTTAATAATTGACAAGATTCAAAAAGTCCATCTACCATCTATGCTTAATGCCAATACACATATGCTGATGATAATCGTCATTATTCTTGTATTGATCGTAACAAGTTTTAAATTATAGATAATTTACTTAGAGAATCTCGCACCTGATTCCTGCTCGCATAGGGATAGAATATTGTGGATTGTTTTGTTTAATGCAAAAGATAGATCATGAAAATGATTGCGCACAATACTCATCTTTTTACACGTAATTGCGTGCATTATTGTATGCCCTTTACTATGAAATTATTTGTATAATTAGAAGAAAATATTTTCAATACATCGATCAGTATAGTGGATATAAAACAAAGCCGGCGCTAGCTTCCTTCGTAACCTCAAGCAAAATCAAAATAGTTGCTCTACCCCTTTATTAGCGAGCATATATAACACCATGGAATAAGTCAGTTGTTAAAGTCGTTTTTTTCAGCTTGAATTCTTTGTAAGTCACTTTTACGTAGGTATACGTTGTACACATGCCAGTGTAACTTGACAAGGTGATGATTTCATAAACGGTATTCAAAAATTAAAATTCCAATCCATCGGTTATTCTCGGTTACTGATGGCATTCAGTTGTATGAAATATTTTTTTAATGTTTCCGTAATTCTAAACTAATTTAAGTATCTAAATTTAAGATCTTAGATTTGTATCATTTGTAACTGTAATTTTTACCTTCAATTAATTATTTATACCATTAATCTAATCAAGGCTAATTAAATTACAACATTGTAAAATACTTTTAGTATACTTATATGATGTCATATATCTGATTTAGCTATTAAAAACAAAAACTAATTTCTAAAAATGTACATTAATTTAATAGCTTTACAATGATTGAAAGACTTAAAAAATATTTAGTTTCCATGAACAACTAAAAGCAAAACCTTATCTTTGTATATCTAACCCTTATTGTTACAGTAGGTATATAATTTATGAAGCTTTCTTTGAACTATATCACAAATTTGCCAATAAAAAAATACCTAGAATAAAACAACTTGATGTTATACTACATAAAATTGATATATTTCCGTCTACTCATTTTCATCTCATTACGTTTTAAGTTTTTTTTAACACCTTTTATTTATTTTAATTTTTTTGATTTTGTAATTTCACACCGAGTTTAAAAATTAATAAATCTCGGTATGTTTACAGTTCACAGTAAAACAAAGATCTAATCTTAATTTAAGCTGCAAAATCAACCACCCACAATCGTCATTAGCGGTTACACAAACGTGTTTCCAACAATAGCTTTATTATCTTTTGATTGCATTTTATTCTAACAAAAAAAAACAACGAATGATTAAAATTCCCGAAGTATAGTGGTGGTCCTCGATTTATAGTCTTTGCGAATTCATTTATGATGTGTAAAATAAAAAAAATAAGATAACTCATCTGGAGTTGGTTACAAACCATTTTACAACAAAGAAGCCGAAAAAAAACGAAATTGTGGTTTAAAGTATCATCAAAAACTTTATCATGGCAAAAAATCATTACAGTTACGTTCATTAATATTAGAGTTGAACGAATGATTTCTCAAGTTTCTCCACGATCAAACGATCAATCGATTGATTGAAATTGAGCTATTTTTTATTTTCTAGTATCATTCGAAGCGTTATCTTTGAGTTTTAGTGATTAGATCAGTCAGTGATATGATGCGATAAAAAATATTTACAAATGATTCAATTAATAATCCGTCAATCATGGCTGTATGCGGTCAAATTCCATATCAAATGAAAAATTATCGCCATGTCCGCCTTGCAAAATGTCGAACGAAAGGTCGATATTGAGTTATATATAATAAATAAATATGTATATAAATATTATATTCTCTTATTTACCGTTACAATATATTGCAATTTAGAGAACAAATACGACGCCCTCAAAAATATTCCGCTTGGTCTTCTATTGTTGCAACTCTTTCATTAAATACATTTAATTATACACTTATTCAAAATATGGTACGACCATAAAGAAACGAAAAATAAAATGAAGGGTGTTTGGTCGAATTTTTCATTCAAACGAAATATTTATATGTTGAAACGAGTTTTTAATAGCTTTAAAAAGAAGACATACAAATTGATATCAATTTTCTTCAATTTCGACATGGTACAAAAACTGTGAGAAATCAAAAAACAAAATCAATAAGATATCTAACACTGGTGATATTGAAGTAGATATAGTTTGAAACTTTAGTCAATAAGTTTTTAAAGTAATGAAATAATAGAAGTACTGGTTTTGTTTTTGACATTGTAGATATTTAAGTAACGAAAAAAATAAGAAGTTATTTCAAATTTTACATGTTTACTGAAATGTTAATTATATGGAATAGTTTTATTGCATGTTAATATTAGTATCTATCATAATTCTCTAATTTAGTGCATATATTACAATGAATCTGTATTACCAGTGAGAATATATTCTCAGTGGTGAAAATTTATGTTCAAATACTTATCTAAAAATTAATACAAAACCAAATATATAAACAAAATATCTTAAATGTGTAAAACTTTGCGATGTCAGTATTATTATATAAGTATTATCGCGAAGTTTTATAGACATTTAGGATACTTATTTGGTTTATATATTTGGTTTTTTATTAATTTTTACATGTTTGAACATAAATTTTCACCAGCGAAAATATTTTCGCAATGGAAATACAGATTCACTGTAATTTATAAATAATAAAATCAACAATTTATATGAGTAAGTAATATAATAGTTTTTAAGTAATGATGCATCGAGTAGTAGTAGTTAGTAGTAGTTAGTAGTAGTAGTAGTAGTAGAGTAGTACTTGATACTAGGTTACTCAGTCATTTTGTTAAATAGTTGAACATGAAAAATGTGTTAACATGAATTGTTCAAAACTATCACCAACATATCTGAACCTTTATTATTTGTTCAAAATAGTTAATTTTTACTTTTTCTTTAGAAAAATTTCTTTAAAAAGGGTGTAGGTATAGTCACTTAATATATAAAAAAAAACTGTTGTTACTTTAAAAAACGTTAGCGAAACAATTTATCAAAAAATAGGTTTGCTTATAATCGATACAATTTACATAATTTTATAACTTCATACACTAAGCGATGAAAAATATAAACCAAATTATAGGGAATTATATCTTTTAGTTAAAATAATTATATTTTCTTATATACATCACTACCATCTTGTAAAAAAACAATTTAAAAGGAACTATTATAGAAAAGCTGAACAGCCGCAAGTACCTACAACAATCTCGGTCGCTCAAAATTAATTTTAGTGTTTAGAATTGACAACGTGAGAATATGTAATAAGATCTACCTATTTTAAAATTAAGTAGCCTTGTATATTGCTGCTACCTTATAAAATAAATAAATTGAAGCAAATGAAAATATTTTCACTTCGCCAAAATAAACATTTCATGTTGATATTGATGCGAGGATTATACTACAATGCCATTATACCAATACCAATTTAAATGCCAAAATAATTTTAGTGGAAGATTTTATTAGTATCTATGACAAATAATACGGTGTGCATGTTATAACTATTGTAAAAAACACTTTGAGTTATTTCCACAATCAAATCAAGTTTAAAAAACTTTTTATATAATTAGATGTAGATAATGTAAGAGGTTATTAGTTTTATTTTAATTATCAATTATATTTATTTTATATGCAAATTAAAGAAAATCACTATTACGTATCACAAATTAAATTTTAATTTATAAAATACAATAAACTAAAACAGTGCAAAATTTTTTAACTACAAAAATAAATAACATAAGTAGCATTGTTTCATTCAGGAAATTCCATTCATTCAAACTGAATACACCAGCAAAAATTCACACATTGCGTCGAATGAAAGTGAAAATATACGAGAAAAAGAGTGTGAAGACAATAATGTACAATAAACTCGTAAAATATTTTGATGTTGAAAAAGTAAAGTTGATAGATAAGACATAAACGGCTATCATTAAAAGGACAAACAATACGAGAACTAACGGAACGTGGCGCGGGCACAGCATGTGCTTAGAGCCCTAGGTGGTCCCGACGCGGCCCACAGCTATTTAATGAAATATCTATGAAGAAGTGACTTATGTTTTATTACATTAAAACCTGCATTTATCAGATCCTTCTCCTCTCCATCCTCTTTCTCTGTACAATCTATAAAATGAATGATTGCTCGTTTTTTATCGGTTACCTATTCCCTCCTCAAAAACTAGGAATCTTGAATCCGGACACGGGTCAAACGCTCTACGTCAAAACATAAACTAATCAATTTTTATAATCGAAAACTTAGTATGCAATTTACATATAGATACATTTTATTAATTTCATTACATTTACATATTAGTTCATTTATAATAAAATCCAGTTTTATTTACAAAAAATGTTCTCACAGTTTATATCATCGCAGTACTAATATTAACCTTGAATTGTGATAATTAATATAATTTGCTAAATAAATCTAAAGTAAAAGTCCTGTTATAGTAACAACTTTATTTTCATATTTATAAGTATTATATTATAATATAATTTCAATTTTACTTAATGCTTTATTGTTCTTATGTAAATATTCACAATTTTAATTGTTTTTTTAACTACTTGACTTGATTTTCAAGCTACTTGTCTTAAACTGAAGTCAAACTCGAGTCAAATTTAAATATTGGAATGCTAAATCAAGTGAAGCATTTATTTTCCAAATCAAAATGACAAGCACAATTTTTAAAAAATGTCCAGCTACTTGATTATGGCGTACAAAATTCCATTTTCAGTCACATTTTATTTAGTAAATAACATTTAGTGTTTTCATTAAACGAATTTTAAAAAGTGTGTGCCCAAAGATGGGAGTTTGAGTCCAGCACGTGACTATCAAAGGTCGAACCCTATCTATTGTTGTTAATTAATTAACTGATTAGTTTAATTACTTATTAATATATTTATACATCGTTGTTATTTATAAGTGAAAATTTATTGATATTTGTTTAATAATTGTTATAATATATATCTATATCTATATATATATATAAGCAAAAAACCATCACTGACTTATCACGAGATCTCTGAAACTATAGGTCCGATCGATTTGAAACTCAACATAGTAATTACTCTTCTTACCATGTAGACGTGTACTAAGAACGGATTTTACGCAAATCCTATCCAAAATAAAATTTTTTCTACCCATTTTTACAAATTTTACCAAACTCTCACAGATTTTACGTTAAGAAAATGTTGTCATGGTAATCGTAATTATTATTATATTGTGACTTATTGGAAACTAATAGTAGTATCGATAGTATCTACTTATAGATATTTCAATTGATAATTGATTTGATTTTTACAATTTGCTTTGACACTTTTGATTTTCATTAATTATATAATTCATAATATTAAATATTTTCAAATATATAATATTTAGGAAGTATTAACAATGAACTTAGAATATATTTTAATAGACGGGTGTTGAGTACCTTTTTAAATTGACGAGATTTTAGGTGACGGAGTGTATTTATTATCACACGATTATTTTTCACGTTTTACACGACTTTTGTAATACATATTCTAAATCATAAACATTTTAATTTTCGTAGTTAAATTTTTAATCCAGTGAACTCTCGATAAGTTATAGGTGTTTACCTTATCTATACTTAGGCTTAGTAAGCGTTCGAATTATTCGAGGGAGGAGGTTTTTTCTTTTTTTTTCTTTTTTGTGTTTTAAAGTCACTTTAACAACTAAGGTCATATCACGATTGCCTAAACATAGAGAATTTCTGTTCGTCAATCAAATATATCTTAGGTCTAGGATTCAACGGGGATCGAACCCAGTACCACTTGATGCATGAAGCGGAGAGAGCAATATTGCTCTAACCACTGCGCCAATAGGTTGTCGGGGGAGTTTTATTTATCCATTGCTAGTAAAACTTGGAGTAATCAGAAAATCCTCTCCAGTGATATGATTTCATTCTTAAAAATAAATATCCATGTTCCAATAAATAACCAAAGTAGATAGTTCGACTTAAGTGATCCCGATTAGGAGTTGGACTTAGAGAGGTGAAGTCGTTAGGAGTTCGATTTCTAGAGATTAAAAAAGTTTATAGGGGTGAATTGGAACAAAACAAAGTTTTTCAACTTATTCAAAAGGGTATCTTTTAGGGAGTTAAAAGTACGTCAAACGCAAATTACGGGTAAAAATCCATTGAAATATGACTGAGCTGCAATTTGTGAAATTTTTAGGCAGGTAAAAATACGAAGATATTTATTAATACGGAAAATTTACAATTTTTGGAAGAATAACTATTATCTTTTTATACCAACATAACTAAGATGCCTTTTTTATATATTCTGCTATAACGGTTTCTATTAATTAATCGGTTCAATTAAGCTATGTGCAGTAAAGCGGGCGGGGATCAGCTAGTATTATATAATTATATTGTTAAAAACTGATAAGCATGTATTAATAACCGGTGATTAAAATTTATATATACAGGAACTCTACTGTAATTTAAAAGTGTAATAAGAATAAAAAGGATTTGTTAATAAAAAATAACTATTTAAAATTATTATTTGTAAAAATTGCGCTTCACAGTTTGTTTTTATCGGACACTGCATCTGTGTAAGTTCATTGTATTGGAAATTACAAACACAAAACAATAACCATTTTGAAAATAAAACTATAAGTTGGTGATAATAAAGTTCTTACTATTATAAAAATTGCGTTTGGTTAATTTCAATTTTTCCACTTTAATTTTATAATTTTTCAGTAAAACTTTTTTCAACTATCATACTTTTAAATGCCTCTTACCCGCCAGTAAAAATTAATGTTGGTAAAGACAAGTATCTGTACTATCTGTATTTATATGTCCTATGTTGTTACAGTACATGCAGTATGTACTATGTTATATTAAAATTTAAAAATATTTAAATTAAATGGCTTTTTATTTCTTTGACAAAAAAATTTAAATTATAGTACATAATAAGAATAATAGGTTTTATTGCAATTCATTTTACATACAATGGGCTACAGATTACCTATATTATTCCCTGATGTGCTGGTTTACTATAACCAGCCCCCTGTCACTTAGATACGAGAAATGCTAAAAAAACGTGACCGATTTCTACAGAAATCTGTGTTGTTATAAGAGTCATACGTCTCAAACAGCCCCCTACCACTTAAACTTATCAGAGTTATTATAATTATTATATAAAAATACTTATCATAATTATTCTCATAATCACAATAATAATGAAAACATTTAAAAAAGTTTCATTTTAATAACTTGCCTGACGTTTAAAAAAAATTATTTCTAATCTCCGACTTTCATAAATTCTACGGTCTTTGTGGTCTTCTTCGTTCAACTCGTTGGCAACTAAATGGCAACTAGTGACTGCAAATCGAGTAAAAATGGTCACATTTTTGTAACATGGAGTTGTAGTGGGCTGACTATAACCATCAGTCTACACATTTGGAATTTTATTATGTACTCCTGTTATCCACGGTCTAATCGATTATTCTTCATAGAAGTTCTGAGAGTGATTAAAAGAAATTCTACTGTACGTAACACAACAATATGATTTAAGTTTCAAATTTAGATACTAAATAATCAGAAAAATCATAATTTTTTCTTGTAAATTTCTACTGTGTTAAACTCTTATATACATATTGAATGAATGAACTACCTTTCTACCTATATTGTTAGAAAATAAATACCAAAATACAAACTATATATTTGCTCGATTAAAACTCTCCAATTATTGTGCTCTTATAATTTATTACTCTGCCAGTGTAGTTTTGCATTATAAGCATAAGCAACTTACTTAAATACCCATTTCTTCTAAAAGAAAAACTTAAATTTGATTTCATGAATAGATTATTTAAGATAATAAATTCCTTAGCCAAAATATGACTGCCTTTTTTTAACAGATTAAAAATTTATATGCAAAATATTGATAAAAACTATATGGTGAGTGGTTTAGTCCCACAGGGGTTAATATTACATCAAATAAAATTATAAGTACCTACATACAATGCTAAATATTTCGTATTTTCTTTTTTATTAATATTTAATTTAATAAAATATTTATCAGATAAGACAAAAATCTCATAAAATTCTTTTTTTTTTTTTGAAGTTGCTACTTAAAACAATATACATAGTTAATCTAAAATCTTTCATAAATATTTATGAAGATAAACGAGCTTTATTTATTTTAAACCTAATATTCAATCGGAATCTAATTATGAACACTTTAAACACGTACCTATGTGTTGCTTTAATAGCGGCATTTTGTTTTAAATGATTTGAAATTAAATTTAATAATAGCCTAAGAGCTTTATCTATGACCTGAATAATATTAAAATAAATTCCTTTTGTTCTAATTAAATATCCAGATTCATTGTGTTACAATTGAAAGTGTATGCGAGCAATAAAAAAATAAAAAACGTAAAAAAGCCTTTCACTTTGAAAGAATAAATCTTTCTGATAGATTAATTTAAAAAATCGAATAGCTGCAAGTGTATAGATAAAGGGAAGATATTGCAAATAAATTGATGAAAAACAAATAGGTATTGTTATAGGAAATTCGTGATTTAAAAGCAAAACTTTAGAAAAAAGGTGGAATTAATCGGAATTTATCGATGGCAATCAATAGTAGTACGTTTATTTTAAAACGCACGTTTTGTAAACGTATTGTATCGACGTGGCGTAAAAAATTCATTTACCTTCAGGGTCTTGAAAAACGAATGATTTGTCTGTAATTTTCGAGATAGATATGAAAATTTTCTTTCAATAGAAATAGGTATATGAGTATAAGCTTGGAACCTCTTAAATATTATCTTGTCATTTTGAACAGCCTTTGGTGTTTGATTTATCAACAGGTTAGACAGCATGTTTATACTTTTTTTATGGTGTTACCCTTTCAATTTACTTTCATCAAAGAAAATTTTACTTTTTTTAAGTAAGTAAGTACTTGCTCCAAAACTGTTCATATATGTCAAAACAGTTTCGAAAAAATCTTTCGAGGTTACCTACATTCAAGAGTAGGAGTAAATGAATAGGAAAAGAAGAAAATTTTCTAATTGAGCTGTCGCTCAAGGGAGACGTAGGTACCATTTGTTCTTGCTGTCATTTCGATTTCCGGACTTTGTAATGTAATATGTCACATTAAATATAGTCCTAGAGTTTCATTTAGCGCCAGTTTAATTAATTTCTTGACAATATAAAAATGCCCAAAGATTTTTCAAATGTTTTCTAGGTAATTAACGTGTTTTATTAGTTTCCTCGTTCTTAAATAGTAGATAGATATGGGTATTTACGTAACAAATATTAATATTTAAATTAAAATTTGATTATGATTTGATGGGTATTTAAATAATTTTAAAGGCATTTAGCTTGAAACATTGACTAACAATAAAAAGCCTTTGAAAAAAATAGTTTTCCGAAAAAAATATGATGAAACTGATATCAATTTATTAACATGTTGTAATAAATGTTGTCTAAGAATTTTTTAATTTGAAATCAAATCTGTTCTCGCGTTCAAGTTTAATTGCAATTTTTCGAAGAATATAACAAATAGGTTTGTGTTAACAACATTTAATACGAAGTGAAATTAAATGGAAACTGATTATTGTTTGATATCAAACATAAATTATGAGTAATTGAAGCAAAGGCGCCAACAATTTGGTTCATATGAAACATATCTGGAGGCCTCGTCAGCAATTCAATTGCGCCGATTCCCACCTACATAAATCGTTCGTATATCAAAAACTAAACAAACTGGAATGTGATTTGTGTTTGTAATATCAATTACACAGCTTTTCCCACCTTTCTATTAACATTTTATTTTGTCTTCTTTCAAGTCGCATAATTTACGAGACTGCATTAATGATATGAACATAATCAAGGCGATAACTTGGTTGCATTGGCTATAGAATGTTCACTTCTCGATTCGTTTGTTTCGTTTTAATAGTATATAGCTATGATAAGATTTTTTTAATTTAATTAGGAAATCTAACGAGGAAGTTGTATGTTCATTACTGCGATTAATTGTACTTATATTTTATTAATATTGAAATCAATTATTTCATACTAATTTCTACAAGATACTTAGGTAGCTTTAAAAAGGTTGTAACTATGAATCTAGATCGTCAAATAAAGGTAATTAATATATCATAATTCATAATTAAGTATTTCTATAATTTTACGGCAGTAATGGATTCGAAAATTGGTTTTAGCTATGTGTAGGTTTATGATAATACTTTTTTAATAATTTCAGTCTTTTTCATTTATTTTTTTCCAATCAATAGAAAGACAGGTAAGGTAAAGACAAGGTTCATCTCCACACGACAGCCTGAAGTTTAGCATTTAATTAAAATTAGCGTTTTTCACTATTGGAAATTTTGGAAGATAAATGTTCATAGCGTTATTGAACTTAAAATATTTTTAACTGTTATATAGTTATATACGGTAAAACATACTAATTTTAAGATTTATAAATTCTTAAGCAGGGTTACAAGTTAGGATTTACTTCTGTACTATTAGGCAATATAAACTTAAGTATAAAATTTTTCAGTTCTCATCAAGCTATAGCTATAAAATGATTTATTGATTTAGTATACTAAATTGTATTATTACTTATTGGTAACAATACAAGTAACTCGAAATTACTTCAAATGTACTGGCCGATGATTATCAGGAAACAAAATTTTATAAAAATCTATACCTTAAACTTACGGTATAAGTACGAAAGGATACAAATCCACCCTCCGTCTTACAGTCATCTTTGAAATATAGGTATTGATATCATAAAATCATACAACGTTAAAAGCATTAATAAAATTATTATTTAAAGGTTTAATTAATGATATATATTATATTACTTTTAACACACGTTAGCAACGTACATACCACAAACTGTAGCGTTAGTTCAGTACTCGAAGAGAGTTTTTTTTTTCGAAATTTCCCTATGATTGGCTGTGCTTACTTTTTATATGACTGTATTTTTATAATTCTCCAAACTAACATCAAGACTAGAAAACAAATCCACTATTTCCTCCCAACTATGTTTCTTCCATATTTTATTTTTGTAATCGGACCTTTCCATATTATTATACAACTGGTCGGTATATTTTGAAAGTTATCAATAAAAATAATTGTTCCCCATTTTGGTCATAATATGTTAATTCTTACTTAAAATATGTGGTCGAATATACAATGAAATGGCGCCAAGTGTATCTTAAAGTGTGCAGCTAACGAAAACTAAAATCTGAAGACACGCGTTTTATCAGCGTTTACTTAAAAATACGCTTTTGCTTGTGTATACGTTAGTCTGATCTTGTTGTTTCAAAGTACACGTTTTAAAACGTCTAATGTGCACCAGTTCTTATCGTGCGGCATCTTTAATGTTCGGCGCTTAGTGTAGGGACACCGCTCGCACTGCCCACGCTATGGATGGCATTCATTTAAAAAGAATTGCAATTAAAAGCTATAATTTTCTACCTATTTCATTCTGGTAAAATTTTGAATAACATTTTACAAATTTTTCTTAAAGCATGTTGTGGTTTCTGTAGCCCGGGGGCTTGGTACCATTAATATGAGGGTAGTTACGGCCCTAATTCAGATATTTGTTCACTGATTTTTTTTGTTTATATGGAATTAGTACAGTGAAAAATGGTGTTCACAAAACTGAAGAAACTCAGATATAGGTATTATACTTTCATGATATATTTCAAATCAAAGAAACGCCATTTTCTAATGCATTCGACCTTATTATTCTGGTTTTTATGACGTACTTAAAAAAAATAGTATTTAATATTTTTCTTCAGTCCATATAAACACATGCGTTTAATAAAGAAGAAGGTGTCAGCAATGTTGTTAAATTTTGAAATAAAAATAAGATTTTTAGTTATTATATTTAAGGTAGCATCAATTACTACAATTATTAGCAATCGACGAATTTCAAAACCCATTAAAAAAATTTTGGGCATTCAACAACGCCACTATTCACTAAGTGGTCCGAAATTCAGATTTTATTTTCAAGTAATTTTTTACAAACGCAGTTTTTTCGTCTTAAGCAGTTTTTATTTCATGTTAAAAGAATTAAAAGAAAAATAAATAGACTTATGATAGTACTTATTATGTTCGGACCACCATTGTTATTTCATGTCAAGTGTGTTCGAGTTAAACGTTTTTCCCTGTATTTATATTTTATCTTGCACTCAAATTACTAAGGAATTAATAGTATCAATGGAAACAGACTATCATTAAAAATAAACAAAGCTATTGGAAAGTATATTTTGAAAATTCGTTCAAGGGGTTGAATTATTTGTCTAAAACCTAATTTGAGCATACAAAGTAATTTCAAAAAACACAAAGCCAAAATTATGAATTCGTGATATCAAGTAGTTTTACTATAATAGGTATACCCTACAGTATATGTAGATATTTACCAAAACAAACCGTAGGTAATGTAGGTATACATTATGAGTTATAGGTAACACAAAAAATTATATGTTAATATTTGTTCGGCATTAAATTCTGGGATAAGTATTTAGTATGATTAAAACAGATACTTTTTTAAATTAGTTTAATAGGTACAAATATAAAGAAGATTATTTAAGTTAAATTAATCACTTAATAAAATTATAAAATGGCTTATTTTATTTTATACCAATGTTCAAGCAAAAAAAAATGAATAAGTACGCTTTTAAAACTAATACCTCCTTTACGAGATTATATAACCAAAATCTTGACAAATCTAAAAATTATACTCAGATTTTTTGAATCGCCTACATACCTTTTAAACGAACATTAAAATAATTTAGATCATTGATCTCTTAATCCTGACATTCAAAATCAATGTCACGTTTTAGCTCAGTCACTTCAGAAAATTAAATTTCCCTTTTAAAACCTATTGAAAATTGTAGCTTATCGTATTTATGCATTTCTTCTATTAGAAAAGAAGTGTAAGTATTTAAAAACTAATTATATGCAACTTTTATTCTTATTAGTAACGAAAATAAATGAAGCCTATTAAATGAGCAATTATTGTTTGTTTAAAATTTAATTAAATCAATGAACGATTATTAATTACGCGTAATAAATAACTAATTTAATTAGCAGGTTTCAATTGAAAATTAATTCATTTAAAGGGCGGGTTAAATAAGTTTAAAACTTTTTAACTGACCTGATTTTCCAACACGTGGACTCCCGAGAACGACCACTCGTATCCTCTGTGCATTCGTCATTCTTCCCAAAGGATTTTAGACACGCATTATGGATCTAGACATAATATAAAAAAGTATGTTTAAGGCACGTTTCTCAAATTGAAGCACACAAAAATCACAACAATAGTCAAGTTTTGTTCATATTCACATATAAATTTTCGCAAATGCATTCAATATTTCGGTGTGTTATTTAATAAATTATTATTGTTTGTACAACAATCTACGTTTATATTTTATTATAGATTTAAAATGTTGCGTATGCAGCAACGCATTATTTTCGTTTATTATTATTATTGTTTTTAAATTTCACTTGCGTAAAAATGCTTCGCATATTTGTTTGCTTATACTTAACAGGTTGGCAATTTAATCCAACACAATTCAGGGATATTACTGTTTATTTTTTTAAATCAAATCTTGATTATTTTACTTCATATAGGTAAAAATACATCCGAAATGTCTGTTAAAAACGATACGAAAAATACGTATAAGCACGATAACTTTTTCTTATAAACGCATTGAGTGTGAGAAGATTGCGATTGGATTACTTGAACAACCTCTCGATGAAACTGTCGTGCAACGACTGCGAGATTTCTTCGTGCGTTTCAACTTTTATAGCCAGTTTGTACTTTTAATATACTTGTTGGTGCAATTTTCATTAGAATTTTATAAAACGAATTGTTTTAACAATAACGTATCTGTTTTGTAAATTTAAATAATAAAAATCATAAATACCTACTCATAAAATTTCATTCAATCACATTAAATGAATGTCATTGTATGTGTTTAATTTGTAATATTGACAAATATATTAATCAATAATAATAAGTTTGTTTGTTATTTCATTACTTAACATAGAATATCACCAAACATAACGTTGATAAATTGGAACTTAAAGCAATAATAGGGGATTCTTCAGAAACGAAGCTATTTTGGTTAAATTCTTAATAATACCTATCTATCTAATTAATAAAATATCTGCTGCGATGCGTCACAGAACTTACTTTTACTTGAAACTCGCTGTTCGTTAAAAGAACATACATAAAGGTGGGTTAAAAAAAATAAATAAATAATAATATACAACTATCTTTATAAACAGAACTACCATATATTGAGTTAGATAACGCACACCTATTGTATAATGCGCAATCTAACTTTTTAAGCTTACGTATAGCTATCTAATGTGTAACGTGCAAGTTAATATTTTATCAAATTTAACTTTTTTGGGTCACGAGCGCGTTATCTATCAAAAAATTCGGTATTTGTGCACCGCCTCTATGTATTGACGAACCCCACCTTCTTCACCAGAACCCCCTTTATTTTAATTTTCTACTAACAATAGCAAGCTTAAAGAAAATCGTTGAAGCCGTTTTCGAAAAAAAAAATCTATAGAATAAAGTAGGGCTCCTTGTGAACCGATTTTAATGAAAAGCTTTGCAGGACAACTAGATAAAATTCCAAGTTTGGTGAATTTTGGATACAGTTTTCGTTACGATATCACACAGAGACATTTTTCTAAAACACCACTTTTTTGGACTAAGGGGACCTCGAAACGTGTATTTCCGGTTAAAATTGGATATCGATAATTAGACCCGAAATCAATGCATACATTCTTTATTATATAAGTATACCAAGTACTGAGGTAAAAAAATTTATCAAGAGCGGCAAAAAAAGATTCTAGGAGACCGTCATAATACCAACAGTCCTCTGTATGTGTGCGAGACCTGGACTGTGAGAAAAGAAGATGAAGCCAAACTGGAGATATAGGAAAGAAAAGCGTTGCGAAGAATTTTTGGTGGGTGAAAATGACAGAGTAGTTGTGGCGCATGCGGACAAACAGAGAGGTGATGGAATTATACAATAGGCCCAAAATAACTCAAAAAATAAGAGTACAAAGAGTCAGATGGCTGGGACATTCAATGCGGCTGCCAGAACAACGATGGGCAAAAAGAGTACTGCTGGAGGGTGGAGGTGGGAAAAGGAGGAGAGGGCGACCTAGGAAAAAGTGGTTTGAAGCCGTGAAAGCGGACGTGGAGGAACTAGTAGGAAGCAGCTGAAGGGAAATGGCAAAGGACAGGAAGAAATGGAAAGGACTCGTGAAGGAAATAGAAGCCGCCGAAGGCCTACAAGGCCTATAACGCTGCAATATATATATATATATATATATATATATATATACACCAAGTAGTAAAAGAAATCAAAAAGGAAATAAATTATAGGTGGATAAAAGAAGCCAGATTAGAAGCCTTTATCTCTAATTTGTATTTATCATACAAAGTCGCTTACAGAGACGGATTACACTTATGCCGACAGTAGTATTATATAAACTAAAGAGTAGAAACCTGTATTTGATTATTATGCAGTAATCAAACTATATTTCGCTCGTTCACAAGTTAGTTTTCTGTTTTTATAACCTCTGTTTCCCGCTCGGTTTGAAGTACACGTGCAAATTAGAACTGAGATAACAAGATAAATGCCGTGATATTGCTACAAATCTTTTATCCTGAATGATTATTTTTTGTAGGTATTTCAGTATTGTTAACCATGTAGAGCTCACACTCTCGATTGTAGGCAATTTTCAGGGCACAAAAAACAGTTAAGTTCAGTGGTTGCATTTTATGAGATACATGAGGCGGTAAGGAAAGAACATGAAGATTGTGTTCTCAAAAAAGCTTGTATGCTCTCAAACTAATGTGACTTTCGTCATTCGTGATTATCTAGTATTATCAAGACTGGTTTTTCCTCGGTACGTTTTACAAAAGAAATGAAGTGTTGTAGATAATCCACGAATATGAACTCATTTATCCAACCAGAATCAGAACCCGTGCCAATCATATCGTTATTAGTGCCATTAAGCAATAGTTCACACATACGCCTTCTTTTGAAGATAAACGTTGGAGGAACATATATTCCACTGGCACTAGCCGCGCAAACAACGGTAGTGCTGTTACTGCGTTCAGCCATTATCGCTTTTGCTACTTGCTTCAAACATTTTGGAGCCAATATTTTCGAATTTCTTTGAACAGTATTAATACCGGTTTCATCAATGTTGAATATACGATAACTAGGAAAATTGTATTGTCGTTGTAGGGCTTCTAGTTGGTCAAAAACTAGTTTAACTTCGGTGGCATTAAACGCTTGTATTCGGTTAAGTGACGTTGCTTCTGGAGTTTGTAGACTGATGGAGGGATGTCGAGTCATGAATGAATAGTACCAGTCTTTACCAGCCAACTGAGATTCTTGGTTAAATTTATGTTTCAATTTGTTGGCTTCAGCAAATGTAAAGGCAATCTTTCTCAGTGATTTGTGTGTTATGCTGTAAAAAGACTCGCAACTCGCTTTCCAATTGATTTTCGTGACTTTGATTGAATATAGGGTGTCGTCTTTTTTTTTGGTTTCTTAAATTCTTCTTGATGCACTATTGTCTCTTCTATAAATTACCTAATATTCGACGGTATTAAAAAAAAGAGATTAGTTTACGCTGAAATCACTCTATCCGCTACGTAATATATGGAAGTGTTCGACGCAAAATAAACGTCTTAAGGTCGGTTGAGGACAACTTTCCACCAATTTTTGGTCGAAACCTAAACTTTGTACTACACAAAAAAGTCAGTTGATGTCAATCCGGAAACTAAGCCTAGGAATCCAGAGCTTTAAGCTTTGGCTTGTCTGACCCTTGAGGGTGTCCAGTTTTAACAGTTTCTTTTTAAAAATTTAGTAGGTACTTTTGGTTCTACGTAATACTTTTAAAAGTATTCTTGGTTTCAACTGAGTTGGGTTGAATATTTTATTTTAACACTTCAAATTTCCACACCTTTCCCAAAACCTGACCGATTTAAAGAAAAATTACTTTTTATGAGAGCCAAACGGTAGGTACTGTTGAATTTTCCAAAAAAGTATAGCGGTCCATTAAAAAATCAAAAGTTGCTGTATCTTCTAAGATGATAAACAAAAAAAAATCACTTTAAATAAAATAAAAACAAAATTATTAAAAAAGTGGATATCAACTTTTAAAAATTATTAACCACTGAAGAAAGAGGATGGAGGCTGGAGCGTACTATAAGATTTGTCACCTGTATACATGCAAGTATTATGATTGCCTATCATTAACTTATTTAAATTCTTATACATCGCTTATATGATATACTCCTAATATTTATAATATATTGGCAGTATACTTACAGCTGCGTTAGATGATAATTTCAGAAAATAAACAATATAAAAATTAATAATGAAAAAACATTTTAAGTCGTAGTTAAAAATCTAATAAAATTGATTTTTTATTATTGGTAGGCATACGCTATAATTTATATCGTTTATACCCATCATTATATTAACAAATAAAATCATAGTTTTTTTACTTTATTACGTTTATTTTAAAAATGTTGATAATAAAACAATGGAACGTTGAACGAAAATTTTAAAATAATTGTAAATATCCCCCCTATCCCTCTAACAGTCTAACCAAGTTAATAAATAAATTAATAATAATAAAAGGAAGAAAAATCTATTGCTATTTTAACCGTTTTTAGGTTTTTACACTTTATCTCCCCAGTACCTACTCCCAGTAATTCAGAGTTCTACACTTCCAAATTGTTTTTTCCATGTACGAGCTACCTATATTAGTGATGGAACGAATATTCGCATACTTTTTTCCATTCGCAAGAAACGACGCGAATGTTTTGCGAATGTATTTGACAAACCAAAATGAAATATATATGGAATGATAAAACAGCTTATAAAATTTTTTTATTTCATTGAAACATTTGAATAATTAAATGATCAGAGAACAGTCTTGAGATAGGCCACTAAACTAAAAATATACTTTTTTATATTCTTGTTAATTTAATTAATAATGAAAAAATCACAACTAAAAAAATACATTCCCGAATTACGTTTAAAAAAACTCAATTTCTAAATTTTTATAGGTATAGACTATAGATATATATTATTAAAAGCGAACTTGACAATCTAATCAAATTAGGTATTAGGTAATATTATTCTAGGTCTAATAAGTTTTGTTGCAATTTAGATATAATGTAAGATTTGTACTTATTAAGCAGATTATAACTAAGATTTTAATTAATAGACCAGAGCTAAAGCCTTTGAAAATGGTAAAAAGTGAAAAAAAATTATAGTAGGATGAAACCCATTAGAAAAGGAAGAGAATATAACAAAAATGAAAATATAACAATAAATTACGGTCGATCTGAGGTGGGGAATTGGAAACGGGGGAAGTTATTAAGGGTTGAAACGGTTTATCTCGATTTCCGACAAAATTATGAGTCCTATGGAAAAAAGTTAAAAGCAAAGTTGTAGATAATGAGAAGATCTACAACTTTTGTGCTAACACTTTTTTCAGATTACCTCAAAATTTATGTGAAAAATTCAAATTACCAAGTTTTCGGTTTTTCATTTTTATCTTTTACAAAAAAAAAAATCACAAATTTTGGTGAAAATGTACTTTTTTATGTCCCAAACACAGTATAATTTTTTTGATTTAAAATATTTATTTTTTCACCTTATTTTGACTTAATATTGTAAAAGCACTCTTATCAATCGAAAATTCTCACGTCAAAATATCTACTTTTTTAAAAAAGTCGGTGAGCTTTTCGTTCGTTGAAACTTCTACTTTCTGATGGTGCAAAAAAAAATTAGATTACAATGTTAAATGATCCCAGAAAATGCAATAACTTACGATCCTTTGGATCCGAAGAGACGCACGGGGCACGGGGTACTGAAACGAATACGAACTCGTCCGATTGAATAAACCGAATAAACACGATAAATGACAACAAACAAGCATAAATAAGACAAAAACATAACCCTATATTTTCACGAAGTGTACGAAGCGAAAAGTGGCATTACCTAGGTTATCACGGAGTATTTACATTCCCAAATTTTAGTATAATTATTTAACATTCCACCGAATTTTATTTTACTCCACCCAATATTTTTTATGGATTTCAATTAATATATTTTTAAAAAAATTTAAACCTTTAACATAAATTTCATTTTACCACAAGTGATCCAACTTTAGAATGAACGGTGCTAGTAAAATTAATATCTTGCCTGACGGATTTTACGACGACGAAGATGATTTCGACGGATTTGATGATTTTGGTATGCCAACTAATGAGGTAACGTATCATATTAATTAAGAATAGTATCATTATTGTCGGTACTAATATCGCTTTTTTTTAATCTAGCGATATTCTTCTGAAACGAATAACCGATATAATTTGGGAAAAGAAAGTGAAAAACCTGGTTCGAAAAATTATCTTATGGAAAGGCTAGAAACCCTGCTGATTCAAAATGAATTGGAGCCTTTACGAGAGTTCTTAAACAACAGTAATACTATTTGTTACAAAATTATTTTACCTTAGTATATTTTGGGTATCAGTAATTCTCAACGTAGTGCATACGTCATATTAAGCCTTTCTTGGAAACTGGGCATATTAATTGGGCTATTAAAATAACTGATTGAACTCCCAAAAATAGAAAGGAAACAGATTTAATTTAAGAAAGTCATTAGTAAAGAAAAGCTTGAGAACTACTAAACTTGAAGTTATTATTAATTACTAACAAAAACGTAATTATTGGTTCGAGTCTAGACGAAACTATTTCTTGGATGACTCTTTTAAAAATATTTATTTCAAAAATATAAAAATAATTTTGTCGGATATTTTTTTTATCAAAAGCAGAAGCATTCTTTACATTTAATATGTTTTCAAATTTCTGAGCGTTCTGCGTTTAATGTGTTCCATTATACATTTTCAATTTTGGAAGACGAGTTCGAGCATTCCAATAATATATATTTAAATCCCAAAACTGTACCTGACTTATCCATATATGCACGTTGGACTTTCTATAATCCTCAAAAAAAATCTATAGTCGTGAATTGCAAGATCTAGGCAATCAATTCACTAGTTAATAGTGCTGTACAATGTATCTGGTTAAACCGGCTAAAAAGATTAACCAGGCTAACTGCTAAACCAGCTAATTTAATTTTTTAATACTGTCGAACTGCTTCATTCAGAACAAGTAAGCAGTCATTAAACAGTAAACACATAGTCATTATTCAAAAATATAAATAGCTGATTTAGCTGTTAGCTAATTAGTCCGGCTAAACTGGTGATATAAATAACTAATTAACCTGGTTAACTATTTAGCCGGCTTAACTGGCTAAATTATACAACACTACTAGTAACGGAGTCAAAGCATGTAATCAACAGTTCACTGAATTGTTCTCGTGCGGAGTTAAAAATCACCGTCTTGTGGGAACCAAAAGCCATCGAGATTATGAACTTTAATTTTTAGCAATAAACAGTCTGTTATCATGACTCGATAACAGGTACTAACTTAAGTCACTCGATAATGAAATTTAAATCAAATATCTAAAATCAATATAAAAGTTTTACATGATTTTTGTTATTTGTCATTAAATCTCCACTAGAAAAAGTACATTTCAAAGAATGTACCCATTGCTAATCAAATGAAGACACGCTATTCGAAAAATATAATTGTTCAATTTCTTAATTGTAGACAATCATATCGATTTGAATGCAGACTTAATAACTTATTCGATAACTCCGTTATTATATGCGACCAGCCGAGGAAATCCTGACATTATTAATGAGTTACTTTTAAATGGTGCAAATCCTAATGAAAATCGAGGTTGTTATAAGTTACAAAATTAAAAATATTTTTTTCTAATACATTAATTTTTATAGAACAATATACACCGTTAATGTCTTTATGTTCTTGTCGTCATCATTCCGAAGATGAGCTCTTTGAATCGGCAACCATTTTAGTCGAATTTGGAGCGTTGATTAATGCATCCAATAAACTAGGCACAACTCCTCTAATGATGGCTTGTGAGAAAAATCATATTGCAATAGTTGAATTCTTGATTCCTTATAGTAAAATTGATGCAGTTGATTCAATAGGATGGTCGGTAAGTTTTTATAGTATTCACTTAATGGAATTATAATTAATTGAAAAA
The DNA here is from genome assembly GCA_958496155.1 of Sisyra nigra. Lineage (NCBI taxonomy): Eukaryota > Metazoa > Arthropoda > Insecta > Neuroptera > Sisyridae > Sisyra > Sisyra nigra. The sequence goes on along the minus strand of OY292313.1, from coordinate 32,897,755 downwards.
AATTGAAACGTGGGCTATAGGCATTGTTTTACGCTGTTTCTGCTGGAAACCGTGAAATTGTAGAAATATTGATACAAGAAGGTGCAAAAACAGATTTGATTGATTTTCGTGGAGTGACTCCAAGACAACTGGCTGTCGATAAAAATTTAAACGATATCGTCAAATTGTTATCAGATCCTACAGACTTTGAATTTGATTTAGCCAACTTGGAAGCTGAAAACGAAACCCCGAATTGGGAGGATATGTTTCCCAGATTGAAGAATAATAAATTGTATTTATTTTTTTTTTATTACACATGCTCATGATTTATTATTTTAATACATGTTTTCAGTGCATCTTTTTTTCATGACGTTATGCAGTTTATGTACGGAGTTAATTTAACGCGTTACGTTCAAAATTTACAAGATAATAACGTTAGCTTTCCCAAGTTATTATCTATTACTGATGGAGAATTAGAAGCATTGGGCATTGAATTGCCTTATGAACGTCGCCGTATCTTGCACAATATTCATGTTTTCCACGAACACAAATGGAATGAACGAACTATATATCATACTCCTAGATCAAATGCCACGTAAAGTTTCATTTGTATTTTATCCAATTAATTTAATTAAAATCTACATTTACAGAACTTTTGATGTACTATCTACGGTTGGAGTTATAAACAAACACATTCTTATAATGGGAGCTAGTTTTAAATACATTAATTACCGATTAAAAACAACCAAATTTTCCAAAAGTGTACAATCGGGAGATGGCGATTCGATTTCACAAATAGGCGAAAAGGAAACTCGTGAACAATTGTTACAACAACTAGAATCTTTAACTAGTAGAATCAACTCCGTAAAACAAGTTATTGCAAGACTGAAACCATATATGAAAACTGTAAGTTTTAAATAACATTATTAAGTAGATATTCCATAATGAATTATCAAAAAAAAAAAATTTTTTAGATCGAAGAGAAGACAACGTCTCCTGTTGATTTTATATCTCCAAATTTTCCTTGTCCCAAATATGTATTTGTAAAAAAACTAAGTTTGTTGTTTTGTACTTCGGTTATAGTGTTGCTTACTATTCGCCGAGCTCGCAGTGTTAAATCAATCGTTGAACGTTTCATCAAAGTATTTTAAATGTCGTTATTATTTAATATTTTGTTATTTTTCTTATTGAAATTAAAGTATATAATTATTTTCATTTAAAGATTTTATAGTTCAAAAAAAAACTATTTTATATAAGAATTTGTTATTTTTGTACCTTATAAAAATGTGAATCTCATAAATATATTATTTTGTACTTCTTTAATTGACTTCTCATTTAAAAATGATTATTTTTTGTTTTTTTTTTACTAGCAAAAGGAGTATAGTAATCGGGTCGAAATTTTGACTATCAAAAAATCCAAACACTGAATTTAGCATTTATAGGGGTTGAAAAAAAATTTTAAAAATACATATACCAAAAGGAACATGTGATATATTAAATGAAAGAATTTATTCAATTTAAG